>JAJHZJ010000413.1:3834800-5247300 GCA_023548195.1 Bettongia penicillata ogilbyi
ATACCAACCAAAGCACAAGCGTAGGGCCCAAATTGTCCAAGGAATTGCCATGGGTACTGGGGACACAGGGACAAAAGGGAAATAATCCTTCCTCTCCTGTGGATAAAAGAATCCATTTCCTCTTCATAACAAACAGAAGTTGTAAAGAGAGGCCTTTCTTTGTTATGTATCTCTGAACAAAGCACTTCCTTACCCAGGCAAACCAGAACGGAGTAAAGAATTGCAGAAGAAATTAGCATTCATCTAAAGCCAAATAACAAGGTGAACAAACAAAAAGCCCAGAATAATTTAAAAAACATTTATTTTGATGTTTTTATTCATTTTGAACTGCAATATTTAAAGACAAAAAAAGAACATTTCTATGCATGTAGCACAACATTAAAAAAAAGCACAAAACAAATTTACATTTCACACTGCTTTTTTTTGAAAAATTATATAAGTACTGCATATCATTTTCAAAGCTATTCTACTCTGTATGCTTCCCTTTACATTTTCTTTTACTCTCTGCTATGCATTTTTTATAGTTTTCCTTCCCTCCCCACTTCAAACATTTATTAAGTGCCATCATGTGCCAAGTATTATGCATATCCATTATAGAGGCAACTGGTATGGTGGATAGAGAGCTGGATTTTGAGTCTAAAAGACTTGGGTTAGAATCCTGCCTCTACTACTTATGACCCTGGACAAGTCACTTAACCTCTATGAGCCTCAGATAACTAACTCCATTTACTAAGTCATAGACTAGGTGGCAGAGTGGATAGATTACTGGCCAGGGAGTCAGAAAGATTCATCTTCCTGAGTTCAAATCTAGCTTCAGATACTTACTAGCTGTGTGACCCTGAGCAAGTCAGTTTTCTCATCTGTAAAATGAGCTGGAGAAGGAAACATCAAATCTCTCTAGTATCTTTATAAAGAAAACCCCAAATGGCATCACAGAGAGTCAGACACAATGGAAGAACAAGAAGATAGCTGTCATATGTACTAGGTAGATAAAAGTCCTATATTAGTAATTTCCCATCTTGAGGAAAGGTGAGTCATTAATAACTGATATTTGTAATGGTAGTTGTAAGGTGTGTGTATGTGTGTGTGTGTGTGTGTGTGTGTAGAACTAAATGAATTTCTAAATTTCCTTTTTTTTAATATGATAATATATATATTTTTTGGTTTTTTCAAAATTTTTTTGTAAATAGCAATTTTTTATTTTATTTTTTCTAAGTATATGTAAATATAATTTTCAACATTCACTTTTTTATAAGATTTTGAATTTCAAATTTTTCTCCCTCCTCCCCACCTATCTTTTTCCAAGATGGTAAGCTATCTGATACAGATTATGCATGTTCAATCAGGCTAAACATATTTCCACATTAGTCAAGTTGTGAAAGAAGAAACAGAACAAAAGGGAAAAACCACAAAAAACAAAAACAAAAATTTTTTAAAGTGAAAATAGTATGCTTCAATATGCATTCAGATACCACACTTCTTTCTCTGGATGTAGGTAGCATTTTACATTACAAATCTATCATAGTTGGTCATTGCATAATGTTGCTGTTATACTGTTTATAAAGTTCTCCTGGTTCACTCCACTTAGCATCTGTTCATTTAAGTCTTTTCAGGTTTTTCTGAAATCTGCCTGCTCATCGTTTCTTATACCACAATAGTATTCCAATACATTCATCTACCACAATTTGTTCAGCCATTGCCCAAATGATATGCATGCTCTTACTTTCCAATTCTTTGCCACCACAAAAAGAGCTGCTATAAATATTTTTGTACATATAGGTCCTTTTTCCTTTCTTATGATCTCTTTGAGACACAGATCTAGCAATGCTACTGCTGGATCAAAGGGTATGCACAGTTTTGATGCAGTTCCAAATTGTTCTCCAGAATGGTTGGATCATGAACTTCTAAATTTTCAAGAAAAAAAATTACACTCCATATTGTTCATATATGAAGTGCATTTTGTTACATTTTAGTAGCTATAAAATTGGCGATTCATGTACACTACCTATTATACATTTCAGTTAACTGTAAAAGTTCATTAGACACTTCTGGTTACAATGTATACATGAAAGTTCAGGAAGGAACCAAATTTTCCCACATTTACTTTGGCAATGATCTAAAAAGAAAATCACCAGGTGAAATAATGACCAAAAATCCAAAGAAACACATTTGTTAGCTACTTCTTCCAGCTTAGGATTGTATAAACGATAGCAATAAGCAATAAAACCTGGAAGAAGCCTCCCACCAAGGAAGCTATCACAAACTCAGGGGAACAGACTAGAACCATAGAGTAGCAACCAGATGGGAAAGCCCCAGAGTAGATGGAAGACCAAAGCAGTGCCCCAACTAGGAAGACCCCAAATTCCACCCTCATTCTGGGGATGTAAACCTGAAGCAGCAACATGATGGGAGATAATTTACCATTGACTTTTGACTAGAGATACTAAAGTCTGCAAACTATCTGAAAAGAGACATATCAGGGAAAGTGGAAACAAAGCAGAAAAAAAATGGTAAAAATTGAGACTAGAACCAAAAATGTCCTTAACACTCTCATTAAAAGTGGCAGGTAGGAATAGAACTCCTGTCCTGGCACAAAAACTCAACTCAGGTACTAGGACTGGAGATTTGAGGAAACAGAAGAAAATGAATATAATGAAGTTACAACATGGGTGAGGAGGCACCCAAAAGGATTACCCAGAAAAAGCGAATGATTCCACAACTGTACATCAAGCCTCAGAAGAAAAAAAATTACTTGGCCATAAACACTATAAGAGTTCCTGGAAAAAAATGAAGTAAGAGATTTTTTTTAAAATAGAATTATATATGAAATGAAAGTCCTGGAGAAAAGAATTGGAAGGAGAATTAATAGACAAAAACAAAAGATGGAAAAAACTTAGGCAATGGACTCCCTGAAAAGTAGAATGGATCAAACAAAGCTCAAATTACTCCATGAAACAATAAGAAATATTAGAACAAAATCAAAAGACAAAAGAAGAATAGGAGAAAATTAAGTGTC
Source organism: Bettongia penicillata ogilbyi (assembly GCA_023548195.1). Lineage (NCBI taxonomy): Eukaryota > Metazoa > Chordata > Mammalia > Diprotodontia > Potoroidae > Bettongia > Bettongia penicillata. The sequence continues at coordinate 3,837,817 of JAJHZJ010000413.1, forward strand.
TGCTATAAAACCAAGGAAAAAAGTCAAGGAGAGATCATTTAAGAATCATTAGATCTCCCAAACCATGTTTAAAAACAAAAGCTTAAGTGGTTGATTTGTTTGTTTGGAAATTTGATCCCCCAATCTCACCAAGTACAATGCTGTGGCACTCACCAGCCAAATGCCAATGGTGAAACTTTAAGTTCCTCCTTTTTCCTAATGTGATTTACCCTAAGCAGCCTAGCAATCTTCTGCTCCTGGGCATTCACCATATTAGTGCTAGACTTACTGTGGACACCTAATCAGTTTTAGTTAAGAACTCCTGAACTCAAGCAATCCACTAGACTCAACCTCCCTGAGGTGTAGGGACTACTATATTTCAATAAACCCTAATTAGAAACTTCTCAGGTTTAGTATAACCAGATGACAAAGTGAAAATAGAAAGAATACACTGGTGACTTACTGAAAGAAACCCCCACCCCATTAAAAACTCCTAGGAATATGTCATAGCCAAAAAAACGTAGCTTTCAGGGAAAAGAAAAAAGTCAGAAAGAAAATATTCAAGTGCCAAAGAACCACAGTAAAGATCACACAAGATTTGGCAGCAACTACTTTAAAAGAGAAAAATCTTGGAATATGAGGCTCCTAGTAAAATATCAAAGTTTACAACTAAGATTAACAGCCTGAAAGATTAAGTCATCCTACAGGGAGAAAAACTAGTTTTAATGGAATGAACTTTTAAGCATTTCTGATTAAAAGACTGGAGCTAAATAGAAATTTTGAATTGTAAACACAATAGTTAAGAGAAAAGCTAAAAAAGTAAATATATTTCTCTATTAAATATGTGTATATTAAACTATATGTTTAATCAATTGGAAGGAACTAAACAGTGATGAAGTACTGATATTCTGTGGAGGAAGAAAAGACAAGTTTCTCTTCAAAATCATAACATTTTCAAGGTTCACAAAGAGAATTTTAAAAAGACAAATTTAGAGCCTGGACATGGTTTTGTTCTGTTTTATTTGACTTAAAAAGAGGAAAGAAAAAGGAGAGAAAAAGGAATCTGGCTCAGAAGTTAAGGATGGAGTTGAACTTATTGCATCTCATAATTGGGGTGCAGAAGAATAGTATAAAAATATAGAAGATAACTTGGGGAGAGTGAACCTCACTCCTCTTTGAAACTGACAAAAAAATGAACACACATATTCATGCAACCAAGGAGTTTAGTATAGTAATAAATTAAATCAACCAGGAAAATATACAAGGCTAGTGATGGAGAAGCATGGAGGGAAGAGTCAGGAAGAGAATAGTCATAAGAAAAATAAACTTCAAATTTAGAGGATGGAATATAAAGTGGGGATTAGAAAGGGGGAAAAAATCCTGTAAGTGACTGAGGTCAGGGTAAGGAAAAGAATAGAGAGACAATGGATTGGAAGCAGATCATTTCAATTATAAATCACTACTAGTGATCTATAGTAGTAATTATAGATCACTATTGATCACATTACTTTTTTTGTTTTACCACACTCTTCTTTAAAAAGTTAAAGGAAAGGGGTAAAGAGAGACAAAAATATAAGAGAATGTGATAGAGGGAAATTTACATTTAGCAATTAGAACTATGAGTTTTTGTTGTTTTTGTCCTTTGTTCTTGAAGAGGACTATAACATCAAGAGGATGACATGACTTGCCACTTGACTTTGATTTGAGTGGGGGAGGGCTGTGCAAGGTCAAGAACTATGAATATGAATATGGTAAACTCACCCATAAAATGGAAGAGAATAGCAATATGAATTAGAAAGCAAAATGCAACACTATGTTGGAACAGACTTGAAACAAAGATTCATATAGAGTTAAAATGAGAGGCAAAGGAGAATTTATTATTTTTCCAGCAAATTCGAAAAAAATAGGATAATAATCATGATCTCAAACAATAAAAATAGAGATAAAGAAACAGGCAAGGAAACTATATTATGTTTAAAGGCACCATAGATAGTGATATAATATTGATAATTAATATATGTGTACCAAATTTGACAGCATTTGAGTACTTAAAGGAAAAGTTAATCAAATAACAGAGAGAGCAAAACTACAATTAGTGGTAAATCTCAACGTACTCCCTCCCAGATCTAAAAATAAATAATAAAAATATCAAAATAAATAGAATAGGAAACATAAAAATGAGAAAAGTTCAGGACCCTAGAAAAGTTGGATATAATAGAGCTGGAGGATAAGGGGAAGGGAGGGGGATATATAGAAGGTACAATTTTCAAACCTCCCCTATTGTGCCTAAATGTCTTGCTTTGCCCTGTTTAAATAAAATGTAAACTTGAAGGTCAAGGCTATTTGGAATTCAGTCTTTGAATCATCCACAACATTGCCTTGCAGATAGTAGGTGCTTGGTAAATGCTTGCTGGATTAGATGATATACTAAATCACTGTCACTTCAATGCGAATTGAACTAGTTTAAATTGTTATTGATATCTTTTGCTTTCACGTTACTTTCATTCCCCAATATAGATCTCACTTACCCTCACCTTCTTCCGGAGAGCCACCTTCCCTCCCCCATCACAAAGAATAAACAAGAAAGAGAAAATCCATTTGTTATTGTTGTCCAGTCATTTTCAGCCATTTCTGAATCTTTGTCACCCCATTGGGGTTTTCTTGGCACCTTATAAATATTCCATCTAGCTAGCTGTCTGTCTGTCTATCATCTATCTATTTAGAGCATTCTTGGCAGGCTGGCAGAGGGAATAGGCACAGAAATGGGAAAGCTTATGTACCATTCAAGGACAAATGAAGAGATCAATTGCACTAGAGAGGAGGATTTGTATAATGGAGTACTAATAAATAAAGTTGGGCAGAAACTCTAAGTAGGGGCTAAATTGTAGGACAATGGTTTCAAACAAATACAAATGGGGACCATTAAGCCATAGTGGAGATAAGATTTCCTCATCTTTAAATTGAAGGAATTGGAACTGATTATTCCTTCTTTTATTTGAAATTTTAATAATAATTTAGGGATATTGTGATTTCTGCTTTCCCCTACTAAAAAAATAAGGCCCTCATCAAATATGTGTTCTTACATTTTCCCTCACTATTATGCAATTAAAAATTTTTCTATCCAGTGTTATAGAATTCATGGGGTTACAAAATGCCCCACATATATGATATTGTCTCACCTAAGACCACAGGACCATAGATTTCAAGCTAGAATGGACCTTACAGGTCATTTTGGTCTATGTTATTTCTAAATAACTAAAAATCTGAATGCATAATCCTATGATATGGCAAGTTATGTCTGAGGTAATAGCATGACATTCAGGTTTAAAAGCCGATAGTGGAAAATATTGTCCAGAAGTTTGAGAAATTAATCAGGGCTAGAACTATAGATGCAGGTATCATGTGCGTAGAAATGACCTGAGGTCAAAGCATGTGATAAGCTATGTGACAGGAAAGAGATCAAAGATTTAGAGCTGGTTGGACCTCTAGAACAACTGCTTCATTTTGCAGATAAGGAAGCTAAGGACCATCAACATTAAGAGGTTTGCCCAAGATAGTAGAGGTAGAAAGCGTCAAAAGCAAAGTTTGAATCTAAGTTGTCTGATTCCAGAGACATCACTCTAATGTGCCCCCAAGAAAACAAGAACAGAAATTTAAAACTCGACCTTGGTTTACTATTATAAGAACAGCAGGAGGAAAATAGATCCAGCCAAGAAAAGAGAGGAGCCTCCAGAAAGGTAGAAAGAGACTCAGCATAGAGTAATGCTTTAGAAACTATTGAGAACAGGGACTGTTTTCTTTTTGTTGTGTTTGTCCGATGCCTAGAAGAGTGTCTTACATATAAGGAATATTTAATTAATTTTTGAATAATTAAATTCAGAGAAGGAAAAAGGGAAGTTGTCTAAAGAGATCAATGCAAATATACAGGGCACATGATCTGGATTTTTTAAAGAAATATAAGAGTAGGGATTGTAACCAAGGACAAAAACCTTGGAATAATTTATGACTAGCAAGGAAAATTAAGTGTATGCACACACAAATTTGTTTGTTTTGTTAAAGCTATATCTGAGGAAAATAGGAAAATCAAAAAAGGGAAAAGATGTATTCAGGATAGATGAGATGATAATAACTTATGAGAGAAAGAAGGTAATCTTTCTTTTTTTATTTCTATTATCTCTGTCAATGAGAATGGTCCTAGAGCTAGCAAGGACAGAAGTATGACTAATATGAAATTAATAACTTTGATAAGCAAAAACACAGTATGAGTTCCAGTCACCTAGGCCAGATTAATTTTATCTTTGGTTAGGAAAAAAAAGCTGACAGATTATCTTTGCTGAGCTGTGACCTTTAAAAGATTGCAGAAAAACAGATATGTTGGATTGAAGAAAAATAAGTGTCCCAATTGAGAGACAGAGAGATAGAGAAAGAGAGAAGAGAGGGGGAGAGAGGGAGAGAGGGGGAGAGAGAGAGAGAGAGAGAGAGAGAGAGAGAGAGAGAGAGAGAGAGAGAGAGAGAAAGAAGGCGCAAGCAGTGGGCCAATGGTCTTGACTTCAATTACTGCAAAATCCTAAAATGACATTAAAAGTCTGGTTAGTGAATAGCTAGAAAGGATAACAGAGCATGACAGACTTCTAAAAGAACAAGGTCTAATCTTACTTCCTTTTTTTGATTAATAAACTGATAGATCATCAAAATGCTCCTGATTAATAAACTGATAGATCATCAAAATGCTCCAGTTATATATATATATATATATATATATATATATATATATATATATATATATATATATACACGTAGTTACAATATCTAAGTACATAGTTATAATATTATGGTTAATAAGTATACCTATGACATGTTAACACAAATAATGTAATGTGAAGAGTTTGCCTTATAAGAATTCATGATGCATTCACATTGGGTTGGAACCAATGACAATATGCTATGTAATTATCATTTCAACTAGTGGGAATTCAAATATAACCACAGGTTGTTGTTGGTTGTGTTTGTCCTTCATTCTCAAAGAGGACCATGACATCAGGGAAGGATGACATGACCTGCAATTGACTTGGATTTGAGTGAGGGAGGGCTGTGCAAGGTCACCAGCCCACTTTTTCCTCCAGAGCCATCTGGGTCCAGATATTCATTGGGGTGACTGGAGATGGCCCAGGATACAATGGGAGACCTTGGGCCTTTTAGGCTAAGGTCTTTCCAGGTTCTCACTTTGAGTGAGATAGACCCATTCAGTGAACAGGCCTCTTTAAAAAGTGAGTCAAGAAATGGCTCCTTTATTTAGAAAAAAAAATCAGACTGGGAGGGGAAGACCCTCAGGATTGCTGGCCAAGAGAAAGAGTTACTAATTCCTATAGTAAATATATATTCACATCCCATTTCATGGTAATCATTATTTGCACTAATAAAAACCTGGCTGTTACAGTAATTATTGTAACATCCTTTAGTCTTCAGAAAAAAAAAGGAAGGGCTTAAATGGAGCCAACCACTTGTTACCTTGACATAGAGAAACATGGAAGGTATATACATGCCTACATATGTATATGTAAATCTACTTAGTGAATATTATTGCTAAATATATATTAGATAGTAGTACTATAAGACCAATTTATAAACCACATAGCAAATGATATTTTAAAATTATTTGCAAGTTTAAAAAGTGAAAATAACAAATTATATTGTTTCCTTCCCCTAGGACCAGTCACGTGAAAATGACACAGCAAATGCAGAATCTACATCTTTCCCAGACTAAAAAGAACAGCGCTCCATCCTCTCCTAATGCTGCCAAACGCCTCTATCGGAACCTTTCTGAAAAACTTAAGGGGAGTCATTCTTCCTTTGATGAGGCATACTTTAGAGCAAGAACTGACCGACTCAGCCTTAGAAAGACATCTGTGGTAACAAATTTCTTATTTATGTTCTTGGTTGGGAATTCTTGGTTATTTTGCTTGGGATCCTAGAGGTTTAGAATAGGTCAGCTTAGCGTTAGCTTTTGTGATTCATCAATCCCACATATGATAAATCCAATACTAAGAAGAGGGAGTAAAGGCAAATGATGCAAACTTTTTGTTACCTGGTGATGCTTCTGCTGTCCCTGGGTCTTCATTTCACTTCCAGGCTTCTGGAAACACCTGTTTAACTATCACAAAATGCCATTTTAAACAGATTCCCTGAAAGAAACTATATTTAGTCAATTATAGAGCATTACGGAGGATTTGTTAAAAAGCCCCAAGCAGATAGATGAGTGGCACAGACTGTGAGCCATGTAGCATTGCTGGTTTTTGCAAACTAATGCCTAGGTATGGAAAATTTGTATGGGTAATTGAATTAGAGTACATATAGCATAGGAGAAAATAGAAAAATCAAGAAATACTAAAGAACATGAAATAATGTGGCAACCACCAGGTGAAAGAGAAGATAGAGTGCTGGATCTGGTATCAGGAAGATGTGAGTTGAAATTCAGCCTTAAAGGCTTTACCAGCTAGACTAGACTTTACTAACTGACATGTCATTTAACTTCTCTTTGCCTCATTTTACTCTACTGTAAATTGTATATAAAAAAATCACCTATTTACCAGAGTTGTTAAAAATATAAAATGAGAAAATATGTAGAAAGTACTTAACCAATACTTGGTATATAGTAGGTGCTTAATGAAGACTTTTTAAAATAAAACCATAGGGTCACATCTTTCAAGCTGGAAGAGACATTAAAGGCCATTTGGTTCCAACCTCCTCATTTGAAGATGAGGAAACTGAGTCCCAGAGAGGTTAAGTGATTTGCCTAAGGGCATAAAAGTGGCTTTTAATTCATTAGATGCCAGTCCCATGTTTTTTTTCCGCTAGAGCCCAATACTGAGTGCACTTTAAGCTTTAAACCAATTTGTTTTTTCAAGCCTAATTTATCTTAAAAGAAGACTTGGTTGTAGTTGGATTGTAGCTAAATCTGAATTTTGGCAGAGACCTTCTGTGTGATATTTAGCCAAGTGTCTCGTGTCTCACAGTGGGCAAATGTCTGAAATGAAAGTTGCTTTATTCCTCCAACCCCAGTGTCAAAACAAGCAGCTGCACAATATTGTCACATATTCCCCAGATTCCATCTACACTGGTCCCCTGCTCCTACCACCCTATGTATGGCAAGGAATTTAAAAGGGGCAATTGGTTCTAAGTAAGTCTAAAAATTAAAACTATCCCAGTTAAACATTGAGCTACTGATATATTTCACTCTCATACTTGAATTTTAAGCACTACCACTGTTTCATTAACAATTGGTTCCATGAGCAAATCCATGTAGATACTTATTCTAATGGTTTAGATTTACCCTTCTATATTGTCTCATTCTAAAGAGTTCTTGTCCATGCCTTTCTGCAAATCTTCCATAGCAGATTTTAATCAATACATGAGAGACCTTCCTGTGATTCTTTTAATATTGTGATCCTACCAGTACAACTCTTGGGTTATCCATCTGTTATCCTTCACTCTTGATATATGACCTCCCTATCTCTTTTTTGTGGGGGAAGGAGAGAGGGTTATATTGTTACTGTTGATCGCTAAAGCTAGGATTCTGGATGAAATGTTCTCTAAGTTCTCTACATCCTTTCCCAATGAACTTATGACTTCTACATAAATTCTTGCATTCAAAACATGGTTGGAATATGTTTAAGTCTACTGACCCACCAAGCTTTTTTACATTTCCCTTTAAGTCATTTTCCATTTTAGTATTTATAAAAACCATAGAGTTCTGTGATCCACCCAATATGTAGCATCACTGGGGACATCCTGTTTTTAAAAAATCTCATGCAAAAACAAATAGCTTTGGGTCATTTAAAAGTAACATATTAACCACTTAATGTGTACCAGGCACTATGCTAAGTTCTGGGAACATAAAGAAAGGCAAAAGATCTCAAGGAGCTCACAGTCTAATGGGGAGACAACTTTGTACAAGTATGTACAAACACAATATATTACAGATAAATAAAACGTTCATTAAGTACTTACGATATGCCAGGCACTGTGCTAAGAACTGAGTTACAAAGAAAGGCAAAAAGGCAGTTTCTACTCTCAATGAATTCACAATCTAATGGCAGGCAGATGTAAATGTACATGCAAACGTACAAACAAGATACATACATATATATAGTATAAATTGGATATAATCAACAGAACAAAGGTATTACCTTTAAAGGAGAATGGTAAGTCTATTATTCATCTTTAATGTTTGTCCAAAATACTGCATGGATTGATAGATACTAGATGGATGAAGGGGGGGGGGGAGGGAGGGAGAATGTATATCTACAAATATATAGTATATAAAATTAATATACAAATACATATATATATATTTATCATAATACATATTTTTTTCCACTTTGTATTTCCTGATCTTTCCTGAGACTTCTTTTTGCCTTTCTTGGTAACCCCAGTGCTTAGCAAAGTCTGGCACATTCTAGGTACTTAATAAGTGCTAACTGATTGGCATATCTGCTTTATATGTATTTAGTATATCCTTATGCAAGTACATTGACTATAAGGTCCTTGCGAGCAGGTATTGTTTTCTCTTTTGTCTTTCTTTGTATCCTCATCACCTAACATGGTGTCAGGGCCATTGGAAGTATCCAATAACTGTGTGTTCACTGCTTGGTTGATATGGAATCAGATCCTGACTTTGCTACTCATTTGCTGTATAATCTTCTATGACTCATTTAGCCACTCCAGGCCACAATTTTCTCAACTGTAAAATGAAGTGTTGTTCAAGACTATCTTAAGAAAAAAAAAAAAAAAAGACTATCTTAAGGTCTTATCTTAAGGACTATTAAGACTGCAAATCTATGCTTTTCTCTGTTTTTAACTTCTCAAGTACTTGTCTTCTATGACTAGTTTAACTGACCTTTCAGATAATGGAAAAATTATGAGGTAGGATTCATGAGTTTCCTTCCAGTTCTTGTCTATGGTCCTGAGACCTTGCAGGAAGGAGGTTCTGTAACATTTAAAGTGTAGTTAGGTCACATAGTGAATTTAAGCACTGGGAAAAAAAAGAGTCAAAGTCCTGAGTTCAAATGTGAACTCAAATTTTACTAGCTATTTGACCCCAGGAAAATTACTTAAGCTCTTTCTGCCTCGATTTCCTCAATTGTAAAATGGAAATAATAATGGCACCTACCTCCCAGGGTTGTTATAAGGATAAAATGAGGTATTTGTACAGTGCTTACCCCAATGTCTGGCATATAGTAGGCTGTTTATAAATGTTTGCTTTTTTTTTTTTAATTTGAGGCTTGATACAATCAGCCCAATATCTTCTGCAAATAGGAGCACTTTGGGAAAACTTGTTATGGACAATAACTCTCCTTTTCTGATTTTGCATAAGACATCCTGCAGTACTGGAAAACACATGAGGGAAACACATAACTTTCTCTTTTTCTTTGTATCCACAGCACCTAGTACAATGTCTGGCACCTAATAAATACTTAATAAACACTAGATGACTATTTAAGCCTCCCTTGGTGTTGATGCACTCAGTAGAGCACTGAACAAAGTTTTCTTCATGAAGTGGTTGCATCTTTCATAGAATCTTGAGTGATTTTAACCTGTGTGAGGAGGCATCCTGACTAAGGAGAACTTTTGTAAAAGTGATTTTTTACCATTCTCAAATTATATAAGATACCTTAAAAATTGATGCCTGAGTGCCTTTTAATTAGTTTCTTCTTCAGAACAGATTTCACAGATCCCATCAGGTCTAGTCATTCTTCCCTACTACTAGTCAGTACTACATGGAAATGCTAGCAGTTCTTCCATTTATATGCTTTCTTTCTGATTCATTTACAGATGTGCTCAGAATAATCCATCCTCCCCTCAAGCTTTCTGCAGGCTCATTTTCCCCTCAACTATTGATTTCTATTTGTTGCTGTTTAGTCATTTCAGTCATGTCCAACCCTTTGTGATTCCATTTGGGATTTGCTTGGCAAAGATACTGAAGTGGTTTGCCATTTCCTTTGTCAGTGGATCCTTTGTCAGGCAATCAGAAGTTAAGTGACTTGCCCAATGTCACACAGCTAGGAAGTTTCTGAGGCTGGATCTGAACTCCGATCTTCCTGACTCCAGGCCCAGTGGTCTATCCACTGAACCACCTAGCTGCTTCATTTATTTCTAAACTATGAGAATTATTGCTTGTAATTCCCCTCTTGAAGGTTTTTAAAATTAGTTTATAATTTAAACTAGTATGTCCTTAGCTACCACATATTTTTCAGGAGTCTTCAAGGTCAAGGGTTTATTGACTAAATAATTTTGGGACCTTCTTGACCATCTCATTGTGCCAATTGTTTTGCATTATGTATACTTTGTCAAGAACTATACAGAGTCAAAATCTGCATTTTTGTGGAGCTCCCAGATTGCTTTAAAGAAGTTGAATTGATACTATTCTCTTAAGTACCTTATAATTTTCCTAATTCAATGTGAGTTCTGATTTTTTCGTTAACCAATAATCCTTGAAGATAGAAACCTGTTATTCTCTACCTGTTAAGATTTTTGTCCATTGATTTTTTTATTTTTAAATTTTTTCACTACATCCACCTCCTTTCAGCTGACTTCCTGAAGAAAAGTATTCATGTTCTAAAGACCTGAAACTTTTGAATATTCTGCAAGTCTTCTCCTTCTTTAGTTTCTTAATCTCATGATATTTTCAAATTTGTTTTTCACTGTCTTCTTCTGTATTCACTTTTACATTGACTTTCTTACCTTGCTAAGTTGTTAATGCTCATCCTTATATTGTATATATTATAATGCACATTCCTTGTATTAATTTTCTATGTATTTTCTATTTTCCTTTTCCCCCTACCCCCATCCCAGGTAAATCTAAGCTCCTTGAGGGCAGGGAATCTTTCCATTTTGTCTATTTAATCCCCAGTATTTAGCAATGACCATGCTGTTCTCAAATGAAAACTTAGATTGGCCTAAGTAACAATCACAACCACGACAACGATAATAATACTTTAAGATTTGCAAAACTTTTGTGCAGATCAGTGGTTCTTAAAGGACAATCCATAGACCTCTGGGTCCCTAAGACCCTTTGGGGAGATCTGCAAGATCAAAACTATTTTCATCATAATACTAAGATGTTTACATTACTAGTTCAGTTAATATTGATAAGTATAATGAAAAACTCCTTGGGGAACTGAGAAAGTAAATGGCACTAAGACTAAATAGTTTGACAATTGCTGAGACAATCTCATTTGATCCTCATAATAACCTTATGAGTTAGGTTATAATTATCTCCATTTTATAGGTAAGGAAACAGGCTGAGAGAGTTTCTTGCCCAAGGTCACACAGCTAGTTAGCGTCATAGGCAGGACTTGGATTTTGGCTGTTCTGATTCCAAACCCAACACTTTATTCATTATACCTTGTAGCTGCTAAGTACTAGCAACAGGGCTCATGCTTGCTTGTTCAGTCATTTTCAGTCATATCTGACTCTTTGTGAACCCATTTGGGGTTTTCTTGGCAAAGATCATAGAGTGGCTTTCCATTTCCTTCTCCAGCTGATTTTTACAGATGAGGAAACTGAGACAAATTGGGTTAAATGACTTGCCTAGGGTCACACAGCTAGTAAATATCTGAGATCAGATTTGAACTCAGGTCTTTCTGACTCTAGATCTAGTGCTCTATGTATTACACCACTTAGCTTCCTCCATAGGACTCATAGTAGACACCTAATAAAGGCTTTTTTGGGGGGGAAGGGGCATATCTGTTGTTGTTGCTACTACTGTTTTATCTGCAATAGCACAGCAAGATTCCCTAATACTTCATAAAAAGTTTCTTGTCTCTTAGCATATGATGAAATCAGCTACTTCATTCAACACAGTGCAGAGAGCCCTTCAGTTGTTCTTTCAGTTAGCTGTAACTTCTATAATTTTTCTAGTCTCATGTGGAACAAGACTAAAGATATGGATTAATTCTATCTCACCAATATCTTATAGCTTAATTAATCATGGAACAATGGCAGTACCAACTGTCTTCAATTAAGGATGCAGAGAAATACAATAGAAAAAAAAATACTAGTTTGGAGTCAGAGAACCCAAGTTCAAATTATGACTTGGCCATGTACTACCTGTGTAACTCTGAGAGAGCTGCTAATTGGCTCCATGGGTAGAGGGCTGGGCCTAGAGTCAGGAAGACTCATCTTCCTGAATTCAAATCTATCCTCAGACACTAATTAGTAGCTGTTTGACCGTGGGCAAGTCACTTAACCCTCTTTGCCTCAGTTTCCTCATCTGTAAAATCAACTGGAGAATAAAATGGCAAACCACTCTAGTATCTTTGTCAAGAAAACCTCAAATGAGGCCACAAATAACTGAACAGCAAACGAGGTCTATCAATGATACGCAGGCTGTCCCTGGGTCATACTTAAAGTTATTTCAGTTTGGCAGAAAAGGCCAGTCAAGTTGGATGCTCCCATCATTTATACTTCAAATATCTCATCATTTTCACACCACAAAAGGGGCAGCTGCGTAGTAGATCTTGAGTGGGAAAAGAAAATCAATTTTTCTGATTAGTATTTATAGACTACAGACTGTATGCTTCTTGATACCCTCTGCCCTCTGCCTTTCATAGGGTAACAATTCTAGAGTTGGAAAGGACATTAGAGGTGGTCTATTCCAACCCTAAGCCCTGGGAAAAGAAATGGTTTCTCTGAGGTCATATAATTAACAAGTATCAGAATTGGGATTTGAATTCATGTCCTAGGTCTCCAATATTTGTGCTCCAAGTTCAATGCCTTTTCTAGCATGTCATAAATATACTCCCATTATTCCACAGAAGTAGAAGACAGTCATAATAGACTAAGGTCCAATTTCTGGTTTTATCTGTTTCATGGGTCATGGAGGGCCAAAAATGCATTGCTTTATGGTGATAAGCCCTTCTCAATGTGTAGCAGGATTGGTCCTTAGACAGCTGACCACAGTCTGTTGCCCAGCTGTACCCAGAGTCTTTCCAGATTACGCTGTCTTGGCAGATGCCTGAAGAGCACAAGGTGACCTCCAGCCAGGAGGAGGCATCAGAATAGGCCTTTGGTTCTTCCAAAGTAACTTTATTCCTTAGCCTCATCCCCCATCATCAAAACACTTTCATACCCATTCTTTTTTTTTTCTCAAACTTCAATTATGCTCTCACCCTGTAGCAATCAGGGGAGAATAGATTTTTAATGAGGCAAAAAATAAAAATTGCCTAAGGTAAATTCCATGCCTGTTCCCTTTTGAATCTGAATCTGCTACATTACTCTGCCCCACCAGGACAGAGAGATTACATTAGGCTCGTAGATTTACAGCTGAAAGGGACCTGAGGGATCATCTAGTCTGGAATTATCAAATACCTGACCTAGAGCTCAAGCTGGAGCCAGATTAAAATATAGTTAGGAGATATTTAGCAAAATAACTAAAAATTCTATTTGTCATTGTTCAGTCGTTTCAGTCATGTCCAACTCTGTGACCCAAGTGGGGTCACAAAGAGGCTAAAATGACTGAACAGCAAATGGTCATTGAAGTTTCAGAACAGTTCTGTTGAGGGTCCAACTGGCCTCATCTCCATTCTGCAGGGGAGGAAAATGAGACAGATGTTAAGGTGAGCATCTTGAGTTCACACCACTTAATCGACTAACCAAACCAGTACTTGTAGCTTTTGACTGCATTATTCCAATACACCCCACTGACTCTCTGTTTCATTACTGGTAAAGGAAGGAGCATTTCTTGGAAATGACATCAGCTTGATTTTGAAATTCCATTTCTGTTGGGAATTTTTTCTTCTAAGTTCAAAGAAACATCTTTCTGAGAGATTTCCAAATCCATTGCCAAGTCATGTTGATTATATCTCTACAATGTCTCTTCTATCTGCCCCCATTACTTTTCACATGTGGCTACAACCCTCTTTCAGATTTTCACTACTTCCCACCCATACTAGTACAATAGCCTTCTAATTTTGCCCCTGCCATCATCATCATCATCATCATCATCACCATCATCATCATCACCACCATCATCATCATCATCATCATCATCATCATCATCATCATCATCATCATCTAGTGTTCATTATACCTGCTATGTGCCAAACACTGTGCTAAGTGCATCTCGGTTGATCCTCACAACAACCCTGGGAAGTAGGTACTATTGCTATCCCCATTTTTAAGATGAGGAAAGTGAAAAAGACAGAGGTTGAGTGACTTGTCCGGTCTAGTATACTACTAGTAAATGTCTGCAGCAGGATTTGAACTCAGGTTTTCCTGACTTCAGGTCCTTGCTTTGCCCAATGGACTATCTAGATGCCTAATTCACTAAGTGAATTGGACTAATTAAGTCCAATTATTATTTTTTATTATTATTAAATAATAAATCTTTTATTAAAAGAGGCCATCCCTTGAATAACTTCTTAAAGAGGCCCATTCATTGAATGGGTGTATCTCACTTAAAGTGAGAATCTGATAAGACCAAAATGGCCAAGGTCCCATATTGCATCTTGGGCCATCTTCAGTCATCCTGATGAATATCAGGCCACTGGACCCAGATGGCTCAGGAGGAGAAAGTGAGGCTTGCCCAGCCTTCCTCACTCAAATCAAAGTCAACTGCAAGTCATGTCATCATCTTGATGTCATGGTCCTCTTCTAGAACAAAGGACAAACACAACCACAACTATCTAGTTGCCTACAAACTACTGTGCATTTAAAGTCCTTCACAATTAGTATCTGACCAATCAGTCCAGTTACTCTCCCTTATGCCCTCTGGATTCAGTCAAACTGACCTATTTGTTGTTTCCTACCACCACTCCTTTTCATAAGCTATTTCTTCACATGGAATGTTTTCTATTCTCACTTCTGCCTCTTAAATTCCTAGCTTCATTCAAGGATCAACTCAAATGCCATGTCCTCCATGAGACCTAGTCTCATCCCCCAAGGTTTAATACTCTCCTCTTTCTATGAAATTATGTACGTCATATTTACCTATATGTAAATTTCTTTTTTTACCTTTTTTAATGTTCAGTTTCATATCCATTCATCTTTTTTTAATTATACTATATGATGGAAATGCTTATTTTCTTCCATAAATTTAAAATAAAATAAAGCAAAAAAAAAAATTTATCTATCTAGATAGATAGATAGATAGATATCTTATTTCTTCCAACAGCATGTAAGTTCCTTGAAGGCAGGGGCTACTTTTGGTCCCCAGCACTTCATTGTGCCCTGTAACTAATAAGTGCCTAACCCTTGTTGAATTGAATGACAACCCTATAAGAACTTCTTTCAGGTACAACATTGTCCAAACAGGTGCCATTCTTTTCCTCTACAACATTGCTCATATCCAGCCCCTTCCCTATACTCACACAGGAACCATCTTGGTCTAGGTGTTCATCACCCCTCAAATACCATTGCGACAACTTCCTAATTGACCTCCCTATTTCACTGTACTCGTTGCTCCAGTCCATCTTTCTCATTATTGCAAAGTAAGTGTCCTCTAACTTAGATCTGACTGTGTCAATTCTGGACTCAAACAACTTAGGTTTTAAGGGGCCGCACAATCTGGCCTCAGACTTTCCAGCCCCACTGAACATTATTTTTCCTGTCATCTTCTTCAATTCAGTCAACGATGTAACGATGTGTTTCTTACTGCCTTCTGTCTCTCTCCACCTCTCCTCCCCCTCCCCTCCACCTTTCTAGCTCTAAATCTGGAAGAGACTTTAGAGATTGTCTATTCCGACTCCACTCATTTGGAATTAAGAAAATTAAAGCTGTTTTCTCTGTTCATCACATATAACGCTTCATCTCCCATCTCCATGCCTGTGCAATGGCTGTGCCCCATGCCTAGAATGAACTTCCTTCTTTCCTCCGCTTCACAAAATCCCTCTCTTCCTTCAAGTTGCAACCCAATAGCACAATGAAGCTTTTCCTGATCCTGATAGTGTCCTTCTTTTCAAATAACCCTGCATTTACCTACTTTGTATCTATTTGCATTTATTCCCTTTATATTTATTCTCTCTTTTTACATATGTATTTCTTGGCTTCTGCATTAAAATATAAGCTCCTAGTGAACAGGGGTTGCTTCAGTTATTATGTTTGTATCTCTAGTACCTAGCATTGGTATATAATGATCAGTTAATAAGTACTTTTTGATTGATTGACTGACAACAGTTAACTACTGATTTAGACAGCCACTGCTACCTAATCCAGTTACCAGAGCTCTACTCTGCCAATGTTATAAGAGCTGACTAGCCACTAAATTCCCTAAATGTGATGTATTCCCCTCAGGATTTGAAGGCACAGTATGATATAGTTGATATAGTATGATGTAGTAGAAAGAACATTAGATCTTGAATCAGAAGAAGACTGGCCATCTCTGCCACTATTGCCTTGATGACTTTGAGTAAGATATCTAATATCCCTTGACCCCAATTGAGTTACCTCAATTATGAAAAGAAGATATGGGATGAGATGACCTCTGACCTTCCAGCTTTAGATCTATGATGCTCTAGGATTTGGGATGTAATCAGGCTCAGAATCTGGGGTGTCAAGGTTGCCTCATGATTGGAGGTTAGTTCTATAATTATGCATTTAATTTTGTTGTCATTTTCAGTCATGTCCAACTCAACTCCATTTGGAGTTCCCTTGGAAAAAATACTAGAGTGGTTTGCCATTTCCTTCTCTGACTGATTTTACAGATGAGGAAACTGAGGCAAACAGGGTGAAGTGTCTTGCCCAAGGTCACACAACTAATAAGGTGTCCAGAGCTGGATTTCCATCCAGGTCTTCCTGACTCCAGGGTTGGTGTTCTATCCAGTGTGGGACCTAGCAACCACATTTAATTTACATGATGGATTAAACAAGTTTATGTTGACTGGCCTGGGAATCCGCCTAACATATAATATTCTTTTTCTGTGTAAAAGCATTTTGGACTGCTAACCTTTCATTAACTGCCAGTTACCTGGGTCATATTATGTCATGTCATGTAGATTCACTACATGGTACTTCATTATCAAAGCTCCTCTGAACATAAAGATTGATCCAGCAGTCAGTGTCTTTTATTTGAGGATGGAAAGATAAAATGTATCAGTAGGCACAAAAAGTCTTTACTTTAAGAATCTTTACTGTATCACAGTTGAATCTCATTCCAGACAATTCAGCAGGGAAATGTGATCATTGAGATGGTCTCACCCCACACAACAGAGCAGTTGCCTAATGATCCAGCTAAGATGCAGACAATGTAGTACATAGGGGAGCAGACTTGTCATGAGGAAGATCTTGCTTAAATTCTGTATCTGATGCTTGCTTGTCATATCGAAGACCACAGCCAAGCTACTGACTCCCTGACAGAGTCTCTGTCTCTAACCTCTACCTCTTGTTTTCCCTGTCTTCCTTCAATGCTCAACCTGCCTTCTGTAAATGACTATTCTTGGTCCTCCTCTGCCCTCACCAGCTATTGGTGCCTTCCCTCTGATTTTACCACCCATTTACACTGTATATATCTTATATATACACATTGATGTTTATATATTTCCTTCCTCACTTGAATGTCAGGTTTCTAAGGGCCAGGAACGTGTTTGTCCCTTTCTTTGTATATCCAGCACTTAGAACAGAACCTGACACTTAGTAAGCACTCAATAAATTCTTATCAATCAACTGTGCAGAACTGTTGTAGGCAGAATGAGAGAATGAATGTAAATTGTCTCAAAAACCTTAAAGTACTGCCTGAAGGATAGTACTAAAAGATAGTCAAAAGATTTGAAAGATAGTACTAAAAGATAGTCAAAAGATTTTGAGTCAGAGGACCTGCCCTCAAATTTCTTCCTGATCACATGCTACCTGGGCAGGTCACTTAGCTTTGTGGGGCTTTAGTGCATCATCCAAAGGAGGAGATTAAATTAAATAATCTCTAAGATCTCATGTAATAATATATAAATATATGATATTAAGCTATATAAATGTTAGTTGCCTTATTATTTTTATTATTGTGATAATAATATATGATACAATATAACTTAATGACAATTGTTATATGTTATTATTTTCATTATATATAATAGTCATTATTGGTTATAGTTACATATCATACATAAGATGTCAAATTATTAATTATTATATATTAATTGTATATTATAGTTATACCTTCCACATCGCAACTTTCCCCATTGCAGTTTCGATATCTCAAGGCTCAGCATAAGACATTAAATGGGAATTTGGGAGGAGTTTGGAAGAAGCTGCAGACCAAACACAAAGGCCAGCAGACAACACAGAAAAAGTTTAGAAACTCAGAAATGCATAAAATATATGATATATTATTTTATAACATCAACCAAAATTTTATAAGATACTGTAAACACTGCATACATGAAAAAGAAAAAATTTCAGATTTCTCTCATATAAAGAGAAGGCCAAAAAATTTTACATGAATTTTCCATATTGTGAGGGCGCTGCACACCAACCCCCAGATATGGAAGAGATAACTATATATTAACTAAGGACAATGATGATGGTGATGCCACAATGATTCGCCAGCCTAATTGTGATAACTTAGGATCTTAGGTTGACCATTGGAAGGGACATTAGAATTCACCTAATATAACCAACCCACTTTGCAGATGAGGAAGGTAAGGCCCAGAGAGGTTCACTCATCCAAGTTCACATAGGTAGAGTAAGCCATAGAACTGAGATTCAAATCAAGGTCCTCTGAATCCAAAGGCAGCTCTCTTCTCCCGCTGACTTAACTTATGTTCTTATCCCCCTTCAGAACTTCCAGGGCAATGAAGCAATGTTTGAGGCTGTGGAGCAGCAGGACATGGATGCTGTGCAGATCCTTCTGTATCAGTATACCGCTGAAGAGCTAGACCTAAACACACCCAACAGCGAGGGCTTGACTCCCTTGGACATTGCCATCATGACTAACAACGTGCCTATTGCAAGAATTCTCCTGAAGACAGGTGCCAGAGAGAGTCCCCACTGTAAGTAAAGCTCAAGGCAGAGATCATCTAAGACCGCTAAAATGTGTGTCAATTTAATGCCAAGAAAGATCCTTAGTCAAGCATAAGAAGGGATATTAGAATTCACCTAATGCATCTCATCCACTTGTTTTATAGATGAGGAAAATGGAGGAAGAGAACTGACTTTGAAAGCTTTAATATGTTTTCCTGAGCAAGCACTTTGAAAATAGTAGGCTTGACATATAAAGAAGCTGACTGTTTGCTAAGCTGGGCAAGAGGGGGTGCTTTAAAATATTATTCATTGATTCTTGCAGGGAAGGAGTCTCCACCTAATAATCTATCCAGAGTTTTAAACACTCTTGATGATTTCACCAAGTGATAGTAGAAGGCAAGGGACACATGGAGGAGAAAAGAATCTGTGAGTGTGTGTGCGTGTGTGTATTTATGTGCACATGTGCAGGGGTGACCCTGTACCATATGAGCTATTCCTAGGGTTATAGATTTAGGACTGAAAAAGGCTCTTGGAGGTCATCCAGGTCAAGTCCCTCATTTTGGAGATAAAGAAAGCTCAGCAGGGTTAAGCAGCTGAGCCAACATCACACAGGCAATGAGAAGTAGGGCCAGGAAATCCAAGGTGTTTTTTTGGTTCTTGCAGTAGATTGTGAGAATCAAAATATCCAATCTGCAGGAAAAACCTAAAGGCATCTGGCCCCATTTAATCTAGCCCCAGATCTTCCTCACCATCTGAGATGTACCCCTTCCTCCAAGTCCTTAGTTTTATAGTGCTTGAAACACAGACAATACAAAAGAGGTAAAGTAAAATACAGGGTCTTATTGGTTGACCTTGACTTTGATCATCCAGGAGGGTCTACATAAAAATCCTATTGGCTGACATATCTTGATCTTTCAGGAGGGCCTACTGAGCCAATGGACAGACCCATGGACTGGGATGATGGTTATAATGTCAAAGTATCCACATGGGCCAATGGATTGGTAGATAGGCAGGTCATAGGCTAGCAAACTGTTGCTTAGTGGCCAAGTGCTCGTGAACATCTCTCTATGTTGGGTAATAAAGGGGTGATGAAGAGTAAAGGAGCAACAAAAATAGTGGGGGTACATTTCATATCGTTGAGTCACACTGGGCTTGATCCTCTACTTGGCAGGAAGAAAGGGTGGAACTCCTCTAGTTAGCTTCTGATGATTAACCAAGTGAACTTCATAACAAGCAGGTGAACTTACAGCTTATAGTTTAAATGATAGGAAAAACTAGACTGACTAAATATTAGATAGACAAGCATTTTTGCTAACATCACTACTGCTATGGAATCATACTAAATTGATTAATACTCATTGGAATAAAATCGGACTCTAATTAATCATCCATTACAAGATCAAATACTGAATTTGATACTAGACCTGGAGGGGAAGGGATGGAATGTGGCTGTAATCCCTGCTACGGGGGTGTTTGAACCTGGTAGATCAATCAAGCATGGGATTTCTAAGCCATTTGGTTTTGCGCTGTTTGCCTCCAGTTTGGTGAGCTCCTGGGAGCAAAGGGCCACCAGATTACCTAAGGAAGGGCCAACCATCCTAGATTGGAAACAGAAGCAAGTCAAACCATCCAAGTCAATCAGCAGCGGGATCAGGCCCGTTACCTGCCTCTGGACTTCCAACCTGGGCAAAATAGGTACATTCAGTCTCAAAACAAACAAACAAACAAAAACCACCTAAAAACATGATTTAATCTTTATGTGCCTCATATGTTAAAGAAAGGAATAATAATAGCACCTACCTCACATGTTTGTGAGGACCACCTGAGATAATGCATGTAAAGTTCTTTGCAAATTTTACTGAATGATTTAAATGTCAGCTATTATCTCACTATTCCATAAAGCAAAGACTAGCACAGTCAGCTGAGACAACCCAAGAAGGATATTTTTGGTAAACAGTTCTGTGCGCAACCCATGGCTCCACTGGAATGACTCAAGCCCAGCTAAAAGCCTTTACTTGGCTGTAAATACTCTGTGACATTTAATGTCCATGCTGGCTAAGAAACACAGGCTTATGTTTTCTCTGACAAATTCATGAATGAACAGGCATTTGCTAAGCACTTACTATGTGCTAAACTCTGGGGATACAAATTTAAAAGAATTGATAGTCTCTCCTCTCAGGGAGCTCACAGTCTAATTGGGGACAACAATGTATAAAGGGAAGCTTAGCTGTAGAACAGATGAAAAGGTCATGAGATACTAAAGATTCAGCAGAGAGATGGAAGGCAAGGGACCTTGGATGATATCCTCAGGTCTGATGACAGTGCCAGGGTTCTGGAGGGCATAAAGGCAGGGAAGATGGTAAAGTCTGATGGTCCTCCATCTCACCAGGAAAAAAGAGAGGGTGACTACCATCTTGTGCAAGCCCTGTCAAGAAGCTGGGTAACATATTAGGAATTGGACATATAAAGACAAAAACGAAACAGTAACCAAAGGGTTATTGTTCAATACTCCATCACTTCAGTACTCCAAAGGATTAACCACAATGGCTCACTGACTCCTAAGGAATTGTGCCAGGTGGACAATTTGGAAACCATTTATTTGCTCCCAAATTTCAAACATCTCCCAAAGAGCCTCCTCACACTAGGCACAAAGATGAACTCCTTTATTAAAAAGCTCATGTCTGTTTTTAAGAATCCATAGACCTCCCCTACTTTGTCCAGAAACTTGAGGAATTAGTTTTGTTGGGATCTGGGTCTAAGAGAATAACATTTTCAAGAACAGCTTGCCAGTCTTTTGAGGGAAGCAGAGGATTTAAAGAAATGGACTTATGAAAGTGAAATTAAACAAAAAAGTTGGGGAGAGGGCATTTTTGTCACTATAAAATTTATTCTGCAATAACGTCTATTCCAATGAACCAGCAAGGGAGGTCTTGGAGGGAGAATCAGTGGGGCTGAATACCGAGAATGCAGACTGAGCAGCATTCTGTAGGAAAAAACAAGGAGACTATTCATCCAGATGTTGCCACTGCCATCTCTGCAGTGGGCTGGATGAAACATTAGACCTACTTACCTGGATGCTGCAAAAATTTCTGCACTTTCCATGAAAATAGTGAGACACCCCCCTTCCCAAGCCCCCTTGTGCACATTTAAACCTCATTTAAAAAAAAAGTCCAACTCTTCAACACCAAAACTGAAGCCAAAACACAAGTTTAAGGAGCTTCCTATCCTCTGACTTCCCCTATAGGATAGTGCCTAATGATGTGATCACATGCTGATTAGATAGATAAGAGGTTGCATAAGCTCTTTGTATCCATTAGACCACACAAACTAGCTTAATGGCAAGAACACTGGACTTACTAGAATCTGAATCATGCCTCAGACATTTCACAGCTTTGAGCAAGTCATCTAACCCTGTTTGCCTCAGTTTCCTCATCTACAAAGATAAAGGAATTGGATTCCATGACCTTTCTGGTCTCTTCAAACCCTAAATCTATGTTCTTATAAATCCAGGGAAAAAAATTGGCATCATGGGAAAAAAGAGACTCACAATTATCTCACAAACACAATTAAAAATGAGACTTGTGGTATCTCTGGTCACTTGACTGAACCCCAGCTTCCCTCCTTTTTTTCCTGTTTGCTGGAATCCAACAATGTGTTTCCCTTGGCTCTGTTCTTTGCACAAAAGTGTTCCAATTAGAACAAGGTTAGGAAGGAGGAAGGCAATCTCTTCTCTAGCATTTTTAATTCACTTTCTAGACCAAGTTCAAATGAGGCAAAACTGCTCCAGCTCAATAGAAGGGTCTCACCCATGAAAAAAACTGCCACCAAAACCAGAGGAGGGAACACCTGCCATAAATGGCACCCTAGAAGACACAGAGGCATCTCATGAACATGGAAGATGACTGCATTTGGCATCCTTCATCTGAAGGTCTGAAAGTAATTAAAAACTACAACTTAGTTATATAGCATATAGTTAGGTCTCCATTTCATAGCAGTATGAACTGAGGTACAGAGAGGTTGAGAGACCAACTGACATTCATTATAGCATTTCATGAGGTCATTTGAAGGTCATCTCGGAGAGAAATAATTTGCACAGCATCATACAATAATAAGTGGGGTTTGAACCCAGGTCCATTGATCTAAATACGTTTCCCTCCATGATACCATGTTGCCTCAGTCCCAGCCCCTGAGCTTCACTTTCCCTATCTAAAAATGAGGGGGTAGATTAGACAACCTTCAATGACTCTTCTAGATCTAACTCTATAACCCTTTGATTCTTGTCCTCAGCTTATGACTTGCTACCCAGTATCCCAAATTTTAGCATCAGATTCATTTTTGGTCCTTAGAGGAATAGGAGCTTACGGAATCATAAAAACAGTCCCAGAAATACTCATCTCAAGCTGCACACTTCCCCAAGGACAAAAAGCATGGGAAAAAATAGAGTCCTCTGGTTAGTCAGCTATCTTTATTAAGCTGCTTCTTATGTCCTCCTGCCTCTAGGTGGCAGTCCAGTAGTGCAGAATCACCTTTACTCATAAAAAAACAATCAAAACAACCACTTTTTCAAGTATTATTAGGGTAGAAATAGAATGACTTCCTCTCAACCTAATGGGATGGGCTTAGAGAATATATCTAAATAGCAAACAAGCATGAGTGTCTATAAGAGACTTCAACAAGGAAATGTCTAGACCTATAAAATGTCAATCAGTATATATGGATGGCCTTAAGGACTTGTGAATGTATATATATATATATATATATATATATATATATATATATATATATATATATATATATATATATATGAGCCTATAGACCTCTATTCTTGTAGTCAGTATTCCCAACCACAAATACACACACAAACCCCTATATAAATACCAAGGGTGCAGCGAGAACATTAAGTTTGAAGTTCAAGTCCCAGTTCTTCTATGTGACCTTGAGTATTCATTTAACCTCTCTGACCTCAGTTTCCTCATCTGTAGAATGAGTGGGTTGGATTAGATGACCACTGAAAATTCTTTCAACTCTAAAATTATGATCTAAATCTCTCCCTCTTACCTTTTAATTCCCATTTTCCCTGGTCTACCGCCTCCTTCCCATTGCCACACATTGTAACCGTTGGCACAGCCTTGGATTAGGGAATTGGAGAGAATCTAGTCCAGGAGTTTTTAACCTGAATCCATGAACTATTTTAAAAAGTATTTTGATGATTCATTTCAGTGTAATTGGTTTCAGTTGAAATTATTCTACATGCTTTATTTTATGAATTTAAAAACATTATTCAGAGAAGAGGTACTTAGGTTGAAACCAAACTGCCAAATGGTCCATGGTGTTAAAATAGATTGAGAATTCTTGATTCATTTCAATTCTTTATTATATGTAGAAGGAAGATGATATCTAGGGAAGTAAAATTACCTTCCTCAGGTCATAAAAGTATTAACTGAACTAGAATTCAAATCTAGATCCTCTGATGTTATAGTCCACCCTCCTTCTACTAAATCATGTTACCTCTCAAAATACCTTTCGAATATGTCAATGTAATGTGCAGTCACTCACAGTTATTCCAGGGAATATTGGTTTCCCAAAAGCTTTGTTGTTCACAGCAGGAAAAAAATAATGATACAGGATTGAAAAATACTGATAGCCATATACACACTAACCTTACTACATCCTATTTTATACAATGAAATCTGACAGCGTTAGGGGAAGTTGAGAGGGAAAAAGAGATGGCTTCTTCTATTCCTTCGTCTTCCTTCTGGAGCAAAGAAACTGCCAACTATCCCATATCTCCAATTACGATGCTTTTATGGAGGCAACATTATAGGTTCACGGTTTCTTATTTTGATTACTGGCTTCACCACCAAGGGATACCCCATAAGTTTGAGATTTCTGGCTGTAGGAAGGGGAAAAGATCTATTTCTTTCTTTATCTCATTTCTACTTGTTCCCTTGTCTTATGACTGCCAGCAAGACAGCTGGGGCTCTACATTCCTTCCTAACTCATAGGGTAACGGAGATAAATCCTTCTTGGTGATTGTAGCTGGGGGATAAAATAATCATAGGTTCAGAGGGCATCTAAGTCAACCCACTTATTTTACAGATGAAGGAACCAAGGTACATAATGGTTAAGTGACTTACCCAGGGTCACAGAGCAGTCAGGTTTTGAACCCAAATTCTCTGACTCCAAATAGAGAGATGATCTGAAATTCCCTTCAGAGGCATTTAGGGGAGCTACAGAAGAGCAAAAATACTTGTACCTCTTCCTTGACTCCAAGATTAGCATCTCATTGACCAGATTTTACTACTGTTCCAAGCTTGATTAGGCAACCCCTCAGACTATGATTAATTTTTGACTATTTCCCCTTATGGGAAACAACAAAAAGAAATAGATTTGCCATCATTAAGAAGGATCATTCACAAAAACGTGGCATTCATCTGAAGGCACTTCCCAAAGATGAGCTCCAGAAATCTTTTTTTTTTTTTTTTATCAAAGTCAGCACCATTGGAGAGAATGAGTCACCTCCTAAAATGACTCCTTTAGAAAAGGATGACAATCCTAAATGCTGGTCTGTCTGTTTAAAAAAAAATCAATCCCATGATTTTATAGTCACCCATCTGAGCCGTTGTCAAGACAACAATGTCAATTCAATGGAAACAGAAACAGTTTGAATAAACATAGGGGTGGCTTGACAGGTTTTCCCCCCCATTCTTCAACCCATTGTTTAGGCATCATGTAGACAGAATCCAAGTCAAAGTTGCCTCTTAGGCAACTATTTCATTTCATCCTTGAGTAATCTGACTTCACTGGCTAATGTGTTTTTGTTGTTTGGTTGTTTCAGTGATGTCCAACTCTTTATGACTGCATTTGCTATTTTCTTGGCAAAGATGCTAGAGTGGTTTGCCACTTCTTTCTCTATTTTGTTTTACAGATGAGGAAACTGAGGCAAACAGGGTTAAGTTTCTTGCCCAGAGTCACACAGCCAGAAAATGTCTGATGTCACATTTGAATTCAGGATGATGAATGAGTCTACCTGACTCCCAGTCCAGCTCTCTATCCACTGTACCACCTAGCTATGTTTTAGAGTTGCTCAATAAACTACCAGAGTATCTGGTAAAGTCATTTCATTGTAAACTTCTCTTTATCCTTTCAGAGTCTGTAAAATCTGGGCTCTTAATGAGGCTTTTTTTTTCAGATATCACCAGCATTAATAGATACATTGAATCAGTCAATCATTCAGTATTTATTTAGAGCTTACTATGTTTTAGTTCACAGTACAGATGAAATACAAAGAATGAAATAATCCCTTCATGCAAGGAGTTTACATTCTAGTGGGCGAGACAAGTAAATCTAAAACACACACACACACATGCACACACACACACACGTATGTGTATACATACAGAATAAAGAGAAACTTAATACATGTAAATATAGCCCCAGAAGTTCAATATAAGGTAATGTAGGAGGGAAGGCATTAGAAGTTACAGCATTTGGAAAGGCTTCATGGAGAAGATGGAACCTGAGCTAAAAATTTCTTAAGGGAAAAGAACTCAATAAGATGGTGAGGGAAGAAAGAGAGAGGGAGGGAGGGAGAGAGAGAGAGAGAGAGAGAGAGAGAGAGAGAGAGAGAGAGAGAACCCAAAAATGATATTGAGTTATTGAGTGAACTGAGGTAGTGGGACTTAAGTTGATATGTTAGGTGTAGAGCCAGAAAGTTGTTTGGTAATTTTTCAACTTTTAAAAATTTTTCAAATTTCTATCTTTCTGTGCTATTGGAGAGAGGGGGTCGGGGAGAGGGAGAAGGAGAGGGAGAGTGTTCCAGACATGGGAGACAGCTAGTGAAAAGGAACAGAGGTGGGAGATGAAATATTGGGTGTGAGGAACAGAGAAAGGTCAATCTGGCTACGTCTCAGGGTGCAGGATGGGGAGGGATATCCCCTGAGCTTAGAAAGGTAGCTTGTGCTCAGATTGTGTAAGGCTTTAAAAGCTAAACAGAGATATTTATATTTGTTCCTAGAGGCAATAGGAAATCATGGTAGTTGATCAAGTAGGCATGACATAATCAGATCTGCACTTAGAGAAAATTACTTTGGCAGCAAGATGTAGGTTGGACTTGAGTGGAGAGAAACAAGTCAGGGAGACCAATCAGGAAGCTCTTGCAGTAATCTAGGTGAGAGGTAGAATATGCACAGATGGATTTAACAAGAAGAATATCAGAACTTATATAGCACTGGCTATATGCCAAATATGTTATTTCATCCTCAATACAACCCCGAGAAATAGGTGCTACTATTATTCCCATTTTTCCAGTTGAGGAAACTGAAACAAAGGTTAAGTGACTTGTCCAAGGTCATACAACTAGCGTCTGAAGCAGGATTTGCATGTGAGTTTTCCTGACTCCAGGCACAACACTTTGTCCACTGTATCTGTGCTTTAAGGCTTACAAAACACTTTGCAAATATCACTTTCTGTTATCTTCACAATAACCCTATGAGGTAGACATTGGTATTAATGCCATTTAACAGATGAGGAAACCAAGGCCACAAAAGGTTAAGTGATTTGTCCTAGGGTCACATAACTTAGCCATAACTGAAAAGCAATCAGACTACAAATCTTTCTCCAAGTCCAGCTCTCTCTACCCTGCTCTGCATCTGCTTTAGGAAGGAAGGTTTACCCAGTGGTAAATTCTTTCAAAAAGAATTAGAAGACATCCTAAATGCATAGCTCTAAAGCTAGAAGAGACCTTATACACCATCCAACACACCCATTTTGCAGATGAGGAAACTGAGGCCCAAAAAAGCTATTCTACTAGACCAGCTTCGCACAGATGGTGAGTCTCTGAGATGGTATATAAACACATATCCTCTGACTTCACAGCAAATGTTCTTTTTGCCATACCACACAGTCTCTTTACCTTATCCAGAGTAATTTTGCTCCTATGCCCTTGGTGGAAATTAACATCATGTCATATTTTGCCCTTGGTAACTTTCTGGGCCTCAAGTAAATAATATCTAGGGCCCCAATTTACCAATATTTAAAAAGACTGGGGAGCAGAAAAGGAGTCGGAATTACAGGCTCTGAGTCAGGCCCTTGGACTCTGCTGGTAAGGGAATTCATTCATCTGTATATTCCTTATCTTCATGTTCACAGGCTAGGTCTCTGAATTTGTCTGCTTTGCACACTGAGTTCCCCCTGCCAT
This sequence comes from Bettongia penicillata ogilbyi, assembly GCA_023548195.1. Taxonomy (NCBI): domain Eukaryota; kingdom Metazoa; phylum Chordata; class Mammalia; order Diprotodontia; family Potoroidae; genus Bettongia; species Bettongia penicillata. The sequence continues at coordinate 3,865,943 of JAJHZJ010000413.1, forward strand.
TAATTAGCTCCCTGGGTCTCAGTGACCATTCTGTTGGTCATCTAATACCACAATAGCGTGAAACTCACGTCAGGAATCAGGGAGGGGTCCCTGCCCCAGCTGCCCGCCCACTCACCACCCACTCACAGACCCTCTATTGTACTAGTGAGGAGGGCAACACAGAAGGGACTTTACTGGGCTGGAGGAGAGACAAACAGGAACGAGGCAGGGAGGCCCCACCTTGGAGGTTTCCAGCTCTTGTGAGACGGAAAAGGAAAGACTGGAGCACGGGAGGATTGGGGGAAGCAGAGATGGAGGAGAGCAGAGTATGAAGGAAGAAGGAGATAGAGCCAAGAAGAAAAACAGTTGGGCAGGACAAGCAGTTGTAAAGAAGACATTGTGACTTCTTTATTAAATAAAGTAAGCAAAGCATCACCAAAGCCAGTCCAAGTGTAATTCCATGTCTGTCCGGTCTCTGATTCCCATCACCTGTATTTCATTGCATATATTTTTTCAAGTTGTTTTTCTTACTGACAAGATTTTAAGTTATCCTACCAAGCTACAGTGGGGTTAATGTGGAGACATCGTTTTGGGATTCTTTTTTGTTATTTGGGATGTGTGTGTGTGTGTTTAAATTATATTTGATGACAACAACTTGGTGAGTGAACTCAGATTTCCTCTAGGTCAGGAATTCCCAGTATGAAAACTCCTTCCACTGATTTAGAGACAATTCTCAAAAACTTACAGTCTTAGAAGGTTACCTGTGGTACTAAGAGTTTGAAAGACTCGGTAAGGTCCACACAGCTAGAATATGTCAGAGACAGGCCACAAACCTAGATATTTCTCACTCCAGAGATAACACAGCAAAGTGGTAAGAGCACAGGATGTGAAGTCGGAGGACTGGAGTTGAATACTGGCTTAACCACTTACTGCTACCTACATCCTGTAACTTCCTCCACCACCTGGGGCTTCCTCACCCTGGAACATCTGATCATTCATGAAGCCTTTTCACCTGGGAATACCCCTCTGTCAGCCTGACTCCCTCTTTCCATTGGTGAATACCTCCTGAAGCCTCCATTGAAATCCTACCTTGGATGCTAACTAACTGTGTGACCCTGGGCAAGTCACAACTTTTGTCTGCTGCAGTTTCCCCACCTGTAAAATGAGGATAATAGCAGTATCTATTCCCAGGGTTATTGGGAAGATAAAACAAGGTAATACTTGTAAGCATTTTGCAGACCTTACACCATATGTGCATGCTAGCTATTGGTGGTGGTGGTGGAGGTGGAGGTGGTAACAGTGTTACTGTTGTTGTTAGGAGAAGCCCAGGTTGGCCATCCCGCATTGCCTTCGCAGCCTTACTATGCCCTTACAATGGGTACTTTTATTCTCCTTGCCTGATTTCTGAGCTCCCTTTTTTGTATTATCTTTCCCCATTAAAATATAAGCTCTTTGAAGGCAGGGACTCTTTCTTTTTTATTCATATTGGTATCCACAAAGTTTAGCACAGTGCTTGACACATAGTAAGGACTTAATAAATTAATTTTCTTCTTTTCTGCCTGTCATTGGATTAAGTCACTTAACTCTTCTGGGAATTGTTTTTCTCATCTACAAAATGAGGAGGTTGGTTTAATACAAAGTAGACCCCAAGAAAGGACTATGAGAGCAGCCCTATAAATAAGGTAATAGATATACTATTAACTGTGTACCTTGCCAATAAAGAGACTGAAGCTCAGAACGTTCCAGATACTTGCCCCCATTTACTAAGTGAGGCTATGTGGAACAGTGTGAATAGCATCCCCTCCAGAACCAGAGGGTCCGGATGTAAATCCCACCTCTGATAATACCTAGGTAATCTTGGCTGTCAAATTACATCTGTGGTCCTCAGTTTCCTCATCTGTAAAATGAAATGATGCGACTAAATGGCTTCCAGAGTCTTAAAGCTCTAGAGCTAAGAACTGGAATTAAATATAAGTGCGTCTAATAAAACAAATTTAAAATAAATAAATTAATGGAGGGAAATTGAACTGAATGGGCTTTGAGGTCCCCTCTAAGCTTTAAATTTATGATCCCATGACTCCAAGGCCAGCTCTCTATCCTCTATAACAAACTGCCTCTCAAATCTTATCTCAGTGGGAATGTATTTGTATTATACATATGTATGTATATATGTATACACATAGATATAATGTGTGTATATAAAATACATACACATACATTATGTATGGATTTAAGGTGATGTCATGGCATTTTAAAAATCATTTATTAAATGACGTGTTCATCCCCCAAGGTATGTATGCAATCATGTAATTCCATCATATGTACACACGTATAATTAAAAAATTCACTGGATGGCTTAGCCAAAGGACAATCCCTCCTTTTCTATACAATTTGGGGAAGGGGGGAGTGAGGATTGAGAGGGGCCTGAGAGTACAGTTACTGGGTCAATTCATCAACCAGAAACCGGTGACATGCACTCTGACGCCGAACCCGCGTCTAAAAATACACAAATGTATACGGATTTGTCTGAATCTGTCCAAGCCTATATTTAGGACATTCCCAGCAAGGCTATAATGAGACTGTGTTTGAGAACTTCAGTCACAGCAGACTCTACCATTAATCTGAAGTTAGTTCAATTAACAGCATTTAGGACTGGCTTGTCAATCTCCATGTTCCAGGAAATTGCACCTTGAGGCTACTAATATTGCCAATTTTTCCACTGGAGTGTGTGCGGGCTCATGTGTGTGTGTGTGCGTGTGTGCGTGTGCGTGTGTGTATGTGTGTGTATTTCTTTTTCCTTCAGACCCTCCGTGTGCATACACCATCACTGCTTTCTTACATCCACAGCACTTATATTATCATTTATTCTGGCCTCCTTTAGCCTTCCCTGGGGACTTCACATAGTGTAGCTGCTCAGTGAAAGAGTTTTTTAGCTTTATATTTATTTGTTTATTTTTCTGTCATGGCTCATGACTGAGGCTTAAAAAAAAGTGTGACAGTATTCAGAGTGCGTGATTGACTGCTGGAGCAACATTCATTAACCATGACAAATCTGCAGCAAAACACAGTCCTGAGTGTTCTAAACAGCAGTTAAAAAAAGAAAGAAAGAAGGAAAAAAAGAAAAGAAAAAGAAAAAAGACTAAATGAATTTTTCATTGACCTCATCTGTAAATAAATTTAGTCTGATGGTGAGCAGGGGCAATCATAAATTAGTATTCATTTCCTGTAATTAATACAAACATGACTATGAACACAGAGAATATGAATATATAACCACTTAATTTCCATTTCAAAATACAAGTTAACAGATTTCCACTTGAGTTATCTTCATAAATTTTACCACCTTTCCCACTCTCATAATTGAAAGAATGGAATTACTCTCTTTCATTTGAGAAAATCTTGTTTGGGTCTTGGGAGCCACAGGGGTCATAAGCTGAAAAAAAGATGTTGAACTCAATCTTAAAGACCCAACTGTGAAATCTGGTTTTTGAAATCTCAAATGATTTGCTTCATCTTCTGAATTCCTTTGGAGCCTCCATGACATCACACCTGTCTTTTCTCACCCTCTTTCCAAGGTCCTATCATCTAAATGAGGATTGGTCACCTCAGGTACGAATTCAAGTGACTGTCCTTAGAGCAAGGGTTCTTGAGTGTTTTTGTGCCATGGACTCCTTTACCAGGATGCTGAGACCCATGGATCCCTTCTCAGAATGATTTTTTTTTAATTCATAAAGTAAAATACATAGGATTACAAAGAAAATCAATTACTGTATATTGAAATAAAGATGTATTTTTTTCTTATCCAAGTTCAAGGATTTCCCCTATTATTCTCTTTGCCTGAATGTCTGAACTTCCTTTTGTGTATTGCCTGCCCCCATTAGAATATAAGTTCTTTGAGGACAGGGACTTATTTTCTTTCTTTCTTTCTTTCTTTCTTTCTTTCTTTCTTTCTTTCTTTCTTTCTTTCTTTCTTTCTTTCTTTCTTTCTTTCTTTCTTTCTTTCTTTCTTTCTTTCTTTTTCATATTTGTATCCCCATGCCTGGAATGTTCTCCTCACCTCTTCCTCTTAAAATCTCCAGCTTCCTTGCCAGCACAGATCATTTGCCTTTTCTGGTCCCTTTGGTTATTAACATACATTCTCCCTTCAAATTCATGTGTATTTATTTATCTATTTGTATCCTCCCAGTACAATGTAAGCATCTTATGGGTGTGGGGAATAGGGTTGTTTTTTTCTCCTCTATCTTTGTATCCACAGCATCTGGCACGATGCATTGCCCTAACTGGTGCTTAATAAATGCTTATTAAACTGAATCTCTTCCCCTGCAGTCATCAGCCTTGAAAGCAGATCAGCACATCTGAACACCCTGGTCCAAGAAGCTCAACAGAGGGTGAATGAGCTGTCTGCCCAGGTGGAGAATGAAGGCTTCAGTGTGGACAGTACAGATAAAGAGAAACAGTTGAAAGCTTGGGAATGGAGATACCGGCTCTACAAACGCATGAAAACAGGTTTCGAACATGCTAGTGAGTAGTAGCAAACCTTCTGAATTTGATCAGCCTCTATCTTTTTAGAGACAACTCATAATCTCTCTTTACTCTTTAGTGAAGATCCCATTAAGAACAGGGACTATAGGAAACTGGGGCGGGGGGCGAGGAGGAAGGGGGAGATAGCTCTCTTGCTCCATTTTCTTATTAAGGTCCCATGTCCATAAATGTGTGGCTCCAGTGGCCCCAAGGCTAGACATACTCTCCTGTTTCATCTTCCACCCTCTATGAGTTTTAGAAATGCGCGAAAATGGGCCTGCTGACCTATTTAGCCTTGTGACCTTAAAAAAAAAAACTGAGTAGGGAGGAGAAACATACATAGTTTAAAAAAAAAAAGATGTTTGCTTCAATTTATGAGTCTTCTGGTAAAAGCACAGGATCAATGTTTTCTATTTTCTACTGTACTTTGTAGCTGTTAATATTAGCTATGACTAAAGTTGACTTCTGCTAAATGTGAGACAAAAAAGAATATAATGGTCAAATTCATTAATTTTGTTTTTTTCCCCACTTCTATGCTTGAGGATAATTATTCATTAATGTAAAGTATTTTGCTCCCATTAAATCTGTTAGCACATGAAACTTTCCCCAAGTCCATCCTTCAAATGAAATTCAAATACACTTGAGAAAAGCAAGAGAGTTGTCATTAAATACACAAACACTTTTACTTAAATAAAAACCCAATATATTCGTTTGCTAATTATTCTTCCAGGTTGCAGAGGTTAGCCTGAGTTCTAGGCTTTTGTTGTAATATAGACGTTGACTCTATACCAAATATAAGCAAACTGGATAATGCCATTCCTGGAAACAAAATGACCTGACTTCAAATCCAGCCATAGATATGGGCTAGCTATGTGACTCTGTACAAGTCACTTACCTTGCCTCAGTTTCCTCATCTGTAAAATGGGGATAATAATAGCATGTGTTTCTCAGAGTTGTTGTGAGGATAAAAAGATAATATCTGTAAAGCACTTTGCAAGCCTTAAAGAAGTATTGTTATTATTCTGACAACTCTCTGTTGGAGTACAACATCTACAATGAATAGTCAGTACAACCTCAATTATTCATTCACTTTGAAGCAAATGCAATAAAAGGTTTCCATCAGTCCATCAGCAAACATTTATTAAGTACATACTTAACAAACAAGCATTTATTAAGTACTGACTTAATTACCTTACTCAAGTACCTACTACTATGTTACAGACTCTGAGGCTACACACACACACACACACACACAAAATGAAGCTCCCTACTCTCAAGGAATCTACATTCTAATGGGAGAAACAATATATACAATATGAGTATATACAAAACATATCCAAGAGATACAAAGGCACTTTAGGGATGAAGACTCTAGAAGCTGAGGGTCCCAGGGAAGGGACTAATGTGGCATTTGATACTATAAGGCAATGTTGCACAGCCATACTTACCTCTGCATCCCCAGCATTTATCACAATGCTGACACGTAGATAAGGAATGAATAAATATATGAATGAATAAATGAAAAAATTTTCTAGGACTCTCTCTTGAGCTAAATGGACATGATTATTTGCTTTGAGCATGAGTCACACTGGACACAGCTCAGTAAGTCCACGATGGCACTGAATAGTGTCTGAGCAGGCCAACTAACTAGGCTGCTAAGTGAGAATGTCCAATAGTCAGAAAAGACAAAAGCTTCTATGGTGTTTGTTTCAGGGCACTCTTTGAAAAAGTGGGGAACACTGTTTGAATGGGATTTGTTCTGATGTGGTCCTTCTGTTTTCTCTTCCATCCCAGGACCCCCTGAGGTGCCAACCAACGTCTGTCTCATGGTAACCAGTAACACATCACTCACTGTCATCTTTCAAGAGCCTCATAGTGTCAACGCAGCTGTAGTGACCAAATATAAAGGTATTGGATTTCAGACTTTTTTTTCTCTTCATTGATCCTTCTGAGGAAAAAAATAGGCTATTTAGGGATGGAGTTGTCCCCTATTCTGTTTGTTTGTTTTCCTTGCTGATATAATCTTCTCCTATGAATGGACCTTCAGTGCTGAAACATTTCCTACTGGAAGCAAAGGAGTGACAGTGGACAGGATAGGGAGAAAATCAGTGTAGAGGCTTGGACTGTGAGTCCTTGGAGCCCTCAAAGATATTTTTTGTACTTTCAGTGGTCAAGTATGAGTAGGGTAGGCCAGTTTCCATAGAACCAAGCTGAGAATACTGCAAAGAGCCGGGCCAAAAGGCAGAATTTCCCGTTGAGCAGGCTGCTATTACTTCCTTTCCTCTTCCCCTAAGAGAGCAGGTTTCTCTAAGTATTTCTTTACTTTTCCTTCTACTAGCCCCCATATCCACTGTCTTCTGAAAGAAGGCTACCTTGATCCAAAAAGATCTTCCAGTCAATAACCATGTATTAAGAGCCTAGTATGTGGCAAACACTATGCTAAGTATTAGAGATACAAAGATAAACAAGAAACCATTCCTGTCCTCGAAGTCACATTCTAAAGGGGAGACAATATGCAAGCAACTAGGTAAAAACAAAATATATGTGGGATGAATTGGGATAGTCTCAGAGGGAAGGCAATCCAATCCAATAAACATTTATTAAGTGACTACAGTGCACCAAGCCAAGGAAGCTAGGTGGCTCTGTGGATAGAATGCTAGGCCTGAAGTCATGAAGACCCTAGTTCAAATCTGGTCTCAGGTACTTACTAGCTGTGTGACCCTGGGGAAGTTACTTAACTTAATCCACTGGAGAAGAAATGGCAAAGCACTGTAATATTTTTGCCAAGAAAACCCTACGGACAGTAATGGCATGCTATGGTAAGCAGGAGTCACGAAGAATCTGACAAATGTGAGCAATAATATGCTAAGCACTAGGGATACAATTAATTAAAAAAACAAAAAGAATGACAATCCCTGCTCTTGAGGAATTTATAATCCAATTGGGAGAGACCACATACGGGAAAAGTGGGAGCAGACACCTGCCCAGTTGGAAGGATATGCATGGAGTAGAGGAAATGAGAATAGAGGTTCTGTTCTCTATATAAAGGAAGTCATCTGGAGGAGTTGGGAACTCCACCTTCCAGCCTTCCAATCAGAGGGAGAGGAGGCTAAGGTAGGTGCAGCCTGGTTTTCTCATCTGTAAATTAGAGATTAGATGTGATGCTCTTATCCTAGGAAGGGCATCTTGTTGCCAGGATTTGATAACCTCTAGGTTGGTCTCATGTTTTTGCATGACTCCTCTCTCCCCATATCCAGAATGCCCTTTTTCTTCACCATTATCCTTTGGGATCTTTAACTCTCCTTTCCAAAAAGGTCAAGTGCCACCTCCTACAAGAGACCTTTCCTGGATCTCCAATTGTTAGTATCTTTCCCTAAATTGTTTTCTGTACATTTTTGTATTTATCTTCGTACATGCAGTCTCTACCCCCACCCCAGTACAATGGAAGTTCCTTGAGACTTTCCACATTTTATTTTCCTAGTACCTAGTACAGGCAAATTGTAGGCACTTTCTAAAAATGCTTATTGAATGAGTGTTGAACCCCATTATCCAAACAAAGTGACTTGGGGTGACCCCCAACAAGATTCCACTGGAAAAACCTGAACATAATTAGTGAAGAACAACCAGGGATACACCCAGTTTAGAAATAGGGAAACTGATTCTCCTGGCACTGCTGCAGTTGTTTGGAGCAGTAACTCCATTAGCTTCTTTGTTTTCATCCATTTTTCTGGGAGTGATTTGGGTAAACCTCAGTGGATAAAATTTAGGGAAATTATTCAGTGGGAGTTCCAAGAGTGTTTGAGTTAAATCAAGTTCAGCCATTTCTCTAAATGTCCACCTCTTTCCTCCTTCGCACTTTTATAAAAAGCAAAAACTGTGCTGGCCAAACAGATGTTACCTTCTTGTGTTTTATTTATGAGTTCTCTGAGAGCTTTAATTTATCCAAACTGTAAACTCTTTCATACCCTGTCTCAATACCATGTGCTCCAATAGAATGAAAGCTCCTTGAGGGTGAATATTCCTTTATTTTTAGCTCTGCCTTCCTAAAGTCCAACAACCAAGACTGGCACATAGTAGAGATCTAACAAATACTTCAATGAATAAATACCAGAAAGTTCCATCAGTATTTCCATTTTAACCCATCTCTCAGGAGACTTGTATTTGACTTGGGTTGAAAAAGAAAGGTCACAAATATTCTATTAGTGACTTGAGGGGAATAATTAAGCATCATGAATAGAATTGTCTGTTACATGATGTAGTGAATTTCCTTCTGTTAATTTCTAAGGCTCTGAATTGATTCTTCAACCTGACCATTCACAAGAGTTATTTAAAACATATGACAAGCTGCTGTACCTATAGAAACAGAATGACAGTTCTGAAACCATGGATTGATTTGGTCACTTAATATAGGAATATCAGCAAAGTTACCCTAAGACATAGCTAATTATTTTGTTTTCCTTATTTTTCCAAAAAAAAAAATAAAGAGAGAAAAGAAAAAGAAGGAACAATGGAGAAATCCACTGAGCAAAATTGCAATTATCCAATTGGTTAGAGGGAAGGTTTAACCAAGCAGTATTTGGGGTTTGGCAAAAACATCTCACACTACTTTCCAGACTTTCTGGGTTCAGCAAAATCCCAAGCCTATTTGGTCAACCACTTTTTCCCCTTAATGCTTAAGCTTGTGTGTGTTTGTAAGAAAAAAATCTGATCGTTCTGTTTCTCATTTGTTTACACTCAACTCATCAACATACTATTTGGTAAGAGTGAGAAGATATCCAAGGATCTTTTTAACAGCATCTTTTTTATAAGCCTTCTTCTTCAGACCTGGGGCTGTGTGTTGTGACAGCCTCCAGCAGTGCTTGGGTCTCAAAGAGGTTCAAATTCAGCTTGAGCCCTAGGAAGCTCGTAGGAGGTTTTTGTCTGTGCCAAAAGAGCTCCCTCCACTCCAGTCTGGCTAGCTTCTGAGCATATCCCCCACAGACTCTGTGATATGAAGATATATGTGATAGAGTGTTGTGGTTGGGCAGTCCTAGCCTCTTCCTTGGCCCCAACAGCTCTGTGGATCTTTGGTTCTCATCTCACCAACTCCCATGAGTTGTGGAGCAAGGCTAAAGCTGTCTCAGATATGTCACTACTTTGGACAGGAACCTCACTCCATGTCTGTCTTCTTCTCACTTACATTCCTTGCTCCCACACTGTGGCTGACATGGGTTGTCACTAATGACTTGAGGGGTTGTCATCTGTTCTTCTGTGAAGATCTGTTGATTTTAGGCCTGTAACCAAAACTCAGTCAATCTATCAAGATGACATTTTGCTGCTCTTTGCTGCAACTTCAGAAAGGATTCATCCCGCTGGTTTCATTGTTGACGCATGGGGTGGCATCTGGTTTGCATCCACTGTAAGGGTTGTTTTCTAAATGGTTTGGGTTTTGTTTTCTTAACTGGGAATACTCATAGTTGGAGGATTATTAATGATTTGATTCTGCATAATTATTACAATGCAATAACTATCAAAACCTCCCAGCAAGGGGGACAAGCAAAGTCTGAAATGGTTTGCTCTCCCAACTTAACTTCTAAAGAATTGGACACCTTCAGGTGTAATTTCTACCCTTCATTTTTCTTCACTTTATGGCAAAGCTTTTGAAATTTTCAAGGTTCCTATTCTTTCACAAAGTAGGAGGATGTTGTAAAAGCTAGCCATCTGTTTATATGTTTTCTACAGTAATCAGACTTGACCCTCTGGTAGCCATTCCTCCAATGAGTGTACTAGCTCTTCCCTCCAGTTCCTTTCCCATTGTGGGGGTGGGACTATTATAGAACAGACTATGATGATTTCAAGGAAAATTCCTGACAAATTTCTCTCCTGGGCGGGAGACCACCATCATTTGTGAAAATGCCAGTGATCTACAGGAAGATTTTTATCTTGACCTTGAACATTAGCCTCAGGGCCTTCTATCACAATATTTTAGAGTAAATAAGACTTAAGCCAGATCTTCTAGGTGCTTAAGTTTCTCCCTGACTGTAAGTGATGTTTTTGGAAAGCTACCTTTGAGCTTTCTGACCCTCTAGGCCACAGTTTTACCACTTGCCTTGGTGGCAAGAGTGCTGAAGCTCACTGGTCAAGACTCTTCACCACCCAGACACAAATTGAGAGGAGTTTCTTGATTTACCTACATCATTAGGTAAAGATCACCTCCTATGGCTTTCAGGTTGGTTGCCAAGGTAGTATAGTAGAAAAAACCCTGACTGTGGAGTCAACAAATCTGAGTTCAAATCTCAGTTCCTTATGCTTACTATCTATATGACCTAGCGTATCTCATTAAACCATCCTAAGTATTAATTTCCTCATCTGTAAAATGATGGAGTTGTACATGATGGTTTCTGAGGCCCCTTCTAACTCAGGATCTTTGATCCCAATATAGAATCTTAGCTCTCACCCAATCCTTTCAATCCCCTACTGCAGTCATTAACAGCTGATTTGGAATGGAGTAACAAAGGACTTCATTCATCCTCTACAAGGTCTTCACACATTCTACCAATTATCCCACTCCCTTGATACTCCTTCTATTTCCAGATTGTCTGAAAAGGTACAAAAGCTCTTGCCTTAGCAATGACCACCCCTGTGTCTGCTGTTTATCTCCATTTTCTCTATAGCCTTTCCTCTAACCTATTCCATGCCCTTTGCCCAATACTATCAATGTAACTGTGGCATTGAAGTGTTTAACAGGCTCTTTTCCTCCAGAATGTGGTGATACAGAGAATCCAGTCGATCAATAAACATTTATTAAGTGCTTACTATGTGCCAGGTATTGTACTAAGTGCTAGGGATATCAATAAATAAATAAAAAGACAAAGAGAGTCCCTGTTCTGAAGGAACTCACAGTCTAATGCAAGAATGAAGGTGGAAATAACTGTATGCAAACAAGCTATGTTCAGGATAAATAAGAAATAATCAGCAGAGGGATGGTACTATCACTAAAGGGGATCAGAGAAGGCTTCTTGTAGAGGATGCAATTTTGCTTGAAACTTAGCCAGAGAAGCCAGAAGATGGATCTGAGGTGAGAGAAGATTTCAGACGTGGAGAACAGCCAGTGAAATACCCAGAGTCAAGAGATGGGGTGTGTTGTTCAAAGAAAAGCCAGTGTCACTGGATCACCAAAAGCATAGGGAGTAAGAAGACTGGAAGTTGTGGAGGAGGGGCAAATTCAGCTTGTTTTCGACTTTAGCAGTCAGACATCTTTACTCAGACATCTTCATACACTACCCTTCTTGTGTGAAGTGTGAGCAATCACCATGCCTTTTTCCTGACTTTATTCTGAGAACATGGCTTCAATATATGTGCCAAACATCTCCACCAACTCAACATCATCTCCCCTACAGCCCCCCCAATCCCTACCCTTCACTCCCAGGATTTAGCTTGCTGCATAGCTTTCTAGAATGAAGCAAGGGAGGGAGATTTAATCCCAATCCAGGCTCAATCTACACAAGATCGAGCAACTGATAAACCTTTTTCCCACTTGAGGTTCACCTTCATAGATGGGCTATTTTCCTGGGGCAACAGTTCTGATCTGATTTTGTGATGTGGCTGCTTTTTCACCCCACTGAATTCTTACCCCTATGTCATTAGTTGACCTCTAAGGTCTATTCCAGCTTTCAGTGTCTTATAGTATGATTCCATTAAGCCAGAGTAGATACTGCACACAGAGTTAGCCTTAGACAAAGCTATGAAATATGTCTCAATTTTATCACTGATGACAATCAAACCTTTGACCACCTTCCACTGCTCTTCCACACCCTTCACATCAACATTTCTCCTTCCTCAGGTACCCACTGACCAGTGGTTATGTAGCAATCCCCAGTGTGGCATGTGCACACACACACACACACACACACACACACACACACCAGTAAATTTTACGTATCTTCGATCCTTTATCTCATCAAAACTTACCTATGCAGCATCCTATCCCTTCAAGGCCCTAATTGGGTTGTTGCTGTTCAGTCATTCAACTCTTCATTCAAGAGTTGGTCATTACCTCTTCATGACCATAGCATGCCAGGCTCTTCTGTCCTCCACTGTCTCTCAAAGTCTGTCCAAGTTCATGCTCATTGTTTCCAAGACACTATCTGTCCATCTCATCTTCTACCATCCCCTTAATAGGGAGTTCACCATTAATCTGATAACTATTAGAAATAAGAATGTTATAAGGGCAAGTTCCCCAAGCAGTGTTTGAAAATAGGACAAGGAAACCTAAGAATGAAGATTTCACAAGAAAATGTCAATGATAGTGATTTTTTCCTTTCTAAAACATTAAATATTAAATTATGTATTATCAAAATGCTCATTGGCCATATCAATTTTTCAACACAAGAATAGATTCAATTATCCTCAGTTTTGCTACAAAATTTCCCCAACCCATTTTCATTTTGGAGGTAGGTATTCCATTCCCTAGACCCTGTTGGACAACATTTATGTGTTCTAATGATATATTTCAGACCCTAAAGTTGTATCATTTCTACCATTCTTCACTGCCAAAATTCGCATTTTAACATCTTTAACCTACTGAGGTTTTGAGGCCATGTGGCAAAATGGATAGAACGAGGAGTGACTTAGTCCCTTGCAGTAGGAAAGACTTAGGTTCAATTCTAACTTCTGCTGCTTCCTAGCTGTATGTCCCAGGATAGGAATTTAATATATTTGCCCCAAACGAGTCTCAGATTTAACTATTACTTCAGAGATAAGTTTCAGTTTGTACTGATGGACAAGTTTCCACACTGGGAATTCGTGGGAATTCACATGAAATCATAGATCTTTTATTTGTTTTTATAGCAAGAAAAATTAAAATGGGAATTTATGGCAAGGACAACTACAGAAAATTTTTGTAGTAGGAGGGCTCTTCAAATTATTCCATGAAGGGAGCTACTCATAGTGTTCAGGGCAGCTCAGACACTTGCCAGCTGTGTGAACTTGGGCAAGGTCCATGACTTCTCAGCCTCAATTCCTCCATTTATAAATAATACATGGACTACTTACTTCACAGGGAGGCTGTAAGGATCAAATGAGATGGTATATGCTTTCTAAACATAAAGAGCTATATACTTGTCAACTCTTATTATTTATTACTACAAATTCTCGCCTGGCTTCATGAGACGAGAAAAAAAATAAATTAAGAGATTGGAGCACCATCCACACTAAAATAAAAATCTACAGGGATCATCCCAGCTGCACACAGTGAAAGCATCTCTTGGATACTTCCAAAGAAAAAGTTGAAACTTCTTGAAGATTCCCATCCTTTTAGAAAGAAATATAGAGGTGGGTTGGTAAATGCTTAACTATGGACTTGGAAGGGGGCAGGAAAGGGGGGGAAGGTACATATGACACACTTTTATTTGCATTCTTTACATTTTCTCCTTCACTTTATTAAGGCTAGACAAATGAATTCAAATCTTGCCCAGACTGTGTGATATTCAATAACTTCTCAGAGGTTTAGCTTCCTCAACTAAAACAATATATCAAGCCCCATTTTTTTATATTCATCTATTTCCCAGGTGTAAATGCTCACGATGAAAGTTTAATGATCAATTTTGGTAAGTTGGCTTCAGCACACCTTTGTGAAAGCTCACTGACCTTAGCATCAAAAGTCCTGCGTTCAAATTCCATCTCTGATGCTAATTACCTGCATGATCTTGGACCAGTTACTTAACTTCTCTGGTTCTCACTATCCTCATCTATAAAATGGGAGGGGAGAGAAGTAGATAAAATCTATGATCTATGATCCCTTTCTTCTCCAGCACAGTTGCTGACACAGTCCTGGTATGTCTATGCATATGGAGAATATTACTGATAGCCTAGGAAAGATGGTGACTTTTGACTCTTGCTGCCCCTGGCTGTCAGGAAAACTCATATTGGCTACCATCATGCATCTTAGTTATGCTCCACTCGTTGGTCTCTTCTCTTGATTTTAGTTGTAACTTTTTGAGGTAGCTAGGTGATGCAATGATCAGAGTACTGGCTTTGGAGTCAGAAATATCATAGTCTGAATTTGTTTCACATACTTCCTGTGTGACCTTGGGTACATCACATAACCTCTCTCAGGCTCAATTTCCTCATCTGCATAATGAGGATAATAGTAACTACCTCACAGAATTGTTACAAGGATCAACTAAGACAACATATGGAATGCACTTTTAAAATCTTAGATGCTATATAAATTCTAACTTTTTTTTCAATTTTATTTGGTTACCGAATCTTTGAATGTTAGGAGTGGGAGGGACCTTAGGGACAGCATACCCCAGAGGGGGCCACTTTTTCCACAGCATCCCACACCATCAAAATGCCACATGTGAGCAAGTTGCATGAATCTAATTAAATCACTAACTACATCTAATTTCAATAACAATGTAATTGATCCAATCCTGCTAGAATAACACCTGGAAATAATCGGTTACACAACATAGCTGTGGGCAGGTGCTTAGGACCCAATGGTAGCTAATTAGGCAAAATTTTTCCCCTAAAAAAATATCAGTTCGGCTGCATCCCTGGGATGAAGAGAGCTTCGTACATCCTCATGTTGGACAACAAAGGCCCATTCTGAACTCACCCCTGTATTTTGTAGAGAAAGACCCTGAGACACAGAGCATTTCAGGCAATGTCTTTTCATGGAGAGTACACTGAATTTGGTGTTAAAGGACCTGGATTCAAATCTTGCCCAGGCTATGTGATATTCAATAACTTTTTCCTCACCTATAAACTGAAAGTCTGGATCCTCCACCTCTGAATCCCTATGATCTTATGACTTACGTACAGTCATAAAATGAACATTAGAGGGAAACTTAAGATTATAAATCCAGTTTCTTGTTCTTTAGTTTGGAGATCTTTAACCCCAAACCCTTCACTATAAGCATAATATACAGAAAACTCCCTACTAATCCATGAATCGATAAACATTTATTTTTCCTCTACTACACATGCAGGGCACAGTGCTAAATGTTTAGGATACAAAAAGAGGTGAAAGACAGTCCTTGCCCTCAAGGAGCTCACAATCCAATCATCCTGTAGGTTCATGCATTCCCTGTCAGTGAAATCACTTTGTAAGAGAATGGTTTGGGCATTTCAGTAACACAGTAACACAAGCCTCTGGGTTATTGAAGTCTCTACATTGAATTGCCCTTTATAGAGAATAACTATGGCACATCAGCAGCCTGTTTAAAAAAATCTACACTGGGCAGCTAGATGGCACCATAGTGCACTGAGTGCCAGAACTGGCATCAATCAGGTAGACTTATCTTTCTGAATTTGAATCTGGCCCCAGACACTTACTAGATGTGTGACCCTGGGTGAGTCACTTAACCCTGCTTGCCTCAGTTTCTTTATCTATAAAATGAGTTGGGGAAGGAAATGGCAAACCACTTCAGTATCTTTGCCAAGAAAACCCCAAATGGCATCACGAAGAGTCAGATTCAACTAAAAATGACTACACAACAATAATGACAACATATCTATGAAGCCGTTTCTATTTCTTTCTACTCAGCTATCCAAGGCAACCTTTTTGTGGCTAAATGCTTTGAAATTCCAGAAATAAGTAATATAACAGTAGCAGTTAGTTATATTCAAATGTTTAGCTAAGATTTTGGCAATGAGGTTTCTAGAAATGGGTAGTATTTTTATGTGTTTTCTACTAATTGGGTTATTTTTATTTTGTATATTCCTTGCATATGAAAAATTGCTGTAAATAAATTTAAAAGGCAGAGATGATAATGTGGAAATAGTACAAGACTAGGAAGAAAAATATAATAAGATGAGATGGCATGGGATGGGATGGGATATGATAGAATGAATGAGATAGAATGGATTTGCTAAGAGTTAGCAGGGATCATCGGGAAGATATTGTCAAATTGCCTCATAGAGAAGGAAAATGAGGCCCAGAGAAGGGAAGAGATTTCTAATGCTATTCAACTAGTTACGAGCAGAGCCTGGACAGTGGCAGAATTCAGTCTCCTAAATCCTAGTAATAGACATGAAATTAGGGAGTCATGAGTTTGAATCCTGCCTCAGTTACTTACTAATAATCCGTGTAACCTCAGGTAAGTAACTTTGCCTCTCTAAACTTCACTTTATCACTGGACCCAGATGACCCGCAAAGGAAAGTAAGGCTGGTGACCTGCACCAGCCCTCCCTCACTCACAGCAAAGTCAAGTGCAAGTCATGTCATCATTTCTCTGATGGCATGGTCTTCTTCAGCAACGAAGGATGAACGCAGATTCTTCATCTGC
Organism: Bettongia penicillata ogilbyi; assembly: GCA_023548195.1. NCBI lineage: Eukaryota > Metazoa > Chordata > Mammalia > Diprotodontia > Potoroidae > Bettongia > Bettongia penicillata. Next base: position 3,882,715 of record JAJHZJ010000413.1, read on the forward strand.
AAAACAGGGATATTAATATTCCCTTACTTGACAGGATTGTTGATCTCAAGTGAGATAATGTATATAAAGTGCTTTGTAAATCATAAAGTATTGTAAACATGAACTGTCACTATTATTACTCCTTTAATTATCTCATTCTGCTTTAAACAGTACCAATCAGTGTTTCAGTTTCAACTATTATATCAAAATGAGTTTCAATATTTTCAATCAGTCCTGCCTCTAGCCATTACCCCTTGGGTGATTATTTTAAAAAATGAATTAATCTCTTTCAGCCTCAGTTTCACCACCCTTTTAAGAGGAACACTAATGTCTCCTCTCCCTAACTCATAGTAATGCAAGATAACCCGCTTCAATTCTTGATTAACTGTGGATTATGAATCTTTGATGGCCAATTTATCACACCAAAATAATCTCTACCTTCCACTTAGCATACCTTCACTAGTTTTCTTCGCCACTGAGCCAGTGTGTTCAGGAAAAGCACACTAATATCAGCATAGTAATATTAACCCAAGCCAAAAAAATATTGTGAAAGCATGTTTATTGCCCTTTAAAAATCTCATTAATCTTTCCCAGACCAAAATAAATTAATCCTGGTTTATCAGCTGTTTGCAGATGGAGTATGCTTTGGCTTTCTCCCTCTTTCTTAAATGTAGATCATTACAGAATCTTAAAATTGAAAGAGACTTCCCACCTACATTAGGAGTTTTTATTCTGGGGTCCTTGGATAGATTTCAAGGGGCTTATGAACTTAGAGGGGAAATCCATCTTTATTTTCACTAACTTCTCATTGAAATCTGAAATTTCTTTTAATAATGAATGTACACAATAAAAGACTGTTCTAAAAAGAGAATAGTAGGTTTCATTAGATCCTAAGAGGTCCATGATGAAAAAAGGAATCCTAGTCTAGCATCTCTCCCATTCCTATTAGAAAATCTAAGATATTCTGTTTTTTGCTTAAATGCTTTTACTGATCAAGAACTCTCTATCTTCAAGAAAAACTATCCCATGCTTGCATAATCGTTGTTGTCAAGGAGTCTGCTTATATCTTGTATTGACCATTTTGGTCTGTCTCCCTTTAACTTCTAGACAGTTAGGTGGTACAATAGATATAGCATGGAACTTGGAACCGGGAGAATTTGAGTTCTAATCCTGCCTCTGATGCTCCTTGTTGTGTGACCCTGAGCAACTCATTGAACTGTGCTTCCATTTCTCCTTCTGTAAATGGGACTAATAATTGCACGTGCCTCAGAGAATTGTTATGAAGACTAAGTGAATTAACCTTTGAAAATCTTAAATAGCCACATAAATGCTAGCTACTGCTGGTGGTGTTGTTTTTGTTGCATCCATTAACCTTATATATTAACCTTAATATCCCTCACCTATTTGAAGATAGTTATTGTGGTCTCTCCATTTTGTATTAAATATCTCTATGCTGATGGTAGACTATTATACTAATTGCTCTCGTTCTGGACACCTTGGAGTGTGTCAGTGTAAATTTATTTAAAAATTTGTCTTGCTACTAGATACAATATTTCAGATATGGTCTGAGCAGCACACAAAAAAATAGGAATATTACTGCCACTCTCTTAGACCCTCTATTTCCATTAGGGATCTATGGTTTCATTAGTATAGGATACGCCTGGGTGATGAAATTCTCTCTACCAGTAAAGGTCAGCATCTTCTCTGTAGAATAGTCTCATATCCTTAGAAAGTTGCCTAAAAGGAGCTCTGAGAATTTCAATGATACATCCAAGGCCAGTATGTGGCAGAGGTAAGACTTGAACCCAGGTCTTCCTGTGTTCAAGGCCAGCTCTTCATCCATTTAAACCACACCATCTCTCTTAATATGATTCATCCTGAGAAATCCTGAGATTTCTACAAAATTTACATCTTGGTTGCTTGTTGCCATTCATTCTTGAAGAGGTAATGCCAAAATGGCATCACTATAACATAGTTATAGTGTCAAGTTACAGTGTATCTAACTGGCTGATCAGACCAATGTTGGGTTGACTCTAAATGTGGAAGAAGAAAAAATGCCTTTGAGCATTAACATTTCACATAAAGGCAAGGTTCCAGTATTCATTTGTCCACTCCTTCGTTCAAAGAATATTTATTGAGCATACACTATGAAAGAAGAACAGTGAAGGATACAGTGATGTCTGAACCACTCAAAGTTTGGCCCTTGAACTCAAAAAACTTCCAATCAAATGATAGGATTTATGTAAAAATCTTTGCAAACCTCAAAGCAACTCATAAATGCTAGTTATTATCATTTCTTCTTCTTCATCTTCTTCTACTACTACTACTGCTGCTAATAATAATACTGATAATAATATTGTTATTATTATTTGGTGGTCAAGGAAACTTTCCAGTATCAAATTTCCCTCTAATTTACAAAACAAATCCCATCATGATGACCCCAGAGTGGAGACCCTAGAGACTTTAAGCTACACTGTCTACAAACTCCTTTATTGCTTCTCCTCTCTCATCTACTTTCCCTCCCCAACTTCTACCCCTTCCTTAGTTTTCTTTCCCCACCTTCCCCATATGCTCTGTCTTTACATAGGCATCACAGGAAATTTTCTGCAGAAGTCACTGAGACACCAATAAAACAATAAAAGCTAACGTGTACATAGTTCTTTAAAGGTTTCAAATGTCTCCTTGTTAACCTCCATTTGCTCATATATTCTCTCACAACCCTGTGGGGTGGGTGCTAATGTTAGCCTCGCTTTATATATGAGGAAACTGAGGTTGAGAGATGTTAAATGACTCACCCAGGGAGTCATGCAGCTAATAAGTGTCTAAGACAGGATTCGAGCCCAGGTCTCTTGGGCTTTTCTCATGTCACCAGGCTCTCTTTCCAAAAACTCCCATATGTCTGAGAGAACTTCAGAGCTAGAGAGTCTCCCTGGGTATGTTTGTTTCTTGCCATGAAATTGGGACATTCCTCCCAACAGTTGCATCTGAAGGAGACTCAGCCTGCCAATCCAGATTTAAAAGTAGAGCACAGGGAGCCCTGATGTGCCAAACCTTCTCTGCTCTTTCCATCCACCAGACCACTGCCCCCACACTGCCCCTCCCCACCCCCAGACAGAACAAACTGTATCACTTACCCCCTGGGAGACTGGCAGTTGCTAAGCCCCGACGCCATGAGGCTGATATTTTTCCAGCAGTCTCAGTGGCAGGTCTCCCCTGGAGGCAGACTCAAACGCGGCCCTGTCCGAGTGAGGCTCCCCAGCTTGGCACCCGACAGGAGCCGAAAACGATGAGCAGCTGTCTGGATCACCTTCTCCCCCATCAAGAGCTTTCTCTTGATTCATTTTTGGCCAAATCCCTTTGGAGCGTTCAAGTTTGTCAATAGCCTGAGACGACTTTCTAGAGTTTCTCCCAGGGGGCAAAGTGTGTTTTCCTAAGAAATCACTGTTCTAGTCATGAGTCTAGTTTCATGTCAGGAGCAAAAATAATAAATTATCCCCTGTGACTGGCGACTGAGGTGCTTCTGCCCCTTTTAATGAGTGCTTTTTCAGGGGCTTCTCCCTCATTTCTAAAAGATACTTGGAATTTCCAGCACTCCAAATATGAAGGTTGAGTACAGAAATAACAATCAGTACCAAGATTCCCCCCAGATAAGAGGCCAAAAAAGCATACTGACCCACCCATGTGCTCATACTTTTTTTTTCCATGAAAAACCAAGGTGACTGTCCAAGAATCTATGTTACTTCTTCGAATAGATGAATGGAGTTTTCATTTTGATAAAAGCACAATTGTCATGATCGTTGGATGGTAGATTTAAAGCTAGAAGTTTTGAGGGCATCTAATCCAACCCCTTCAATTTATAGATGAGAAAACCAAAACTCAAAGACATTGTGACCTACCTGAGGGCATATGGGCTTAGGGGACAGAGGATTGTGGGTTCCAAAGCCAAGGCACATTCAGCTATCCTGCTCCAAAGTACATGAAAGGAAAAGCATTCAAAATATAGAAACTTGGCTAATGAAATTCAAACCATAAGACAATGGAACAGGATGCACATTATCCCCGTTGACCTGTCTGTCCTGGAGATGCTTTCACTGAACCTACAAAAGATGAACCGACATCCCAATCAGACAAAGCAATCATATCATCCCCCTGGCATGAAGCTTAGGTGCAGAAAAGAGAGGTAGAAGGGAGCTTCAGTGGTCAGCCGATCCAAACTCAGAAACCAGAGACCCAGAATTGATTAAGTGACCTACCTAAGGTCTTAACAGGTAGTAAATATCATCAAATAAAGATTTGAACCTGGGTCATCTGAGATTCTCTAGAGTCAGTGATTTTCCCACTGTACCACCTATACAAAAGTCTGTAGAACATTAGATATGAAAGAATACTATCAAGATAGTGACTTATTCTTAATTTGAATTCCATCAAAAATATGAGATTATTATTCTTCATGATAATAACCTGATCAAGTTGAAGATCTCTCCTGCCTTACTAAACCCACATCCTTCCCTACTTTGCTTACCCATTTATTTCTATTTTTAGGAAGGCTTTGCTAGCGTTAGAGTCCAAGAATGGAACCAATCAACGTACTAGAACACCCTGTGCAAAGCAATTTAGCTGCCCAGAGTTGAGTTGCTCCATTGACAAAAAGAGGGTGAGGATATTTGCTGTCAAGTATACTTTAAACGATCCTGGAAAGGTGTACTCTTTGCCATGGAGCTCATCCCATTTCTCCTAACCACATTTTCCAAGGATTAAGTGGGGAAAATGTGATAAACAGAAAAGCATCCATATTTGCCCTGGACTATGTTAGTTACATACCCACCTGTGCCCGTGCTGAGCAAATTCATTTTAATCAAGTAATGAAGATCTTTTTAGCACCTACTCTAAATTCCAGATACTCTACTGGATTCTAGGAAGATAAATGTAAAGGCTGAAATAATCTTTTATTCTCAAGCAGTTTACATTCTGAGGGAGACAAGTTCATTTATAAGTACATGCAGAAGAAACATAAAAACAATAAGGACAGAGTAATTAAGTTCAACAAGCATTTATTAAATACCTCCAACATGCCAGTCATGATATTAGGTGCTGGGGATATAAAATGGAACAGCCCCTTCCTCCAGGTAGCTCACATCCTATTGAGAGGAAAAAAATATATACATATAAATACATTTTTAAAATATACAAATATTTGTAGGGGAGGGGAGAAATAGTTCTAACATAAAGGAGAATTTGTTAACAATAGCATAGGATTTACAGAGGGCACAATGAAATGGTAGAGTGTAGTAGATTAGGGACACTGGAGAGATGTGACTGATGTAGATTGACAGAAAATATCAAAGAGCTCTAATCTAGACTGCTTAGAAAGAGAGGGATATTGAATGAAGTCATAGGTCAATGGGTTATTGTTTCTTTCACAGTAGCTAAAATAATGCCCAAAATGAGTCCCACAAAATGAGCCACTAGGAGCGCCATGCCCATGGTCTTAAGAAAGGGCGCACCAGGGCACTCACATGTTCATAGCACAAGCCAAGAGAGGTTTAAATGCAAAAAGGCAAGCCCATGAGCAAGCCAATAAATAATATGAGAGTAAATGCAGCAATTATATATTTATTCCTTCAACAAACTATCAGGCTCCCACTTATAAAGTGGGAAATTAAATGCTGAGGGAGATGCAATGATGGTACCTGCCCTTAAGGTGTTTACAATCTAATCAAGCAAAGTTTGAAGTTTAATTGGCTAGGTCTCTACTGTCTAAAGACAAGCTTGAGAAGCTCTTCCAAAGCTGGCCAGGTAGGCTTCCTTTACTTAAGATTCTACATAGAGATTCACCATGGTTCAGGCCACTATTGCACCCTCTCCTCCACATCCCTCATGGAGGAAAAGCAGGTTCTTTCCCATGTCCTATGGGTACATGCCTCCATGACTGCAGATCATAAAAAACAAGAATGTTCAGATCAAATTTTCCTGGACTTTGGGAGCTATTATTATTTGGGTGTTATGAATTAAGTATAAAAAGAAAGGTCTTGGCATTTATAGATTCATTTCAATGACGCAAAAGACATTGGAAACTGGTTTTAATTAAGAAAAAAAAACCTCTAAGATTATAGACTTGGAACAATATAAGGAAAGAGAAACATTGAGCATTTTTGTTTCAGAATATATTCATGTCCTATTCCCCTCATTCCTGTGTTCACTGTAGCTAAGGTACAGAAATAACAATGAGAACAAAGAATAACCACGTTCTAAGGCCAAAATTTCAGGAGACAAGTATCTCTTGGGTAAACTTGGGGTCCAAGGAGTAGCCGAATGTCCAGCAGAGGGCGCTGTTACTGTGCCCAACTACAGAGTTGAGTGGCCATATCCTAATAAATAGTGTGATGAATTTTCTTTTTATCGTTAAACACCTATCAAGGAATATATTCATAGAACAATTTAAGGGAAGAGTAAAGGGAGGAACTTGGTAGAGCTAAGCAAAATACCCTCACGTATGAGGAAGGGTAGGAATCATAGACTTTTCATATCACCAAGAAGGAAAAGGTCATCTAATCCAGTCCCCTGCCTTCAAATAGGATTTTCTTTAAAGAAGTTATTATTTCTTGTTTCTTAAATGCTTTTTCTATCCATGTTCAAAGACCTTCTGAAATCATTGAAGGACCCCAAGTTAAGAATTTTTAATAATTAGCAGTACTTTTTCCTAAGAAAGTTTTAATTTTAGAATTTATACTACTGGCTTGCATAGTTTGTCTGAACCAAGAAAAAATAAAAACAAAATATAAACAAATCCAGGTTGTTTGAAGGGACATTTCAGGAAAATAGAGTGTAATGGACACTTCACTGCCCTGGGAACCAGCATAGCTGAGTTCTAGGCCTGGCTCCGATCCTGATCAACACTCCCTCAACTTCGTCTGGGCCCCATTTATATGGCTGGATGACACTAAATGATCTTTGAAGTCCTTTCCAGCCCTGAAATCCTAGGATCCTAAAAGAATCTTCTCAATATCTACCTCTGTAGGAGGAGGTCTTGTAGAATTAGTGGTCTAAGATTTTCTTACATTCAGCAAGACCCCTACCCCCACCCCTATCCCACTAGCCTGGAAATTAGAGGTTAGAAGTTACTTGGTAGTGAAAGAGGGACTACAAAGGCCTCTGCAAAATACTACTACAAAATGGCAAAAGTCAAATGAATAAGGTTACATACTTAATGGCACTGACAATGAAGATTGAGTTGACTCTTTTACTTAGACTCTACATCCTAGGAAACTCCAAATAGAAAAATACAGGTAGATTTATGTGTGATTTCAGATCTTTCTGGCTACAGATTGTCTTGGATTTCTGGCTGTGATTTTGATCAGTAGAACCCATTAAGTGTTGGCCTCCTTGACAATTTGTCAATTCATTTCAGTTGTGTCCAACTCTCTGTGGCCCCAATTGGGGTTTTCTTTCCAAAGATAAAGGAGTGGCTTCCATTTCCTTCTCCAGCTTATTTTACAGATGAGGAAACTGAGGCAAACAGGGTTACATGATTTGCTGAGGGTTATATAGCTAGTAAGTATCTGAGGCCTTTCCTGAATCCAGGCCCAGCACTCTATCCATTGAGGAGTCAATAAATGGAGAACCTAAAGTAATGAGAAAAGCAAAAGTATAAAAGACATAAATAAGAAGGGAAGGGAGCTACCAAAAAAAATCTATTGATGTTCTAGTTTGTTACTGACACTTCAAGGGGGCTTCAAAAAACAATTACAAAGAAATTAATACACAGCTTTATTTGGGGTACATGTTGACATGAGGGGAGGGAGCAAGGATCTATCTAGATCACCAGAGGCACAAGGATATAAATTGCACATACATAACTAGAATCTAGAAGGAGCAAATTACAGAAGATTCAGATGGATCAAATGTCAGGACATGGAGGAAGAAGGAAGAGTATCAATAATCTAATGAAAAACTCCTCTCTGCCTGATACATAGGTAATTCCAAATTCTAGACATGAATCCCTCATGAGGTGCCTAAGTCAATCCCGCACAATGAGATCGTCGTCTAGTGGAGACAATGGCCAAGTGTATGTGGAGGAGTCTAGGTGTCACTCAGTTCTGTGGATGGCTGTCTCCAATGAAAAAGTCAAGGAATGCTTCATCAATGTGGTTGCATGGCAAATGGAAGTTTCTAGCTTGAAGGGTTCCCAGCAGATCCCAGAATGGGAGGCAATAGCTATCAGGAGAGGAGAGCATCATTGTTAGAGTACAGTCAATCTGTTACACAAAAGACTAAAACTGAAAAACCAGAGAAGTGGACTATTACAGTTTAATTGAAAAAAAAAAACAGTAAAAGATAATATGAAAAGAATTGCATACAAACAGAATATAAGAGCAGCCAGAGAGACAAAGACAGGGCAAGTGAACTTTCTTCTGTTCACAAGGGATAAATCAAAGGGGAAGGTAGAACACAGACAGAAAGACAGAAAGAGCAAGGGAGAGATAGAGACAGACACAGACAGGCAAACAGACAGTGAGAGACAGAGAGACAGCAAAGGAGAGATGGAGGGAGACAGAAAGAGATAGAGAAAAACAAAGTGAGAGAGACAAAGAGATGGAAGGAGAGAGCAAGAAGAAAAGAGACAAGGAGGAATGGAAGACAGAAACAGAGAGAGGGAGAGAAAGACAAGTGAATTTTATTCCTTTGCTTGAGGGAGGAATCAGAGAAGATGGGACAAGGAAAAAGAGAGATGAGGGGCGGTGGGAGACACAAACAGACAGAGAGAGACAGAGAAAGACAGAGAAACAGAGAGAATAAGAGACAGATCAAGGTAAAGATGCTTGGATGCAGGCAGAAATTCTATATAGAGAAAAGAAAAATTCTTGTAAATTTCCTTTTTTGACAAATAAGAGAACAATGCAGTAAACCTAAGTGGTGAAATGGTTTTAAATCTTTGAGGAAGAAGAAACATCTGCGGCCATAATTCCTGAGACTGTAGGGGGTTAATTTTATAGAAGAGGCTCCTGCACAAAACAAAATAACCCCCTTCTCAAAGGGAGCCTTTCTGCCATGCTTTAAAGCTATCAGGGAAAGTGAAGAATTTCAAATGACCAGGGTGCTAACATATTTAATTTTTAATGTAACATTAGAACCATATAAATTCCCTCTGTAAGATGTGGAATATGGGACACATGCTCTTAATTTCTACTTCCAATTTCTGAATGAAAAATCCACACATTATCCCTCTGCCCCACCAGGATTAGATCAAGTTCTGTTTTATTGCTTTTGGCCAAAAGCGTTGTGAGACTTACAGACCAAATATCAGGTATGGTGCAATCTTAAGAGTTAGTCCCTAAATTAGACTGAGTTCCTGAACTTGGAAATATTTAATATTTTAGAAGTAACAGTTCATAGAAATCAACATCAGAGGAATAGCCATCACCACTCTGTTTTATTACTGTGCTTATGATGGCCTTTACTCAGAGTTTGAAGAAGTCAGAGCAAAAAGAGAGAACCTTTAAGTTATATATGGTGGCATGTCAGACTTTCATATTCTGAGATTGACCATAAGTACATCCTGGTTAGAATTATGAAATTTAAAAAAAATTAAAAGGAATTTCTGGAATAGACCTTAAGCTTTACTAGTACTAAGATTTTGGGTACATCATATTTTTCTGGGACAGACTAACAAATATCAGAAAGATCCTAGTCAAGTCAAATAAAGTCAATAAACATCTATAAAGCACCTACTTTGGGCTAAGGCACCAAGCATTGTACTGTAAGGTTCTGGGATACAAAGAAAGGCAAATGACAGTCCCTGCCCTCAAAGAGCTTATAGTCTAAAGCAGGAGACAACATGAATACAGCTATGTACAAGTAAGATACATAGAGGAAAATTGGAGAAAATCCAAGAAGGGGAGGCACTAACATGAAGGGTGATTAGTAGAGGCTTTTTTGTAGAAGCTGGGATCATAATATCATAGCTTTCAGGCTGGAAAGGACTGTGGAGACCATCATATCCAACCCCCTCATTCCCTGGCTAAATAATTATTATTTAGCACTTACTGTGTACCAGGGAATGTGCTAAGCTCTTTACAATTACTGTCTCATTTGATCCTCATAGCAATCCTGGGAGGTAGGGGTTATTATCATCCCCATTTTACAGATGAAGAAACTGAGGCTTAGAAAAGTTAAATGGTAAAAAAAAAAAAATAAAGGTTTAAATGGTTAAAAGGTGAAACTAAAGGTTAAATGACTACCTAGCTAGTATGCGCATGAGACTGAATTGGAACTCAGGTCTTCATGATTTCAGGCCAACTCTATCCTTTGTGCTACCCAACTGTCCCTTTAGTTGCACAATAGTTTAATGGTTCCATAAATACAATTGACTCCCAACTAGTGTATGTAATGAATTGCCTTTAGTGGTTGTCTTATTCAAATTCACACTTCATATTTCCATTGGACTGGATCCAACTACAATAATTTACATGATTATAACTTTGAATAGTGTGAATTTAAATATATATGGCTACTTTAGGGGATTCATTATTTGCCCTATTCAGGACTTGGCTGTATAGTTCCCTTGATCAATCTGGTGGCATCTACCTTCAGTCATGGCAGTGAATATAGTCTAGACACTAAATGCTGTAAAGGCTTACATAAGCTTGAGGTTAATGCAAGCAATGACAAATAAGAATTATATTCATATTATACACAGGGAACAAAAGGCACCACTCTTTGGTTGGATCTAGAGGCAAACTAAACAAATCTGCCTAGTGCAAAAATAAGAATAGTTAATATTTTGGATAGTAGAATCAGACTACATGATAGAGAGGATGATGGACAAAAAGATGCACAAAAAGAAATACTGTTTTTGGAGGTGATTGATATGAATATATTTTGGTCAGTTGTGCTTATGTGATATAACACTTCTATATTCCTTCTTTCTTTTCTTTTTATTTTTCTTCCTTCCTTTCTCCCTTTCTTTTTCTTTCTTTCCTTTTCTCTTTCCCTTTCTTCCTTTCTTCTTTCTCTTCCTTCCTTTCTTTCCTTCTTTATCTCTTCTTTCTTTTTCTCTTTCTTTCTTTCTCTCTCTCTTCCTTCCTTCCTTCCTTCCTTCCTTTCTTTCTTTCTTTCTTCCTTCCTTCCTCCCTCCCTCCCTCCCTCCCTTCCTTCCTTCCTTCCTTCCTTCCTTCCTTTCCTTCTTTCTTTCTTTCTTTCTTTCTTTCTTTCTTTCTTTCTTTCTTTCTTTCTTTCTTTCTTTCTTTCTTTCTTTCTTTCTTTCTTTCTTTCTTTCTTTCTTTCTTTCTTTCTTTCTTTCTTTCTCCTAAATGAATAGAGTGCTAGCCCCTGAGTCAGGAAAACCTGAATCAAAATCTAACCTCAGATAGTTATTAGTTTATGACCCTGCCATAGTTTCCTCACTGTAAATTAGGAGTAATTATCACACCTACCTTACAGTGTTGGTATGAGGATCAAATGAGTATGTGTGTGTGTGTGTGTGTGTGTGTGTGTATAATTATGTTCATCCTTTGTTTTCAAAGAAGATCGTGACATCAGAAAAATGATGATATGACTTGCACTTGACTTTGTTTTGAGTGAGGGAGGGCTGTGCAGATCACCAGCCTCACTTTTTCCTCCTGAGCCATCTGAATCCAGCGACCAGATATTCATCAGGATGACTGGAGGAGGCCCAGGATGGCAATGGGAGACCTTGGCCTTTTTCGCCTAAAGTCTATTCAGATGCCCACTTAGAGTGAGGTGACAACCATTCAGTGAAAAGACATCTTTAAGAAGTAACCAGGGAATGGACCTTTTAATAAGCAAAAGAAAAAAAATTAGTTAATCAAGCTGGGAGGGAAAGAGCAACAGTTACTATCGATAATACTCTTATAAGAGCCAGGAGGGTCCAGAAAACAGTCATGAAGCTGAGTTTGGGCAGGGACCTATTGTCCGATCTATGGGCTTCAGAGTGCGCTGGGTTTGAGGTTTTGGGAGAGAGAGAGAGAAGAAAGAAAAGGAAAAGGAAGGAAGGAAGGAAGGAAGGAAGGAAGCTAGCCAATAAACTCCAAGTTACTTGGGCATCCTCTGGCCATCCAAATTTACCTTCCATTGGAGAGGAGAAGGAAGGGGAGAGACAGAAAGGAGAGGATGAGCTGAGTTACCTAGCTAGCTGGGTCTCCATTCATGTAGCTCAGTCTACTCACAGGTTGTGTTCATTTTTGAAGAAGACCATGCCATCAGAGAAATGATGACATGACTTGCACTTGACTTTGTTTTGAGTGAGGGAGGGCTGTGCAAGTCACCCGTCTCACTTTCTCCTGAGTCATCTGGATCCAGTCACACACACACACACACACACACACACACACACACACACACACACATATATATATATATCACTGAGCATACTTCCTGGCACATAAAAGGCACTTAGTAAATGTTTGTTCCCTTCCTTACAGGGGAAAAAAATTAAGTTTTTAAGGGAACTACCATAGTGCTACAGTCCTGTATGGGTTCCAGAACTGACAGGAGGTCCTACTAGGATGTTATGGGGTTGTATCTTTAGAAAAGACAAGATGATTTCCCTTTTGTGAATAATTAAAGCCATAAGGTAGTATTATAAGTCTGGGAAATTATATAGGGCCTACTCAAGCAAAGAAACTGAGACATTGTGTTGTGTTTATGATAAAAAAAAAATCTGTTGGGAATACAGATTTACTAATTCATCATAGTATTACATGGAGGATAGTTGTTTGATAAAAATCTTTCCTAATAGCTAAGAATCTTTGCCCTAAAGGGAAAATCTGGGGTTTAAATAATAATAACATTTGTAACACTTCCTATGTGCCAGGCATCATGCTAAGTACTTCATACTTCATTATCTCCTTTGACCCTCATAATACCCTTAAGAGGCAGATCCTATTAGTATTCCCATTTTGAAAAAGAAGAAACTGAGACAAACAATGATTAAGTGACTTAACCAGGGTCAAGTAAGTAGTGAACAAGTGAGTGAGTGTCTGAGGAACATAGGTGTTCCTGACTCTAAGTCCAGCTCTCTATCTACTACTTCACCTGGCTGATCCATTCTAAGGACTTTCCAGGGAATTCTAAGTAATTCCCTCATGCTACAAAACTGGAATTAGAATTATAAACTTAAGAACAGAATGTCATTCTAACAGAAAAGGGAAATGAATCAAAAGATACATTTGGGGTTATAAATCACCAAAAAAAAAATTAACATAGAGCCTCAAAAACTCCAAGATGTGACAAAAGGCATTTCAAATCACCAAGATTTTAGATTATAGTCAATGATCAGAATAGATCTAATTTTATTGGGTGATATTCCAAAGACTGATAGTATATCACAGTAACTCCCAATATGTACCACTGTATAGACACATAGGCAATTAATCTTAGTCAACAGCTAATAGCTTAAACTAGATGTCTAGTTTGGCTACAGTCTTATAGTCTTTTATTTTTATTTTATTTGTTAGTGGCCTTGCAGCCATATCCTCTCCTCCTTTCCACATCTAGCTCTGCAAACAAGAGCAAAATTAATAATAGTATTGCTTCTGGGAAAAGCATGTCAAGTCACTGACTGGCCTCTGGCTTAATTCAACATCACTGTTGTTATCATTAAGCAGAGCCTCCCTACCATGGTACCATTGTCTCCCTCTATTAGAATATAAGCTCCTTGAGGACATGGACTGGTTCACAATAAGTGCTTGATAAATACCTTTTTACTCATCCATTCCATTTTGAGTCTTTAATATTTTGTTTCATCAGACTTTTCTCCCATCAGAGACACCCAAGAATTGTATGAATTGTATGTAGACTTCTGGGAACCTTTTGTATTTTTCCTCCATTTTCTCTGTTATAAAATGAAGGCTATTCTATACTCAGGATATTGCATTAATACTTTGAGTTTTTGTGCAGAATCTATGGAACTTTTTGCCCATATCTGTGGAGACTTGGACATATAATCCATGTTTGAACTACATGTAGTCTGATGTTTTCCAGAGAAAGTTGACTGGGGTGGGTGGAGGGAAGGGGAGAAAGAGAGAAAGAACGAGGAAGAGGAGGAGGAAGAAGAAGAAGAAGAAGCCAAAAAGATATAATTTGAGGAAAACTTCCCCAAGACTGAACCTAGACATGTAAACTAGTCTGGGTTGATGAGTTGTAAGTTACAACTAATACAGTCTATCAGAAGAGCATTGCAAAGTGAGGGAAAAAGCTGACACAGATTGTTTTCTGATTGAGTGAAAGAGATAAGAGAGAACTTTACTTTGCTCTCGGTTTATAAAAATCTCTTTTGGAAGAAATTACAATTCTTTCCTTTTATTCTGGCAGTGCTGGCAATGGAGCTGCTGGGGCAGAAATAAAATGTATTTGTGCCAGAGAAAGTCTCCATTGACCGAGTCAAAGATCTCCAGAAGCCACATAGAGATATTCAGTAAAAGCCCCACATGCCTTCTTGGGCTAAATGCTAGAGTAATATAGTAGGTTGCTTGCCGATTGTTCCCCTCTGAAGACTGCCTATTGAAGGGAGCTTTTTCCCTATGGACCTTCAAAGCAGTTCAAAAGATGTTTGCCGGACCATTTAGACATTCTCTATCCAAGAGAGTTACTGTGTAAGAGTTACCTCTATTGTGTTTGTGAGTGCAGAGGTGTACACGTTCTTTATGTTCATCAGGCAAACCTCTTTTCTAATAATATAGATGGGATAATTGAGCCCAAGTTGGTGTTCACTAGCCAAGAAATTGCTTAAATATCTCTAAGGGCAACACAGCTTTCCCTAATACAGAAAAGAATGAAATGAGCCTTCATTCCTTTCTGTAATAATTGTTTCCTTTCACATCATCACATAGGCTTTCACAGTTTTCTATGAAATAATCCATCTTTACAGGCATATAGTTGACTGAAAGAAGCAAAGAATATAAGATCTCACTGAATCTATTGCTTATTGATTTAGTAGGAAAAAATGTAGTTGTGAAGTCTCTTCTCAAGTAAAAGGCTTCCCATATACATGTTAAAGTTAAACAAGGCTTTAGATACTGCTAAGGAAATATCCTTGTTCAATTAGCAGCTGAATGTTATGTCAAACAAAGTGAAAATAGGGATATAGAAACTCATCTAAGGCCATGACCAGTGTCATTGAAGATATCAAGTGCAAAGTCCAATTTAAAGAAGGTTTTGCTTTTGATGACAAGATTCTCAAAAATGTTCCTATTCATAAACTGACATTCTTGTAGTTTTGTGGAGCCCCAGCACACTATAAGATATTTTTGGTGAAAATCCACAAATTCAAAAGATATCAGCCTAATCATCCAAATAGGAAAAACAAAATGGATGAAAAAATGTATTACCCAGATTTTTACATACAGTCCATATCTTGGGAAGGTACTGTAGCTGGGCAATGAATTAAAGATGTACTTGAGTAGGAAGTCATTGGACAGGATTGTGTTCAAGGAACTATGCATGGCTTCTAAGTATGCTGAACAGTATAATGCAGTAAAACTACATTTCTTTAACAATAATACTGTCTCAAAAAATCACAATTACAAATAGCACAAAGTGAAATGAAAAAGATACATAGTAGGTATTAAGAATCTATGACCTTTTGCCCATAATGGCTTATACACAAGAAGTAGGAGAAAAGATATCATCACAAACTTAAGTGACCAGAAAAAGGGGTGAAATGGTTCTATATTATGGACTATGAACAAACTGAGGTGCTGGATAATGAGTTGTAATACCTGAGATTGTAAGGTCAATGGAGAAAACTTCTTGACATAAGAATCTTAAAGCTAGCTATTCTCAAATAAAGTCTTGGTGAGAGGAAAGCATAAATCTACTGATCACTGAATTTTTCTTTCCCTGATTTGTACTCTGACAGAATATAAGCCAGAAAGAAGTGTCAGGGAAAGTAAATGTTACAATTAATGGACCATGATCTGATTATAGATTTTGAAGCTATTGATGACAGACCAGATTGGAAGAGACACCATGGCACCCTGGTGGTTGAAAAAGCCTAAGTTCCAAAGAACCTATCATTATTATATCTGGTTCCATAAAGACAATAAAATGGATATAGGGGCAAAAGTTCAAGGAAGCTCATATTTGGTATTTTATATGTTTACCCTAGAATATTCTATCTAGTGAAAAGAACAGCTATGTGCTACTTTTCTCTATAGGCATTTGGTAGGCCTACAAGAGCCAATTTCTACTCTGGCATCAAAATCATCTCCCAGTATGTGGGCTTCCTTTGAGATACACTAGAGTGTTCCAAATAAATAGGAGAACATGGAAGTTGGAGAAATGTTAAATGGGGTGTAAGTGCAGCAGAGAATGAAATTGGGTGTCTCTAAGGTACAAGGACCCAGGGTTGGCCCCTATAAGCTAGTTCAATCTTTACCACATAAGCATTCACAGAAATTAGATCACTTAGTTATTCACTATGGAGTAAACAGACAGTCGACTAGGGAGAAGCAGAGTTCAGTATTCAGCTAAATCTGCCTTTAAGTCAGTTGATATGAGAATAGCAAATCCCTATTTCCTCTCCTTTTTCAAATGGATTTTTAACTATGGGGACTTAAAATTAAGTGACAGCTTTACAGAGACAGGGTTCTATTTTGTCTCTTGGGTCCATATTTCTTACAAGCATAGAATACCAAGTTTTTGCAAGACAAAAATATAGGCATCTGAAACTCTGTTCCCTCATCTTATAAGAATCCAAGGAAACAACTTTTTCAGTTTGTACTTATAATCTCATTGCTATATCATCTGTATTCTCATATAGAAATACATTGTGATGTGATCAATCCTGAAATAATGCCTAGAAGTTGACAAATGGGCACTGTCAAACTTTCTATCTCTTGGGTGTCCAGATCAAAAGTGGCTGAAGATTGCTCTGGGGCTAGGGCATTGTCTCTCTTTTCATTTAAGTTTGTTAGAGAAGCAATCCTAGTCTGAAGTATTCTAATAGTTGTAATCATACTGGAGTTTTGAAGGGGAAGTCATTAATAGAGCAATCTTACGAGTGTGAATTTTTTAGAGAAAGAAAAATAAGAAGAAAAACTTCTAAAATATCATTTACTTGGTCAAATCTTTTCCTCAGTGTCTTCATAAATCTTAATGACTATTTGCCCCATGATAGGAAGAGCCACAAGGAGTTCATCACCTTCTACTAAAATTAGTCTTTGAATAATCCATTTGGCCCAGATTTCTCACAGAATCTTGCCAGTGTATTGTTAGATGACTGAGATCCCTCCCACTTTCCCTGATAAGTTTTGTATATAGCCTTGAGGTTTTTTAGGCATGAGCTTCATGACTATACATTCTCTTTGTAGTGGACTTTGAATGTCGTCTTATACTTTGGACAATAATAGGAATCTCTAGAGACTGTGCTTTTAAATCTCCTCAATGAATACAAAGAAATTTTATAGAATAAGGGAGAGAGAAAAATGGATAGAAAGATGGATAGAAAGAAGTCAGAAAGGACATCTAGCTGGTGTAATGCATATAGCACTGATCCTGGAGTCAGGAGGACTTGAGTTCAAATGTGGCTTAAGACTTTTACTAGTTGTGTGACCCTGGGCAAGTCACTTAACCCTGATTGCCTAAAAAAAAAAGAAGAAAGAAAGATGCCAGAAAGATATGGGTTCAAGTTATGCCTCTGATATTTACTAGTTATGTTACACTGGACAAGTCACTTGACTTCTCTGTGCTATACGCAAGACAAGAAGGTACAACTCTACATTGGTAGAGGGTGTTTCCTCAACAAGGAGTTCCGTATGTTAATGAAATCCTCAAATATTAAAATTTATGATGGCATTTTTGCCAGACTGACAGAGACAAAGAGAGAGAGAACATGGTTCCTGGGGATGAACTGGGTGGGCTTTAAATTCCTGATTGCCCCAAATTGATCCCCAACCTATAATAGATTTTTATAAATAAGAGTTTATTCTGTCTTTAATATAGGCTAAAAGGAATAAATCTACTTGTTTGCAGGGATAGTTCTAGCTGAACTTACATTTTTCAAAGAAAATTCTCTAGCATTTATGTTTAGTTTATCAGTATATATTGATAGGCAGTATAATATATTGTATATTATTCTCCACTACGTATTAACTACATGATTTGGGGCAAATTACTTCACCAGCTTCAGATCCAAGAAGAGCAGAATTCAAGCCCCATCTTTACTACTTTTTATATGTATGATTTTGAATGAGCTGCTTAATCTTTTGAGTTCTTAATTTTTTCATCTGTAAAATAAGAGGTTAGATTAAATGACCTCTAAAGTCCCTTTAAGCCTAAATCTGTGATGCTCTTGTGAGTATGGTAGCTACAGGATGCCTTCTTTGATGGGATTACCCTCATGTTCTAAAAATCATCTTCTGCTATATTTAGACAGTTAAATATATTTGACACTAGTATAGAAAATTCATTATAATTTGGTAAGAAATAGAGTCAAAGAGTATGTCAATTTGGAGGAGTTTGGGGACAGAGGATAATGATCTGCTTTAATGGAATCCTTGTTCACTTTTTTCCAATCTATTTCAAGAGTCTAAAAACAGTAGAATTTCACAGTGGAATTAAAGTGTTTAAAAAAGGCCTCAGGAGTTGATACTAAAAGCAAAACAAGGTAATAAAATTATTTTAAAAAAATACATACGGGGATGAAGGAATTAGATATTAATATTCCAATACTATCATTAAACTGGTAATAACTACACTTACCTTGATAATATACTCTGAAAGATCTATGACTTCATCTCTATGGTTTCTACTTCAAGCAACACTTAGCAGAGCACGTTTTTACTTTCTTCTGCGATGCCTGGTAAAATAGTGAGTTTCTAAAATACTAGAAATACGAAGCAATCATAAAGAATTAAGGTTGAGAACTACTTTTAAATAGTAATGATTAAAGGTTGTGTCAGTGGCACTGAAACTCTTCCAGGGTGTACAGGTTGGAAAGGTGTTGACCACTATTTTAGCAATAGACTAGATGGATTTTCAAGATCAACCTAGTTAAGACCAGCTTATCACTAGGAGGTTGGATACTGAGTGAGGAATGATTCAGTCATGGCAACCCATGAAACAAAGTATAATAGAAAATAGCTTTTGGTCCTGGGCAACCCTGTTCGGCTTTGGCTGTGATGATGATGGCAGAAGATGCAAATGGGTCAGAAGATGAAAAGGAACCCAAATTTTTAGATCATCTATAAACTTTAACAACCCTAATGTTGAGATCGTAGTCAGTGATCAATTTTACATATTCAGGAGGGGGCAAGAATTGGAACATGTTGATATTGACACAAATAAAACCAGAAGATAAAAGGAAGTTTCAGCTAAACGGGAAGATAGCCCAGGCCACAGATTCTTTTTTAAGAAGCAGGTAAAGGAATGGGAAAAGTTGATTTTACCCTGGGTCTACAGGCAACAGGACTATATAGAGTGTTCAGGGAGAACTAGCACCTCTGGTGTGAGGGCTTGTTGAGTTGTTTTTAGGACTGTCAATTCACCTTTGCTGTCCACCTGGCACTCAGTTCTCACGTGTAGCTGTAGCATGTGAAGTAGCCACACCATGATAAATCATCTCCAAAAAAGGAAAGCATGTAGGGATTATCTCTTCTCATATCAACTGACCTAAAGGTGATTTATCTGAATACAGAACTCTGCTTCTCCCCAGTTGACCGTCGGTTTATTCCATAGCAAATGGCTAAGTGATATAACTTGTATGAATGCTTATCTGGTAAAGATTGAACTGAACCAGAGGTTCCCAAATTTATTTGGACTAGCACCCCCTTTTCAAAAAAAATTACTTAGTGTCCCCCTGGAGATCTGCTTTATTTAGTCATTTAATGGTGTTTTTGAAATTTGCATAATTTCAAAAAAATAATTTTTTAAATGGTGCATTTTAAACTTAATAATGTATTGTAAATTTGTGAGGTTTTTCTGCCTTGAAATTTTGATGATGCAACATTGTATCATCGTATTGTATTGTAAACAATTCATTACATGCACATATTCCTGCTGATACATGCTGGACTTCCCAATAATGCATGCTTAACACACTTACCTGCCAACAGTTGCTTGTTAAGACCTGTTAGCAGACTTGACTGCTGACCAGTTATAACTTGCATTTTGTGTGATTATTTGAAAAAGAATGTAATCATTACAACTTTTAACTCTGTTACACAACAGATGAAATGTGTACAAATGGTTTTTCAAAACTTTCTTCTCTCTTCTTTCTTTATGTTTCCACTGCTCCCTTATTTTTATTCAATGTTCCCCAATTACACCCAAGGCTACTACCACCCCCCAGATCATTCCAGAGTTCCCCAGGAGATAGTATCACCCACTTTGGGAACCTATGAAACCAATTTGAGGGTAATCAACAGACCTCAAACCCATCAGTGAGTTAGGGGGGTGTCCACCCCAAGCATGTGAAGACTTCCCCTGCCAAAATGAGCAGATAAGAACAATTTGTTCCAATTTTCATAAAGGCAACTGAAGTAGGCACCTTGGAGTGCTTAGAACTTGGTCAGACATTGAAAATGCCAAGGTCATCCACTGCATCCTGGGTCATCGCCTATCATCCTGACCTGTCTTGCCACTAGACTTTGATAACTCTGAAAGAGAGAGTGAGGCTCATGGCTTTGTACAAATCTGCCTCACTAAAATCAAATTCACTCAGGAGTCAGGACATCACTGGTCCTCTTCAAGAATGAAAGACAAGCAACAACAAAGGCAAGGAGGAACATAATTCCTTGGGGCACTTGGTCATCTCATGTTGCACTGCTCATGATAAATGTTTTCAAAATACATATAAAAAAAGATATCTGCTTTCTGCACTAACAGCATCTTCAGAGGATGAACAAGCACAGAAATCTGATGAATGTCTTGATATGGCCCTACACACTAAGTCATTATATGCTTTTATATATGGTGACTTCAAAGCATAGGTAGGTATAATTGGACATGACCCTGAAAAAGTGCCTCTTAACTATTCAGAAGCAGCATGATAGGTGGAAAAGTTGCTGAATTCCACATTATAGGACCAAAGTTTGAATCCTATCTCTACCACAAGTCCTAGAGTTATTTTGAACAAGTATTTTAGCCTCTCTGGGCAGACCTTAGTTTCCTCTTCTATAAAGTCAGTTGGTTGTTCTGGATCAGTGGTGTCAAACTCAAATAGAAATAGCTTCCAGCCAAGTAGCTATTTACTTTGTTGCTACTGAATCATTTTTCAATCTTGTCTGACTCTTTGTGACCCCATATGGGATTTTCTTGACAAAGATACCAGAGTGGTTTGCCATTTCCTCCTCCAACTCATTTTACAGATGAGGAAACTGAGGCAAAAAGGATTAAGTGACTTGCCCAAGGTCACACAGCTAGTAAATATCTGAGTCCACATTTGAACTCACAAAGAGTAGTCTTCCTGACTCCCAGACTCAGCATTCTTTCCATTGTACCATCTAGCTGCCTCCATATTTACTTCGAAAAACCATAATATTTTCTATGTTGCATTGCATTTTTATTGCTTTGTTAAGTATTTCCCAATTACATTTTAATCTAGTTCAGGCACTTCAGAGTTTATAGTCACTTGCTACCCTGAGATTTTGACACCCCTGAACTATATGACCTCTAAATTCCTTTCTAAATCTCTAAATCTGATTATTAATTGAGTTGAATTATAGAGCCACATAGATGAAAGGACATCAAAGCCATACCTGAATGAGAATACCTTTTACATCATCTTCTATAAGCCACTATCTTGCCTCCACTTTTAGTAAAAAAAAAAACAAAAAACCTTCAACCTTCTAAAGTAACCTATTCTACTTTGGGACAGCTCTAAATACTAAAAAAAAAAAAAAAAAAAAAAAAAAAAAGCACAACCAGTTTTTTCTTTACATTTCTTTACGTAGCTCTCTGTATCTTCTATCCATTTTTCCATCCTGCTTTCTGTGGATGTGTAAAGCAAATCTATTCCCTTTTCTTTTCTATTTGGAAATTGCAAAATACTTGAAAACAATCATCACAACCCCCAAGTTCTTTTTTCTAAATGCTCAACATCCCTAGTTTACTCAGCCAATCACATGTTATTTCAGCTAATGCTTCCCCACCCTAGTCATCCTCCTCTAGACATGCTCCAGCTAGACATGTCCATGCTGAAATGTGGTGCTCAGGCCTAATCACAGCAGCCTAGATGTGGTTGGAACAGGACAGAGCACAACAAGACTTGCACACGCCTCTTTATGAACACTATTTTCTTCATGCATTCTGAGGTAATATTAGCTTTTGGGGGCTGCCTATTCCTGCATAGAACTTCTGGTCCACCAAAACACCAAGTCTTTCTCACATGAATTTCTATTTGACCTCCTCCTCCCCTCATTTGCCTGTATAATTGATTCTTTACTCCCAAGAGTGACCCTTTACATTTAGTTTTTTAAATTCAAACTTATTTGATTTAGTCTATTGTTCTAATCCAATGGTATTGAACTCATAAATAAATATATCCCTTCCAGTGGCATATACATTATAAATTAGCATTATCAATATTGTATTTTTGTTTATTTTAGTAAACATTTTCCAATTATGTTTTAATCTGACTAGGGCCACACTTGGAAGTTTTGCAGATCCTAAGTTTGACAACTCTGTTCTACTCTATCAAGATCTTTTTACATCTTAGTTATCATCCTTTGTGTTCCTCAATGTCTCTTCTTTGTGTCTTCCTAGTAGGATATCCATTCTGTGAGGGTAGAGGCTGTTTTTCTTTTTCTCTTTATATCCCTAGCACTTAGCATGATCTCTTTTCTTTACTTTTCTTTTTTTCTTTGGAAGCAACCAGGAGTAAATGACTTGTCCAGGGTCACACAATTAGTAAGTGTCTGAGTCACATTTGAACTCAGATCTGGGGCTCTATCCACTCTGCCACTTAGCTGCCCCATTCATTTATTCTTTATCCAAGTCTTTAATAAAAACATTGAATAACCTGGGCCAAGGAAAGATCTTGAGTATTCTGTTTGAGACCACTTTCCAAGTTGATATCAATGATTTAATGATCTTGATTGCTCAACAACTTTTGATATTGTTGAAAGCAGCCCTCCTCCTGGATCCTCTAGCCTTCCTCACCTTTCCTGATATGGCTTTCTCCTTCCTCGTTCTCAGTTTCCTTGGCCAAGTTATCATCCTTGATCCATTTTCCCTGCCCTCCAAGCTTAATTCTAACCTCTTTTTTCTTCATTTTCTTCAGTGATCTCATCAGCTATCGTAAGTTCAATAATCATTTCTACGTATATGGCTTCCCAGTTAGGTATATCTAGGCCTAATTTCTCTCTGTCTCTGTCTCTGTCTCTGTCTCTCTTTCTCTCTCTCTCTCTCTCTCTCTCTCTCTCTCTCTCTCTCTCTCTCTCTCTCTCTCTCTGTCTCTCTCTCTCTCCTCCAGTTTCTCATCACCAACTACCTAGTGAACATTTCTACTGGAATGTATCACAGGCATCTACATCCAGAATTCAACATGTCCAAAATCTCCCCACACATATGCTCCCAACCCACCCCTCAAACTTTCCTATTTCTGAGAAAGGTAACATCATTGTTCCTGCATCCAGGGTTTGTAACTTCGAATTCTTCTTCTACTCTACCCTCTCCATATCCAATCAATTGTCAAGTCTTATCGAGTCTGCCTTGACAACATCCCCCATACTCATCCCTTTCTTTCCACTCACATAGGCACCATTGTACTTCTCATTTCTAGCCTTTCCTTTAATCTATCTATCCTCCTCCAAGCTTCAAAACAATCATCTTAAAATGTAAGTCTAACCACATTAGCTCCGTCTTCAAGAATCATCTGTGACTCAGTGTTGTCTCCAAGATAAAATACAAACTCCTGAGCTTGGCATTTTAAACACTTCACAGTTTGACTCCAGTCCACCTTTCCCCATTACTCCCCTTTATGGACTCTACATTCCAGCCAACCAGGCTTCTTGCTGTTCCCAGACTCAGTCTTCCATCTCCTACCTAGAATGAACTTCCTCCTTCTTCTCTACCTCTTAGAATTCTTAACTTCCTTCAAGGATCAGCTCCTGTAAAACCTGGGCATACCTGAATAGGCCGTAGTCTCCCGTTGCATCCTGGGCCATCTCCAGTCATCCTGATGAATATTTGGTCACTAGATTCAGATGTCTCAGGAGGGCAGAGTGAGGCTGGTGACCTGCACAGCCCTCCCTCACTCAAAACAAAGTCAAGTGCAAGTCATGTCATTATTTCTCTGATGTCACGGTCTTCTTCGAAAATGAAGGACAAACCCAGACAGACAGACCAGTAAAACCTCCTATGGGAAACTTCTCCTGATTGCCCCTGATTGTTAATGCTGTCTTCCTCCTCAAATTACCTTTGATTCGGGGGGGAGGTTAAACCCAGAAAAATGTCAGCTTCTTGGGGGTAAGATCTGTTTTCCATTGTTATTTTGTTATTCTAGTTCCTTGCTCAGTAATCTGCATATAGTAAGCACTTAGCACATGCTTATTCTTTTTAAATACATTTTTACTGATATATTTTGTTTTTACATTGCCTCATTATCCTTCCCCATTTTCCCTTCTAAGAAAGATATCTCTTGTAACCTATTTTTTTAAATGGGAAAGTAATAACAGCAACAAAGTATATATCGCATCCACTATGAGCCAGATACCATGCTAAGCACTTTACAAATATTATCTTATTTTATCCTCACAAAAACCCTGAAAGACAGCTGCTATTATCCCTTTTTACAGATGGGTAAACTGAGGCAAATAGAAATTGCGTGACTTGCCTAGGACCACATAGCTAATAAGTATGAACTCAATGTGAGCTAAGGGAGATTGGAACTCAAGACTTCTTGACTCCAGGCACAGCACTCTGTTCACTACACCATAAATATTAAAAGAGCAATGGAATTTTCTTAAATCAATGAAACCAATCAATACATTGAAAAAATCACCATTTGATATGCAGTGTTTCACACCTAAGGATTCTCCACCTCTGCAGAGGAATGGAAGGTTTCTTCCTGTATCTATTTTTTGAAGCTACCTTGTTCTTTGTAAAGTACATACTTGCTAATAGCCTAGGCTTGATCATTTATCCAGACCAGAACCTAACTAACTATAGGCATTCTCACCCCCCAACCCTGATCTTGTCCACAGATACAGGATGATACTTTCTACTGACCCTTCACTGAAATAATAGCTAATGCTTATATAGCACTTCAAGGTTTGTTAAATACTTTACTAATATTATATTATCATTTCCTCTGTTCTTAATAAATCCCCACTGACTCTTAGAAATCAACCACTTCCCTGACTAAATGCTCATAAGCCATTCATGCTAAGCCTTTAATAATATATTATAATATAAGCCTTTAATAATATATCCTAGAATTTTTCCTGGAATCAAATTAGTGAGTTTGATTACTCACTTGCCTATAATTTAAAATTCCCACCCACTTTTTAAAAAAATATTGTAGCAACATTTGTCCTTCTCTAGTCCCATATGTAACACCTGTCCTATTCTCCAAAATTTTTCAAAGATAGCTCTTTGAGAATCACATCCCCCAGGTTTTTCAGTGTCTTTATCTAGGCCCAGTGACTTAATAACACATTGAAGGCAGCTAGGCATTCTTTGTCCTTCTCTCTATTTAATTTAATTTTGATTAATTATGAATCATTTATTTTCAATCTCTCCAAATCCATGTAATGATCAATCATTCTCTTTGGCAGAGAAAACAGAAAAAAATGAAGGGTTGAGTAATTCTGCCTTCTCTGTCTTATACCAGATCATCTCTCATCCACACCAAGCAGCTGTCCAGTCCTTTGGTTGATATGATAGATTTAGAAGACCCTTTTTTCCAGCCTTTGCATTCACTGCCAACCTCAACGCATACTAAGCTTTAGGTCTTGTGTTGTGATTATTCGAGGACCATGGAACTCTTTGCTATTCTTGTTGCATTAGTTCATTTTCTCTACGTGTATTTCTAAAATCTAAGCTGATCAATGAACTCTCTTAAAATTCAGGGTTTCTTAAAGTGTGGCCTATGAACTTTTTTTTTAATATTTTGATAATTACACTTCAATATAATTGGTTTCCTTTGTACTCCTATGTATTTTATTTTGTATATTTAACAACATTGTTCCAAAAGGTGGCCCATAGGCTTCACCAACTTATCAACCAACGTTCTTGATACATAACTTTTTTCAATGAAAATAAATGGAACTGGATTACATTGTTTCCCATGTAGTAGGACCCCGACAAACATTTCTCTCAACTGGTTTGTTCATATTCCATTTAAACATCATACAAAAATGCTTCAAATAGTAACTTGCATTTATATAGTGGCACTTTAATCACAATACCCCTATGGGGTAGATAGTGCAAGGATTATCGCTAGATAAGAAAGCTAATATTCGGAGAGGTTGTGATTGTGATTGTTCAGTTTCCGGTTATGTCCGACCCTTCTTCACCCCATTTAGGGTTTTCTTGGTAGAGATACTAGAATGTTTTGTCATTTCCTTTTCCAGCTCATTTGAAATATGAGGAAACTGAGGCAAACAGGGCTAAGTGACTTTCCCAGGGCCACATACCTAGTAAGCATATGAGATCAAATTTGAATTCAGATTTTCCTGACTTCACTCTTGGCAATTTATTCAGTGCTCACATAGCAAAACTAGCAGGTGATAGTCAGAACTTGAACCCAAATCTCCAGGCTGACTCCAGGATTTGTTTCAAGAGTTGCATGATCTACAAACCAAAACCTTCAAATCACTGTTCTTGACTTCTCAAGGTATCATGGAATCGTGTCCCCCTTCATTCCAGTCATTTTTTCCCTTTTCTTTGTCTCTTCTTCTACACTCTTTCCTATTTTCTTCCCTCCCAGCAGGAGTTACAATGTAAATTCAAGTTGACCCATGTTTGTGTCTGCCTTTCCTTGGGGAACTGTTTGTTCCAGTAAAGTCAAACCTCTTTTCTTCTTCCCTAAGTGGAGACTTTTGATGAGGGAAGTAACACTTCACAGCTTCAGCAATCACCAAGTTGACAGAGAATTTCTTTCATCTCTTACCACTATCTCAGGGTAGTTTGGAAAATTATTTAGGGATTAAACTTCTCTCCTTCCAAAAATACGCACCTTAAAAATGTGAATGTAGTTCTTGAATCCAACAGTCTGAGGCTTTGAGTGCCTCCATTTGAGACTGTGACAGCTACATAGAGTGAGCAATGAGACTCTGTTTCATTACTGTTTGAACTTTGAGCGAGGCTAAGACCGCAGTTACACACATCTGGAGAGAGGGCCTGATTTTGATATAACCATGATATCGAATCTGGAAAATTTTAAAAATACAATGTAGCCTGTAACTCTTTAAATTGAAATATATGTGTGTGTATGTATGTAAATAGATATAAATGTAAATTCACATATGTATATATATATAGAGAGAGAGAGAGAGAATCTTATTCATTGTTCCCAATTTGTGATGATGATGATGAAGATGATGATAATAATATCTAGCATTTATATAGTGCTTTAAGGTTTGCGAAGCACTTTATAAATATTATCTCATTTTTATGCTCACATCAACCATGGAAGGTACATTCTATTATTATCCCCATTTCACAGGTAAGTAAACTGAGGCAGACAGAAGTTAAGTGACTTGCCGAAGGTTATATAGCCAATAAGTGTCTGAGGCTGAATTTGAACTCAAGTATTCCGGACTCGGAGTCCAGTGCTCTAACCATTTGGATCTAATTAGGATCATTTTTTTTGTGTCACGGACTTCTTTAGAGAGTTGATGGCATATATGTATCTACTCTCAAAATATTGTTTTCATATGTACAAACTACATAAGGTTACTAAGGAAATCAATCATGTTCAGAAACACTTATCAAGATTAATAATTATAATAACCAGGTTAAGAACCCATGGTCTATGTACAAATTTGGCTTACAATTCAATCTAGCAACTTAGCAAACATTTATTCGGTGCTTATGGTGTCCTGCTCTTCGTATTTGTATCGCCAACATGTGTTACAGTGCTTGGCATGTAGTAGGAGTTTAATCAATACAGATATTGATTGATGGATAGTACATACAATCTACTGTAGTAGGCTTCAGAGATTAAAAAAAATAAAAATTCCTGCTGCTCTCAGGGAGCTTACATTTCACTGAGAATTGGAATGTATACAGTGTATACATTGTATACAGTGATGTAAATACCAAGTATACAAATGTCTTCCAATAGACTGTAGGCTAATGATGGAAACTTCCCCGACTTCTTATGGATCCTTTTCCCCTGCTTCTACTTAAAACAAATGGAACTCCCTACAGAGCAGATAAATTTGGCTTTACAGAGACTGATGAGCCTTATTTCCCCATAGCGGCATGTCATCTTCTTTGAACTTCTAAACCTATGTAAATCATAACCATTTTGCTTCTCCATTTTTTAGAAGTTAAAAACCAAAACCACATAGTATGTGTCCAGTTAGCTTGGCACACAATAAGATTAAGCTATACATTTTATATGTGGATATTCAGCGGGTTAGGGGGTGTTACCATAGGCATGTACATTAATATCTTAGGTGATCTATTTTAAGCTACCATCCTGCATATCGAAATGCATATTCAGATATCCCAAATTGAAAGGTAGATAGAATGAATTTCAATTCCAGATTCAAAAAAGAAAAACAATAAACTTCCTAGGGTCAAACAGGAAATATGTCACACAGATTCTATCTCTTGTGCCATGTTAGCCAGGCAAAAAAAAACCCCAAAAAAGAAAAACAGAAGAAAACTAAAAGCTTTTAGAATATGATGCTTTATTCTCTAAGTTAATAAAGAGCAAAGGAATTGCAAGGAGTCTCCCATGGGAGCCCATCTAGCTGTACAAGAAAGAAGCATATGGACTAGGAGCTGGCTAGGATGACTGACTTCTCAGAATCCATAAAGCATATCATTAGTAATTAACAAATATGCTAGTAAACAAAAAAAAAGTCATTAACACAAGAACACAAAGGATATAGAACACAATCAAGATTTCGTAGTGTTGTACTAAATAATTAATGGATAAAATAGCAAATCATAGGAGCAATTAATGACTATGAAAGAAAATTATAATAATGAGACTATACACTAAAATTAATGAGATGGACCTAACCCAGTCCTCAGAAGGAAAAACACAAACAGCCAAAAAAATATATCCGAGAATATGTATTAACAAAATAGGTCAAAAGGAGACATATGGACTGAATATACAAGTTAAAAATTAGAAAAATCAATAAACTCAAAATTAGAACAAAAGAGGAAATGTTGAAAATTAGAGGAGAAATAGATAAATTAGAAAGAAAGAAATGAGAAAATAGTTATAGGGATCTAACTATCTCAGTTCCCCTGGAGAGAAGTGGAGAGAAAGAAAGAGGTCTAAAATGGAAACAATTTTCCAGTCAATGTGCTCTCCCTTCTCCCTGATATTATCCTCCTTCTGTCTCAGGCCACACTTTGACTGAAAATGTCCCTGGCCAGGAAAAAGAGAAGCAGGTGAACAAAGGAGGCTGAGATTCATTCCCAAAAGGGAAGGGATCAGAGCATAGAATTCAATGAAGAGGTGGGGGAAGAATGTGGGGGAGGTCTGGAGAGGGGGAGGCAGGACTTGGCACCAAGAAGGTTACATAACATGAACCAGCCTCAAATGATGTGCCAGCAATTTACACGAGTTTCGGTGGCTATTTACATTGCTGTTTATTTAAAAATCAGTACTTATCTTGGCCACCGCAGCAACAACCCATAGCTGACATAAAAATATTGGACACCTTCATTAGACCCAGAGTCACCCAGATTCAATACAAATCCCTGTTCTGCTCCGTGGTCATGGTCCCCACCCCCCATCTCCTCACTCTCCTGCTCCCTCACCTTCCCTTGGAAGCCACAACAAGGATGTCACAGTACTAAAGGCAACTCTCAACTTTGGGGGAAGGAGGGGAAAGGGGTTCCAGACGGTCTCCTTAGTGCCCTCACCCAAATTTTACTCAGTAACAATCTTCCACTGCCAAGGGTGGCCTGAAACTTTCCTAAGGCTCAGAGATTTCTAGGTTTGGAAGAGACCTCCAAGGGTTAGTTGCCCAACTATAGGTCAACATCTAAATAAATCACTACAAGAGATTAACCAGTGTTTATTTTGTTCTCAAAGATATCTAGGGGGTTGGATTCCTGTGAACCTACTCTCTCTGTTTTTGTTAATTTGGGA
The DNA here is from genome assembly GCA_023548195.1 of Bettongia penicillata ogilbyi. Classification (NCBI taxonomy): domain Eukaryota; kingdom Metazoa; phylum Chordata; class Mammalia; order Diprotodontia; family Potoroidae; genus Bettongia; species Bettongia penicillata. Next base: position 3,912,941 of record JAJHZJ010000413.1, read on the forward strand.
TGGTCAGTGCTGGGTTTTTTTTCTCCACTCACCCCTCCCCCTTTCATCTTTCTTAAAGACAATCATATAATAACAGGAGATCATAAGACTTGAAGCTGGAAGGGACCTTAAAGGTCATTTAATCCCACCCCTTCTTTTACAGATGAAAAAACGGACCAAGAAAGGTTAAATCACAGGTCACAACTTTAGAGCTATAAGGAACCTTTGAGGTCATCTAGTCTAACCATTTCATAGATGAAGAAACTGAAGACCAAAGAGATTGATTAAGTGATTTGCCGAAGGTCACTCAAGACAGTAACCCACAGAATAACTGATATATATATATATATATATGTGTGTGTGTGTGTGTGTGTGTGTTTTAAGGCTGCCAAAAAGCTTTACATTCTTTATCTCATTTGAGCTTCACTATATCCGTACAAAATAGGAGCTACTGGTATTTTCATTCCTCTTTTACAGAAGAGGAAACTGAGGTTCAGAAAGAGTAAATGATTTGTCCAACCTGGTCACACAACTATATATATATATATATATATATATATATATATATATATTCATCGCAGTCCATAGTCTTGGTCACTACAACCTCTACAAATACTAAATTCATGCAAACTGAGTTTGAATTTGATTCTGGAAAGTATGAAGGCTTGCCTTTACATCCTGCATCTAGCTACTTTTGTGACCTTGGGCAAGGTGACTGAACCCATCTGGTCCTCAGTTACCTATGTAAAATGAGAGACCAGATGGCCTCCAAGGTCCCTTCCTAAGTGTCAGTCTATGATCTTATGATCCTATGAATGATAGGATTTTAAAAGGTTGAAATAGGAAGAGAGCATTCCAAATGGAAGCACAATGAGGAAAAGATTAAAGACTAGGGAACAAGAAGAGTTTTGAGAATTATTGGTAATCCAGTTTGACTAGAGCAAAGAGTTACTATAGGAGAAAAGTAGAAGATGATTCAGAAAGGGTTATTATGGTTTAGATTACAGAGAATCTTATGTGCCACACTGAGGAGTATGAATTTTATGTGTTTGGTACTGATATTGATATTTGTTTGGTATTGATAGCTCTTCTACTTGCCAAAAAGTGGGTGACTGTGGCTGCTGAATGCTATATTTACTATCAAGCATAATTTCTTGGTCAGAATTGCTTAACATAAGAAGCAATGGTTGGTTGGTTCCTGTCCTTTGTTCTCAAACAGGACTAAATGACATCACCATGTTACAGTCAAGGTACAGTGTGTCCTACTGTGGCTCATCAAACCAATACGGGTTTGGAAGACTCTACCACAGTTCGGGGACAAATAGTTCACATGAACATTTGGTGTGGAAAGAAGCAATAACAATGATAAAAGGCAATAATAAAAAGTTTGCTTTTAAAGAAAGGAATGAAGATCAGTAATGGCCTGCACCAATTTTCCCAATGCATTAATGGAGGAAAGCATCCAAATAGAAATGTCTGAATCTTGCACCTAAGCTGTGAGCCAAAGAAGAACTTTTTGGTTCCCAGTGTTTTACTAAGAATTTTCTAGGTTCATCCCTGCAATAACAACCCCTAGATTCAGATACAAAGCATTGCTGACACAGTCATGTGACCAGGAAGCCAAGCTACCAACTTGCAGTATCATAGCAAGCCCTAGACTTCAGGAGTCAGGAGGTCTGGGTTAAAGTGCTAACTTGGCTACTAACTAATTGTGTGGCCCTTGGCAAGTCATTTCCATGCTCTGAATTCTAGTTTCTTCATCTTTATGAAGAAGAGTTATTCTAGAAGGTTATCCCTGATCTAACATGATTTAAACTTTAGAATGTCCAGAGACCCTTTGTCAAACGTGTCCCGGAATGCTCTCAAATACCATTAAAATATATGCATTTCTAAACTCAGGCAATGTTGAGATATGGGGCAGCTAGGTGGCACAGTATACAGTGTCATATCTGGAATAAGGAAGTCTTATCTTCCCGAGTCCAACTCTGGCCTTAGACACTCCTAAGTTACGGGACCCCGTACAAATCACTTAACCTTATTTGCCTCAGTTATTCATCTGTAAAATGAGCTGGAGAAGGAAATGGCAAGAAAACCCCAATTGGGGTCAGGAAGAGTCGAACACAGCTCAAACAACTGAAAAACGACAATGTTGACATGAACTGAAAACACAACAGTAAACTTAGAAACTTCCTTACTGGAGGAGAGAGGTGGCGAGGGAGCGCAGGAGAAAAAAGTGGAGCCAAGGAAGATAGACATGAAAAAGTGTGTTTCTAACCTTACCTCTAGCACCTGCAATTTAAGTCATTTCTTTGAACTTCAGAATCCTCATGGGTAAAATGCAGATAATAATTATTAGTAATTATATAGGTTTGCAAAGCACTTTCCCCCCATTTATGGTGATAATACTTGCACAATAACCATCTCAGGATCTTTGTAAAGTAAAGTGCTTTGTAATCTTTAAATGTGAATTGTTGTGGCTACTGTTGTTGTTGAGGTAATTTTGGCCCAGTAGACTGAGAGAAAGCCTTCAAAACAGTAAGAAAAGGCTTCAAGTCTTGCTTCTGATATGTACAGGCCGTGTGACCCTGAGCAGGTCACAAACTCTATGTAATTTCTTTGAACCCGTATGTCAAAGGAGAGGCTTGAACCCAGATCTTTAAAGTTCGAAGAATGGTTCAGTCCATTTGACCACACTGTCATCCTCATCCTCCCCTTTTCCTCCTCATCATCTCCATAATTCCCATTTATAGAGGGAGTTTCCACATTCAGGAGTTCCCTGTATCAAGTTACATATTCAGGGCCCATTCTTATTAGCATTATTAAATGAATGGTTCTCTTCTGGAAAAGAGGAGGAAAGAGGGGGATCATTATCCCCTGAAAATTATCATTTTAATTCATAGAGACCCAATACATTTATAAAATGGAGAGACCATAGGACTTGGAGCTAGAGGACCTGAGTTTATGTAGCAGCTTGAGTGACAGTGAGCCACAGTCTCTAGCCCCATTTCTCTCATGTATAAAATGGTTATCAGGACACTATCCTTGCCACTTTGCAGAATTGTCAAAGGGGTCAAATGAAATTATATATTTTTAAATTTTATGTATAAAATATTATCATTGTAATTCAGCTAAGAATAATGGTTATAGAGAGTCTTGCAGACAGGAAGACCTGGGTTCAAATCCTGCCTCCAACACTTACAGGTTCTTTGGTCCTGGGCAAGTCACCTTAATTCTCAATGTTCCAGGCAACTGCAGAACAGTTGCAGTTCTACACTGGTAGAGGGGGCTTCCTAACTAGAGGTTCTCTATACAAAGGAAGTCACAGGTGACAACATAATGAGGAGAAGGAGGAGGAGGAGGAGGAGGAGGATGATGGCAACGATGATGATGGTGATAATTTAGAAAGCCGCAGAATCCAGAAAACAGGTGTAATCTAGGCCACACAAATCAGACTACTATACTGAAATTGACATTTCTTTTACTATCAGTTTTTCGATGATGCTCACCAAATCTTCTCTTATCCTATAGTGCATTTCTTGCAACAACAGTGACCCTTTTAAAATAACTTATCATCATTTAAACCCATAAAGCTTCTCCTAAAGGAGAATTCCCACCCAAGATCCAATGGGAATTACCATCTGTGCCATTACTATCAACTCTGAATCCCTGGGTACTACCATCTGACTTGCCCTTCTACTATAAAAACTCCCACAGATGAACCTCATTTCCTCTGATTAGAATATGAGCTCCTTGAAAAAAATTGACTATCTTACTTTTCTATTTGTATTCCCAAGACTTAGCACATAGTAAGCATTTAATGTTCTTTCTCCCTCCATGCCATTTCACCATAAAAAACAAGACAAAGAATTCATGTCCACAGGGAAAATCCAGAATCCATTGCTTGCTAAGGAAATTGTGTCAGGAGTTCCTTGCCTGGTGTAGCCAGGGACTACACAAATTGTCAAGGGGACATAGGGAATGTTTCATAAGTAATCTTATTAACCTATTAAAAGTAATTCATTTTTTTTATTTCATATGTATATGTACATGGTAAACTTGGACTATGCATTGTAGGAACTACAGAGTTATCAGAGCTGAGAGAAACCTTCAAGATCATCAAGTCCAATCTGTCTCATTTTATGGAGGGAGAAAATGGAAATGAAATGTCTTGCTCAATGTCACACAGAAAATTAGTGGCAGTCAGAACCAGAGCCCAAGTCTCCTGTACCCCAGTATGGTGTACATTTGACACTAAGATGGAACCTCATGTCAGCTGGTCCTGTTTTCTCCAGTTGCCATTTATAATTTGGTGGAATTATAATCATTCAGATATTCTTGACCAGAAAAAATGTGTTTAAATGAAGCTCAATTGTCATCTGAATATTATGCCTTTAAATAATCTTGAATAAGTGAAAAATCTATTCTTTAGCTATTTTGTAACTTAAGAGTATGACTTTCCCATCTGGTGTTGTTTTCATCGTTGTTGCTTAATCATGTCTGAGTCTTTGTGACCCTATTTCAGATTTTCTTGGCAAAGATACTGGGATGGTTTGTCATTTCCTTCTCCATTTTATAGATGAAGAAACTGAAAGGAACAGGTTTAAGTGACTTGCCCAGGGTCACACAGTGTCTGAGGTCAAATTTGAACTCAGGCCTTCCAAACTCCAGGTCCCACACTCTAGCCACTGTTTAACCTAGCTGTCTGTATGGTGGTACAGTGCAGGAAAAGCTCATCTAAAACAGTGTTCTATAGACCAACCTTCAGGCATCAGGGTTCTACTTTACTTTTTTTTTTTAGCAGAGGAATATACAGATCAGTCCATTGATCTGTGATTTACTTTCTGGTGAGGCAAATTCAATTGCTCCATAATCCTCTGTAAATCACATCTTTTTCAAGTTACCTAGGAACTCTGAGAGGTTGTGACTTGCCTAGAGTTGCAAAGCCTGAAGGTGGTGGTGGCAAAGCTTGGACTCAGGTCTGCCTGATTACAAAGGCCCCAGTCTATCCACCAAACTACTGAACCACCTTCTTATTTCTGTTGTTGCTGAGCTGTTTTAGTCACATCTGACTCTTCATGACCTTATTTGGGGTTTTCTTGGCAAAGATACTGGAGTGTTTCGCCATTTCCTTCTCTAGCTCATTTGACAGATGAGGAAACTGAGGGTTAAGTGACTTGCCCAGGATCATACAGCTAGTAAGTATCAGAGGCTAGATTTAAACTCAAGTCCTCCTGACTCCAGGCCCAGCACTGTATCTACTGTACCATCTAATTTCCCCTCTCATTTCCTAATAATATCTATTTAGTAGAGTTAGAAATGAAGACTGAACTTGTGATTTCCAGGGGTAGGGAGTTCCAGTGAGGGACTTCCTCTTCCAATGCATCTTTCCTACAATCTGTAAGCCTAGAGAGTTACCTAGAGCACAGAGTAGTTAAATAACTTTCTCAAGGTCTCAAAGTCAGTATTTTTCAGAGATGAAGACAGGTCTTTCAATTTCAAGGCCAGGGCTCTATCAAATCACCAACCTCCTCTATTTAACAGGATCCAGATAATGGTTTAATATGGTAGAAATATCAGGCCATTAAGGGTATTATACGAAGGTGCAAATTAACAGTCAATCTTCAGTTATCTATCTGTGCATTATCTACTCCATAAAGCTTATACCTTATAGCCATTTGTCTGAGTATGCTCTGGAAGGAACAAGGCCCTTATCATTCTTTTAGCTGACGTCTATTGAGTCTGATGCTCTGTTTGAACGAGAGTGGGTGCTTTTAAACAATGTTTATTGACTTGAACACCTACGCTGTATTGTAATGCAGAAGCTAGAGTCCCTCTCCTCAATGAGCTCATTTAGAAGATAAAACATGTACACAGATAATTCTAAAGAGAATTAACTATAAATGAAAGAATGAGAACACACAAAGGAGCTGTGATCTTTTCATCATGACTAGGAACTCTTGGTGTGGAAACTCCCTCCACCATCACAGTAAGTCTACAACTTGGTAGGTAAGTCATTAGGATCATCCTTTTCATCCCATCTCGTCCAACTCCCTCATTTTACAAATGAGGAAACGTAAGTCCAGTGAGATAAGTAAGCATTGATTGCTTATTAATTGCAGAGTACTGTGTTAAGTATTACAAATATAGAGAGAAAAATGAGAAAATCCCCAATCTCAAGGAACTCATATTCTTATCAGAATGAGAAATGCTTGGGGGAAAACACAAATTGGAGGCTTCAGCAGCAAATCATTCATAAAGGTCTAGTGGTCCTTGGAGCAGAGCAGTAAGGCAAATAAATGGCAATGCATCTTCTCTAGTATCACTAACGTTGACAAAACCATATCTGACAAACCAACCTGACAAAGACTTTGGTGGTGAGAATTTCTTTTCTGAATCCTCAGCTTTTCAGGGAGGGGACTTGGATACAGCCTGTGCTGCTGCACCTATGGAGCTGTTGTCATAGCCCATCTCCTTAAGAGTTGATCAATTTGATAATGAATTGATAATTGATTTTTGATTCATTATTGATAGCTGTGGAGTCTGGACTGAAAACAGGTCTAGTGATCTGTGGGATATTCCTATTCCTAAAGCTTACATACCAATCAGTGGCGATTAGTATTAGTGTTAGCAGGGGTGTCAGGCCCCTTCTCCACAGGGCTTACTGTGGGGGCTGGTCCAAAAGTGAGGCCACAACCTGGTGAGCACAGCTATTTCAGAGACTTTTAGGGACAGGGTCCTGATCTGTCTTCGGAGGTAGTAGTTGAGGTGGTAGTGGTTTAATCCATCTGGTATGTGTCGCCTCCTATCTCTCCCTCAGGAAACTTTGCTATTTTGGCTAGGCTGGCTTGCCTAGACACTTAAAACCTGTTCCTCCTACTCATCATCCAAAGAGTTGTCTGAAACATAGGAAAATTAAGTCACTGTGACCCTGGGCAAATATTTCTTCAAAATGTCCTGATTTGCCCTTAAGTTCTTCAGATACATAGAAATTCATATGTGTACTAATGTACGCACACACACACATATATATACACATATGAAATAAACTATTGTGTATGGCAGATTATAGATATGATGTATAGTGTACATAGTTATGTATTTTCAGTTTTATAGTAGGTACTTAATGAAGTTTGCTAAATGGAATTGAATTGGAATTGAATTAGATAAGTGAAACTGGCCCTGTGTACAGCATTAGGATTCCAACTTCATTTTCAACACTTCTCAATATAGATTGAAATGTAGGGGGCAGGGGGAGTGAGGGTCAAGAAGGAGAGGGAGGAGAAGCCCTTTCAAGTGTCAAAAGAAAAACCAACCCACAAAATATTTTTACCCTTAATTTAAATCATTGTTTTTCTAGGGAAATTTAATTTGAAAAAAAAAATCTTTTTCTAATTAAATGGAAGACTGTGCTATGCAAACAATAAAGATTCTTGTTTGAAAGTAATTCATGCCCCTGCTTCTAGGACTACCAAGGGAATTGGGGGAAAAAAAAACATTTGAGCGGCCCAGAATTTGTGTTTTGTCAGAGCCAAAGAGAATTCACAGCCCTAAAGTTTTCACGTCAGTTCTCAATTTAAAAGCCACAAGTGTTGAGCGGGTTCAGACCTCAGCAAGACACATCTTCTCATCTCTAGAAATGACTATATTTGATCTCTCTCCGGGTTTTTTATACATGTTCTTCTTCCCACTCTCTCTCTCTTTCTTGCTATGGTTGGCTTAAAAGGTTAGAGAAAGCACCATTAGACTGATTGGGAAAGAGTTCCTAATGCTCTGGTATAGTACTAGGCAGTCTAGCCAAATTCCGTTCATTAGCGAAGGCGCCAGGGTGAGTGTGGCTAGTAAGAATGCTGGGTTTGGTTCTACAGAAGTGCTAATATCGAATAAGCCCTTTCCTTTTTCCTGGGAGGCTGTGTGGACAAGGCAAAAGTAGATGGGGCTGAGAATCCAGAGTTTGGATCAGATTCCCAACCCAGCCACTGACTCACTGGATGTCCCTGGCAACCTCCCGCCCTTTCAGATTTGCAGCTATCCTGTTTCTGTATCTCTCTTGCTATCTTAATGTTCACTCTGTGTGTCAGCAAGTATGCTGTCCATAGACTCATGGAATCTGAGTCAGAAGCGACTTTGAAAGTCATACACTAAAGGAGTATCTGATGAATAGAGCTACAGGTATGGCATACCCAACAAGTAGTCCTCCATTCTCTGCTTGAAGACCTCCAAGGTAGAGGAAGCCACTACCCTCTGGAGACATCCCCATTCCGAGACGCTAAACTTCGAAGACTTATTTTTCTAACTAGGTGAAAACTGATACATCCCACCCCGCAATGCCAACAAAAGAAGCTCTCTTTGAGAAGGTAGAACTTTTGAAAATTTAAGGAATACTCGTATTCTTAACAATAAATAAAACCCCAACAGAAACGAGAAAATCATAGATGACATATAATGTTGCTGTAATGATTATCACCAAATTTTGCCCTTCAGTTATATAGAGTCACCAGACTTCAGCAATCAGAAATCTGATCCTGCAATTTAGGTGTGTAGTCACCAGGTGGCAGTGGCCCCTTAGCCACATGGACAGAATAGGCCCACTTATGGCTTTGCCTGAGATTTTTCTGCTCAGGCTCTTAAGACGTGTATGCTCATGTGTCCACTTTTACTTGTTTAAAAGATCACTCTTTACTAATAGAATTTAACTTAAGTGACATTAATTATCTACTATTTTTTGTGACATTTTCCATTGCAAAAGTTTACAAGGCTATCTTTTTGGAGACTCTTTATTTCCTCATGGGTACCATTCCTAGAGTTTGGATGCTCTATGGAGCTAAATGATCTGTCAGTTGTTTAGGTTTGGGACTAGACCTGAGAATTTCTTGAAATCCGGAACTTCCAGATAAGGAAATTCTCTGTATCAGCACAGGTTAGCACTTTCTCAGTTGATCAAATGAGATAGTTATGTATGAAACACTTAGCCCTGTGCCTGGCACATAGTGGGGTTTTTTTGTTGTTCTTCAGTCATTTTCAGTCATGCCCTACTCTCCCATTTTGGGGTTTTCTTGGCAAAGATACTGGAGTTGTTTTGTCATTTCCTTTTCTAGCTCATTTTACAGATGAGGAAACTGAGGCAAACAGGGTTAAGTGATTTGCCCAGTCACACAACTAGTAAGTGTCTGAGGTCAGATGTGAACTCAAGAAGTTGAGTCTTTCTGACTGCAGGCCCAGCACTCTAGCCACTTCACCATCTAGCTGCCTTGCTGCCACACAGTAGGCACTTAATAAATGTTTTCTTTCCCTTATCTCCAACTAACAGTCTTTCAGAAGTGCCCAGAGCCATGAAAGTGGAAGGATTTACTCAGGGTCCCATTGCCAGTGTGTCAGAGGCAGGATTTAAACCATGTCTTCCTAACTCCAAAGCCAACTCCATCCATTCCATTACTCTGCATGTTCTTGGTTTAGAAACCCAAAAAGCCTAATTTCCCGAGGTGTATGTAACTGGGAGCATGAATTTAGCAAAATGGTTCTACTCAATTATGCTTGTCTAGAAGAACAAATGCTTTGTTAAAACAACGAAGCATGATATCTGACTTATCTCTAATTGCTAATTATAAGCACAGTGTTGTACAGTTCAGAATCAGATTTATAGAAATGCTACATTTCTGTCAACACTTCAGGAACCCATGATGTCATTAGGCCCATCCCAACCACAGTCCCTGCTGGCCTTCATTGACAGTGTCCCAAGTATGATCCAGTCAAAAAGTAAGTCACCTCATGGCCAGTCTTCAGTCTTCAGTTTTCTCAGACATAAGCATGTCTGAGTTTGGCTGGGCTAGCCTTAAAATGATGACCATACTGTCCATCCCCAGACCTGTACTTGAAACTTGGTTAGGACCTTCTAACACATGTGGTCCCCTGGCAGAGCCTTCCAAAATTGAGGCTACAGAATGAGAAAGCATCTGAGTAGGGCTTCAGTGGGGGAATAAAATATAAATTCCCATATATTCCTGCCTTTCTAGAAGTGATCCCCTTCTCCTGAAATTTCTCATGCCTGTTTGACCTCCTTTGTTCACTTCGCTATATTCTGATTTGTTTTAGTTACATAATAATAATGAAAGGATAACATTTATTTAGTGTGTTAAGGTTAGCCAGGGCATCTAGATAGTGCAGTGGATAGTGCATCAGCCTTGGAGTCAGGAAGACTCGTCTTCCTGAGATCAAATCTGGCCTAAAACATTTACTATCTAGGCGAGCCTGGGAAAGTCACTTAACCATGTTTGCCTCAGTTTCCTAATCTGTAAAATGAGCTGTAGAAGGAAATGGAAAACCACTCCAGTACCTTTGCCAAAAAAAAAACAACTCAAATGCAGTCAATGAAGGGTCAGACAGGTCTGAAACAACTAAACCAATGACAACCAAGTTAGTCAAGTGCTTTCATAAGCAATCCCATTTCATACACACAACCCTGGGGTTCATACAATTATTGCCCTGACTTTACATAGAAGGAAATTAAGTGATATGCTCAGGATTTTGAACTTGGTTCTTTGTTACTCAAACGTTAACGTTCTATCCACCATACCACTCAGCTGCCTTTGTGTAAATCAATACCAACATCACTATAAGCTTCTCTGCATCTACGGAGCTGAAAAACTTAGAACAGTGCGCTTTGCGCACAGCAGACATTGAACGTGTGTTCCATTAACTGCTTATACATAGCTTCAACTCCGGGTCTAACTCAGGCTTGAGCATTTCTGGGTTTTAGACTAGCTTAGCATTTAAAAGCTTTTATATGAAACATTCTCCTACCTTTTGATTCTAAAGTAGCTGAAATCCCTGAAAACAGGTCTCATCCTCAAAATGATATTGCTTTGAAAAGAAAAAGTATATAAACATATATAATCAATCAAGAAAAATTTATTAAATATTATGTGCCAGGCACTGGGCTAAGTAAGCATTGGGGATATGAAGGAAGAAAAAGAGGCAACCCAGCTAGTAGATAGTGAGCCTCACAGGAAGGAAGGCCAAAATTTCAGGGGTGCCTCTGGCATTTATTGTCTGTATCACCTACCTTCCCAGGGACTCAGGAAAGTGTCTAGAGTTCTGGACTGCAGAACAGTAGCTGATCTGCATTGGGAAAGAGAAAGTTCCTCACTGTTTGTTCTCTTAGAGGAAGCTAGGTGATTGCCCTGTAGAGAGATCCTAAGAAAGATCTAAGGTCATGTGCAGCCTGTAGGACCCTGGTTAAGAACGTAACCTCCTTCTACCTCAGTATCTCCTTCTGTAAAAAGAAAAATATAATCATAACATCTACCTCTCAGAGTTATCATGAGGATACAATGAGATCATATTGCTAAAGAGTTTAATAAATGCTTGTTTCCTTCCTTCTTAAACTGACAAAATAACAGATAAAAAGTTAAAAAATAAAAAGACCATATGAGATTCAAATGATCTGTGATTTCCTTAATGTGGGAAATTCTCTATAGAGACTCTGTCCATCAACACAGATCACAGACCCCTGACCTTCACACTTCGTAGACAAGTCCTAGAGAGTTATCAGAAGCACATAAGCATTAAGTAAGTGACTTGCTCAGGGTCACAAGACTGGAGTCAGAAGTGACATATGAACTCAATTCTTACTCCAAGCCTATATACACACACACATTTCTATATGTGTGTGTATACATACATATGTGTATATATTTATACATATATTATATATAACATATTCCTATGCATATGTACATGCATATATTTTAATGTAATATACTGTGGTATACTGTATACATATGTATATGTATACACACACATTATGAACTCTTCCATGCATTTCTTTCAAGTTGGATCTGAGAAAAAACTGCTTCAGTCTCAGAGTTTATATAATCACATTTGGGAGGAGAAAAACCTGCAGGCTGTATTTGAGCAAATATGGCCCCGGCTTACACTTTATCAGAAAGAAGGTGCCAAATTGCTTTCTTTGCACTCCTGCTTAGCTCCACAAACATTTCTTTTTCACTCTGTCACTCCTGCCTCTTCTTTACATAAGGAAGAAATTGCTTTCTGCTCCGCATCCCTTCAAAGTAAGAGAGAAGGGAGATTGCCCAAGTATGTACAGAGAGGCAGGAGGCAGTGTGACTTCCCCATGATAATCCTTTCCAATCAGAAGGCTTTTTTTTCTCTTTGTGGATCTTCTTCCCCATCCCTCCCACCCTTTGAAGTCCAAAATGGGAATGAAAACTAATTTGAATCAAATGCTTAAGATTATCCAATAACCCTTCTTCAGGCTCCCAGCTCCCTGATTCTAGTTTTTGAAGAGTACCAGGGAGGCTCTGTTTTCTTCTGAATGTTGGTTTATTTTTAATTTTTAAAAAATGTTATTGATATTTTTTTGTTTTACATCACTTTCATTTATGAATAGATCTTTCTTTCCCTGCTGTATTCAGTGAGCTGTCCCTTGTCACAAAGAATAATAAATAGTATGGCTGGAGAATTCATCGTGTGGGAAAATGAGAGAGCCAGGTAAAAGCTGTCAGAGCAATGACTTTAGAGCAAACTGGCTCTCTGGGTGGCATATCTCAACATACATTGCATCTCTATCCTTGGAATAGTCTTATGCATTGGACATCTGGAGATCTTGCACTATGTTCCAAGCAAGTCAAACTACCTCTACCAGCTCCCCTCATACTCTAATGGAAATAGACCAGGACTTTAAATCCAGAAGCCTTGGGAATAGCAGTGCCTCCCTCCCGCACCCCACCAGGTCACTGGTCCTGCTCCCACCCTGGATCTTACAGCTGTCACTTAAAAGAGCAATCTCTGTGGAGAACAGACCCACCTTCCTCACCACCACCAAATCAAGAAGAATTTATTAAACTCATACTATGTTCTAGGCACTATAGTGAATACTGGGTATACAAACAAAGGCAAAAAACAGTCCCTATCTTCAAAGGGCTCATATTCTAAGGGGGAAGAAAATGTGCAAATGACTGTACATTGGAGATATATACAGGGTAAACTCGGGGTAATTTCAGAAGGAAGTCACTATTAGTAGAGGGGGATCAGGAAAGGCCTTTTGTAGAAGGTAGGATTTGGGATGAGTTCCAAAAAAAGGCAAGGAGTGAAGACAAAAGGCGAGAGCATTCCAGGCATGGAGGACAGCCTGTGAAAAGTCATAGTCAGAAGATAGATTGGCCTGCTCCAGGAACAGCATGGCCAGAGTCTGTTGTTAACTTCTTCCTACTGATAGGGAAACCCTAGAGCCATGAGAATAGCATTATCTCCCAGACCGCCACTCCTGCTTGCTGGTAGCTTAGTGCTGGGAGCCATCATCCAGGTAGGCAAACTCTATTGGAGAAGGGACTGGTCAACCCCATCACCTTCTACCTCCTGGGCCTCACAGAAGCAACAAAGTACCTACGCTAATGATAGATGGAGGCTAGGCAAGTTAAAACACTGTAACCACCACTTCCCTTCAGTCCAGTGCTAAGTGGGCCCAAGAGCTCTAGGAGCCCCACATCTCCCATCCCCAGATCACCAGTCTGACAGTCATGCCTTCTCAACAATCACACCTATGCAAGATATGGAAAAGAAAGTTCTAGTCACTGTCAAATGGTTCAACATAATACACAAATAGGACTTATCTATGGAAATGACAAGATGGTGAATTACCATTTACTTTGTTGCTGTGTCCCAAGGACCACAGGGGCCTTTCTGTTTGACCTGCTGTTAATATCTTCTATATAGGTCATATCCCTCTATTAGAATGTGAGCTCCCAGTGGGCAAAAACTGTTTTACTTTCCTATTTCTATTGCCAGTGTATATCAAGCAAGAACTTGGGAGATGATTTTTTTCATTAACTCACTTCAACAGAAAAAAAAGGCAGTTGTGAATAAATGAATTGTCCTGTATATACTATTTTCCATACCCATCCCATATTCTCTCTCCTGAAAAGAATAGAAGGAGATATATCTTCTCATCTCTGCTTTAAAGCATAGTTTAGTTATTATTATGGCACAATATTTATTTTTATTTTTTTCAAGGGGAGGGAAGGAGTACTCCTTTCCATTGACATGTTGCACTATGTATATATATTGTTCCCTGGTTCTGCTTATTTCATACTATATCAGTTCATATAATCTTCCCATGATACTCATTAAAAACAAATTTCAATGAAATGTGTTTTTGAAAATATATGTATATTGGCAATTTTTAAAAGTATTGTCAAATGATACATCATTTTTACACAACAAATGCTTTCCAACAAATCCATTCAGACAATGTATTCCCTCTTGGAAAAAAAGACAGCTTAGTAAATGACTATTAACAGAAAAGATGGTGTACTATTACCAATTAATCATTGTAGTTGACAAGAATTTTACTTCTCCATCTTGCCTTTAATTATATTGTTTTAGTTATGTATAGTATTTAAAAGATATTTTAGAGTAATTTTTAAAGAAACAAATATCTATGATAAAATTTGTTACCTTTCTCACTAGTATTTATCTTTTCACTAAATAACTTTCCCTAATTTTTAGCATGAAGTTTAAAAAAAAAAACAATACTACTTATTCTTAAGGGTAATACAGTGTCGGAGCACCTGGGGGCTCTTAGCTATCAATAGACAGATACGAACATTTAAGTTTAGGAATCATTCTCGTGTCTTTCTTCATTCATAGACTACTTCTGAAATGATTCCCTGGTGATTTATGCCCTTTTCTCTTCAAATTTCTCTTTCTTCTCTTTCATGTGGTAGAAGAAAGAAAAAAAGAGAAGATAAAAAGTATCTCTGTGATTAAGAAACAAAAATCATCACCACTAGGTTCTCCCCAATGGCAGAAGTTTTTGGTTTTTGTGTGTTTTTCAAATTGATCACTGGATTTTTCACTTAATTTTAGAAAACACTCACCTTGCTCCTTTCTTATTTCTTCTACCAGAACTGACATAACTTAATCTGCATGTAACATTTTTTTCATTCTCTGCCCACTGCTATTAGCAATGTCATCAACTCACAAAGCACTCCAAATAGATACTTCCCAGGTAATTTTTCTTAAAGGGCTAGTATCCTTTATGCAGAAGAGGAAGAAAATTTAATCAAAGCTTCATGGGATAGCAGATAACATGTAGAACTTAGAGGCAGGTCAGACCTGTGTTCAAATTCTGCTTCCAATACTTACTATTTATGTGATCCTGACTTTGGACTTCTCTGAATGCTAATTTTGTTCTTCTGTAAAATAAGGATGACAGTGACTTGGGTATCCACCTCATAGGGTTATTGGGAGGTTCAACAGAGACAAAGGACATAAAGTGCTTGCAAATTCAGGGGCACTTTACAAATATATCTTCTTGTAGTTGCTTTTCTTATTGTAATGTAGTAGAATGGAGAGAATGCTGAGCTATATGAGTTTGGAAGAACTGGGTTCAGATGCTGCCTGTAATAAAGCTGTGTGACTCTGGACAAGTCTGTGTCTACAGAAATTCCCTAAGACTTGTCTGTAGACAAGATTCTCATCCAGAGTCATAGATGGGTTTTGCAGTCTTTTCTTGGAGAAGGACAAGTGACTTTCTCAAGCTGATTAGCACAAATCCTTCATGCATTACAATTAGTCACCATGAACATCCTAATTCAGATTCTAAAAGATGGGTTTGTCAGTGACAACACTAGGTTAATTTAGGAGACCAGATCCTCCTTTGACTGCTTGATCTTCCTGAACTCAGCACTTAATTGGCAGCTGCTTTTCGCTATTTAGCTACAATTTACAAAAGTAAATTGTAGCTTAATAAAGCTAACCAGGATGACAGTGATGATGCATGCTGTATACCCTCTAACCACTGGGCCACATTGATACATGTGGATACACATGTATGTGCATATATGTGTATATGCATATATGCGCATATACCTATAGTTGTTGGTATTTAATATATCCTATGTTTCTCATCTATGTTGCATATGTTCCTTTGAGCTACTGCAATTCTCGAAGGAAATGCGAGATGCTCAAATTTAAAGACATCTCTACTCCAAATATTCATGTGGGTGATTTGTGCCTGACCTGTGGTAGAGTCTTCTCAACTCATATTGGTCTGATCAGCCACAGACCGAGGCACTGTACCTTGACCTCAGTATAGTGATGCCATTTTGGTCCTCTTGAAAACAAAGGATGACAATCAACATAAGTTCCATATAGCAAATATTTCACAAACAGTGCATCTACAGGATAGACTATATCTCACAAAGTAGGTTTCCTATCTCACATGTGGCACACATTCACCTAAGTATCTCACAAGCTCTCTAGATGACCTAATAGATTATTAAGTACTGGACTTGAAGACCAGGGAGACCTACCTTCAGATTTAACCTCTCTCTGCCTCAGTTTCCTTAACTGTAAAAGGAGGATAATAATTGCTGCACCTACCTCCTAGGGTTGTTGGGGAGATTAAATGAGATGAATTATGTAAAGTGATTAACATTAAAATGCTACCTCTTATATGAACCTTGCCTAGACAAATCTGTTACAGTTTCTTTTAAAGATTAACTTCTTTCTAGTTTCTCAGAAAACACTGAGTTGCTATTTGCCAAGGTAGAGAATAAAATGAACCCATGCAATAAAAAGGAAGAAAGTTTGCTCTTTCTTAAGAGGGATAAAGTTTGGCAGTTTCAGTAACTCTCACTGAAATTTGACGAAGTTATACCTTTTTTTCTCTCTCTCTTTTCCAGTGGAGTGGAGCATTTCTAAAGACTTTTCTCCTTTGGCTGGGGAAATAATCATGGATAATCTTCAGTCTTTGAGATGCACAATCACCGGGCTCTCCACGGTAAATGACAAATCATCCAGTTGGATTTTTCCCACTCTTGCACTGCCCACATTTGCACTGGGGATTTGGGTAGTAACCGCCAACACTCTCCCCCACCCTCTCCTCTATTCTTCTGGCAGCATCTACTGCTCATTAAGCATGATATGTCTGGTATCCATAATCTAAAATTCACAAAGGAATAAGCAGACAGCATGAACCATTTTGTAAGTTGTCATGTTCTAGGGAGATCAGAAAAGACTGGCCTCAGGCAGGCAGTGAAAGCTGCTGCTTTCTGGATTCTGGTCTAATCTTCATGGGGATCAAAGGCTCCTGATAGAGCCAATTCTGACTCCCTGTCTGCTGGTTAACATAACAAACTCAGCCCTGCTCAGTTGGGATCAGTCATCAATTTCTGTCACACAATTTCCCGAGAGAAATCTTTTCCTCTTGATAAAAATATCTGTCTCAATCTACTTTCAAGAGTAAGAAACTGCATATCACAGAAGATGTATGACTTAGTAACATGAACCAAAGCCTCCATGAGCCCAAAGAAAGACCATATAGTACCATTCTGCTGGACCAGTCAGGTCCTCTTTACAGAACTACAAACCAGCCCAAAAGTTTTTCCTTAAAATGCCAGATCAAACCAGGACCAAACATTTTTTCAGATGAATGAACTGAAGCAAAACTGAAACATCAAAATACATTCCCCTTAAGCTGCTGTTGCATTTTGGTTTGAATCCCAAATACACATATGCATTTGCATATGGTCACATAAATGTGTACACACATACTCACACATTCCAAAAGTCTTAGTGAAACTGCACTGAAACTTCTGGGATACCCTGCGTACGTGTGTAGTGCACAAAATGTGGGCATGTGTGTGTATAAAAATATGTGTCTATATATAATTTTTAACTAATTTCTTAATAGAATGTTAGACCTGGAGTATGTAGGAAGACCTGAGTTCAAATCTAGCCTCTGACACAAACTATGCAACCCTGAACAGATAATTTAACCTCTATTTGAATAGATTTCCTCAATTATAATACAGATATTAACAGCACCTACCTCCCATGATTGTGGTGAGGACCAAATCAGATAATATTTGTAACTATTTATGTTTAACAATATTTATGTTAAATATCATGTTTAACATAGTGCCTAGCACATAGTAGGTACTTAATACATACTTATTCTCTTCATCCCCATATAACCTGTTATAGTTGGGAACTAGGATATTCTACTTATTACATAATCTAGTTAACAGAGATCCTAACATAACTGACCTCTGATTTCATTGATTTAGAGAAGCCCTTAGCAAGTCAATTACCTCAATCAAAGCAGGTTCATATTCTTTGTAACTTAACAGTGGACTATCCCACTGAGATATTAATCACTTGCCCAGGGATACACAGTCAGTATGTGTCACTGACCAGATTTAGAGCTACATCTTTCTGAGTTCAAGGCCATCTTTCTACCTTATATATGTCAATAAGCATTTCTTAAGCACTCTAAGATTATTAAGTTAAAGATAGATTATTTATTCAAAAATCTACTTCTAGATAAATGTATCAAAAACTTTGTGACTTATAACCCACATGTTTCTGACTTTATGATCAGTTTAGAACTATAATTTTCATTCTATCTATAATCTTTGTGGTTGGGTAATAAGGTATTCTACTTAATTGCATATTCTAGCTAACAGCATCACCATATATACTAGATACAGATGATTACTTTTGAAAAGAATTAAAGGACAATAAAATGCACTCAAATGCCTGAGGTTTCTCATTATGAGTGTTGAGACACATCACACTATAGCTGTGATGATGTAGTATTCATTTGGTACACACACACACACACACACACACACACACACACACACACATGCATGCATGCATTTCCTGGTGTAGATCTTGCCTTCACTGACCTACATCTTAGCCTTTCTTTGACTTTGTAGATAAGCTTGGAGAGTTGTTCAGAGGAAAAAAATTCACTCTTCAGTGGTTAATATGGTGATGACCTTCATCAGAAATTGTGAGTCTGGTACTTGAACGACAAGCAAATGGACATTATCAAGTGCATCCTTGAAAACCTTTCCATCTTAATAGACTCTTTCCCTTGTAACAGGTTCAAGAACCTAGGGTCACTAATATGCCACAGTGGGACTCTACTATAAGACTTAAGTGGATACATTTGTATCCACATATGTAGGTAGACATTCATACATTGAGGTACATGTGTAAATGTGAGTAAGTGGGTGAAGCTAGTCAATTACTAAAGATCACTCTAAGGCACAGTCCTCAGCACCAGGACAAAAACCTTTTATTTAGTTTTACTTCCTTAGAGTTATTTTTTAAAGTCAAATCAATAAGCATTTATTAAGTGCTTACCAAGAGCCACAGACTATGCTGAGCACTAGGAATATAAACACAAGCTAAAAGAAAGATAGTCCCTGACTTTAAAGAGCTAATATTCTAATGAGGGAAGACAAAACATAGAAGGAAAATGAAAAAAAAAGAGTAAAGGGTGGGAGAGAAGAGATATCTGGCACATGTACATTTTAGAGAAAACCCAG
Source organism: Bettongia penicillata ogilbyi (assembly GCA_023548195.1). Taxonomy (NCBI): domain Eukaryota; kingdom Metazoa; phylum Chordata; class Mammalia; order Diprotodontia; family Potoroidae; genus Bettongia; species Bettongia penicillata. The sequence goes on from JAJHZJ010000413.1 coordinate 3,932,281, forward strand.
GAATTGGGAGTATATACTAGAAAGGAATGAAAACAAGACCTACCCAGGCATCCTCCTTGAAATGGAGATTCTGGGAGGAATCAGAGGGTAAATCTAAGCTATCCATGGCCAGGCATTGAAGGTTATTATATTTGCAAAAGACCACTGAATTGCAGATTTCAGTCATAGTCAGCTATTGGGTATCTACTTACAGATTGCCCAATGTGTAGATAGATTCAAACAGACCAACACTTGAGTAGGCAGACTTATCTATATGCTCCGTACATTTGATTCACACCAGAGTCAGACATCCCACCCCTGGGCCTTAAGATAAGATCAGCTGAGGACAGATCTCAACCCTATAGCTTATGTTTTTTAAAAAGCCAATAAAGTGAACCCTTGGGGGAATGGAGATGGTGTGAATTTCCATTGATTAAAAGAAAAACTGAATATTGAAAAAAACTGCACACTTTCCACAGAGATTTTCCCTAATATTTAAACTCAATTCTTTGATATATTTCCACTCAGATCCATAAGGATGGAAACACATACTCTGTTACCATCACGTCATTTTGTGAAATAAAATGCCTGATGAATTTTTCTCTTCATTTCAATCCTTCTGCAGGGTCAACACTATTTTGTCCAAGTCTCGGCTTACAATATGAAAGGATGGGGACCAGCTCAGACCACAGCTCCTCTTTGTGCAGCTCCTTCTAGTAGGTGATGGTTTTGAAATCATGCCAACTTTATTAGCAGGCCTCTTGTTCCATCAGCATGGCTTTTATTGTCAATCTGTCCCTACCACCCCTCTCATGAACAATTCCTATTTCTTAAGAGGAACACGAGTGTCTTGGAGCTGGCATTGAAGGTAGCGTGAAGGTCATGATTTGTATGTCTATGAGTCCCTCTCTACCAAGACTATCTGGTATAAACCGTAGGTCAGTATTGGGGCTTCACATTGATCTCAAGAATCAGATCTGTTTATTAAGGGAACGGAAAAATAAAATCTGCTTCTTTATCAGGCATTGTCTCCAGGAACTTTCTGTTAATAAGATGTCTTTTATCTCTGGCGCAATGATAAGTGACATTTGTAATAAGAAAGTTCAGGCTCCTGAATGCATTTCACTCTTTTAAAAAAAAATATTCTAGTGTGTCTAGTATATATAGTAACTCTATTAACAAGGGTATATAAGAAAAGAATAGAGTGCCCTATTCCCTGACAATATCAGATCATACATATTACTATATAATGAAAACTATTGTTCTGAATTGATCAGAAAGGCAGAAATAGTGTGGGTTGTAAACGATAGTTGTTACCTATTTGTTTAGAAATAAACAAATTTTTAAGTAAATTTTTAAGTAAAGAACCTGTCTTCAACATAATAAGACAATAGGGTATGACTTGAAATCATTGGATCTCATTTTAAATATTGGCTCTGCCATTTAATATCTGTGTGACCTTAGGCAATTATTACATCTCTCTGGGTCCTCTTTTCTTCAAGTCCCTCACCAGCTTTAGGTCTATGATCCTAAGATTTAAAGCTGGAAGGCATTTCCCTCCATCCTCTCATTTTGCAAACAAGAAAAACAGACCACAAATGGGGCATAATTTGCCTGGGGAATCCCTGAGGGAGTAAGACACATAACTAGGATTCAAAGCCAAGTCCTCTGATCCCAGTTTCAGCTTTTTGAAAGTGCACAATTTCATCTATATGGGCATTCCTTCCATTAATGCTGACCAAAACTCCACTCCTTAGGAACTGGGGAGATGGTATGGTGCAAAGGAAGGAAGGGTGAACTTGGAGTCACAGCACTGAGTTTGCCACTCACCACCACAGTGATCTTGGGCAAGTTGCTTTGATTCCCTGGGCCTCAGTTTCTCTACCTGCAAAATGAGAGTTGAAATAGCTTTGAAGTCCCTTCTACCTCTGTATCTGTGATCCTTTGATTTTAATGCTCACAAGATACTATGGTAGATAGATAGATAGATAGATAGATAGATAGATAGATAGATAGATAGATAGATAGATAGATGATATAGATACAGATATAGATATGGATGTAGACATAGACATAGATATAGATGTGGTGTAAACATAGGCAAGGATATGGATATAGACATAGATATAGATGCAGACATAGATATGGATACAGTTATAGATAAGGGTATAGATATAGACATAGGCATACATATAGACATAGGCAAGTATAAACTTGATAACTCTAGACATAGGTTAATAGGATCATAGAATTAGAGATGGAAAGGGCTGTAAAAGTTATGAAGTCCAACCCTCTCATTTTACAGACAAGGAAACTGAAGCTCAAAGAGGTCAAATGACTTGTTCAGATGCAATGAGCAAGTATGAACCCAGCTCTTCCTGCCTCTACATTCAAGTCTCTATCTACTATGCAACACCATCTATCAAAAGAGGCAACTTGTAGCTACCCAGAAATTTCAATTAACCAGACATTCTCAAAACCTTTTTAGTTTAGCAAGGTCGTCCGGAGTTGACACTCCACCAGTGCTACATGGAAACAATGGCAAAAGACCTGGGTGAAGAATGTCACCCTTTTTCATTTTAACTTCTTGTAGATCAAAATTTCCTCTTTAAAAAAAATAGATTATAGATGGATAGATAGATAGGTAGATAGATGGATAGATAGGTAGATAGACATGGAGTTGTTGTGATTTAACACTTCTGAATAAATAACTAATTCTGAGTCAGGGCTGTGCAGTGGGTAAAAAACTGAAAACTCAGTCACCTGGATTTTGGCATCCAGTAGTCACCACCCATGGAGTAAAGCCTGATTTCATTCAACAAGCATTTAATAAGCATCTCCTATGGGCAAGGCTTTGTTACTTGCTGTTGTCCGGGATCCAAAAAAGCGTAAGAAGAGTTTGTATTTCAAAAATATCACATTTTTTCCTTTACTCCTTAAAAATCCTGTTAAGCCAGGACCTGGTTAGTTTAGGGAAGACATTACTCTTTCTAGCCCCCAAGGCACCATTAGCTGGCCTGTTCTTACTGCCAGGCACAAAAGAATGCCCTAAGGCCCACAGGAGTGAGTTCTCCTCCTGAATTGCCTGACTCACCCCCATGGGGGAAATCTGGCTGATAATGTTAAACAACAGTATTTACTTATTTATGTTGGAAACGAGTGGAATGGTTAAGGAGAAAAAAAAATCCTTGCTCACATTCATTTAAATGAAGCATCTGTGAATTCATTTTTTAAAAATATGTTGATAACTGTATTTCAATATATTTGGTTTCTAATATAATCCTATGTATTTCATTGTGAACTTTTAAAAATTTTTTTTTTCTGAAAAGAATTCACCAGACTGTGACAAAGGAGTCCATGACAAAATAAAAAGGTTAAGGCCCCCTGTTTTAAACATTATGATAATAATAATAAAGAAGAAAATTGTTGTAGATGATTATAAATTAATAATATTTATATAGCACTTTCTATGTGACAGGTTTATTATCTCATTCTGTCTTTACAACAATCTTAGGAGGTAAGTGCTCTTATCCCCATTTTACAAATGAGAAAACTGAGGCAAGCAGAAGTTAAGTGACTTGACCAGGGTCACATAGCTAACAAGTGTCTGAGATTTGAACTCAGATCTTCTACCAGGACCAGTGCTGTACTACAAACCTGTACAGATGAGATCAATCAATACGTAATTTGCAAAGAAGCTACAATTATGTGAAATGGGAATGCTCAGTGTGGAAATACCTTCTGCTGAAGTAGAATACCACCAGGCAATGGCTTAGCCAGTAAGTTCTAGGGAGTTGCCTGTGATGCATAAAGGTAAAAGGACTGGCCCAAGGTCACACAGCTAGTTAAGCGTCAGAGGCAGGATTTGAACCCATGTTCCCATGCTTAACCACTTTAAAACCTTACCACCTAAAATCAACAAGTACTGATGAAGCAACTTCCTGTGTGCCAAGCACTATGCTATGTACTAGACCCATCTAAAGCCAAAAAAAAAAAAGATACCTTTGAGAGAGGGTATTTAAACAAATGTCCTGAAAGGGCAGAACTCAAAATCAAAGCTAGTTAACTGTCTCAACTGGGAGTGGATCAGGGTAGAATGTATGTCACATACATACATATGTCAGATATCCTGAGGAATGAGGAATCTATTAGATTTTCTATTAGAAAATGTTTATTAACACAAGGTATCAAGGCAGCTAGGTACCTCAGGGGATAGATTATTGGGCCTGAAGTCAAGAGGACCTCAGTTCAAATCCAGTCTTAGATACTTATTAGTTCTGTTACCCTAGGCAAGTCATTTAACTTCAGTTTCCTCCATTATATAATGGGAATGATGATGATGATGATGATGATGATGATGATGATGGTGGTGGTGATGATGATGATGATGATGATGATGATGATAGTACCTAGTTTGGAAAGTTTCATTTATTTATTTGTTCATCTATTTAATTATTTATTTTGATGGGAAATCGATGTTAAATAAATGTAAGTATCTGAGGCCAGATTTAAATAAATCCTGACTCCAGAGCTGGAATGCTATCCACCATGCCACCTATCTGCCTTGTAGAGTTGTTCTGAGATTCAAATGAGATCATATTTGTAAGGCATTTAGCACAATATCTGGCACATAGTAGGTGCTATAAAAATACTTATGTCCTTCCTTCTTACCATACTGGGTGCTGGGGATACAAAGAATAAAAGAAACAGTTCTTGCCCTCAGGGAGCTTATATTCCCTGAGGGGAAAGATCCCCAAAGCTGATATTTCTGAATATTTGCCATATCAATAGGAAAAATTTGTTCCATTAATAGAGCATCACAATGAAATTGGCAAACAGGGCCCATGCCATTATGATAAATTAAGACCATATTGATCTTGGCTTTAAAAATGGAAAGTAAAAATTATTTGCTCACATGGCTTTCCTCTTTTATATTTCAGATTTTTACCATAAAAAAAAGAGCTGGGGCAGGGAGTAAATGAAGAGGAAGATTTGGGGATAATTCTCTGACAGCAGTAAACTCTGATAGCTGCTTCAAAAGCATGATTTCCCAGGTTGTTATGGTTATTAGGAAGAACAGAATCTCCATAGGTTTTCTGGAAGACACAATTTTAAAGTGGGGAGGAATCCTGGACTAAAATTCCAGTGCTACCTCTTCCAAACAACGAGCTTTGATTGTGGGCAAATCACTGAATGTTGCTGAAGCTCCACTTTCTCCTCCCTAAAATGATGGGTTTGGACTAGAGGACATCCTTAAGATCACCTACATCTCTAATGTTTGTAGGTTTGGTTTCAGAGGATCTGGGTTTAAAACCTGATTTTGTGACTTCGGAAGAGATAGAAATAAACCTCTTCTAAGATTCATTTCATCTTATTCCGTATCATTTCACCTCTCTGGGACTCAGTTTCCTTATCTATAAAAATGAGGAGATTGGAGCAGCTGGTCTCTGCCCATTTTGACGTCTCATTCTCAGGTCAGACACAAAAATGTATCTATTTCAGGATACAATAAATATCTATAAGCAATCTTCTATGAGAAGCAGAATTTCAGAGTGATAAGAGAACTATAGAACTTAGAGTCAAGAGGACCTGGATTTCAATCATGCATCTGACATAAAGAGGCAGCTAGGTGGTACAATGGGTAGAGAGATGGCATCATAGTAGAGAAGACCTAAATTCAAATCCTGCCATAGACGCTTATTAGCTGTGTGATTCTGGGCAAGTTAGCTATCCTCCATCAGCCTCAGTTCTTGTAAAATGGGGCAGAATTTCAGAGTGATAAGAGAACTATAGAACTTAGAGTCAAGAGGACCTGGATTTCAATCATGCATCTGACATAAAGAGGCAGCTAGGTGGTACAATGGGTAGAGAGATGGCATCATAGTAGAGAAGACCTAAATTCAAATCCTGCCATAGATGCTTATTAGCTGTGTGATTCTGGGCAAGTTAGCTATCCTCCATCAGCCTCAGTTCTTGTAAAATGGGGATAGTAATAGTTCATAGCTCTCAAGGCTATTGTGAGGATAAATTTAGATAATGCCTATAAAGATCTTTGCAGACCTTGAAGTGCTATATCAAGGCTAACCATTTATTATCACCATAGTCGTCGTCATCATGGGTATCATTATTATTCCTGGCTGTGAGATGCTAGGCAAGTCATTTAACCTCTGAATGCCCCAGGATATTTTTCTGACTCTAAGCTGCAGAACAGGTGCATCTCTTATTCATCAAGAAGCACTTTTTAAGCACCTACTGCATACTAGATACTCAACAGCAATTACTAAATGTTTACTATGCACCATCTAATCAGCAGCATTTATTAAAACACTCCCTGTTTCAGGCATAATGCTAAGCTTTGAGAAATCAGAACATGATCCCTGCCCTAAAGGAGCTTACCTTCTATGGGAGAAGTAGCATATAAATAGCTAGGTACACTATAGAGAGAGTAGGCGGAAGGCTGTTTGAAAAGGGGCTGCACTGGCACCTGGCAAGACTTGGAAAGGCCTCCAGCAGAAGGTAGGATTTGAGCCCATAAGTATTACAGAAAGTCAAGGAAGAGGTAAAGTGAGATAAGAGTGAAGGATCGATCAGTACATTCTGTTGGCATGGTCAGACTTACATTTTACAAAAATCTCTTTGGCAGCTGAATAAGAGAATGGATTGGAATGAAAAAAGATGTGAGAAAGGGAAACCAATAAGAAGGCCTCTCTGAGAAGATGGTTTGAAAGCATTCATTGCATCATGAAATAGGTACATTTTTGGGTCTAACCTGAGAATGAGATGTCAGAATGTGTAGAGATCAAACCCCCTCATCCTTACAGATAAGGAAACTGAGACTCAGAGAGATGAATGATACAGAAGCACAGAAATAAAGATGGGATGAATCTTTGAAGAAGAAGAAAAAATTGACCAAGAAGGTAGTAGCTATGTGGGTATAGAGAAAGGGAATGAATATGAGAAATGTGAAGGATAAAAACAAAATGTGGGTATGAACTGGATTCAGTGTGAATTATATTATGTTGATTTTGATGTTTGATATTATAATGACTGAGAGGGTTGGTGATGTCCTCAACAGTAAAAGTTTTGAAGACGGTGTTTAGGAAGAAAATGTGAGTTTGGTTAGGGAACCAAAGAACAGGCAAAGAAAGAAGGAATCTCATTATCGAGGGTATGGCCACAAAAGAGAGGAAGCATTTACCATTTAGGAGCTTCCTATTTTAACTATTCTTTCTAAGTAGGTGCTAAGCTAAGCTCAGTTGTTTCTACCCTGCTGAGGGAAAACAAGTGTTGTCAGCACCCTCTAAATTTTAGCCCTCTAAAGAAAAGTTCTAGTGTCCCCACCCTAGTTATAGCTCTGCTCCAGAAAAGTAATGAATCTGAAAGAGGGAAAGATCTCTCAACAAATCCATTTAGCAGAAAGAATCCCTGAGCCTGTTTGTTCGATTTTACAAATAATTCTGTCACGTTGACTTACCTGGTTTCTTAACACACACCAGGTTCAAAAAAGGTGAATGAGAAAGAGGTGGGTACTATACCAGAGACAGGTACAACAAATGCAACAGAAGGTGACAGATGGCAGTTTGACAGCAAGGAAGGAGACATAAATGCTATTATGTCACAGCATGGCACAATAATTAATGTTCCAAATGATGATCCAGTCATAAAGGAAAAATTAAATTATATTCTATATTCTTTGTTTAAGAAGGCAGGGAAAAGAAGGAAAGGGAGGAAAGAAGGGACAAAGGAAGAAAAGAAAGGAAGGAGGGAGGGAGAGGGAGGGAGGAAAAGAAAAAAGGAAGCAAGGAAGGAAAGAAGAAAGAGAAAGAGGATGGAAAGAGAAGGGGGAAGTAAATCCTTTTTTCAAGAAGTTTGTGTTTTGTCAGGAGAGACAACTTGTACATGTGAGTAAAATAAAAATATGCAGAATAAGTACAAAAGAAATACAATATTAGACATTAGTTAGAAGAAGCCAGAGTCCAGAGGCAACCTAGGAGGTGACCATAAACTGCTGGGTGAGTGATAAGGAAGGATTTTCACATCTGTTATCACAGAATTTCATATGCAGTCCTGCTGGTATTATTTAACCCCTTTTCAGCTAGAGAGGTCTCCATGCTCTGGAGTTCCCACTTGAAAAAAGGGCAGTCCATAAGATCCCAGCTGTGAGGACAAATTAAAGATGCTGTCCAATAAGCATGTGTTAAAGGTTAAGACTCTCCCAGAGGGCAAACAGGCATTTTTCTCAAAGGTCTTAGAGGTAAACTCTACCTGACCTTTTTTAAGGAGGGATGGAGTGGGGGGAGCAGCCAAAGAGTTAAAAGAAGCAAGGGCACAGGAGATGAGAGAAGATCGGAAACTACCTAATAACCCTGCAGTAGGGAGTTGGAGAGAAGGGTTGGGAGAATGACATAGCCTCCTTTAAGAAGTTGTTTTATCACCAAGCATGGTGGTGCATGCCTGAAATCCCTACTACTGGAAAGACTGAGGCTAGTGGATCCCTCAAGCTCAGGAATTCTGAGCTACATTAGGGCTAAACTGATCCATTTAAATCCATCTAAGTTCAGTCCCAATTTGAGGAAACCCCAAAGCAGGGGGTATGGGCAACAGGCTTTCCAAAAATGGGTGAACTGGCCCAAGTTGGAAATGGAGCAGGTCAAGACTTTCACAGGATTATTGATAAATAGCCATGACCAAGGGAGATTCAGTTTTCCTCCCTCCTTCCCCCTTCCAAAAAAAAAAAAAAAAAAAAGAAGAAGGGGAGGGGTGAGAAATTATTCTACCATTTCATGTTTTGTTTCCTATAGGTTTTGGAAGCTGTCACTCATTTTTTCTATAGAGCACAAAATCAAGTAGGGAAATGGCATGTCTCTGGTGAGTTGGAAACCTAGAGCTGCTTACCTTGAAAGTCTAGTGCAGGGATTTCTTGTTGGGAAACTTGACAAAAGCATGAGTTGTGGGGATGCTACAACCTTAAGATCCTATTCAATAAGAACTCTTCATTCAATAGGTACTTATTAAGTGTAAGTGCTTCCTATGGGCTAGGTACTCTGCTAGGCACTGGTGATTCAAAAAGGAAAAAAAAGTTCTGGAGGCTTTTACATTCTACTTGGAGGAAAGGAGACAAAACGAACACAGAAAAGTAAACACAAAATATGTTTTTAAACAGGAGTGGGGGAAAGTCCTACCTACCATTTTGGAAAGGTCTCCTGTACGAGATAGCACTTCACCTGAGCCTTAACTGGCACAGGGATTCTAAAAGGCAGAGAAGAGAGAGAATTTTCCAAGTAAGGGGAAAAGTTTGAGCAAAGTCATGGAGGTGGGAAATGGAATGATGTATAACAGGAATGACAAGTATGCTGATAGAGTGTTCAGGGGAAAGAGAAGGAAACCAGGCTGTAAAGATAGGTGGGGCTCTGGAATGAGAATATATGGGGTTTTAAGTTTGAAGGACAGTAAGTGACTAGTAACTGCTCTTGAGTAGAGAAGTTACATGCGTGGTCAGATCTATGCTTTAAAAATATCAACTTTATAAAGAATGGATTGTAGAAAAGAGATTCTGGAGGCACGGAGAGCAATTAGATGAATGAATAGTTCACACCAGCTATAATGAGGGCCTGAACCAGGATTGTGATGGAAGAATAGAGAAGGGGATAGATGTAAGAAGTGTATGTTCTAATGTATAATCTATTTTAAAAATACAGGGTGTCTCAAATCTTAGTACAGGTTTAAGCTTCAATAGCGAAAAACAGCCTTAAGACTTTTGAGACAACCTGCATATATCGTGCTTTGGCCATGGACTTGCTAGAGGGCCTAAATACAGTCCAATCTCACTGAGCTTAGAGCCTCCAGGATCTTGATGCTGGCCTATCAGAACAGCAACTGGGGACAGAGCAAGCTACCATTCATCAGTGTTTTCAAGCTGGGATGAGGTAGTACATACCTGGGAACATGTAGAGTAATAACAGGAGACCAGACCACATCAAGGACTGGGGGCCTTGCAAGAAGCCTGAGAACTGCATGATTCTCCAACATCCACGTGGGTTTGTCAGAGCCACAACCACAGCAGGGAAGTGGAACACACTCCTGGATGGGAATTGTGCAAAGAGAAGGCCAATACCCACATGGGACCACCAGCAAAGGAGATAAAAGCTAATAAGCACAGCAGAGGAAAGAGCCTAGAACCCATCACCCCATCCAGAAATACAGCAGCAACATCCAGATAACAGGGAGCACCAAGCTAAATAGGGACTGAGTACCCAACCCAAGAGTAAAAGAGGGTATGGAGCCTACCACAAAGTCACAATCCAGAAACTGAAGCTGGAGATATGAACAAACAGAATAAAGAAATAGAAGACAATGAAGAATATTATGGGTTAAGAGAACCCCAAGGAGTTAACCCAGAAGAAAAGAGTTACTATACAAAAAGTATTTAGAGAGTCTCAGAGAAAGAATGCCCCAGCTCCAGTGGTGCCAGGGGTGGATAGAAGAACTGAAGTAAGAAATAGAAAATGAAATTAGAGCTCACAAGGGAAAAACTGGGAGGAGAAGGGTTGAAGAATAGATAGTTTAGAATAGAAGTTTAAAAACACTACTCAACTAATAAAGTCCTGAGAAATACAATAGAACAGACAACTCAGTGATTTCATGAGATTGTAAGAAACAAAAGAATAAAGTTAAAAAAAAAACTGGCGAAAGTAAAAAAAGTGCATAAGGCACACATTAAGGCATCCACTAGCAAAAGCAACAGACCTGGAAATTAGGCCAAGGAGAGATAATTTGAGAATTATCAGACTCCCTAAAAATCATGACCAAGCAAAAAACTTGAGTTTCAAGAAATCACAAAAGTAAACTACCCACATACATCTATTAGAATTAAAGGGCAATGTAAAGATAAAAAGAAACCACCAGTCACTTCCTGAAAGAAAACCTTAATTAAAAATACCAGGAGTGTCATAGCCAAATCTCAGCACTTTTAAATCAAAGGAAAAAATATTGCAAGTAACCAGAGAGAAATATTTCAAATACCAAGGAACCACAGTTAGGATCACACAAGACTTTGCTGCAATGACATTATATGAGAGAAAATATTGTAATATGATATTCCAAAAGGTAAAGACTTGCAAACAAGAATAACTTACCCTATAAAACTGAATATAATCTCACAAGAGACAGAATTAACTTTAAGATAATAAAAAAACTTGGAGAAATTCCTGATGAAAAAAATTAAGAGCTGAGTAGAATCTTTGAAACATAAATAACAAAACAAGAGAAACTTAGGTAAATATATATAAGCAGTTGGATGAAGCTAAATAAGGATAGGGTGCTTAAATTCTAATAGGGGAGAAACAAGTATCTTTTCAGAATTCCACTGTCTCCAAAGGTCATAAAAAGAGTTTAAAAAGACACAGTTCTTGGACATGAATTTGTTGTATTTCTTTGGTGTTAAGAGAGGGTCCAAATAGAGAGGAATAGGTTTACACTAAGGGAAAAAAGAAGAAGAAGGGGGAATACCTTAGTGTTTCTCATATATGGAGTGTTTGACAAGAGAATACAAGCATGGAAGGAAAGGGAGAAGGGAATAAGAACCTTGTAAATTTCACCTTGTAAATTTATCCAAACCAGACAAAGATGAATCAAATGGATATATATGCATGCGTGCATCTGCACACATGTAGAAATACATTAAGTTCAAAAAGGAAATATGTAGTCATAAGGAGAGTGAGGTTCAAAAGGAAGGGTAGTGTCAGGAAGAGGATGTCACAAACAAAACAATCTTCAACTTTAGAGATAAATCGTAAAATAGAGATAAGAAGGAAAGAAGGAAGAAACAAAGAAACAAAGAAATAATTAGACCATGGTTTAGGTGAAAACAGACTGAAACACCACCTCAATACTGATGGAGTCTGTTAAAGCAGCTATGGGGAAACAGGCACGCTAATATAAGTGATTCAACCATTCTGGAAATAAATGTGCAACTGTACACAAAATGTCACTAAATGATGCACATCTTTTGACTCAAAGATAACAGTATTTAGCGTATTAATACCCCCATGTCCCTCTCCCTGCGCAGGAAGTAAAAGAAGAGGGAAAGGACTTATTATAAATATATTAATATATTGTAAAATATTTATAGGAGCACTTTTATCTTACAATATAAGCAGAAACAAAGAAGGTATCCATCAATTAGGGAATCGTTTAGCAAATGATGGTATGTGAATATAATGGAATATAATTACGCCATTTGAAATGACAAGAGATAACTTCACTGAAGCATGGAAAGATGTGCATTTGGGCAATTACTACAATACACTAAAGAAAAGTAACTTTGAGGATTTAAGAACTCTGATCAATGTAATGATGAAACTGATATTAAATCATGATTCCCATTTATCAGAGAGCTGATAGACTAAAGACACAAAATGAGACATGCATTTTCAGATACAAATATATAGATTTGTTTTGCTTAACTAGTCTTGGATTTTTTTGTGAGCACACTTTTTTTTGGAGAGGAGAGAGTTATGGAGGGTAGCATGAGGGGTTATGATGTTTAAAAAAGGACGAAAAGAAAGAAATGAAAGTCAATGAAATATTTAAAAATACACACAGGAAAGCATAAGGAAGTACAGAAGGGGACACAGACATACAGAGCTGTGTAGGTATCAAAGTATTAGATTTAATAACATACTTTTAAAAACAAGCTCTATGTACTAGAAATTCATGATTTCATATACAATCATCTTTTTCTGTTTTCTTTGTATATTGATATGTTCGTGTTTATTGATGTTTTTCAAATTCATATGTAATAGGGGACTCGGCAGTAAGCCCAGTCTTTATGTTCCCACTCAGAGTGAATGGCTGATGCAATCCCCACGACGTCTTTGGAGGTAGTCACAGACATTCTATGCAGGCTCATATGGACTTGGTTTATTGGTCAATCCCACATTACATATAAAAAAAGACATCTTGCTCTGCCACTTACCAGCTGTGTGACTTTGGGGAAATCTGTCTGGGCCTCTGTTTCTTCGTCTGTTGGGCTCTAAGGTACCTGTAGCTCTAAACCTAATCTATGATATTTTGACTTGAGGAACAGTAAGGGACAATGAAAAAATACTAATAAATATACCCTCAATTAGCAAGGGAAATAGTATATTTCACATTCCCATGACTGATTTTTCTCTCCCATCAGATAATGCTGTTTTCTGAATGCTCCATGTGCTGGAGTTTCTTTCAGACACATTCCTCCCAGGCACCCCATTAAAACAAGGTGTCCCTCCACAGGGTGGAGACTGCTGTCCCTGTAGACCAGCCAAGGAATGGAACTAGCAAACTTTCAATGAGAGTGAACTTTGTCCTCCTAGCTAATGGGCAAGGCTGAAATCTCATCATTTAAGACTAATTGCTGTGAATATTCCCTATCATTCTGAAGGTCCAATTAAAAAAAAATTCTGGCTCTATTTAGAAACAGAGCATGAAATTGTGAGCATCAGATTTTTCAGTATTTCAATATTTATTATGGGATCGTGTATTCTAACATGACAGAGTAATTGGAAATTCTGTAATATGTTCCAGCTCACTATTAAAATGTTTAGTTGTTTTTTTAAAAAGGTCTTAATGTGTTTTTATAGACTTATGTTATGTGGTACCCTCCATAATATGAGAAAAGGACCCAGACAGACTTGTCTGAGTTATGATCAGGAAAGACCTAATATCACAGGCAAATGTAAGCTTTGCATTGTGTTATAACCTAAGTATCTCATTACAAGAACAGTGAACTGTATTATGTAGAACAATATGGGCTTTTCCTCCCACACTGAGTGGGTTCCTTGTCAGGTTTACGGATTTCTGTAATATATTTCCAATTTTCTCCCTCATCCCTGAAGTCTCCTGTTTTATGTAGGAGTCAAAGGTTTCCAAACATCTCTGAGAAAACTCATTCTTTCCAAAACTCTTGGCATAGTGTAGAACACTCACTTTGGGCTCCTTTTTTGCATTTGCTTTTTTTTTTTTAAAAAAGTATCATAAAAGTCATGAGAGGAAGCTGGCTCCTGACGTAACCATGCTCCCTGCCACAGGGGGCTGGCTGCATCATATCTCTCCACACTTTGAGGGGAGCGTTGATTTTCGCAATAGAATTTTTTGGCCTTTATAGGGTGATAAGATCATTTAGCCTCCTGGGAGTCTGACCAGAGAAAGCAATATTGGCTGCCTATCTTCATTTGGTTTATCACTTTTAAAAAAACCCCAAAAAACCATGGAATGGACTTTGGAGAAAAATCATCCCTTTGAGAATAGAAAAGGAATGGAAATTTTTCTCTTTATGCATATATAAAGGGTCATTGAATGAGCTGAATGAATGAAAAGCATGTATGGTTCATTATGGGCCAAGTACTATCAAAGACTGAGGTTTTTCTAGGTGAACACAGGAACAATGCAGAAATATTACTCAAAAATCTCAAAGCCAATTCCCTAAAATTTTTGTCTTTCTCCCCCTTTCCAACGAACAGTTAATATGCAGTGGTATCTTAGGAAGAAAAGCAAACTTTGAAAGATTATCTCTAACTAAGATAGGCCACACCTAAATCATACCACATCAAGTTTCAACCCAACTTCTAGCCACCAAATAAAAATATCTAGAATTGAATAATGGAAAGAGCACTGAACTGGAAGGTCAGGGAACATGGGTTCTACTCCTGTCACTGCTATTAACTCTTTCCGTGGCCTACTTAAAGTTACTCCATCACTCTGGACGTCAGTTTCCTCTTCTATAAAATATATGCATGTATGTGTGTGTGCACGTACAAAATGGACAGACTAGACTTTCTCTAAGATCATAGATGATAGAGCTATAAGGGTTTTAGAGGTCATTTAGAACAAGGGTTCCCAACCTGGGGTCCATGAATTTTTCACAAATGTTTTGATAATTGTATTTCAATATAATTGGTTTTCTTTCTAATTCTATGTATTCTGTTTTGTGCATAAAATCATTCTTCTGTAAGGGGCTCCACAGGCTTCACCAGAGTACCCAAGGGGTCCATGACACAAAGAAGGTTAAAAACCACTTTTATTTTTTTATTTTTAATTTATGGAATAAAGTAAGCATTTCCATAACATAGTATAATAATAAAAAGATGATTGCACACAAAACTGCAAAACTACCAAGTGCAATTAGCTATTCTTTTAAAAAATACAGTGAAGTTATCATGTAAATTTATTTTTCTCTTCCCACCCCCCACTCCAGAGATGGCCACCATTAGACACAAATAGATATAAATATATGTAAATACATACATAGATATGCATATATATACGTGTATATGTATGTATATACAAAATTATTCCTTAGTACTTCTATTTATCAGTTTTCTCCAGATGCAGATAGTGTTTGTCTTCATATGTCCTTTATAGTTAATTTGGGTATTTATAATTCATTTTCTTTTTCAATCTCCTTGATCTGTTGGGAACACTGGGAGCCAGAGAAGAAGTGACTTGTCAAAAATTATATGCCCAATTAGAAGCCAGCCAAGGTTAGAACCCAAAAGGTACTGACTCCTTGCCCAGTGCTCCTTTCCAATGTTTCAATCCTTTCATGTGCTAAAATTCCATCTTCCCAAGTGTCTGTGGAATAGTGGAAAGGGATCCAAAGAGGACTGATAGGGGCTGGATTTGGGTCTTAGCTCTGTTACTACTTACGTGATCTTGAACCAGTCTCTTCTTCTTTCAAGGGCCATAGTTCTTCAGCTATAGAACTGAAAAGATTGATGAATGGCCTCCAATGTCCCTTCCATAAACTAATTGGGGGGGGGGTGTTTAAAGGGTGGATAGGGAGGGAATGTAATCAAGGGGAAAGAGAAATTAATGGAAGCTCCTGACCCACTGAAAAATCAGAAGTCTCAGACAGCACAATTAAAATATTGATGCCAGTCTTGTAAGGGTTATTACTTTTGATCTCCATTAAAACCAATGGAATGAGATTTCAGGGAGTGAGTAGAGGTGGGGGGTTGGGAGGGTGGTGTTGCTCAGATGGGTACTACAATTTGAATTTGCCATGTAAGTTAATACTGTATGTTTAGAGCCTGAACAGACAGGGTGGTTGGTGGCTCAGAATCTGTACTAGATTCCTGTGCCCGCCAACGAAAGCAGACATTCATTAGAGCAAAATGTAGATTTCTGTTTCTTGGCATCTGATGTGCACGCTTTCCTTGGAAAGAAATTTCAATTTGGCCAAAAGTGTGAAAGTTACAATAAAAGCATTGGGAACATGAATTTCATCTCATCTATGCCATGCTCACCCTTTCCTTTCTTCCCTGTGCAATGGGATTAGGGCTTTGGGTACTGGGGAACAAAGATAGGGTTTCTGAGAGCAATTGGGACTGTCAGACTCCATCTTTTCCTTTGACTTTCCATTCCCATTTTGTTCTGTCCTAAAACAGCTGAACCCAACCCAAAGTAATGATGAGGACTGTTATGCCCCAGAGGATAGGAAGGACACGACTGAACTCTGAGTGATGGCAGCCGATGGAACCATTGGCATTAACTCCTAGCTCTCCATAGGTGTTCTGGGTGCTATACCAATCATCTCCCCCAAGCAAAAAGCACAGTCATTACTTCCAGAGCAGAGTGAGGAGAGAACTCCCTCTTCTCCCCTATGTTTCATTCTGTTTGTTTCTTCTGTTCAATAGACTGGAAAGACTATGACGGCAGAGAGCCCAGACACAAGGGACAGAATGAAGCTTTGGAGCGTCTGCTACAGCAGATCCGGGCTGCTCATCAGCATTACAGTTGCCGGGGTAAGGATAAAAATCTGTGTGGTAGGGCATCAGCTGAGGTCTCGGTGGCGCCTGTAATTTTAGCAGTTGCCTAACTGGGTCATACCTTCTCATTCATCAGGGAGAGAAAGATATTAATATTGGTACATCTGGAATCACTTTACAGCACTATCTTACTTTAACCCTTAAGATGAGCCTTCCCCCTACCCCCCATCCCTCCTTCACCCCCTCCTTTCCTCCCTCTCTCTCTCTTCTTTCTCCATAGGAACAATTTAAAAACAAGCAGAGAGAGAGAAGAGAGAAGACAGAGTGTGTGTGTGTGTGTGTGTGTGTGTGTGTGTGTGTGTGTGTGAGAGAGAGAGAGAGAGAGAGAGAGAGAGAGAGAGAGAGAGAGAGTAAATGCTTTAAGTTTCCTCCCTGTTGAATGTGTCTCCTGCAGAAATCATCAGTGCAGTCCAGGGGTTTAAGGTACACACAGAATACACAGGAGTAATGGTTTGGGAAGGAATGAGGAATTATGCCATATCCCGAAGCAATTCCCTGGTGCCTCCATTGGGACCTTAACCCAGTGGACTGGTTCTCCTGCCTCTCCACCAACTGGACAGAAATATTGACTTTGAGATTCACCCCAGACACGCCTCCAGTCAGTGATGAACATAGCTTGAATCTTTAAACTGCAGAACTAATCTATACCTTGGAATTTCATAATTCATAGGAATTGAGACCAAAGAGACCTCAGAAGGTATCAAGTCCAGTGGTTTTTAACCTGGGGACCATGGATGTCCAAGGGATCTGTGGGTGAATTTCAGGCAATCAGTCAGTGAACTTGGAGGAGATGGGGAAATTGCATCTTTATTTTCAGTAACTTCTAACTCAAATGAGCATTTCCTTCCATTATGAATGCTAATAACAGCTTTATTCTGAGAAGGGATCCATAGGCTTCAGCATGCTAACATAATGATCCATGACACACAGAAAAAATCTATCAGTCAATAAATATTAAGCACCTACTATATATCCAGCACTGTGGTAAGTACTAGGGATACAAAGGAAAGCAAAAAAAACCAGTCTCTGCTCTCAAGAAGTCCACAGTCTAATGGGGGAGAAAACATACATACCACTACATATGATTGAACTATAGACAGGATAAATTGGAAATAACCAACAGAGGGAAGGCACAAGGATTAAGGGGCACTGGGAGAAAAATGGTTTAAGAATTCTCAGGAATCCAATGATTTTCATGTCATAGAAAAATCTGAGACCAACTGAGGTGAAGTGACTTG
The DNA here is from genome assembly GCA_023548195.1 of Bettongia penicillata ogilbyi. Taxonomy (NCBI): domain Eukaryota; kingdom Metazoa; phylum Chordata; class Mammalia; order Diprotodontia; family Potoroidae; genus Bettongia; species Bettongia penicillata. The sequence goes on from JAJHZJ010000413.1 coordinate 3,950,306, forward strand.
CCCAAGTTCACACAAGTAGCAAGTAATAATAGCTAATAATGCCTGGTATTAGTATAAAGCTTTAAAGTTCATAAAGTACTTTTCAAATATGTTCTCACTTAATTCTCACAGCAACCCTGAGAAGGGGTTCTATTATTATTCCCATTTTATAGATAAACAAACTGAGGCTAAGAATGGTTATATGACTTGCCCAGGGTCACACAACTTAAAAGTGTCTGGACTTGAACTCATCTTCCTGACTCTGGGCAATGATGTGGTACAGTAGATAGAGTATCAGACCTGGAGATAAGAAGACCTGAGTTCAAATGTGACCTCAGATACTGACTATCCATGTGACCCTAGACAAATCACTTACCCCTGCTTGCCTCAGTTTCCACATCTTCAAAGTGAGCTGGAGAAGGAAATGGCAAACCACTCCAGTATCACTGCCAAGAAAACTCCGAACGGGGTCATAAAGAGTCAGACACAACTGAAATCACTCAACAATTTTCTGACTCCAAGTCCATCACTCTACCCATTGTACCACCCTGCTACTTGAAGCTAACTGAGAGAAACAGAATTAGAACTCCAGTCCCCTGACTACAAAGCCAATGTTCTCTTCTAGCTAGAGAAGCTCTTAGTAAGGTCTTTTTCTTGATGGGCTGCTCAGATGGGATCAGGTCAGGTTTCCAATATGGGTAATGATTCATGGCAGAAGCACTTAGCTTTATTTGGAGGAATCAAGCTGCCATAACATTTTCATCTTCCATGCTCTATCACCCATGGCACTCTCAACTGAGGAAAGCTCAGCAGCAGCAGGGCCATGTTCTGAAATCCATGGCTGAAACCAAAGAATGTTCACTCACCTTAAATCAAATACAAACAAAGCAGACCAAAGATTAGCAAAAACTCTATATCATCACAGGACAGTTAGGGCAACAAACACATTCTGACATTCCAGCTCCATCAGAAAATAGTCTTTGCCCACCCCCACATGATTTTCTTTTCACAAGTAGGACCTCAGTCAACATCAGTGTAGTCAGAAGAGGTTTTGAGAGTCAACAGTAATCAGAGGGTTCACCCCCGAGCATCCAGGACCACAAGTGACTGTGTATGGACCACATAACTGAACAGAGGGTGCTTTATCTCTCTCTTCATGAGTTTTCTTATCTGAGAAATGAGAGGCTGGACTCTATGACCTGCAAAGTGCTTTCCTTCAAGTTTATCGACCTAGGATCTCATGACCTAGGTACACAGAGATTAGTGAACCAATCTGTTAATTATGGAGACGTCCTCCTACAATGGGGAAAGAATACTAGCATAGGAGTCAGAAAGCCCTGTCTCTGTCAATTAAGAGCCATATGACCTTGGGCAAATCATTTAATTATGCTGATATAAAATGGAAAAAAATAAAAGCCTCCCTTGCCTGCAGGGTAGCTAAGTGGCACAGTGGGTAGTGCCAAGCCTGGAGTCAGGAAAAACTCATCTTTGTGAATTCATATCCACCTCAGACACTTACTAGTTGTATGGTCCTGGGCAAGTCACTTGACCTGTTTGCCTCAGTTTCTCATCTGTAAAATGAAATAAATTGAAAAGGAAATAGTAAACCCTTCCAGGATCTTTGTATATATACCTATTTGTGCCTAACCATAGCCATGGGAGTAGGGAGGAGAAGAAATTTACAGGATAATTTGGTTGTATATTTGAAAGTAATAGCAAGTTGTACATAGCAGATTTACAATTTCATGTACAATCATCTTTTTTTATTGTACTATGATATGAAAATGCTTGTTTTATTCCATAATTTGAAAAGAAAAGAAAAGAAAAAAGAAAACCCAAATGAGGTAGAGAAGAACACAACTGAACAATAGCACCCTGCCTTAGCCCCAGAGATATAACTAGGTGTTTCTCTGCCTGGGGCAAGTACCATAAACTCCATCCTGGACTCAAGACCTATGATAACACAAGATAGGGGAAGGGAAGAACTCAAACTATTCCTCCTAACAAGGTACTTTTAGCTCTGCATTTCCCAAGTCTCTGACAGGACTGCAAGTATCCTCAGTAACTCTAAATTTGATGTCCTCTAAACTCAGTTCCCTGGGGTAAACTCCCAGTGTCTCTGCCCTAGATTAGAATACTGCTTACTTCACACAGTAAGGATCAGATCAAGAAATGTGTGCCAAAGCATTATTACTCTAAAATGCCATGTAAGTGGGAGAGTCACCTGGTAATCGTAACCACAACTTATATCCATATGTTGCCTCATAGTCTATAAAACACTTTCCTCAGAATAGTTCTGTAAGCTACATAGTACAAGCATTAGGATTCCCATTTTGTGGATGACTGGAGAGACATAACAATTTTTCCATGGGTCCATGACCATCAAGTATCAAGATTTAATCCCAGATACTTGGACTCCAAGTTAAGTTTTCTTTCCACTATAATATAAAGCCTCTAATATATAAGAATTCCTCCCTGCTGTTGCCTGCTGCTTTTCATAGGATCACAAAACCATAAGACTTAAGAGAGAACTTTTAGTTCAACCTTCTCATTTTACAAAGGAGTAAACTGAGGCTAAGGGGAGGGAGAGTGAACGTTGTTACCCTGCTCACTGTTTATCACAAGTTAGGCAAAGAAAAAAGAAGTGTAACCAAACCAGATCAAGCTTTGCTACTTGTAAGCAGTTTTATTTGTTGCTGTTCAGTCATTTTTTTAGCTGTGTCCAACTCTTCATGACCCTTTTGGGGGGCTTCTTGGCAAAGATACTGGAGTAGTTTGCCATTTCCTTCTCCAGATCATTTCATAGATGAGGAAACTGAGGCATACAGGGTTAAATGACATTCCCAGAGTCACAGAACTAATAAATGTCTGAGGTCAAATTTGAACTCAGCTTCTCCTGAATTCAGGACTAACACTCTATCCGCTGTACAGCCTAGCTGCCCTGTAATAGTTTGGGGAATTTCAATAAAGACTCATCTCTACAAAAGAGAAATAGTAAAGTTATTGGCTCCAATGATAAGTCAAATTATGTAAGGAATTTGATGAACCTTTTTTCTCCCTGTAACCTCTTACCCATGGATAATCAGGAATGAACTAATGAATCTGCTATTGCCACTCAACTTTTCCCCTGTAGATCCTTCTTCCTGTAGGAAATTGACAGTATAAGCCTAAGTAGTAAGGATTTAGGTCCCTGCATAACCTTAGGCAAGTCACCTAGCTCTTCTGAGCCTCAGTTTACTCACTTATAAGATAATGAAGTTGGACTCGTTAGCCTCTGAGGACCCTGCCAGGTCTAGAAAGCTAGGTGATAGTACATTGGACAGATGACTGGACCTGGAGTCAAGAAGAGCTAAATTCAGAATTTGTCTCATACACGCACTAACTGTGTGACCTTGGTCAAGTCACTTAACTACTAAAATCGGGATAATAATACCACCCTTCTCTGAAATGATCCAATGAGAATATTTGTAAAGTGATTTGCATAGTGCTGTCACATAATGTATGCTATAGAAAGCCTAGCTGTTGTTGTTATCCCGCTATCTGAGGTGCAGCGTATGAAAGAAACTCCTGACAAGGAGATCTATTAAGCTTTGAAATGCACTGAATATATGGGGACGCATAGCATTCTAAAACCAGATAACACAACAGAGGGGTGAGAATGACTTCCTATAGACGAGAAGCAGACCTGCTCATTCTATACGACTCTTCCTTATGATTCTAAGATAGAGCAAGCGTTGTTTGCTCATGTTGCAGAAAGATGAATTCATGCTGATATTATGCTCTGAGGTTTCCAAAGTTCATTATAAACATCATTTCATTGGAGCCTGATGAATCTCGGATGTAGATAATGTCAATATTATCTTCATTTTGTAAGTGAGAAATCTCAGATTCCCCCTAATCTCAGACTCAGACTAATTCCATGGTGAAATGACTTGCTCATGACCACAGAACCAGTTAAGCATCAGAAGTAAAACTTGGATCCTCAGTCCTCTGGCCCACCACTCTGCCTCTCAATGCTACTGCTTTTTGTCCTTTATTCTCAAAGAAGACCACGACAGCAGGAAGATGATTCCATAACTTGCAAGTGAATCAGATTTAAGGGAGGGTTGTAAAATCACCAACCTCATTTTCTCCTGCAAAGTCATCTGGGTCCAATGACCAGATATAGATCAGTACGACTGGATATGGCTCCCATCTCTCATTGAGTACTCAATCAGAGGTAGAAGTATGCTGGTAAATATTTAACAAGTGATTCTCTGAATAAAACAATATGCTTTCAAGTTTAAGCTAAATTATCAACATTTCTCTGTCCCTTTCTTAAGTCTAGACAACAAAACCAATGAGGCTCTGATTTGAAGCATTTGTTGATTTTCAAAGTATAAATACTCATGCTGAAAATTTAGCAACCAGTTCTCCTAAGCTGATTCAAACAGGCACCAGCACACCCCTGATTGGGTCTGAAGACCGAGTTCAGGTTGTGACTTCCATCACTAACTGGCTATAAGACTTTGAACAAGTTAGTCTCTGAGCTTCAATTTTCTCATCAGCTGAATAGACATGTCTCCCCCATCTGATTGTGAGTCCCTCATGGGTAGCAATTGGTTTTTGCCTTTCCTTGTATTCCCAACCTGGTGCTTAGTAGGCACATAAAGTTATGTTTGCTGATGGACTGACTAACTCTCAAAATTGTTTTGAGAATCAAATGAGAAGAGGGGCAGAGAAGTATTTTGGCAACCATAGAAGGTTATAGCAATGCCAGGCTTTATCATTAATTCAGTTCCACAAGCATTGATTAAATGTTGAATGCATGAACCTCTTCACAAGCTGTCTACCACGCCTGGAATTCACACTTTTCTCACCTCTTTCTCAAAGCATTCTGAGTTTCTTTAATCCTCAGTTCAACTTCAAAAACTAAGTCCTACAATTGGCATTTCCTGATACTCCCATTTCTACCACTTTGAGCTTGTTTCATGTACATGAATATACGTGAATGTAAACATAAATACACACATGTATATACACACACACATACATAATGTGGGTATATACATATATACATATGTGTATACATTGTCTCCCTTGATATAGCATAAGTTCATTGAGAATAGGAACTTTTTCATTTTTCTTTTTATTTCTAGGAGATTTAGAACACTGGGCTTGGAGTCTGGAAGGTCTGAGTTCAAATCTGGCCCTAGACACTCTCTGTGTGAACTCTGGCAGGTTATTTAACCACTCTATGCCTCAGTTTCCTTAACTATAAAAGAGAGATAATAATAGCACCTACCTTGCCGGGTTGTTATGAGGATAAAATGAGATAATAATTGTAAACCACTTAGGATAGTATCTGGCACATAGTAGGTACTTTAAAAATGTTTGCATTCTTCCTTCCTTTCTCATAGTTGGTTCTTAATAAATGCTTGTCAATTAATTACAAGGTATGGAGTGTCTTCTGAGTTCTCAGAATGCCCCTGGTTCAAAAGGAATAATATATACATATATATTATACATATATACATATATATATCAACTCTACCACCTCCTACACACACACACACACACACACACACACACAAACAAACACAAACATCCCTCTACATAGCATGTATAAAGAACTCAGATGAGTTTCTGAACTTTGACTTAAGGGTTAATGTCATGAAGGAACCACTAGGTGAAGAGAAGTCCAATTAATCTGTTCACAAGCTTAATTCCCTGGAAAACCTAGAGAATTACAATCCACAGAGTCACTCATTATCTCCATGACACAATTCTGCAGGAACAAATTACAACCATGTCTCAGTACTTTGGGCTGTCAAAGATGGGGGTGGCCAAGTCTGCTCAATGCACAAGTCATTGTTTGCTGATCTTTGGTGAAAAGCGATTGTCTTGAGATTTGGCTGTGTTTCTAATTGGTGGCAGTGTTCTGTGCCAAGCAACATGGTCAAGTCCAAAGGGAAGACTGTGACATCATTTGGATTTCACTTTGCTATTTGGGATTCTCAGCCAGCAGAATCTTAAAGCCTATCATGGTTATTAACCATTTGGCTCATCCTTCCACGCTTCAAACTTTATGTATCAGAACATAAGATATTACTTCTCTGGGTTACTCACCCATGGTCATAGCCCAATATTGTCTCTAACAGTGACTCAAAGAGACAATTTGTGGGAAAGTCTAGTTAAATACTTGAAAAGATCTGTGATTTCATCAGTGCCTTAGTAACTAGTTTTATGAGTTAAATAAGTAGAATTATGAAGTCCTTGTTGTAGGGAATTTCCTCTACCAGTTCAGAGACTTAGAAAGTTACCTAGAGCTCTGACATACTGGTTGACTTACCCAGGGTCACATAGCCACTAAACATCAGGGACAGAACTTACTTGAACCTCAAGTCACATTTTGTTACTTAGAAAAGTAATTGTCACAAAAATATGTATCAATAGAGCAATTCAGCTTTGATGAAAAGTTTTTTCTGAGCTGAGTAAGGCTGATAACCACCTCTCACTAGACCTAATCCCAAAATCATTCTAGGTTGGTATGACTCACCAGCACAGGAGTGTTCCACTAGCAATTCCTTTGAGAGACTGGAGACACCTTAATATCTATTCTGAGGCATCAGAAAAGAACTTTAGTTAAAGGTCATGTATCATATCAACCTCAAAAGGTTCAAGGGAACCAATTCATATTCCTTAATAAACCTGCTAGATATCTCAGTGAATTCAGGGCTGGACCCGGAGTCAGGAAGACCTAAGTTCAAATTTGTCCTCAGATACTTACTAGCTGTGTGACACTGGACAAGTCACTTAACTTCTGTCTGCCTCAGTTTTATTCTCTGTAAAATGGGGATAATAACAGCATCTGCTTCTCAGGGTTGTCTTGAAGGTTAGATGAGATAATATCTGTAAAGCACTTAACACAGTATCTAGCATATACAAGTGTTTATTAAACACTTGTTTCCTTCCTTAATAATCTATTATGGATGTACATGTTGGCTCCCCCATTAGAACCTAAGCTCCTTGAAGGCAGGAACCATCTCAATTTTGTATTCTTCTCCCCAGCACTTAGAGCTCAATGTTTGGTGCACAGTAAGGACTAAATAAATGTGTATCATTCATTCATCTGTGAATTAAGGTAAACCTTTCTCAAACCTTCTTATGCTTTCCTCCTGTATCACCTCTTAGGGGAAAAAAGGAGCTAAATTCACTACCCAATGTATAAATTTGTATTTCCCTTTATTTGTCCTAAAATGACCACTTTTAAGCACTAAATTGTCTCCACCTGCACAGACACAGTTCAGAGGTTTTGTAAATAAGTACTTTGCCTCTGTGGATAGGAGTGTCCTTAAGCAGCTGCTATGGAGAATTCTTTAAAGAGGATTTAGGAGCACAATGAAATGTAAAGAATTCAGAGAAATGTGGAGTAACTTATAGGATGTGATCCAGGGTAATGACAACCCAGTGATATATACAAAGTGACTGCAACATACATGAAATCAACAAAATACCAGTCAATTACGATAGTCAATGTGAAGTCCATACTGTAAAAGTTAAAGAGCATATCTCTTCTTAGTGTTAATAGTCAATAATGTTTGGTTTTTATGAGAGTGGTTATTAGCCTGGAGGGAGGAGGGTGAGAGAATATACCTTCTAAATAGGTTTGTTTGGACATTTGTTGGAAAGGTTGTTCAGAGCTTAAGTTCACATTTAGTGGTTTTCAATGCTATGTTTCCCAATGGACGTATATTGAATGCACAATACTCTGAAAGCATAGTATCTTTTTTTCATACCAACTATTATCTTACCATGCTTACCCGATGCTGCATTCATGAAGTTGATTATTTTTGTAAACCCAAATGTAGAATTTGACATTAATGCCTATTAAATTTTACCCTCTCAGGTCAGACTCATCATTCTAGCCTATCAAGCTCCCTCCCCCCCACTTATTTTGGGGTGATTCAAAATCTGTCGCTTGGTATCTACTATATTAAAACTTCAGTCAAAACAGGAATCTCTTTCTTAGTCAGTGCCAACAAGGTTCTTGCCAGAGTCCTCTTTAATAGGTTGATCCTTCACCTAGAAGATGGTGATCTACCTGAGAGCCAGTGTGGCTTCAGAAAAGACAGAGGAATGGTCAATACGGTGTTTACTACCTGACAACTTCAGGGGAAATGGTAGGAACAGAGAAGAGGTCTTTACCCAGTATTTGTCAATATAACCAAGGCTTTTGATACTGTCAGTCAGGAGGACTCGTGGAAGATCATGGCAAAATTTGATTGCCCAGAAAAGTTCCTCAGTATTGAACATCAGTTCCATGAAGCATGCTTGCACAGATTCTGGATAAAGGATGATGTTCTCTTGTTTTCCCAGTCAGCAATGGAGTGAGGCATGGCTATATGCTTGCTCCCATGCTTTTTAACGTGATGTTTTCAGTGACATTGAAGGGTGCCTTCAAAGAAGATGAAAATGGCATTAAGGTAAGCTATTGAGCTGATGAAAAATTATTTAACTTGAAAAAGCCATGAGCCAAGATGAAAGTGGAGGGATAATTGGTGCCCAACTTTTGTTCACAGATGATTCTGCATTCAATACAGCCTCTCAAGCTGAGATGCAGCAAAGGGTGGATCAGTTCTCTGCCACATGTGGTCATTTTGACCTGACAATATTAAGCTAGCACAACACCATCCATACATGAAACCATCCGTTACAGAAAATGAAGAAATTTTGAATGCTATTGATAAGTTCACTTACCTTGCCAATATACATTACAGGGATGTACACATAGATGATGAGCTCTATGTATACATTGCCAGAGCTGATTCAGTGTTTGGGAGGCTCCAAAGGAAAGTGTGGGAGAGAAGAGGTATTCAACTGCCTACCAAACTGAAGTTCTACAGAGCCATTGTGCTGACCTCGTTGTATGCCTGTGAAACCTGGGCAGTATACCATGACCATATGCCAGGAAACTGAATCACTTCCATTTTAATTGTCTTAGAAGATTCTGACGATCACCTGGCAGAATAACATACTGGACCCCTAAGTCTTTTCTCAAGCTAGACTGCCAAGAATTCAAACTCTGCTACAAAGAGTGCAGTTTCAATGAGCTGGCCACATTGTTCAAATGCCAAATGCATATTTTCCTAAAAGACTATTTTACGGAGAACTCACACAAGGCAAGTGCTCATACAGAAGTCAAAAGAAGTGATACAAGAATGCTGCCAAGGTCTCTCTGAAGAACTTTGATTATGTGTTCCAGACATGGTGGACCACTTTGGGGTGTTATTCATAGGGAAGTTAGCAGGTCAGTTTGACTGGAACAGAAAGTGTGTGAACTAACACAAAGAACTAAATGCAGCATCATGAAAGACACCATTTTGTCTTTGCCTCACCCCTCATACACACCTTAATCCTTGGGTAATCTTCCAGTATTTGAGCCAGTGTTTGGCAAATGTGGTGATAGCAGATACCAGCTCCGTGGATCTAGAACCAAGAGCAAACCAACAAGAAGGAAGCAACGACTTTCTTGTTCATACATACCTTTCAGTTAAAGTGGCATAATAGAACACTAGAAATGGAGCTAAGAAGACCTAAGCTCAAATCAAGCCTCATACATTTGCTCGCTGTGGGATCCTGGGCAAATCGCTTAAGTATTGTTTGCCTCAGTTTCCATGTGTAAAATGGGGATAGTAATAGCACTTACTTCCAGGAGATGTTGTGAAGATAATACGAGATGACATTTTTAAATTTTTAAAATATCAAATATTTTAAAGTATTTTGTAAATCTAAAAGTGATATATAAATGCTAGTTATTATCATTTTAAGTATGAAGAGTTTATAGGTCATCTTGTTCACATGTGAAATGAATAGGTCAGCCTCAGGTTTAGTGTATCATACATCTTTACCAGTGGCCTTTCTAGAACAATGGACTATTGGATCTTGTCAATATTGTGCTGGGATATATTTAGCAAGGAAATATGGATAGATATATTTTTGGTATGGAAAATTTCTTAATTAAGAAATTCCCACTACCAGTGCAGGTCAGCACCTTCTCTATAACTTATAATCTTAGAGAGTTGCCTAGAGCTCTGAAAGATTAAGTTACTTAACCAGGATCACACAACCAGTATATATCTGAAGTGACACTTGGACCCAAGTGTTCCAGGTTCTGAGCCTAGCTCTCTATCTACTACTGACTCATACATTTAGCATACTAAAGTGAAAATCAGAGAATAATTAAGGGAGGGCTTTTCTAGTACTGAAAAGTGAAACTTGAAAAATCAGGGAATATATATAAAGGGGGAACTTCTTTCTTTCCATATCCTACTTCACAAGTAAATCATTGATCTAAAAATTTTAATATAAAGGTTTTCTAATGGTTTACTTTCAGGTTATAAATAATAATTTGTAAGCCTGGAAAAATGAGTTGTAATCTTGTAGAGGGCTTTAAATGCCAAAACGAGGTACTAGATTTTATCCTAGAGGCAATAACTGACATTGATTGGGCAAGTAAATAATATGGTCAGATCTATGCTTCAGGAACAATTTGAGATCTGTATGGAGAATGGATTGGAAAGAGGAGAGACTGGAGTTAAGGAAGTAGCCAATTAGGACTGGCCTAGGGGAAAGGGTCCTTAGTAGGGTCCACTAAGAGAGGAGAAAAGGAGAAAAATGAAAGCAACTCATCCCTACCCCACATGACACTGAGGAGCTGAAATAATGGAGGGAGAGTATTTTCTACCCTTAGTGTTATTCTAACAAACTGAAATGCCACTACAGGTTTGATTTTGTTTATTTCCATTTTTTGTGTTTCAGAAAGTTCAAAATTACAGAACACAGGACGCAAACAGTCAGTCTCAAGGAGCTTGAAACATCTATTCCATTCCTCAAACAAGTTTGTGAAGACCTTAAAACGGTGCGTCCTAAGTATCGCTTCTAGGAAACACCCTAACCAGTAATCTTGCCTTCCCAGGAATCCATTGGTTTGGGAATAGCAAAATGAAACTTTCCACCCTCAGTGACTCCTCTCACCCCCAAGAGTAGTAAGTTCATTCTTCTCAATGTTTGGAGAAGATGGCAATTTCTCCACTAGTTCTCCCTAGAGTGTTGGAAATACCTAGCAGGAATCATAAGCACATATAATTATATTGAATTTGGCCTTTGCAAAAATATTTCCCTGATTCAGGGTTAGTGAAGGCAGAGAAGATTAAGGATGATGTTTTTATTTTGCTTTTTTCTTTCTTTCTAGGGGACTCTATATAGCTGTTATATTTTATTATAAAGATAATATGTTAGTCACCAATGAAGATCAGATACCAATTGTTGAAATTGATGATTCTCACTCCAGTTCCATTACGCAAGATTTTCTGTGGTTCACAAAGGTATACTGGGGGTTTATTTCATACTTTCACCTCAAAATACATCATCGTCCATTCATCCTGAGTTGGGGGGGGAGGAGTAATTTCAGTAAAGTTAATTTTTAAAAAGTCCTTGACCGTTATTCTTGGGTTCTACATTTCACTTTTCCAAAGGGGAAATCAATCACTCAGTCGTCAAACATGTATTAATCACCTTCTGTGTGCCAGGCATTGTGCTAAATGCTGAGGACACAAAGAAAGTCAAAAAACAGTCTCTGCTCCCCAGGACCTCACAGTCTAACATGCAAGTCACTATGTACAAGCAAGTGAAATACAGGATGAATTGGAGATAATCGGTAGAAGGAAAACATTGGCATTCAGGGATTCAGGAAAGGCTTCTTGTAGGAGACAGTTTTGCTAGAACTTGAATTCAAGAGTAAGGATACTGAGGTCTTGGTCCCAGTTTTACAACTGACTAGCTGGACATCACAACCCCTCTCTGAATCTTCATCTTTTGATCAGTAAAATGAGATGTTTAAACTACCTGATCGAAAGTCGTTTCAAACCATAGATATGTTACATCATCTCAGAATGACTGATGAGAGCTAACTGTTAAATTTTCAGTGTGCACATTTACAACTTAGAAATCTCCAATTGCTACAAATCAGAACTTAATTTATTGTTTTGATGATTGTCTAGACTTAAGAGGGTGAGGGAGAAAAATGTGAATAAGGCAAATTAAATTTAAAAGTATGTCATGAATATCTTTTTCCAGAAAATAGCTGTTAAATATTTTACCAGCATACCCCAGTTTCCAACCATAATATGTTCATGTTTCAAGAAAGAGCTACCAGGTAATAACCTATGCTTTAAATTTTCAAAGCAAGACAAATGGATTCCTAGACATAGAGATGAAAAGGACGTCAGAGGCTAGGTCAAATCCCTTCATTTTCAAAGTTGGAAACCTAAGACCCAGAAAGGTTAAGTGTCTTGCTCCCAGTTATATCAACAGTGAATAGCAGAATTAGAATTCAAACTCAGTTTCCCTAATTCCAAATTAATGCTCTTTTCCCTTGACCCCGATTGGCAAAGATCCAGATGAAGTCATTGTTGTCTACACAGTGGATCTGACTGTCTTATCAGTAATCAAACCCTTTTTCAACTAGATGGAAATGAAAACTTCTGTCAAACACCTAGAACCCATTCTGGATCAAGCTTAATTTCCCTTTTGTCACTTTGATGCAAAACTTGAGCCATATACCAGCCAAAATAAATACATGAAATGGGGGTGGAGATGTTACTTAAAATGCAGAAAATGACTCCATGATCTGTTTTGCAGTTATCTTGTATGTGGGAAGATATCCGGTGGTTACGGCAAACTGTCCCTATTTCCATGTCTTCATCCACGGTACTGCAGGCCAGGCAGAAGATGCTCACAGCCACAGCTCAGTTACAGGTGAGGAACTGAGTTTTCATTCCAAAAGCCCAAGAATAACTTTGTGGAGGGCTCCCTCTCAAGCTCTTCCCTCTCAGAAATATTCACAATAAACTCTGGAATGGGGACAGGTGGCCTTCTCCTTTCATGGCTCCCAAAAAATAGTGGTGCTTGATTTTTTAACAGCAATGCTTCCACAAGGGATCTATTTCCTGACAACCAGCCACAGACATACATGGCTTTGGTTACCTTCAAGGACATGGATACAGTCTATAAGAATTTGGGAAATGTTCAGGAAAGTGTCTGGAGAATAGAAAGCCACTAGCATTGTCTCACAGAGTAAAGTAGACTCAGGGTAATGATTTAGAAGATGAAGTGTAGGCATTCCCAATGCAGTTTCGTGGCCTATTTCTTTTTTTTCTTTTCCTTCTTCACTTTTTTTGCTTCTGCAGGTTTTACCTTTAATCCTAAAATTATTCTTAATACTCTCTTACCATCAGCCCACACAGATCAGGTCTCAGAGCCCCCCAAGGATACTTGTAGGTTACAGAGCTCTTCCTAGAAATGGTATTGAATTCCAAGCTGGCTGGGGAGACAGAGTATTTGTCTCTGCTGTGTTTCCCTTTCGTGGTTTCCTGGTATTATGCGAATTTATGGTTCTGAGCACTCAGTCTTATCCCCTGCCTGGAGTGGGGCACTGGTCTGCGGGATGCTGCTGGGTTATCCATTGCTGATTGAGATGGGGGATGAGCAGGAGAGGGTTGTTCATTTAATTGACACAATTGAAATTTTTAGAGTCTTCCTGGAATACTTTCATAGAAAGCCAGTATATGTTGAAAAAGAAGGGGTAAGGTATATGGGGGAAGAGAAGAGAGGGAAGACAAGAATGAGAAGGTGAAGTGAATATAATTTGCTTGTCGGCTACCATTAGAAAAGTAGAGCAAGACACAAAAGACTGAATCCTATTCTAAGTAAAAGGGAGGAGGGAAGAAGAAAGTTCCATTAGCTCCTGGATCACCATGCCATATTGAAATGATTATGGACTTTTGGCTCACTTCTGGACTTGATTTCCTAGTCTCCAGCTGTCCATCATCAAATGTTCACTCCAGATCCATCCATTTGTGAGTCTTAGTATACTTTCCCTTTGTTATGAAAATTCAATAGAAGGTTTTTGGTCTATTGAAGACTTTCTTTAAAAGTGCTGTAAAACTCTATAGCATCAATCCGCTAAAACTCTGATGAGATGCTCATAGCTGTACTTTAGAAGTCAGTGCTTGGTATGTTTGCCTTGGGAACCACCTAAAGAGGTCAGATGCTTACTGGTCATCCAGATATTCTGGGTAAATTTCTCAGTTTCCTCTGCAAAATGAGGGAGTTGAGATAGTTGAGCTCTAAGATTCCTTGTAGCTCTATAGTTATGACCCTATGACTCAGATCTACCAAAAGGACCTTGTTTATGAAGTAGATTCTTGTAGCAAGCCATTGGACTGTGTCTAGCCCAATGACAGCATGACAGAGAAGTCATAGTGTCTAAATTTTCAGCCACTTAATCAAGGAAAATTCTCCCAATGAGACATACTAAGTCCTAAAAGGGTGTTTGATGCAGTATTTTCCATTCCAATGAGTCTCCTTCATTCCCATCCATCTAATGGGTTCATCATCACTTCTCAGCTTCCTCTTGTCCTATTTCTCAGCACAACCAGAAAAGACCCATTTACATTCCCTTACACAGTCTTTCATCAGAGATCTGAGACTGTCTAATCTGGCACTTCTACTAAAAAATGTCATACCAGTTCTTTGACCTTTGCTAATAGGACCCATTACCCAAATTTTTAATCACTTTGCTTTCCTCCAGAACCAGTTGTGTAAAAATCTCTGGAAATGTCAAAGCCATGAAAAAAACAAAAAACAAAAAAAAAGCCTGTTGTGTTATCCCCAACCCCACCCTGGTTGAAAGGAGTGAAGGAAGTTTGTGCAAAAACTCAAATGTCATTCAATATTTTTTTAAAGCACATATTTAAAGTAACTTGGTTAATTTAGAAACACAAAAATGTGGTAGCCAAACTCTGGTTTGCTTGAAGAATCACCCTGCTTGGAATATTGTAAAATGTTCAGCTAATAATTAGAAATTTGTTTCTTTGACAGGAATTAAGAATGTATTGATGGTTCTAGTTTTTGCTATTAGAAAGATGAACTTCTGGGAAACTTCTCTCTCTCTCTCCCTCTCTCTCTCTCTCTCTCTCCATATATATATATATATATATATATATATATATATATATATATATATATATATATATATATATATTGGCCAACCTATGAAAAGCAGGCAAAAAGATGAGAACTGAAGAGATTGGCAATCCAAGTCCTTTGAGGTCTTGTCAAAAAGACAAAAATATATCTGCCAATTTTCATATCAAAAGTTAAAGAAGGCAGGGTCAGCTGGAGGGTTATAACATATATATATGTATATGTATATGTGTATGTATGTATATATAAAACACCTCATGCCTGCATCAGAAAGTTGTACTCGGCTACCTATCCTTGGTGTCCTTCCTTCAGAGATTTGGAGCTAGAAAGGACCATAGAGATCACCTAATCCAAGGCATCTGTTTTTGCTGATGGAGAATCTGAGGCTGTAGGTCACATAGGTAGTAAGCAACAGACTCAACTTCAGTTCCTCTGATTTCAGACCCAGTTCTTTCCTCTATACTCCAAAAGGATTGCTCTGATATTAGGGGAAGGGAACAAGCATTTGCACAGCATCTACTACTTAGCATAGTGCCAGGCACTTTATAAATATTATTTCATTAGTTCCTCACAATAATCCTTCAAGGTAAGTGCAGTCATGACCCCCGTTTTAGAGTAGAGGAAACTAAGGCAAACAGAATAAAGGACTTACTGAGACTCTCACAGCTAGGAAGTGTTCGAGACCAGATCTGAAACCAGATCTAATTGACTATAGGCCCAGCATTCTATCCACTGTACCACCTAGCTGCCTCAACAGAGGCACTAATATAGAAAATTTTAAGTTGTTCCTATTAGAGTTTTCCATTAAACAGCTTTTAAAAATCATTCTATGGTAATAAAGGGTTTTCAAAATACATAAACAACTTAGCTTTAACATAATTCTTTAAAAAAAAAAAAGAATTTCCTTAATTCAAACCTTTTCCATTTTCCTTGGGGAAATTCTATCTTCCAAAAATAAATCTTTGTCTGAGTTCTCATATCTCTACTGCTCACTTCCTCCAACTTCTCCATATCACCTCAAATAGAACTCCACCCTCTGATAAAGGGTGATACTGAGTCTATAGCAGGAAGGTGACCTCACAATATCTAAAAGTTATACTTATTTTTCAAGTTCTAATTCAGAGCTTACATAATTTTGATTCTCAATTCTTGTTTAACTTATGGGTCCACTGTGATGTCCAGATTTTTTTCCTTACTAGGGGATAATGATTATAGTGGTGGTATCTATCATTATAATTCTGTAGCACTTTAAAGTTTATGAAGCACTTTACATTTGATTTATACAACAATCCAATAGAACCTATTGTTATTCCCATTTTATGGATGAGGAAACTGAGACTTAGAGATTAAGTGACTTGACCATGGTCCCACAGTCAAATCAAGTCAACAAGCATTTATTATGCATTTTCTACATTCAAAATACTATACGATGCACTGGGGATATAAACATAGAGCTGCCAGATGACATTCATTCCCGCACCCTACCCTAGTTTTAGGTTCCCCTGGGACCTCTTTCTGTCCATATGCCTCTTGCCCTAGTGGCTCATCTGAGTCCTCTTGAAAGAGTTCAAATGCTCTATATGCAGGTACATTTCTGGCTAGACCCCAATGCCAGTATCCAAAGACCTCCCTGTCTATCTCCTTAAGCCACTATGGGCTAGAAAAATTACTTTCTGTGACTTTTTCCTACTTTTTCTGATCAAAATTTGGTCTGGTGCATTTTCTAGATCTTTGTGGAGGAGATTTAATTAGGAGTTAGGCTTTACTGCTTCCCCTCACTCAGTCATCTTTTGAACTTGGACTTTCTCAATGGATCGGTTCATTTTGCTGAACTGTTTGGTTTTTTCCCCTCTTCTTTATTCTCTGTTATAAAGGATGGCTCTTGAGGTCAGGGGAGGGAGGGAGGAGGAATATACTTGGAAATGAAGGTTATGTAAACAAAAGATATTAATAAAATTTATTTGGGAAAACAAAAGGAACATTATATAGAAGAAACAGCAAGTAATCTAGGTCACTCTGAAAGGACAACTTAGAGCCACATTGTGAAGGGTTTTATATATACCAAAGGGAGGCATGAGTATTTTATTCTAGAGGCAATAGGAAACCACTGAGGCCTATTGAATAAAGAGATTGACGTAGTTAGACCTTTGCTATGTGAATATCAATCCAGCAGTTATATAGAGAAAGGATAGAAGAGGAAAGAGCCTGATAGTGGGAAGAGATTTACAGGTATTGAATTGAAATTTTCAATTGCAATTTTTGTGCCTCTTGCTATAAAGTGTTCAGTCAGAGGGTGATGTTGGTCTGCAGGGCTTCTGTCAAGTACGTTTTGATGGTAGCATCTATCTTTGCATTAAATCTACATCGGTAGTTTCTGAGAATTATCAAAGAATAACCCTGTGTCTTTCATGGCAGCCATAATTTTTCTCTTTGCAATTTCACCTAAGCTATCAATAATACATTCATTTCTAGAATTTACTTGGAACCCACAACTTGGGAAGAGTTTACTATGAGCCCATTAAGGATCGACATGGAAACATCGTCATAGTCACAATCAGAGAGGTGGAAAGCCTCTATTCGTTTTTCAATGGTAAATGGATGCAGATATCAAAGCTACAGAGCCAGAGAAAATCACTATCAACTCCAGAGGAGCCAACAGCCCTAGACATCTTAGTCATAACAATCCAGGTAATGACTTTTTCTTTTTCCTTGTATATATGTAATTTCAAACACTCTTGAACAAAGATAATAATAACAGATCCTATTTGTGTTATGCCCTGGTGAGAGAGCACTTCTGAACCTTTTATGCCATTTCATCCTTATGACAAGTATTATTTACTTTATTTATCCCCATTTTGCAGATGGGAAAACCAAAAATGCTAAGTTATTTGCCCAGGATCATATAACTATTTGAGGATGTGAACCAAAATGTGTCCTGACTTCAAGACTACAAGTCTCCAAAGTAGGAGACATAGTGTGACCTCAACAGTTGTGTGACTAATCAAATGAAGGATGAAAAAATAGGTCACATCCCACCCTCCCAGCAATAATCCATTATGGGACTTGTCTCCAACACAACCAAATCTACCTTTATCTCCCAATGTTCCCCAGTTTTCCTGGCTTCCTCTACTATGCAGACTCCTAACCTCTCCTCTTCTGAGTCAGATGGGCCCATCAGGGTAGTTATCATTTAACCACTGTCACAAAAGCAGTAGAGTAGGCTCCACTGAGAAAATTCTCCACCCTCAGCATTCCCACCTGCTATCCCCTGGATTACCTTGTGGCTCTAGCAGGCACTCTTCAGAAGATAAACTCTAACAAAAACAGTGATCACTGAATAAGAGTCCTATCTCTCATCGTTTTCTTTTGTTTCAGATAGAACAAGTACCATGAAATGAAAAGGCATGGATGGGTTGTAATCTTCTTCACAGAGCTTATCACCTTAGCATTTACCTCAAATTTACTCCTTTTCCAAATTTCCCTATTACTTAGAGGGTATCACTATCCTTCAGTCATCAGTTGATATTATCCTCTATCCCTCATATTTTTTCATCCCACATAGCCATTCAATTACCAAGTCTTGTCATTAGTGCCACAGCCTCTCTCCCAAACATCTCCTTCTCTTTACTTATACAGCCACTACTCTAGTTCAGACTCTTATCACATCTCACCTTGATGATTTCAAAGAGTTCTAATTGGTCTCCAGCCTCAGGTCAATCCATCGTCCACTCTGCAGCCAAGAGTGATTTTCTTAAATTTCAAGTTTGGCGGTATCATTCCCCCATTCAATAAACTCCAGTGGTTCCCTACTGACTCTCAGATCAAATATCATTTCATCTTTACCTCATGCTTTTTAAAAATTTATATTTTATATAAGATAATAATATAAATATTTGTTATTTTAGTAGCATTTTTGTTATTTTAGTAGCATTTTGTTATTTAGTAGCATTTTTGTTATTTTAGTAGCATATGACTATGATACATCAATAAATATAAGCATATCGTGGGTTGTTCATCCTTGGTGTTCAAAGACGACCAAACATTCACTATGTTGGGACTGAGGTCCATTGTGTCCAATTGCACTTATCAGACCAATACAAGTTCAGAAGGCTCTACCACAGTTTGGGGCATAAGTGTATGTATACTCAAAGATGTTTTATTGATAGGGGTAAGCAATCAGAATTCTTTGGAAGTCACTACCCTGTACTAAGAGCTTTAGTAGCTAAATACCAAGAGTCATTTTAATGAATAATAGCAAAACAAGCCAGGGTGGGAGGTAGGAGAAGGCACACAACCAGCTCTACATCAAGGACAGAAAACTTGCAGCCAGAATCTTGTAAAGCTAAGAAGAATCCTCATTTATGATGATTAATAATAATAAAAACAGCAATAATAATAGCATTATACACATATAGTACTTTAGGGTTTGCAAAGCACTTTATACTTATTTCATTTGATTATCACAAAAACCTTAAAAAGTAAGCACTATTATCATTATCATTTTGCAAATTAAGAAACTGAGACTTTTGAAAAGTTAAGTGACTCACACAGGATCACACAGGTAGTATTTAAGGAATAATTTGAATTCAGGTTTTCCTAACTCCAAGTCCAGGATTGTCTACCATGTCAGCTAATTTCCTCCCATATCCAGAAGTAAAGAGAATTGTCACTGTCTGCATCCCTAAATGACCTTTATTAGGTGATAGACACCATGCAAAGACAGTAACATGACTGCAGCTCCTTTCTTGACCCCTTGGAGGTCAAAATTTAACACATAACAAGGGAGACAGGTAAATGGATAGAAGAACTACTACTGGCCATTGGAAAATGACATTAAAACAGAACTGGAATAATCTTGGAATTATATTGTTTGATAAGCTAAAGAATGTCCAGAGGAGAGCAACCAGAATAGGGAAGATCCTTGTGCCATGTGAGGATCAGGTAAAGGAACTAGGGAGGCTGAGGGGTTCATGGTGGCTGTCCTCAAGCATTTGAAAAATTGCCTGGTGAAAAGTTCATTGGGCTTGATTTTCTAGGCAGAACTAGGGATAATGTGTGAAAGCTGATAAGGTACAAATTTAGATTTTATGGGCGGGGAAAACATCCAAACAATGAGTTATCCTGTAGTGGAGTGGGATGTCTTGGAGTAGAGGTGGAGATGGAGGAAAGGGGATGTAGTAGCTTCCTTCTTCATTAGAGACTGGAGATCTTTGAGCAGACTCTGGGTGACCAGTTGCCAGGTAGGTTGTAGAGGGAGGTTTGCCTCAAGTACAGGGTGCCCTCATTCCCTGATGGGGTTCTCTCCAAAGCCGGGATTTTGTGACTGAACTTGTAACTAGGTAAATAATAGCATGTGGAGGTCAAAAGTAAAGGCATTGATATTTTTCATGTACAAAGTGTCACCTCTTGTCTCTATATCTCTGCCCTGGCTGTCCTCTATTCCTGGAATGTTCTCCATCCTTACTTTCCCCTCTCGGAATCTTTGCTTCTTTCAAGACTCAGTTGAACCTCCATTTTATGCAGCAGACCTTTCCTGGTAGTCCTAATTGCTAGGGCCATCCCCTCTCAGGTCCCATTCTATTTATTCTAAATGTATTCTGTATGCTCTCCCTCCTTAAGCTTCAGCTTAGATCTATGGCTACACAGATGAAATAAGGCACAGTTAGTCAATCGATTTTTTTTTAGGCAATAAGGGTTAAGTGACTTGCTCAGGGTCACACAGCTAGTAAGTGTCTGAGGCTGAGTTAATCTGGTCAGTCAACAAGCATTTACTAAGCATCTGATATGTGCCTAGTACTGTGCTATGCACTGGGGACAGAAAAACAAGCAAAAAGAAACACATTCTCTGCTGTCAAGGAATTTACATTCTAACAAGGGAAGATAACTCATTAAAAGGATATAAAATCAAGGGGGACGTAAGGGGAGTCATAATCAGAGCCAGAAGAGGAACTAAGAATGGCTGGTCTAAGGCCAGTCCTCAAAATGAAGATTCTATAAGGAAGTCACTAACGGAAGAAAGTGCAATGGTGGAAGGCTCTTACAAAGTAAGAATTCTGCAGCAACATTTAATTCCCATCCTCTGGAAATCTCCAGCAGTGTTCCGATCTGACACTAACATTTGCTGATCTGCTTCAGTTCATTGCTGAGATAATTTGAAGGTCTAAAGGATGGGAAGTCTACTCTTGGTAGGAGTATGTGCTCTGAAAAGTCCTTCCTATAGCAGAAAAGTTTGCATCCAACACTCCACAGTCTCTCACCCCATTCCTGTGTTTTCTTCATTGCCTTGTAACCAGTAATACACGTTGGTAAGGAGACAAATGCAATGTGGAGATGCCTTAATAGGAGATGGCCAGAGGCAGGTTTTGGGTGTTGATTGTGTTATTTTTTTTTTGACTTGTGTGAAGCTTTAAGGAAAACATAATCCATCAACAAATATTTATTAAGCACTGACCCTATGACAGGAACTATAGTAAGCTCTAAGGGGAGAAAGAAAGGCAAAGGTCAACCCCTGCCTTCAAGGACCTTATATTCTAATGAAGTATATATACATACATACATATCTGTATACACACATATATACACACATATACATATATATACAAATATGTGTATGATATATATTTATCTTCAACTCTACATAAAGTATAAAGAATACATAGAGGTATATAAAGAGGGAGGTGAAGAAGAAAAGTGAAGGGAGGAGAAATGGAGAAAGAGGGAGAGAGAATATATATGTACATATACACACACACATAATAGAGAGACTATAGAGAGTATGTGTATATACAGAGAGTAAAGGACAGAGAAAAGGGGAAAAAGAAAAAGAGAGAGAGGGTGCAGGTGGGAAAAAGAGAGGAGAGCAAGCAGAAAGGGGAAAACAAAAATGGAATGAGAGGAGAGAAAGGGGTGATAGAGAGAAGGAGTGGCGGGGTGGGGGAGAAAGAGCATGCAAAATACATTTAGAATAAATGGAAAGACACCTAAGAGAGGATGGTCCTAGCAGTTAGGAGAACCAGAAAAGGACTCCTGCATAAAGTAGAGGTTCAGTCGAGTCTTGAAGGAAGCAAAGATTCCAAGAGGTGAAGGGGAGGATAGAGAGCCAAAGCAAAGTTGTAGAGACAAGAGATGACACTTTATACATGAAAAAACTCAAATAGACTGGTATAGCTGGATTGTAGAGTGAGGGGAGTGGAAGAAAGAATCAGAAAACCATAAAAGAATCAAGTCTCTAACCTTGGTCCCATTAGCACCACTGGGTCTGCTCTGGCCAAAAAGCCATCCAGCCCACTAATCTACTTAATCCCTAGCCAAAGGGGTGCCCGGTATGAGTGAGTGTTTCAATTTTTTGTTTTGTCCTAAGCTCTGACAAGCTATAGTGTGGGCCAGGAAGGCTAATTGGAAAAAAACCAAAGCCTCTAGATTAGATTTTATAGGATTCTGATTCATATGAAATTGATAAAGAAGGCAGAGGAAAACCCCACTAGCCCATTCGCAGATTTCTTTTTCATCATTTATAAACACATGCTCAAGGAAACATTTAAAAAATCATAATCAATTGAGCTTTTACGGGGTGACTAATACACTAATCCCCAAAGGGATAAACTGAGGTCTGGGCTACCTTGGGTTTTCAGTATTGCTCCCAGAAATACCATTCAGACCCCAGCATGATATAATACCTGGTTTCTGCTAGACTTATTCCATTAAAAATGTGTTACAGGTGCAGAGAAATTCCAATCTGGGCAAAGGTTGTTAGAGAAGGAGACCAAAAATAGAGGCGGGATCAGGTTTCCACCCAGATCCAAGTGGAAAATTTACCCCTGCTGACTGGCACATTCCTGCCTGATGTCGTTTTCTCTCTTCCCCTCTGAACCCTCCCCCCATTTTGCCCCACCCCTTTACAGGTCATTTTCTTGGGGTATAGAACCACTGGGGAAGGTTTCCAGGCAAGTGTCGGCACTCCTGGAAGTGAGGTACTCATTACGTGGCAAAGGGCCCAGCCAAGGCTCGGATGTCAGCATGAAGCTGGAGATAAGGCCTAGTGACTTCCAAGATCCCAGGCAGGCTGGACAGTCCCCACAGTGCCTAAGATGACTAGTATAAATTGTGCAGTTTGCCCCCACCCTAACATATACACACCCAGAACACTCCCAGGAGACCCTTAGCTACTTGCTGAGTTTCCTGTTGAAAGTGTCACCAGTTGTGGGTTACATGACGAAACAGAGCTAGCTAGCTATTCAGGTACCACAGTCTTCCATGAACTGTTAGTTTGATGCATATACTTCTAAGATTCATTTTCCACATCTGTAAAATAAGGAGAATACTTGAACCACTTCCCTCCTGGGTTTGTTGTGGTAGACATTCCCTTCAATTTAACAAGCATTCGTTAAGAACCTATTATGTTCAAAACAGGAGCAGCTAGAAGACACACAGTGAGTGGATAGGGTGCTGGGCCTAGAGTCAGGAAGACTCATCTTCAAATCTGGCCTCAGACACTTACTAGCTGTGTGACCTGAGTAAGTCACTTAACCCTGTTTTCTCAGTTTCCTCATCTGTAAAATGAGTTGGAGAAGGAAATGACCAATCTATCCAATAGCTTTGCCAGAAAATCCCAAATGGGGTCAGGAAAGGTCAGACTTGACTGAAATGACTCAACAGCAGTGAAACTGTTCAAGGCATTCCCCTACTTACAAAGATCTTAATTCTATTAGACCAATAAGGCAATAGATGCAAATTACTTTGTAAATGATAAAATGCCATGTAAACATCCGCCATGAACATTAGTGGTTATTTTCTTCAAGTCTTTCTCCTTATGTTCTTAAATTGTGGCTATCAAAGCTGGATACAATACTTTGATTAGCTAATCTTTCCTGAGGATAATTATATCATCTTAGATTTAGAGCTGACAGGGATCTTAGAAGCCATCAAGTTCAACCCCTCATGTTACATATGAGGAAATTGAGACACAGAGAGTTTAAGTGACTCGTCATGAGTCCCACACATAGTAGGTCTGGATTTGTACTTGAGTCTTCCAGATTCTAAACCCAGCACTCCATCCAAACTTCAACTTCCTTGCTCTCCTTTTCCCACAAGACACTTTCAGAATCTTCAGCATAGTGCCAGGCACATAGTAGGTGCTAAATAAGTACTGATTGATTGACTGGCTGAGCACACCTGCCTCTCTCCCAGGCTTCCAATGCATTCATGATATAACCAAGTCACTAAATATCCCCCCAAACTACCATAAGAACAATGTCTTCAGACCTGCTATTTCAGAGACAAATCATTTCTCGCCCTCCCATGCCATATCCTTCATCCCTTCACCCTCCAGCTTCATCCCAATTGATTTGACCCACTGTGTCCCATTGCTGGGGAAGCTGATCCATCAATTTGCTAAGTCTATCCAATGTACAAGTATTTCTTTATTTCATCAAGGATTTTGTCCAGGCTGTGCTGCCTCGATCCAAAGAAAGGGCATCAATGATAAGAACTTCAGACAGCAACATGAGATCAGCAAATCTAACCTGAGGGAAATTATAGCAGCATAGCTTTAGGTTAGATTAGAGGAAGCTGGGTTTTTCAGTGATCCTCATATTGCATGACATCATAAGCAACTATAGAATTCACATTTATATAGGCCAGCACTCCTTTAAAAAATAATAATAGTTTACAAGTTTGTAGCATGACACCAAACTTACAATAGTCACTAGATTTAAGATCAAAAGAATCTTGGTCTTGGATCCATCACATACTGGCTGTGTTACCTTGAGCAAGTCACAGCATTCATCTTTTAAATGGTGATGATGTCTGCCTTATGGAGTTTTTGTAAGGGTCAAAGGGGAGCTCTAGGAAAATATTTTGCCAAGTATAAAATGTTACATGAATATATAATTTTAGTATCCTTTCAATTCTACAAGCAAATAGTACCTACAATAACAGCTCATCATTACTTAACACTTGAAGATTGGCAAAGCAGTTGGCATATATTAACCCATTTGATTCTCATAACAACCCTGTGAGGTAGGTACTGGTATTATTTACATTTTATATGAGGAAATTGAGGCTCAGAGAGGCTTGACCAGAGTCCCATGCAGTGCCTAAGACAGTATTTGAACTCCATCCTGACTCCAAAACCAATGCTCTATGTACTATGCCATGTTATCTTGCAGAGCACTGATAAGATTGCTTATTGACCTTTTGTTGGTGGTATTCAGTTGCTTTTCAGTTATATCCAACTCTTCCTGACCCTATTTGGGGTTTTCTTGGCAAAGATACTGGAATGATTTATCATTTCCTTTTCCAACTCATTTTACAGATGAGAGAACTGAGGCAAATAGGATTAAGTGACTCACCCAGAGTGGCACAGCTAGTGTCTGAGGCCAGATCAGAACTCAGATCTTCTGACTCCAGGTCCAGTGCTCTGCACCACCTAGCTGCCCTGTCACGCCAAGCATTTAACAACCAGCCCCCATTAGAGCTGGATTCAGGACAATACTGGTTAAGTGACTTGTCCAGGATCACACAGCTACTAGGTATACAACACAGAATTTGAAAGATCTTTCTAAATCTAAGCACAACATAAACTGCCTACGTGCCTCTCAAGGATGGAACAAAAAAGTGACTAATTGGTAGTTGAAACATAAAATTAATAAGGAGATAGCAAGAGCCTCTGATGAAGCAAAGCCATCTGACTCAGATGAACTTCATCTTCTGGTCCTGAAAGAACTGGTATATGTTACTGCTTAGCTAATGTCAAGAATCTCTGATAGATCATGGAGAATGGGAGAAGTGCCCACAGGTTGCATTGACACATTGCCTAGGTGTCAGTGGATTGCGTCCTTGCTTCAAGTCAGAAAGACCAGAGTTCAAATCATGATCTAGACATTTCCTAAGTGACCTTGAGTAAATCATTTAATTTCTTTTGGTGAAACTTTCCCAATTTCTAAAATGAGCCTGATAATACAGCCTACTTCCTAGGGTTGTTACAAAGAAGAATAAGGATAACATATCCAAAGTGCTTTGCAAACCTTAAAGTGTACATAAATATTCATTATAATTATTGTTCTTTAGTGGGCTCTGTCTTTCCAATTGACTGCAAGCTCTCTCTCTCCAGTAACAGAGACTGCCTTTAGATTTCTTTTATGTAACCTTTCCCCTGCCTCTCCCATGGAGCTCAGTGCACAGAAGTGATTCAATGCCTGATTGATGGACACAGACTGACTCCAAGAAGAAAGCTCCTTGATGACAAATATCATTCTTGCCACACATACCTCAAAGAAACATAGACTCTCAGAGCAGAAAAGGATAGACCACACAGGGCATCTAGTCCCACTTAATCCTAGCTCTGAGTCCCTTCTACAATATACCCAACCAGTAGTCCTAGAACTTCTATTGGAGAAGGGACTCACCACATCCCAAGGTGGCACATTCTTTGTCACCATGCAAATAACTTAGTATATTGTTCCCCTACCACATATGATTTCGTTGAAATACCAAGAAACAACTGAAATCTGCCTCCCACTCCTACTTTTTCCCCCAAAGTAAACAGAACAAGTCTAATTCCTTTCTAATTATCTTTTCCCCAAAACCCATCCCACTTCCAAATAGTCCTAATATCAAGTGTACCCAAGTCACTCAGATTTGCAAGTGGGGTAACTTCCATGACTTCCCACCCATGTGTCCAATCCATTGCTAAGTCTTGTGGCCTCTACATTCCCAGCATCTCTCTTAGACACCCCTTTCTCTCCTCTCATAGTGCCACCACCATGCTACAGGCTGTTATCACCTCACTCCTGGACCATGGCAATAGCTTGGTGGGTTTCCCCTCCCTCAGGTCTCCCCCTACTCCAATCCTTCTTCTACTCAGGTATCAATGATCCTCCTAATGTACAAGTCTGACCAAGTCGCATTTCTACTCAGTCAACTCCAGTGGCTCCCTGTTGCCCAAAGGATCAAACACAAAATCCTGTTTGACTTTGAAAGCCTTCACAACCTGTCCCTTTCTAGTCTTTCAACTCTACTTATGCTGTAATGATCTCTACGTACTCCTTGATCCTGCTCCACTGGCTTTCTTCCTGTTCTATAGCACACTGCAACTCCATGACTTTTCACTGGCTCTCCCCCATGCCTGAAATGAGCTTCCTCACTTCCACCTCCTGGTTTTTCTGGTTTCTTTCAAGACTCATCTCAAATCCTGCCATCTGGTATTCCTTCTCCATACCTTCCATCCCCTCCCCCCTAGTTATTTCCCTATGCAATCACTTTCCATTTACCCTGTATACATTTTGTATGTACCTGCCTGTTTTCATGTTATCTCTCCCTCCATCATCCCTCTCCCACATTAGAATGTGAGCTCCTTGAGAGCAGGGACCGATTTTTTTTTTTTTTTGCAATTTTTTTGTATTCCCAGAATTTAGCCCAGTGCCTGGCACTCAATCAAAACAAATTAATTAATTATTAATTTAATTTTGAAATAATTAATTTAATTATTTATTTGATTAAAGATTTAAATTAATTGAATTAATTAATGCTTTCTAATTGCCATTCTGACTCTTTCATAGGACAATCCTCGAAAAAAAATATAAAAACAGCCATCAGATCATTCCAAAGACTACTTGTTTCTTGATTCAACATCCCAGGTCTCCCAATAGATACTCTTACAGTACCATTTCTTAATCCTCCTTTTCACTTTTTCTGACTGTTTTCCAGCTTACTAATGTCTTTCCCAAAACATGGTTCCCAGAACTGAACACAATATTCCCAACTTGAACTGATAAGGGCAAAGATGGGTGAAATTCCCGCCTACCTCTTTCAGGGAACTGTGACTTTCATGACAGCCTAAGATTTCATTTGCTTTTGTTTTTGGTCAGTCATCAATCCATCAGTCCACATTTACTAAGTGCCCACTATGAGCGAGGCCCTGTGCCACATCGCACTACAGACAAATACTGAACTGAAATCTAGCTTTATTTCCCCATCCTATACCTGTTGACTTTTTTAACCCAAATGTAAAACTCTACAAGCCCCCAACGATGATGACAGAGATGTTGATTTCTCCGCCAAATTGTATTAGTGAGCCAGCCAATCTGTGACAAGGAGAAAAATCCAAAAATCCTTGTGAAACTTTTTTCTTCCCTCAGGACATCTTGTCCTACCAGAAAAGGAGCCAACAACGTCTCCCTCCTGGATTATACCTTGGTTATCTGAAACTCTGCAGTTCTGTGGATCAGATCAAAGTCCTTGTCACTCAGAAATTGCCCAACATTCTCTGCCATGTAAAGATCCGAGACAACGGCAATGTTTCCAAGTGAGTTATCTGGAGGGGTTTGGAGGGAGGGAAAGGGGTTCCTTCTGCCAAATCATTCATAGAATTCAATGATTAGCTATTACTGAGATGAATCATTTGTAAAAGGACTTCCCCAGGGCAACATTCAAGTTAGGTCCTCCCTAGACAGCAACAGAAAAGATGCCCTGAGGGCTGTGAAAAAGTTGTCCACATTCATTGTCTTTTTCTAGGAAGGAGGAAGGATAAGAAGGACAGGAATCCTTTGCAAATGCCCTAGGAGCTTGGCACTGAGGGCATTTACCCTACCATTTTTGAAAATGTTGCCCAGTTCTGGTGACATGAGCCAGCATTACTGCTAGTACCCAATTAAAATTACAGTAATAATTCAGAGCAGTCCTTAGAGAACCTAGACATTTGTCACAGATTTTGTGACTCCAAATTCAGAAATCTTTCCACTATACCATGATGCTCTCTGGTATTGAAGGCAAAAGAATTGAATCATGCTCAATAGAAAAAAAAAATGAGACAGTGTACAGGAGCCAAAAAATACAGTTTCTACTCTCTATAAAGGCTTTGGGAGGAGTTCAATACTCCACCCTCCATCCCTCCAATCAGAAGGGAGAAGAGAGTAAGGAAGGTGGTGTCACTCAAGACTTGAGTTAACTGCAGGATGAGGAGATTAGAGGTGATGAGCTTAAGCTGGGAGGAGCGTCTTGTTCCATGGAGTGGAAATCAGGCAGAGTAGCAGATGCAGAATGGAGTGAGCCATAGGCAATTAAGTTTCTGTGGTCACATAGTTTATTAAATATAGCAAAATTGCAAGGAGAACTGTTAAGCCTTCTCATCATGCAATATGCTACTCATTTGGTCCCTCAAAACTTTCTCCAACAGCCTCTTTCCAGCATTCTCTCTTAGGATGTGGGAAGAATCATTCTGCTCACTGTTTATTCCTTCCCCTACCATATGTTAGGGCAAAAATCAAGGGAAGAGGCTCCATATTAAGGACCCACCTATTGTCAGCTCTGCACACTAGAGAGAAACAAGGAAAGAAGACCAGTGACTCCTTGCCTTCTCACTGGTCTGGCAAGAGTAGCAATTGTGACCAATTTTGTCCTATTCTGGTCCCATCAACTCTGATCCCACCCATGACTGTCATAGAACCATAGATTTAGAACAGAAAGGGATAGTAGAAGCCATCTAGATCATTTTTCTTCATTTTATAAATGAGGAACTAAAGCCCAGAGAAATTAAATGATAGTGTGCCCAAGATCACATTGATATTGTGTAGGAGAGTAAGAACTTGAACTCAGATCCTGGTTCTTCAAATCCAGCAACCTTTCCTCTGGACCCTACTGCTTCCCATCTGGCTACTCCCACTTCAGCAATGACCTCAGAATAGGTTCCATCACTGTTATGTAGCATCCTGGGTAATTAATGGTCACCCTATGTTGCCTGGTCCTCCAGCAGTTCTTTACCTCTGTCTCTGCTGCCAGTGCCCAAAGAGAAAGCCAATTGACATGCTATAGCTAAAGTAAATGCTTCTGTCCAATGAATCAATCCCTTGATTCAGGGGCTGCCAGATCAGAGAGCAACCAACCCCCATACCTTTGCTTAAAAGCCCCCAGACACCACTTCCTCCTAATTCCCAGAAAAGCCATGCAAGAAGATTTCAGATCTCAAAGGCAACAAGGGGAAGCATCCCATCCAATTCACCCACCATGTATAAGTTTCACTAACACTGTCCTCTTGAACACTTTCTTCCTGTCAAGAGCATGCATTGAGTATAGTCTTAAAGGTGAAAGTAGAAAAACATGGTGATCTTCAGAAGCATCTTGTTATTCTTTTCTCTGACCTCAAACTACAAATGTCACAAGACCTGGGGGAAAATAATAATTTATGGGATAAAAGAGGAAAACATGATAAAATAGAAAGCAGGCCTTGGAGCCAAGAAGACCTGAGTTCTAGTACCACTTCAAATATGTGCAGTCTGTGTGACCCTGGGCAAGTCACCTAACCTCCAATTGTCATAGGTAACTTTCTAAGACTGTAAGTTGTCAATCTTAAATGGTTGAAACAGTGCCAATCTGAATTAGTAGAGGGAATTTGCTCAACTAGGGGTTCCCTGCACCAATAAATCATAGGTTCAGTCCCTCCACTCACCCTTCCCTACCCTAAGCCCATCCCTATGAAGGTATAGAAGGAGCACCATTTTGATTTGTATTCATTCTTCCAATGTTAATCCTAACACATTTTCCTTGATCACTAGTCAGAATGGTTTTCAAAAACCACAAATTGCCTATCACTCTCATGACAATTCTACCATGTCACCCAGCCATGATGGTTGGAGGATAGCCTGCTAAGTACTTGATGTGCCCAGGAAAACTAGATGTTTACTGACAATTGTACCACTTTGGTGGGAGGAGTCCTTGGAGAGTGGAGGGAATGAGTCTATATCTATGAAGATATAAATGTAGGGAATTTCATCTATCAATATCAATAGGTAACTCATCTGTAGTACATCATGCTAATAGGTTTGATGACTTGTCCATGGTCATACAGCTAATATGTATTAGAGACAGGATCAATATGCAAAACTCCCTCTCCCTACTAACTTATATTTTGTTTTAGGTCCCCCAAAATAATTTTGATCGTTGGAACCTTTGAGTTTTAGAGTTCTATGTGCCAATCAAATACCCCTCATTTTCAGTCTCCCTCACTACCCATAGAAGTCATGAAGGTTTGTTTTCTGAGGGTAATCAGAGGCTGAAGGTATTTGTGATATCTGACAGTAAACTTGAGGTAGGCACACACACAAATATACTTTCATTATCATTTGGGTCTCCTTTCTTACTGGAACAAAGGGTACATGTTTCCATATTTCTGTATAGGAATTACAATAGCATAGTGATTATGAGAACAGAGACTTTGCAAAAGAGGTGATTGGCGAAAAGAAAGTGTGCTTTCTGATTAAAAGTTTATCCAAGGGTGGGGAACCTGCAGCCTTAAGGCCACATGTGGTCTTCTAGGTCCTTAAGGACAGCCTTTTCATGGAATCCAATTTTGATTCAGTCAAAAGGCCACACTTAAGAACCTAGAAGGCCACATGTGGCATTAAGGCCGCAGGTTCCCCACCCCTGATTTATACCCTAATTAATTTGGCTCTCTGATCTACAAATTAGTGGCCAGGTTGTCATAACCTTTCATAAGGAAGCCCCATGTAGGGATTACATATGGGTGGGAAATTTGTCATTGCCTCCTTTTCCTTCTTCCTCAGGAAGGTCAGGGAGGAGGGTTTTCTTTTGGGGATTTTAAGGGCATCTTGTCAGTCCCTGCAACACTAGAAAAGGAAAACAGGGCCAAATGAGAAGGTTTAGAAACTGAGAAACAGGGGTGACTCCCAAGACCCCTTCAATGATCCTTTCCAAGTATCTTTGAACAGAAACATTTGGAGGATAGATCATAGGATCCTAGATATAGATTTGAAAAGGATCTTAGAGGTCATTTGGTCCTACTCCCTCATTTTATAGATGCCTAGAAGCCCAGAGAGATTAAGTGATTTGCTCATGGTCACAAAGGTAGTAAGTGGCAAAGCTGGAATTTCAGTTTGGGTGCTTTGATTTCAAAACTAGTGCGCTCCTCACAGATTGCCTCCTATGAGCATGAGGATGAGATGTGCTCCCCACCGGCATGACTGTACTTTAACCTTCCCTACTGTGTGACCTTTGTAGACCAACACTCATTGGGAGAAACTGCAAACCAAGCAGAACGCAGACAGGACAGAGAGTTTTTCTGTCTATCTGTTTTTCTTTCTTCTTCATTTTTTCAAATATGTATTAACTCTTTTTAAAAAAAAAAAACATTCTGCATAGCATACGTTTGCTGGTGTTGTTGCTGAGTTGTTTCAGTCACATCCACCTCTCAGTGACTCCATATGGGATTTTCTTGACAGAGATACTGGAGTGGTTTGCCATTTCCTTCTCTGGCTCATTTTACAGATGAGGAAACTGAGGCAAATGGGGTTAAGTGACTTGCCCAGGATCATACAACTATTAAATGTCTGAGACCAGATTTGAACTCAGGCAGATAAGTCTTCCTGACTTCAGGCCACTGAACCACACATAGTGTATCAAAATGGACTTGCAAAGCAATGATGACCAAAACTGTATGTCTTACTCTGAATTTTAAGTACATCACCTCTCTGACAGGAGATGAGAGGCATGACTCTCCTTCAGTTCTCTGCAATCTGTTTTATAATTGCAATCATCGGAGTTTTAAAGTCTTTCAAGGTTGTTTTTCTCTATAATAATGTCATTGTGTAAATTATCCTCCTGGTTCTATTTACTTTGCCTCAGATCATAGAGATCTTCTCAGTGTCCTATGAAACTGTTAAATGGGCAATTTGTAAGGATTGGTTAGAAGCAAGGCTAGGTTGACCCCTATTTTCCTCACAAAGTTGCCTATTTGTGATTCCTCCCCTCCCCCCCACTTTCAGCATCTGGAAGAGAAAGGAAACCAGAATGATCTCCATGGTTCCACCAGGCCTAGAACTGATTTGACTCAGCTGGCACTAGAGCTCCCGGTAGTCTTCCCAATCATTGAAATGCCTTGAAGTCAAAGGTGGGGCTTAAGAGCTCTGGAAAGATCTGAAAGTAAAGAGTGATGGTCAAGAAGATAATTTTGAACTGTTTCAAAGTGTTCACACATATAAACAAACCTGCACCCTCCTAATTACATTGGATTGGTAGTGAAAGGGGCCTGAATGACTGAGATCTAGTTTGGAATGGTCTTTGGGTGGTAAACAGCTCAAGTTACACCTTCACAGATAAGTTTTCACCACCACAAATGAATGATACAAGGTTCTGCACATGTATTACTGTGAGTTCTCCACTGTGTACTTAACTTTTGTTTTACTTCTAATTTTAACTTGACTCACCATGCAGAGATGAGTGGGAATGGATCCAGAAACTTTCTGTCCCTGAATCTATGGAAAGTATAGCTCATACTTCTGACTGCCCCACTCCGTTGTTCTCCTATGAGCTCCAGATGGCAGTGAAGGCTCTCCTGAAACAGATCAATCTACCTCTACAACAGGTAGTCTATTTCATAATATTGATCATCTTTTCACAAAAAATGTAGCCAGGCAACCAGAACAAAAGTAATAGGTGTTTGTATGCTGTCTTAATGCTGTAAATAGCATTTACATATTGTTAATGTAATGTCTAAGTGCATAAATACCTCTACCTTCTGTTCCTTTCCTGCTCTCATTAACTCTTACACTACAACTCTTTCTCACCCTCCAAGCCTCAAGGTCATCTAATCCCTACTGGGACCAACCCAACCTAAAAAAACAAAACCAAAAAAAGTGATCTGGGTTCTGTCCAAGTGCACTTAGCCTCAACAGCATAGAAGAACCAAAGACTTGTTTGGGGATTCAGATGTATTAGTTCATAGCATACACACATATGCATCTATGCATACATGTTCACATATGCATAATGAAAAGCAGAGTCACAGTGAGGCTAGTACCACAAACTAGGCATAGGACAAGCAGTATAAGATATACTCCCAAAAATGGGATTATAAGAAGTGTGTAGGGAAGGGGATGGCAATAAAAGTAACTTACCCTCAACTCATCATCTTTAGGTATGTTCCCATTTTAAATAATTATTGCTGCCAATGAGGCACTAAGTTCTCTATTTCTATGCTAAAAATATACAAATGTTATGATACCCTCTAAATTCAGTATTGTCTAAATTTGATGCCCTGGAATAAAGCCCTAATCACCTCACCCTAAATACAGCTCTTTTAAAAGGTGGTTTTATTTGAAATGATATGCCATGGGCTCTTACCTCAGATAGAGTATTTGTTGTCAGAGGGTTTCCTGGTCCTGATCCAAATGTAAAAGTTCTATAACTTCCCATATTCAGTCCTCTGCATTAATACTTTAAAGATTAAGTTGACTTGGTTTTCCCCATGAAATGTTCACCATCTTCCCTAAAGACAAATCCAAAGGATTCAGCCTATAAGCACAAAGACCTTGCCAATAGTGAGAAAAGAATGTGGATGTGCCCTTGTCTTTTAAAAGCACAACATAATCAAACACCTGCTGGAACAGACCTGCCTTGAAGCAATGGGATGAACTGGTTAATTTGGAGAGAGCCCGTCTATCCCTGCGATAATCCAATTTTAAGTTGGAACTGCAAGATCAACATAGGATTGTCACCAGTATGGTACAGAATGAAGTCCATAACCAGGGCTTATCATGCTCACATACAGTGCCTTGCTTATTGTGTGTGCATAATAATAAATGTGTGTTGAGTTGAAATATTGGCAGAATGGATAGATGACTGACAGTAGAGTCATTAAGCAGACAGTTATATTATTCCAGTTGGAGCCACTCTTGGAATGAAGAACTAGTTCTCCTTAAGATAGTCAATTCTATTAAAGGATTTCTTTGGCTTAGCAGGTTCGAAGAGGCTCACATTTCATTGGTGACTCTCTTGGGCTGCATATACATGTTGGGAGAAGGCTGCTTAACTGCATGCAACAATTTTTTTTTTTTGATGCTAGTAAAATTTTCTCAGACGTTGGCCAGAAACTGCATTTTTCCTCCCAACCAACCTAAATTGAAAGTAGTGGATTTTTAATTCAATCCATTTTTGCTGTTCCACGTAATTATATTCATCATTTCAAAAACCCCACAGAATTCAATCATTTTCTGCTTTTTTTATAAGAAGCATAAATGTTGTTTTCGGCGTTTATGTGGAACATTACTGCCTTAAATCTTGATTTTATATAGCATTATTAAATGGGCTGAACCCTAATATTTATGTTGTATAAAAATTCCAAGCTTGAAGTCATGTAATTTTGTTAGATGTTTTATGCCGGGTTGGTGTTGTTTATGTAAGTGCCATGTTGTAACTCTCCTATTTTTTCTCTGCGCGTGTCCCTCTACAGGCCAGGCACTTCCGTCTCTACACACAGGAGGTGTTGGAAATGGGTCACAATGTCTCCTTTCTTCTCCTGCTCCCTGCCTCAGACGACGTCTGTACGGCCCCAGGACAGAATAATCCTTACACCCCGCACTCAGGATTTCTTAACCTCCCTCTTCAAATGTTTGAACTTGGTACATACTAGCTTATTCCGCCTAGAAATAGTAACCCAGCCCCCTTCGAATTGAATCACAAAGTGATATCTGTTCCCCCCTTGTCCCAGTGGAGAACCAATAAATCACATGATAGCTTTGGCAACAGCCCTCCCTAGAACTGTGTACAAGTCAGTGAGAAAGCAAAACCCTCTGACTATGGTGTGTGCTGGAGGGGTAATTATTGAAGGCTTGCAAAGGCAGGCCAGAGAGGGGGAGTCCAGACACAAAGTTCATAGTCATCAGGCTTCAGGCAGTCCTTGCTTTTCTTGAAAGAGAAAATACAAGAACCCATGTGGTCATGTAAAGAACTCCTCCCCAGCCCCCAGCCCCAACACACACCACCAAAAAAAAAAAAAAATGAGAGTTTGCATCACTTTGGAGAAAATTTCTGCACTTCTGGAAGGTCAATATTTTTTTTCAAAATTCTTTTGTTTCTTTTTAAATGAAATTGGGATTTGTAAAACAAAATTCCAGTCAAGAAATCGCTTCAGAAATTGAGGTCTCCCAATGACTAGCAGGATTTCTTGGGATGCAATATCGTTAGAAGGATGCATATTTCTGAAAATTATGAGATCTTATCCTGACTTTCTGAAATGAATAGCAAGGCCCCAGTTTCTATGTGTTCAAGAACGCCCCTGGTGCTCATGCTCCCCACCCCCCAGCATGGGAATAAATATGCTTTGTCTTTATTCCCATGCTTCATCTTTTTAGCCAAACCAATAAGGGGCAATTAGCAAGAAAGTTCAGTCAGTTCGACTGAATTGTGGATTTGCGAGTGGGTGAGTGAAATGGAGTTAGAAAGTGTGGATATTACTCCTCAGACTCTAGATTTAGAAGCAGATACAGCAATTACCTATTGGCCAGGTCAGCTTGGAATATGCTCTTGATTTTCTTAGTCATTAACAATATAATTGCTAAAATAATAATAATCAATAGCAGTTGTTTTCTAGAGAAGATAAAGAGTCCATTCAGTGAGACATCAGCCTTCTTAATCAGACCCTGGGATCCTAGGTTGTCTGTTAAGTGACATTACCTGGATGGCAGGCACTTTTCTTTTTTGCACCTTTTTTGTGCCTCATAACTAATAATATTGGCCATCATATGCCCATAAGCCTCCGTGTGAATGTAGTTATTTAATGAGCTCCCCAGCCAAGAAGTCTTGTTATTCCAGGGAAGAAAGGCACCACCATTCTATACTACCGTTTAGTGCAGTGTCCTTCTTTATTGTCCAGAAACAGGGCAGGACATCTCATCTAGAAGCCAGTGAGGATCCCACCACATACAGCCATTCCACTGCCAACCCTGGAAAGATAGCTCCTCTATCCAGAGGCAATGCTAGGAGGAACTCCTGTATTTCCATTGAACTTACCAAATCCTGGGTGACCTCTTTGCTAATGGTAGGGAGGCCTCAGACTATAATGGAAAGAGTTCTGAATCTGAAGAGGAAGGACCTCAGTTTGAATCCTGGCTCTGACACTTTACAATCTGTGTGATAGGAATAGGGACAAAACTGAGCTCGTTATTTTCTTGGTGTATAGTACTGCCAAGTGAAGAAGATCCCCCTACCAGGGCAGATTAGCATCTTCTCTGCAAATAATAGACCTTGGGGGGTTACTTAACACTCTTGAGAGATTAGGTGACTTACTCAGGGTCACACATGCTAATATGTGTCAAAGGTAGGACTTGATCCTCAATTTTTCTGGTTTTGAGGTCAGTTGTCTATGAACTATGCCATGCTGCCCTGCATGAGCTGTGTGACTTTGAGAAAATATGGCCATTTGTTTGGGCCAAAGTATTCTCCACTGTAAAATGAGGGATTTGGACTACATGCTTTATAAAACCCCTCTCAGCTCTAATTCTTTTGATTCTTAGGGTTGAAAATCATCCTTCTAGACAGAACAATATTTATTGGTCAGTATAGACATCCCCCTCCACTAGCAGGAATGAAAGTTCACTCTTCAGTGTGGTAATAACCAGGCCTCAGGGATTTAGAATTGGAAGGCTCAGCTAGTCTGCCCTTCCCCTCCTTCCTTTTCATATCCCCAACTCTTTGGCTTTGCCAGGATCTAAGTCAAAAAGGAGCTGATGACCAGCAATGTGGTCCATCCAATTTCATTTGGATTCTTAAATTTTCCCACCCCAAATTCCTTTCAGTTTTTCTTATTTTTTTTAAAAGCTTTGTCCAAGTGTTAACATTCCTTGTTGACTCATACTGAAGATTCTTAATGTTCCTTAATGTTATAGATCCCTTTGGCAGCCTGGTGAAGCTTATGGATCTCCTCAAAATCACACACTTAAATGTATAAAATAAAATACCTAAGAATACAGATTAATCAGTTATATTGAAATAGTTATCAAAGTATTAAAAGAAAACAAGTTCACGGACCCCTGGAGAAGAACATCTGATTTATGCATTTCACTTGAGTTAGCTTGCTAAATCTCTTAGGAGATGATCATCAGCATACTATAGCCAGCTTAGATGGGAGCTTCCCAGGAGGAGAGATTTTCAGTATGAATGCAGAGGAATCCAAACTTCCTCTGATTTCATCAGTTCAACTCTTTTATTTCTTTCTCAACCATTCACTTACAGAAAAATCAGAGATTCTTATATTTAAAACTAGAAGACCTCAGAGACCTTTTACAGAGGAAAAAACTGAGGCCTGGGGCCATTAAATGATTTGCCCAAGGACAAATAAGCCAGAAGTGGCATAGAAGAAATTTAAATCCAGATCTCTGACTCTACAGTCAGGGTTCTTTCCACTGTACCACAAGGCACAAACTTTAACAAACCCAGTGCCTTAGCCTGTGAACCCAAAACTACTGATTCTCCCTTTTCCATCTTCCCAAAGCCCACACGCTGCCACCCCATCTACATCATCACTTGCAGCACCAGCTTTGAGTTGTTTTCCCAGAACTGAAGGTAGGTTAGCATTGATTTAACCATACTCTCTCAACCACTTTAAGCTCATGCATGAATGGAATGGTTGTAGCCAGTTGGTTGTATTTGGGAGGCTAGTGTCATGGCTTTGGTTTGCTAAAGGGCTCACTCAGTCAGCCTCTTTTCCCTGGCCACAGAGTATGCCCTTACTTTTGATCACTTGTGAATATATAGTTGACCCATTTGTCAGTTTTCTTTGGGAACTGAGGGCACATGGTCTAACCAGTAAACAGTAAATTGACTAGTATACTGCTCGTTATATTTCAGTGTCACGAGTAGTATTGACAACATAGGCTTTCCTCAAGCCAGATAAGCAAGACTTTTTCAAAAGGCCCACTTCATTTAATTGTCAATCTTGAAAACATCCCTAAACATGATAAGCGCACAGTAATACCTTATATAGGAACGCCTGTGGAATTGCTCTATGTGAATGTGTGTGTGTGTGTGTTTGCCACATTTATTGGGAGAGGAGGATAATGCATCTTTAGAACACCAGTACCTGACATATACTCATCATGATCACTTAATAAATGCTTGCAGACTGACTGACTGACTAAAGAGAGTGCTAATGATTTGTAAACTGGTGGTAGTTGGGTTTTTGTTTGTTTGTTTTTTTAAGGGGACTTCCTTCTGCCTCTTGAACATAGTTTCACAGTAAGCAATGGGGACATGTGCTAAGTATTTCTGAGAAATGAGGGTGGGTTGTAGGGAAAACAACCCACAGCGAGGAAATTCTGGCCGTTAACAACATGGGAGATTTAATGGGTTTTTTAAAAGGTGTAAATCAAGGGAAAATGTCTATTGTTATCATATAATAAGAAGTTGCCCTTTATTTCAATTTGACTGGTACCATTCATCCATGTCCTCATAAAAGATGAGGAGATGTGGTAAATATCATATTTTCATTACTAGTTTCGTGAATCACTGATAGCCTGCTCCTCAGACATAGAAATGCTTCTTTTTATTGTATTCCAACCTTAAGTGGATTTTATTAAAACAGGATTATCATGAAGCTTATTAGGTGAAGACTGGGTAGAACATCAAATCCACAGAGGATATTCCTCCACAGGTTTTCTCTGATCGAGACTGTCATGAACCATCAATACATTTGGAAAAAAGTCAAGTTATGGGAAATTCTAGATTTGCGAGTAAAATTAATTTCCATTCAGATAGCTCAATAAATGCAAAACCACCTTGGATAGGATAGAATTTCTCCTTAAGTAAGAGATTGTGCATGCTTAGAGACTCACAAGAGGAATTAACCAATTTTTTACCTTGGGTAAATCACATAATCTCCCTGGACCTGTTTGCTTGTTTGTAAAATAAAAAGGTTGTCCTAGATGGTTTCTAAAGTACATTCTAGCTCTAGATCTATGACCTTGGCATTTTCCAGAGCAAAAGGATTGCAGTAGAATGAGGAAACTCTATCTAGTGGTCTGGCATCCCAAGGATTTATCCTGTCCATTTTGAGAAGCTTGTCTCCCCATCCTTACACTGGAATGGTAATAATTGAGAGCAAACAAATGGTAAAGAAGGTTGATTGGCATTGATTTCACTAGCTGTACAATTCAGGCCAAAAGACCTAAAGGAAGGACATCTAGGTTTTTTTCTTAAGAAAAAAAGTTCTGTTATATTTTTCAGACTTCTCTGCTGGTTTATATGGAGTGACATATACTCAGTTAGGTATAGTAATAATCATTATTGCTATTATTCTAGTTTGCATTTATTTAGTGTTCTAAGGTCTTTGATCTTCACAACCCTGGGTAGAAGGTGAAATATCATGTTGTACCTCGGCCCTCATGCTCATCAATTACCATAATCAACAGAAAAGCAGAGGCCATTTAAAAAGAAATATCTAGGACATGGGGTCAGGACCAGATGGCATAGGAAGTAATCATCTTCTTGGCTGGCATCTGCAAGAAATCAGACAATCAATCTCATGAAAAAATCAGTCAAAAGATATAGAAGAGATGCAATACTCCCAGCCTCTCCTTTCATTCATTCTTTATTTAGGTTGCTGATGCTAACTGCTGATGCTGGGACTGACTGAAAAGATAAAATTGGAGTCAACATCCCAGCTCCATCTTTTATTACAAATGTGACTTTAGCCAATTCATTAAACTTCAGAAGACTTGTTTCATCCTATGCTTTGTAAAAAAGAGGGGATTGGATTAGATGACCCTACCAGTTCTAAACCTATGATCCTGTGGTGCAAACTAACGTCTGATTTTTCACCTTCCTCAACACCATGAGGGATGGACTTTCTCACCTCCCAATGTTGGGTTGCATCTAGATTCTATGAAAGTCAAGGAATCTTGGAACTGGAAGTGGCCTCAAGAAGTATCTTCCTCTATCCCCCACTCCTCAGTAGGTCTATACTCAAACTATCTCTAATGTCAATCTAATCTGGGACCCTTCAAGAAGAATTTTCCTGTAATCCCCCTCCCTCTTCTTCCTATGTTTCAGCTTCCCTCTCCTGACATTTTATCTTGTAGCCAGCTAAAACTGGATTTGTGGTATGTTGGAGAAAAAAAAGAATTGACCTGAAAGTAAGGAGACACAATGTTTTAATACTGGTTCTGCCACTAACTTGTTATACATGAGCCCCAGAAAAGTTTTTCCTTTCTCTAGGTCTTGGTTTTTTCCTTTGTAAAATGAAGGAGTTTTACAGTAATGAGATCCTTTCCATGTCTAATACTGAGTCAGGGATTTAGGGTGTAAAAGAGTGTCAGATTTAAAATCAGAGTCCTGGGCTCAAATCCTGACTCTCTCTTACTACCTGAGTAACTTAATTTCTCTGAGCCTTGACTTCCTCAACTGTAAAATGTAGGTGCTTTATTAGATAACTTCAAAGATTCCTTAGAGTTTTAACTCTATGAACCTATGAATCTACAAATACCCATTCCAATGAGGTAGTAGAGGGAGTGGGAGTTAATTTTATTTAACAAATCATGTGGCATAAAGGTAGTTTATTATAGTATGATCCCAGCATGTCAATAAATGTGATTCACATTTTTTAAAGTAAAAATTTCCAGTGTCTCCATCCCACTTACACACACACACACACACACACACACATACTATAGTCAGCACTATAATATCTTCATTAAACCACCAAAAAAAGTTACTTTAATATTTATTAAATAACATTAAAGACTCTGGATGAAAATCATGAGATCCTAGAGAGCCATAGTTGAAAACCATCATAAATGTGAAATGGCATGCAGATGACATGGCCACTGTCAAAGTCTCCTGTAGCATTAGCCACAGTAGGGGAAAGTTGTAGATTTCCTGGATTTGGGTTTTACTTTATTTTTTCCTAGAAGTAATCTGTGAATTATTTCAATTGGAATTTCATTTTCTATGTTCATGAGTACTAGGAAGTTCTTTTCTATTATTTCCTTCATTATAGTGTTAAGGATTTTTTTGTCCTGTTATTCTTCTGGAAGGCCTATGATCTTTAAGTTGTCTGCATGTATACTGTCTTTGAAATTCACATGTTTTGCTTCCATAGTGAGCATATTTTCTCTTAATGCTATTGTTTTGTTCTTCTCTTCTTCTAAGTTGTCCTTCACTTCTGCATATTTGCATTTCCATTCTATTGTTCTCTATTTTGTTTCTTTAGTGAGACGACATTAGAAATTCAAATTATTTTTTTTCACTCATATTTTTGCTGTGTAGGACATAAATTATGCTCTCATAATTCTCATTTCTCTTTTAAGCCACTCAGGAATCAGTAATCACACATCATGTTTTTTGCTAAAATTCCACAGGGTTTTCTCTCCCATGAAGGGTTAGGTCATTTTTCTTTATTTTGCAATATTTATTCATAAATACCTGAACTTGTTTACTAGATCTGGAGGCCATGTTTCCTTCCATTATTATTGTTTTCTTTTTTGACTTACCTGTTTGCATTCAAGATTTCTGAGATTTTTTTCTTCCTGAAATCTTTGATCCTTTCAGTCTTCCCCATTCCCTCCTTATTATCCTTATTACTCACTTCCTGACTCCCTCCCCTCTGATTGTGGTTTCCTTGGGATCTCAAAGCATCTTGGCCTCCTCCCACAATGAGTAATTCATCATTCAATAGCCTCGGTCTCTGTCCCCAACTGACTTTTGAGTCAAAACTGAGCCCAGTTGGATATTGTGCTTTTTCTCTCAAGCTTGGAAAAATGCTACACAGACCTCCCACATACACATACAGTGCCCTGTCCTAGTGACCTG
The DNA here is from genome assembly GCA_023548195.1 of Bettongia penicillata ogilbyi. Taxonomy (NCBI): domain Eukaryota; kingdom Metazoa; phylum Chordata; class Mammalia; order Diprotodontia; family Potoroidae; genus Bettongia; species Bettongia penicillata. The sequence continues at coordinate 3,992,903 of JAJHZJ010000413.1, forward strand.
TCCACCCCCCCTGCTCCTCAGTTCTCTGGCCTTGCACTGGCAATTCAAAGTCAGGTTTTTTCTAGCACTAGTAGTTCAGAGCTTTGCAGCACTAGTGCTTCCAGGTTGTAGCCCCTGGCAGGCTTTTGTCCCTGAAGGGCAGTGGTCAAACTGTCAAAGCCCAAACAAACTTTCTCAGGCTGGAGCCAGGATTTCCATGGCCCTGGAAAGAAGAAAAAAGGGACTGGTGTATAGAAGTGGGTATCTGTATCATGTCCCTGTAACCATTAGAGCAGCTTTGCTTGCTGGTAGTGTATGAGGTAAGGAAGGGGTGCTGGGTGACCTTAGGTTCAGTGAGCATCAGTTTTTGTGTTTGAGTTTTTTTAACCTTCTTCTGAAGTCTGGGTGTCCTAGACCATGGAAACAACAGAAGTTGCTTTATCTTTGGTACATAATTTATGTTTTGGGAAGGTTTGAGAGGTCAAATAAAATGTTTAGTGCTTTTATTGCTCATGTGACCCAGAAGTCGTGTCTCTTTTTTAAAGGACTTATTTCAACTTTTTTCTTCTCTTCTAAGTCATTTTCATCGGAATTTGTGGAATTGACAGCTATAAGGTCCCTTAGAGATTACCTGGCTCTAACTCCCCATGTTATAAAAGTGAGGCCCAGAGGGGTGAAGGGACTGGCCCAAGATTTCAGTCAGTAAGAAGCAAGACTAGAATTTGAATCCAGGTTTCTTTTCACTATATATTTTTTTCTCCTCTGACTTTCTCTTTTCTTTCTTTAATTTTTTTTCTAAGGGAGACAGAGGTGACAGAAAAGGATGCAGAAAAGAGAGAGAAAGAGACAGAGAGAGAATTTTAAAATTTTGGTTCAGCTCAGAAAGAGTGGCTCTAAGATATTTCATTGTCTCTCCTGCCAAAAGATGACATCTGTTAAGTGCTAACAGGACATAATCCCTACTTTGAAAAGCATGAGGTCAGATTTATGAGGCTGTTTAGGGATAAAAGAAAACTAGAATGTCACAGAAATTTCTAGGGCTCATATTCTATGATCCTGCAGTAGGTTGCAGACAGTCTCACAACCCAGAAAGACCTTGGGAATAATCTAAAACAGAATGGCACAAGACAAAATGTGATAAAGGAGATCATTGGGAGCAAAGATCTAACTGACCTTGGCTTTGGGATAAGGTTAGAGTTCTCTCACCTCTGCAGAGGGAGCAGGGATCATTCTTTCCATCTATTGTTGGATTCATTGGGCCCCTTCACAAGACAGTACATTAGATAGGTTGTCCAATGTCTCAGGTCATTAACTATGAAAACAGAGGCATATTCTTAAGGAAGAACTAAATGGTTTATGAAAGTTAGCATGACCTGGCAAACGGAGATTGGTCCTTGCCTGACATACTGCCTATAGAGATCCAAAGCAAGTCACTTAGCCTCTCAGTGGCCCCAGAGAACTCTGTAAGGCTCTAAGTTACAGAGAAGTGGCACGTCTACATTCATGAAGGGAATTTCTTCATTGGGAATTTTCTATACCAATGAAATCATAGGTTTTGCCCTAAAAATGGCTTGTGGAAGGTGCAGGAGAGGCTCTAACTTTCAGAATGCCCAAATTAGCCCACAACACAATGGAGGATAGCCATACTGAAAGGTACAACCTCTAAAACTATACATAGCTTACTCTAAGCAAGATTGGTGAAGTCCTACATTTCCAGGGCATGAGGCTGAATTTTCATCACTGCTTCTTTGGGAGGAAACCTTTGCTCCACCTTCTCCAGTTCCCAGGGGAAAATATAAATTGTGAAGGCAGCCCTACTCTTACCTTACTGCCATTTGGGGTATACTCAGCATGGTTGTTGTAGAGACAGAGTCAAGGATAAAAGTAGACAGTGATAAAAGAAAGGAATATATGACATTTTGTTGTTCAGTCGAGTTCAACATTTTGTGACCCAATTTGTGGTTTTCTTGGCAAAGACACTGGAGTGGTTTGCCATTTCCTTCTATAACTCATTTTACAGTTGAGGAAACTGAGGCAAACAGAGTTAAGTGACTTGCCTCATGTCACACAGCTAGTAAGTTTCTGAGGCCAAATTTTAACTTAACTCTTCCTGACTCCAGGCCTAGTGGTCATCTGTTGTACCACTAAGTTGCCTACCATATGATGTACAGTACACTCAATTGTTCTGCAAGCATTTATTAATCACCTGTTATGTGCTGGGCACTGTGTGAGTGGCAAAGACAAGAGCTTATATTTAATGAATAGAAGTAAACATGTTAATATATAGGTACAGATTGAATATGCCCAAAGTAAATATAAGAAAAAATTAGAGGGGAAAACACTGGCAGTTGGGGGTACTTAGAAAGACTTCATTAGAGGGTGAAGCTTAAGATGAATTTCAAAAGAAAATAGGGATTCTAAGAGGGAGAATAAAGGGAAAATTGTATTTCAGGCGCAGAGGACACTATGAATGGTGATGAAAGATGGAGTGAAAAACAGCATGAAAGCCAATCTGATTGGATCATAGTATTTGTGAGGGGGAGTAATGTGTAATAAACTTTGAGAGGTAGAAGCCAGGCTGAGAAGGACTTCAAATGCCAAACACAGGAGTTTTATTGGACCTTTGAAGTAATAGGGAGCCACAGGAGGTTAATTATTGCGTATGAGAAGTGTTGTAGTCAGAGCTGAGTTTTAGAAAAATCATTAGATTTTTGGTAGATTGGAGAGGCAGAAAGACCAAAAAGAAAAGCATTGCCATTGCTCCAAGGAGGGGTGAGAGAGGCCTGATGTCATGTAATGGTTGGGTCAATGGAAAGAAGCAGACAGATGCAAGAGGGTCTGCTCCATCCAGGTCCAGCAAGGGCTCGATACTAGCTTCTGCCTGCTGAAGGAGGGGTGGCTTACTTACTTGCAAGGGTCTGGTACCAAGGATATAGGCCTCAGCCTCAGGACCAAAGACTTAAGAGACCGCTGCCTCCTATTAACCAAACTGATCACTAACAGAACAGGACGTAGATGCTCCCTTTGGTTCCCCTCACCAAAGAAACCAAGAAACAAATGTGAAAAAGTCTGCAACAGGCTGCCTAACTGGACACGCCCATCTGGAATCCAGAGCACCGACGACAGTGCAGGGATCTGCTGAGAGAGCAAGTGAGGCTTCAGGAAAACGTGACTCCAGGTTGCACAACACCCAGGATTAGACAGAGCAGTTGTCTCTTCCCTTTGGAGGAGACACCAATGGGGTAAGCTGCCAGGTGTGGCCAGTCAGGGCAGTTCAAGTAAGCAACCAGGACTTGGCTTGTTCATCAGAGGCTGGTCAGTAGGTATGGAATGTGGTCTGGGGCCAGCTACCCTTCCATGGATCAGGGTGGGACTACCTCCTCGAAGCAGGCTGGGCACATCCCCATGATGCCAAGGAGTCAGGCCACAGCTGATCCCTCCCCACTCCCCATCTCTATGCTCCAGGCTTCCATTGCCCTCAGGGGAAGAGGTCCTACCTTGGCATGCCCCACTTGCAGCTCAATTCCCAGTTGCTTCCAAAGAAGCTAAATGTGTTGGGGGCAGGGTGAGAAGTATGTGAGGGGGAGGGCAGTGTAGAGGACTGAAAGAAAAAACAGTTCTAGCCATGACAGCCTCCTTAGAGAGAGAGAGAGAGACTCAGAGTTTCAAAGATAGGCTATAGAGAAACCAGAAGAATAACCTTTAATACTTTTGTTTCAGTGTTTCTAGTCCTGGCTGAAATCTTGACATTCAGTGAAAGTGAAAGTCAAATTCAAAAACCAAACACAGGTTTCAGGTTTTCTGCTATACCTTTTTTTTTCTTTAAAGTGATCAGCAAACTCATTTTTCTAATTTGATGAATGTGAAATACCAATAAATCAACAAGTGGTTATTATATACTTGCTATGTGCCAAACACTGTGTTAAGCACTGAGGATACCACTACAAAGAACAAAACAATCGCTCTCCTCTATAGATATTGATGTCAATGTAGGTTTAGATGCATGTGTAAACTTAGATTATATAAATATAGTCACACATGGGTCTGGATGGAAATGAGAAAGATGGACCGAGAGGTAGAGATGGAAAAAGAGAGAGAGGAAAGAGAGAAAAAGGAAGGAAGGAAGGAAGGAAGGAAGGAAGGAAGGAAGGAAGGAAGGAAGGAAGGAAGGAAGGAAGGAAGGAAGGAAGGAAGGAAGGAAGGAAGGAAGGAAGGAAGGAAGGAAGGAAGGAAGGAAAAAAGAAAGAGAGAGGAAGGAAGGAAAAGAAAAAGAAAGAGGAAAGAAAGAGGCGAGATGGAAATAGGGACAAAGACAGGATAAGGATAGGAATGGAGCTGGAGATGGGGTTAAAGACAGACATAAGAATGTATATATGAGGCAGCATGGTATAGTGGATAGAAAGCTGGACTTGGAGTCAGGAAGACCTGGGTACAAGCACTGCCTCTTATACATACTGATTTTATGACCATGGGCAAGAAACGTACCCTTAACTTGAAGACTTAATTGTAGAACATTTTCTGATTTGCATTGAGAGAGTGATATTCCTGGGGGCAGCCAAGCGGTGTAGTGCAGAGTGTGCTCCGCCTACCCTAGAGTCAAGAAGACCTGAGTTCAAATTTGACTTCTGATGCTTGCCAGCTGTGACCCTGGGCAAATGACTTAACCTCTGTTTTCTTGTTTTCTCATCTATTAAATGGGGATAACATCAGCACATTTTTGCCAGGGCTTTTGCAAGGATCAAATGAGATAATAATTATAAAGCCCTTAGCATAGTGTCTGGCACATAGTAAGCACAATATAAATGTTAGATATTATCATGGCTATTATTTGTGCATCAGGAGTTTTCTACACCAGTGAAATAACAGGTCTAAATCCCCCCATAAAAAATACATAGACAGATACTAGTCAGAGAGACAGACAAATGTATGTGTGCGTATATATATATATATATATATTATATATACACGCACACATATGTATGTGTATATATATACATATGTATGTGTGTATATATGCATACATACATATATACAAACATATATTTTGTTCATGAGGGAAAAGTCCACATAAACTCTGACTTTAACCCACACCATTTCCCTGTGTCTTACCCAGGGCTGGGTAAAAAAACCTTAAAAGGAAAACTGTCTGACTAAAGCCAGACAACTGGCCCCTTAAGAGCACATTTATAATTTATTTATGGCTTAATATTTTCCACTGATCGGATTAATAAATCATGTTTTCATTCAACTTGTTTTCTCCAAGGTATGAATTTCTCTATTTTGATACCAGATCTTAACATGTTTTGTTTTGCTTGTCCATTTTCCAGTTCATTTTTGTAGCTACAGGGAGAAATTTATTAGTCTGTATTGCCGCCTTTCTGCTGTTGCGGAGCTCGATTCTCTGAACACCCAGCAATCCCTGAGGGAAGCAATCTCAGACAACGAAGTAGCAGCAGCCAAGCAAAGACACCAGCAAGTCTTAGATTATGTGCAGGTAACTGTGGGCTCCCACTGAGGCGAAGGAGGGGAAGTTAGAGGTGGGCGATGAGAATCCAACTTACATCCCAACAGATTCCTCCTCAACTAGAAAAATGGGGGTGGGCAGGGTGATGGGGTGAAAGAATGATGGTGACATTCCAAAGACTATGACGGTAACTACCTGGGCAACCTTGGACAAATCACATTTCTTTGACAACTGTTTCCTCATCAGTTGAATGGGGAAGTAGGGTAGGATAAGGCCCCTTCTAAATATCTTTCTCCCCCAAACCTCTTATCCCTTTTAATTGAACCTCTCCTGAAGATTTTGTAATTTTCTAATTTAAGGTAATTTGTCTTCATCCCCTCCTCACCTCAACCCCTCATTGGAATCCAAATTCATTAAGGAAAAGGAGTATGTGTGTGGTGGGAGAAGGGTGTATGTGTATGTATATCATTTTCTCTCTAGTATCTATAGATGCAGAAAGACTTGGTGGATAGGGTGCTGGGCTTAGCAACAGAAAGACCTGAGTTCAAATCTTCCTTTTGATTCTTACTGCCTGGGGAATGCTGGCAAGGTCACTTAACCTTTATGTGTCTCAAGTAATTCCCTATGACATATCTACCCAGTCATAAACATGTTGCATCTGCTTTGGTGGCTAAAACTCCCCAGCCTGAAAAAAATCACATACTCTTCTAGTTCTCACATATTCCCAATACCTAACATCCTGTACTCAGTAAGTGCTCAGTAAGTAATAAATAAATGTTGAATTGAACAGAGGTATTATGTCCTTGAAAAAATATTAAATATTGCTAGTATGTTCAAAGAACATTCATGTTCTTTCCATATATTTCCTATTCCGATTAAGGAAATACAATGCCTAGGGCAAAACAGAAACAAAACCAAAAAGATTCCTATCAATTTCCATGAAAAACTACAGCTCAGTCAGAATCCCAATGAGAGTCGATTCTGCCATGGCCATAGGCAATGGTGACTTCTCAACTCAAAGTGAAAATAAACAAGATAAAGACAGGTAGAAGATCTGGATATTATCCAGGTCTAGCTTATCTGCTCATTCCTAAGGATGAGTAACACAATTTATTTTTCATTGACAGCTTTCAAAAAAAGTTGAAAAGAACAAGTGATTATTAAACACTAAAGAAGGTGACCTCAGGAAAAAAAAGAAAAAGAGAAATAGCAACAATGAGATGATGGCAGCTTCTTGTTAACTCAGCCAATTTGGGGAGTATTCCATATTTTAGGGAGATCTGACTTTTTCAAGGATCGTGGATACTGGGACAGCATCAGCATTAGCAGGGAAATCTTCTCTTTGGCCAAAGAACCAGGGAATTTCCATAGTTCTGGGACTCAGTTCTTGCTGACCTAAAAGGTAGTGTCACATGATAAAATATAAGTGTGGACAGACTTATGGGAGGAACACTAAACTCAGAGTCAAAACATCCGTGTTCTCATCCCAGCTCTGCCACTAAGCCCTACAGACAAGTCACTTTATGGAAGAAGGAAAAAAACATTTATTAAGTGCCTATTATGAACCTGGAACTATGCTAAATGCTTTATTAGAGGTAGTTAGGTGGTGTAGTAGATAAAATACTGGACCTGGAGTCAGGGAAGACCAGTCTCAGACTTTACTAGCTGTATGACTTAACCTCTGCCTGCCTCAGTTTCCTGAATTGTAAAATGGGGTTAATAACAGCATCTACCTCTCTGGGTGGTTGTAAAGATCAAATGAGAGTATTTGCAAAGCACTTAGCACAGTATGCGGCACATAGTAGATTCTCTATAAATGTTTATTTCCTTCTCCTTACAAATATCATCTCATCTGATCCTTACAACTCTGGGAGGTGTGTGCTATTATTATCACCATTTTACAGTTGAGACAAGTGAGGCATACAGAAGCTAAGTGACTTGCCCACAAAACCACAAAGCTAGTAACTGTCCAACGCTGGATTTCAACTTAGAACTTACTGACTGCGGTGCCCAACATTCTATCCACTGTACCACCTAGTTGTCTCTCTTTTTCACTTTATAAAATGGGAACATTAGTAAAATTCACATTGTTGCTTTTACAAAATCAGAAGACAATAGCTCTTCATAGAACTTTTAATTGAAAATACTATGCAAATGTATAAATGTTTTATAAATATCGGTTATGTAGATTTGTAGAGACACCAAGTTAGGGAATGAGAGAAATTTGAGTAGGAAATGGTGAATTGGCAATTCTTTAACATCTTCAAAAAGAGTTTTTTCTGGTCTGCTCCCCTTTTTGCCCTAGCTTTACTCGCCTTCTTTCCATTGAACTGCGATATCCCAGATGAATGAGGGAAAGAAAAGAAAGAGAAAGAAAGGAAGAGAGAGAGAGGAAAAGGAAGGAAGGAAGGAAGGAAGGAAGGAAGGAAGGAAGGAAGGAAGGAAGGAAGGAAGGAAGGAAGGAAGGAAGGAAGGAAGGAAGAAATTAAAATTCTTTTCTTCTACTCTCTGGATTTATATTGTGGGAAGGAAAAATGATTATTTGAAAAAGGAATAGAATTATGCGGCAAGAGGAGATAATAGTGGGCTGGTTTCCAGTTTTATGCCCAACGCTATGAAGCAATGTGGTAGAGTTATAGCAGCGGGACATCCTAGACTTCCTGAAACAGAAATGAAAGTACATTTGAACACGTCTTTCCTAAACAAACATCTTTCGTCAGATCATCCCTTGTTCTCTCTTTGCTTACTACAGTCGGACCAAAAGATGGCCATACTCTTTGTCAAGGCCAGCCCTTTTATTGAGTTCTTTGCTCTCATTCCCTTCTATCTCTCTAGCAATTTTCTCCTTTAATCTTTTCTATCTCTGTTTCTCTGTGTATTTCTCTGTCTCTTTCTGTCTCTGCCTCCCCCCTCCTATCTCCTCCTTTCTCCACCATTTTCTTCTTCCTCCTCCTCCTCTTTCTCTTCCTTCTCCCCCTTCTTCTCCTTCCCCTCCTCCTTCTCCTTCTCCTCTTCCTCCTCTTCCTTTTCTCTCTTCTATTCTTAAAAAACCTTTGCTTTACTTGTGATCCCTTCAAGTAATTGATTCATCTCTCTTTCCCTTTCACAGCTAAAATCTCAAAAGGAAAAAAGTCATTTGTACTTTCCCAGAACTCATCCTTCTTGATCTTTTTACTGCCTTTGACATGGTTGGTCATTTCCTATTTTTAAACACTCTTCTTCATAGCTTTCCTAATACTACTCTACTGGTCCTCCTCCTACCTATCTGTCCAGGTCTTCTCAGGCTTCTTTACAGGATCTTCACTTTTCTCCTGTCCTTTAGAAGAGATGATATCCCAAGATTTTGTCCTGTGTCCTCTCATTTCCCTCTACCCATGAGATCCAGAGGATCTCAATTGTTCTTATGGTTTGAGTTAACATTTCTGAGGGGCTGCCTCCTAAATCTACATATTCAGCCTTCATCTCTTTGCTGGGCTTCAATTCCAATTTAATACCTACTGAACTTCACCACCTAAATGTCCCATAAACAGTTAAACCTGACATGCACAAAATGAAACTCATCATCCTTCCTCTTTTTTGAAATTAATTACTTTGTTTTCAGTTTTCAACAATCACTTCCATAAGTCTTAGATTTTCTCCCCCTCTCTCCCCGAGACAGCATGTAATCTTATATGGGTTCTACACATACGTTTGAATAGAAGAATCAAAACGAATGAGAGAAACCATGAGAAAAAACAAAACAAAACATAACACAAGAGAAAATATTCTGCTTCATTCTGTGTTCCAGTTCCATAGTTCTTTCTCTGGATGTGGATAGGATTTTGCCTGAAGAGTCTTTTGGGAATGTTTTGGGTCCTTGCATTGCTGTGAAGTAATAGGTCTACCAGAGACAGTCCCCACACACTGTGGCTGTTACTGTGTACAATGTTCTCCTGGTTCTGCTCCTTTCACTCAGCATCAGTTCGTATAAGTCCTTCCAGGCCTCTCTGAAGTTCTCCTGTTCATCATTTCTTATAGTACAATAGCATTCATTACATTCATATACCACAACTGGTTCAGCCATTCCCCAATCGATGAGCATCCCCTTGATTTCCAGTTCTTTGCTACCACAAAGAGAGTTGCTATAAATATTTTGGGCCTTTTCCCAAAGAGATCATAAAAATGGGAAATTTATAGCAGCTCTCTTTGTGGTAGCATCATCCTTCCTCTTGAAGGAAGGGTTCCCCTTGTTCCAAACTTCCCTTTTCCAGTCACCCTTTAAGTTACCCACCTTCATAATGTTGGAACTATCCTTCACCCTTCACCCTCCTTAACCTATGTTATCTAAACAGTTGTCAAATCTTCTTCCATAGCATTTCTAGCAAACATCTGAATGTGTTGTTGCCATTGACATAGCTACCCTAATTAACATCATCTTTTCTGGCCAGGCCTGCTACAATAGCCTACTAAATGGTCTTACTGCTTCCAATCTCTCCCCTCTCTAAGCCATCCTCCACTCTGGTGGCAAAATAATCTCCCTAGACTGCAAATCTGATGGTGATACTGCCATCCTCAAGAATCTTCAGTAGCTCCCCACTGCCTCTATGTTAAAATTTGAAAATCCTCTGTTTAACATCTATGGCCTCACACAGTATGCCAAACTTATTTCATACTAGCTCCCTTTACATGCTCCATATTTCTGCACATTAGCCTGCTTGCTATTCTCCATCTCTAGCTTCCATGTCTTTGCATAGGCTATCCCCCTGTGAATAGTATAAACTCCCTTCTCACCTGTACCTTTTAGGATTCCTAGTTTCCTTCAGGAATGAGCTCAAAGGCCACCTTCACTAACTCCCATCATTAGTTCTATCCCCCTTCTGAAATTGTTTTTTATTTTTCTAGGCATATATTGCATAACAACCCCATCCCCTAGAGGAGTAACATTTGTCTAATTGAATTAACGGAAAGGTGTCTTTAAGGTCTCTTCCCCCTCTTTTTTTCCTATCCTTCCAAAATGGCTCTAAGCATGTTTAGGGCAGTGACTCATTGGCTGTTCTAGATTCTGTTCCCATGTTACATAAGCCACTGTGTCCATAACCAATGATGATACCTAACTTTATATAGCACTTTAAGTTATGCCAAGGGCTTTACACAGATTCTCTCATTTGTTGATGATAGGCCTAGGAGATAAAGGCTCTCATCAACTCCATTTTATAGATGAAGAAACTGAGGTTGAGAGAGATTAAGTAAATTGATCCAAATTGAAAAGTCAACAAACACCGGGGCAAGATTTGAACTCTGGTCTCCCTGATTCCATGTCCATGTCCATGTCCAATTCTCTATTCACACCTCAGACCAACAGATCAATATGTCTCTTTATTCTGATGAAGCTTCTTCTGTTTGTCTGGCTCCCAGACAATTGTTCCTGATTTCCAGTATGCCACTTACACCTGTCTTTCCCCTACTCCCATACAGCTCCCCCTAACATATGTTTCTTTTCTATCCCTCTCCTCTTCCCACAGTCAAGTCAATCAAGCCAGGCAGCTGTAAAAAAGCAGAACAGGTTGAGAATTCATCTGAGCTCCAACCTGTTTCCTTTTCTCCTTGCAGGGAATTTGAAACACCCCAACCCTATTCCATTCCATCCCCACACCTGGGTACCCTTCCTCCAATCAGTCAGGATGAAAAGACATAAATGGCTTGGAAAGAAGCCAGTTCCTAAAGGGTTAAAAACCCATCTTTCCCGCCAGAGAGAACCCAGACTCTCTCCCGGATTCCCCAGGCTCCAGGGAGTCCTCCCACTCCTGCTGGTATAGGATCATTTCAGCCCCAAATCTCTCTTTCCCCCCCTCCCCCAGAAAGAAACCTTGGGTATTGGGTTAGGATTATTTTGATCAGGCCTTTCCTTCCCCCGCATTTTTTTTGCCCCTCTCCAAATGAAAACCATCTGCAGCCACTCACCTATTGGTGCACACATCTCAGCCCACCACATACTGCAACCTTCAGAGGTGACCACAAGCCACGAGAGCATTTGTATGATTCCAGATCTAAGACAGTGCTGAAGTCACTACACAAACCAAACATTGTAAAGAGCAAAGGAGTCTATGTAAATAAGGTTATGAAGAGAAGCCAGCAGGCACAGCCAGAACGGAGGGGAATGGGGGCAGTGTAGAAAATCACAGATAAGGTCTGCGGACTCTCCAAACAGCCCACCCAGAGCAGAAATTGTCGAGGCCTCAAGTTTGGCATATTCTGGAGCTGCTGAAGCTGAAATGGCAATTAGGATATAATTTATATACTGTAATGCTTCAAATGCTCCTAAGCTGTATTAGAAACACAGCTCATTTAATATGACCAATCTATCATCCCCACGGGCACCTTGTAACTAGGTTGTGAGAAAGCTGATCACCCTTATATTTTAATAAAAATAATATCTCACCTATGTACAGTGGTGGGAATATAGGGGGAGGGCATTAATTTATGAGTTGAAAACTGATTTTTTTAAAGGCAGGGTGAAAAGAAATGGGTACTGAGCATTGTAACAAACAGATCCACAAAGCTTACAGGTTGAGTTTTTTCAGTTGTTTTTTTTAATGTGTCAGCAAGTCTTTAGCAGTTGAATTTGGACCTTTAAGACCAGAAAGGATTATGTTGTCAGTTACCTTTAGATCAACAGTAGAAGGCAAAAATGGGTGAAAATTGGGCGTCTTTTAAAACTACTTAGCTAAGTCACATTAAAGTCAACCTTAGCACCACAAATGTCTAGCTAAGAAAGATCTTTGAGATCATTTGGTCTGGAGTTCATGAACTTGGTTTTTAGATAGATAAACAGATTGGTTTCAATATCATTGATTTCCTTCACAATTCTGTGTATTTTAGTTCATGAATTTAAAAACATTCTTCTGGGAAAGCATCTATAGGCTTCATCAGATTGCCAATGACACACACACACCCCAAAAAAGTTTAAGAACCTCTTATCCTGTGCACCCCTCCCATTTTATAGAGAAGACAAGTTAAGGCCTGAAGAAGGCCATGAATCCCTTGGTGAATTGCCTAGGCCAAGGGTGGGGAACCTGAACCCTTGAGGCCACTTGTGGCCTTCTAGATCCTCAGGTATGACCTTTTTATTGAGTCTAAGTTTTACAGAATAAATCATTTTATTAAGGAGATTTGTTCTGTGGTGTTTAGATTCCATCAAAGGGACACTTGAGGACCTAAAGGGCCACATGTAACTGCGGTCACAGGTTCCCCACCCCTGCAGGCCTACCTCCCTGTACCTCTTTGACATTCCTGCAACTGAAAGATTGGTACCATCTCTCCCCCAAGAAGAAAGAATCCAATGCTATTTCCTGGTCCAAGACCTCCAAACCTGACCCTGAGGACAGACCTACCCAATCTAGAGGAATTTGCAATGTTATCAAAATGAAGGAGTCAACAATTCTGCAAAAAAATCATGGACAAGAAATCAAAAACAGGAATGTTCACTTCAACAAGCATTTAATCAATGCATTTATTAAGCACATACTGTGTGCAAGACATTGTTTTAGCTGCCAGAAGTACAAAGATATAAATGGAAAAGTCCCTACCCTAAAAAGTTTCCATTCTACTTAGGATGTGGGAGGAGGAAGTGAGCAGGATACTAGGTTCTCTTGGCTTCCTGTTTCTGCCCTTATGAAACACCAACTCCAACTGCAGGTGGTAGTTCTTGGATTTCCCTTAGTACTTGATCAACTGATCTTTGCAACAGCATAGCTTCATGTTTCCTTGGAGAAGTAGAGGAAAATCTTTGTCTCTCAGTCATAGAATGATACATTTACTGGTGAATGAGGCCTTAGACAGCATCTAAGATAAGACACCATGTCACTCATTTAACAGAAAAAGAAACTGAGTCCGAGAGAGGTTAAGTGATCTGCCCAAGGTCACATAAGTAGTAAAAGTCAAATCTGGGGTTCAGAGTTGATTACCTGGCTCCAGATCTGAGGTTCTTTCCACCACACTGCCTCCAATGGTCTGGATATTTGTTATGGGTAGACATGGAGAAGAGTGTGAAACCCTAAAGAGCTTTTGAAACTAAAATGTACTATTTAATATTTCCTTACCTTCAAACCTTGAGAGCTGGATCTGTAGTCAGAGGTCCTGAATTCAACCCCCTCCTCTGATGTTGGTGACTTATGAAACCTTGAACAAGAAATTAACCTCCTTGCGCTTCAGTTTTCTCATCTTTAAAATGGACAATCAGGGGTTCCCAACCTGAGGTCCATGAACCTTTAAAAGAATAATTTGTTAATTGTATTTCAGTATTATTGACTTCCTTCATGATCCTGTATGTTTTCTTTTGTACATTTAAAATCATTATTCTGAAAAGGGATGTTTTACTAGAGTGCCAAAGAGAGCCTTTGACACAAAAAGATTAAGGAACCCTGGACTAGATAATTGCTAAATTCACTTCCAACACCAGACCAGTGATCACATGATTTTTCTTCCACTCTGATACGCATCAGCATCCAGGCACAAGCTGGAAATAAAGGCACATTAATCTAGCATCATTCACATCTTGCCTCTCAGGAAGCCTAGTATAACCAACTGCTTGAAATGCAGGGTTTAGATTGTAAAATCATAGATCATCAAGTCAAGTTAACAAGCATTTATGGTATCAATTGTGTGCCAGACCTTGTACTTAGGATATAAAGAGAAAGGCACAAGACAGTCGTTGCTCTCAAGAACTTCACAAGGAACTGGGAAGACCTTGGTGATATTCTAGTTAAATCTCATCTTTTTAGAAATGAGGAAACTGAAGCCCAAAGGGGGGGGGGAAGGTGACTTGTTCAAGGATACAACTGGACATCAGAAAGGCAAAAACAATAACCCAGATCTTCCAGTTGCCGAAAGGTCAAAATTAAGTGAAACCTTCTTCCTTAGCTAACTGGTTCTCTGTATATTTAACATGAGTTCAAAAGCAATACTTCAGGAAATTCACAGTTTTGAAATTAAAGACAAAAACATAACTTTCTGAAATTCATTTGATAACTCACCATCTTCTATGATTTTGTTCCAAAGCAAATAGATGAAATCTGGCGTGAAATGAGATGGATCACAGACGCACTCCAGTACGCAAGGTACAAACAACCAGGGACCGGCTTGCCCATCGTGAAACTAATTGACCCCTCCAATGAGCAAAACGAAAAGAAGGTCAACTCAACATCGTCACCTGTTGACTGTCTTCCATCCCCATCCCCATCCCCAGAAAACCAGAGGAGAAAGGCAGTGAGTGGTAAGAAACAGCAACTTCAATCTGTAGATTTTTCCCAACTTTCTTATCCTTGGCCCAAAATTCTCCAGTCTTGGGCAATTGGGTACAAAGGTTTTGTGTCACTTGCTGTTAAGCAGAAGTCCCAAATGTACCTATTATAAACTAAAATCACAAAAGTCCTACTGTACACAGAACAAATTTAGGGTCCTTGACAAATACCTGTTGTCCCTTCTCCAGTATCTGAGTTGATCTGAGGTTTTCCAAAGCATTCTCATACTAGATGGGTTCAAAGCCACCTGCTGCTTAGAATCTTAGACCACCAGATTTGGAAAGAACCTTAGAAGCCATCTAATCTAAACATTTCACTTTATACAGGGGGAAATAGGCCTAGAGAGATGAAATGATTTGCCCAAGGTCACCCAGCAAATTCACAACAAGATTGCTTGAAAAGAGAGAATTTTTCTGGTGTGTTTTAAGCATTTGTTTACATTCCCTCCTTGACCCAATAACTAGAGACAAGAAATTAGCCCTAAAAAAGAAGTCTTTCCTGGTCCTCCAGTCATTGTCCTCTCTCCCTCTTCTTCAAATCATAAGGTATGTAATTACCTCCGTACGTGTTATATCCCCTAATAGAACATATTGTAAGTATTTTGATGGCAAAAACTGTTTTTCCTTTTGTCTTTCTATGTTTAGCACCTAACAAAAGTATCTCACATTTAGTAGATACTGAATAAATACCTATTAATTTGTACTGGATTAGTTTAAAGTTACTATCCAATCCATTCAACAGTCTTTTAAGTGTTTCCTATGTTCCAGGCACTGTGCTAGGCTCTGAGGATAGAAAGACAGAGAGGTGTCAGTTCTTGCTCTCAGGATCCTGGTGAGCTGAGGGTGTGCTTGAGGTACTCACCCTGAGGCTGGTCAGCTCAGCTCTTCCTCAGGACCAATGACAATGACAAGGAGATTTTCTTGCAAGTCAAAGTGAAGGAATAGGAAGCTCTTTACAAAGACAAAGACTCATCAGAAATGACCCTCATGTTAGCTCGGAAATCAGGTTCTTGGAAAAGTAGGATTTGTTTTTACAAAAAACTTGATTTTTCACACACTCTTTGAAGATTGAATCAAGTGTATAGATATATACTTGCACAATAAACATGCATAGAGATGGATGCATTATGTGCATATACATAACATGCATGCACATATACAAGTATATATATATATATATACACACATAATATAGTGCACATCTACATGCACACAGGCATATATATACACATCATATGCATTTATATCATGTACAGGTATATACATGTGTATCATATGCATGTACATTATATATACATATATATCAAAACTACATAAACATTGTTATCACCATCCACCATCAATACCTAGACCTAGACACAGACATTCAGACACAGGCACAGACACGGACATATATACAGACACAGACAGAGACACAGACATACACACAGACACAGACACAAATACAGACATAGACGTAGACGTAGACATAGACATAAACAGATATATCTGAGTCAAATATGTAATGCTAAGGAATGAAATAATAGGCATGTAGGGAAGAGATTACCTGAATTTTTTCCACAATTCTCATAATTATAATAGACAGCACAGGACATTGGAATGAAAAGTTAAGAGACAGGGATCTTGTGACAGTTCTTCCTTTAATTCATTGTGTTGCATTGGACTAGTCAGTTGGGCCAGGTTCTCTGGTCTCAGTTTCTTTATCTGTCCAATGAGACAATTGGACTAAATGCTTTTTAAGTTCCCTTTCTATTATTCACTTAAGGATTCACATAACTCCATTCTTATACCCCATCCTCTCTGATGATAGGCTCTGCCAAGTTTCCGCTTCTCTCTTAGCCAGAGTGGATGCTGGCATATTAATTTGCTGCTTTTCTCCAAGGGAACAGGATGTATCATGAGAAAGATCCTTGTTCTGCTGTGCAAATGTAGCTTCCTCCTCTTCCTCCTCTCGGAAAAAGCACCAAACTGTGATGCTGGCCCCTTGACTGAATAATCCAGTCAATTACATTCAAATCTTATTATTAAATTTAAGGACTAAGGAATCACCATCCCTCCATTTAATCAGTCAACAAGGTTTTACCCTCTGTGCCAGGCACCGTGGTGTGTACTCAGAATACAAAGACAAAAATGAAACCACTCTAGCCCTCACAAGAAATATGAATTCTATTGGAGGGGAGTTGCACGTATAATTAAATGAAAAGGAAATGCTGGGATATTTCCAGAGAAGGCATTAGCAGATGGGGAAGTGGGGAAAAGTGATCAGGAAGGTTTCATGTGGGAAGAGGCATTTACTTAGTGCTTAAAGATCTTCAAAGTGATATATAGATACACATATATATATACATATATATATATTATATATATAATATGTATATATATTTTCTAGTATGATGGTAACAGCCATGCAAAGTAGGTGCAATAGAGCCTACTATTGTCCCCATTTTACTGATGAGGAAACTGAGGCAGAGATATTAACTTTCTCAGGGCCAAAAACTAGTCCGGTAATGTCTGAGGCCAGATTAAAATCCAGGTTATCTTCCTGACTCCCAGGTTCAGCACTCTACATACCACTATACTCCAATGCTTTTCAACTCCTTGTGTTTACATTTCAATATATCTTGTACTTTGCCACCTTTTCCATAAAAGAAGAATCAACAGTAACTTGAATCCTGGAACCTCTGCCCCAGTGGCCAGATTTTGTGAGGACATGCTCAGCCTTTATCAGAGATGACCCTTACTAAGTCCTCCAACAAAAACGACCCCCCAAGCCAGGAGGAGTCTTTGACTCACATAAGGTTTCATTATCAACTTATACAAGAGGAAAACATCATTCAGCTCCACCACTGATGACAAGCTAGGCAGCACAGTGGAGAGAGCACTGAGTTGGAATCAAGAAGACTCATCTTCATGCTACTAGCTATGTGAACCTGAGCAAGTCACTTAACCCTGTTTGCCTCAGTTTCCTCATCTGTAAAATGAGCTGGAGAAGAAAATGGCAAACCAATAGCTGTGTGACCCTGGATAAGTCACTTAACCCTGTTTGTCTCAGTTTTCTCATCTACAAAATGGGCTGGAGAAGGAAATGACAAACCATCCCAGTATCACTGCCAAGAAAACCCCAAATGGGGTCATAGAATTGGACACAACTGAAATGACTCAACAACATTAACCACAAGCGCTCAGGTTTGTGCAGTCCGACCTAGGCTCTGTTTCAGTGCAGTCTGCTGGTCTGCTCTGCAGAGATTCCCTTTTGGAAGGTCCTTAGCCTAGGTGCACAGTAAATAAATGAATGTATGAGTCCTTACTATGTGTCGAACACTATGCTAAGTGGTTACAAATAACAAAGCAAGACAACCCTTATTCTCAAGAAGTTCATATTCTACTGGAGAGAGACAATACATCTAAGAGATTTCAGCTGGACATCAGATGGAAAAGCCCTATGGTCCTTAGAGTGTAGTGGCAAAGCAAGTAGTAATGCATCTTCTTTCATATCATCTCCACTGATTAAAAACCAAGACATTGAGCCACTTAACAATACCAAAGACTTTGGTGATGAGAAATTTCTTTTCTGGTTCTTAAGTAGCTGTGGCTGATGGTGGGGCAGGGTGGGGATGGAGCAGGGGACAGACTTGACACAGTGCCTGTCACATAAGTGCTATATAAATATTAGCTGTAATTACTCAAGTCCCTCCTCCAACACATACAGGCTGTGTGATTTTGGGCAAGTCAGTTCTCTAAGACTATAAATGGCAAAAATAATCGCAGTTCTGTATTGGCAGAGGGAATTTTGTATCTCAGAAGAATTCCTAGCTCTGTTGAAAAAAATAGTATCCATCTCCAATATGGGAATCCTGGAGTCATACAAGACCCTAGCCATCATGCAGTAGAAAAGAAAATCCAGGCACTGAAGTTCTGAGTACCAGGGAAGGCTCTACCACCTTGGGCAGAGTCACATGGCAAGTCACAGAAAGCACTCCCGGCTAAGTGTCAGGGGATACAGGCTCTCATTCTTTTTCTGCCACTGACTTGATGTGTGATTCTGAGCAGGCTCACTGAATAATCTTTCTATTCTGCAAAGTGGGGGGCAGTGAAGCATAGTAAATCGGGCACCAGACTTGGAGTTAGGAAAGACCCAGGTTCAAATCCCATTAGACAATTAATAGCTTTGTGAAACTCAGTTTCCTCCCTCTGTAAAATGAGAGTATGGCCATGAAGGTCCCTTCCAGACTCTATTAGATTGTCAATTTCATTGAAAACAATGACTATTTTTGCCTTTCTTTTTTTATCTCCAGGGCTAAGCGTAGTGCCTGCCCATAGTGAACACTTAATAATGCTTGTTGACTTGATTTCCAGCTCTAAATCTGTGATCCATTTATAACATAAATTAATAAAGATCATAACTAAGGATGTCCCCCCAATGTAATATTTATAACAATGTGAAGACCTCTCTGAGACTCAGTTTCTGCATCTGTAAAATCGTAATAATAATACCAACTATGGAGAGCAAATGAGGTCACGTATGAGAAAGCACTTTTTTTTGTTTAATTTATTTTTTATTTTTATTTATTTTATTTTTAATTTATTTTTTGTTCCATTTTAAGTTCTGAACCTCTCTGTCTCTCCCTCCCCACCCACCACTAGAGAAGGCCACCATTTCAGAGGGAAAGAAAGAGATGGCTGTAAAACCATAGCATGTACATTTCCGTTGATCAGTTCTTTCTCTGGAGGTGGATAGCATCTTCCTTCACCAGTCCCTTGCAGTTGATTTGCATATTTATAACACCCAGAATAGCTTAGTGGTTCACAACTATTCTTTGAACAATATTGCCATTACTGTAATCCAATCCTTCCTTGAATCTGCTCATGTCACTCTTCATTATTTCATGCAAGTCTTTCCATGTTTTTCTAAAATCAACCTGCTCCTCATGTCTTATAACAGGGAAAGCACACTGAAACCCTAACGTGCCAAACACATGTAATAAATCACTGCTGGAACTGCAGTGGACCTACCAGGCCTTAACAAGCTCTCTGAAGGCAAAGGGACTTAATACTGTAGATTATTGTATCCCCAGATTACCTAGCACACAGTAAATGTTTAATAAGTGTTCATGCAATCCCTGCTTGAAGTACTCATTTGTTGCTTCAGAGTTCACAGTTGGGCACTGAGAAGCAGGGTGTCTTCAGTCATCACCTAGGGTTGCAATAGTTCTGACAGAGTGAAAAACATGTTCACTGTAGCAACCACAAGAAGTCCCTGTTGTTCAGTCATGTCTTCCTGACACCATTTGGGGTTTTCTTAGCAAAGATACTGGAGTGGTTTGCCTTTTCCAGTTCATGACAGATTAAGAAACTGAGGCAAACAAAGTTAAGTGACTTGCCCAGGGTCACACAGCTAGTAAGAGTCTGAGGTCAGATTTGAATTTGGGAAGAAGAGTCTTTCTGACTCCAAGCCTAACACTCTATCTACTGAGCCACCTAGCTTCTTGACTCTGAGGCTAATTCTTTATTCCTTATGTGAAGCTATCTATTGGAAAAGGACATGGGGAGAAAGATAAATTTACTTTTTCAACCAATCAGCTTTAGGCCACTGCTAGGGGTGAGAGAAAAGTAGTAAAATCCAACTCTCCCCATCAGATAAGAGTCTTACCAAGTGCTTAATAGTACATAACTCTTGGAGAGGTAGTGTGGTATAACAGTTAGGGAGCTGGTCACAGAATCAGGGCAACCTGGCTTCAAGTCTTACCTCCAACAATTACTCACTGCATTACCCTAGACAAGTCATTTATTCAAGATTGCAGAGTATTGAGGCAGAATCTAAACCCAGCTCTTCAGTCTGAAAAGAATAAGCTATCTTACCCTACAAGTGATAGATGTCAGAGACCATTTGAACACTGGTTCTTCTTGGCATAGATATGGCAGTGTGGTGCAATGGAGAGAATGATGGCTTTGGAATCAGAAATCTTGGGGTTTTGACTTACCTCTGCCACTCTACCCTTACGACCTTGGACAAGTCACTACACCACTTGTGTCCCATTTCCTCCCCCATCAAATGAAGGGATTTTACCAAATGACTTCTATTGTCTCTTCCAGTTCTAACTCTCTGGTTCATTCTATGCCAACCTGATGCCTCTGTCCATTATGCCAGGTTGTCTTCAAAGAGCAATAATTAATATTTTAAATCATTAATAATATTTTCAAGGTACTTTCACCTATACAAATGAATCAATATTTACTGAGGACCTACTGTGTGATGCACATAAACAAAGTAAAATAAAACATGACCATTGCCCTCAAAGCTTACAGTCCGGTTGGGAGAGAAAGACATAAATGGGTGGTTAATAACAAGCAGGCCTCCTTCTCTTCTTTGCAAATGAGTGGGGACATAGATGTGAGACACAGAATACACTCTCAGGCTTGGTTGAAGTGTTGGTTAGTTATCCTGAACTCTTTTTTTTCTCTTTCTTTTTTATTCTTTATTTTAAGAGATGGTTTTCCAGGGAGGGAATAGGGAAAGATATATAGTTATCCCTTCCACATTGCACAGGTTAGGGGCACAACACCACTGCAATCTGGAAAGATCTGTATAAAAATTTTTGGCCCTCCTTTCATACCAGGGAAGAAGTCTTAAATTGTATATTTATCAAAAGATAAAAATAGTTGATATTATACAATACTAAACATATATTTTATGTATTTATGGTTTCTAAACTTTTTTGTGTCATCTGCTGGTCTTTGTATGTCATCTGTGGCTTCCAAAAAACTCCCATTTAATTTCTTATGCCAATCTGCAATATATCAAATGGGTATGGGAAATGTTGTGATACAGAAAGGATAACTATATTCTAAAATGAAGATAATATAAAAACAAAAGATAGCAACAAAGACAAATAAACATTAAAATAAAAAGAAAGCATTTTTTCTCATCTGATCCTCTCACTGTATTTTTGTTACATGAAAGTAGAAGACCATACAGGGGATTACTGCTAGTTTTAGAAGCCTGTCTGCTGCAATACTGAAAAGTCTATTGCAACCTTCCCTCTGATTAATCTAGTGCCTTGGGGTGGGGAACCTGAAGTGAATGTAACCTGGGTTTCTGGGTTTCACATTTGAGACTTTATTTTCTAATGATAGTGTCTGCTCTTTCCAGACTCCCAGCCCTGTTCAGATGAAGAAGGTTGCTCTGAGGTATTTCTCCCCACTGACAGTGACTATGACTCCAGCGATGCCCTTAGTCCCCGAGAATTGGACTTAGTCTACTTGTCATCCCATGACATTTCCCATCAGACCATGAGTGGCATGAGTGGCAGTGCCCCTGATGTCTTACAAGTGCATGATATGAAGCCCTGCATGGCCTTGAAGGGGGACACCCAGGGCCAGACCCTGGAGCCAGACACCGATCATTCCTGTGCTGAGTATTTCAATAGCCTGACGCTCTCAGGTTTCATGGCCAAAAACCCTGACAAGATGGCGGGTAGCTCACAACAGTCAGTGAGCTTCTCGGGGAGGAAGAAGTTGAGCAAACACCAGCACTATGGCTACTTCAGCCGTCACCACCGCTGGCTCCGGATCCACAGTGAAACACAGTCTCTGTCCCTTTCTGAAGGAGTCTACACTCAGCACCTCTCCCGGGCTGCAGATTTGTCCCAGGAGACCACTGAGGCAAAGCAGATCAGGATCCCCACTGACAGGCACCGCAGCCTACTCCTACCCCATACCTCAAGCCTCCCTGAAGAGAAGAAAACCAAGTACCAGGACATGCGACCTATGGTCCGACGCATTTACGTGGAACCTTACCCCACAGCCCTGGTGAATGATGATAAGCCATGGGTTGGACTCAGCTCCCCTCCAGGAGACAAGGGTGATATGAAAAGGTCCAAAGACCAGGAAGTCAGCCCAGGGGACCAGACCACCTCTCCAGTATCAGAAATATTTAGTAGCATGCTTTAGGGATCTGTACCACCTGTTTGCCATCCACCATTGCCATTGTCTCATCTCAATCCCAATTACTATTTCTTCATCTCCCCATCCCATTTTCAGAAAGATTTAATTTTACAGTAGAAAAGTTAGTGATTAGCAGGTTCCTAGAATGGAATTTAGCTACTATCTTTTGTTCCAGGAATGAACTAGGGGTTGAGTTGACAATATTCCCCACAGACACCTGCATGGAAACAGTGTGGCATAAACTCATGGTGCCTCTGCTCATTAGGTGATACCTTTAGGCATTTTGAGGGGCAGCCTCAAATATCTAAATGCCATCTGGTTGTCAGCCCAAGAATATGCTATAGGTTCAGGTTCTGGGACTTCTATCTTGTGGTGAATTGAGATAAGACAGTAGACGGCAAGAGAAGGCAAGGTCATAGTATCCCATATCCAGAGTTGGATGGTAACGAGGGCATCTAGTCCACCCCACCCCTCATTTTTAGATGAAGAAACTGACCCAGTAGAGATGCAAGATCTCACAGGTGGTAAATAGCAAAGCCAGGTCATCTGACTCCAAAGGCAGGACTCATCTAACTGAAACATTGGGCTCTTCATCCTATCCCAACACCCATGAAGTAAACAGAATTTCCAGAAGGACTGGAGAAAGAGTCTGAGGCATTGTCTACAGAGCAGAGTACAGTAAGGTTCTCTAAGTGTTCTAGTTCAGGGGATAGCTTCAGACAGTTCAACTTGACCTTTTCGAACCCAGGTGCGCTCTTTAAGGCCCAAATGAGCCAATATGAATGCCCACATTTTTCCTAGTAAAAAGACTATTATACTTCCTGTTTCTTTCTGTGCCATGTGATAATAATCTGAACCCAGAGCAGCGACTGGGATGCTTTCCAGGCCCTGTGCATCCTGAGATGTGTCCTCTGGACTCATTTCCCAAATGTCTTTCTGATCACTCTCAGTAAGTCCCCAACTCAGAACTTGGACATGAAAATGGGTTATAAATCATCCCAAGACCCAAGGAAATGGCTGAATACTAGTAACTAACATTAATAGTGCACTTTACGGTTTAAAAAGGGATGGGGACTGGACCTGTGATTCTATTAGTGTAGAGAACTCCCAGATCAGGAAACTCCCTCTACTAATATAAGCTGGCACCTTTTCTGCAACTTAAAGAGTTTCCTAAAGCACTTAAAAGTAGAGTGACTTGCCCAGGTTCACATAAGTAGTATGACTCAAAAGTAAGACTTGAACCCAGGTCTTCCTGGCTCCAAGATCTGCTCTCTACTCTCATTGCCTCTCACTCACTTTAACTGTTTACAAAGTGCTATAAGGCTATCATTTCATTTGATCCTTACAACAATTCTGTGAAATAGGTGCTATTATTTCCCCCATTTTATAGGTGAAGAAACTGAAGCACAAAAAGGTTAAGTGACTTGCCCAGAGTCACACAAGGAATAAGTCTCAGGAATCGGATTTGAATCCATGTTCTCTGACTTTAGAGTCAATGTTCTTTCCACTATATCACACTGCCCCTATAATTCAATCTATATTTTCCCCTCCTTTGGGATCATATCTCTGATTTAATTAGCATGTGGAACTCCCAAGAAGGAAATTTCATCCACCAATGCTAATAAGGTATAGTCTTAGAGAGTTGCCTGAGGCGCTGAGAGATTATATGATTTGCCAAGGGTCAACACAACCAATATTCTTTAGTGACTAGACTTGAACTCGAGTCTTCCTGACTACAAGGCTAGCCTTCCAACAACAGCATACTGCTTCGATATCTTCTTCTTGGTGAAACTCAAAAAGATAATATTGTTCTAAGCTATTACTCTCACTTTTCCATGCTTCTAGGAATATAAATATGTGATTTCTATTTGTCAAGGTACAGATTGTGAATATATAAAAAGAGAGAATTTTAGAGTTGGAGGAAAACTTAAACACCACCAAGCTCAAACCTTCATTTTACAGGTCAAGAAACAGGTCTGAAAGTATAAAGCAACTTTTCCAGGATCACACAACAAATTAGCACCTGAATTGAAAGTCTCCTGATGCCCAATTTCATGTTCTTTCTAGAACACTATACAATGCATCTAGAATCTGCAGATGTACTCCATTCTTGGGGCTGCTGTCTTATTTAGTGGATCAATTATAATGCCTGATCTCACATTCATCCCCTTCCTCTCACCTGTCTCACCCCAGAAATATTTTAGGTATCTCATATCTCTGCATTAAGAGTTGTTATATATCAAATAAGCCTTACTCATCTTAATATTAATCCGAACCAAGTGAGAAACTTAAAAAGTCTCTAAGATGTCAAAAAAAAAAATCAACCAAATCCAGTCAAATACAATTGTCTTTTGGAGGGGAAGGGAATTATTGTGAATCATCCACACACTACAGTTCCTATTTATTAATCTAGGCAATTGAGAGTTGACCACATTCTATTTCTATTATAAAGAAGGTTGTATATTATCAGTGTGTATAGAATGATAGCATTTTAAAGTTGGAAGAGTCCTCAGGAGCAATCAAGTCCAGCCCTTCCCATAAGCAAAAATCCCCTCTGCAATATCCCCAACAAGTGGTCCTCCATCCTTCTCTTGAAGACCTACTGTGCTGGGCCACTCACTACCTCTGGAGGCACTCATTCCACTTTGGGACAATTCTAGCTATCAGGAAATTCTTCTCCATATTGAACTAAATCTGCTTCTCATAACATTTAAAACTGGAAAGATTTCCAGAAATCATAATGTCCAATCTATGTATCTTACAGAAGAGGCCTAGAGATTAAAGTCGCCAAAGTAAAAATGGAAGAACCAAATGATTCCTACGCAGAGCTTCTGACTGCGACCCCCCCCACCATGTACCCTAATATCCTACCACCTTTCTCTACCTAACATTGCAGAACTATGAAAAATAAAAATACTCCTTCTCTCCCTCTCCCCCACACCACAAACTGTGTCTTGTCCAGGATGAACATCCCAAGTTCCCTTGAACTATTTCTTATATAACACAGTTTGATTGCCCTCTTCAGAATGTCAGCGTGGACCCCAGAGCTGAAAGAAATACTAGAGTATGGCCCAACCAGGACAGTATCGATCAATCAACACACATTTATTGTCTTTTGCCAGGCATTCTGCTAAATGACGAGAGTGCACAAAGAAAAACAAAAACAGATCCTGTCCTCAAGGCGTTTACATCCTAATGGGGGAGATGACATATAAATAAATACCTACATACAAGATATATAAAGAGCAGATGAAATAATTTCAGAGTGGGAAGGACCTAGCAGTTTCATAGACCTGAAAAAAGTTCCAATAGAAGAAGGGATTTGAGCTGGGTCTTGAGACAATGGGAAAATGAAATGAATTTTCCCTCACTCTAGACACTATATCTCTCTTTCCTCTGGCCCAAGATTAAATTATCTTTTCTGGATCCTCATATCACTTTCTTATGGCAGATTTAATCTGGATTCCATTAACACCTACAGGGCATTTTCACATAAATTATTGTCCATTCAACAGTTCTTGTGAAGTATGTGGGTATAAGGATGGACATTGATGAGTTTGGGGTTTATATTTTTTAATATATAGTGAAATAGATTCCAGTGTTAGTATTTTTAATTAACTAAATGATATTCAAAGCTTACATGAACCCAAAGCAAGTTTTTCACCAGAAACTGCTTGTAGAATATTCTCTAAGCAGCCAAAACTATTTTTTTCTCCATCCTTCCTAGAAAAATCAGAGAACACTAGCCCAAGAGAGAATTATACAGTAAAAGAAGCACAATTTCATTAATTCAGAAAGCCCAAATTTGGAATTGATGACAATCCACCCAAGGATGTTTGCCTTCACAAAATCTATGAGAAAAGCCTTTGCCAATTATCTGCTTGACTTTCCACAATTACTTAACACCTACCCCTCACCCTCTACCCCCACTGCACCCCACCCCTGTTTTCCTTACATGTAAAAGAAAGACTCAACCAGATGCTCTCCAAGGTCCCTTCCTGCTCTGACATTTTTTGGTTCCGTAATTCTTTGGATGGTATTTTTTAAAAGAGTGGTGGAAGCCCATTTAATCAATTTTTTAAAAAAACAAAGCTTGATCCTGCTCGTTAGAGACACCATTTACATTTTTAAAGTGCACATGCTAAGTATGTCATTATGCTGTGTCTAAAAAAAATCTATGAAAGTTACTTCTAGCTGTTTGTAGATCTACTCCTGGTTTATTATCTGTCCTTTAAAGTAAAGCAAGAGTACTTCACTCCTTTAGAAAATATTCTCTATTTCAATATCTACTGATTCATAATGGCCTTCATTCCAATTAGTGGGACTTGACAGTGACTGAGTTTTTCCTGGTGAGGTATAATGGGTCATACCCCAAATCCCTCACCTTGGAGGGGCAGTTGTAACTCTCGAAAGAACACTGGATTTAAAGTGAGAAAGCCTAAATTTAGAATACTGCTTATGCTATTTTACCTGGGAGACTAGATCAGTAGTTCCGATGTTTGTTGTTGTGAACCTCTTTCAAAAACGACAGCAACAAATGAGTTTTTAATGCCTGGTTAATTTATTATGTCACTCATAACAACAAGACTGATTTTCTTCAGGCAAAAACATCTTGTCCTGATCTTCTATAGTTCCACTTACGTTGGCTTTGGCCAAGATCACCCAACCTCTATGCACCGGGAGAACCTTCCAGAGTTATTTACCAAGCATTAAATACTTAGGTTGGGCTCTGTGGAGTACAAAAGAAGCAAAATAAACATGAGCCCTAATCAGATAGGAGCTTATGGTATAGCTGAAGGATAAAAAAAAATCCTTTTACTTCTCCATAACATTTACAAAGAGGTGCTTGCCTCTTTGACCATGAAGAGCTCAAGTTTATGGCTGAAGACTATCCAACTGAGAACAAATGAATTTCTCATCACCTTCACTTGTGTGAGAGAGGGTAACCTAGAAAATGTGGGAGGCAGCTGGTGTCAGCTTTATTATTCTTTTCTGTCCTGATGCATTTTGACTGGTGTTACTAAGGTACTAAGTTTAGGGAAAAGAAGAATGGCAAAGTCAGCCCCTTTCCTCAAGGAACTCACAATCTAATAGAGGAAATGGAATTTTTCTTAACTAAAGCACAAAAAAGATAGATGAAAAGTATATGGGAGGTAATCTCAGAGAGGGAAATGAGTCAAAAGATTTTGGAAGCATGGATTTAGCTTAATGATAATGATCCACTTCATGGAAGAATCCAGTCCTTAAGGAGGAAGGTTCCCTTCACTTTCCAACCCTGCCTAATATTCGATACAATTATTGGGAAAGAGAAGAAAATGGTATCTTTTGGTTTTAGAGAAGATCAGCCACATCTAAAAAATGCTTCAGGTTTAGAGAAGGATACCAAAGCACTTCATGAAGAGTAAAAACTGAAACCTAGTTACATTTTCCCTATGTCCAAACTTCCTCCAAAAGAAACGTGGTCCTGGAAGAACCTGGCCAAAAGCATACTCTCCACTCCCTACTCCACCCCCTCAACACCCACCCCACCACCTGCCATCAGTAATCTATGCAGGACAAGTGGAAAAAGAGCACTGACCTCTCATAAATTCTTCTCTTCTCTTTCCACACATGTGGGTGGCCTTGTAGATGTACTGTTCCCCTTTACAAGTTAGCCTTTTCCAGTGGGCAGAGATAGTACTGGAGAGTCCCACCCTCTCACCAAAGTCGTGCACTCTTTCTCTTTGAGAATTAAAATATATATATATATATATAAATATATATATATATATATATATATATATCGAGCCCAAAGAACTATGTTTAATCCATAGACAGGATGGAGGCATACTGGGATTTTCTAGCCATGTTGAAAATTCAAGTAGAAATCAGATCCATCTGAAAATCGATTCCTCTTTCTGCTCACCTCAGTCACTGTCATTGGATTTCAGCCTTTTACAGCTTGCAACCAAGTTAGACATAACAATGCTATAGCAAATCGTGCTTCTCTCCTACTTCTATATATTTATATTATCAACTGAGACAATACAAACTAAAGACAAGATCTTCATATATGGCAAGTGGACACTTGGGGTGGGGAGGAGTTGGGAACTTTGAGTCCTATTTACTTCACTGTCCACTCTACAGTGTAAATATTTTTTAAAAAAAAAATAGATCCCGTGAAGCAGATCCGATATTTTCTCTTGAGCTCTCTCTCTTTCTCCTTCGGGTATTTTTTAAAGTAGAGTTGGGAAAGGAGGGCAGCATACTTCCTTATCTGGGAGAGCTTCAAGGGACCAGTCAGCTCCCGTTAGCTATTCTGACATATGGCTTATGACTGTTAAGCAAAACTTCAACACAGCCTTACCAACAGCGAGCATAGTGTACTTGAAATGATGTTATGCCACTTGGAAACTGAGTCCAAGATCTTAATTCAGAGTTGTTTCCTTTCTTTCTGTTCTGTTTCCCCCAGGCATTGAACTTAGTCATGAGGAAGAATTAATTTTAGAACACCTCACTGAATCTATGTGGTTTTGTCATGATTGGACCTCTGATTATTACACCATAGCAGCTCATAGAAGTTAGAAACTACTTTTGCTGTTGTTTCTTTGGTTTGGTTTCAGTAGGGTCTTTTTTTCCCCTTAAAAAAAAAACAATTCTTCTGTTTCAGTCACCTATGAATTTCAAATTTAGTCATTGCAAAAGGCAGTTGTATTGTATTAAGCAGTCAGCTGGCCAGACTATGAAAATCCTCTATTTTGATAAGAGAAATAGAAGGAGGTCCTTTAAAAAAAGTTCTTAGAACTTTCTCTTTCAGGGATTGGTGTATAGTTTTATTTTAATGTAACCTCAGTCCCAAAGTCCATTGGTATAGGATTCTTTCCATGTTGGTGAAGACCAACTACATCTTCAACAATTAGAAAGGAGTCCCATATCAATGGACTTTGGGTCAGGGGTTATTTTTTAGGAAGTCCACTTTTTAGTTTAGCTATGAATAGTATCAAGTGATTAACTTGACACTATTAGCCTGGTAATTGTTGTTTTCAATTGTGACAGTCAAGTCTGGACATATGTGGGTAGAAAGTGGAGTAATATCAGTGACAGTATACTCAGTGGTAAATTTTTTTAAACCTCACTATGGAAGATTTGATCTGTTAAGTCACTCTAGACTGCTGTCCTGGGTCCCTATCCCTCACTGGGACAAAGCCAGAGGGATCAGAATGGTATTCTGTCACCAGCACCTATTTCATAGGTGGGCCAGGAAAAGAGAACTTAAGAAGTTGGGGAGGGAGGGGGGTTGTCATCCTTGGAAGGAAAAAAAAAGTCAACTCCTTGATGACATTCCATAAGGCGATATGTAATCATCATTTCCTACCTTATGTGTAAATAGTAATTTGGGTGTTTATTGGTTGTCTTTGTTCAGATTTTATTGTATCTTGTTGCTATATCTGCAACTGAGTGTATGTTGAAGTTTAAATTTTGGTACAATATATGCACAATTTTGTGTGCTCTACATCTCTGTAAATATACAGATTATTCACATATAGTGTGTTAATGGTGACCTCCAAACTCTGACACAATAATATTTTTGTCATATGCACATTTGCAAACTTTGAAAAATTCAAGCAGCTATTGGAAATAACCAATAGCCTCAATAAGACAGCTCCGGGAATGGACCTACCTCTTCCACCTGTTAATCTCAAAAAAGAGGTAGGGGATTCAAGAGAATTTTTTAAAAAATAGTTTTCCTGATGGCAAGTATTTTTGATAATTTCATATTCATCTGATTGTCTTTGCAAGAAAAACAAAGAAATGTTAGCTCCATTGGAGTGAGTGGTTTTGTTTCTGATGCATTCATTAATACTAGCATTTTCTATTCTAACCTGATACTGTTGAAATCTCATTTGGGGGAGAAGGAAGAAGTCATTTGTTTTGGACTCATGAAAGATTTTTAGCTATGTAAAATTATAGTTTCTAAGCCCTTTATAACACTCAATGCTTGGCTTACCTGAAGTATATCCTGTTTCTCAATTAGAGCTGATTAATCTTTTTGAGTTTTACTGATGACCCCCCCTTCTCCCAATCTATCCCCCATTTATGTATAATGTTCAATTTTAGCTGGTCCTTCAGGGATGAATCTGAACCATTCTGGTTTTAAAACATCCAAAGACAGCTTGTCCATTTCTCCTCCATGATTGTCACTGGCCTAAAGCTTAAAATTCATTACTGGATTGCCCTGGCAAACGCTATTGCCAAATTGTGCCGCGGAGGTTGGTTATAGGAACCTCTCCCCAGACTACACCCTCCGCATGTTCAAATGTCCAGCAAATTTTTGCATGCATCCTATACCTCTCTAAGTTACCTCCTCCTTTTTAATCCTTTTAAAAAACTAGCGGAGGTTTAAGATTTCTTCTGTGTGAGAGAACATGACAAAGAGATCATTTTAATTCCAAGAACCTGGACAAAGGTTGCCTGCATTCCAGCAAGAAGGAAACATGCTGCTTTGTATCATGTGTTGATCCTGCACTGTTTTACAGGATACTTTTAAACAAACACAAAAGGAATTAAGCCCTTCTATTGGCATGTTTGTGATTGGCTCTTCGCAAGTCCTCAGATATCTGTTTTGTTGTTCTATCTGACTGTGCTGTTTTCCCTACACAAATTGTTATCTTTCTAAGCAAACCATGACTTTTTTTTATCCTAATTCTGTCTTTAAATAAAAGTTTCCTTTTCCCCCGCCCCAAACCAAACAGATTACACTATTCGTTAATACCCTCTCTTTTATCTATCTGTGCTGGGGAAATTGGGAGGAGAGGTGATAGAGATGTTCAAATTTACACTAATAAATAAGAAATATGCCTTAATAGCACTGTTGAGCCTTTCCACCTCACTTTCACAAATGGGATGTAGTGTAGACTAACACATCTAATAATAAATATTTACTTCCCTTCTCAATAAAAAGAAAAGGTCTTATTGGGAAATCTGACACTATTCAAGAGTTCTTTCTTATCCATTTGAAGAGGACATAAGTGAGAGATGATCACGAGGAAATGCCCTGGCTCCATATTATCTGTCTCTTCAGCTATAACTTCTAAATGATTTCTCAGCAGTGGAGTTTCTTTTCTTTTCCATAGATTGTCCCAAATCCACACCTTTATTTGATGTCCCTTGGCTAGCAGACCAAAAGAATATGAAATTAACCTCGACCCATATTTTTGAAAACTTGTACCTAGAAGGCACTCCTTAAGTATTTAGTGAAATGACTTTGCATCCAGAGGAATTTAGATGGATTATAGTGGTGTATTTATATTTGCTTTACAAAATGCAAAGTGCTCTCCTCAAGATCTATGTAGAAAACTGGCTTTGTGATTTCATCAGGTATAAAACTCCCAGCATAGAAGTTCCTCCAGTGGTCTAAGTCAGTGGCATCTATTCTGGTCTTAGAGCCTGGGTTTTAAATTTGGGTTCCACCATGGATAGATTTCAGGAGGGGGGAATAAAATCTATAAACCTAGATGGGGAAAAATTACATTTTTATTTTCACTAACCTCTAACAGAAGTTTAGCGTTTCCTTCCATTATAAATTTTTAAAAATATATATATTCTGAGATATCCATAGGATTCCTAAGACTCTCGAAGGAGTCTATGACACACATATATACACCCTATGACACACATACACGAAAGATTGATAACCTGTCTTTGTGTTCATCCTTCGTTGCTGAAGAAGACCGTGCCATCAGAGAAATGATGACATGACTTGCACTTGACTTCGTTTTGAGTGAAGGAGGGCTGTGCAGGTCACCAGCCTCACTTCTCCTCCAGAGTCATCTGAATCCAGTGACCTGATATTCCTCAGGATGACTGGAAATGGCCCAGGAGAGGGGTAGGTGGCAAAGTGGATAGATTCATCTTCCTGAGTTCATATCTGACCTCAGACACCAACTGACTGGGCAAGTCACTTAACCCTGCTTGCCTCAGTTTCCTCATCTAACAAAAGAGCTGGAGAAGGGAATGGCAAACCACTCCAGTATCTTTGCCAAGAAAACCTCAAATGGGGTCGAGGAGTCAGACACAGCTGAAAACGACTGAACAACCACAAATCAAAAAGGACACTGGGACACTGAGAGGTTAAGTTGCCTATTCTTGCACAGCCTTGTCAAGGCAGGCTTGAACTCAAGTCTTTCCAGCTCCAAATAGTATATCACCACTGCCATTTTACAGATGAGGAAACTGAGACCCACAGAGGATAAGTGCTTGGCCATAGTCACTGTCATGAACCCAGAAAGTGACTGGTACAGCTCAAAGCCAGGTCGTTAGAATTCAAGTTCAATAGTTTCTCTATTATGCCACACAAGAAAGCCTTCCTTGCTAGACTGTGCAATCATCAACCATTGGATCTCTTAAAAACAAGGCATATTTCACTGAGTGCTCCATTTCTATCTAAAACTTCTAAAAAGTCCTTCTCAATGGACCACTTCTAAAAACTGAAAATGGAAAACCACAAGCTTTTATTAAAATTATATTCACATAGCTGTTGATGACTATATGGAAAAGTCAGTGTTTGATGAGAATCTACAGATCCAATCTCTAGTCAACCCTAAGGCATCTGGAAAGTAACTCAGACAAGGGTGGGTTTTGCTAGAGTGTGTATCCTACATCTTCCTGCACAAAAGGTCCTAGCTTTCTGTGTTGTATGAGTGGCTAACGAGCTAAAGGATTATAGTCCATCTTTCCCATAAAGGGCCCAAGAAAAGATGGTTTGGTGCTTTGCTTAAATGATTACCCTGTGCAGGTCTTCCCCTTGTGCACACACTGGTCTTCCTCCATTCCTAGGAGTCATTCAGTATAAAACAGATTTAAAGCATTTAGTCCTAGTCACTTGGGACACTGAAGTGTTAGGTGACTTGTTCTTTTCACATAGCTAATTTATGTCAGAAGCAGGCTGGAACCCAGGTCTTCTCAACTCCATATATTCACACACACACACACACACACAAACACACACACACACATTTTACAGAGGAAGAAACTGTGATCCTTTGAGTGTGGAAGTAATTTACAAGATCATTGAATTAAGAGCTGGTAGGACCTTCATAGGCATCTACTGCCACTCCATCATTTTACAGGGGGTGGAAATGGAGTCTCAGAGAAGGCAAACAACTTAGAGGATCATTGCATTTAGACTCTATAAGTCATCTAGCTCAGTCCTAACAATCACTGAAAGATAGGCGGTGTATAGAGTACTGGTTTTAGAGTCAGGAAATCCTACCTGGGTTCAAATCCTATCTCAAACACTTCCTAGTTGTGTGACCCTGAACAAATCACTTAACATCTCTCTGCCTCAGTTTCCTCATCTCTAAAGTGGGGGTTCTGTTCAATGTCAGACCTCAAAAACTGAACAGCATATAGGTTTCCTTGCCTGTCAAATACTCTTTTCCCTACACCCCTTAGTCTTGCTTGGCTTCCCTTTTGGTAATTATTTCAACTGACCCTCATAAAGCACACTGATCAGGGTCAACCTACCCAAGAAGAAGGCCAAGGTCATTTGCCCAAGGGCTGGGGAAGTAACCTGTGCTTTTCCAAAGTGGCAGGTGATGAATCAGAGCAGCAATGCCTCAAGTCTCTGTACATTTTGCTAGCAACCTATAGTGCGGAAGACTGGCATAGCCAGTTATAAGAACCAAAAGTTTTGAATTTGAAAGGGACCTTAGAAATTATGCAATCTAATCTTCATTTACAAATGAGAATACCAACTCCCAGGATGCTACAGTGAATCCCAGAGTGACCCAGAGAGTAAGGAACAGAACCCTGAACTCAAGATATCTTGACTCCAAATCCAGTGTTTTTTCTACTCTGCAATACCTTAGGCCATTCTTCCCAGACTCTATGTTCTGAGTGTTACAAGAAACCACAGTAAAGTCCAATCTCTACTTTTCTTCCCATCCTCACTATTGTTACAAAGCCTTTAATGAACACCCACATTCGGATGTCACTATGCTAGGATCAGTAAGAAGAGGAATTCCTCATGACTAAGAATGCCCTTGGGGGTCTTATATCCTAGAACATCCTAACATGGACACACATGTAAGGGAACAGAGATAATTAATCAGCTAAAACCCCCATTAGCAAACAACAAGACTCTTACATCGTGTCACAGATAACCGTGGGGCGTGGTGGTTTTATGTAAATGAGGACAGATGAAAGGAAAAGTTGAATCTATGTTTAGATTGGAGAGTGGGAATTAGCCAAGTTCAAGCAGTACTCAGTCAGAATTCCACTATAGTAGAAAGAATGCTTGGATTTTGAATCAAAGGTCTTGAGTTCAAATTACATCTCCACCACCTGTATTACCTTGGGTAAATCATCCCATCACTCTCATTCTTAGTTTCCTCAAGTGTTAAATGAAAGATTGGACTAAATGAGCACCAAGGTCCTTTCAACTCTAAATCTATGGTTCTCTGAATTTTGGCAAAACTCAAACCAGTCTTTCTCCCCCATATGTCTTTCCCATTCCCCCTTTCCTTCCCTACCCCCAATGTTTCCAGGAAAATGTCCATCTGGTTTCAATTTTCTTGCCCTCTATGCGCCAGGGTGCCATTATGTAAGAAGGAAGGAGTGGGTGATGGGGTCAGGTTGTCCCCTTGGGCCTTTGCCTTTGATTCATGAGTCAGAGCAGGCAGTCAACCAGGCAAGCCAGAGCTCCACTCTACATGGGGCTGATTTCTAACCCGTGTTTCCCTTGCATGGCACGTGCCAGAGGAGGTTTCTTCCCTCAAAGAGTTCCTCCATTTGCCATTTCCCAGAACCCACTCTGAGGAACGCCTTCTGTCAGAATAACAAGCTTGTAATGAGAACCTCCTTTTCAGAATCCTGAACTGCAGAAAGGGTAAAGGGACCAAAAGGAGTATGGGGGAAGGTGGGGTAGGCTGCCTTATTTCACAGATTCTTCTAATACCACAGTAGAATCTTTCAACAATTGCTCGAAGCATATTATGATCTTCCTAAATTCATCCATTTGAAAATCAGCTGAGTCTCTTGTAAACCATTTTGGCTCAGCCTGTGCCAAATCCCAATCACTGTCTTGCCTCTCCATCTCTATGAAGTCCGGACAGCAGTGTCGTGTTCTGAAAAACATCCAGTACATTTCCGCAGGTCCCCAGGGACCTGATCCTGAAATGTTTTCCTCCTCATCGTTATATTTTCCTTGGTTGAAAAAGTTTTGTTTTGAAAGTTGCTAGCCTGTCGAGGTAATGACTCAGTTTGGAAGGCCAGGCTGGTATGGAGTGGAAAATGTTGCTTGTCCAGAGTGACCAGGGAGAGAACACAGGAGAATCCAGGTGGGGTCGAATTACTGACTCCCATAGACCCAGGGGCAAGCAAAGGGATATCTCTCCAACTGGAGTGGGTGTTCTTCCATGGGTCTAAACTGGGTGGATAACTGGGCAGGCCTCTGATAAAGGACCCTAGATATTCTTTGTCTGGACATCATCTATCCATAAACAATTTTCAACCATAGACAGGGTACTAAGACTCAAGAAATCACAATAATGTCCTACCTGTGCATATGTAGCACTTAATGGCTTACAAAATGCTTTCAGGTACTTTATCTCATTAACAAACCCCAATGCATCTGGGTCAGGATGTCTTAGGGATATAAGGTCAGAGAACCCTCGATCTAGACCACAGGGGACCTCTAGTCCAAACCCCTCATTTTATAGATAGGAAGCAGAGGCTAAGAGAGATTTAATGATTCGTCCAAGGTCACAAAGGGCAAGGACGTAAGATTCCCAGAAAGCAGATTCCTAGCTCCTTGGAATAGACAGACTAGGTATGAAAGATGCTCATAGGACCATAAATACAGTAAGCCTTCTTCAACTTCTCAATTTCTGTGTCTTCCCTCCACCAATTATTTCCTATTTATCTTGTATATAACTTACATATATACACATATATACATATATATATACAAACACACATATACATATGTATATATACAAATACACGCACACATATATATGTATATTTGTTTGCATGTTGTCTCCCCCAATAGTTTGCAGGCTCCCTGAGAGCCAGGACTGTCTTTTGCCTCCTTTTGTATCCCTAGCACTTAATACAGTCCCTGGAGTAGGCACTTAATAAATGTTTGCTGAATTGAATTAAATCTGGAGTTGAAAAGGAAGTCCATGGTCCTCTAAGCGAAGACCTTTATCTTACAGATGGAGAAACTGAAGCCCAGTTAGATTGTGACTTGTCCAAGCTCACACATAGAGTAAACAAACATCAGACCAGAGCTGGTGCTCCTTCCACTGTACCCCTACTATTTCCTTATGGAGCATGGTGGAGAGGGCAAAGCCCTGGATTGGAATGAAGTGGACTTGGTTTCAAATCATGACTCTGCCATTTGGCCTTAGACAAGTCATTTGGTATTATCTGAAACTCAGTTAGCTCATCTGTAAAATGAGAAGTTTATACTAGATCAGAGGGGTCAAAACTGACAATACACTTGAATACCCCTACCAAGATTAAAATGCCATTGAGAAATGTTTAATAAAATGTAGATAACATTACATTTTAAAACTAAGTCAATATGCAGCCTGCAGTGATCCATTAATCTATGGGTTAGTGGTCCAGGTTTCTCTTTGAATTTAATAGCACTGGATGAGATGACTTTTCAAGGTAAAAATCTAAGATTATCCCCATCTTACAGATGAGCAAACTGAGCAAATGAAGGAAAGGACTTCCTCAGAGTCATCCAGCTGGTCACTGGTGAAGTTGATGCTAGAACCTAGGTCTTCTGACTCTTAGTTCATCCCTCTTCTAAGACATCCCGCCCTCCCCCCACACACACACCTCCAAAGAGAATTGGAGGGTCTTGGGGGTCTGGCTGCAAGCTGCACCTGAGTTTTACCAGAAGAATAATTGATAAGGGTAGGGTTGCAGGGAATCTCAAGTGGCAATCATGATCAGGGGGTCCTTTCCTTTTCACCATTACTCCATATACAGTACTCCTTCTATCTACCCACCTCCCTCCTTGGGAGTTTTCCCCCCAAAAGGACAGAAAGGTCTCACACACACATGCATGCATGCACACACACATACACACATACACACACACACACCACACAACGCACACATCTGGAGTCAAATCTCAAGACTCAAGGGCTGGCCCCCTGCCAGCTCAGAGCCCCCAGTAGCCCATGGAGGGAGTCCTGTTCTGCTTCACTTTGGGAGGTCAGAGTGAATGAAAGAGCCGTGGTACTTTTAAAAAAAAGAACACCAGCACCTCTCATGATGGGAGGTCAGAGCAAATGAAATGGGCAGGGGAGGGGAGGGGTCTGGGGGTGGGGGGAGGTAGGGCAAGGAGATGGGGGGTGGGGATGATGGGGGTGGGGGTGCTGGCCCTCGTGCTAGCAGCTGAATTCCAGCCCTGGCCTGGCTCCAAGAGATTAAAATAGGCCTCTTAGAGTGTCCCCTCCGAAGGCCCGCCTGCCAGGGGCCAGACAATACATGGGTTTGTACTCCAACACAAGCCTCTGGAGAGGTGATGTTTTTACCCGGACAGCTAAGAGTACAGAGGCAGGTCTAAGCAATTCCAGGACTTGTTTGGCCCGCCATCGTGAAGTGGGCAGTAGCAGACAGTTTGCTGCCGGGCCTGTCAGATGGACACAGGTCCCTTCTTTGCTTCTCTTTTCTCTTCCCCCAAGGCCAGGTCACCAAATTTGCTGTTCATTGCCCCCTCCCCACGTTATGTACTGATTTATCGATCCCAAAGCACACCAGCAGCCAGATTATGTGGGGTGGGGGAAACCTTAGTAGATTTGCTCCACTTTTTTTTTTTTAACTGCACAGAGCTCCTAAAGACAGCCAGCTTTTGATTAGCCTTGCTAATGGGGGACAGGGAAAGCGTGGCTAATTTGTAATACACAGATTAATACAAACGCCTCATTCTAGGCACATACCGCAAATGTTTCACTGATGGGGAGCCACACTGGCTGCTCTGAATTTCTTCTGCCCGTTTTCTTATTAGGCCCTCTGTCTACCCTTCAGTGGAGGTGCTGATGAGCCAGGGAGCCAATGAGCAGGAGGGAGGAGGATGAAAGAAAGAAAGGGACCTGGTAACCTACAATGGGGTAGACTGAGTCTTGCAACGCAAGGTGGGCATTTTTCTGGAGATACCAAGCCCCTGGGTGGGGTATTCAGGGATATAAGGCATTGCTTTCATTGTTGTTCTGTCATGTCCAACTTTTCCTAACTCCATTTGGGATTTTCTTGGCATAGATTCTGGAGTAGTTTGCCATTTTTTTCTGCAGCTCTTTTTACAAAAACTGAGGCAAACAGAGTTAAGTAACTTGCCCAGGGTCACACAGCTAGTAAGTGTCTGAGGACAGATTTGAACCCAGGAAGACGAGTGTTCCTGACTCCCTGCCCTGCGTTCTATCCACTTCACCAGCAAACAGTTCAGATCAAGTCTGCCCTCCCAAGTCCCCTATTATCCTTTGGGGGAGTCCACTCTGATTTACCACATGAGATAACTGAACAATCAATGGTAAATCGAGGATGGGAGTAGGGGAAGCGGGGCTCTATCTGATGTAGGAGGGATAGCTTTCATGATATCAGTCACATTCAGGTTGAAAAATATTTTTGGACATGCCCAATTGGGTTTTGTTTTTCTTGTTTTTTCAATGTGGGTAGGGTAAGAGGGAGATAAAATGTATCTTTAATAGAAAATGAATTTAATGTTGGAAAAAATGAAGATATCAGTCAGTCAATGAGCATTTATTAAGTGTTGTGCCAGGCACTGTGCTAAGTGCTAGGGATAAAAAGAAAGATACAAACATATCCATGCCCTCAAGAAGCTTACAGTCTTAAGAGGGGTGACAACACAGAAACAACTACAAGATATATACTTGTATAAATGGAGGTAATCACAGAAGGAATATGGTGCTGCATTCAAAGACATTTTCTATAATCTCAGAAGCTCAAGCAAGAGCTAGCCCAGCTTGCCATATTTGTCCCTTGCTTAAAAAGCACCAGTTCTTCTGTATTGACTCTGTGATCAAATACAAGGTCTTCTGTTTGACATTTAAAGCCCTTCACAAGGGAAGGAAGGAAGGAAAGAAGAGAGAAAAGGGGGGAGAGAAAAAGGAAGGGAGGGCGGAAGAGAGGAAGGAAAGAAAGAAGGAAGAGAGGAAGGAAGGAAAGTAGACCAATCCTATAACTAACAATGCTCTCCAAACACAGTTAAAATGGACCACAGACAGACTGTGTCTTTTCAAACTTCGAAGGAGCTTCCACCCCACTGGCACAGCCTTTCAGGGGTGAATTCCACATCTTGATAGGCATTTCAGAATGCACACACACACACACACACACACACACACACACACACACACACACAGTTAATGAGATTCCTTCATCCCAAATCTTCTAAAGGTCTTGAGATCCTCTTGGGATCAAGTGCCTAGAAGGCCAAGCCCTTCTAAATAATGATGAAATTCTGAAAAAAGGGGAAAGGGACAGAAAGAAGAGAGAGAATTTATTTAATTGGGACTACCAAACACATGAGCTATCCAAGACTATGAAGGCGTATACATACATGTGCATACATACCACAGGTGGACAGGATCAATACTTTTTGAGCTGAAAGAGATCTTAGAGGCCATTGAATTAAACATCTTTATTTTATAGATGAGGAAACTGAGGAAGAGAGAGGTTTACTTATTTGCCCAGACCACACAGTTTGTATCTGAGGTAGGACCTGAAACCAGGTCTTCTTGTCTCTAGATCCAATACCCCAATCACTATGCCAGGCCACCTCTCTAATACATCCAAAATGACTACTCTATAATGAAATAGGAATTCTTACCAATAATCATAAAAGTATGAAACATGAAATTATTTCTAAGAGGATCAGGGCCTGGGATCAGAGCCCAGGCTCTCCTGAGCCCGATTATTGACACAAGGCCATGCAGATTTCCCAACTTCTAGCAGAGAGAGTTGTATAGAAGAATCTTACTGGTTGTTCTACTGCTTGCCCAAAGGGCAACCTTCTATACACCACCGTCCATGGGGAATTGTTGAGCCACAATTTTCCCTATGGTTCCATTCTCCAGAACACCAAAAAAGGAGAGCCAAAAAGCTCCCACCCCCTGTCCACCAGGTAGAGAGAACAGGATGATCCATGTTGACCTCAGAAGACCTTCTTAAAATCCCACCTCTTACTTCTGGTTAGCTCACAGTTAGCATGAATGAATGTCATTCATTAAGTGCCTACTCCATACAAAGGATGGTGCTAAGTGTCAGGGATGCAATCAGAAAAACAAGAAAATCCCTACTCTTAAGAAAGTTATATTTTTTTAATTTATTTATTTCTTTTCAGTTTTCAACAATCACTTCCATAGTTCTGAAATTTTCTACCCCTCCCTCTCCACTCCCTCCCCGAGACAGCATGCAATTTTATATGGGTTCTACACATACATTCTTGTTAAACACGTTTTCACATTAGCCATGTTGCACAGAAGAATTAAAACCAATGGGAGAAACCATGAGAAAAAACAAAACATAACACAAGAGAAAATAGTCTGCTTCATTCTACGTTCTGATTCCATAGTTTTTCTCTGGATGTGGATGGTATTTTCCCTCAAGAGTCCTTTGGGAATGTTTTAGGACCTTGCATTGCTGTGAAGGGCTAAGTCTATCAAAAACAGTCCTCCCACACTGTGGCTGTTACTGTGTATAATGATCTCCTGGTTCTGCTCCTTTCACTCAGCATCAGTTCATATAAATCCTTCCAGGCCTCTCTGAAGTCTTCCTGTTCATCATTTCTTATAGCACAATAGTATTCCTTTACATTCATGTACCACAACGTGTTCATCCATTTCCCAAATGATGGACATTCCTTGATAGTCACATTTTAATAAAGGAACAACAACGTATACAGGAGATTTCAGCTCCAGAAGAGAAAGGCCCAGTGGTCAGAGTTGGCTCTACTCATCTCTGCCCTCTTAAGAATTATGGGAAAAGGAGTGATTAATACTGTATCTTCTGCATTCCAAGTTCTGCCAATCATTCATCAAGCATTTATTAAGCACCTACTATGTGCCAGCCACCACTAGATTTAACAACAGTGGATGTAGTTTACCTTTTTCCAGAAAATGAAATGCTTTGAAACAAGGCGGGGGGGGGGGGGTCCTCCCTTATATAGGCAGCAGATTTCTCAATCCCTACCAATAGGTTCACTGAGGATCACTCTTCCCTGAGGCCTATTATTCTAACTGAGGCTGAGGAGAATGAGAGTCACTTTCCAAATGGCTACAAGGTAACAGCGTCAGCATAACAACATTGCCAGGGATGGCTAAGCAAACTGGCTTCTAATAACACCTACATGCATGCATTCATGCGCGTGTGCACACATACACACACACGCAAATTGAAAAGTACACTGAGGTTGGGTAATGACTAAACAGCCATCCAAAGCAATGCACTTCATGTGTTGGGGCACCAGGTTCTACCTTGTTTGTCTTTGCTGTATGTAAGCACATCGTGTCTTATAAAATCCCCTGCTAAATGGACAAAATAAAAATGGCAGCCTAGAGATCAGATTGGTTTAAAAAGGAAAAGACAGTGTTTATTGAGATATAAAATCAGAATCACTGCTGAATAAAAGCTTCCAAATAAAACCAAACCAAGAGTTTAACAAAATCTCATCAAACAAAAGAAACTGAGACTCCTCCCCTCAGCTCTCCTCAGTAATAAGCCTCTGTCTACAGTGCAACTCATCCTAGCTTTTTCAGCGACTCCAACATGCTTCCCCCCCCGCATCATTTGGGATTTTTAACCTGGGGTTCCTTCACTTTTTTAATATTTTACTCACTGTATTTCATTAAAGTTGGTTTTATGATCTGTGTCTTATTTTATATATTTAAAAACATTTTTCCAAGGAAAGGTCATCTCCACTTTGCCACACTGCCAAAAAGCTCCCACACAAAAGGTTAAGAATCCCTGTGCTACATGAAGTCTTCTCTGAAGCCCAAAGCTGGGAAAAAGACTACTGGCAGACTTCTAATCAGATGCAAAGCATTGCTAAGTGTTTGTTTTTTTAATTGATACCTTCCCTTTAAAAAAAAAAACCTAGTAGTATATTTAGTGGGTAATATATGTGTGTGTGTGTGTGTACATTATATATATATATATATATATATGTTGTGTCCCCAATAAAATGTAAACTCTTTGAGAACAGGGCCAGTGTTATTAATGCCTTCATATCCCCAGCATCTCACACAGTGTAAGGCACATAGTAGGTGCCTAATAAATAACCAGGGGCAGCTAAGTGGTGCAGTAGATAGAACACCAGGCCTGAAGACTCCTTATCTTTCTGAATTCAAATCCAATCTCAGACACTTATAATCTATGTGACCTTGGGCAAGTCACTTAACCCTCTTTGTTTCAGTTTCCTCATTTGTAAAATGAGCTGGAGAAGGAAATGGCAAACCACTCTGATAATCTCTGCTGAGAAAACCCCAAATGAGTTACAAGAGTCAGATACCACTGAACAACCAATCAGAAGTAAATATTATATATAATATTTATAATAATATAAAATATAATATAGCTTGTTTCAACACTTAGGTCTCTGAATGGTTACTTTGGCCGGATGGTCAAACTTGGAATTTAAGATAAAAATGCTAAGTTGTTCCTCCCTTTAAAATTACTTGGTCTCTTTAAGCTATGATTCTTCAGCAACTGCCTCTCTAAGTCCTTTCTGTTCAAGCTCCAGATGGTGGGTTCTACAAGCTCTGACCATGGGAGTCTATGGAATCTTTTTCTCTAACGATCTTTACCAAGAGCTGAGATTCCCATCTGTCTCAAAGGGCTTTAATTTAGAAACAGTTGAACAAATTCATTATGTGAGAGCACAAGCTGGGATCAGAACCGTGTACTAAGATCAGTGAGAGGCCACAAAAGACATAGCAAATGTAAGTCTCTTGCCCTCAAAGTGTTCACAATATAATTGGGGAATTAAGAGAAAAGCTACAGATGTAAAATAGGCTGCAATTGTAAAGTATTTATGTTAATATTTTTTTTTAGTCAATGACTTGGAAGATACAAAATGATTTGAAGATATAAAAGGCTTTTGGAAATAGCTAATATGTGGGTGACAGAATTAAAATTCAAATAATCATCTTAACCAGGCAGATTCATGGACCAAAAACAAGATTAAATTTACAATCTCACGTTTAGATTCAAAAAATCAATTGCATGCATACAGTAAAGTCCCAGCGTGGGAGTAACCCTTGCAGTAGAAGATCTGGGTATTTTCATTTATCATAAACTATGTTTTCATTT
Source organism: Bettongia penicillata ogilbyi (assembly GCA_023548195.1). Lineage (NCBI taxonomy): Eukaryota > Metazoa > Chordata > Mammalia > Diprotodontia > Potoroidae > Bettongia > Bettongia penicillata. Next base: position 4,036,894 of record JAJHZJ010000413.1, read on the forward strand.
ACCATAAACATTATCAATGATGTGACATGAAAGTTCAGTGTCACATTTGGAGGAATGAATACTCTCCCTGAACATTGTACCAGAGCAGCTAGGTGGCCCAATGGATAGAGTCTTAGGCCTAGAGTTAGAGAGACCTGAGTTCAAATCCAGCCTTAGACACTTATTAACTGTGTGACCCTGGGCAAGTACTTTACCCTGTTTTGCCTTGTTTTCCTCATCTGTAAAATGAGCTGGAGAAGCAAATGGCAAACCCCTCCAGTACCTTTGCCAAGAAAATCACAAATGGGCTCACAGAGTCAGACATGACTGAAAAACTATACAACAACAAGAAGATAGAATATGGTGTCCCATGAGATGTGGTTGAACTCAGTGGACTTGTAGCATGAATGGGAAAGAATACTGGATTTGATGATTTGATGCCCTCTACAATTCCTTCCATCGCTGAGTCCATGATTTCTAGTGCAAAATAGTAAATACAAACAGAGATAAAGTCTCATTAATGGAACATAAATGACTGGAAATTAATCCAGAGTCCAAGGTTTTTTCTTAAATTTTATCTAAGTTGCCCCATGGACTCTATGAGGCACCATACCTCATGACTGGCCACCAGTGATGTTTCCACCTTGAGTGTCTGATCTAACACAGAAAAATGAGGTTCCCACAGCTCTAATGCAAACTTTGAATCACAGGAGCTCACTTTCCTCCTGGGGATTTTCCTTTAGCAGGTCTGGTTAAACTGTCCACACTTAAGAAACACCTGCCTGATCTTTTGCGAACAATTCTAACTGCCCTGAGATGGGGATACACATAATGGGAGTTAGATTAATGGCATCAGTGGCTATGGATTGCACCCAGAGGGACACTAATCTCTTCTAAACTCAAGAAGCATACTGTAAATATCCCCCTGCTGTGGTTGATAATTCAGACCATATTTACTAGGTTACTTAGCACTTGCAAATAGGATTTTTTAGCATGGAGACGTTGAATAAATGAAATAGCTTTCATCAAAACTGAGACCACCAGCACCCCATCATTCAAACAAACAGACTAGAATGCTAGGAAGCCAAAACCAAACTTGCCACCCACAATTCACCTCCTGCACTTCCAACATTCATCTTTGTCCTTTGCAAAGCTACCTGGTGCCTATCTTGTGTGTTTGGAAGTAGCTACTCAAGGAGGAAAAAATAGCAGACTTAGATCTATGATCCTACAATCCCATGATCCTACCAAAGCACGTGAGTGCCTCTAGAACAAACCAAATGCAGGTGAAGTATTATCAGGGATCTGAAAAACGAAATTAAACCCAATCCACCGAGATTCAGTGCTCTCCTCCCAAATCTCTTAAGATAGTGATGTCAAACACACGGCCTGTAAGCATAATACAGGAGTGCTATACCAGATTAAAATGTAATTGGGAAATACGTAACAAAATAAAAATAATAAAATAATATAATATTAAAATAACAAAAATACAATAAAACATAGATAACATTAATACATAGTTTTCTAAGTCAACATGCTGCCTATAGGGAAGCTTATGTAGGGATTCAGTGGTACCATTTCTATTTAGATTTGACACCGCTATCTTGGGCATGAGAGAGAACATCAGGCTTGGAGTGAGGAATCATCTTCCTGAGTGCAAATCTGGCCTCAGACACTTATTAACTGTGTGACCCTGGACAAGTCCCTTAACCCTGTCTGACTCGATTTCCTCATCTGTAAAATGAGCCAGAGAAGGAAAGGGCAAACCACTTCAGTATCTTTGACAAGAAAATCCCAAGTGGGTCCCGGAAGAGTTGGACACAACTGAAAGTTAACTAAAAAAAACAATTGACAACCTCTGCCTCAGGAAGTCAGATGGCCTAAGGCCAACTTTACGCTAAGACTCACTTTCCCATGTTGAGAGCCAGAGCAGGGGGAGTACAGTAATGGCCAAAGCTTGGGTGGAAGGTACAGGTGCATTGAAATTAACATAAAAGGTTTGAGAAAACAAGCTCTCTGGTCTAGAGAGGACAATCACCTGATCTGCAATCCTGTGGTGTGGGTGTGTATGGAAACCTTCTTAGGTTAACATGCAGATTCTACAGGTGTCGTGTATTTGTGTGTCCATGTTTTAAATGGCACTTGAAGAGAAAACCACCACCTTAGGAGTGTTTTTTCTTTCATTCTGGCTCTGAATTTGCCAACTCCTACAGCAACATTTGGATTTTTTTTCTTTTAATAAATATTTTATATATTTTTAAAAGGGAGTATTTAGCTCATTGGAGAAGAGAATGCCTTTATTCAGCTGAGTAGCCCCAATCTGTGACTTATTTCTTCTCAGCTAGAACTATGTATGGAGGCTATGAGGGAAGAGGTAAAGGTGGTGGAAGGGAGTGGGGGATGGGGCAAAGGGGACTTGCTGAGAGTTCTAGCCAGCAAGGAAGAAGGCTCTGTGAATAGGAAAATTTTATAATTGTCTTGCTTTGGGTATGTTCCACACCTTTCCATGGAAAACCTGCTTAACCTGCTTGGAAAAAAAAAAAAAACTCAGCAATTGGAAGTTATGAGTAAGGACTGTGTGGGGGTTTTGTTCAATGGGCCTCTCCTGCAGGACTGAACAATTAGATCTCTCTTTCCCCAGCTTACCTGACCCATGTGGGGCTCCCACTCTGTTCACCAAGCTGCCAGCCTCAATGGCTGTTTACGGATACCATCGTCTGGCCTGTCCCGATGAGGTCATTTTGTTATGCTATACATTTCTAGCTCTGCACGGATAAACTGAACCTATTTGTGTGAACCCCATGGTACAAAGCATTGAATTAAGCACATCACCAAACTCCATCTTCATAGGAATTTTCAACTTGACTTCAGTCCAAACTTGTTCTACCATTAGCTTTGAGCAGAAGTCTCAGGTCCAAGACTAGAGCCCAGGGTGTTTGCTTTAGGTGAAGGGGATTGGGTGTAGGTAGCAATGAGTGGACTGCAGAACATCTTCTCTTAAGTGAGGGGGTTGGACAAGATAACCCCTTATATCCCTTCCAGGCCTAATATCATGAGGATGTAAATGTTACTCAACAAACATTTATTCAGCATTTGTTATGTGGTAAGGTTGTGCTGGAAATATAAGGAAAAGGGGGGAAATTCCTGCTCTCAAGGAGATGACAATAACTGTGTACATACAAGATGTATACAGTGTAATTGGAAGGTAATGTCGGAAGCAAGGGAGAGGTGGGTAGGCATCATGCAGAAAGTGGGCAGGAAGCCAGGAAAGCTATGAAATCCAGATAAGAAAGTGGCAGGGGGGGAACCAATCATTGTAGATGCATGGCATTGGGAAATGGAATATCACATGTAAGGAAAAGCAAATACACCAGTATAGTAGCATCATAGAATGTGTGGAGGAGAATAAAGCATAAGAAGGCTGGAAAGATAGGAAAGGACCACATCATGACAGCTTTTAAAAGTGAAATAGTCAACTTTATATTTGATATAGGCACTCATAGGAAGGTACTGGAGTTTACTGAGTCACCTAGACACCTGTCCCAAATTCCCATTTTCCCCTCTAAGTCCCAAATGAGGACAAACATAAAATAGGAGAGACAGTTCACAGTCTACCACTGCTCTTCTCAGGGACCAGAAATTTAGGATGGGCCCAAGTTACAGGAATTACTCTCTATGTCGATGAAATTCAGCTCTCACCCTCTTTGAGTTACTGACCCCAGAGCTTTCCAACAACATGGGCTATTTCCATGTTCTCACAGGAAACAATCTTGGTGGGAACCATCAGCCAGAAGTGCGCAAGGAGGAAAGATAGGCAAAGAGAACAAATGAATTCACTTTATACAAAGGTCTAAAGAGTACTGTAAATATTTGAGTTCCCTCAGTTGTCTGGTACTCAGAGTCTTAGAAATTGAAATAAAGGTCCTCCCCTTCTCACCTTCCCCCCTCCCCCTTCCTCACCTCCCCACCTAGGACAACTACCTGGGATAAGCCACTGCTCCTCTAGGACCTTGATTTCTTCCTCTGTAAGATAAGGGGGTTGAACTTGATGACCTAGAAGATTCCTACCAGCTCCAAATCTTCTAAATGGCTTCCTCTCTCTGGGCCACAGTATCTTCCTCTATAAAAGCAGAGGATTGGCCTCCAAGATCCTTTCCAATTCTGAATTATAATCCTATGACCTCACTTGTAACCAGGTCACATTAGTTATAAATATTTCAAATATACACAGAGACATATGAGCACATGCTCACCCAGCACACTCTGTTATCAGAGAATTTGTTACTGTTGAGTTGTTTCAGTAGTTTTGACTCTTCATGGCCCTATTTTGGGTTTTCTTGGCAGACACTGTGGAGATGTTTACCATTTCCTTCTCCAGCTCATTTTACAATTGAGGAAACTGAGACAAACAGGGTAATGTGACTTGCACAAGGTCATACAGCTAAGTAAGTATCTGAGGACAGATTTGAATTCAGGTCTTCCTAACTCTAGACCTGGTGCTCTACCCAGTGCACCACCTAGTTGCCCTCCATCAGGGACTGCAGGGCTTCAATTAATTAGATATTCCAGTTAATAGAATTCATAAAGTAGAGTAATGAATCTGGCATCTACCTTAAGGTCTTTGTGGCATTCAGTAAGTCGTTTCTCTTAAAGAAAGACAGGGGGGAGGGGAGGGGAGAAGTATGGAGCTGCACCACAATAGAAATTCTTAACCTGGGTTCCATGGACCCCAAAAGTGGTAGATAAATTTCAGGATTTCCATGAACTTACATAGCAAAATATACATCTTTATCTTTCTAACCTCTAACTGAAATTTATCATTTCCTTCAATTATTAATTGGTGTTTGGGGTTTATCTTTAATAATTCTGATAAGGGATCTGTCAGCTTCACCAAACTGCCAAAGGGATGCATGCCACACACACACACGCACACACACACACACACACACACACACAAAAGGTTAAGGACTGCTGAACTAGAAAACTCTATAAACGGCTCCAAATCTAATGATACTAGGTCACTTCCTCTCTGTGGGCCTCAGTTTCCTTCTTTGTAAAATGAGAAATATAAGGCCTCTTCCATTTCTAAATCCTGTCATCCTATGACCTATGACTCACAACATCAATGTCAGGAAAATGTTACTGCTTGGATAAATAAATCGGGGAATAGTTTCACTAGGGAAAATAAGATGTATGGGATTTTTTTTCTTTAACATCATTCATCCTGAAGAATTCTGTCCTCTAGTTCACCAGACTGGAATAAGCGAGTCCAGAGTGAAGCTAATTTTGTCCTGTTTCATTTGACCTTTTCCAAGGAGCATCCCTGATGCATCTCCTCCTGACTCTCATTTTCTCTGAGTTCCCTCCCCTGTAGGATAAAATGGTCCTTTTCTTCTGCTGGTGGGGATTGTGTCGATGGAATGGTGATGTTTGTGGTGAACAAACCTCCAGAGCTCAGAATGGAAAGTTTTTCCAATGCTGGACTAGAGCAGGCCTTGACAGCCAGTTTCACTTTGCTGCTGGCAAAGCCAAAATTCCTGCTGCCTTGGGCCAATAGAAACCATCCAGGAATCACCAACCTCAGCTGGTGAGGAAGCCCCAGGAGAACCAGTTTGGGAGCAAATTAACCAGAAAAATGACCTCTGTACTTGATCCTCAGAAGCTTGGTGAGAGAAGACAAACCATATAAATCTTTATCGGGTCCCAGCCCCACTACCCCCTGGGAGTAGCTTAAGGAGAGAGAGGAATGATGGATTTTAGAAGAGGAGAAAGAAATGATTTCCATGGAATGGTAATGGCATGTGTCACTTGTTCCCCATTTTTCCCCTCCACTAATGACTTTTTTGAGTATGTACTTGCCACCTAGCAACATTTCAGGATCATGGCCTCCATCTCGAAGAAATGGACTTTTTTAGAATAAGAGTCTCTCAGGCATTACTCATGGGTTCATAGGTTCGGAACCAGGAGGACCTCAGAGGTCATCTGATCCAGCTCCCTTCACTTTAAGGAGGGGGCAAATGAGGCACAGGGAAGGGGAGTGACTTGCTCAAAGTTATGTGAATAGGACTTAAAACAACCAGACCATCTTTCCATTATACTACATGATCTTTGGAAGTCTCACGCTTGAAGAAAATCTGCTAAAGGTGAAAAGAAGGATAGTTGGGCAAATGCTCATGTCAGTCCCTTAATTCTTGATTCCTGAGAGATAAAAATATAATCAGAAAAGAAAGGGGAATGAAGTGGAAATTGACATGTTTCATATGGGTCTGGGCTTATGATTTCTTTTGGTGTTCAGAGCTTCCCCTGGAAAGCTAGGTGACTCAATGGATAGAGCCCTGGGCTTTGAATCAAGAAGATTTGTTTTCATGAGTACAAATCTGGTCTCAGATACATTAGCTGTGTGACTCTGGACAAGTTATGTAATGCTGTTTGCCTCAGTTTCTTCATCTGTAAAATGAGCTGGAGAAGCAAATGGCAAACCACTCTGGCATCTTTGCCAAGAAAACCTCAAATGGGGTCATGAAGAGTAGATACAACTAACAACAGAGTTCCTCTCTAGAGAGGAAACTCCCTCTACTGATACAGGTAGCACCTTCTCTGAAACTTATAATCTTAAGAGAGTTGCTTGTGACACTGAGAATACAAGTAATTGAATCAAGTTTATCAAAATACCAAGATCTCTATCCATTGTAACTATTCCATGCTGCCTCTCTAGCTTATTAAAAGCAACAAGTCATGTTTACTTAGGCTTTAAGATTCGCAAAGTATTTTACTTGCATTCTCTCATTTGAGACTTGCCACAAAACTCCAAGGTAAATGCCATTTTACATATGAGAAAACTGAGGCTCAGAGAGGCAAAGGTCATACAGCTAGTAAGAGTTTAAGTCAGGTAGGATTCTTCCTCAGCCAAGTCTTCCTAACTCCAAGTCTAGAATTTCAGTTACTACCCAAAATCACAGAGATCAAAATAACTGATCGGCACATGAGAGATCATCTAACCCTATCAATCTCATTTAACAGACAAGGAAACTGAGGTCCAGAGAAAGTGACACAGCTTGCTCAAAGTTCCATAACAAGTCAAAAGCAGAACTAAGATTTGAATTCAAGGTGCTTTAAGATCCCTCTTCACCATAAAAGTTGATTAAAAAGAGATGAGCTTTACAAATTAATTTCTGCCTTGTTGGTTGGCTGATAACTCATGCATATAATGAAATTTCTTGCTTTTGAGATGGTCAAAGGCTCAGTTTTTTGGAAGAATATAAGTACAAGCAGAAAAATTTATAAAAGGGAACAAGGAATAAAGCTATTCTTTTAAAAAAAGAATACCAGCAATGCAGTTTATTCATCCCAAAAGGGATATGAATCATATGAAGACAACCCAAGAGGACTTGGGCCCAGCCTCTTTAACTGACTTGGGCAAACCCCACTCTATCCCCAATGAAGTGAGCATGGTGTTGGGGAAAGAATACAAGCTTTATATCAGGAGAAACACAGATTTAAATCCTGCCTCTGACATATGCAGGACAAATTACATTCCCTCTCTGGGCCTCAGTTTCCTTGTCTATGATATGGGAATGATAATAATATCTGTACTCCATAGGAGTATTGAGAGGATATAAAGAGAGAATCATTGATTGACACCCTTACCTTATATTAAGCCTATAGTAGGCCCCAAAATCTGAACTCTGTAGCTGAAAACATAAAGCCCTAGTCCTCAGAGCATTATGTATCATTAGCTGGAGAGATAATGTAACAAACATAGGCCATCACATCAGTCAAGAAGACTCATTAACTGTCTACTAAGGCAAAAACTAAGCTTACCCTCAGCAGCTTACATTTTATCAGATTCTACTTCACCTCTATACCAGCGTATCCTCATCTACAAAATAAGGTAATTGATCAATGGACAAGATAGCCTTACATTAGAATGTAAACCGCCTTTCAGCAAAAATTGTTCCATTCTTTGTAGTTGTTTCCCCAGTGCCTAGCACAGAGTAGGTGCTTAATAAATGTTTGTTGACTGATTCATTGAAGGAATACCCCACCTCGGGAAGCTGGGTGGCTTGGGGGATAGAACACAAAGCCTAGTCAGGAAGACTCATCTTCCTGAGTTCGAATATGGCCTTAAACACTTACTAACTGTGCGACCCTGGACAAGTCACTTAACTATATTTTATCTCAGTTTCCTCATCTGTAAAATGAGCTGGAGAAGGAAATGAAAAACCAACCACTCCAGCAGTTTTGCCATGAAAACCCCAAATAGGGTCCCAAAGAGTTAGACACAACTGAAAAACATGTCCCCAAACCTCTTTGCCTAAGGCATAGTGTGATGTAATGTAGAAGCTCAGCCTCTCTTTCCCTTCTCCTTCTTGGAGAAAAAGTAGGATTTTCTCCCTTTTCTCTGCCTCAAGATTCCTAGATGCATAATTTATATTTGATTCTGAGTTAGTATTTAATGATAATTTCATACCACCATCATCAAAGTGATCGTAGTTAACATTTACATTGGGTGTCCCAAAAGTCTTTTGCATAGAGGACAACCCTAGACAGTGCTTTAAGATTTAAAAAGTACTTAAATTTAAATTTAAAAAGTACTTTAAATCAACTCATTTGATCCTAATCCCATGATTGCATAATCATTAATTTAAAGCAGAAAGAATTTTAAAGTACAATGAGTTCAGCCCCCTGATTTTATAAAAGAAGAACCAATATATACTAAATATATAGCATGTTCAATATTCTAAATAAAAGTATACATAAGACAAGTTAGATGACTTGCCTAAGGTCACACAGCTACTAAAGAGTCAGAACCAAAAATTGAACCCAGATCCCAGATTTCTGAGACATAAATGCTCACAATGAAAATTTGACAATCATCTATGGTTCAAGAGAGTTCCAACACAGCCCTGAATACATACCTGCATACACATACACACATACATACACATCTAGGTGTGCATAGACACAGTACTTTACATGCTATTAATATCCCTATTTTATAGATGACAAAACTGAGGTTTAGGAATATGAAATCAATTGCCCAGGCCCACATAGCTAATAAGAATCTGAGACAAGATTTGAACTCAGGTCTCCCTGACTTAGGAAGGCAGCATGGTAAAGTGGAAACTATCCTCTATTTGGAGTGAGAACCCCTGTATTTGAATCACAGCTCTAGCTTTTATTACCCTATGTGACCTTAGATAATTCACTTCTCTCTGGGCTCCACTTTTCTTAGCTGTAAAATAAGGGAGTTAGACTAAATGAACCCAAGTTCCCTCTTGGCTCAAAAATCTAAGATCATAAAACTTTCAAGTCCAGCATTTTGTCTCACAGCCTTTGCTGACATCCTAGAACCAGAGGGTATTGCAAAAAATCTACAGTTAAGAGAAACTGAGGTACAAAAGTTCAGGCATAATCTATTTATTAGTAAGGCCCAAATTACCAAAAACAGAGCTCAATGATCCCTCAGTGATCAAAGATCACCCATGCAATCATTCTTCCACAATGTCAACTCGTGTCAACTAAATAAGATTGGTGATTATGACTGGTCCATAATCATGCTGACTTGAAACAAAGGGTCTTCCAGAGTCTGTGGTGACACACAGTTACTCAACACCCTTTGGAAAGTCACCAACTCAATACTCCTTTATACCAAAGAAACCCAGTCTAAGAAAAACATTTCCTGACCAGTTGGAATCATCCTCCATTTATCTTCTTTATTTGTTCAAGATGTAGCTTCATCCAGTTACATACATAGTCTCCTATCAAGTATCATACTACAAGCCTTTAGAAATTGGTTACAATGGTTGTTGCTATGATTAATTAAACTCTTAATAACTAATCAATCGACAATGGCTAAATTGATTTCACAAGGACTCCTAAGCTTCTGACAACAAAGCTTCACACCTTGAGCACATCCTCTTTGTTACCAGACATGTCATTACATCATTAGAGAACATTGGTAGTTTTGCCTTATTGGAGGGATGGGCTATCCTTCAAGGTGTGTGCCCCAGCTGTACACATTTCCTAAGTTTGTCAAGTTTTGCCACTAATGCTAAGTGCAGGTGTGGAAGTGGCTCCAGGTTTGTGGAGGGAAATGATGTATTACTAACTAGTTTTCTTTAGTGTTATTTCATTAAATGCTGTTGCTTCAAATTAATTGTATTCTCTGGCTAATTTGTAAAGGTAAACACATGGAAAAAATAGACATCACAAGGGGGAGGAGCCAAGATGGTGGAGTAGAAAGACTCACGTATGCTAGCTCCGAACCCACAGCCCATAAATTTTCTGTAAAAAGAACTCGCCACAAATTCTGGAGCAGTGCAAGCTGCTCAGCAATGTAGTGGAGGAGATTTCCGTTCCAGAGAGCCCTTAAAAACTGGCACCTAAGGTCCGTCACGCATCAGACAGCAGAGCCCACCCCTGGCCACACAGCCCCGAGAGGAGCAGATCTGAGCAGGCTTCAGGGACGGAACCTCCAGTGGCCGCAAAGGTCCCTCCATTCACAGGCACTACAGGTGAGTGAGAGAGACTTTTAGGCTGGTCGAGAGGGGAGCAGGGTGTCTCCGTGGCTCAAGCCCTCTCAGGAGACAGCAGCAGAGGCAGCGGCAGAGGCAGTGGCGGCCCAGCACTCCCGGAGTAGAAAGGAGCTCCGCTCCATTACTGAAGGTCTCCACATAAACCCCCTGAGGGAATTGAGCCTGGGAGGTGGCCCTGCCCCCACCCAAGCACCAGAACTTAAGTTCACATTGAATAGTAGCCCCATCCTCCACTGAAAGCCCTGAGGCTGGGGAGCAGCATTTGAATCTCAGACCCCAAGCACTAGCTGGGCGAATCTAGGTGGGGGTGGAGAGGAATCTCAGAAATCAAGTAACAGGCTGGGAAAATGCCCAGAAAAGGGAAGAAAAATAAGACCATAGAAGGTTACTTTCTTGGTGAACAGATGTTTCCCCCTTTCCTTTCTGATGAGGAAGTACAATGCTTACCATCAGGGAAAGACACAGAAGCCAAGGCCTCTGTATCCCAAACATCTGAAATAGATATTCAATGGGCTCAGGCCATGGAAGAGCTCAAAAAGGATTTTGAAAATCAAGTTAGACAGGTGGAGGAAAAACTGGGAAGAGAAATGAAAGAGATGCAAGAAAAGCATGAAAAACGGGTCAATACCTTGCTAAGGGAGACCCAAAAAAAAAATGCTGAAGAAAATAACACCTTGAAAAATAGGCTCACTCAATTGGCAAAAGAGGTTCAAAAAGCCAATGAAGACAAGAATGCTTTCAAAAGCAGAATTAGCCAAATGGAAAAAGAGGTTCAAAAGCTCACTGAAGAGAATAGTTCTCTCAAAATTAGAATGGAACAGATGGAGGCTAATGACTTTATGAGAAACCAAGAAATCACCAAACAAAACCAAAAGAACGAAAAAATGGAAGAGAATGTGAAATATCTCATGGGAAAAACAACTGACCTGGAAAATAGATACAGGAGAGACAATTTAAAAATTATGGGACTACTTGAAAGCCGTGATCAAAAAAAGAGCCTAGACATCATCTTTCATGAAATTATCAAGGAAAACTGCCCTGAGATTCTAGAACCAGAGGGCAAAATAAGTATTGAAGGAATGCTTTGATCACCACCTGAAAGAGATCCAAAAAGAGAAACTCCTAGGAACATTGTGGCCAAATTCCAGAGTTCCCAGGTCAAGGAGAAAATATTGCAAGCAGTTAGAAAGAAACAATTCCAGTACTGTGGAAATACAATCAGGATAACACAAGATCTAGCAGCTTCTACATTAAGGGATTGAAGGGCATGGAATAGGATATTCCAGAAGTCAAAGGAACTAGGACTGAAACCAAGAATCACCTACCCAGCAAAACTGAGTATAATACTTCAGGGGAAAATATGGTCTTTCAATGAAACAGAGGACTTTCAAGTATTACTGATGGAAAAACCAGAGCTGAAAAGAAAATTTGACCTTCAAACACAAGAATGAGAAGAAGCATGAAAAAGCAAACAGCAAAGAGATGTCATAAGGGACTTACCAAAGGTGAACTGTTTACATTCCTACATAGAAAGACAAAATTTGTAACTCTTAAAACTTTTCAGTATCTGGGTAGTAGGTGGGACTACACACACACACACACACACACACACACACACATGTACACACATGCACACACACACATACACACATGCACGCACATACAGAGACAGAGAGTACAGAGTGAATTGAATAGGATGGGATCATATCTTAAAAGAAATTAAGGTAAATGGTGAGAGAGAAATGTAGTAGGAGGAGAGAGGGTGAAATGGAATGGGGTAAATTATCTCTCATTCAAGAGGCAAGCAGGAGACTTTTTAGTGGAGGGAAAAAGAGGAGAGCTGAGAAAAAAAACAAGAAGTTTACTCTCATCACATTTGACTAAAGGAAGAAATAAAATGCACACTTATTTTGGTATGAAAACCTATCTTACAATACAGGAAAGTGGGGGAGAAGGAGATAAGCAGGGTCGGGGGGGACAATGGAAGGGAGGGCAATGGGAGGAGGGAGCAATTTGAAGTCAACACTCAGGGAGGGATAGGATCAAAAGACAGAATAGAAACAATGAGGGGCAGGATAGGATGGAGGGAAATATAGTTAGCCTTACACAACATGACTATTATAGAAGTCATTTGCAAAACTACACAGATATGGCCTATATTGAATTGCCTGCCTTCCCAAAGGGAATGGGTGGGGAGGGAGGGATGGGGAGAATTTGGAACTCAAAGTTTTAGGAACAACTGTCGAGTATTGTTGTTGCTACTAGGAAATAAGAAATACAGTTAAGGGGGAATAGAAAGTCATCTGGCCCTACAGGACAAAAGAGAAGATGGGGACAAGAGAAGGGAGGGAGGATAGAAGAGAGGGCAGATTGAATTAGAATGCTCGGTGTATTGGGGTGGGGGGAGGGGACAAATGGGGAGAAAATTTGGAACACAAAATTTTGTGAAAATGAACGTAAAAAGTTAAATAAATAAATTTATATTAAAAAAAGTTCAAAAAATAGACATCACTATATATGAGATGGAAATAGATATCACTATACAGTTATCCCTTTCACATGGCTATTTTTCCCATCGTGACTTGCATACATCACAGGTCAGCATAAGAAATTAAAGGGAAATCAGGGTGTATTGTAGGAGCTACAGATGATACACAAAGCTCAGCAGACAACACAGAGCCTATGACCAAATACCCAACTCAAATTTTACAATAAGGTACTGTAAACACCCCATAAGAGAAAAAGAAAAAAAATCAAACATCTTCTCTGGTACAAAGGGAGAGAAAAAAATTTACGTGGATTTCCCAGATTGCAGGGCCGCCATGCCCCTAACCCCATGATGTGGAAGGGATAACTGCAGATTTATATAGATATTGATGTCCCTCCCCTTTATCCCCTCTATACAATCTGCCTTGACGTCCTGTAATGTCTTTCTTCAAAAAAATCTCTCTTCTCTCCATTTCCACTTCCACTAACCTAGTGGATGTCCTTATCACTTCACATCTTGGTATGCTGGTCCAGGCTCATAGCTTATATCCGTACCTCTAATCTCTTCCCAATTCAATCCATCCTGCACACTGATTTCCCAACTAATTTTCCCAAGGCATCATTTGCATCAAGTCATGCTGTTGTTAAGCTGTTTTTCAGCCATGTCCAACTCTTTATGACCCCATTTGTGGTTTCCTTGGCAAAAGTACTGGAGTTGTTTGCCATTTCCTTCTCCAGCTCATTTTCCAGATGAGGAAACTAAGGCAAAAGAGTTAAGTGACTTGCCCAGGGTCAGATTTGAACTCATGAAGAGGAATCTTCCTGACTCGAGGACTGATATTCTATCCACAGCTCCACCTCACTGCATCATAACATTACTTTTGTTTAAAAAATAATGATAAATAAAATCAAAATAACATATAAAAAAGATTTATATTAACTCCCTCCACTTAGCCATATTTTATACAGCCTTCAAGGCTCAATTGCAATTTTCCCTCTTCCATGAGGACTTTCCCAACTCATTCATCGTACGTTGATCTCTCACTTTTCTGTGTGCCTTGCATTTAGTCATCATCATACAGTTGACAGAGCTCAACTGTCTTCTAACATTTCCCTGTTTGTATGTTTTTTCTGTCTCTCCAATTAAATTGTAAGCTTATTCAGGATCCTGCCTTGGATCTCTTCTATATCCCCCACAGAATCTAAGACAGTGCAGGACACAGGGTAGGTGCAGAGTAGATTTTTCTATCTCCACGACACTTTTTGAATCCACTCCCTCCTTTCTTCCCTGACTCTTACCTCTCTCTAGTTCCGACCCTTGTCACCATTCATCTGCACTATTCTAAGTGACTTCTAACTGGCCTCCCTTCCTCAAGTTTCTCCCCCTCCCCAATCCACTGCCGGACTGAACTTCTTAAAACACAATGTCCCATCATGTTGCTTCCCAGATCAATAACCTCCAGTGGCTCCCCATTGCCTCTAGAACCAAATATACACTCTCTTTTAAGGACTTCTTAGGCAGGCTTCAACTTACTTTTCTTTTTTTATTTTATTTTTTAATTTATGGAATAAAGCAAGTGTTTCCATAACTGTATAATTTTTAAAAAGATGACTGCACATGAAACTGCAAATCTATTATGTACAATTTTCTGTTCCTTTAAAATACACAACAAAGTTATCATGTAAAATTTTTCCTCTTTTTTATCTTCCCTCCACCCCCCCTGCCCTAAAGATGGCTACCAGTAGACAAAAATATGTGTGTGTATGTGCATGTAAAATCATTCTATCCATATTTCTATTTTAATTTCATTCTCTAGATGCAGATAAGCATCTTCCTTCATATGTCCTTTATAGCTAATTTGGGTATTTATAATAGAAAAAAATTAATTATTCACTCAAAAAACTTCTTAAATCAATATTGTTCTTACAGCATACAACACTGTCTTGGTTCTGCCCATTTTGCTCTTCCTTTTTTCATGTCTATCCATGTTTTTCTGATTATCGAGCTCATAATTTCTTATAGCGCAATAGTATTGTATCACGACCATATCCCACAATTTGTTCAGACATTCCCCAATTAATGGGCTTCCCACAATTTCCACTTCTTTACCACTACAAAGAGAGCTGCTATAAATGTTTCAGAACATATAGGTTCATTTTCCCTAGTCATCTTTGAAAACAGACCTGGTAGTGGTATTGCTGGGTCAAAGGTTATAGGCACTTTAATAACACTTTGGACATAATTCCAGATTGATCTCCAAAATGGTTGGCTCAGTTCACAATTTCATCAACAGTGTATTAGTGTCCCAATTTTTCCACATCCTCTCCAATATTTGTCATTTTTCCCTTCTATCATTTTAACCAATCTTACAGGCATGGGATGCTATCTCAAAGTTGTTTTAATTTGCATTTCACCAATCAATAATGAGTTAGAGCATCTTTATATGACTATAAATTGTTTTGATTCCTTCATCTAAAAACTTCCTGTTCCTAGTCTATGGCCATTTATCAATTGGGGAATGACTCAACCTAACCTTTCTAGCCTAATAAACAGTATTCCCTTCTCACATTCTACCATCCAGTCAAACAGACCTTCTCACAGATGATACTCCACCTGCCAACTATGTGTCTTGCACCCCATACCTGAGATGAATTCACTCCTCACCTTTCCTTCCAGGCTTAGGTCAAGCACCAGCTTTTTTGTGAAGTCTTTTCTTATCCCCTCACTCATCCAGCTTCTAGGGCTCTTCTCATAAAATTTACTTTGGATTGATTTTGTATATGTAATGGGAGTGATTATAGGAACCTTCTCCCATCTACTTGGACCAGAATATACATCATGTAACGCACCTGATGCTAGGCCCCTTCTTGTGACACATATTCCCTGCTCCTTTCCAATAGAGCATTTATGCTGACTCACTGCTAATGATTTGGTGTTTGGGGAAAAGGCAGCAAACCCTGGGTAGTCCCTTTGTCCCTTTGATGACAGCAGGGTGAGGTAGCTACTTCAGAAAGAATTGGCCAGGAAGAACCTCCCGCTCAGTAGGCTCTAAAAGGAACGACCTTGCCCACTAGACCTCCCTGCCTATCTGCCCAATATGTCTAGATTCATCATGCCTCTCCCTGGGGGTATGGAGGAGGGTACCCTCTCCTACTCTGGAAGAAATCAGGGGCTGTTCACACAAGGCAGATAGCACTTGTAGTGGCCAACCTAGGCATGAGACTAGATCTCAAAACTGTAGCTGCCAGTTTTTGTTTTTGTTCTTAAACATAGGAGGCTGAAAGGTAATCCTGAAATCGATGTTTCTAGTTTCTGTTATCAAAGAAGAAGAGAATGGGAGTTTCCAAATCCTTCAATCAGTGTTAGTCACAGTTCAAGATGTATCCAAGATCTTCTTGGAGAAGATGACCGCTGACAGGAAGAATCTAACTCCTGGTCTGGCTTGGCAGCAGATATCATCCTTAAGGAAAAAAGTATGAAGCTGAGTTGAAGGTTAAATGCCAATTCAGCAGTCCTACAAAATGTTTCATGCTTTATGTATCAATCTTCTGGGAACACGTAATTGAAGTTGTAAATAACTACTGCTTGTTTAAGTCTTTTTCAAAGCATTTTGGGAGTTTTTTTGTGGAGGAAATAAATAGCTGTCCAATATCTCATTTATATTGTACAATAAGTACATTTCTATTACCCTTCCACCCCATTTTGGAAAAAGCTTAGATGTGAGCCAAACCTAATATTTTAATTCGTTATCCCCAAGACTTTAAAGTTAGTGTATAAGGAGCCAAAGAGTTCATTCAAGAAAAAGAGACTGATCCCTCTGTTTAAAAGGTAAGACTCTCCAGGACTGAACCTTGTGAGGGTCCAGAACTGAGGGACTTGTTAATAGGAGAGGATGAACACCAGTGGAGGATTACATTCCTGGAGCCCAGCAGGAAATCTGTGTGTATCATACTTGTTTCTCCACTCTTAACCTAGGATAAAAACAATTTTTTAATATTTAGATAACTGTCTTTCAATATAGTTAGACAATATATGCAGTTAGGTAGTATAGTGGATACAACTCTTGGAGTGGAGTCAGGAAGACCTGAATCCAAATCTGGTCTCAGACATTTACTAGTTATGTGACCTTGGGCAAGTCATTTAACCTCTACTTGCCTTAGTCTCACCAACTATAAATAGGATAATGATAGCATCTACCTCACAGTATTGTTGTGAGGGTCAAATGAAATGATATTTGTAAAGTATTTAGCACAGTGCCTGACAGACACATTGTAGATTCTATATAAATACTAACTATGAATACAATTGGTTTCATGTATAATCCTACATATTTTATTTTGTACACTTAAAAATCTTACTCTGAGGTGTCCACAGGCATCATCAGAATGACAAAGGTATCCATCACACACACACACACACACACACACACACACACACACACACACACAAAAGGTGAAGAATTCCTGATCTAAAGGCCAAGGTCAATTCCCTTTTAGGATCTACTGAGTGGGTGTCTCTTCCCAGCTCACCAGCTAATGATCTTCTCTGATGCAACTGTGCCAGGAACAAAAGGAGCAGGAACAAAAGCTCAAGGCATGAACCCAAAGCACCAAATTTTTCCATAGAGCCAGCCCACAGAGGCTATTGGAAAAGATCATAGGAAATGTACCATAGAACAAGGCCCAGCTGCTGGTATTCTCCACAAGGTGTACTCCAGTCAGAGCAAATGGAAAACAGATGGGATATCATTGGGACTATTCCAATTACATTACATAGATAGTATATGTATATGTTGTTTCTCTAGAGAGAATATAAACTACCTGAGGGCAGGATACATTTCATGCCTACCTATGCATCCTGAGGGTCTAATGTAGTGCCCGTGACACAGTAACAAGGATATGGATTAAACTTGTGATTTTAGTAGTATAATTGACTCCCAGCTGAGGAAATTTCCTTTGCTAATTGGGAAAAGCTCTTTCTCAGAAATGTATAGTCTTAGAGAATTTCCCAGAACACTAAAAGGTTAAATGACTTGTCAAAGGTCACATGCTATATATCAGAGACAGGATTGACATACACATCTTCCTGACCCTAAAGACAGCTCACTATCCCCTAACCATACTGCTTCTGACACATAATAGAGGTTTAATAAATCTTTGGTAATTGATTGAATGCTTGATTGATAGCAAGCATTTGTCTACTGAAATGTATACATGTATAGATTAGACAAAGCTATAATATCACAAAATGTCAAACAAGGCATATCCACACCCAAAAAGGAATTGTCTCTATTAACATCCTTAAAAATCTCTGCTTGAAGTCATCCAGGGAAGAGAAGTTCAGTCCCTTTTGAGGTAGCTTAATCCACTTTGGAAGACTTTTGGTTATCAGGAATTTTTCTTTCTAATTTTTCTGGAATTCTATCTGAAACTTCAGGATACCACTCCTAGCTTTCTGTCCAATGTGGCCAAATCAAATGACACAAATCTGTCTTCCTGAAGAGAATCTTCCAAATACTAAAAAAAGAGCTATCAAGTCTGAGCTAAGATTTCTTTGCTCCTTACATAGATACCTATATCTGTAAGTATGTATATACTACATACATATATTACAGGCATATTGTTGTTTACATGTATGCATGCATATCATACACATGTAAAGTATCTATCTTCATTTATATCCATTCATAGCCAAGGTGTCCCAAAAGAGTGAAGACAGGACCAAACGGACTTTAGGGAACCAGTGGCAGCACCAGTTCCCAGATAGCTCAACCCACAAACAGCTTCAAAGATTAGTGGGAGGGCTCCTTCACCTAGGAGAGGGGAGCATGGTCTGGGCCCCCAGCAGCAGTGGCAGCTTCCATTTTTGGAGCCCTTCACCCAGAGCTCCTGGGGGAATTGAAGGGCTGATATAAGTCTCAGCCCTGAGCTCGGCCCTGACAAAGAATTCAAAGTCAAGTAACTGACTGGGAAAATGCTCAAAAAAGGGAAAAAGAATAAGACAATAGAAGGTTACTTTCTTGGCAAGCAGGTATTTTTCACCATCCTTTTGGATGAGGAGGATCAATTTAGGTCTTCAGAGGAAGACCTAAATAAAAGTTAACGACTTTATGAGAAACCAAGAAATTACAAAATGAAACCAAAAGAATGAAAAAATAGAAGATAATGTGAAATATCTCATTGGAAAAACAACTGACCTGGACAATAGATCCAGGAGAGACAATTTAAAAATTATAGGACTACCTGAAAGCCATAATCAAAAAAAGAGCCTAGACATCATCTTTCATGAAATTATCAAGGAAAGTGTTTTAGTGAAATGTTAAGCTATTAAAGCTTATATTGTGTCTATATATTATAGATCCACACAAAAAAATTGTCAACAGTCACTTTAGCATCATAGAATTGTAGATTTAGAGTCTGAGGGAATTTAGAAGCTTCAAACCTCTCTTCCTTTCTCTCCACTTATGCCACTACCAACCTGATTCAGGCCCACATCTCCTATTTTATGGACCTGTCCCCTCATTGGCCACCTTGCTTCCAGTCTTTTCCTTCCACATCTCTAAATTACAGTCTGATTATATCATTCCTTGGCTAAAAAAGTTCCAATAACTCCATATTTTCTCTAGGATAAAATACAAACTCTTCTGTTTACAGTCACAGTCTGACTCTAGCCCTGATTTCCAGGCTTTTTGCACTCTACATTCTAGCCAGTTGGCCTACTTGACACACACATGATGCTTGCTCATTATATGTGATATTCCATCTCTCACCTCTAAGAGATCTTTGTACCTTTTGGAGTATACTGGGTGTTCAAGGAAGGCTCCCACCTCTGGTATGAGAGCTTGCTGAGTTCTCATCAGGGCTGTCCAACTGCCACCAAAACCCCACTTGTGGCTGCAAGAAGTTGTGAAAGGCTCAGCATCCATATCCCAGTAAACCATCTCAGCAGATGGGCTAAATCAGGTTGAGGTTAACCAACAAGCCTCAAAGCTGTCAGTGAGTTATGGGGGTATCTACCCCAAGCATGTAAGGATTTCCCCTGGCAGAGTGGGCAGATGAGAACAATTCATTTCAATGTTAATGAAGGTGACTGAAATAGATGCTGCGGAGCACTTATAATATCAGGTCAGACATCAAAGATGCCAAGGTCATCCGTTACATCCCAGACCATACCCAGTCATCTTGATTTTTGTCCTGCTACTGAACTTTGATGGTTCTTAGAGAATGAGGCTGACAACTTCGTGCAACTCTGCCTTACTTAAATCCAACTCACTCAAGAGTTAAGACATCACCCCATGATGTCACTGGTCCTCTGAAAACGAAGGGCAAAAACAACTTTTGTACTTTTCCTAAAATGTAATTCCTCATCCTCTGGGCCTCCAAGGACCTTCAGTTTCTTTCAAAATTTGTCTTAAATTCCATCTTACATAAAAGACCTTTCCAGACCATTCCAGATGTTAGTACACCCCTACCAAATTTACTTTGTACAAAGTATCTCCAATTAATGCTTAAAACTGAACTAAGGCTTCTAAGATGCCCTTCACTATTCACACTAATTCCCAAAATTGTGCATACAGCTACAGATTGTGTATAAATCTGTGTATACAGAATGAGTCACTAAAGCTTAAAACTGCACTAAGATTTCTGGGACATTTTGTTTCTTGTCTGTGTTAAGCTATTAAAGCTTAAAACTTCACAAAGACTTCTAGAACAGCCTGTGTCTAGTTTGAATTGGCTTATGTGTATACAAAGACTTTATATATAATCTGTATCTGTATATACAATATTAAAGATTAGTGTGAATAATTAATCCTTTGACGTAGTCACAAGTATCTGAATTTACTCAGTCCTGTTAAAACAATGTAAAATATGATCATTAGTTCCAGCCCAAAGGAAATAGGTAGTTCAAGTTCAAATGACGCAGGACCACTTCAGGAGATTCATTATTCACACTAATCAGAATTACTTGTACGTTTCTCATCCTTCTCTCCCACTAGAATACACACTTCTTAAAGGCAAGGACTTGGTTTTTTACTTTGTATCCCCATTGCCTAACAATGGCAAGCATGCAGAAGACACTTAATGAATACTTACTGATTGACTGATCTCCTCCAAATACTTCATTTTACCAATAAGCAAACTAAGGCCCAGGGCACAGTTAAATAAATTAGAGTACTGCCTCTGAATGCAACAGGAAAGAATGTAAAAAAAGAGAGGTCAGTGTGTGATGGAGAAAGTGAAGAAGGCTTTGTGATTTGCCCAGCTTCACACAGGAGATAATTGGCAAAGCCTGTATTTGAACCTAGGATAGCCAGACTTCAAATCTTTATCTCCAGTTGAATAGTAACAGTCAAGGATGAATTGCATAGTGACTGTTAGCTCTGCATGTGTGTATGTGAATCTTTCGATAAAAACAAGAAATAATGTCTGAGGCTTCCTTTACAGCATCTCTACAGGTGCATCCACACATCATGGAGTCCAATCTGCTTGTTTTTCCTCTAGCATTCTGCATGAGACCCACGTTTTTAATTGGTGCCTTTTTTACTTCATTATGGAGGGGTCCTTGCCATTGGAGTCTTCCAATACTTTAGTAAATTGGTATGCTTTTGTATTTACTTGTACCCAGTAGGGGTTCCCTCTCCTCCCCAACCCCTGCAAACTTGCCAATTTCAAAATGGAAGGAATAAATAAACAGGCAAAACTATGACTTGACTCTTCCTTCCCTGCTAGCTACTGAACTCCTCCCTCCTTTCAGACATTATGGTTCCTCCAGTTGATGCCTCGCTGCAGGATAGTAATTTTCAGCTTGAGGCTGAAACACTTTGTTCAAATGTGATGCTAAAATGATAATAGACCATATTTCAGGATTTGTTTTTTTTTTTCTTTTTTCTGGGTGTAAGTGTTGAATTTAGTCTCAAAACAAACAATTCTCTCTTCTCTGGGTTGTGAGTGAAAATGAAAATTGGTAGAGCCCAGAGAGATCGTGGGGGAAAGCTGGAAGGAGGCAGAAGAGGAGAAGGAGGAGGGGGAGGAAGAAGAAGGATATAGGAAGAAGAAGAAAGAAAGAAAAAAGAAAGAAAGGAAGGAAGGAAGGAAGGAAGGAAGGAAGGAAGGAAGGAAGGAAGGAAGGAAGGAAGGAAGGAAGGAAGGAAGGAAGGAAGGAAGGAAGGAAGGAAGGAAGGAAGGAAGGAAGGAAGGGAGAAAGAAAGAAAGAAAGAAAGAAAGAAAGAAAGAAAGAAAGAAAGAAAGAAAGAAAGAAAGAAAGAAAGAAAGAAAGAAAGAAAGAAAGAAAGAAAGAAAGAAAGAGGAAGGAAGGAAGGAAGGAAGGAAGGAAGGAAGGAAGGAAGGAAGGAAGGAAGGAAGGAAGGAAGGAAGGAAGGAAGGAAGGAAGGAAGGTCCTTGGTATATGAGAGGAGACCCTTTCCCATCTCTCAAAAGAGCTTTACAAACAAATACATCAGGGCAGTAAATGGGGGCTTACCAACAATGAGGAGGGGAGCCAATAAGAAGGAGGGAAGGAGGGATGTGATGGAGAGGGAAATTGACACAGACTGAATAAGGCCTGGGGGAGGAGGAGGGTCGAGTTGGACCAGAATAGATAGCCTGGTAACAATAGACTGAATATCGGGAATGAAAAGACTGGCAATAGAGAATAAGCCTTGGAGAAAAGGGCTTCTTGCCAAACAGGGCAGAAATGACCCCAGTGAATCTAAGGGAGATCCAAGTCCTTGATTGTTGTCACCCTTAGAGGAATGATGAGGACACAGTGGTGAATGGGGCAGGAGGTGGCCAGAGGAAGCTCTCGCTGCCACACCTCCCAGGGTCTAGAGAAGAGGGACCATTTTCCTGCCCCTACAGCCTACAAAAGGACATTTTTAGATAATCTTTTAAGAAGAAAAATGGGGCTGATTTTCCTTTCCAGGGACCAGTACCAAAAACCACCCTCTGGAACAATGATAGCCAAAAAGCACTTTCCAGGAAATCTTATTCTGTTGAATCCTCTGCTTCTCCTAGTTCTTTTGCCCACATGAACATCTCTTGTTTTGAAACAGATCAAATCAATGGGAGAAATTGCAGACCTGAGAGTTCTTTTTGGTTCCATATCCCGAGACAAGAGGAAAAGCAAAGACTGGAAGGACATTCTGTTTCCCTCCATCCCAGTTCCATCAAGACTTTCAAACCAGCTCTTTGTCACTTCAAGGCTATTTACATGCTCATGACCTGTTGATGTATTATTCATATGCTTTCTCATCTTGGGGAAAGTAGTGAAATGAGGAATAAAAAACAATTAATAAAGGGGAAAACTAACTTGGGGATGTGGTACCCAGGAGCCAGGCGGGCATGGTGTACAACCCAGGAGGTCAAAAGTCAACTCCTATTAAAGCACCATCATCCACACTACCATGACAGACCAGAATAACTCTGAGGGAGCCATTATGGTCCATTACGAAAATAACATTCATTTGCAAAATGAGGAACATACTGAAATGCAAGTTGTTCCAGTTCTTTCAGCTAAATTACATATTAAGTATGCAGACTTCCTCTTCTAACATTTTGAAATGCTTTAATATGCATTCAGGCTGGCCAGAACATGGATTTTCTAAGACTGCATTTAATCAACAGCCACTAAGGTGAAGCCTAGGAAAATGAGGTCTTGACTGAAGGGGAAGATGTTCAAAAGCTCCTGGGATGCTGGATTGGAGGGTATTAAAAGCTTCTGGACTAGGGCCTCTCCCAGAGATAGGGTTCAAACCCCAGAAAAGACAGAAGCAACTAAGCTTCTCCCCAGAGCTGTAACTAAGAAGAGACAATACAAACATTGTCCTAGGGCACCAAATTTAGAGGGCACTGAATAGAGAGAGTGCTAATAGTTTATTTGATCAATTCAGTAAGTACTTTAAGTGCTCATCATGCTCCAAGTACTGTACTAGTCACTGAAGACTCAAAGAGAAAAAGGGAAACAGTTTCTCTCTTCAAGGAACTATACACCAAACAATGGATCTTAGAACTAAATTTGTAGGAATAATTAGTTAAAAAAGAAAGCCCAAACTGCTTTCATTTGGTGGTAAGGAGGAGGAGAGAATTCTTAAATTCAAAATATCAAAATAAAATAAATGAGGAAATCATCAGAGAGTGGTTGAGGTTGAACTCCTCTCTATCCTACCCAGCCTCTCATCAAGGTTTGAAGGTCTCTGTCATTGGTATTAATTGGCCCAGGTGTGGTTAGTGGTATTTTCTAGAAGACATTTCTGTCCAAAGGTGATGACCTCCAGTGGTTAAAACATAAGACTTAGGGAAGCCAACATCCCATGTTTGATCCCCAAATGTATCAGTTAATTTCACGTAGAGGAAAACCTGTTTTGTAGCTCCTATAGACCACTCCTCACTCAGTAAAGCTTCTCACAAGTGTGAGCTAGCCTTCATGAGGGAGATTGGGCAAGAAAGTAGAGACGATACCAGTATAAAATGCTGAAACTGGATCCTTTACCCACAAAGAAGGAGATGGAGAAAGGTAGAGAGAAACAGTTTAAAATAACTGATACAGTGGTGTACTGGAGTAATTCTCCCAAACTCTTACGTGTACCCTTAGCTAGTTTACTCATAATTAGTGTACTGAAGCTATCTGAGGTCTCTTTAGCCTGAATCAGATACTGGAAAAAGTTTCCAGTGCCTTTTTCTCTCTGAGTATAAAACAGTGCTACCCCTAACTGCTGTGGCCACTCAGACATCCCTGGACAAGGATGGTTTTCCTGTGACCACTACTTATGCTATTTTGCCTATCAAAGACCAGAATGAACAATAGGAAAAAATGAGTTGATTAGTACATGTAACCTTATATGCTTTTATATATGTCTGTACCACTAGGGGCTTATAGATTATCAACAAATTCTGAGGTTAGTTAGAAGAATTGTGAGGTTGTTTTTCTATTCCTTGAGAGCAAGACTGATACAAAGTCACTGAAAAATCATTCTTACTACTGGGGCCAGGGCAGGGGGAGATAAGATTCCAAAGGCACTTTCTACTGATGGTGTATCAAAAGTACCACTTCCACATGCAGAAGCCATGATGTTCCAAAGAGATTCTCTCCCCTTTCACTCTAGAGCAAGATTTCTTAACTTGAGTCCACAAACCCCTAAGGATAGATTTGGATAGATTTCAATGGGTCCAGGAACTTGGAAAGGAAAATAAACTGAAAAAAATCCTTTTTTCACTATGATTGGCTTCCTTCATAATCCCATGCATTTTATTTTATGCATTTAAAAGCGTAATTCCAAAAAGGGAAGGGAAGGTAGGGAATAAGCATTGATACAGTGTCTACTGCATACTAAACACTGTGCTAAGCACTTTTTTAAACAAAAATTATTTCATTTGATCCTTACAACAACCCTAGGAGCAAGGTGCTACTATTAGTTGTGTCAAACTCAAATAGAAACGTAAGGATCATTAAGGGCTACATATTGATTTAGTTTTACAATATAATGTTATCTATATTTTATTACATTTCCATTTATTTTCTTAAATATTCCCCAAATGCACTTTAACCTGGTTCTACAGCCCTCAAGAGTGTTGGAGGCATGTTGCCCACAGGGCATGTATTTGACAACTCCAATTATTATCCCCATTTTATGGTTGAGGAAACAAAGATTAAGTGACTTGCCCAGGGTCATGCAACTGGTAAACATTTGAGGTCGAATTTGAACTCAGATCTTCAGTGCCACCCACTACCTCTAGGTGTCCATAAGCTTTATCATATTATCATGACGCAAAGAAATTTAAGAATATCTGCTTTAGAGTGTTACTTCTCAGTTGCTGGAGTTTCTTCTCTCATGTCACGCCCCTGTTCCTTCCTATTATGGGATTACTACTGTATTATGTGATTTTCTTACTCTAAAACTTCCAATAGTTAACTATTGCTTTCTTCATTAAATCTAAATTTTCTCTACCCACCATCCCTGGCCTTATTTAGTCTAACTTCATCCTATCTACCTAACCAAATAAAAATAGCTAATACTAATAATAGCTTCCCCAAGCCAAATGATAATAGCTAGCATTTATATGGTACTTTAAGGTCTGAGAAGCTTTTTACAAATATTATCTCATTTTTATCCTCACAACAATTCTGGGAGTTAATTGCTATTATTATGCCTGTTTTACAGAAGAGGAAACTGAGGCAGGCAGATATTAGGTGACCTGGCCAGGATCAAACAACTAATATCTGAGGCCACATTTGAACTCAGGTCTCTCCTTACTCTAGGTCCAACACTCTCTCCATTGCCTACTTTGTACCAATCAAACTGTTCTCTGCACTGTCCCTCAATCACACCAAGCTCACTATTGCCTCTAAGCAAGAACCTCAACCCAGAAGACTTGCTCCCTCCAATATCGTTATTTTCCTTTCACCTATCTAAAATGTAACCATACTTCAGACTCAACCCAAGTGCCCAGCTTTCATGGACTACTCTAACCCACATTGATCTATAGTAATTGTATTCAATCACACACTACCTCAACTTACTCAACAATACCATGTGTGTATGTTTTATCTCCCAAGGAAGATAATAATCTCCTGGATGTCAGGTGCATGCATTATACTTCTTGTGTCAAACAATTCTACTATAACTTAGAGATCCTGGGTATCATAGAGACTAAATAAGACTCACAGGATAAATCATATTTTTCAGCAAATCTCAGAGGTTCAACTCCTTCAGAAAAAGTAAAGAATCAATGCATAAAATATCTGAGTGCTGACCAACTAAAACATACTGTGTATGACAAATAAAATGGCAAAATATTCCCTAAAGAAATGAAAAATAATTTCAGTAACTGAAGAAATAAGTTTTCATGTCTGGGCTGTACTAATACATAAAAGTGTCAAAACTACCCAATTTAATTTGTGGATTTAGTGCTGTACCTATCCGATTACTGGGATAGTTAGGTGGTCACAATAGATAAAGTGTAGAACATAGAGTCAGGAAGACTCATCATCTTGAGTTCAAATCTGGCTTCAGGCACTTACTAGTCATATGATCCTGGGCAAGTCACTTAAGCCTGTTTGCCTCAGTTTCCTCATCTGTAAAATAAACTGGAGAAGGAAATGGCAAGCCACTCCAGTACCTTTGCCAAGAAAACCCCAGATGGGATCCATGAAGGGTCAGACATGACTGGAAAAAAAACAGAACTACCAAACTACTAAAGTTCATAGGACTTTATAAGACAATAATAAAATTCACTTGGAAGAACAAAAGATCTAGAATATCAAGAGAAATAAAGAAGGGGAAATGGCATTTCTGGATTTCATAGTATAATATCATTCAATCATCACCAAAATCATTGGGTACTTGGTTTTTTTAATGTTTATTTATTTATTTTTGGTTTTCAACATTCGTTTCCACAAAATTTTGAGTTCCAAATTTTCTCCCCATCTCTCTCCTCCCCCTACCCCATAACACCTTGCATTTTGATTGCCCCTTGCCTCAATATGCCCTCCTTTCTATCACACCTCTCCCATCCCTTATCCCCATCTTCTCTCTTTCTTTAGGGCATTACCTACCCCATTACCTGTATTTCTTATTTCCCAGTTGTATGCAAAAAGAACTCTCAACATCTGTTCCAAAACTTTGAGTTTCAATTGCTCTCCCTTCCTACCTCCCCACCCACCCACACTGAGAATGTAAGCAATTCAATATAGGCTATGTGTAGTTTTGCAAAAGACTTCCATAATAGTCATGTTGTGTAAGACTAACTATATTTCCCTCCATCCTATTCTGCCCCCCCATTTATGCTATTTTTTCTTTTGATCTTGTCCCTCCTCAAAAGTGTTTAATTCTTATTACTCCCTCCTCCCATTTTCCCTCACTTCTATCATCCCTCCACCTCACTTGTCCTCTTCTCCTCTACTTTCCTGCAGTGTAAGATAGATTTTCATATGAAAATTGAGTGAGCATGCTATTCCCTCTTTAAGTGAAATGTGAAGAGGTAAGTTTCACTTTTTTCCTCTCATCTCCTCTTTTCTCCTCCATTGAAAAAGCTTTTTCTTGCCTCTTTTATGAGAGATAATTTGCCCCATTCCATTTCTCCCTTTCACCTCCCAATATATTCCTCTCTCATCCCTTGGTTTTATTTTTTTTAGATTCATCCTGTCTTATTCAACTCACCCTATGCTCTGTGTGTGTGTGTGTGTGTGTGTGTGTGTGTGTATAATCCTTCCAACTACCCAAATACTGAGAAAAGTCTTAAGAGTTACAAATATTATCTTTCCATGTGGGAACATAAAAAATTCAACTTTAGAAAGTCTCTTATCATTTCTTTTTTCTGTTTACCTTTTCATGCTTCTCTTGATTCTTGTGTTTGAAAGTCAGATTTTCTATTCAGTTCTGCTCTTTTCATCAAGAATGCTTAGTCCTCTATTTCATTGAATGACCATTTTTTCCCCTGAAGTATTATACTCAGTTTTGCTAGGAAGGTGACTCTTGGTTTTAATCCTAGCTCTTTTGACTTCTGAAATACCATATTCCAAGTCCTTTGATCCTTTAATGTAGAAGCTGCTAGATCTTGTGTTATCCTGATTGTATTTCCACAATAGTCAAATTGCTTCTTTCTAGCTGTTTGCAATATTCTCTTCTTGACCTGGAAACTCTGGAATTTGGCTACAATATCTCTAAGAGTTTCCCTCTTTGGATCTCTTTCAGGAGGTGATTGGTGAATTTTTTCAATATTTATTTTGCCCTCTGGTTCTAGAATATCAGGGCAGTTTTCCTTGATAATTTCATGAAAGATGATGTGTAGGCTCTTTTTTTGATCAAGGCTTTCAGATAGTCCCATAATTTTTAAATTATCTCTCCTGGATCTATTTTCCAAGTGAGTTGCTTTTCCAATGAGATATTTCACATTATCTTTTATTTTTCGTTCTTTTGGTTTTGTTTTATAATTTCTTGGTTCCTCATAAAGCCATTAGCTTCCATCTGCTCCCTTCTAATTAAAAAAAAAAACTTTTCTTCAGTGAGCTTTTGAACCTCCTTTTCCATCTGGCCAATTCTGCTTTTCAAAGCATTCTTCTCCTCATTGGTTTTTTGGACCTCTTTTGTCAATTGAGTTAGCCTATTTTTAAAGGTGTTATTTTCTTCAGCATTTTTTGGGTCTCCTTTAGCAAGCTATTGACTCACTTTTCATGATTTTCTTGCATCTCTCTCATTTCTCTTCCCAATTTTTCCTCTTCCTCTCTTACTTGATTTTCAAAATCCTTTTTGAGCTCTTCCATGACTTGAGACCATTGCATATTTATTTTGGAGGTTTTGGAAGCCTTGACTTCCTCTGATGGTATGCATTGTTCTTCTTCATCCAAAAGGATGGAAGAAAATACCTGTTCACCAAGAAAGTAACCTTCTATAGTCTTATTTTTTTCCTCTTTTTTGGGCATTTTCCCATTCAGTTACTTGACTTTTGAGTCTTTTGTCAAGAGAAGGGTATATTCTGAGGACGTGTAAGTTCTCAGTTCCTCTAAGTTGGCACAGTCAAGGGAGATGTGCTTACTCCTCTCCTGTCCCATGTACTTGTCTGGGAGCAACCAAAAACTTTTCTACCCAGAATCTGGGAGTAGTAGAATTCTCTCTCCACAACTGCCTCCAGCTCCACCATGTCCATGCTCCTCCTCACCCCAGGGCCATGCTCAGTGCTGAGATCCAGATAAGCAGTTCAATTCCCCCAGGGACTTTAGGCAGAGGGCTCCAAAAATGGATGCTGCTGCTGTAGTGGCTGCTGCCTGATGGTCCAAACTGCATTCCCTTCTCCTGGGTGAAAGAACTTTTTCACTGACCTTTGAAGCTGTCTTTGGCATTTGTGGGTTGAGCAATCTGGGAAGTGCTGATGCCAGTGGCTCCCTAAAGCCTCTTCCAGGTCTTGTCCCTGCCTGACCACGCAGTCCACACTGGGTTGTGCTCCACTCTGTGCCTGGTGCAATAGACCTTTCCTGTTGGCCTTCTAGGTTGTCTTGGGCTAGAAATCTCTCACTTTGTCATTTTGTGGCTTCTGCTGCTCTATAATTTGTTTAGAGGCATTTTTTACAGTTATTTTATGAGCTATGTGGGGGAGCTTCTACAGGTACGTCTTTCTACTCTGCCATCTTGGTTCCACGCCCCCCTCCCACCCCGTACTTGTTAAATATAGAAAAGTAGATCATTTGAACTGACTAGACAAGGAAGAATCAGAAACAGTCAAACTTAATAACATCCTATGATAGATATGGAAACCAAATTATCTGGTAAAGAACTCCCCTATAGATAATAATTGATGGA
Source organism: Bettongia penicillata ogilbyi (assembly GCA_023548195.1). Classification (NCBI taxonomy): domain Eukaryota; kingdom Metazoa; phylum Chordata; class Mammalia; order Diprotodontia; family Potoroidae; genus Bettongia; species Bettongia penicillata. The sequence continues at coordinate 4,067,192 of JAJHZJ010000413.1, forward strand.
GAAACTGCAAAGCAAGTTGGTAGAAATTAGGTTTGGATGAATGTTTTGCATAATACACACAATAAGTCAAAACTAATATGTGATTTTAGTATTAAAGATTGCACCATAAAAATCAGAAAGGAAGCAGATTATATAAGTTTCACAGATATGGGTTAAGGATAGAGAGGTTAAAAAATTATTAGAATGATGATTTCATTTGTGTGGAGATCTCTCAAATGAGGAAACTCCAGCTACCAATGTAACTTGGCACCAGTCTTAGAGAGTTAGTTGCCCAGAGCACTGAGAAGTTAAGTGAATTGTCCAGGGTTACATAACCAGTATGTATCAGAAGCCAGAATGAACTCAAATACACAACATTGTAGCCTTTCAACCAACAGGGGCTGGAAGAAATTACAAAAGAAAAAACATAGATCATTTCAATTACTCAAAATTGAAAGATTTTTGCATGAACAAAATTAATGCAACTATGATAAAAAGAGAAGTAGTTGACTGGAGGAAATTTTTTGTATCATCTTATGCCTTCCCTCTGCTAATTATTTTCTATTTATCTTGTATATCATCTGCTTTGTATATATTTATTTGTATATTGTCTCCCCATTAGATTGTAAATTCCTTGAGGGCAGAGACTCTTTTGTCTCTTTTTGTATTCCTCATACTCATTGCAGTGCTTGGCACTTAGTAGGTGTTTAATGAATGTTTATGATTGATCTGACAAGACTCTGATATCCAATATATGTAGATAATAATAGAAATATATAAGATAAAAGCCATTCCCTACTATATAAAGAAAAAGATATGAACAAATAAGAAGCACTTAATAAATGTTTTTTCTCATCTCCCTAAAGAAAAAATGCAAACTGTTTACAGCTACATGAAAGAATGTTCCAAATCTCTCATAAAAGAGAAATGCAAACCAAAACAACCTTCACATCTGCAAAATAGGCAAAGATGACAAAAGATGAGGGAATGGTCAATGTTGGAGTGATTATGGAAAGATGGGCACCATAATGCATTGTTAGTGGAATTATGAATTGGTCCAAACCATCCTGGAAAGTAGTTTGGAAATATGTAAAGAGAGTCACTAAAATGTTCACACCCTTTCACATAGATATTCCACTGACTGGCATATGCACCAAGAAGATTGATGACAAAATGGGAAGTGCTTTGTACACCCAAATATATATAATGGCACTTTTCATGGTGACAAAAACTGAAAGCAAAGTAGATGCCCATGAATTGGAGAGTGACTGAACAAACTACGGTACATTGGACTAGGTACCATATGTACATGATGGACTATGACTGTACTCTAAGAAATGATGAATATGACGAATACAGCAAAGTATGGAATGGGTTATATGAACTGAGGCAGAACCAACAAAACAATATACAAAATGACTACAACAGTGACAATGGAAAGAACAATCACAAAACAACTGTGACTCCTGCAAAATTATAGTGACCAAGGTTGGCCTCAAAGCAAAAAATATGGGAAGATAGTTTTTCCTCTGCTTCTTAGCAGAGGTGAGGGAAGTATACATATAGCAAGGTATTTAATATCACAATTTTTTAACGTGTTAGCTGCTTTTGCTGAGCTTTATTTTTTATTTTTTGTATTTTGTTACAAAGAATGGATCTCTGGGAGGGATTGGAGGAAGGATACAGAAAGAAATCAAGGTGATATTAAAACAAAAGATATCAAGAATATTTACTTTTTTGAAGAAAGAAAAATTTTAGAATTTTCTTCATTACTTTGACCCAATTATTTCCAGAGAAGTCTTTCTTTCTCAGAATCAGGCAGTACAACTCAACAAATGATCAATGGGATAGTTCCTACCAATTCATCCCAAATAAGCATCCTGAAATTCAAACTTTCTTCTCCCCCTTCCCCCACCCCCACACATGCATGCTCTCTCTTCCGTTAGAATGTAAAAGGGAAGGAACAGTTTTTAATTTTATTTTGTACCTTCATCCAGTAGCTGGTACATAGCAAGTATTTAATAAATGTTTATTGATTAAGTGATTGATATGGATTGTACTTTCACAATCATTTCTACATCTCCTTCTTGATTCATTCTTACCTCTAAGCCCTTACCCTGAGAAAGGTCTCTCTCTCAGTTCTTTTGATCACAGATGAAGTAAATTTGTTTCAGTCTGGGTCCAAATTTTGAAACTGCTCCCCTAAATGCTATCTAAATCTTGATTTAGTAGATCTCTTTCTGTGTAGGGGAGTAACATGGAAGAGAAAAGGCAGCTTGGAACAGTATCATGAGCCCCTGATTCAGAGTCAAGGAGGCCCCCACTGAACCAGAAGTGAACTGAGTATTTTACATGATTTCTGGGATCTTCAGGTTTGACACCAAATATTTAACTTACTAAATAGAGTGAAACCTTCCATCTGATTAACTGCAAGCTAGAAATTAAGGACTTTTGATGCTAAGCCTCTCTGAGGCTCTAAGGAATCAGAATTGACTGGGTTGAAGAAAGAAAATAGCAAACTGCCAGAAAGCTTTTGAACTGTTGAAGCATAAATGAGACAAAATCAAGTGCTATTTTAGTTAATAAGCGATTGAATTAATAGATAAAATTAATTTCTGGATTCAAAGAAACATGAGTTCAAATCTGGCCTCAGACACTTGATAACTAGAAGACTCTGGGCAAGTCACTTATAATGTCTTCCTGCCTCAGTTTCTTCACCTGTAAAATGGGGATAATAACTACCTCCTAAGATTGTTGTGAGTGTAAAATGAGATCTTATATCAAAGCACTTCGCAAACTTTAAAGTGCTATATAAATGTTAGCTATCATTACTAAAAAAATAAGACCAGAGTAAGCAGTAATAGAGAACTATTGAAATTTAATCAGCAAAGGTCTTAATTTTATCTGAGTACTTATAGTTCTTTCAATCTCTTTCTATACTTAGTAAATAAACAAGATGGGAAGGGGAAGATTAGTTCAAATCCAGCCTCAGACACTAACTTTGTGACCATGGACAAGTCACTGAACCTCTCTCATCCTCATTTTAGTCAACCCTAAAATTAAAGTCAGGCAGCCAGGTGGCGCCATAGTGCATCGAGTACAAAGCCTGAAGTCCAAAAGATCTTCCTGAGTTCAAACCTGGCCTCAGACGCTTACCAGCTTTGCGACCCTGGGCTATTCGCTAAACCCTTTTTGTCTCAGTGTCCTCATCTGTAAAATGAGTTGGAAAAGGAAATAGCAAACCACTCCAGTGTCTTTGCCAAGAAATCCCCAAGTAGGGTCACAAAGAGTCAGACATAATTGGAAGGAAAAAAATGAGAGTGATAACATTACCTCTACCCTCTTAAGGTCTTTGGAAAGAACATAGCTCTGGAGGGACACTGAGGTCACCAAGTCCAATCATTTTACAGATGAGGACACGCAAGCACAGAAAAGGTATGTGATTCACCCATTGTCACACAGGTAAAATGGATAAAATCTGAATTCGATTTCTCTGACTCCAAATTCCATGTTCTTTCCCTATCCCATATCTTAAAGATCTGCCATGTAAATGTAAATCATTGTCTTGCTTACACCTGAATGTCTCCCTCTTCCTGAGCAGCTCAGTTTGACTGTGGGTACTCTAAAGCTTCCTCATTCTTTTTGAACCTCCCCCCAACTTTTTCTCAAAACCAGCCTGTCTGGTGAGAGCACAGTTCCTGCCTCCTTTCCTCAGTCTCATCATCTCAATCCTTTAAGAAGAAAAATTATTTTTCCCTCTCAAGAACCCAGACCAAAATGACTCTCCATCATAACAGCAGCCAAAAATTCTCTCCAGGAAATCAGCACTATGCACACTCAAATTCTCTCAGAGGCCAACAGCTGGAAATGATCCCTTTCTTTTGATCTCATGGCATTTTATCCTCCCCTTGCATGCACTGTCATCTTCAGCATACAGACTTAGAAGAGCCCCTCTTTTTGTGTTCCAGTTCACACCTTGATATCAGGGATTTTATCTTTATATCCCCATTCCTAATCCAATTCTCTGATTTTAAGGAGGAGACTGAGACCCAGAGAGTTTAAGTGACACCTAAGGTCAAGGAGTTAGCCAGCAAGTGTTTATTAAGTGCTTATTATGTGCTGGGCACTGTTCTGGATAAATATTTATTGACTAATTGGTGATATAGTACTGCTTAATAATTGCTTATTGAGTAATTGCCTGGCCTTGGGTATCTCTTAACCTCCCTGGGCCTTGCTTTCTTCATTCATAAAATGGATATAGACATAAAATGGACATAGAATGGGATAATGTAGCCCCTGAGACCTTTTTTGTCCTATGCCCTCTTCCTCTCCCTCTACACTCTCTTGGCAGCAAGATCACCTCCCACAGGTTTAACTATTATCTCTACGCAAATGACTCCCAGATCTATATATCCAGTGCCAGTCTCTCCCCTGAGCGTCAGTCCTGTATTACTGACTACTTATTAGATATTTCAAAATGCAGGTCATATAGACACCTCAAACACAACATGTACAAAACTGAACTAGCTATCTTGACCCTCTTATAAATTTTCCTGTTTCTATCAAAGGTACCACAATCTTTCCAATCTCCCAAATTCATAACTGCAAGAATATCTTCAGTTTCTCCCTCTCCCTCACCCCACATATCCAATCAATTGCCAAAAATTGCCATTTCTACCTTCATATCTCTCCCCTTTGACTCTTTCTTTCCACTCCTATAGTTATCACTTATAGTTCATGTCCTTATCACCCCTCGCCTAGATTATTTCAGCAACTGTCTAATTAGTCTCTGCCTCAAGCCTCTCCTCATTCTAATCATTCCCACATATTGCTACCAGAGTAATTTTCCTTCAATGCAGCTATGACCACATGATTCCTCTTATCAATTTCAATGGTTTCCTGTTACCCCAGGATCAAATATAAACCTCTGTTTAGCTTTTAAAGCCCTACTCAAATGTGGCCCCAATTTATCTTTTGAGTCTCATTGGACATTACTCCTCTCACATTAGGTGATCCAGTCAAACTGGCTTTCTCTCTGTTCCTCACATATGATACCCTATCTGCCATCTCTATGCCCTCGTATTGGCTCCATTCAAAGCATAGAATAGACTTTCTCCTTGCCTCTATCTCCTAAAACCCCTCTCTTCTTTTAAGAAGCCCTTCAAATACCATTTTCTACAGGAAACCTTTCATACTTTGCCTAATTGCTAGTGCTCTCTTTCCCAAAATGCATTATACTGAACTACTCTGTGTATATTTGAATTTATTCATCTTATAATTGTGCTATGTTTTTATATGAATTTGTCATCTCTCCATTGGAATCCTTTGTGAGTAGGAACTGTTTCTTTGCACTTATATCTCCTGGGCCTAGCATAATCCCTAGCTCATAATAAGTAATAAATAAATATTGATTGAGTGATATACACAAGTAAATGCAAGGTAATTTGAGGAGAAAACAACTGTTAACAACTAGGGCTAGATCTAGATCAGGAATGGCTTTCCATAGGAGGTGGAACTCACTTTGAATCTTAGAGAAAACTAAGGATTATAAGAGGCAGATGTCCAGAGGGAATCTACTGCAGACCAGGGGAGATGGGATGCTGATATTGGGAACCAGCTAGTATGCTAATTTGCCTGGAATGTAGAATGTGTTGTTATAGTTAAAGAATTTTCCACTAAGTGGCCATCCTACTGGTGATAAACCTCTCTGTATTTAAATAGGCTGGTCCCCAGGAAGCAAACATACCCTGTTGCTGTGACAATATTAGAAGACTTCTCAGTGTGGTAGAACTTGCACTCCACTGGCATAACCTTAGAAAACCTCCATGCTGCAAATTAGAAAACCAGGAATAGCCAATGAACAGCCCATATTCAATGTCAAGAGAATTAAAGGAAGGTTCCCTGCCTTATGGATGATTTACAGAACATGCATGAGAATTGTGCAGGGTAAACAGGAATGAAGAAATGAATGTATAAATGAGTGAATGAATGAGGAAACACTTATTAAATATTTGCTATATGTATTAAGCCCTGGAATAAAAGTAGAAAAGTGATATAGTTCCTGCTTTCAAGGATGTCATATTTTAATAGAGGGAGGTAACCCATACAGGAAGCTTCAGCTGCAAATCAGATAGAAAGACCCAGCAGGTCTTTGCAATACAGCATTTTCCTTAATGTCATTGACTCTTATAAGACCACTTCCATTTCTGTTGTCAAAAATTTAGCAGTGCCAAGGATTTTGGTGTTGAGAAGTTTCTGTTTCCCAGGTCTTCAGTAGTTGTGGCTGCAGTCACTGCAGAGACAGTTACCAGGTCTCATATCAACAACAGTTACTTCCTTGGATGATGGATGCATGGTGGTGGCTGGGTTGGAATTAGTCCAATGATCTGTGTTGGGATGGTACTACTCCCAAGGATCCTGACTTCAGCCGATCATTGGTAGCAGCTGATCAACAGTTGGCTTTAATGATGGAAAAGAAGGCAGACTCTCACTGTAAAGGTTGCTCCTTTGGAAGATAACTTTAGGGGTCAGGCTGAAATCAGGGTCTGGGGGTGGGGGCTTAGGGAAGAGAATTGTTGTGTTCAGTCTTCTTGGTCTCATCTGGTCAGTGATGACAATAGGTCAGCATTTGGTACTGGTAGTATCAGGGACAGAGGGTCCTTCTCCATGAGGGATGCTTCTCTGGATAATCGATCATGGATGGGTTGTGATTTTCCTTGCTGGAAGAATTCCCACATGGATGAGATTACCAATCTGTTAGAGTAAAGGGAGTAAAGAAGAGAGATATTAAATCTGTCTTTTAGGATAACTCGAACATCTCCATGAATCCTTCCCTTATTCTCCTGGTTGATGCTAAATTTCTCTCCACATGGCCCTTTGTTTTGTGACTCTATAATGAACTTGTCATGTAGTATTGTTCAATAAGATCACATGTGTTTGTGTCTTTTCCCCACCTACTGTTCAAGCTTCCTGAGGGCAAGAGTTGAACTCTATTTCAAACTCTTATCCAACCCTCATTCCCAATACTTATATACAGTAGATAATGAATAGCTGTGGTATTGTGGTAAGATATACTGTTAGCTCAGTCTCTGAGGAAAAGATGGAGAGATAAGCACCTGATGAATTTCCCATATTTCATTGTTTTGTCATCAAATCACAATTATCCTTCAACTCCATCCGTTCTTTTCTATCTCACCTTCAACAGCATCACCATTTCTTTGTAAAATAAGATATTTCTACAGTGCTTTGTGAACCTCAAAACATTGTATCATTACTAGCTGTTATTATTTGTATCCTCAGGCTTAGTACAATACCTGACACATAATTGATACTTAATAAATACTCACTGAAAGAATGACAGAATAACCCATACCCACTTTCCCACCTAACAGATTACCTAAAACGAGGATTCTTCACCTTTTTTGTGTCCTAGGCATCTTTGGCCATTTGGTCAAGCCTTTATCAGAAATATTTTTAAATACATAAAATAAAATATGAATCATTTCATGAATCAATAAAATATGAAAACAATTACACTGAATTACAATTATCAAAATACTCTTTCCAATTAAAGTTTGGAACAAACCCCGTAAAATCTATTCATAGACTTCTCAAGAGTCCATAGACCCCACGATAAAAACCACTGCCCTAATTTTTTGTTTGTTTGTTCAGGGGGGGTTTTGTACCATTTTTGTCTTTATTTCCCAGCATTTAAAGTAGTATCTTTTGTTTTGGGAAATTTTTAAATTTTACACTTAAATACAAAATGAAAAAAGAAAAAAACATTGGGATAAACACTGTAAGACCATGAGGATTCAATATAAAACAAATTACAATTTCAATAAAACCTACATAATAAATATTACACATTGTTTTTAAAGCTGTTCAGCTTTTCTTTGCTTCCTTGATGGTTTTCTTTTGTTCTCTGCTGTGCATTCTCTGCTGTGCATTTTTTAATTTATTTTCCCCTCCCTCCCCCACCACCCTAAAGAAGGTTACAATTAAGTATGGACATACATATATATAGATATCTATAATAATACATATATGTAAAATTATGCTTATTTCCTCCTATTATTTATTTCTCTTAAGGTGTATAGCAACTTCCTTCATAAGTTCAATCCAAGTCTTTCCATGATTTTCTATATCAACCAGTTCATCATTTCCTACATCACAGCAATATTTCTTTCTGAATTCAAATAGCATTTTCCTTCAGAGGATCTCCAAGATTTATTTGGGTATTTCTTACAGTCAGAATGACTTGGTTGCTAAAAGTTCTTAAAACAATACTGCTATGACTGTATGCAATGATCTCTTGGTTCTTCTTATTTTACTCTTCATTATTCCATGAAGGTCTCTCCATGCTTTTCAAGAGTTACAAATATTATCTTTTGATGTAAGAATGTAAACAGTTCATCTTTAATAAGTCCCTTGTGATTTTTCTTTCCTATTTACCTTTTCATGCTTCTCTTGACTCTTGTGTTTGAGATTCAAATTTTCTTTTCAGCTCTGGTCTTTTCATCAAGAATTCTTCAAAGTCCTCTATTTCATTGAATGATCATTTTTTCCCCTGAAGCATTATACTCAGTTTTGCTGGGTAGCTGATTCTTTGTTTTAATCCTAGTTCCTTTAACTTCTGGAATATCATATTCCATGCCCTTCAATTCCTTAATGTAGAAGCTGCTAGATCTTGGGTTATCCTGATTGTATTTCCACAATAGTCAAATTGCTTCTTTCTAGCTGCTTGCAATATTTTCTTCTTGGCCTGGGAACTCTGGAATTTGGCTACAATATCCCTAGGAGTTTCCCTTTTTGGATCTCTTTCAGGAGGTGATTGGTGAATTCTTTCAATATTTATTTTGCCCTCTGGTTCTAGAATATCAGGGCAGTTTTCCTTGATAATTTCATGAAAGATGATGTCTAGGCTCTTTTTTTGATCATGGCTTTCAGGTAGTCCCATAATTTTTAAATTGTCTCTCCTGGATCTATTTTCCACGTCAGTTGTTTTTCCAATGAGATATTTCACATTCTCTTCCATTTTTTCATTCTTTTGGTTTTGTTTTATAATTTCTTGGTTTCTCATAAAGTCATTAGCTTCCATCTGCTCCCTTCTAATTAAAAAAAAACTATTTTCTTCAGTGAGCTTTTGAACCTCCTTTTCCATTTGACTAATTCTGCTTTTGAAAGCATTCTTCTCCTCATTGGCTTTTTGGACTTCTTTTGTCAATTGAGTTAGCCTATTTTTGAAGGTGTTATTTTCTTCAGCATTTTGGGGATCTCCTTTAGCAAGCTGTTGACTCACTTTTCATGATTTTCTTGCATCTCTCTCATTTCTCTTCCCAATTTTTCCTCTTCCTCTCTTACTCAATTTTCAAAATCCTTTTTGAGCTCTTCCAAGGCTTGAGACCATTGCATATTTATTTTGGAGGTTTTAGAAGCCTTGACTTCTTCTGATGGTATGCACTATTTTTCCTCATCCAAAAGGATGGAAGAAAATAACTGTTCACTAAGAAAGTAACATTCTATAGTCTTATTTTTTTCCCTTTTTTGGGCATTTTCCCAACCAGTTACTTGACTTTTATGTCCTTTTTCAAGAATAGGGTATACTCTGGGGACCTGTAAGATCTACATTCCTCCAAGGGGGCACAATCAAGGGAGAGGAGTTTACTCCTCAGTGGTCTCCAGCTCTGCCACACCAGCACTCCTCCTTACCGAGGACCATGCTCAGGGTTGAGCTTTAGATCAGCTGCTCAATTCCCCTAGGGACTTTAAGCTGAGGGCTCCAACAATGGAAGCTGGCTGACTGTGGGTTGAGGGATCTGAGAACTGCTGCTGCCACCAGGGATTTCACCCCTGAGGCCTGCTCTAGTCCTGCTCCTCCTGGTACCTTGCAGTCAAGACTGGGCTGTGGTCCACTCTGTGCCCGGTGCAATTCCTGTCCACTTTCCAGGATGTCTTGAGCTGGAAATCTCTTTCACTCCATTGTTTTGTGGCTTCTGCTGCTCAAGAATTTGTTGAGAGTCATTCTTTACAGATATTTTATGGGCTGTCTGCTCTAATTTTTTTTTTTAAATTCCATGATCCAGGAGATCTAAGGAACAAAAACCTGAGAAGAGGGATGAACACATATGATCTCCTTCTTGCACTGCTAATGTCAGAGTATATTTTTTTCATTCCTTATTCCCCACATTAACTCTAGATCATGTACAGCATTTTCAGATCGAGAATGTGATGTCCCAGGAATCACTAGAACAATTCCAGAACATCCAAACAGTTGGGATGGCCAATAGAGTACTTTATAGTAAAAAGGAAGTCCTTAGCTGCTGTGAATAATACTTAAAAAGTGAAAGATATCTGAGCTTGATCTATTCTATTTTTGTGTTTTCAAATGGTGAAGAAGCTAACAAAATTATTACGGCCTGGCAAGGTTGCCCTGGAAACAAGAGTGAAGAAATCTGTACTTCCAAGGAGCTGGAACCCTAGGGCATGCTTGGATAGTACATGTAGGTCTAAGAGAACCTGGATAAATCACATACAGAATCCTGACAAGGAAGGCATGGAGAACTGAATGGGATGAGAGAACTTTCTTTGACCTATATTCTTTCTCTTTTTCTTCCATTTCACCATTTTTAGACTAAAAAATTGATTTTAAATTATGGACTTTTTAGCCACAGACCAAGACCTTACAGCATTTATGGCCTCTGGTAACACATTTTTTTTTTTAAGTGTACCTCTGAGAAGTGATATTGAGACCTTGAACAATCCAAGTTTTCCTAATCTGAGGATCTCTTAAGAGACGTGATGTCTGGACAACAAGCAAGTTTCTATGACCTAAAGTTTCTCTCAAATGTCAAAATTCCAGGAAGAAAACAGAAAGTGGGTTTAAAACTTGGAGCCAAGGATCCCCAAGGGACCATGGAGTTATTGCAAGAGCTCTGAGCATCTGAGAGACCAGTTAGCATCATCTTCTTGACTTTTTATCTAACTTGAACAAAGTATGCCACATGACAACAAATAAGCAAATATGCCTTCAGAATACCAAAGAAATAATGTGCTGTAATATATGCATTATTATTTTTCAAAGGAAATCAGAATCATATTGAATCACATTTATATAGTGATTTATATTGTGCTTTTAAGTTGGCAAAACACTGTATAAACATGATCTCATTGGGGCCTGTGAGTGCAATTATTGATCACATTTCATAGATGAGGAAATCAAGGCTGAGATGTTAAGTGACCTGCCAAAGGTCACACAGGTATCATAGTATCAGAGATGACATTCAAATCCATGTCTCCACCACTATACTCACTATACTATCTTGTTGCAATAAAAAATATCACTGAATCTACAGTAACTTTTTTGCCGTTTTGATTTTTTCAATCATGAGGAACTATAATATAGCTATTATGTTGGTGTTAGTGGGATATTTTGGCATAAAAAAAGAGCACTCATATCCTTTGAAAAGATTGAGAAACAGTGATGGAGACTCCACAAACGAATGGTGAGTAGCGTACTAGCCAGGGAACCTACACTACTTTCAACATCAACATCATCACTCAGTCAGTTAATAAGCATTTAACCGAAACTACTTAGTAAATGTCCAACTACACGTGATATTGCATTTGACGCTATCCAAAGAAAGCTACCCAGAACAGGTTTATGCCTGCCTAGGTCAAATGGGAAGTAGAGGAAGAGAAGGAGGAGAAAGAGGAAAAGAATGAATGGCTGTGGGAGCATTTTTGATTGTGCACAGGTCAGTAAGAAGTACACTTTTTGGATGCAAACAGAGTGACTACCTAACTGGACACAAAACAGAGAAAGCCACCATATGAATTGTTTCTTTCATTGAATTGAATGCAAATGTTTTAGGCACTGAGGCCAAGCACAGGGAATTCAAAGACCAAAAATAATAGTCTTTGCTCTCAGGAAGCTTATAGTCTATGGGGGTAAGGGGAACATGTACATAAATCAAAGAATCAAAGATTTAGAGTTGAAAGAGACTTTAAAGGCCATTTAATCCTACCCTCTCATTTTACAGATGAAGAAACTGAGGCCCAAAGAGGTCAGATGGTTTGCCCAATACCATACAGCTGGTAAATTAGATAATTAAATATCAAAGATGTAGAAAGTAAATGCAGGTGTGACAATAGTCTAGGGTGTCTCTCCCCCTACAATCTTTCCTCACATAAACTGGATTCAATATGACCTTCACACAGACTGGATTCAACCCTGGAGACTAGCCCCAAAGGGTTATTAGATCTGTTTGACTCTTGTTCCCACCCTAAAGTTTTATTCCAGGAAAATCTCTGAAATAAAGTTTAGGCATAGCTTATATCTCAGTAAATAGGGTTTCCAACTCCTACATAAGCACACAATTTACAGTATGGGTATGGGGCATGGGACAGTCTTTTTCTTGCCCACAACAGAAAATGCAAAAGACACAAAAGGCTCATAGGAGCCCTGGAACAAGTATACAAAGTACATAAGTCACCCTGTGACTTTCCCCAAAAGGTAAATACGCTTTGGGGCTGCTTAATGAACATTCCCCATTCACCTTCTATCTTCACTATTTTGAGCAACTCACAATAATTTAATGGAAGGTTGGTAAGGTCCAGCTATCCCCTGATGATGTAGCTCTAGTCCTCCAGCAGCAGAGGTCACATCAGTGATCTTTTTACTTCTCCAAGGAGTACTGTTAAGGAAATATTTTCTTCCTTGAAGGTTTAGTGTCCAAACATTCAAATGAAGGAACTCTAGAACTTGGGATTTCTCCAACCCCCAAATACCTACAAGGTTGCCCCCCAGGACTGGGAAAATCTATTCTCAGTCACTTTAGTGTCTGACCTGTATTCAGAAAAAGAAGAATAAAGGCAGAGTATGAACTCTGGAAATTTAGGAATTCTACCTCTCATATTGTCCATAGCTTCTGCTGCAAGTCACCCTTCTCTACACCTGATTGGGAAGAGGGTAGGGAAGGGAGAACGATCTCCTTCCTCCACCACTTTTCCTTATTGTATTCTGGTCTGGAATCAAAGGCCCCAACATGCTATCTTAATACACTTTTATATACTATGGGAGAGAGATGAACTCTTTTTTTTGGAGGTAGTCAGGATTAAGTGACTTGCCCAGGCTTACACAGATAGTAAGTATCCGAGGTCAGATTTGAACTCAGGTCCTCCTGACTCTGGGGTCAATGCTCTATCCACTGTGCCATCTAGTTGCCCCTAGGGTCAACTCTTTTAACAAAAGCTCATCCCACAACTCTTAGTTGATAGCCAACTTGAAGGCTGCCCCAGTCACTGGGAAACCAATCATAGTGGTTCCCTATGCCTACTTGTCTAAGAACCAGAATGTATGACCACCTACATGGGAGGTTTCATTCAGGCAAAAGTCCACAGCCTGCAATCTCATCAAGTTGATTAGGAGCTACTCTAGTCAAGTCCCCTTACACAAAATAATTTTCAGTAGCCATTGGAAAAGGAATCAAGAAAGACCTCAGTGTAGGAGTTAACACTTAATCATGACTATACTTGATCAAGACAGATTATGAAGGACAAGCCAAGAAGCTGCTGGAATTAATGGAAGACATTAACTTGAAGGGAGCTAGAAATTCCCAAGAGATGGAATGCAAACTGGAAGGAGGAAGAAGGGCAGGAGAGGGGACACTAGGTATGGGGAACTATAAGTTCCACCTGGAAGGGCAAAAATGGAGGGGAGGGGAGCCAACAGTTACCTCCTGAGCAATTCAGGAAATTTTCATGGAAGAGTGAGATTTCAGAAGATGGGAGAGCAGCATAGACTACACGTAGACAGTGTGGTATTGTGGAAAAATCATTGGCATAGAAAGTCAAGAAATGTGGGTTCTAGCCTCAGCTCTATCACTAACTAGCTCTATGACTTTGGGCAAGTCACCTTATTCATGCAGTTATTATATTCAATCAGTTAAGAAGCATTGACTGAGGACAGAATGCTGTTCTTGGTTCTGAAAAGGCTACAGAGAAGTGGACATAGTCCCTGCCACATAGAATATATAGTATAGTAGAGAATAAGGAATAAGAAATACATGAATATCTTTAAGGAAAATGTACTCATGCAATAAGAGGAAGGCTTTAATGTCCCTCCCATCTCTAATGTACCATGTTTCTATGGATCTAGGACTAGTGAGTGTCAGTAGGTTGTACCTCAGATGGGCCATCCTAATTTGGATCCCACTTCCAGGCTCAGACTGTGATTGATTCCAGACAAAAAAACATCAGGGACTGATGGGGAAAGTGGGGAAAGTGATGGAGCTATTAACTTCAAACCCCCTCTATCCCATCCATCCAGTTGGACAGCTTCCCAACTCCTCATTTGCTATGAGATGCCTGTCTGTATAAGGCAAAACAGACAGACCCTAAGTGATATGACTCAAGAGGCACCCAAAGTTACCTATCCCAAAGTCCTTTCTCCACCGACTTGCTATAGTCTCATTAGGAGCTTACACCTGGTTTGTGGTACTGTGTCTCCAGAAGACTGCTACTAAAATGCAAATGTGTCGCCTAAAATAGGTAATACACTAACCAGTTAATTCTACTTATTGTATTAACAGAGAACAGGTTTTCATGGAAATGATTCTAAGATGGATAAAGTTCAATCAGTTGTTGGAAGAAAGCAATCCAGGGGGCAGCATGTGGGCACCAAGCACCTAGAAGGGAGAGAACAGAGGAGAAGGGGTAAGAATAAAGACCCAAAGGGACAACTAGGTGATGCAGTGGTTAGAGCAAACAGCCCTGGAGTCAGGAGAATCTGAGTTCAAATTCAGCCTCAAACACTTACCAGCTCTGTGACCCTGAGTAAGTCACTTAACCCCAATTGCCTCAAAAAACAAGAGAACAAAACCCTAAATCACCTACCAGTCAAAAAGCTCCTAAAATCTCACCTACTTTATGGCACCACCTTGAACCTTCCTCCACTAAAATTGGAAAAAAATATCAACAAAAAAAAACCCTTAAAATTTAATCATTCTGTAAAATCCTGTAAATCATCCTGCAGTGTGGTAGAGTGAACAAAGTGCTGGCTTCAAACTCAGGAAGACCTGGGTTCAAGGTCTACATCTGACACATACTAGCTGTGTGACCCAGGGCAGAGCAGTTAGCCTCTCATTTTGTTAGGCCATTGTCTAAGACTACAAGTTCCAGTTGTCTTGACCTATGTCTTGCCACTGGACTCAATGACTCTGGAGGAGAGAGTGAGGTTGATGACTTTGCACAGCCCTGCCTCACTGAAATCCAATTCACTTGTGAGTCAAGAATTCACCCTTCTAATGTCATTGGTCCTTGAGAACAAAGGAGAAACAACAGAAAGACTACAAATTACAAAAGGTGCCAACCTGCGTGAGTACAGAGAACTCCCTCACATGGGATTCCCTTATACTAACAACCCAACATATCTAGTTTTTATTCCAAATGAGAAACCCATATTGGTTCAATGGGAGGAAAGAGCAGTTGGCAAGGAACCAGAAAACCAGCATTCTATTCCTAACTTAGCCTCTAAGTAACAGCAATCATGACTTTGGGCAAATTCCTTCACCCCTTCCCTGGTTTTATTTCCATATTTTAAAATGAGAGAGTTGAACCTGTAATATAAACAGACTCAAGCCTTTTTCACATGTGAATTGGTTGAAGTAACTAGGAATGTTTATCAATAAGACTTATCTTGAAGTAAAAAAAGGTTTCCTGGGAAGGTACCAGGCTCCCTCTTACTGAAGGTTTTCAAGCAAAGGCCGGATCTCCACTTGTCTGGGACATTGTCTAAGAAATTCATGTGGAGGAACTGGTCCAATTTGATAATTTCACAGTCACTTAAGATTTGGAGAATCTATGATTCTTTAGGACTTTATCACCAAGCTCCAAGATTTAATGAAATTGATTCTGCTTCCTCTTATGTGTCAATCTAATTCAACTTAACACAACCTAATTGCTGAAGAATCAATGATGTGCTAAGCATGGGAAAGCAAAGAAGACAATGACACAGTCCCTACCATCAAGGATCTTCCATTCTAATTGAGGAGATACAAGGGGAACAAGAATAAGTAAATGCTAGACAATTTGAGGAGGGAAGGAGTCCCTAAAAAGGGGGATATAGGAGATGAGGAAACCTTTACAGAGAAGATGGCACCTAAGCTGGGTCTTGAATGAAAGGGATTCTAACTCATAAGGAGCAGAGACAATCTGCATGAAGACAGATGGAGGATGGAATGAGGAGGTTGGAGAGCATCAAGGAGGCTAGTTAGGGTGTGCTACTGTGACACTGTACAGATTTATGCTGTATCTCTGCTCTTCATCTGTAAATGCTCTCACTCCATGCAGCCGCAAAGAGTGTTCACAAGTGCCAAGGTGCTTCCCAGAAAATTGTCCATCTCCATGCCCGAATCCCACCCCTGTCTGGATGGTAGCTGGGTGAGCCTAAGGAGTGTGATTGGTGTAGATTTATCCAATCAGATTAGCCTTCCAGCTTCCTTCTCCCCTTGCCACCTAGGTCTAAGTATGCCACTGAGCTCTAGCCACTTGGAGAGTGACACTAAACATGCTTGGCTTCTAGATCCCATATCCTATATCCTACATTTAAGGTGCCTCCCTTAAAAGTCTGCATTTTGCAGAAGATTCAGCTGAGTCCTGGGGAAATTAAGTGACTTGTCCATGATCACAAGGGTAGCAAGTGTGTTCCAATCAGTTTCATATTTAGTGCAATGGTCCACTCAAAAGGTTCTGCTATATAATTTATTTAATAAGAGCTTTCAGCAAAGTAACCAGAAAAAAGAAGTCCATTGCTGTACAGTTGTGTCCTACTCTTTGTGACACCATTTAAGGTGTTTTGGAGTTTTTTAGTAGTGGTTTAGAATGGTTTGCTATTTCCTTCTACAGTTCATTTTACAGATGAGAAAACTGAGGCAAACAGGGTTAAGGGACTAAGGAAGGGTCACAGAACTGGTACATGTCTGGGGCCAGATTTAACTCAGGAGGCTGAGTCTCCCTGACTTCAGACCTGGCACTCTGTCCATTGTGTCACCTAGCAGACTGCAAAGAGACAAAAGCAGTCCGTAAGATAAGTTCTTGGGGTCTCAGGAACTCCCTACTAGAACTGCTTTAAAATACTTCTTACCCAAAAGACACACAGATGGGTCTCATGTCAATCAGTCCTCTCTCATAAATTAAACTGTCCTACGGTTGCTACACCACTGTCCCATCTCACAGCAACCCCAGTTGTCCAGGGCTGGAAATGTAGGGGTTAACTCAACTCCACATTGGTTCCACTAGCATCCTGGCTCACAACAAAGTGATACAGGATTTGGATACAGCTCCTCTATCTCTAGAGTTCATTTTTCTCCAGCTATACCACACTGCTTGCTTCACACAGGTTATACTCACAGGTATACATGCAACTGGAAGATCATCCCATCTCAGTAGAACCTATTTGCAGCTAGATGGTACAGTGGATTGAATGCCAGGCCTGGAGTCAGAAAGATGTAAGTTCAAATCCAGTCTCAGACGCTCACTAGCTGTATGACCCTGGACGAGTCACCTAACCCTGCTTGTCTCAGTATCTTCGTCTATAAAATGAGCTAGAGAAGTAAATGGCAAACCACTCCAGTATCTCTGCCAAGGAAACCCCAGATGGGGTCACGAAGAGTCAGATATGACTGAACAACAACCATGAGCTTACGTGAGGTTTTAAGTGACTAAAGGGCAGGGGTAAAGCCTATGCTAACTCAGTCAACACTGTGCTCAGCATTATGAGAGATGACCTGATACACAAAATGGCACCACCAAGGGATGTGGCTTCCACTAGAGTCCTTCTCCAAAACCTCATGGTGTCATGGAGGTGACCTTGAGTTCTACAAGTTCATCCCAGGATAGGGAACCCTTGAGCCTTAAGGTCCTATCGCCAAGCCTGAGATGACTGGAGTGTTGGCCCAATGACTCACTGGGCAGTGTTGCCCAGGGACCCAGATGGATGAATAAAGAGGGGCTCAGGTCCCTACCAGAAAGTGGGTCAACTGGTGACTCATTATTTTGGTTATAGCAAATCCTGAAGACCAGTTACTGAGGCAGAGGTCTCTGCACTGGTTGAAGGAATAACGAAATCACGGTGAAGGTAGTTAGTAAAGTGGATGACGTGGGAGTTATCAGGACTTGCCTGAGCTCAAATCCTGCCTTAACTACTTATTAAATATATGATCCTAGGCTTAATTTCTCCCAGTCTCAGATTCCTCATTATTCCACAAAACAGAAACTAGAGCCCCTATCTCAAAGGGTCATTGCGAAGAATAAATAAGATAACATATGTAATGTATTTTGTGAAATGTAAAAATCTGTATAAATTCTAGCAGTAATTACTAGTAGTACTATTACTAGGAGTATGGTAACCTGAATTATAATGATAGCATTTATATAGCTCCAATCATGTGCCACTTCACAAATATTATATCATTTGGTCCTTGGTAGATAACTCTAGGGTTTGGGGGGCAAGGAGTAGGGAAGAAAAAAAAGTAAGTTACATGATAATTTTGTTGTATATTTGAAAGGAATAGTAAGTTGTGCATAGTAAATCTGTATTGTCTTGTACGATGATCTTTCTAAATTATACTATGTTATGGAAATGCTTGTTTTATTCCATAAATTAAAAATAAAATTTTAAAAAACCAACCCTGGGAAGTAGGTATAATGATTATACCCATGTTATGGAAGAAATTAAGGCAGGCATAGGTGAGATGATCTGCCCAAGGTCACACAGCTAGTTGAATGTCAGATTTTAACTCAGGTTTTGTCTTCTTTTTTTTAGGGCAAACTCATCATTGCATCACCTGGCTACCTCAATTAAATTTCACATTAACTTACAGTGGCCCCAAAATCTCATCTGGAGGCTTCTCTTCCTCTCTCTGTCTCTCTGTTCTGTCTCTGTCTGTCTCACTGTGTGTGTCTGTCTCTATTTCTGTCTCTCACTCTCTCTGTGTGTCTCTCTAGCTTTCTCTTTCTCTGTGTCTCTCTGTCTCTGTGTCTGTCTGTCTGTCTGTCTGTCTGTCTCTCTCTCTCTCTCTCTCTCTCTCTCTCTCTCACACACACACACACACACACACACACACACACACACACACACACACACACACACCTTTCTTCTTTCCATCCCAGACTGAATGACCTCCTCCAGACCAGGCTGAGCTAGTCCAGGAAGCCAGGCCACAAAGCCTTCAGTGCCTTCAGTTCCCTGCTGCTCAGCCTACTGTGAGAAAAGTACATGGGCTGCCCTAGATACCACTGGGCATGTGTCTCATTACCTGGAGGGGAATTCAACCTCAATTCTAGGACTTGGAAAAACCCTGTCAAAAGCTGGTAATAGTCAACTCAGTCCTGAGGCCTTCCTCAAACACCATTTCAAAACATATTTTATTGATACTTTCTTTCATAGATCTAAATTGGGGATTCTTAACTTGGGGTCCATGAACTTGTTTTTATTTTCATTTGATAATCATATTTCAATATTATTGGTTTTCTTTGTAATCTCTTTATTTTATTTTATGTATTCAAAACTATTCTTCTGAGAGGGAGACCATAGGCTTCAATGGGCTATGCCAAAGGAATTTACAACACAAAGTAAGTAAAAAATCCCTGGGCTGAAGCTAGAAAGGACCTTAGAAGCCACTGAGTCCAAACCAGAATTTAGTTGTGCTTGCTTTAGTTCCCCTCCAAATAGGACTCTAAGTTATAAATTTTTCTAGCCCTGCCCCCTATCCCCTTGAATGTCCACAGTCAGTCATTGATGTGGTGTCCAGGCCAAAGCTCTAGCAACAAATTCCTCCCGTGGGCCTCCGCAGAAGCATCATCAGTTATTTGCTCGGATGCCTCCACAGAGTGGTCTTCCTCAGAGCCTCCGTTGTACTGGGCACAGAGCACCAAGCCAGCCACAGACTTGACTCAAGCCAGCAATGATCAGCACACAGGGACCAGGCCCAGGCACGGGGCTGAATGCTGTGCCATATCCGAGCTTCTCTAAGGTACAGTTTCTGCCAAGTACTTATCATCAGACCCTGACATTCGTAAAGCTCCCTCGGACAGAATACTGGTGCGTTCTTGTCTCACCCGGGCCTCTTTGCTACAAGGCAATTTGCTATCCACTGAAGTCCTCTCTGGGCTCAGGGCAGCTGATCAACAGCACTTTGTCAGCTACAGGGCACCTTTCAGGGGCTAAAGTCCACACTGAATGAGAAGGCTGCCTAGGGCCTGACCTGGCCCTCTCAGCTGCTGGGTTTGGGGTAAAGAAATATGCAGGCTCAAGCAGTGGTAATCATCAAACCACTGGGCTACAATCAACATAAACCCAGCCAGGACACAATATTTTCTCCTGATTTACAACACATTCATTTACTTGGGGATTTCTGTGCCAGTGGAGGAGACAGGGCTTTGACAGTAGAAGAGTTGTCTTTGGGCCAAGCATAAGAGAGGCTTGCAACTGAACTCCTGTTCTGAGAAAGAATGCTCGAAAGTGGTCAAAAGCAAAGGAGTGGTTTTGAAAGAATACCCTTCAGTAAATACTTTTCACAGCAGCCCAGGTAAGGTTCCTCAGGCAGTGGCCCAGCGATGCCCCTGAACTAACTGACTGGGGAGCAGTCCCAAGGCCAAATTCACCCATGTCACGAGGATGTGGAGGGCTTGATGCTCCTTAAAAACTGAGTGTTTTAGTAAAGTAACATAGGATTGCGAGATCATAAACCAAGAGCTAGGAGAGAACTTAGAGGTCCTCTTATCTAGTTCCTTCATTTTATAGGTGATGAAACTGAGGCCCAGAAAGTGAGTCAACAGCTGGGTGATATAGTACATACATGTTGGTCTTGGCGTGACTAGCCATGTGACCCTGGGCAAGTGACTTAATCTCTCTCAACTTCAATTTCCTCCTCTGTTAAATGGAAATAATAATACCTCACAGGACGGTTATAAGGTTCAAGTGAGATATTACATAAAAAGGTTTTTTTTGTGATCTTAAAGAACTACATATGTGGTAGGTATTATTGCCGTATAGGTAAATACTACTTTTTTCTAATATTTTACTGATGCAGGTATTTTTTTACCATAGATGCATAGATATAAAGCTAGAAGGACCTTAGAAGCTATCAGATTCTGTCCCCTCATTTTACAGGTGAGTATATTGAGGTCCAGGGAGGTTAAGTAACTTGCCCTAGGTCATACAGGTAGTAAGCATTATAGGAAGATTTGAACCCAAATCCTCTAACTCCAGAGTTAGTTTACATCCTTGTCACTCCCCAATGACTGCCCATCCCACTCCCAGTTGAGCCCTCCCTTGTAACAAAGTATAGTTAAGCAAAAGAAATCAACACATTGGCTAATGCTAATAATATTAACAATAATAATAGCTAACATTATACAGCATCTACTAT
Organism: Bettongia penicillata ogilbyi; assembly: GCA_023548195.1. Classification (NCBI taxonomy): domain Eukaryota; kingdom Metazoa; phylum Chordata; class Mammalia; order Diprotodontia; family Potoroidae; genus Bettongia; species Bettongia penicillata. Next base: position 4,088,602 of record JAJHZJ010000413.1, read on the forward strand.
GTGCCAAGCATCGTGCTAAGTGCTCTACAAATTTCACAATGTGTGTACCTCTTTTCATATCTATATTCTACTGCCTCTTCACCAAGACCATCAATCCTCTAAGGTCATGGTGTTTCTTTGCATTAACCAGAGCTTAGACATCTTTCAATGTTTTTGTTTACATCATTATCCTAGTTATCATGGAAATGGTCCCTCTGGTTCTACTTGCTTCTACTTGCTTCTACTTGTTCTGTATCAGTTAGTCTGAGTCTTTCCAAGTTTCCCTGAATTCTTCAGATTCATTATGTCTTATGGCGCAATCATACCCTTTGCATGCTACCATTTGTTCAGTCATTCCCATACTGTTGGAAACAATCAGCTTCCTTTTTCAAAGTTCCAGGGAGGCAGAGGCATATGAGTGCTTCAGAGATCACTCCACACTTGCTAGTAGCATTTGCAACCATGCCTCTATAAAAAATACAATCTCATTTTTTCCCTGGGTAGAAAACATTGAAGAGTGATGCAAAAAGTGCTAAATTTGGAGTTAGGGAAACCTGGGTTCAAATTTCCCCTCAGATACTTGTATGACTAATTGTATGATCCTGGACAAGTCACTTAACAAATCTCTGCCTCAGCCCCCTCATCTGTTGAGCCTGATGAACTAGAAGGTCCCTTCCCAGTTCCAAATCTATAATTCTATAATCTCAATTAATATGGAGGGTTAGAGAGTCCAATGAAACAGAACCCCTGAAGGTTCAGAACTCCTCTAGAGAATAACTTAAAGAAAAGAATCTGTAAAATTGGGATCATTGTCACCCCAGAAAATACTGACTGTCCCCCATGTCTGCAATGTTATCTATTCATTTCTGCCTCCTGGCTTCCTTACCATCCTTCAAGTTCCAGTCGAAATCCCTCTTCTCCAAATATGTTAGTATTTTATCATAAGACTGTGCTGTGCTAAAGTTGGAAGGAATCTTCATGACCATCTAATTTAGGTGCCCTTTTTGTGCCATGAAACCTTTGGACAGTCTACAAAAACCTTTGGATTCTCCTTGGATTAGTAAAAAATCAAAATGTAATTTCCCATGCAAGTTCACAGATGCCCTGAAATCTACCTACAGAATCCTTGGTTAAGAATCCCTGCTCTATTCCAATCTTACGTCATAGATGAAAATATTGAGGCACAAAGAGGTAAAGTTATTTGTCCAGGATCACACGGAAAGATATCAGCAGAAACCAGATCTTCTCATCCCCAGATTTGTGTTCTTTCTACTATACCACATAAATGTCCTACCTTGCCTGTCTTTCTCTTTATTTCTTCTCTCTTCTTTCTCTTTATCTACTTTGTTCACCACCTCTCTCTTTCTTTCCTTATCAACTTTCTTTGACACCAAAACCAGAGGAACATTTTCAGTAGACAGTGCTTAGAAAACAATTCTTGGCCATACCTTTGTCTTTGCAACATATGTGAGGAAGTGCATGCTCATATCTCACAGTCCTAGTCATATGGGCATCAACTTTCCCAAAGAATCTGGGGCTCCATGTCTAGCAAAATGCTTTTCCATACATCTTTCAATAACATCCAAGCAGGGGAAGGTTTGCGAAGGCTTTTAGTTTTTCAGATGAATAGTTCAAACCTTTGAAGACCCATAGGCATAGGAAATGGTGGGGGGAGCACTTTTAATCCCTTTCCTCTCCCTCCCCCCCCCCCCCCACAGTTCACTGTCACACTTAGTAGGCCATGGTGATCCAGTCGTGTGTTTCACATTAATTTCACTGACTCCCACTGGAGATGTAGTAGTCATTTTCATGCCAAATTAAAAAAGACTTGGAAATGTGTGTTGTGTTCAGGGGCTTGGCCTTTGGAAAAGAGAATAAAAACTAGGGAGGTTGAATTTGTAGCCCATCTGCTTTCAGGCAATCAAAGTATCCTGCTTCTGGGAAAACAGAAGGCAACCACTTTTGTCTGCCCTTAACCGACTGGGTTAGCATCCCTGTTATTTACCCCCAGGGTGAGATAAAGAAGGAATCACGGAAGGGCTAAAGTCTTTAAACTGTCTTAAACACTCATCAAGCAGGTTAGAAACATCCCCTTTCAGCTAGCTTTACTAGCAGTATTTCCTGCTTTAAGTCAGCTATGATAAAATGGCAGTAGAATTTATCACTGACTAACACCACTTTCTGTAAAGAAATATTACACAAGTACCTGTGTGACCTTAAATAAGTCACTTAAACCTTTCTGACCTTCAGTTTCCTCATCTGTAAAATGAGGGGATTGGCAATTTCTAGTCTTGCTCTAAATCCGAAAAGGGGCATTAGAAACCATTTAGTTCAGTTCCTCCATTTTACAGATAAGGAAACTGAGGATCATAGAAATTAAATGATTTAGCCAAGAGGACATAGGTACTAAGTGACAGGGCCTGAATTTGAATCCAGATTCTGTAACTCCAAATCCAGTTGTTTTTCCACTGAAATACAATAAAACAATAAAAACCCCTAGACTACCTAAGAGTTAGGTTCCTGGTTTCCCTCTGATATTATCCTGGTAATATTTTCTCTGCTTCCTCATCAAGCAAATTGAGTTGAAAATGATGAGTGTTTTGACTGATTAAATAATCTATTTAATCAGTAGTTGAGTCACTGATGATATTAAAGTTCCAGAGACAACTTATTGCAGGACTCTTTTGGGAAATGTAAGGACCCCTTCTTATGGCCCTTCTCAGGTGGCACACAATCTCCTGGTGGTCTGATTTTACTATCTGCCCAGGGTGAAAAGAAACAAACAAATGAAAATGATTCGCTTGTTTGTTGATCAGAAGTGGAGGGACTTCTAGAGGGGACAGACATTAAGTTCCCAGATCACAAGACCTTCGAAGCTGTGTGGGGTCAGGCCAGGCTTTGCTGGATACCTCCACTGTTTCCCCCTACTCCCAATGGTAGTTAAATTAAAACAGCAGGACTCAGCCTGCAGTTTTCTTGTCTATGCTCTTGCCTTCCTCATTAGCCTGGATTTGGCCCAACATTGGGGTGATTTTCGTGCCCTACGGCAGGATTTTGAGTCATCCTTCCTGGTGCTAGATTTAAGAAAAAAATAAAGGCGAGAAGATTCCCTAAAGAGAAAAAGAGGAGTGATGATGGATAGAGGCTGGAAAGGAGAGGCGGTTATTAGAGAATAATTCTGAGCTCAAATTGCTTTTTCTTTGCAACTACTCTGGGTCCACGTCCTTCCTCAGGTCTCAAAATGAGGGTGGAGATTATTGCATTTTTGTGCTTCTATTCCTAGTCAACCAACAAACATTTTTTAAAATGCTTACTATGTGCCAAGCATTGTGCTACGTCCCAAAAAACAAAATCCCTGACCTCAAGGAGCTCACATTCTGATGATAAAAGATGGCATGAAAATAACTATATACAAGTATGACATCTATTGATATGTATGTGTGCTTGCATATATTATATGCATGCATGTGTGGTGTATGATGGTGTATGATGATAGAGATAGGTGGATAGATGATAGATAGATAGATACATACATACATAGATACATAGATAGATAAGATAAAAGCAATCTCAGATGAAAGGCACTAACTTGTGGGGAGGGGAGAAGAAGATTACAGAAAAGAATTAGAAGAGATCACTTACAGAAAGGTGAGATTCTGAGCTGAGACCTGAAGGAAGCCAAGGAAATCAGTCAGAATAAGAAGGTGAGGAGGGAGATCATTCTGGGTATGGAGGGCAGGCCATGCAAAGACATGGAATCTGGAGATGAGCAGTACCTGAGGGATAGCAAAGTAGGACAGTGTAGCTATATCATAGAGTCTGTGGAAGAGAGCAAAATATAAGAAAACTGGAAAGATAAGAAGAAACCAGGTTGTGAAGGGTTTTAAGTTCCAAATAGAGCATTTTAAATTTGATCCTGAAAATAATAGAAAGTCCTTGGAGTTTCTTATGTAAGTAGGGTGACCTACACAACCAGATATATGCTCCAGGAAAAGCACTTTGGCAGCTGTGATGGAGGGACTGGAGGAAAAAGACTTGAAGGAGGGAAAGGTTTTGTAATTTATGAGGTTATTGTAATAGTCCACGAAAGAGGTGAAGAAGGTCAGAATGAAGGAAGTAGAGATGAAAATGGGAAAAGAAAGAGATGTAACCAAGAAATATAATCGAGAAATGTCATGAAGGTAGAAAGGATAAGACTTGGCAGCAGATTGGACATATTGAGCAAAAGTGATTGAGGAGACAATGATGACACCAAGGTTGTAAACCTGAGTGGCTGAGAGGATGATGGTGCCCTCAATTATCGTAGAAATAGTAGGCACTTAATTCATAATGATTGAATAGCTACTCTCTGCAGTCCTCAATATTCCCTGACTCAAATGGTGTTTCAGGTCCATCTCTAGAGCAGTGGTCTCCAAAGTGGGGTCAGTGGACTGCCTCCAAAGGCTATGTAATCAACCAATCACAGGGTGAGAAGATAACTCACAAGCCACCATCATGGGGATTGTCTTCAACTCAGTCACATCTATCCTTAATGTCCAATGCCTTCAGCTTTTCTCCATTATTTTTTAATTCAGCAACCTTCCCTCTTCTCTGCCACCCTAGGGAAGCCCTTCAGGATAATTGTAACCTAATTACTACCTACAACACCCACAATGACAAGTGTTATTGGTAAGATCTCATTTATCCCTGCCTTTACCTCACTACATACCTATCCTCTCTATCTTGGCTTTGAAAGTCATTTCTCATAGGACTGAACAAACATATCTCATTATTTCATATCTTATTATCTTATTTTAACCACACCCACTCCTCTTCTGACTTTGTGTTACTCTTAAGGGCATCTCCAACCCACCAGTTACCTCAATATCATCTTTAACGCCTTACTCTCACTTTCCCCACAAATCCAGTCAGTTGTAGAATCCTGTCAACCACAACACATCTCAAGTCTTTAGCCTTCTCCCCATTCTCACAACCACCTCCCTAGTTCAAGCCCTCATCAAATCTCACCTAGACTATTGCCAAGAGCCTCTGCTTGGCATCTCTGTCTTGAGTGGCCACTCCATCCTCCACTCAGGTGTTAGTGATTTTCCTAAAGCACATTTCTAACCATTTCACTCCTCTAATCAATCAAGTCCAAAGACTCCCTCTGACTCTAGAATGAATATTATTCCATCTATATCTCATCCTTTTAAATGTCTGTTTTTGTGTTTTAGAATGTAAACAACTCTAAGATAACATATATATTTTATAAACCTATATACTTCATAAATGTGCATAAATATTTTTATAAATACTTTACAAGTTTTATTGTTGTTCTCAGTCATGTTCAACTCTTTGTGACCCCATTTGGGTTTCTTTTTAACAAAGACACTGAAGCGATTTGACATTTCCTTCTCCATCTCATTTTACAGATGAAGAAACTGAGGGAAGTGGGGTTGAGTGACTTGCCCAAGGTCATACACCTAGTAAGAATATGAGGTTGGATGTGAATTCCGGTCTCCCTGACACTGGTGCTCTATCCACTGTGCCACTTAGCTGCCCATATGAGGTGCAGGACCCATAAGCAAAAAGAAGATTGATATGCATAATGGTGTATTGAAAAAAAGACAATGGATTGGAGTCAGAGTATGCAGACTGACACCAACTACACAATTTTGGATAAGTGATTTCAATTCTCTGGGCCTTTGTTTCTTTATTTGTAAGGCAAAGGGGTTGCTAGCAAATTAGGGAAGATAATAAATCGTGAGAATAGTCAATGTTGGGGAGGCTACATAAATATAGTCAGGCTAATTCATGGTCGCTGGAGCTGTGAATTAATCCAAGTATTCTGGAAATCAATTTGGAATTATGTTAAGAAATCACTAAAATTACCATACCTTTTGACCCAGAGATTTTTCTGCTAAGCATGTGCTTCAAGAAGGTCAAAGACAAAGAAAAGAAAACAAAGCACACAGACATCAAAATATTTATAGCAACACTTTTTGTAGTAGCAAAAACTCAAAACAAAATAGATGCCAGCAATAAGGGAATGGCTAACTAAGTCATGGTACATGAATGTAGTAGAAGATCCCTGGACCATAAGAAACAATGAATATGATGAACAGCAAGAATTATGGGAAGACACGTTAACTGATGCTAAGTGAAATAAGCAGAACAAAGAAAACCATTAACTATGGCTTTGTTGTTGCTGTCCAGTTGTGGCTGACTCTTTGTGACCCCATTTGGAGTTTTCTTAGCAGAAATACTAGAGTAGTTTCCCATTTCCATCTCCAGCTCATTTTACAGGTGAGGAGACTGAGACAAACAAGATTAAGTGACTTGCTTAGGGTCACATGATTATAGTAAGTGTTTGAGGCCAGATTTGAACTCAGAAAGATGAGTCTTCCTAACTCTACACCTTGTGTTCTATCCACTGTATGCCTCAATGCCCCACTACACACAATGACTACAACAATGTAAATAGAAACAACAGCAAAACAAATAAAAATAAATGCTATGAAATGATAACGAACTAAACTTGATGCTATAGAAGAAATGTAAGAATGCATCTCTCTTCATTGCAAAGGTGGGAAATTTAGGATGTGGAACACTATATATAATGTCAGACCTGTTTGATAGGTTGGTTAGTTTTGTTGAACTGTTTTATTTTCACTTTTTTTATTATAGGGAATGAATCTCTGGGAGGGAACAGAGATATATTGAGGAATGTGTGTGGTATAAAAACAAAATATATCAATAAAAATTAGAAAATTTAATTAAAAGTAATTTTTAAATGAAGGGGTAAGATGATATAACCTTTAAGCTCTTCATCTGTTATTTGACAATGCTATAAACTTAAATTAGTGGCACATAAAAGGGTAGGATGATTTTAATATCCAACATAAAAGCTCCGTTCTTTCCCTAAAAGGCAAAAGTTTGGGAATTTGAAGCAGGGTGTCAAGAGGGGGGTAAACATGGGAGCACCAAAAGAGTGCTATCCTCTACTTAAGAGTCAGCTATATCATAGGGGAACAAGCTCCAAACTACTGACTTTGGAATTGGAAGATCTTGAAATACCAATTCTACCACTTACTACCCGAGAACCTTGAGGAAATCACATCAACATAACTTTCTTGAGTCTTCATTTCATCCTCAACAAAAATGACTATGGATTGAGCCAAAGTTGACCTAGAGAAGCCCTTCCTAGCTCTAAATCTATGATCAATTCAACAAGCATTTAATAATCATCTGCTGTGTTCTGGTAATACAAAGGCAAAAGCAATACAGCCCCTGCCTGGAGGAGCTAACAGTCTACTGTGTACATACAAATGGATATGTGATATCATCAATATAGATGTTCCCTATAGTGTTGCAGATGACAGCTCCTCCCTGTTTTCTCATATTTTGCCACATCTTGTCCACATCCTCCCACAGGTTCAACATAAAGGCTTCACTCAAAATTCAGAATACCTTCTTTGATTTCATTTGACTTCTTCAGTACCAGGGGAACACTCTAGCTTTCCATTCATCATCCTTCACTCATGCCCTATGACCAACCCATAATCTCTTCTTCTTCCTAGTCCTGTGCCTGGTAAGTATCAGGCATTTAATAAATGTTTGTTGACTAAATGACCAATACTTATACATGTACATAGAAAATTAAAATGCAAAATACATGCTAAGTAATTTCTCAAGGGAGATCATAGGTCTAGCATGAACATCAGTTTGTTAGCAATAGAATAGGAAATCCATAGGGCACAATGGGAAGCTATGGTAGAATAGGATAGGAATGCCAGTCTTTGAACTAGACAGCTGATGATAGAGAATCATGGGGGTAAATTATATGATCCTCTTTGGACTCACAGGAGGTAATGTAAGGAAAGTACTTTGCAAACTATAAAGCACATGTAAATGTGAACTGCTGTCAGTAATTGTAGCCTTTCATCCTCCCTAGTCAGCTGTAGCACCACCAGATGGAATAGATGGTGCCCCAGGAACAAGTCCTATATCCAGAGGTCTGCAGCTAAGCTATGCCTTTTCATCAATGCTTATTCTTGGTGCAGCTGTCATCACCTCCCTCCGTGAGCTCCTCCAGGAAAAGAATCACACAATCCACTGTTTTTTATCCTCCCCTCCCCTACCCTTAGATGGCATTTATATCTTACATTGCTACTGTAACATAGAATTTACAAAGCCCTTCCACATGCATTATCTCATTATCTCATTTATAGCTTACATTGCTACTGTAACAGAATTTACAAGGCCCTTCCACATGCATTATCTCCACATGCAATATTACCTATTATAAAGCAGTGATCGAACACGTATGATTATCTAAAATTTGCAGATGAGGAAACTGAGGTTTAAAGAGAGGTAAGTGATTTTCTCATGATCATACAGCAATACAGAGTTCTGTTTTATAAGATCATAGGTCTAGAGTTAGAAGGGATCTTAGAGTACACCTAGTCTGATACCTTCATTTTACAGATAAGGAAATTGAACATTAGGTATGTTAAATTATTTAGCCAAGGTCACACAAGGAGTAATTGTCAAAGGTAGAGACCATGACTTTTTGCTGGTGACATCAAATGGTTGACTTTTTATTTCCCAGATCTTAAAGGCTAATTAAAAGGAATCACTTTCAAATGATTTGATTCTGTTACTTTAGATAGGAAGCTTGGGGAAAGGAATGGAGGAAGGGAGCAAATCCTAGGACTCAAGGGATTTTAGCTCTCTTGCCCCAGTTTCTTTATCTGTAAGGTAAGGGTGTTGTTAGTAATTTAGGAAAGGTAATAAATCATGAGAATAGTCAATGTTGGAGGGGCTGCCAAAACACCCAGTCACATTTTCTCCTGGCAGGAGGCAGCAAGAATAATGTGGGTAGGTCCAGCATTAAGCAACATGATGGGGTCAGTAGAAGACATTAGCAGCTTTGCAATGCTACAGGCATGAGTTGTTGCTTCGATCATGTGGCCTGGTCACACAGGTTCCCTGCGTATGTCTCCCTTCATATTAGGTGTGCCTGGTCACATATGTCCAACACATGTGGATGCCAGGGTTTATGGGGAAATGTTCTATTATTATTTTATTTATACTGCTACTTAATTAACTATATTTTTATTGAACAATATCCTATGTTTGGCTGCTAAAACACTTTGATGGAGGCTCATGAGGTTTGGAGAGGATTCTTAGAAAAATACTTAAAACCTAACTGAGCACTAGTAATGGAAGAACCCAAGTGCTATATTTTCTCTAGCTCTCCTTTGACTGTGGGTTAAAACACAAGTTCTGATACACCTCTGATTCTTGCTGTCCTTCAACCAACTTTAAATATTCCTTTGGGCTATTTTTTTAAAAGATGACGTGACAGAAATAATAAAAATATTAACTAGTATTTATATAGCTCATTATGTTCCAGGCACTGTGCTAAGTGCCTTAGATTTATCTCATTTAATTTTCACAATATTTGGGGGAAAGGGGAGGTGCTACTATTATCCCCATTTTCTAGTTGAGGAAACTAAGGCAAATAGAGGCTAAGTGACTTGCTCAGGGTCACACAACTAGTAAATTTCTGTTTTGTACTCAAGTTTTTTCTGACTCCAAGCCCAGTGCTCTATCCAGTATGCCACCTAACTGCCCCTAAGATTCTGCCTTCAGGAGACATAAGTCTGAAAGAGTTTAGGTGCTGGGATGCAAATGAAACTCATCTACAATAAACCTTCCCTTAATGAATTGAGTCTCGTATTAGAATCCTAACTTGTGGCTGAACTAGCATATAAACTCAGGCTTGGCTGACTGGAATATTCTCTTTAGAAATGGACATCATGTGTTCTTCTTTGCAAACAGAATGCCACATCTCCTAAAGCCTCAAGTATTTCAAACGCAGCCAGGAATCTCTCAACATATCTCAAACTTTTAAAGAATTTCCCAGAGTACAAAGGAATATGATTCATAAGTTCAGTAAGACTGGAGCATTTAATGGGTATTATTTCATTGGTGAGGAGAGAGGGAAAGGGCAGGGCACTCAAGCTTCAGCAAGAATCCCATTCCCCTGGCTTCTTATATTCTGACATGCCTTATCTTTGAAGTCAGAGTATCTGGATATGAATCCTGGCTTTTTTTAATAATTACCTACATGGCCTAACTTCTCTGGGCCTCAGTTTCATCCTCTGTACAATGAGAAGGTTGAAAAAAACTATCTCTAAAGGTACCTTCCAGCTCTAAATCAATGATCTATCTTCCTCTTGGTAAAGATGTGAGGAACTACTATTGCACAATGTTGCAAGCATTGTTACATCAAGTAGCCATATTGGATGTTTTTGCTTAATTATATTTCTTTGTTATAGGGAGGGTCTCGTAATGGGGAGGAGGAGGGAAAAGGGTAATTTCCAGAAATTGCAATAATTTTTTAAGCCACCAATAAAATTTTTAAATAATAACTAATAATAAATTAATAATTTAAATAATAGCTTTTAAAAATAAAACATAACTTCCTTCTAAGATCCTATGCTAGGAGTTCTGCTAAAAGTAACAATAATAATAGCTAGCATTTATATGGTACTTTAAGTTTTGCAAAGTACTTTGCAAATATTATCTCATTTGATCCTCACCCTAGGAGGTAAGGGTTATTATAGTCCCCATTTTACAGATGAAGTAACTGAGGCAGACAGCAGTTAAGTGATTTGTCCTGGATTGTACAGTTAGGAAGCTTTGGAGACTGGATTAAAATTCAAGCCCAATGCTCTATCCACTCTACTACCTAGCTGCCTAACTTTCACCAAACTAAAGTAACTGAACACCGAAAGGTAAAAAGTAACTTGCGCTATTTCATCAGAGTATACAATGAATTCTAGGTATAATATGCTACCTAAACATCTCCAAAGTCTCAGGAATCACTACAGAAATGATCTTAGGATGCCTGGAGCATAGACATGTGTAAATAAAATGTATTTTCAAGAGGGAGAGAATGTTTTTAACTGGGGGGAAGCTAAGAATGTGTCACAGAGGAAGGGGCACCTGAGTTATAATAAACCAAACATTTGTTAAACGTTGACTGGATGGCTTGGGATGAAGGAGAGTGGAGAAAGGTTTCTTAATCTTTCCAATAGGCAAGTTGGATTAGACATCCAGGGCTGGATATTATTTAGAACTAAAATGCACCACCAAGTTCATCCGACTCCACCATTCTACAAATGAAGCAACAGAGGGCCCAGAAAGATGAATAGATTTGCCCAGAGTTGAGGGGGTAGTTAATATCTTCTGACTCCAAAGTCAGTATGCTCTTTCCACTGCCTCTTTAAAGTCTTGGCTCAAGGTCACATGATTGATGAATTTCCACAATTCAGGTTATATTTTCTTTGAGGAATTTTTTTTTCGGTTTCCTTCTGGGGAAATCTTGGTTTGCAAAGGTTGTGCAATTATGATAATCCAACTTGGGTCTGGAAAAATGTTGAGAAAATATACTTCCCTCCTTTCTTTGAAGAACATGTAGTGGTGGAATGTTGAATATGCTATCAGACATAGTTGACATGCTGGCTTGGATTTTTTTTCCCTTCTTTTTAAGTTATGGGAGCATAGATTTAGAGCTAGAAGAGAATTTTGGAGTCCTTTTGTATAACCTTCGTCATTTTCCAGGAAGAATTAAGAACCAGAAAAGTTCAGTGGTGTCCCCTAAGTCACAAGGTAGGAAATGACAGTTAGAATTCAAACCCATGTTCTCCAACTCTAAATCTATCACTCTTATCACTGTACTATGCTAGATAGAGCTTCTGAAAGAGGAGAGGAAGGGAGATATTCAGAAGTAAAAGTTAAAGAAAGTGAGACCCCAACAAATTAAGACTTCATTTCTCTTTCCTTTTATCAAAAGAGAAAGGCAAGCAGACATAACCATTGATCAAGTTTCCACTTATTTTTCACAGGTCTTAATTCCCTGAGTTTGGCAATCAACAGAATCTGGCAATCAACAGAAGTCATTTGTACCGATTCTAATATCTATAGCAAGGTCCTCAAAATGTTCCTCAGACAAAGGAGAAAGGTGCCCTTAAATCAACTTTGTAAGACAGAATCAAGTGGGGTGGGAGAGAAGACCTTAAAGAGAAAGTAACTCCTATAAGCAAAGACTTCAATCCCATCTTACCCCCACCATACACACACATATATATATACCTCACCAAGCCACTTTGAGGAAGGCTACAGCTGGGGAGGAAACAGGGCATGATCAGTCCTGGAAAGAGTTCACCAGAGGAAAAAGCAAACCACTATCAGGTAGCTTATTATTTTAACTAATCATTCTTACTAACTAGGTGCTAAACTCAGTTTTTTCTACCAGCTAAAGGATTAACACTCTCTAAATTTTGATACCCTGGGGCAAAGCCCTAGTCACCTTGTCCTAGTTATGGCTCTGTGGACAAACTGTACCAGGAACCCACTGGGTATGCAGTCCTCTTATTGGGCACAGTGGAGAAATATAAAGTAAATGGAAATAGAGTCTGTTCAGGGAATTTAGTCTAGTTTGGAAAACTGAGCTCATTCGAAAGAAAATAACTAGAAAACACCGAGCACATCAACATTCATACATTGGCAGTATGGAGTGGGGGATAAAGCCCTGACTCTGGAATCAGGACATCTACATTTGAACCCCTGTGTAACTTTGAGAAAATTTCTTCCCCTCTCAACCTCAGTTTCCTTACCTGTAAAAGAGGAAAATTAATACTCATCCTTATACCTCACAAGGGTTGTCTATGAGCAAAGTATTTGTGGAAGCACCAGATTTGGAGCCAGAGAACCTGGATTCGAATCCCAGTTCTGCTACTGACTGTTTTTGGGCAAATCATTCTTCATCTCTGGGCCTCAGTTTTCCCTTAGATGAAGTAAGAGGGCTGGATTAGATAATCTCTAAGGCCCCTTCTGCTCTATATTTCTGTGACTGCTTCAATTTCCTTGTGTATGAAGGAATTGGACCAGTTGACATCTAAGGTCTCCTGGCTCACCACTCCACAATGATGAAACCTTAAAGAACTACAATGAGAGTTTTTGGTTGTTTGTTTTTTTTTTTTCCTGAGAGTCCATGGGTAGATTTCACAGGATCTGTCAATTTCAATGGCAGAAAAAAAATTCCACCCTTATTTTCACTATCCTCAGAATGAAATTTAGCAATTCCTCCAATTATTAAAAAGTATTCTTCTGAGAAGGGGTCTATAGGCTTCACCAGACTGCCAAGCAGGTACAAGATCACAAAAAAAAAAATACAGAGAAAGACCCCTTGAACTATACATCTGTGTATGTATGTATGTGTATAATGTATTTACATATATGAGAACTATAGTGATTATGCTACTAAATGAAAATTAATAGACAAATTCATCTCTCTCATCCCCAATAATAGGCCCAGCACCAATCAAATTCATTGTTCCTGCATTCTGCCTCTGCAACAACAAATCAAAAATCAATACTGCCCTTGTTATGAATCCCAATCTGTGTAAGACAATCCTCCCTCCCTCCCTCATCTTCCCATACATACACACCCTCACAGGTTGCCACATCCCAAACCCAGGAGTATCTGTGAGCAGAGGTCACCCAGCAGTAAGGCAAGTACTGTTCTTGTTTAACAGTAGTTTTGTTTTGTTTTTTAATCCCAAAGTTAGTTTGGGAGGATTTTAAAAATACTTTGGAGTCCTATGCTGGAAACTGACCCCCAAAATGCAAAGTCTAAGATGAGCAATGCCCTTGATATCATTAGCTCTGAGGAGAGAAAGCAGAGATGGCATGCAATACAATCAATCCATGTCAATCCTATACCACCTATTCCTATTTTCTGAGCCCCTCACTCATCCCCATGATCTCGTTGTATTTTATTCATTGCTATGATGAGAATTTTCTGAGACCTAATAAGGGATTTGGGAACAATCCTGGTTGTCATTTGGGGTTTCCCTTTAATTTTTTCCAACTCACTCAGACTGACTCTGGGAACCCACATTTGCCCAGGGAAATCTATTTCTCATCCACATTCTCACTTCGGAAGTGGAAAAGCGCCCCTGAGCTGCTAGTAGCAGGCAACATGCAGCCTCCTAAAAACCCGTGAGAAATGCAGCTGTCACCAACAAGAATGCATTGGAAGTCTGTCTCTCCACCCCAACCCCCCCCTCCCAACACACACACACTTTTTTTTTTGGCAACTTAGTTTTAATTGTCCTGTCAGTTCTAAGGGCTGCTAATTGATGCCTTTTATTCCGAGGTAAAGCTGCTGAAAAAAAAGAAAGCAGCTTGTGGGGACCCTAGAGCTGGTAGAATCCGCCAATTTTGCATGCTTGTTTCCCTGGGAATAGAAGAAGGGTGCTGATGATGATGGGGGAAGGGGCGTATAGAGCTGGGGGGAGGGGGAAAAGGGACAGGGAGTTGGGGGGAGCGGAAGAAGGGCAGAAAGCTGGGGGGGCGTGGAGAGTGGGGGATGGGAAGGACTGGAGCGGCTATTTTTAGTGAGGGTTTTATAGAGTGGATCCCCGTGGCTTGGCTCCACACTGAAATATTGTCCCAGTCTCAATGGCATAAACACAGGGCAGCTCGGGGATCTTGGCGCCAGCTCTGGCCAGAGACTCTGAATGAAAGAAGCAGTGGGATCCAAGCAAGAACCCTACTGTAATTACGGATAAATCCCCACCCTTTGCTCTCATGGCTCACTTAATACTGCAAATAGCGGCCGCTTTTGTGCAAATAAGATGAACTTAAGTTACTGAAAGATCTACCAAGAGGCAGCTAATGGAATAATGACTTAGGTAAGCTTAGGTTAAAAAGAGGGGGAGCTAGGGAATTAATTAAACAGCAATCCTCATCAGTTAAAATAGGCAACCGAGGAAAATCTTGAAAGGCCTACTCTGGCTCCTGGAGCAAATCCAGGCAATGTCTTCAATCACAGACTACTAATGGTCCAGTCCTGGGGCAGGATAAATTGGACCCAATTAGTATTGGGTCTTGGTAGGATTCTTTGGAATCCCATAGCCCCTGACACTATGGGGCATTTCATCTCAGTCAAAAAGTCCAGAAAGGGAGCCTGGCTGAGGTTGGGGGACTGGAGAAGAGAGGTTTACAAGAAAGGGTTATTGCCCTGGCCTCCTGCTGACAAGAAGATCCATTTTTCCACAGCAAATTTAAATATAGCATTGCTTCACTCATATTTTAATCCCAAACCTCATTTTTATCCTTGGGGCTTGGAGATGAGGGGGGAGGGGAGAGGACATGGGATTATTTTTTCCTCCCCCTCCTGTAAATAAATAAAAGATTACCCAAATTCCATTTGAAGTTGTCAGTCTGTGAATGGAACTTTCATCCCATTATGAATTTCATGGATGAGGCCGTTCAGACTTTGAAATGTGGCTAACACCTCTATTGAAATAGTCTAATTGCAGTTGTAGGCATTCTGTGTTTGCAGACACCACATACTACATACATCACATTCCTCTGGAGACAGAGCATCCTAGGAAAGGCGAGCTGGAGCCATTCCTTAACCTGGGGAGGAGTATCAAGGTTTTACTTAAATTTTAAACCAAGTTTCCCCAATCGAAGAGCAGGGGGAAGGGGGGCTAATTTAAGATTCTGAGGTTCTTTGGATTTACTGCTGCTTACAGGGAAACTACTATATACCAAGGGGATGGTTGCAGTTGGGCTTTGGCTACAGAGACTAATAGGAAAAAATCCTTTCTACCTAAAAGAGGTAGGACCCTAAAGTATACTTTTTTATATTTCTTTTTAGAAAACTTTCGAATGAATTTCCTCCAGCCCTGAATGAGTCCATAAAGACAGACTAAATCTATGATTTCTCTCATATAGGGAACCCCTAGATGAGGTGAATCCCTCTACTAAAGAAGGTCAGCACTTTCTCTGCAATTTATAGTCAGGTTCAGTGACTTGTCTGGGGTCACACAATATATATCACAGGCAGGACTGAAGCACTTGAAAACACATCTCCCTTACTCTGAAGCCAACTCCCTATCTATCAGGTCATACTGTCTCTCAGTCAAGTTTGGCAAAAACAGGGCACTCAGGAAACCAAGATTGGATGTAGAGTACCTCAAAATAGGGTTTACAAATAAACACTCCTCTGAGGCTAGAAACAACCTTGGCTAAAAAGAAAAGCACTCTGCTCATAGGCCACCTTATGCTTAAGGATTTTCCTAATCCTCCCTACTTGGTGTTGGTTTCCTGCCTATCCCTGAAATCACTTTACATATATTTTGTATTTACTTATCATGTTGTTTCACACACATACCACACACACACACACACACACACACACACACACACACACACACACCAGAGTAGAATGTAAGGGCAGGAGCTATTTTTTTTTGTTTTTGCATGTATAGTACAATGCACAATTGCGGTGGTTTAAGAGAAATGTGACACATCTCCACTCCAAATGCTCATATGGACTATTTGTGCCTGATTCATGCTAGACCCTTCCAAGATCATCTTGGTCTGATCAGCCACAGGACATACTCTACTTTGACCCCAGCATAGTGATCTCATTTGGGTCCTCTTCAAGCACAAAGGACAACAACCACCACAGCCATTGCCTTGACCACAGTGGACAAATAATAAATGTTTCTTCCTATATCATAGATTTAATCCTGGAAGGAATCTCAGAAGACACTCAGTACAACCTCTTCACTTTACAGATGAGAAAAATGAGACCCAAGGAAGTTAAGTCATTACCCCAAAGTCACAGAGGTAGCAACCTTCAGAAGTTGAACTTGAACATTCCATGTTCTTTCCACTTTTTACCAGTCTGAACTTCTATAAAATAAGGGGATTTGATTTCTAATGCTAACCCTGTATCCCTAAATGATGGTATGCAAAAATGTCCCCAATAATTATTTAGTAGCCTGAGGTTTCCAGTTCAACTGGTCTTCTTCAGGGAAAGTTTACAGCCTTAGTCCTGGATACTCATGGGTTGGGAACCTGTAATGCAATAAATTAGCCAACTGTTTGCATAAGAATGTAGCCCTGGGATTACCTTCTTTGTGCCAAGTCTAGATAGCACAGAATGACGTGGTTGGTACTGGTTCCAGAGGATTTCTTATTGGTGGTCAGTCCAGACACTCAATCTGTTCAAGTCATGAAAAGAATGGTGTGTGTGTGTGTGTGTGTGTTTAAGAGTTAGTCTATGTTTTCTGGAAGGGTCTAGCAGAGTAGAGGAGAACTCAGAATATTCTGAAAGCAAGCTTCGGAGAAAATGAGCCTGATTTTTGAAAGTTCTAGTTGGTCTGGAGAATGAGCCTAGTTTATCCAGAGAATGGGTCTCAAGGGCTATAGTACAACTGCATTTCCCCAAAGGAGAAGCAATGCCACATGAAAGGAGACAGGAATACCTCGAGTGAGGCCCGGTCCCTTGGTGTCTCAGGGATTGAGAGGGGGAATTAAGGGCTTTCCCTTTCCAAGGGCAGAAGCTGAGTTTGTCCCCTTGTGTCATTGGCAGCTGTTGCCTCAGTAAAATGAGCTCAGATCATTCAGAGCTCTACCCCACACCCAACAAACTGCTGTTTTTTGGGATAGAGTCAGCTCCCTCAACCCATGTCTTTGGCTTCTTTCTGCTTTAAGAAGTAATAGACCCTCAAGATTCAGGAATGTGCTTTAGTGCATGTGCAAAAAAGCTGAATCCATCTTGCAGAGAGCAGCTCACCAGCCCAGCACTGGCAAGTCTTGATTTGGACCAGTCAAGGAGTAAGGAAACCAGTTGGGATTTTTTTGCTTCTTGTGTACCTGTAGGGAGAAAATCAGATGATTTAAAAGGGGATAAATAGATAGATACACACAGATACATAGAGATGATAGATGCAGACATACACAAATATGCAAAGAGAGATGACGGAGACTGAGACATGGAGACAGACAGACAGATACATAGATAGATATGGCAGAAAGACAGAAAGTCATACCACACAGATATTTGCATAGTCTATATGTGACCTGTGTCCCCAAGCAATTTAAGAACCTAAGTTAGAAGTGAGCTGCTGATCTGTTTCAGTAGAACCAGTTTCCACACCAGGGTTTTCCCCATACAGATAAAATAGAAGGTCTGAACAACAAATTATATAAACATCAGGACAAACAGAAACACAGAGAGAGACAGACAGTATGGCATCACAGAGGATAGAGAGTGGATTGGAGTCAGAAAAACCTGGATTTCAATGCTGCCTCTTATGACTTGAATATTGGAAGAGGTTTCCACATCAGTGAGATGACAGGTTCATCGTCATGGTGAAGTGAAGATTAGATAGATAGATATACATATACACACACATTTTTGTGTGTGTATATGTATGTGTACTTATATTACATACATGCATGTCATATATACACGCACATATTTGTGTGTGTGTATATATACATATATACATGCATGTTTAAATATTTTTCAGGGATTGTACTAATCAAAAAATCTTCCCCCAGTAGCTTCCCTATTGGGGTTGATCTCCATACTGAATTATGCTGAATTATGGCCCTCTAAAAGCAAGCATCCCTCTCTGCCAGCACTGCATTAACTAAGAGGTCAGAGGAGATGGGCATGTCCCTAACTGCAAGGTACATTGAGGCAACCTCCACCACAGATATGCTTCAAATCTCACTATCCTCATTTTGCGTGACTAGTTATTCACATGTGCCTTCTATGTATTTATCATCTTATCTCTATAGCTTTTAAATCAACCAGTTATCTCCTGACAGGTAAACAGGAAGGCAAATAACCCAAGGAACTAAAAATGGCATCCTCACTCCCCAGCTTGGGGCTTGCCAGTGTCAAGTAAGTGAACAGATTGGTATTTTGAATACTCACTAAGGAATAGTTCTGAATCCTGAGGTCTCCTAGTTCCTACCACAGAATGAAATTAAAGAAAAGGGCTGCTAGGGTCGTTTACTCCATCCCAGAAAACTGTAGTCTGTTGGGTATAAGTAAGAGGGTGGTAAAATGCTTTATGCCAACTGCCCCCAAAGGTGATGGCATTGTTGAAATACTTATGAGGTGTATTTCAACTGAGAGGCGGTAACAGATCGTCTCAGAACAAGGAAAACCAGAATTCAAGTCCACCTCTGACACACACTGCCTATGGATCCTGCCCAAATCATTTAACCTCTCAACTCTCTAAGTAATTCTTCCAAATTCTAAACTGCAGAGGAAGTTCCCACCAAGCTTGGCAGAGGTAGTTTCCTCACCCGGGGAACTCCCTAGATCATTGAAATCACAGGTCCAGTCTCTAGCCTTCTATTTAAACGATGGATAGGACAATGTCACCATCTCAAAAGTAAACATTATAGTTGCTAAATAACCAAGGTCGTAGACATTTTCTCTGAAGCACAGCTGCCTGTTCTTCTGGAGGCTTGGAATAAAGGCATATTTCTATAAAATATGATCTGCCAGGATTTTCTTACCCCTGGTTGAATTTTTAAAGGCTCATCCAAAGACACTCAAATCCTTGAAGAGAGGCAGCCTCACATTTTTCCTATTTGTGCTCAGCTGCCCCTCCACTTAGGATCCACTTTTTAAAACAATACTGGATGGAGTTGAGACCCCAAAAGCTACCTTCTCACCCCTTCCCAACCCTACAATGGGCCCCTTCTCAGAGCATTTTAGGGATTTTCACCATGGGTCTAATCAAGCCTCATATTAGCTGGTTAACATGATTAAGCCATTCTGTAAGGAACAAGGTTTTGACCTAAAAATTACAAAATTGTACAATGCTTTGAATTTTTCCAGAATTGGGAAGGCCAGGAGTTAAACCTTCAATGCAATTGCCTATCCCCTGCCCACTCTCAAATGTTGCTTTCTTTATTAAAAAATCGGTCCCTAAAATAATTAAATATTATGAAATATTTTTAGTATTATACACCCACCTAACCACATTGGTGAAGCAACAGCTGAGAAATCTTTGTCCTATTAAATAAAAGAATGGAAATATTGGGGGTAGACAGGAGGCTATGACTGGTTTAGTGGGGAAGGGAGAGCTCTCCTTTAGAACACAGAAAGAATGGTTTACTTTTATCTTTCTCCTAAACTCTCTTGACCCGATGCTATGTCCTTCAAACTATATATTTTTTAAATGGATGGGTATTTTTTTCTTAATTGAGGGCATTTTTAAATGAAGATGGGTTAAGACACCCAAGACGTAACCCTAGATATAAGAAAAATAAAGGCAGTGGGGGGTTTCTGAGACATTGTTTGTCTTGAAAGTGATGAGAAGGATTTCGATCAAAAGCCATGTTTTACAACAGTCATGCTTCATTATGAGGAGGTGAGGCTGAAGGAGAGCGGGAAAGGGAAGAAGATGAAATAAGGTCTATATCCTATGTGACCAAGTTGCCAGAGGAGTTACCACCCATAATTAAACCTCACTCAGCTGCTTGCCCTGATGAATCTCCAAACTAAGTCAAATATCAATTCAGAGAAACAGAAGATAGCAATGGGCCAGAAAGGAGATGTCCTGGGAACCTAGGGAGCAAATGAGACCCTGACAGTGACTGAGACTGAGAAATGTCTGTAGCATCAGAGACCTGCTAACGCTTTCTTTAGCTTAGGAGCTGACTTCTTACTTCCCAGCCTAAAGAGAATGGATCTCACTCTGGTCCTTACTGATCTCCACTTCCCAGCTCACTCCAGAGACCAGGCCATGAAGCATCACTGCAATAACATGGATTTTCTTGGAGAGAAATGATTGGAGAGTGAAGACAAATTAATTGAAAAAAAATCAGAGAAAAATATTAATAAGAAAAAGAAGGCATTAGATCATTCAATATTTAGTCTTTGACTACTAACAGAAAAAAAACAACTCAGCATTGGGCAAAGCATCCAATTCAAAAAACATGTATTTAAACCATATACAATGTGGAAGGTGTCATGTTAGGGACAGGAGGAAGAGACCAGGATAAATAAGACATACTTTGTTCCCGTAAAGATCTTCTGATCTAGTACAGGGGATGTGACAAGTGCATGAATAACTGTAGTAACAGTTCA
The DNA here is from genome assembly GCA_023548195.1 of Bettongia penicillata ogilbyi. NCBI lineage: Eukaryota > Metazoa > Chordata > Mammalia > Diprotodontia > Potoroidae > Bettongia > Bettongia penicillata. The sequence goes on from JAJHZJ010000413.1 coordinate 4,109,558, forward strand.
GAATATGGTCAAGTGTTGTGGAAGGTGGGTCTAGTTTTATATTTATTTAAAGCTAGAAGGGAGGAAGATAGCACAGCCAGTCAGAGAGAATCTGGAAAGGCTTCATGAAGGAGATGAATGTGAATGAGGCCTTGAAGGGTAAGTAGAACTGTGGCAGTCAGAAATGGATGAAGAGAATGTTACCTGTAGGACAAACTGTTGAATTAACTCCTCCCTCCCTTTTTTGTAGAAGTTCGGGATTATAGGTGTGGAAAATCACTCTTTTCGCAAGAATCAGTTGACATCTTGGTTAATTTGGCTGAACCACTGTTTCTTTTCTTCCTTCTTTTTTCAATCTTTGTTACATGAAATGGGACTCTAGGTAGAAGATGATAGAAATATATTTTGGAAATGAAATTGATATAAAAAAGGAATTAATAAAAAATTTAAGTAAATAAAAGTGGTGAAGGCCAGAAAGTCTGGGAGAATATTCGGAAAATACATAGCAGCGGAGTTTGGCTGTATACCCAAGAGGGTCATGGAAAGTATACTGGTCTGGAACATCACAAAATCTCAGAGCCGGATGAGGCCTCAGAGATGATTGTGGTCCAGCTTGTGTAGGAAGAAGAATTCCCCTCTACAACATGCCTGAAAAGTAATGAGAACATACCCACTACTTCCAGAGACAGTGCAATCTATTTGAAGATAAACTCTATTGTTAGGAAGTTCTTCCTGATATTAAGTCTAAATCTACCTTTGTTTCTTCCATCCACATCCAAAAGCACCCCCATAGAATGCCTTACTTCAAGTACCTTGTAATAAAAAGGAATTACATGAGACGAGAGAATTAAGAAGTGAAAGAGACCTGGTGCTGGGTTTGGAGAGAGAAAGATGTGAGTTCCAGTTCAGTTCCTGACACTTACTAGCTATGTGACTAGGCGCACATTAGTGGGCCACGTAATGGAGAACCTGGGATATTCATCTCAATGGGCAACTGGAAGCCATTTAAGGTTTTTGGGTAGGAAAGCGACATGATCAGAGCTGTCCTTCAGACAAGACGATGTTGTTGTGCCAAATTGTGTAGGGTGTATGTGTTTTGTTGTAGTTTTCTGTTGGTATATATTTTCTATGAAAGCAATCTTCTATATGAAAAGCAATATTTTCTATCAAGTCCTAAGATGTGCAATTAAATCACCTTGAAATAATGTAGGTCATGTGTGCATGCCACACACACACACACACACACACACACACACACTTTAATTAAAATAAGCCATCATGTCAATAAAAATCAATCATAAACCACAACTGTTTTCTCTTTACTTTACCACCAAGGCATTCAATGGAACCAGAAATAAAGAACACCTGGGAGGAAAATGTGCCTCCCCTTCATTTCAGAAACCTACACAACCCCCTAAAATTACTTTAACTCACCTTTCCCTACCCTAACCAACATCAGCAAATCCCAATCTGATGGCCATAAGGAGCAGCCACAGAAGTGGCTGGAGAATTGCTGAGTGGAGGAGTTGATATTTCCATTTTTACTCAAATCTTTACTTTTCCCAGAGTCTGATTTCTTTTAAACACAAACCTAAGCCCCTCTAATGCCTAAGCCTGTGGGCACAGTGCCCATTTGCAAAGTTCATATATTCAACCTTTCCTCCTCTCCCTTTTTCCAAGGTCTCATCTGTCGCTCAGTGTGCAAAGTTGAATGCCAGAGATCCATCCCCAGATAGTAGGGGTTGAACCGTGGAGGATCCAAAGATTCACCATCATCGTTCAGCATGAACCCTTTCCTGAACCCCTAATTGCTAATGCCCTGCCTCTCGATCTGCCCAGTATTTAACTACTTATTATGAATTATGCCGTATATATTTCTATAAGTATTTATCTCCCTCACTAGAATGTATGCTCACAGTGCATATGGTGGGCACTTGATAAATGCTCACTAGCTGATTGATCAATTTCACATCTTGAATGATGGCAATTTCCAAACCACTAGCCCTTGACACTAAGGAAGCAGCCATCAGAACTTGACAACTAGGCCTGCGAAATCTCCTGGTCACATCCTAACCTACACATGAGTAACCAGACCCATAAGAACATTCTATAACTTGAGTCTTAGAGCTAAGAGAGAAGAGATTTAGGAATCTATGGGATAAACTGAGAAGATTAAGATTCAAATACTTCCTCTGGCATCCATTGGGCTGTCACAGGCAAGTGACCTAATATCTGTGACCCTCAGTTTTCTCATCTGTAAAATAGGGTCAGTCTTACCTCACAGGTGCTGTGAGACTAGATGAATTCAGTGGTATCAAACTCAAATAAAGAAATGAGAGGGGCACTAAGCTGTATATAGGACATTTGGGGCATTTTCATATCCATAGGAGAATACAAAAAGAGGATTGCATAGGAAACTATAAACCTCCATTTCATACTGCTTCCTTTAAAAAGAAAAGTATATACAAATTCTCCCCATTACTTGCAAAACTGTCTTCCTTATCTCAGCTTCTTCCTTCATGTGTCAAGTGCTTTGCAAACTTCAAAGCACCATATAAATGTCAGTGATGAAGATTCGTTCTTTTTCTATCCTAAGGTCTGAATGAGAAATTACACTTACCTAGATTGAAGTCTAAAAGGTTTAAGTTAGCATACAAAGGTTAATTTCATTCCTGAACAAGTACTGAAACAGATAACCAAGGGAGACTGCGCTTCCTCTGTTTCAGTCTTAAAAGCACCATCATGGGTCCAAGGTGGCTCGGATGCTCTGATGCAGTTGAAGGGTAATCAATAACACGACCTCTCAAGAACTCCTTCACCTCTCAGCCTGCAGGATACTGCTTCGTATCTTCAGTTAACTGACTCCTTCCAAAAGTCCAAGAATCTTAGATCTAGAGATAAAACGAACCTTAGAGGTATCTAACCCAACCCTCTCCTTTTACTGGTGGGGAAACTGAGGCCTAGGAAAGGAAGCACTTACCTCAAGATAATATTGGTCTTCAGATGTCACACATGCTGAGGGAGATATAGAGAGAGACAGAGAAGAGAGAATGTGCATGAAATAAAAGTGATTTCAAGACCACCCTACAAAAGACTTAGATAAACTGATGAGATCTTAATTTTTTTCCACTTCCAGAAAAAGTGAAGTAGGAGTAGCAGTAATAACAGTAGCAGTAGTCGCAGCAGAAGTAGTAGTAATTAACAAATAATAATATTTAGAAAGCACTTCAAGGTTTTCAAACTGTTTTACATGTTATCTCATTTGATCCTCAAAAGCAACCCTATGAGGCAGACAAGGCTGAGATTCGGAGTTTAAGTGACTTGCGCAGGGTCACAACATTTACATCTGAGGTAGGATTTGAACTCAGATTTTGCTGATTTCTAATCCATCACTCTATCAATCCACTGCACTAAGTACTGAGAAAAAGAATGTGTTTGTCCTTTCTAGTTGTCATCTATCCTAAGCCCTTCCAACAATGAGACCTGCCCAAAAGTACAGTGGGCAGCCCCATCTCTGGAATAGCTCAAACAGAAGTTGAATGGTCACCCATGAATGACTTTAAAAGAGAGCGCATCCACAGGCATGCATAGAGAGTAGGCTGTATATCCCTTAATTGTTGACACACTTAAGGACAAGAATCAGCAATGGCCCTTTCCCTTGGGGATACTATTGGCATATGAACCCACACTTTGTATACCTATGATTCTATCACTGAATCTAGGTGACTTTTCCATCCCTAAGATTCTAAAGATTCTCTGGTATTATTAGCCTATTAGCATTAGGAAGAACCTCAGATTTGGAGTCAGAAGGCTTAGATTCAGGACTCAGTCAGGCTCGGTCAGGTCTTTTCACCCCAAATCTATTAAATGAGTAATCTCTATGGTGCCTTCCAGTTCTCGAGCCTATGGCCCTATTTCCTGGAGGTGGGGCCCAAGGACAGGGAGGAAGAATTCTAAAAAAGAATTTATATGTTAGGTTATACAGTAGCTGGAAGCACTGAATTGCCTCTTTCACCTGGTTACAAGGATGGTTTTTCACTTTCTTTTTTGCTCTATTGAACAAATCTCCATTGTTGTCTTTAATTTTGGAGAGGAGAGGTAAGGAGGGTTAGAGATGAGGTCATAGCCTCTCAATAAACACCTCTTTTAATCAATATTCTAGAAGTGGGAAGCAGACAAAGGAGAGATGATGTTCAGACACAGGGCTGTAGGCTTTCCAGGAGGTTGCTGATTCAAACAGGGTTCACTCTATGTGGTATCTCCAGAGTGGTCAAGTAGGGAGGAGGTACCTGTGACTGCTTAAAAAAATACACTAATCTATTTTGTGACTGAGGAAAGGTAGTAGAAGAGAAGTTGAGGGGCTATGTATGGGTGGAGTTGGGAAGAAGATCTAGCAAGTTCAGATGGACGAGTGCTGCTTTTTGTTTGTTGGCTCTTATGGGGTTGTGGTTCAATGCTTCCAGTTGAGTCAGACTCTTTGTTACCCCATTGGAGGTTTTCTTGGTGAAAACTGAAGTTTGCCATTTCCTTCTCTAGTGAATTTTATAGATAAGCAAACTGAGGCAAAAAGGGGTAAGTAACTTGCCCAGGGTCACACAGCTAGTAAGTGTCTGAGGCCAGATTTGAACTCAGGAAGATGAGTCTTCTTGACTCCAGACCTGGTACTCTACTTCACCACCTAGCTGACCTCTTATGGGGTAAGGGGGTAAAATCCCAGATCCTTAATAGTTTGATATATTCTCTGCCCACCAAGATCTCTTCCAGTTCTATAGCTATGTTTTTCCATTATAAAAGTATCTCCAGGGATAAGGTAAGAGCCCCACTTTCCATTTGATTCTAGATTTGGGCCTTTGAGAGAATAATTCTGAAAAGCAAGGAAGTAGATAATAAGCAAAGAGAGGTGAAGAAGGAAGGAAAGAGCATTGATTTGGGATGGGGGCAGGGTGGATAAAAGGGTGGATAAAGCTTCAAGGAGGAGAGGAAGCCTTGCTTCTCTGTAAGAGCTCACTTCCATGTTCAGATCAGAAGTTGCAGCAAAAAGAAAAAGAGAAAACCTACCATATAGGTCTGAATGTAGTAAAGACATGAAGTCAGGAGTCCATGAGCTGAAAAGGTAGGGGGAGGAAGGGGAGGGAGATGATGTCCCCTGCCTGACATCTCCCCCCTCTACCACCCACCACCCCGTGACAAGCTAAACACACCCAGGATTCTGTCTCCAAGGCTGGAAGAGAGGCGCCCTCCTTAAATCTCAGATAAACAGTTTATCAGGAGATGAATGAGCGGACCGACTCCGGAGACAGTCTCCCCCTTCCCCAGCAAGGAGCCAGATGGGGGGTTGGGGAGCTGGACAGGGCAGAGAGTTAGACAGGGGACAGAGGATAGGAATGTACCCAGGCAATGAACAAGCCAATTCGTCTTTTTTTTTCTCTTGTCTGAACCTTTCTTTTCTCAAAAGTTCATTTCCTATTAGCCTTTTTCCCCACCCCTCACCTTTGGGGGTTTTCTTTTCCTTTTTCTTTCTCTATTTCCTTCCCCATAATACCTAGAACCCTATTATTAGCAGGGGAGGGGAGCTTTCTTTAAAACTGCACAAGGTCCACAAGCAAGAGAATTTCAGGAATGACACTGGAACCCAGAAGCAAATCCCCTTTCCAAGGCTGTCTTAAACTTACCCTCCTTTCATTTTCCAGCCAGGCTGGATATGGGTTGACAACCCTTGTTCTTTTCTTGATTTGTTTACCTGAACCAAGATATGCTATCACCAGTGTGCCATGCCTGGATAGGACACCCACCTCACCCCTATTATTGCTCCTACCAGCTTCACTCAGGTGCCACCTTCTCAGTGAAGCCTTCCCCAACTGGTTCAGCTGGAAAGTTCCTTCCTTCATAAACTCTTGCATAGCAAGCATTGGTTCTGGATTCAGAGCTCCTGAGTTCAAATCTTGCCACTGATGATAATTTACTGGTATGACCTTGGGCCATATTCCCTGGGCTCCAATTTTCTCATCTGTAGAATGGAGGTGGGAGTGACCTCATTGTCATGTGAGGTCTCCTCCAGCTTGAGATTTGTACTCCTAAGAACCTATGTGATCCTGCATCCGTTTATGTCCCTATCACCAACTAAGTGGTAAGGCCCTCAAGGACAATCTCTGTACCTTATGTATCTATGTATCACCAAACCTAGCTCACTGTCTTGGCACAAAGTAAGGTGCTTAATCAATGTTATCTGAATGAAAACATATGCATGATTGAATGAACTGACCTTTCAAATGAAACCCTGTTGGTGCCATTAAGACCTGTCATAATCCAACAGTGACAGTTCTTATACAGGTTCGAGCCAGATTTTACCAACAGACATTAAAGAGATGACTTCTTAAGCTGCTGTCCAGCCTTGGGAGTCAATGATTCTCTGACCTCCTGCAATAAACACAATTCCAGGAGCTCTCAAAGATGAATGGGCTTATTCATAGTAGCACTTTTCTTGGTAGTGAAGAACTGGAAACAAAGTGGATGCCCGTCCACTGAGGAATGGCTTAACAAAGTGTGATTTAGGAGTGCAATGGAATATCACTGGGCTATAAGAAACAGAGATATGAGAAATTCAGACAAATGGGAGGATTTGAATTCTATTAGAATTCTCCTTAAGGACAGGACCCGTATTTTCCCTTCTCTTTATCCCCAGGCACCACATAGTAAGTGATACATTAAACACTTGTTAATCGGTTCACTGAAGAAGTAGATGGATGAACTGATGGATGGATGGATAGACAGATAGATGGATAAATGATCTGATGCAAAATGAAGTAAACATAATAAAAAGAAAAATATACACAATTTATGCAACAAAGTAAATGGGAAAATCACCAAAAGGAAGCTGAAGTTTGGGTAATTTTTTAAAAAGTAATCACTGTCATGGAGAACAGGCATAGTGAAACGTTCTCCTCTTCTGGGTAGAGTGGCAGAGGACCACAGAGCAGATTATTGCATACTATCTGGTGTAGCTTTTGCTTAATTGTTTTTCTTTGTCACAAGGGAGTGTTCTATCCTAGGAAAGGGAACTATCTAGAAAGTATTCTAATGTAAATCAACAAGCCAAGCTGACAAGCATTCGTTAGGCACCTACCAAGTGCAGAGCACTGCGCTAAACAGTAGAGATACAGAGAAAGGTTTAAAAAAAAAAAAACAACTATCCCTGTTCTCAAGGAGCTCACAATCTAATGGGGGAGACAACAGATCAACAAGATATAGACATGATAAATTGGAAGCAATCTCTGATGGAATGCACCAAGGTTAAGGAGGGAAGAAAAGGGTATCAATAAATCTTATTTAAAAGAGAGAGGAAGAGAGAAAAAATCAAAGAAGGGAAAAAGAGGGGAGAGAGAGAGAGAGAGAGAGAGAGAGAGAGAGAGAGAGAGAGAGAGAGAGAGAGAGAGAGAGAGAGAGAACAAGGAAGGAAGGAAACAGAATAAACCAACTGTAAATATTATTTTTAAGTTCTTTTGGTAATCAGATTTTCTCATACTCTCAAATATCACATACTTCAAATCTCACTAGAATCCTGCACAGATGCCCCAAGAACAATGGGTTCTTGAAGGCTGTGTCAGCTCTCTGTAAAGTGGTGTGATCTACATGGGATCTACATAGGAAGAAATTGTTTCTTTTCAAGTACCAAAGAAATGTACACTACATTGTCATTTTTATATCTATAGTTAATTGCATATAGATTTTTGGACTTCTTTGCCTTTTTATCATAAGACAAAAAGGTGAAAGAGGAGTGGAAGAGGAAGGGAACAAGGCAAAGAAAAAGAATGAGGAGGAGGAAATGGAGGAGAGGGAGAGAAAGAGAGAAGAGGAAGATGAGGAGGAGAAGGCGGAGGAGGAGAGGCAGGAGGAGGAGAAAGAAGATGAAGAAAGAAGAGAAAGAAAAGTAAGAAGAAAGAGGAGGAGGGAGGGAGAGAGAAATTAATAGAAATTTAAAATGCAATTCCAAAGCAATGAGACTCTAGATCTTTGATAGGGAAAGGCATAAAAAGGGAAAATAACATAGCACAACGCCTTCTCTGTAGAGCTCCCAAAGTTTTCTCTGAAACTGAAGGGCCAGCTCATTTGCGCTAACATGGAATATCACAAGGGGCATGAACCTTAATGTCATCTCTATCTTTGTACTCCCATAGCACCTGCACCAAAGGGCCTTACACTGCCTTCTTACCTCCGCCAAACCTCCAACCCTCTCTTCTTTAAAGATGCAGCTCAAACACGATCTTCCAAGACAAGAAGCCTTTCATGATTTCTCCTTTCCCTCAGCTACTAGTGTCCTTCTTCCCCAAACTATCATCTATGGGACTGCTTTGCACATATTTGTATTCACTTCATATTTATGCTGTCCATATCTTTCTGTGTCTATTTCAGTATGGAAGCTCCTTCAAGTAGGAATTGCTTCATCCTTTGTATTTGTATCCCCAGTACCCAGCACCGCTTTGGAGAACATAATAGTGAATTAATAAATACTTTTTTTTAACTGATTCTATGGAGCAAATACACAATAAAATTCCAGGTAAAATGCATGACTGAAAAAATTCAAGACCATCCTTCCTTCTCTTTTCTCTCTATCCATGACTGATCTCCAGAATGAAAGAAGGCTCTATCTGGACCAGGGTTCAAATCCAAATTCTGCCAATTACTACTTACCACAGGTAATTGTAAGGACAAAATGAGATAATACTTGTAAAGCATTTTGCAAATCTTAAAGTGTTATTTAAATGCTATCTATTTTTATCAGCTAGAATGCCTGAATGAGCCACTGTCCGTGACATGTGAAAGATCATGGAGAACTGGAGATGGGTCACAGGTTTGGAGTACTGTAAATGTTATGCTGATTTTCAGAAAAGGGAAAAGAACAAAGTCCATAAACCATAGGTCAGGGAGCTTCACTTTGATTCCTGGGAAAATTTTAAGCTGGATTATTAAAAACATTATTAAGTGACTTGAGAAAAGGGAAGAGATGATTACTCAGAGCCAGAATGGTTTCTTGAAAGGTAAGTCTTGCCAGGGGCAGTTAGGTGACAAAATGGATAGAGCACTAGGCCTAACTTGGAACCAAGAAGACTCATCTTTATGAGTTCAAATCTGGCTTCAGACACTTACTAACTGTGTGAGTCTGGACAAGTCACTTCACCCTGTTTGCCTCAGTTCCCTCATTTGTAAAATAAGCTGGAGAAGAAAATGGTAAACTACTCCAGTATCTCTGCCAAGAAACCCCAAATGGAGTAATGGAGAGTCAGACACAACAACAAAATTTTGCCAGATGAATTTTTTGAAAAGGGAACTGAAATGGCAGATTACAGGAATGCTATAGATAAAGTTTACCTAGACCAGAGCGGGGAACCTTTGGCTTCAAGGCCCCATATGGTCTTCTAGGTCCTTGGGTTGGACCTTTTGACTGAGTCTAAGTTTTACAGAACAAATCCTTTTATTATCTTGAACCCTTGCTCAAAAACAGTTTAACTCTACATGACCCTCTAATCTCAATTGCCCTGCCCCCTTGTCTGATCACCTTGCGAAACCTCAACCCGATATTATTACCAGCTTCTACTTCTTATGCCCCTAACTTTGGGTGGCAGAATAGAGCTAGAGGAAACCACAAAACCATGCTGATTGGTTACACTAAAAATTTGTTATCTAATCTCAACTGGGTATTCACTGCAACAAGTCAAACTTTCTAATTGATTTTTACTGATCCCTACTAATCGATTTGCTATCCTGCTCTCCACAACAGTTATTCCAAGCCTTCTCTTTTCTCCTCAAGTCTCCTACTGCAATGCCTTTTCCCAGCTTCTCACCTAAGGACTTTAACTTACATTTCATAGAAAAAAATGAGGACATTTACCAAGATCTTCTCTCTTTCTCAGCTTACATCATGCAGAAAAATTGCCCCATCTCTGCCACTCCTATCTCTGATCAAGAGATGGCTCCTCCCCTTGCTGAGAGCAATCCCTTGATTCCCTTCCCTTCCATCTTCTCAGGAGATTGCTCCCACTATCATATCATTCTCTGTCTCTCTGTCTCTCTGTCTCTCTCTCTCTCCCCCTTTCCCTCTCCCTCTCTCTCCCTCTTTCTCTCTCTCATCTTCGACCTCTCCCTATGAACTGATTCCTTCTCTACTCCCTTCAAATACACCCATGTCTTCCCAGCCTTAAAAAAAAAAGGTTGTGAACCTTTACTAGGATGGTGGCTGTGAAAAATGGGGAGAAGAGGATATATATGAGAGATTAATGAGGGTAGAAATGACAGCTTACCAGTCCTCACTAACACTTCATATCTCTCCTCTCCTTTTCTGGTAATGTCTGTGAGAAAGCTGTCTTCAACAGAGATCTCTACTTCCTCTCCTCTCACTCTCTTCTAAACACTCTACAATGTCTTCTAACCACATCATTCAACTGAAATCCAAAATCACCCACAATCTCTAAATTGTCAGATCCAATGGTGTTTTCCTCAATTATCATCCGTCTTTACTTCTCTGCAACCTTTGACAATGTTAACCATCTTCTCAATACTCTGTACTCTCTAGATTTCCATGACACTGCTGTTACTTTTGTCTTTCTCTTTCTCCTTTCCTGGATCTTCATATGTCAAGCCCACTTACTGTGGATATTCCCCAAGATCTGTTCTGTGCTATCTTCTTCTCTCTATAATATCTCAGTTGGTGATCTCATCAGTTCCTACGAATTCAATGATCTTATCTGTACTAATGATTCCCAGATCCATATATCTAGTCCTGATCCCTCTCCTGAGCTCCTGTCCCACATCACCAACTGTTTTTAGACATCTGAACTAGATGCTCTATAAGAAATTTCAAACTCAACATGTTGAAAACAAAGCTTGGAGCAGCTAGATGGTACAGTAGATAGATAGCATTGGCTATGGAGTCAGGAGGACCTGAATTCAAATTTGGTCTCAGACACTTGGCCCTTAATAACTGTCACTTAACCCAATTGCTTAGAGCAAAGTCATCTTTTCCAAAACACCTTCTCCTCTACTGAACTTCCCTATTATTGATGAGATCACCACCACATCTGCCCAGAAACTCAGATTCACAAACCTTATTATCATTCTCAACTCTTCAGTCTTCCGCACTCTACATATCTAATCAGTTGCAGAAGTTTATCATTTCTACCTGCATGAAATCTCTCATGCCACCCTTTCTCCATTCACACAGCTACCATCCCACTTAAAGCCTTCATAATCTCTCAACTGGACTATTGTAAGAATCTCCTAATGAGTTTCACAACCTCAAACCTCTTCCCCCTGCAATCCATCATCCATATAGCAGATTTTCCTAAATTGTAGGTCTAACCATGTCACCCTACCTACTAAGTAAACTCAAGTGGCTCTTTATTCCCTCTAGGATAAAAGTTTTGTTTGGCATTTGAAGGTCTTCACAATTTGACCCTTCCTACCTTACCAATCTTCATATATTTACTCCCCTCCATGGACTATATGATACAGATAAGTATGTGTATATATATTTTCGTATAGCTCCAACTGCATACATTTGTTCCTCACATATGGCACCCTATATTCCATGACTAAAATACTGTCCCCTCACCTCTGACTCTCAGCTTCTCTGGGTTCCTTCTAGACTCAGCTTAAATCCCAACTTCTAGAGGTATTTTCAGTTCTCCTCCCTCCCCTGCAGCTGCTAATGCCTTCCCCTCTGAGACTACCTTCCATCTACTCTGTATATCTCTTGTATAGAACAAGATATTATTCATATCTGGTCTGCCCCATTGGAATGTGAGTTCTTTGCAGTCAGTGACTGTTTTCCCTTTGTTTGTATACCCAGGGCTTAACACAGTACTTGCCACATTGTAAGCACATGACAAATGTTTGTTGACTAGCCCACTCACTGACAGAATAAATGAGTTTATAAATAAATTTATAAATAAATGAAATGAAGTCAAGAAAGTGTGAGATTCTAAACTGGGGTGGGATCTGCATGAGAAAGAAGAGGGCAGCATTGAGAGATACTGTAGGGGTTTTGGTTAAGTCATTTCAGTTGCATCTGATTCTGTTACCCCATTTTGGGGTTTTCTTGGCAAACATACTGAGATTTCCTTCTCCAGCTCATTTCACAGTTGAGAAACTGAGGTAAACATGCTTAAGTGATTTAATATTTACTAGCTGTGTGACACAGATCAAGTCACTTAATTTCTGTCAGCCTCAGTTTCCTCAACTGTAAAATGGAGATAATAAGAGCACCTATCTCCCCAGGTTATTATGAGAATTAAATGTGATACTCTTTGTACAGCATTCTGCACAGTGGCTGGCACACAGTAGGTGCTATAGAAATTATTTCTTATTGTTGCTAGTTGTTATATGGGGGTGGGAAAGCAAGCGGTAGGATATAACTTGCCTGCTTGCTTGAGCAAGGAAGCAAACCTATATAATTGGAAAGAGAGTGGTGCCCTTGACATTTCAGTGTACGATTATTTTTAAGGATCATTAATAACTGTTAAATATCAAAGGAGGGAAAATGGATTATTGGGGCAGGAGGTGGGGTAGGGGACTTCATATAAAGGATAGCTAAAGGATATTTATCCTAGAGGAGAGAGGACTCCGAGAGTTTATCACAGCTGAACTCATGTATTTGGAGGATCTGACTGAAGTGGGTGGAAGTTACAAAGAGGCAAAGTTAGGCTTGACATTAGTAAAACAAAGAACTCTGTAACAATTAGAGCTGTCTCAAAGTAGAAGGAGCTAACCCACGCAGCTATGAGTGCCTCCTCTGTGAAAGTCTTCGTAATCATTACTACTATCATCATGATTATTATTGGTGCTGTTAGCTAGTATTTTTATATTGCTTTAAAGTTTGCAAAGTACTTCGTTGTCTGCATCTTGTCTCCTCCATTAGACTCTAAGCTCCTTGAGAGTAGGGCCTGTCTTTTCCCTTTTTTTTGTATCCCCATCTCTTAGCATAGTGCCTTGCACATAGCAGGCAATCAATAAATGTCTATTGACTGACATTATTTCATATGTATAGAACTGGGGATAAGTGCTACTGTTATAGGCATTTTATAGATAAGGAAACTGAGGCTGAGAAAAGTTAATGACTTGCCCAGGGTCACACAGGTAAGTGTTTGAGGTAGAATTTGAACTTGGGTTTTCCAGATTGCAAATCCAGCACTAGCTGGCATACGTCCACTTGTAATTTATGTTACAATGGGGATTCCCTTTATATAGGATTTGGGCTAATTGGCCTCAGAATTCCTTTCCAACTCTAAAATGTTGATATTCTTATGATTTTATGGAAATGATTTTGTGAACTTTGTAGCATTATATAAATGGCAGACATACATCATATTGCAGAAAATCAGAACTTGCGTAAATCAAGACTCCAGAAGAAGAGTAAACTGTTTCATTCAATTGCCTCTTTATACTAATTCCATACTTATGTAAGTCTATGTACTTATTGTCTCCCTTCTTGATTAAAATGTACGTTCCTTGTGGGTAGAAACTGTTTCATTCACTGTATTTGTATCTCCAGTGCTTAGTACAGTGCCTGCATACAGTAGTTGCTTAATAAATACTTGTTGATTGATTAGTAACTCACAACCCTTCTCCCAATGCCCTATCAAATCCAGAATTTCATAGGAACGAAGTACGAGGCCGAATATTCAAACAATCCTATCTGTGAAAGAAAGACTCCATAAGCAAATTAAGGACCCAAATAAGATTGCCAAGGGATATTTGAATTACATAAGAAAATCACCTATTTCCAAGAAGCTTATACCTAGAGATTTCCAGAATATTAGGAAGCAGAGTGATCTCCAGGTCTCACACTCTCATTTCACAGAAAAGGAAAGTGAGGCCCCAGATAAGGTAAAGCAGGTTCAATGTCATTCATTTAACAAGGGATATATTTCTAACTAGAAACTGACTCCAACGCCAGGAGTCTTTGCAAAACAAACCCAAACATTTTAGAAGTTTCCATTTGAACTCATATTATTGATATACTTCCCATTCACTAAAATGGGCCTCTATTACACACTTCATTCACCTGGTTTTAGAAACCGTCAAATCTTCAAAGTATCAAAAATCTCATTTATTTTTTAAAATGTATAATTCATCCTGGCCTTCTTCCAATATGCCTGAATTTTTTTGGTCCCAATCTGTGATTTCATCAGTGTGGGGGAATTTCTTCTAGTAATTCAGACCATAGAGTACAGATTTAGAGCTGGAAGAACCTTAGAGACCATTGTGGTCCAACCCCCTTCTTTTACAGAAAGAAACCTTGAAGTCTAAAAAGATTAAGTGACTTGTCCGTCAACTGGCAAGTATTAAGTGCCTGCTGTGTGTCAGATACCTTATTAAGCATCTAGATCACACAAGTAATATGAAGCTAAGGCAGGATTTAAATCCAAGTTCTCTAATTGCAGAGGCAGTACTCTTTTCACTGTAACTTATTACCTCCTAATGGATAACTCAACTGGAATTTATCATCCAATTCCTAGGTGAAGTGATTTGCCTGATATCACAAATAACCCTGTCTAATGAGTAGGACTTAACGCCAGGTTCCCGACTCTAAGCCACTCCTGATTTAGAAAAGTTATAATGTACAGTGGTAGATGTGACAGTGCTGACTGCAGAGATTGATATAAGATATAGAATGATTTGACATGATATGTAACTATACACACACATAAATACACATAATATAGTCTTCTTTAGAGAGATAGTAAGAGATATATGTTTTGACATGATATGTGACTATACACATTATAAACATACACATATACACACACACTGTCTTCCTTAGATAGTAAGAGGGAAAAGGGGAAGATAAGCCTTTAGAGATTATCTGTGGAGGGAAAATCCCTTGTAAAGAAAAGTCAAATTTGTTTTCACTAAGGTGAATTTTCACTTTGGGAAGTTCCCAATACCCTTTTTGTGTGATTGTATACTAATGAGAAGTTTACTCTCCCTCTGGGGTCCTGATATACCTACCTTCTGCTTCCCCAAAACATGTATCCTGACCACGAAAATCACACCCTAGAACAAAAGTTTTAGACCCTGGACCTTCCATCCTTTCTGGAAGGGACAGTGCTTCCCACCCAGCTCCCTCCAAACCCAACTACCAACAACGACATTTTTTGAATTTGCTTGAATCCAAACGCTCTCCCCGAAGACAAACCTAACAGAAATAGAAGGTTAGTTCTTTCACATGTTGGATGAGAGACTGAGACCTAAGTGGGAGGGGATATAAAAGGTTTTGCCTCAAGGCACCAACATGGGAGAAGGGAGAAGGGGCTACCTTTAAAGATCACCGATTCGACTATTCTCGGCTTCGATGCCACCATCCCCAGCTATTTCTGCCTCAGAGGAGAAACTGCTGATTTAGCCATAGGGGGAAGGGGCAAGATCACTCGAACAATTACCCAACAAGCATTTATTAAGCCCCTACGAAACTCCAGGCACTTTACTTAGGGCCAAGTTTATGAAGAGAGAAACGAACCCTTTGCTGCCCTCAAGAAGCTTATATTCTGTATGGGGTGTATGAGCTAAAGGAAAAGTAAATTTGCTGAAGAGTTTTTCACACCAACACTGCACTCACTCGAAGGTCAGTTGCCTTTCCTGTAAATGAAAGAGGAGGTTAGCATTCAGGTTAAGAATAAGGCTAGCAGCCCAGGCACCCTCACCTCTTATAAGCAGTCGCCCTGAAACACAAAGGTGAACGTAAGAGCGCTCATAAATGCTAGAGGAAAGAAACCCATCAAAGTAAACCCCAAAACACAAAGTCCCCTTGGGCTCTTCCTCTGGTCGCGGCCAACTGCAAGGTCATGCAAAAGCCAGCAGAGGGCGCCCCGCCCCAAGGGAGGGGAGCTGCAGAGCGAGAACCAAACGTTTCGGAGAGGAAAGGCTAGGCAGAATCAGACGCACCTCAGTGGCTCCGCCACTTAGGGCGCAGAGTCTACAGGGCCAAGGAAAAGTAGGAGGGTGCAGAGCCGACCGCCACGCACCCCCCCCCCCCATTGGCCCAGGGACCAGGCAGGAATACTTCCTAGGAATTACATCACTCCCGTGAGGGGCAAGACAAACGCTGGGCGCAGTGGACCTCCGGCACTGTACGCGTGCACAGCTGTGTATCTATCTAGTGGCAGAGGGGGAAAAAGGCAAGAAGGGTGACGGAGGGCCCAGTGCAAGTACTCACTCCATCCATGCACACTTTTTTTTTGCTCGGACTCCACGCGAGAGACAAACCTCAAAGACCGCTCCGCTGCGCCTCTCCCTTTGCAAAGCGCACAGCGAGAAAGGAATCAGCCTTATTCCTCTAGTAGTCCCCCACCCTCGCCTCCCCACCCTTGCCAACTCTGTTTCCCTTCGGCCGGTCCCCGCCGCTGCAATGAGCCCCCCCTTGGACTGGACCTGGCGGGACGCCTAGAGCCCCGGTTGCATTGCCCTAGGAGAAAGGAGGGGGGCGGTGCATTTTGCAGGAGGAGGAGGAGGAGAAGGGGGGTGGGGGAGAAAGAAAATTACGCGGAGACCTGCCAAGCGCCACCACCGCCGCCGCCGCCACCGCCGCCGCCGCCGCCACCACCACCGCCGCCGCCGCCTGTGTGCTGAGGCGGGCAGCCGGACTGTCGACTGACTTCTCCGGGCATCTCCGTCCAGCGGGTCGCAAAACTCGGCGCAGCCTAAGCTGCCGCTGCCCGGAGCCAGCATCCAAGCTCATTCGGCTCCTCGGGGGTGGAGAAGTGGGGGGGTGGGGTTGTTTGGGGGGAAGAAAGGGGAGGGGGAAACGAGAGAGAGAGAGAGAGAGAGAGAGAGAGAGAGAGAGAGAGAGAGAGAGTCAGTGGTTTCCATGGTGATGGAGCTGAAAGTGCAGGAAATTTAAAGGCTTGGACCCTTCGAGACAGACAAACCGGTGCCAACGTGCGAGGAGCCGCCGCCGCCGCCGCCGCCGCCGCTGCTCTCGCTCCTGCTCTCGCTCTCGCTCCGGCTCCTGCTCCGGCTCTTGCTCCGGCTCCTGCTCCTGGTCCAGCTGCTGCCTTTGCCACCGCCGTTATCGCTGCTGCTGCTGCCGCCGCCGCCGCCGTTGCCGCCGCTGCTGTTCCTGGACTTGCTGCCGCTGCCGCTACTCCCGCCACCGCCGCCGCTGCTGCTGCTCCTGGAGACTGCCCTACAGAGCCCGGAACACCAGGCTGGGGGGAGCGCCCCTGGGACCCCTGCACAGGAGTACACTCACCCTGAAGCGCCCCTGCCGAGAAGCAAGGCAGCACTGTGAGCAGGAAACGAAGGAGGAGAGGGAAAAGCCACGCCACCGCTACCGAGCGAGACAGGCGAGTCCCCGCGCCCCGCGCCTTCTCCAGTCCGGAGAAAGGAGAGACGAGCCAGGGACACCCCAGCCACGACCGCTGTCCTTGGAGTCACTTTGGATGCGCCCCTTCCTCAGCTAAAAAAGAGAGGACGAGTTAGAAGAAAGTTCACCCACCCCTATCACCACCCTCGGTGGGAGAAAGGAGGGCAGAGGGACCAGGATTTTCTCCCATGCTGTCGGTCCTCCGCTCCCCTTGGTTTTGGTGAGCTGCTCCCGAGAGGGAAGACCGCCTGAGGGGGCTTGGCGTGATTTTCGTCCGGGGGGTGGGGAGGGTGGGGCGGGGGACCCAGGGAGATCGCTGCAGCCCCAGCCCCGCGCCGGAGGCATGGAGCGGTGCCCCAGCCTGGGGGTCACCCTGTACGCCGTGGTGGTGGTACTGGGGCTCCGGGCGGGGCCGGCGGGCTGCCAACACTACCTCCACATCCGCCCGGCCCCCAGCGACAACCTGCCCCTGGTGGACCTTATAGAGCATCCGGACCCTATCTTTGACCCCAAGGAGAAGGATCTAAACGAGACGCTGCTCCGCTCCCTGCTGGGGGGTCACTACGACCCGGGCTTCATGGCCACCGCGCCTCCAGAGGACCGGCCAGGCGGGGGTGGGGGGGCCGCTGGGGGCGGCGAGGACCTGGCGGAGTTGGACCAGCTGCTGCGGCAGCGGCCGTCGGGGGCCATGCCGAGCGAGATCAAAGGGCTGGAGTTCTCGGAGGGCTTGCCCCCGGGCAAGAAACACCGGCTCAGCAAGAAGCTACGCAGGAAGTTGCAGATGTGGCTCTGGTCGCAGACCTTCTGCCCAGTACTCTACGCGTGGAACGACCTGGGCAGCCGCTTCTGGCCCCGCTACGTGAAAGTGGGCAGCTGCTTCAGCAAGCGCTCTTGCTCTGTGCCGGAGGGCATGGTCTGCAAGCCGGCCAAGTCGGTGCACCTCACTGTGCTGCGGTGGCGGTGCCAGCGGCGAGGGGGGCAGCGTTGCGGCTGGATCCCCATCCAGTACCCCATCATTTCGGAATGCAAGTGCTCTTGCTAGAACTCGGGGTCCCTCTTGCCCAGACCCCAACTCTCGATCCACCCCCTCGCCGCCCACCCCACCCCTATTCTGCCACCCTCCCAAATCGGATTCAATGAACTTTTTTTTGGCTACAGAGACATAGCTTTCTGGTTCATGTAATGCACTGTTAACTGTGTAGGAATGTATGTGTGTGTATATACGGTCTCAGTTTTAATTTACTTATTAAAAGGTCAGTATTATACGTTCAAAGTTACCGGCTTCTACTGTATTTTTAAAAAAAGACAAAAGGAAAAAAAAAGCAGAGAGAGAGAGACTGTTATTCTGGTTGTTGCTAATGTTACCCTGCTATTTATATCCAGAGCACTTCGCCTGGCGAAGCAGAAAAAGTTATTTTTTTTTTAAGTACAAAGATGAGAGGGGGAAAAAACTTTTTTGTAGAAGGACTTTTAAAAAGAAGAAGCTATTTTCCATTCTTCGGAAAGTGTTTTTGTTTGTTTGTTTTTGTTTTTGTTTTCCTTGGATCTCGCAGAAGCTATAGAGTTCAATGTTATTTTACAGCTATTGTAAATAGAGAGAACAAATGGAATGACTAATCATTGTAAATTAAGAGCACCTGCTATTTATTCTTTATAATATCATCCCGTGTAGTAAAAGAGAGAGAGAAGTGCAGAGCAGAATTAAAGTCAACCACTAAAACCGACTCTGCGCCTGGGCACTGCCAGTCTATTTGTTGACCCTCTTTCCTGGCTGAGGGGGGGTGGGGTGGCCGGCGGGCAGGCGGACGTTGGGGGAGGTGGGTAGGGGGGTAGGGTGGGGGTCCTCACGTGGGTTTTCCTTGAATGGAGAGAAGGAGCCTCTCCAGCTCCCGGGACTCCCCTCCATTGGGGGTGAAGAAGAGGTTATCACCTCCTAATGAGTTTCTCAGGGGCCGCTGGCGGGGTTATGGGGGACAGGCAATGCGGTGAAGTGAGGAGGGGGTGCACGATGATCTCAAATCACCTCTTTTTGGAATCACATGGCTCCTTCCGAACTCCAGCTTTTTTTTTCCTCTCCCTGTTACAAAAACTCCATCTCGTCTTGACCTCGACACCCAGCCGGCCTCCCGGAGCTGACCCTAAGCTGGGCTGTGGGGCGGGGGGCGGGGAGTGGGGGGAGACAGCCGCTTTGTCCTGCCTGACAGGCTGTTCACAATGGGGACACGTGTCTTTCACACCTACCCTGGGGGCGGAGTGCAGCTGAAACTTGACCCCCTCTGAATGGGAGGGGGAAGAGGGGAGGAGGGAGATCTGAGCGCCCACCCAGATCCCAACACCCCTCCCGCCTCTCCTCTACCCCACCCCAAGATCTAGTCCCCATTAACCCTTTGAGCGCCTAGAAAGCAACGCCTAGAAACACTGCCAAGGTGCGAGTAGGAGTAATCTGCTTTAAACTAGAAGAGGGGATCACACATACATACATACATATATACATACATACACACACACACACACACACGAGTCCCTCAGACACACAGCCCCCCTTTCTGTACCGCCAGAGTCCAAGGCGTGTGTATATATGCCTTTTAGCCGCAGGCTAAAGATATTTGAGAGTTATGTCCTAAAGATCCAGGTAACCTCCCCTCCAGTCTTGTCACATATCTGGAGAGATCCCGCGGGGTTTGGACTAGGGCGGGGGAGGCTAGTTCCCTGGAACAAGGCACTTTGCAGCTCGGGTCTCAGTGGCGTGGGTGAGAGGGCGGGGTGGAGACTAGGGAAAGCTGCCACTGAAGTCGCCTTTTAGCAATTTCACACCAATACATGCCTTGGGATGGGGGTGGGGGCGCCGGAGCGGAGGAAAGAATTGGTTTCCAACACGATTTGCACCGAGGACTTAGGAGGAGGCTGATTAGCCTTAGGGGAATGTTTTTTTCTGTATCTCATGCTTCTGATTAATGGATCAATAGAACTGGTAGAAAAAACTTACCCTTGTCCCCTCCTTTTCTCCCTCTCTCCCATCGGCACCCACCACTGTCCCCCGCCCCCTCAAACCCCCGAAAAGAAAGACACCCCTCCTCCCCACCCCCCACCGCCGCTCTGGTGTTGCGCTCCTCCCCTAGCCAGCTCGGCCGGCCGCAACCTAGCATAGCAGGGCATCTGGGTCTCTCTCTCAGTTTCTCAGGCGGGCGATACTGAGCACACCCAGCGCTAACCCTCCACGTGGGCCAGCTACCTGACACTGCGGCTCAACACTCCCTTTATTTATCTTGGACTCCAAAGCTCCTCTCCTTTCCCTGGCTCCCCTCCCTTCGGATAGCCACCCCACCCCCCTGCCACCTCCCGCCCCCCACCCCCTCCTTGCAACGCCTCCTCCCTCGGCTCCCGCCGGGACTCTCCCAAGTCACCGAGAATTCACGCTAATTATCTGCAACCTCCGTTGGGTTCCCCTGTGCCGGGTCACCCCCCCCAACCCCCCCATCTCCGCCGCCATTCCTCCATCCCTACCCCGTCCCTCCAGCCCAGCCCGAGGATTTCTTCCCACCCTCCACCCCAGGCCCAGCCTCTTTGGCTCCTCGTTTCAATAGCCAGCCCCCTCCCCTTCTCCGTCTGTCTCTGTCTCTGTGTGTGTGTGTTTGTGTGTGTGTGTGTGTGTGCGTATGTGTGTGTATATGTGTGTGTGTCTCTGCCTGTCTCTCTCTGTGTGTCTCTGTCTATCTCGTCGTTTAGGGTATTCATTAACTGAGTGCCAAGGAATAACGGCATTATTCCCCCCCAGAGAAGGCACCCTGCCCCCGCGACTATCTGAGGCTTCATTGTAAAAGGATTAAAAGTTAAAGACCTCCATCTTATGATTCTTCCATTTAATCTTCGTGGCGCCTGGGAGACATGCTCGATGGATGATGGCTTTTAAAATATTCCTAATGTCGGCTACCTTTTAAGACTCCAAGCCGAGCAAACAAACGTAATTTATTTCCAGAAGAAAGGGGATATTGAGATGTTTAAGTTTATGAACTGCCGTCCCCATGTATATTTGTTAGATTCTGACAAATACCCAAATAACATTAAAATCAGCCATTCATCACTTATGAATTTATGCAAAACTTTCTGCGCCCCGGGCCAATGTTTTTTTAGACAGAGTTTCACTTGCAAAAGGGGCTGACGGGGCGGCGGAGGGGGGCAGGGTGGGAGTCTCAAAAAAAAAAAAGCCGAAAGCAAGAATTTTCATGCCTGGTAAACACGCGAATTATGCGAAGAGAGTTATTCCCAGCTGGGCCCGCAGCCAAGGTTCCAAGAGCCGTAGCGAGTGCCCCCCACCCCCACGTTGGAAATGTCATTGGATTACAATGCGAGGTCTTCCCCCTCGGCAAGAGCCCCCTCCTCTAAGCCGGTCTCCCTTCCCCTCCCCACCCCTTTTCATTTGGAAAACCCTCTCGCAGCCGGAGAGCTTCTACTTTTTCACCTTCTCTCCCTAAGTGATCCAGGGAGGCAGGAGCAGGGCGCAGTAGTGAAAAATCAAACAAACAAGAGAACTCTGGGCTAAGGAGCAGCCAGTGGCTCTCCAAAGCTACTCCTTGGCGTTCACCCCAGAAGACACTTGCCAGGATAACGTCCGGACAGGGAAGGTGGTTATAGGAAAACCTGGACGGCTGCTCTTGGGGGCTGAGGCTTCATGCTTAGTCTTTCTCTGAGTCACATTTTTTAATGACTAATAGCAATTGGACTGGTAACAATAGTTAACTTCAGAGAAAAGGAAGGCTCTCTGGTCAGACAAACAGAAAGGACTGTCCTCTGGGGTCAGCTAGTGCCCATCTCCTGCCAGGAGGAATATTGATCTCTGTAGAGTCTGCTGCCGTGACAGCCTGTCTCTCTGGATTTATGCAGCTGCTCAGAGAAACACTGCAGTGCAGAGAGAATGGAGATTTATAACTGCTATAGTTCCAGAAACAGGGCAAACATGAGTTACCAAAAATAATAATAATTCATGAAAAGCTCCAAAAGCCCCCACATACACATATCCACACACCACTTACACTTGAAATGATTAAATGGATCCATCCATCAAATATGAAACCTGTGCTCAGCATACATACACAAACACACACACTAACATATACTCCATCCCACCCTGCCCCCTCACTAGAGACAAAATGAGAAAGGCCAAGTGTCCAAGAAAGGCCAAATGTCCAAAAAAACCAGGTTCCACACCCTTTAAGAATATTCTGAGAATGGGATCTGTTCACTGTTATTTTTCAGGCTTTATACATTCAGACCTCAGCTTCTTTGACTCCTGGGAAACAGGGTTGAAACTTGGTGGCAGCTGCAATAAGAAATTGACTGGGTGATATTAACTCTGAAGGAGTTCCTGCTGGATGAGGACAGCAGCATGGGGGTCTCAAGTGAATGTATATGAAAGGACAATAGAAATCCTGCTGGACAGGCAGACAGGAAGAGATCAAATCCTGGCTGTTCTGAACTAAGACCCAACTCTCTGAGCCTGTTTCCTCATTGGTAAAATAGGCGTGTGTATTATTATAATAATACTGGCAATACAGCAATAGCAAATGGGCTGCAAAAGAAATGCTCAGTGCTGGAGGGACTGGGAGAAGACAGGCTAACTAATAAACACTATTGACAGAGCTGCCCATTGTGCCTCCTTAAACAATACAGAAAAAAAGAATTATGGCACTGTATCTAAGAGGAAAAATAATCTTTTTTTTTTTTTCCGCTTCTTTTATTTTCCCAGAGAAATCTCCCAGAAGTTGTTATCATAATTGGTCAGAAACTACCTCAACTAAGCTTCAACTATCCTGGAAAGATTACTACATTCAATGGAAAAACTTGAGTTTGAATCCTGGGTCTGTTGTCTGCTACAGGGGTGACTTATAAAGCTTTTCATTTGTCTATGCCTTAGTTTCCTTATCTGAAAATGGAGAGACTGAGTAAATGATCTCTAAATTTCCTAGCACCTCCAACTCTATGATACTATGGGACATTTACTGATTATTTATAAACTATGACTTACTGAAGGCATTACAACCTGCCTTCTTCAAGGAAGTATCCCACCCATCCCCCATACCCCCCTTTGAAATCACAGTACCTCAGAGTACTGAAGCATAACCCCACCCCCTCCTTCCAGATAATCTCTTCTCCCTTGACTTCTAAAACAGCTCTTCTTTCTTCCTATCTGCCTCAGTTCCTTCTCATTTCCTTAGCAGAATTCTCATCCTTCAGGCCCCTTATCATCTTTCAGGTGCCTTTCAGGTATATATGGATATACCCACCCACCCAAGACTCTATCCTAAATCCTTTATACTTTTCTACAGCTCTTCCTGGAAAATTTCATCAGCCTACAATTATTACACATGCGAAGTTGAATCTCAAATCTATAGCTATGACCTTAATACCTGCCCAGAATGCATTTCCAATTATATTTTGGATATATTCATCTGGATGTCAAATCCACCAAGACCTTAAAATCAAGATGTCCAAAACTGAGCTTATCATCTTCTCTCCTAAATCCACTTTTCCTAACTTCCCTCTTTCTTTGATGGTGCCTTCTGGTAGTTCCGATTTAAAACCTCTGAGTTATCTTTGACTTATCCCTTGCCACACACCACCCCCATCCCATCAGTTGCCAAAGGCCCACATATAACTGTCTCCACAGCATTGCTCACATCTGTTCCCTTCTCTGTACTCGTGGCTTCCACGATCTGATCACATCTGGTCTGGACTACTGCAGTAGTCTCCTAATTGAGCTCGATGCCTCCAGCCTCTCTTCTTCTCAATCTCCTTGTGAACCAGTCCCTAAATAATTTTTGTAAAACCTAGGTCTCACCATACCTTAATCCTTGTCAAAAACTTTCATTTGCTCCCTATAATCTGTAGGATAAAATATATATTTCCCAGCCTGGCATTTGAGATCCTTCACAGTTTGACTTTAACTTCTTTCTGGCCTAAGGACACATAAAATTATTGTACATATAAAATACACATAAAATTACACAAGAATGATTGCTTTTTAAGCTACTCTCCTAGGATAAGTCAAGATTTATCTTAAAGGATCTATGAATAGTCAATTCTTGTAATATCAGCTTGGGAAAGTGAAAAATAACCCTTACTTGAGAATCGAATGACTTCAGTTTGAATTTGAGCTCTGCTTATTTACTGAGTGCTACCAGTTACTTAAAGTCAAGTCAACACACATTTATTTATCAGACTTCTACTATGGTGTATTGGGCACTAGATATACAAAGATAAAAATTAAGCAATCCCTGATCTCAAATAGATTACATTTTACAGGGATGAGAAAAAATTCAGTCAAGTAAATGAAAAGTAATACAAAGCCATTTCAAAAAGGAGATAGTGCTAATACTGTCTTCCCCATTCAGATTAATTTATACTCTGTATATATCTTCTATGAGCCTAGTTACATACATGTTGTCTCCTACATTCAAATGTATGATCCTTGAGAACAAGAACTTGATTTTGTGGCTGTTTTTTACCTTTCTTAGAATCTCTCAGTTTTTAGCACAGTCTTTGGCAACTTAAAAAGTGTTTGTTTCCTGCCTGGCTAACAGTGGAAGAAGAAGGAATCAGGAAAGGCCTCATGAAGGAGGTGGCTGTTGGCATGTATTTTGAAATAAGCTGGCTATTCTAAGAGATGGAGGAGGAAAGAGTTCGTCCAAGAGAAGACAGATCACTTGTGAAAAAATATAGAGGCAGAATATGAAATGTTGTGTTCTTTGACCAGCTACCACCAGGACACATAAACTGAAATGGAAGTGTATGAATGAGAATAATATGAAATAAGGCTGGAAAGGTAGGTGGGAACTAAACTGTGGGAGACTTTAAGTGACAGATTGAGAATTTTGTAACATAGCCTAGGAGCAAAAGGGAACCACTGAAGATTTATTTGTAGCAAGGTGACAATCAGATCTGTTTTAAAAATATGACTCTGGCATCTATGTGGTGGATGCATTGGAAAGAAGAGAATCTGGAGCCAGGGAAAACCAATAGGACTAACCAATAACACTAGCTGAGGCAAAAAAGTGATGCGGGACAGAACTAGAAGTTATTCAAGTGGAAAGAAGAATATTAAGAGATGTCGTTTTGGGAACTCAGCTTTTTCTTTGTATATAGAAGGATTTGGACATGATCTATAAGGTCATTTCTCATCAAAATTCTATGCTCTATAGACCTCTTGAATACTCACACTCAAGTGAATCTATGATCTCACAAATTAAGGAGTTCTTTCTAGCCATGAAAATCACAACCCATCCATGTCTGTGCTTCCTTTGAGACCTTTCACCCTGTTCTCTCAGAAGTTCATTACAGGAAGCTTACCCAATGTGCTGAAAGTCTTCTTCATTTTCTCCTGATATCATGAGAGTATCATTGGCATACTCTGTCCATTGTCATACTTCACTCTTGGCCATCTTCTCTTCCAGCCATATAAGGAATTCCTTGGTGACATCCTTTATTCATTTTCTTCTTCAGAATTCTTGCATGGTTACATGTTGCAACTTGGCCACACCCACCATGAGTCTCTATTGACCTCTGTGTGAAATATATTGTTAGTTCTTCCCATGCTGGGGTGTCATATAGCAACAGATCTTCTTGCCATATATCTTATTGCCATATAGCAACCCTCAGAGTGGCTGGAGTGAGCCATGTCTTGCTGTCACACTAGTAAAAATTTCATATTTTTATGGGTCTTTGCTTTCATGGGAAGCTTAAGTTCAGTAACTACTTTGTAATTTTTCAAAAGCAATTAGCTCCAGAAGCCTTCCCAGTAAGATCAGGTGTGAAACAGTGATGCCTATTGTCATCAATATTATTCAATATCTCATTAGAAATGCTAGTAATATCAGTAAGAGAAGAGAAAGGAATTGAAGGAATCAGAAGAAGCAATGAGGAAATAAAACTAGCTTTTTGTGCATAGATGTGATGATATACCTGAGAAATCCTAGAGATTCAACTAAAAAGCTAGTAGAAGCGGTAAACAATTTTAGTACAGTAGCAGGGTATAAAATAAACCTACATAAGTTATCATCATTTCTATACATCACCAATAATATCCTACAAAAAGCGATAGTAAGAGACAACCCAATAACTGTAGACAGCAAAAAAAAATACCATCTATTAATATATCTAACAGGAATGATAGGAACATAATTATTAAACATTTTTATACAAATAAAGTCAGATTTAAATCACTGGAGAAATATTAATTGTTCATGGGCAGAGTCAATAGAATAAAAATGAAAAGTTTACCTAAACTAATCAATTTATTCAATGCCATCCCAATTAAAATTTTTAAAAATTTACTGAGCTAGAAAAAATAATAGCAAAACTAATTTGGAAAAGCAAAATGTCAAGAATATTAAAAAATTAATAAAAAAAAGTAAAGGAAAGAGGTTTAACAGCACAAGTCTTAAACTAAACTATCAGGAGTAATTATCAAAATTATCTAGTACCAGTTAAGAAATAGAAAGGTAGATCAATGGAACAAAGCAAACATGCAATACACAGTAACAAATGATTGTAGTAATCTTGTGTTTGACAAATATAAAGATTTAAGCTACTGGAATAAGAATTCATTATTTGGTGAAAAATTGTTGGGGAAACTGGGAAGCAGTCCAGAAGAAATTGGGAATAGACCAATATCTTGCACCATTTACCAAGACAAGGTCAAAATGGATATATGACCTATACATAAAAGGAGATATCCCAAGAAAATTAGAAGAACATGGAACGTATTACCCATCAAACTTATGGAAAGGAGAACACTTTTTCAATAAAGAGATAAAGAGCATTATGAGGTGTAAAATGGATTATTTCAATTACACTAAATTAAAAAGGTTTAGCACAAATAATGTCATCAAACTTAGAAGGAAAATAATAAATTGGGAGGCAATTTTAATAGACAATATCTCAAATAAAGGTCTCATATCTCAAATATATATAGAACTTTGTCAAATGTATAAAAATATGGATCATTCCTCAATTGATAAATGATCAAAAGATATGAACAGGCAGTTTTACGATGAAGAAATCAAAACCATCTATAGTCATACGAAAAAATGCTCTAAATCACTATTGGTTGGAGAAATGCAAATTTAAACAAGATATCATCTTACATCTATCAGGTTAGTTAAAATGATAGGAGGAGAAAATGACAGATGTTGGAAGGGATGTGGAGGGAAATGGGATACTAATTCACTGCTGGTGGAACTGTGAACTGATCCAATCATTTTGGAGAACAATCTGAAATTATGCCCAAAGAGTTATAAAACTGCATATACCCATATTCCTAACAACACCACTATTAGGTCTGTTTCCCAAAGTGATTAGGCAAAAGGGAAAATAACCAGTATGGTTCTAAAATATTTATAGTGGTGGCAAAGAACTAGAAATTGAGGGGATGCCCATCAACTGGGGAATGACTAAACAAGTTGGGGTATATGATTTTGATAGAATACTACTGCACTATAAGAAATGATGAGCTGGTTGATTTTTAGAAAAGCATGGAAAAACTTGTGTGAAGTAATGAAAAATGAAATGAACAAAACCGAGAGAACATCGTACACAGTAACAGCAATATTATTGTAAGAACAATTTTGAACAACTCAGTTATTTTGAGTATTATAAATACTCAAATCAACTACAAAGGACCAACAAAGGAAGATACCTTCCACCTCCAGAGAAAGAACTGATAAGTAAAAGTACGTATAGCATGGTTTTACATATATACACATATCTGTGTCTAATGGTAATCATCTCCTGGCTGGGGTAGGGATGAAGGAAGCAAAGAATATAAAAAGTGGACTGCAGAGAACAAAGGAAGGGAGCACAGAAAAGCAGGGTAGCTTTGAAAACAATGTGTAGTACTTGTTACATAGTTTTTCCCAAAAAAAGTAAACAGTGTGAAATGGAAATTTGTGGTTTTATGTTGAATCCTCTATTGATATTGTGCTGTATACATGAAAATGTTCTCTCTTTTTTTTCTTTTTGTCTTTAAGTTCAAAATGAATAAAAATTTACAGGTGAAGGTACAGGTGGAACGTACCGAAGGGTCCTTCAGGATCCAGTCCCAACCACTTCTTTTGGGGAAGGGGCCCACAAAAGTGGTGTGATCTACCTAAGGTCACAGAATAGTAAGTGCCAGAGCCCAGATTAGGTTCATAAAATCATAGATTTAGAGCTAGAAAGAACCTTCGAAGTCATCTAGTCCTTAATGTTATTGTTCAGTTGTATCTGACTCTTCAATACCCCATTTGGAGTTTTCTTGGCAAAGATACTGGAATAGTTTATAATTTCTTTCTCCAGCTGATTTTACAAATGAGGAAACTCAGGCAAACGGGATAAGTGATTTGCCCAGAGTCTCACAGCTAGTAAAGTGTGTGAGATCAAATTTGAACTCAGAAAGATGTTTCCTGACTCCAAGCCTGGCATTCTATACCCTGTGCCACTTAGCTATCCTTCATCTAGTCCTACCTCCTTGTTTTTCAGATGAGGAAACTTTAGCCCAGAGACAGAGCCACTTGTCCACAATCTCACAGGTAGCAAGTGACAGAGTCTGGATCTGAACCCAGGCCCCCTGTCTCCAGACCCAAAGTTCTCTCCATTGCTTCCCCAGAACCAGAACATAGTTATCTTCCTTCTTAGTGCACTTCATCTCCCTATAATTTGGAACAGGAAATAATTCAAGTCAATTTAACGAATACTTTATGTAGTTATATAAAATGGAGGGGGTGGGTTAGATGATCTCTTTCTTCCTCCCAAAGAATTACATTATATACTATAGGATATCCTGGGAAATGTTTAACAGTTGATTCTCTGAGAAGAAGAAAAGCATTTAATCTGTATTGTTAACATCACTTTCTTAAATCTAGACAACCAACAAAACAATAAATCCTGCCCGGATGTGAGACAGATGTCAATATTCCAAGTGTAAATATTTATATGGAAAATTTCACAATCACCTCCAGCACACTCCTGATTATAGAGTACTTCAAAGCTTATAAAATTCACACTATCCAGTTGGGTAGTCAGAGAAAGAGTTATTATTCCCATTTTACTGGTAAGTGGAGGTGGAATGAAGTGTGTACTGCCTTGACCAGGGTCCCAGAGTTAGCATCAGGTCAATCATATCTCCAAAACCAAAGTTTATTTGTTTCCATCCCATGACTGACTCTCCATAGGGCACCTCTATCCTCTATGGACGGATCTAGAATTTAGAGGAAAAAGAAATCAGCTCAGGCTGGGAGCGCTGGGGGTAGGGGAGGAAACTGCAGATCGTTGTCTTTAAGTTCCCTTTTGTCAAGATTCAAAACTACCCTTTCAACCCTTCAGACTACAGTAATGCCTACTTTACATTAAAGATTTTCCCTGATCGCTTCAGGAAAAACCTCAATTAGAGAATGAATTTAATTAATGAATAAGTGAATGAACGAATGAGTGAATGAATGAAAAAAAGCATTTACTAAACTCTTATTATGTCCCAAGCACCAAGGATTCAAATACAAAAGCACCAAGTTCTTTTCTTTTAGGAAATACCTTCTGCAACTAAGCAAAGATGAAGATACCAAGACAAAACAAAGGATAAAAAAGATCACAGAACATAAAATAGACAATTTTGATCATGTAAAATTGAAAAATCTTTGTACAAACAAAATCAGCATACTTAAAATGAAAAGGAAATAGTTAAGTGGGTGAGGGAAGGATTCTTTTTTTAATAAGTTCTCTTTTTTAAAAAGTCTAATATCCAAGATAGATATGAGAAACTAGTTCAACTAAATAAGAATAAGAACTATTCCTCAACAGATAAATGGTCAAAAGATACGAAGTTACTTCTTAAAAGGAAGAATTCCAAGCCATCAACAGTCTTATGAAAAAATGTTACAAATCACTTGATCATTAGAGAAAGACAAATTGGAGCAACTGTGGGTTCCCCCTCATGTAGATTGACAAAAATGACAACAAAAAAAGGGGAAGATTGCAGTCATTGGAAAGATAGGCATACTGATGTATTACTGATCAAGCTAAGAATTTATCTAACCATTCTAAAAAGAAATTTGGGACTATACAACAAAGCTTAAACTATGCATACTCTCTGACCCAGTGATTATAATAGCACTGAAAGTGCAATGCTAAGGTAAGTTATTCTTATTCCCATTTTACAGTTGAGGAAACTGAGGCAAACAGAGATTAAGTGACTTGCTCAGGGTCACACAACAAGCAAGTGCCTAAGGTCTAATTTGAACTCACATTTTGTTACTCTAGGCCCAGCACTCTATCCACTGCATGGACTTTTTCAGAAATGGTCAACTAATGGATTTTCTTTGAAGGGGGCTAGGGATTATGCATATCTGTTACAAGGGTTTCGTTTACCTTTTTCTTTAAGGAGAAGGATTTGAAAGGAAATGGGAAACCAAAGAAACTTAGAAAGTAACATCATAAATTTATTATATCTTTTTTAAAAAATCAAGCTCTATGTAATAAAAATTCATGGATCAATATACAATTTGTGTTTATGGAAATGCTCATTTTTTTCCTCCTTCAGTGTTGCTAAATGCAGATTTTTTTTTTAATTACATTTTTAAAAAGGCATCAGGCCAAAATGAAAATGGAAGTGAAAACATGATAATCAACATTTATATGGTATAGCATTTAAGATTTGCAAAGCACTTTACATATATTTTGTCATTTGACCCTCACAACAACCCTTTGAGGAAGGTGAAATTATTGCCCCCATTTTACAGATGAGGAAACTGAAACCTGAGAAGTAAAGTGGCTTGCACTTAAGGCAGGATTCAGACCATTTGGTGGTACAGTGGGTAGAATGCCAGGCTTGGAGTCAAGAAGACCAATCTTCCTGAGTTCAAATCTGTCCTCAGCTGCTTACTAGCTATGTGACCCTAGGCAAGTCACTTCACCCTGTTTGCTCAGTTTCCTCATCTATAAAATGAGCTGGAGAAGGAAATGGCAAACCACTCCAGTATCTCTGCCCCCACCCCCCAAAAAAGGACCAAATGGGATCATGATGAAGAGTTGGACATAACTGAAAAATCTCCCAGCAACAAGAAGGCTCTGTTTCTCCAAGTCCAACATTCTATCCACTACACCACTTAACTGGTGTAGGAAGACAAACAGAAGGAAGAAAAGGATTAAATCCCTCCTGAATTCCCATTTTCTGTCATGTGTTATTGTCCAATTCTACTCTATCCAGCTGGTGCTATTTACTGTCTTAGGAACAAATCCTTCACTCTTTCACCTCCTTACCATCATTTATACCATGGGTGGATAAAGTTGAGAACTGAGTTGAGGACTATCCTTCCAAAAAGGCAGTAGGAGTGAATCCTGCCCCAATGAATGAATGAATGAAAAAACATTTATTAACACTTACTATATGCCATAGTAAGCACTGAGGATGCAAATGGAAAAGCCAGATGTACTGGTCTCAAGACCACTGTAATTTGGAGGAACAATTAAGCTAATACTGAATGATTCCACTCCTAGGGATGTTTTAAGAATCTTTTAGCCTAAAGCTTCACATAGGTAGAGTAAGCCTTCTTTTGGAAGACTGTCACTGCAGAAGTCCTCCTTTTATATTCAGAAGACTCACTGCACTTTAAAACAGAGAGATGTCTTAATGACCATTCAGCACAATCTCTTCATTTTACCAGAAGAACCTGAAACTTAGCAAGGGAAAATTACCTGCCCAAGGTCATACAGGGATTTACCAGCTTATATTAGTGGAGAAATATGCTCTGAGCTGGGTTCAATTCAGTCCAGCACCTCGGTCGGGTCTCCTCCCCACAGGAATAGGGTTTGAAGTCCTCCCCAAAACAAGCTAGACATATCCGCATTAGATCAGAGCCATAGATTGGGTCAATGAACTAAGTCAATGCTATTCCTTTACCTCCCCTCTCCTTTAAAAATTCAAGGAGTGAACACTGACCTACAGTTTCCTGAGCATGTGCCTCTTCTCCATTGCCCTCTGGGATAGTCACTTCTATCCAGGGAAAGGATGACTTCAGAGAAGTGGAAGATCTGCATCCTAATGCTAGTAGCATCCCAGGAATAGCTCAGAGTGTCTGCATTGGGAGCAGGGAAGAAACTAGGACACACTGAGGAAGGAGGGCTTTAAGCCTCTGTGAGGAGTCCAGCAGAAAACCTATGCCATATCTATGTAAAACAACTTGAGCACTCCAACAAAAAAAGGACTTTTAGGAGCAATTATCTTTTGGGGAATATATGTGTATGTATATGTATAAGGGCATGGGTATGGATATATAAGTGGGTTATATGGGCATTATGTATATACATACAGGTATATGTACATATATGCATGTGATACGTACATGTGTACGCACACTCTGTGTGTGTGTGTGTGTGTGTGTACTCAAATCCACTTTCTCATGGACTCTGTGTATACTTTTGAGAGAATGTGTCAGATATGGTTCTCTTTATCCAATGGAGTTGGGGTGGGGAGATATTTTGTGCTAGCTGTTCTTCTTTGACCACCTTAGTACCTCTTTCTAAATGTTAATTCAGCTTAACTGGCTGATAATGACTGATACTGTAGGAGAAGCACACTTGAATGTCTTGTGATGGAGTCTTGTGATCTACATTATTATAAAGATACACTTCGCTCTGCAGGGTCCTCTAGAACCCTGAGGGGAGAAGTTGCAGCTACAACCAACCATAATTTCAAGGACTCATGATGAAACATGCTATCTACCTCCAGATAAAGAATGGATGGACTCAGCATACAGATTGAAGAACATTTTCTTCTATTTCTTAAGGGGAGAAATGATAACATGGAACTGTGTTTTGCATGATTTTTTGCATATTTGTAATGTGTTCTATTTTCTTCATCTTCTCAATGGGAAGGGAAGGAAGATGGAATGGAAAATAAAATTGATTTTTTTTTTTAAGAAAAGTAGCAGCCACCCTCTGGGAATCTGACAGCCAGTACAAGTTGAGGTTGGGAGAGAAGACTCTGAATATGTGCTACATGTGCGAGTTCATCCAGGAAAAACATTGGGCCCTTTGCATTTGCAGAGACCCGCTAGAGAGCTTATCCACATGGGACTTTTATTAATGGATATTCTATTTTTCGATATTTTTTTCTCCTTGGTTTTAGACTGCAGTTGCAGAACAGTTGACATCTCTGATAGGTTTCCTTAAAAATCAAACCAGTTCCTTTTTCATTAACTTCAACTTGCTTGGATATTTAGGTAACTATATTTCTTGTATTCCTGAAACCCAATATGAGTATTACAACTAATATGAGAAATGTGGATTTCACATCCTTAAAATATTAGTGCCTAGTGGTTCACTTGGAAGTCATGATGACAACCCTAAATATCCACATTTTTAATTTTTTAGTTTTTAAAAAATATTATCCTCTGTTTTACTTTTAAAAGGACCTAGAATGCTTGCCTAATTATAACCAAAATCTTGACAGCTTGTTTAAGTTCCTTATCCATAGGATAAGACTTACCTCCTGGTCAAGAAACCCTGAGTAATCAACACTAAAGTGATTAATGCTGTTGAGAAGCAGGATCTGGAGTCAGGAAGACTCATCTTCCTGAGTTCAAATCTGGCTTCAGACACTTACTAGCTGTGCAACTTTGGCCAAGTCACTTAACCCTATTTGCTTCAGCTTCCTCATCTGTAAAATGAGGTGAAGGAAATGGCAAACCACTCCAGTACGTTTGCCAAGAAAACCCAAATGATGTCATGAGGAGTTGGACAAGACTGAAAACAACTGAACAGCAACAATCTTGGACAAGTCAATGAATTGCTCTGTGCCTCAGTTTCCTCTTCTATAAAGTTAGGGGGAGGGACTAGATGATTTCTGAGTTCCCTTCCAACTCTAGATCTGTGATCCTATATATAGCCTACTGAGTCCTTGTTAAATGTCAGAGCTGAGGATACAAAGAAAAAGGAAGAAAATAGCTGCTGTCCTCATTACATTCTAGTGTAAGAGACAATGCATGCATAAATTGGCCTATATAAGAAATAAATGTAATAGATGGAAAGGGGTCTTAGAGGGGAAGGTACTACCAGATGGGATAACCAGGAAAGGTCTCCTGAAGATGGCATTTTAACTGATTCTTAAAGAATGTCAGGGAATCTAAAAAGTGGAGGTGAGGAGAGAAAACATTCTAGACATGAATGATAAGTCACAGAGACTGAAGACAGAGAATAAGAATAAAAAAAAATAAGGATGATCATGACGTTGGTTAGCATTTTTATAATGCTTACTGTATGGCCAGCACTTCACAAATATTTTGTCACTTGAACCTCATAATAGCTCTGCTTGGCAAGGGTTTTTATCATCCCCATTTTACAGTGATAGAAAACTGAGGGAGACAGAGGTTAAGAGGCTTGCCCAAGGTCACATAGCTAGTAAATATCTCAGGCCATATTTGAACTCAGGTTGTTCTGACTCCAGGTCCAACACTCTGTTCATTGTACTGCTCATCTGTATCATGTGTGTAGAATAGTCAGGAGGTCAGTATGGATGAACCAAATTGTGCATTCAGGAAAGTAATATATGAGGAGGTTGGAAAGATAGAGTAGAGCCAGGTTGGGAAAAGGTTTAGTAGTCAAATAGATGAATTTATATTTGATCTTAGAGGTAATAGGGAGCCACTGGAGTTTATCAAGTAGGGGTAGCTGTATGAAAAATGGGTTGGAAATAAGGAAGAACCTTGAGACAGAAAGATCAATTAGGACACTCTTACAATAGTACAGACCAGAGGTAATGAGGGTCTGGACTGGGCTTGGGGCTGTTTGAGGGGAGAGAAGGGGCGTATTTAGACATGGTGTGGAGAAACTGATTATTTGGGATAAGTGAGGGTGAGGAGTTGAGGAAGGTGGAAGTTGAGGAAGGTTGCAAACTAGTATGACTCAGAGAACGACAGGAATAGTGAAGTTCCAAAGAGGGGTCAATTTGGGGAAAAGAAAATGAGTTCCATTTTGAATATGTTGAGTTGGAGATGCCTATAGAACATCCAGTTAGAAATATCCAAGAGATAGGTGGTAATGGGGAATTGGAATTCTGTAAAGAGACTACAGCTGGACATATAAATCTGTACATCATGAGCATAGAGATAAGAACTGATGAGATAACCAAGCAAAATAGTATAGAGGGAGAAAAGAAAAGGGCTCAGGACAGAGACTTGGGGTTCATCTATGGTTAGTTGGCATGACATTGATGGAGAAGAGGAAAGGAGGAGAGGAGAAATTCATATTTCTCATACCAACTTCAATGCTTTTCTTTTAGGTGCCTAAGTATTCAAAAGAGGCAAAGTTAATTTTTTAAAAAAAGGAACTGGATTGACTTTTAAGGAAATCTACCAGAATATATTAAATGAGAGTAGCTACATGAAGACCCAGAGAGGTGAGACCATCCAAGAGGCAGTCACCAGTGCCAAACGCTGCAGAGAGGAAAAAAGCGATAGGACTGAGGAGGAGGGGTGGGGAGAAGGGAGAGGGGAAATGGCCTTTTGATTTGGCAATTAAGAGAGGACTGATTGAAAATAAAAATAATTAATAGATGAATAAATGAATGAATGAGAGAGCACTGGTAACTTTAGAGAGAAGTTTCAGTTAAACGATAAAGTCAGAAATCAGACTGCAAAGGGCTTAGGAAAAGTGATATGATAGGAAGGGGAAGTATCTAGTGTAGACAGCTTTATCAAATACTTTAGCTGAGAAGAGGAGAAGAGATATAAGACAATACCTAGGAAGAATGATGTAATCTAATGATGGATTTTTTTAAGGATGGAGAGACTTGGGAGTGATTGTAGGTAACCGGGAAGGAACTAGTAGATAGGGAAAGACTGAAGATTAGAGAGAGAGGGAATGATAGTGGAGACAATCTGCTAAAGAAAACGGTAGGGGGTGGGATCAAGGGCACATGTTGAGGGGGTAATTTAGACAAAGAGAAGGGCTACTTCATTAGAGATTGGAGTGAAGGAGGAGATAGTGGGGAGTGACATTGGAAAATATGAGAAGCATAAAAGGGAGGATGGGACATCAATTTTTTTCCATGAATTATGAGGCAAAATTCTCAACTAAGAGTTATGAGAGATGGGTACCATGGCAAGTTACAATCTCCTTATAAGGGAAAAGGAAGAAAAGAGGAGCGTCTGTTGTCATTTAGTCAATGAGCATTTATCAAGCACCTATTATGTGCTAGCCACTGAGTCAAGTTCTGAGAATACAAAGAAAGACACAAGACAGTCCTTGCTCTCAAGGAGCTTATAGTCTAATGGGGGAGACATCATGAAAACAACTGTGTATAACCACGAAATAAGCAGAATCATTTGGAGGTAATCAGTGGAGAAAAGGCACTAGGATTAAGGGGGACATGGAAAGACCTCCTGTAGTTGGCACCTGGAGGAAGCCAGAGAAACTTGGAGGTAGAGATGAGGAAAAAGAGAAACAACTATATACAGTAAGGAGATGGATTGCAAAGGACATCTGATTGAGTAGGGTGTAAGAAAACTAGAAAGGTATAAGGGCTTCAGGTTATGAAGGGCTTTGAATGTCAAACAAAGGATTTTATATTTGATGTTAAAGGTAATAAGGAACCACTACTGTTTATTAAATGCAAGGGGGAGAGATGGAAAGAGGGGACAGGGGAGAGGGCATGACATGGCCAGACCTGCTTTTAGAAAGATTAATTTACACAATCACTCAGCAAACACTTAACATGAGCATAGCACTTTGAATTGTTTCTGTCTAGTCATTTTAGTCATGTCCAAATCTTCATGACCCCATGGGGATTTTCTTGGGAAAGATAATAGAATAGTTTACCATTTCCTTCTCTGGCTCATTTGAGAGATGAGGAAACTGAGGCAAATTTGCTCAGGAGTGCATAGGTAGGATGTGTCCGAGGCCAGATTCAAATTCCAGAAAATGTCTTTCTGACTCCTGGTACTCTATCTGCTGCATCATTGAGGTGCCCCAAGAACTGTGAACACAAAGACAAAAAAAAAATCCCTCTCCTTTACCTTCATGGAGTTTATATTCTTTAGGAGAAAACAACAGACACACACATACATACATGCATACATGTATATGTATATGTGTATATATGTATATATGCATGTATAAGCAAATATAAGATATATGAAAAGTATATTGTAGGCAATCTCTCTGGGTTTTACTGAAGCACTGGATAGTGGAAGGAGGAGGATTGGGGCGGGGGGAAGCCTAGAGATCCAGAAAGCTGTCATATAGGAGATGAAGCTTGAGTTACCTTCTGAAGGAGGCCAGATATCCTAAGAGGTTGAACTGAGAAAGAATGAAATTCCAGACCTGGAAGATAATCTGTGTTAAGTCATGTATATGAAACACAGATTGTCTGTGTGAGGAACAACAAGTTGTAGAATGTGGAATGTGTGAATGGAAGTAATGTTTAATATTCATTTGGGAAAGCAGACTGGAGTTAAATTTTGAAAGCCTTGAAATACCAGACAAAAAAGTTTGGTTTTTTAATTTAACAATCAGTAGGGACTGGAAAAATAATAGCAAAATTCATCTAGAAGAACAAAAGGTCCAGAATATCAAGGAAATCAATGAAAGTAAAATGTGAATAAAGGTGGCTTAGTTGTACCAGATCTCAAATTGTATTAAAATGTAGTAATCATTAAAACAATCTGTTACTGGCTAAGAAATAGAGTTGATGAATCAGAGGAATAGATAAGTATATAATACAAAGTAGTAAATGAACATACTAATCTAGCATTTGATAAACCCAAAAATCCAAACTTTTGGGACAAGAACTCACTATTTGACAAAAATTGCTTGGAAAAATGGAAAGCAGTTTGGCATAAATTACGTATAGACAAACATTTCACACCATATGCTGAGATAAGATCAAAACAGGTACATGACTGAGACATAAAGGGTGATTCCACAAGTCAATTTGGGAGCATGGAATAGTTTATCTCTCAGATTTATGGATAAGAGAAGAATTTATGACCAAATGAGATTGAGAGCATCACAAGATGTGAAATGAATAATTCTAATTAAAAAGGTTTTGCACAAACAAAATCAATATAACCAAGATTAGAAGGAAAACAGAAAACTGGAGGGAAATTTTACAGCAAGTTTCTCTGACAAAGGTCTCATTTCTCAAATATATAGAGAACTGAGTCAAATTTATAAGAACACAAGTCATTCCCCAATTGATAAATGTTCAAAGGATATGAACAGGAAGTTTTCAGATGAAGAAACTAAAGCTTTCTATCATCATATGAAAAAATGTTCTAAATCACTATTGATTAGCGAAATGCAAATTAAAACAACTCTGAGGTACCAATTTACACCAATCAGATTGACTAATAGGACAGAAAAAGAAAATAACAAATGTTGGAGGGGATATGGGAAAACTGGGACACTAATGCTCTGTTGGTGGAGTTGTGATCTGATCCAGTTGAGGCAAACAAAGTTAAGTGACTTGCCCAGATGACTTCAGTCAGATGTTTGAGGCCAGATTTGAACTCAGGAAGATGAGTTTTCCTAACACTAAGCCTGGAACTCCGTCCCCTGCGCCATCTAACTACCCCAACTAATAAGAGCCAGAGGTCAAATTTGAACTCTGGTCTTCCTGAATCTAGGCCCAGAACGCTGAGCCAGCCTCCTAATTGTTTCTGACTTCTGGAGAAAAAAGGATTAAGGACAGAGCCCATCCTCTTGGGAGTTAGATGTAGATTTGAACTAACAAAAGAGACTGAGGGGAGATCAGAAAGGAGAACCCCAAGAGAATAAGGCCATAAAAACACAGAGAGGAAAGAATATTCAGGGAGAGAGGGGGGATCAACAGTATCACAAGGAACACATAGGTCAACAAGAATCAAAAACTGAGAAAAGGCCCCTGGATCGGGATATTAGAAATCACTGGTCAGTTTGGAGGGAGGACCTGAGAGGTGAGGTCAGAAGGCAGATTGCAGGCATGGAGGAGTGAGCCAGAAGACAGGAAGTGTCCGGCAAGCTACTTCTATGATATTGGCTGGGAAATGAAGGCAAGATATGGGACAATACCTTGATGAGGGAGTAGGGTCAGGTGAGGGATTTTTAAGGCTGGGGGACAATTAGTTATATTATTGGAAGCAGTAAAGGAAGTAGTAGGTAAAATTAGACTGAAGATTACAGAGAAGGGATAATTGGAGGAGTAATCTGTAAAAGATAGAAGGGATGGGATCAAGGGTTCAAATATAGGGAGAAGAAGAAGGCCAGTCTTCTCTTTAGAGACTGGAGTTAAGGAGGAGAAAATGAGGGATAATGTAAAAGAGTTTTGAAATGTAGCAAAGAAGAGAAGAGGGGCCTCCACAGGATGTCCTTATTTTCTCAGAAAAGAATGGAGATTTTGGCTAAGAGTATGGGAACAGGGTGGTATTGAGGGGCTTGAGGAGAAAAGAGAATATTTGGAAAGGCCACTGTGGAGATGATCCTAGTCAAAAGAAATGAGTAAAAGGATTGCCTGGGGAATAGAAGGGCCCAGCTGAGATTAGATAAGTCAATTTGTAGTGGATTTAGTGAGGTGCCTTTGCAGAGACTTTCTAATACTCTTGGGCCCTAGCTGAGGAGAGGGAAGGTGGGGTAATCCAGGGTCAGGGTTTGGTGAGTGATCAAAGTAGGCCAAGGGCCCAAGCGATTTGAGAGCAGAAGACAACCTAATGTCAGTGCTTAACAATGGTGTGAATCCAGAGCAGAAGGGATGGCCTCCCAGAGAACTAAGGGGTGGAAGGACTGGAGGTCACTGCTGAGGTGAAGAATCTAGTTAGTAAAAGTAAAGCATAGGCAGAGAAAGTGATGAGAAGACTCCAGGCTATGATAACACAGTAAGCCGGACAACCCCTAAGGCTGGTCGATCAGTAGATATAGATACTGCACATGTTTAATACACTGGACCCAGAATTAGGGGGAGTGGGCTGGTATGCCTTTGAGGAACTGAAGTTCTTTTAATAAGCCCAGGATTCTCCCTGTAATCAGGGCCTGTCATTTTGATTCCAGTGATATTGTTGGGCTCTAAGACCTGGAATACCAGGCTCTCCAAAGAACTGAAACAAGAAGAATTTATATAGTGCCTACTATAAACACTTTATAAATAATAGCTCATTTGATCCTTATAGCAACCCAGGGAGGTAGGTGATGTTATTATACTCATTGTACAGATGAGAAAACTGAGGCAGGCTTAAGTGACTTGCCCACGGTCACACAGTTGGTAAGTTGTTTGAAGCCAGATCTCAGATCTTCCTAATTCCAGACTGGCAACTCTAACCACTGCTCTCCCAACACAATGAATAAACCCAGCTGTGGCAGATTGACCAGAGGACACAGACAAGAATCACACAGGATACACAGGCCTAATAGAAAGGTTTCTACAACAAAGAGATCATGGATCCATCTAGGGATCAGGTATTATATACTTAACTCGTTTTTGCCTCAGTATACTCAACTTTAAAATGGAGATAATAACAGCATCTACCTTTCAGGATTATTATGAGGATCCAGTGAGATAATATTTGTAAAATATTTAGCACAGTACCCAGCACATAGTAAATGCTAGATATTTATTCCCTTCCCCTTTATAAAATTCAGTAACAATTGTCACATGATACATATATCTGTATACTGATATGCATGGTATTATTAATAATTGTCACATTATAATATTTAATAGCAATGTTATTAATAATAACCCACCTATCTATTCTTCTTGTACAAAATGACTAGTATAGAAATGTTTTACATGATTGCACACATATAACCTATATCAGATTACTTATTATCTCAGGGGGAAGGGGAAGGAAAGAAAAAGGAAATTTAGAATTAAAAACTTTTTTAAAACATTCAAAGTTGTTTTAATGTAACTCGGGGAAATATATAAGTGTGTGTATATACTTATATACTTATATATATGCATATATGATATATTATATATATAATTATATATAGATATATAATGATAACCCATCTATATAGCACTTTAATTCCAAAACTAGTCAAACATGACCATAGGACTGGAAGGATTCCTGAGATATCTTTTCCTTCATTCTCTTGACTAAACTATAGGACTGAAAGGAGGTCTAAGACATCTTATCATTCATGCTCTTGCTTCCAAATTATAATAATGTCTGCTTCTCCTAGTCTTATAAATTTCAGGAGAGAATTCTTTCACCAACGTGGTCCAACATCTTAGCTATGGAGGTTCTGAAGATAAATATGGGGCCAGCAGAGGTGGAAAGATAGGACACAAGTTTTGAATTTAAAGCAAGGTTATGAGGTCACCTAATCTGTTAACGAAGATGGTAGGCAACCTCTGAAGGTTACTATTTAGACTAAGTCTATATCTCATAGACCCATATATCCAAAACTGAAAGGAACTGTCAGAGGCCAGTACATGGGAAGTTTTTAATACATAAATAAATTAAATTATTAATTAATTAAATTTATAAGTTCTTGTCATCTTGACTTCACAGAGGAAGAAACTTAATCCCAAGGATCTAATGACTTATCCAAGATTATTACAATACCTTCCAAAAATGTCTTGGTTGGCATGGTGGCATGTGGCACTTGAAATGAGGCATCCTGGCTTTAAATGTGGCTTCAGAAACTTATTAGTTATGTGATCAAGAGCAAGTCATTTAACTCATTTGATCATCAGTTTTCTCATCTGAAAAATGGGGATAGTAATGATAATAATATTATTAATTAGCAATAAATAAATTAAACAATTATTTAAAATAATTGATTGTTTAATATCTCCAGTGTCAATAATTAGCAAATTAAATAATAATCAATGAATAATTAATAATAAATTAGAAGTCATTACTACACTTTAACATAATATGAAGAAAACATTTAATCACTAAAAAAAGTTATTACTACTATTTTCTACTTCACAGCATTGTTAAACCAATAGTAAGCACCTACTGTGTGCAGAGCACTGTGTAAAGTAATCATTAATATTTCTATTGCAACATATTGATTAGTAATTAGTATGATTAGTATTTTAAAGAGGCACAAAAAAAAGTGCAGTATGAGGGGAGCGTTGTTACCAGCTGGAGAATCAGAGAAGACTTCATGGAGGAGGTGGTATTAGTTACTGTGGTTCTTCAGAGTTGAGTCTTAAAAGATGGGTAGAAATTCATCAGGTATACATAGAGGCCTAGGAAACAACAGCAGCAAAGGCACAGACACATGAGACAGGATGGCATGGTTGAGAAGAAGAATGTCCTCTAATTCAGCTAAAGTGGAAAATGCTTGGTAGGGAGTAATTTGAGATAAAGCTGGTGCCAGATTTTGGAGAACATTGGTCACCAGGTAAGAGTTTGATCTTTGTGGGGGAACTCTAGAGATTTTTGAGGACTGACA
This sequence comes from Bettongia penicillata ogilbyi, assembly GCA_023548195.1. Lineage (NCBI taxonomy): Eukaryota > Metazoa > Chordata > Mammalia > Diprotodontia > Potoroidae > Bettongia > Bettongia penicillata. Next base: position 4,152,300 of record JAJHZJ010000413.1, read on the forward strand.
TGACCATATTTATAGTGAGAAATATTATTCTGGCTGTGGTGTAAAGGATGCATTGGAAAGGGTTTGGGATAGAAAAAGAGGGGAAAAGAACTGAGTAGGAAAGCCCCTTAAGAAGCTATTTCCATGATAAACTCCACCCTCTGCTTCCCAGTCAGCACCCTAGCTCCCACCAGGAGGCCCCCAACTTATGACTGATGTGTGTCCACTATATTTAGCTCCATGCCAAGCTCAACAGCCCCCTTTCCAACCATTATAAATGCTATCCCCTCATATATGCAGCCTTCCTTCCCCCAACACATTTAGCTCTAACGATAATTATCAAACCAACACTACAATTTCTGGCAGCGTCTTATTTGTGGAATAGCCAGGAGGCCAGAGTCATTGGATCAAAGAATACACGTCCAGGACAGGGCAGCTAGGTGGTACAATGGTTAGAGCACCAGGGCAGGAGTCAAGAGGACCTGAGTTCAAATCTTACCTCAGACACTTGACACTCATTAGCTGTGTGACCTTGGGCAAGTCACTTAACCCCAATTGCCTCATCCTGGGTCATCTCCAGTCATCCTGATGAATATCTGGTCACTGGATTCAGATAGCTCTGGTGGAGAAGGAGGCTGGTGACGTGCACAGCCCTCCCTCATTCAAAACGAAGTCAAGTACAAGTCATGTCATTATTTCTCTGATGGCATGGTCTCCTTCGGCAACGAAGGATGAACACACACACAAAAACACACACACACGCACAATTCCTGGAAAGATGGAATCAAATCAGTTGTCCCGTTATTCTACTCATCATCCCTCTGGCTTCCCAGAGTAAAACTCCACCTGGCCACCACTTCTTCATATGGATTGAATTCATCCTTTAGAATTTAAGTTTCTTGAGTGAAGGCACTGCCTCGCCTTTTTTTTTCTTTTTTTTTCTCTTTTTTTTTTTTTTTTTTTTTTTTGTAAATTAGGTAGGGAACAGACCAACCAGGAAAGACCCATTCCTCAGAGAATGTACAGGGAGGTTGACCCATCAACCAATGTCCTTTGTGGATATTCTGAGGACAGGACCCCTATTGACCAGTCCCCCATTACATATCTTTGTATCTGTATTCCTAGTGTTTAAGATAGTGCTGGGCGCATAGCAAGATCTTAATAAATGGTTTTTCATTCATTCATGTTTCAATAGTCATAAATAGGAGGTAAGGAGAACCTGGTGATGATAGTGACACTGAGGAAAATTCAAGATAGGAGAGCTTTTAGCTTGATGGAATTAACAATCCCTGACATCTGTTTGGATTTCTTAGGACCATAGATTTAGAGCTGAAAAGGACCTTAGAGGCTGTCTAATCTAACTCTCTGATTTTGCAGAAAGATGAAGCAATTTGTATAAAGTAATGCCCAGGCCTGTATCTGAACTCAGGTCCTTTTACCACAAATCCAACAAAACCTAAATCCAGTGCACCAAAATGACAAAAAGGAAAAAAATCTAAGATTAAACCAAGGTACCAAGCCCAATAGCCTGGGTGAATGGTCTTTGTAAATATTTAAAGGGCTCTGTCCCTATGAGCTGGGTGCACTACTGTTTACTAAACACATGGGAGTGTGTGTGTGTGCACACATATGCATTTATACACAGTTTTCCTACTCTTTGGCTTCCCTGCGCCTGGTATCCATAGCAACACAGCCCAGAAGCCATGGGGTTGTGACACAGTGATTTTCCCCATCGCTACATCTTGCTGATCAAGGCTGTCAATCCAGCATAAAAGTGCAAAACAGAGGCCAGGGCTTGACTCTCCCAGAGGGCAATAGGACATTTTCCCATCAAGTAGAAGGTGGGAGGGAAGGGGAGGTTGCAAGAAGGAGGAGGGGTAGAGTCTGAAGCAACCTGCATTCTTTTTTTTCCTCTTTCCCGGAGGTAGGGAGAGAACAAATCAGCCTGAGTCCCTGGACATTTATTTAGCCTTTCTGAGGAGAATATCACTGAAGAAAGTGTCAAAGGTTAGCTGTTTCCAGAACAGCCTTCACCCATCATTTCATTACCCCTTCCTTCCTTCCTTCCTTCCTTCCTTCCTTCCTTCCTTCCTTCCTTCCTTCCTTCCTTCCTTCCTTCCTTCCTTCTTTCTTTCCTTCCTTCCATCACCACAGCTGGCTTTATATGTCAATGGATTCTAGATCCCATTAATGTGGGGGTTCCCCAAAACAGTGCTGATTGTAATCCACCCACAGCTTCTCATCTTGTGAAATTCTTATCCTTGTCCATCCTTGAGTTCTTCTTAGAAGATCTCTCCAGTGCACCCAAAGCCATCTTTGGGGTCTTAAACATTGAGTGGGTACCACTGCAACACTAAGACTGACCATCTGCTACTCCCTCACTCTCACTGTCACTACATTGCTAACCCACCTCTTTTTCTGATTATATATATATTTCTTGTCCAATGTCTTTTATATCACTTTTTTGGGGAGACTATCTCACCCAGGTTTGAAGCGTAGTAACTGTTCAGAAGTTTGGTTGAAAGTCTTAATCTGCTCTACTTTTCTGACTTGGATTGGCTCATCTCTCCTCCAATACCCTGGGGACCCTCCATTCCACCAGTAAGGATCTCACCATATTGGTGCCAGATTTACTTTAGACAATGGTTCAACTTTAATCCTAGTGCAGCTCAAAACTCCTGAACTCTAGTGATCCGTGTCCTCAGCACCAAGTACTACAGGTTTGTACCACCTTTCCTTGCTATACTACTTGTTGCACCCAAGGCATCATGGGGGTCCTATAATATAAGGGCATCTGTGAGAGGCAAGGATAAAAAGATGAGATCTACTTTGATGAAGCTAACAATCTCATTCAATTCATCAAGCATTTATTTTTTTTTTCCAAATACATTTTATTTATATTTTTTGTTTTAGTTACATTCATTTCCTACTGTATCCCTCTCCCTCTCAGAGTGCTTTTAGGAATTTTTTGAAAAAGAAAAAAGGGAAAACAATTTATTCAAAACTAACCAACATATAAAAAAAAATTTGATGCTGTATACAGCATCCCACAGCCTTGGTCCTGTACTTTGGCCAAGTAGCAGGGTGGTGGTGTCTTTTCACAAAATCATTTCTTTAGGACCAAATATGGTCATTATCACTTCCACAATTCAGTTTCAATTGTTTATTGTTATTCACATTCCCATTGTTTCATAGTGTTTCCCTGTGTCTACTTTGTTCACTTTTCAGCTGCTCACACAAGTCTAAGTCCTTCCAAGCTTCTCAGTATCATCATGTTCATTGATTCTTACATCCCAATGGTATTCCATTGCATGCATATAGCATAATTCATTTAGCCATTCCCCAACTGATGGGCATCTACTTTGTTTACAATTCTTTGCTAGCACAAAAAAGTGTTTCAGCAAGCATATATTAGGCACCTGGGTACATGGGGTGTTCAGGGAGAATAAGCATCTCTGATGTGAGAGCTTGCCGAGTCCTTTTCAGGGCTACTCATTCACCTTTGGTGTCCAAGTGTCACCTGTGACTCCAAGAGCAGAGGCCACACCCCAATAAAACTATCTCAACAGATAGGTCAACCAAGCTGAGGTTAACTAACAGGCCTCCAAGCTGTCAGTGAGTTAGGCGCGTGTCTACCCCAAGCACATGAAGACTTCCCCTGGTGGAATGGGCACATGAGAACAATTTGCTTCATCAGGTATGGAGATGAGTGGAGCAGGTACTGTGGAGCACTTAGAGCTTGGTCAGACATCACAGATGCCAAGGTCATCCACTGCATCCTGGGCCATTGTCAGTTGTCTTGGCTTTTGTTCTGATGACTCTAGAAGAGAGAGTGAGGCTGATGACTTTGTATAGCTCTGCCTCACTTAAATCCAATCTGCCCATGAGTTAAGGTATCACCCCCTGATGTCACTGGTTCCCTTAAAAAAAGATCAAAAACATCATATTCCTACTTTATGCTAGATGCTATGCTAGGTCATGAAAGACAAAGACAAAAACACAAAGAGTTCCCTCAAGGAGCTTACCTATGCACAAGTAATTTTCTTTCCATGTAAGAGATGAAGCATTAAACAATCAAGCAGCAAGCATTAGTAAGCACCTACAGTATACCAGGCATGGTGCTAGACCCTGGAAATACAAAGTCAAAAATAAAACAATTCCTGCTCTGCATCTTGCCTATATGAGCTTGAACAAATCATCATACCTCTCTTGGTTCTCAGTGTCTTCCTCAATTAGAACAAATGACCTAGGAAGTTCTTTCTAGTTCTAAATTTATGTCCTTAATATATTGAAACCTATTTATGCCTAACATAAAACTCTCTCTTGCCTCTTGGGTCACCCATAATTTTAAGTCTGGCCATGGCTACCCATAAAACAGAACAAATTAACAGACTGCTCAGATTTATATATTACATGAAATTGTCAATGCACTTTACATGCATTATCTCATTTGTGATTCACAACTATCCTAGTAAAAACTATTCTTATTTCCATTTTGCGGATGAGGAAACTGAACCTCAGAAAACTTAAATGACTTGCTTGTGTCTGGTCATATAACTAGGAAATATCAGAGGAGGGATTCACACCCAGGACTCTCCTGACTCCAGGTCCAAAGCTCTTTTCATTACACCATTGGTTCTCAAAGAATGGCCTAGGGACCTCTCTGAAGACCCTTTCAAGGACCTTTCAAGGGGTCCTCAAGGTCAAAATTGTTTTTATAATAATACTATGATATTATTATTGCTATGATGGTAAATATTGATAAATATAATCAGGATATGCACAGCAACTAGATGGTACAGTAGATATAGTGCTAGACCTGGAGTCAAGAAGACCTGAGTCCAAATCTGGTCTCAGACACTTACTAGTTGTGTGACTCTGGGCAAGTCACTTCACCCTGTTTGCCTCAGTTTCTTCATCTGTAAAATAAACTGAAGAAGGAAATGGCAACCATTCTAATATTTCTGCCAGGAAAATCCCAAATGCAAACGAGGCCACAAAAAGTCAGATACAACTGAACAACTAGTGCTGGATTGTTACATTTTTAATCCAACTGAATTGCCAATTGTTCCATTTTCAGCGTGTTTATATCTCAGAAATCAGCAGACACTGCAAAATGAGGCTTCTTTTATTATCTTGTTGTTTTCTGGACTTAAGAAAGTGATGGAGAAATTATTAATAATGCAGATTAAATTTTCAAGTGTGTCCTTTGTACATTTTTTTTTCAGAGATCTGGTTGTTAAACATTTACCAAACCATCCCTGGATATAATGCACACAAGCAAAAGCTCTTGGGTAGATGGGTAGGTGAGGTCTTCAAAAATCTTTAAGAGGGTAAAGAGGTCCTGAGATCAAAAAGTTTAAGAACGACTTACCTTACATCACACTGGTTTTCTGGTTTCTCAGACATTGTGGCTATATTGAAGCATGATAATCGAGCCTTAAGAAAACAGGAAAACCTCATTCTAACTCACCAAATATTTGATGGAATAAGCCAACGTATTCATCACTCGCAAGCAACAGGAATGTGAAAGTAAAAAGGTTGTCATTTTTCATAAGTGATGAAACAGATCAACCAAGGAGAGGTTTGCCCATGGTCACAACAGAGCTGGGAGGGGCCAGAGCAGGGACTATAGTGCCAGTCTCCTGACCCCCAGTTTTGCTGTCTTCCTTTATGTTATGTTGCATGCCTTCTAGAAAACTCCCTTACAATTCTTCTTCTTGTATACACTGTTTTCAGTCATGTCCAGCTCTTCATGATTCCATTTGGGGTTTTCTTGGCAGATCCTGGGGTGGTTTGCCCTTCACTTCTCCAGCTCATTTAACAGTTGAAGAAACTGAGGTAAACAGGGTTAAGTGATTTGCCCAGGGTCACCCAACTAGGAAGTGTCTAAGGCTGGATTTGATTCAGGTCTTCCTGACTCCAGGCCCAGGGCTCTATCTGCTGAACCATCTGGCTGCTTTGCATATAGTTAAGTACATTTTTGTTCCATCGTTGGTCAGTCCTTTTCAGTCATGCCCCACTCTTCCTTACCCCATTGAGGGTTTTCTCAGCACAGATGCTAGAGTGATTTGCTATTTCCTTCTCCAGCTCATTTTACAGATGAGGAAACTGAGATCAACAGGGTTAAGAACCTTACCCAGGATCACACAGCTAGCAAGTGTCTGAGGCCACATTTGATTTCAGGTCTTCCACACTGAGCATAGTGCCCTATCCACTGTACCACTAAGCCTCCCTGTATCTGTTTTTAATATAGTTATCCCTTTCACATCAAGACCTTCCCCATTATAGTTTTGTTGTATTGTGGGTCAGCAAAAAAAAAATTAAATGGGAATCTGGGGGGAGTTTTGCAGAAGCCACAGACGATATACAAAGACCAGTAGACAATACAGAATAAGTTTAGAAACTCAGAAATGCATAAAACATATATATATATATATATATATATATATATATATATATATACAGTGTTGTATAATATCAAGATATTTTATCTTAAAACCATAATAATTCAGATTTCTCTGGCACAAAATGTAGGTTAAAAACTTTTACTCAGATTTTCCAGATTACAAGGGCACTGCACCCCTAAACCCTGCAATATGGAAGGGAGAACTGCATACTTATCTGTGTCCATGTCCCTTTTTCCAAACAGAATTTAACTCCTTGAGGGCTTTCATTTTTACCTTTATAGACCTAGTGCCTAGCTCTGTGACTGGCGTTTAGCAAGTGCTGAACTGAATTGAGTTGGATGATCTTAAAGAAGGCTGTTGAGTCTAATGAGTTGTCTGTCCTTTTGTTGCACAGCACAGAAAACAACAAGCTGGCTTACCAGTTACAGAGACTCTGGGTTCAAGTCCTACTCTGACACATTCTGGCTATGTGATCCAGGGCAAGATCATATAACCCCTCAGTGCCCTAAGCAGATCTGCCCTAAGTTGACGAAGTTTCCTCACTGGGTGTTGATAGGATCATAGATTTATACATGGAATAAATGAAGAAATGGACATTCCAGAAAAGTTATATGATTTTCCCATGATTGCACAGCAATATGTCACAGGCAGGCTTGGGTACTGATTTTTTGTGCCCACTCAATATAACCTTCTCCTCCTACAGTGGAGAACGGTAGCCAGGAGAAAAGCCTAATTTCAATTCTCCTTCTGGAAGACTAGAGGGACAAGTGACCTTCAGTCTGCTTGGGTCATTAGCTATCATGCTCCATGTCAGCACGAATTCATAACAGGTATCCATTTCCAGGTTTAGAGATTATTTTATATTGATTATACTGTAGTTCTGGAGGCACCTTAAATCTCATCAGTGAGCTATCTACCTGCAAATCACTTTGCTTTTGGAGATAGCTGGGGACACCTCTGGGAGGATTTCCTGAAGCATCAGGTAATCTCATCTGTAATGGATGGATTCTTTAAACTTTAATCAGAGGAAGTACCATTCCAGTCCTGGGTGTGTCTGGTTATCTTCTTGAACCCAGTTGATCTCCAGCTAAAAGGGCCTCTGACGCAATCTAGTCCTGTTCCCTCTTATATTAGTTTGGAGTTAGAGCATATAACTATCCCTACCTCCCTAACTCCCCAACTCCAAGCCTACCTTGGTAGAGAACGGTGTTAGAGACTTTGAACTCACAAGACCCAGCTTTAAATCCTACCTTAACTTCCTAGCTATCTGTCTTGGGCAGTCAATCTATCTGAAACCCAGTTTCACAGACCATAACCAATTAAAACCATGCGATGGGGATAATGCTCACCATAGTACCTTCCTTACAGTATAGTTTCAAGGATCAAATGAGATAATGCATGTAAAGCATTTAGCACAACATAAGTGCTATAGAGAGGCAGTGTTTCCCAGTGGCTCTGCTTTGAAATCTCTCCTATGATACATATTGACTGTGGGAACCTGGGTAATTCCCTTAATCTTTTATTATCCCCCAGGTTGCATAGGTAGAAAAACTTCTTTTCCAAGGATGCTCTAAATCAAAGAAATCATTGATCCAGTCCCTATCTCTGAAGTGCTATAGAAGTGTAAATTTTACAATTATTTAATCTAACCTCCCTCCACTTTACGTAGGGAAAAACAGACCAAGACTGGCAAAGTCCTTGCCCGAGTTTACAGAGGTAGTAAGCGGTAGAGTGGGGATTTGAAATTGTTGCTGTTCAGTCATTTCAGTCATGTCTGATTCTTCATGGCCCCATTTGGGGTTTTCTTGGCAAAGATACTGGAGCAATTTGCCATTTCCTTCTCTTGCTTATTTTACAGATGAGGAAACTGAGGCAAACAAGGTTAAGTGACTTATTTAGGGTCACACAGCTTGTAAGTGTCTGAAGCTAGATTTGTACTCAGGTCTTATTCCAGGCTCTTTGCACTCTTATCTGCTTCACCGCCTAGCAAAGTGAATCACAGCAGAGTCCACCCCTGAGCTGCCCTGGCATGTAACCCCAGAGGAGCAGATCCAAGCAGGCTTCAGGGACGTAATCTCCGGCAGCCGGGAAGGTCCCTCCACCCACAGACTCTACAGGTCAGTAAGAGAGACGTCTGGGCTGGCCAAGAGGGGAGCCGGGTGTCTCCGTGACTCGGGCCCCCTCGAGAGGCAATGGTGGAGGGAGCGGCAGAGGCAGCAGCAGAGGCAGTGGCAGAGGCAGCAGCAGCGGCCGGAGACTCCAGGAGAAGCAGGCAGAAGTTCAGGGCCATAACTGAAAGTCTCTGCATAGACCCCCTGAGGGAACTGAGCCTGGGAGACAGCCATGTCCCCACACGCCCCATTACTGAAGGTCTCTGCATAAAGCCCCTGAGGGAACTGAGCCTGGGAGGAAGCCCTGCCCCCACCTGAGCACCAGAACTTAAGCTCACATTGAATAGCAGCCACGCCTGCTACAGAAAGCCTATATGAATCTCAGACCCTAAGTACTAGCTGGGCAGATCTGGGTGGGGTGGACAGGAATCTCAGAAGTCAAGTAACTGGCTAGGAAAAGGCCCAGAAAAAGGAAGAAAAATAAGACTATAGAAAGCTACTTTGATGGGGTACAGATGTTCCCACCTTTCAATTGTGATGACGAGGAACTATTCTTACCATCAAGGAAAGACGTGGAGGACAGGGCCTCTGTATCCCAGACATCCCAGGGGGATGCCCGGTGGGCTCAGGCTATGGAAGAGCTCAAAAAGGATTTTGAAAATCAAGTTACACAGGTGGAGGAAAAATTGGGAAGAGAAATGAGAGAGATGCAAGAAAAGCATGAAAAATGGGTCAATACCTTCCTAAAGGAGACCCAAAAAAATGCTGAAGAAAATAACACCTTGAAAAATAGGCTCACTCAATTGGCAAAAGAGGTTCAAAAAGCCAATGAGGAGAAGAATGCTTTCAAAAGCAGAATTAGCCAAATGGAAAAAGAGGTTCAAAAGCTCACTGAAGAGAATAGTTCTCTGAAAATTAGAATGGGACAGATGGAGTCTAATGACTTTCTGAGAAACCAAGAAATCACCAAACAAAACCAAAAGAATGAAAAAATGGAACACAATGTGAAATATCTCATTAGAAAAACAACTGACCTGGAAAATAGATCCAGGAGAGACAATTTAAAAATTATGGGACTACCTGAAAGCCATGATCAAAAGAAGAGCCTAGACATCATCTTCCATGAAATTATCAAGGAAAACTGCCTGAGATTCTACAACCAGAGGGCAAAATAAGTATTGAAAGAATCCATCAATCACCACCTGAAAGAGATCCAAAAAGAGAAACTCCTAGGAACATTGTGGCCAAATTCCAGAATTCCCAGGTCAAGGAGAAAATATTGCAAGCAGCTAGAAAGAAACAATTCCAGTATTGTGGAAATACAATCAGGATAACTCAAGATCTAGCAGCTTCTACATTAAGGGATCGAAGGGCGTGGAATAGGATATTCCAGAAGTCAAAGGAACTAGGACTCAAACCAAGAATCACCTACCCAGCAAAACTGAGTATAATACTTCAGGGGAAAATATGATCTTTCAATGAAACAGAGGACTTTCAAGCATTCTTGATGAAAAGACCAGAGATGAAAAGAAAATCTGACTTTCAAACACAAGAATGAGAAGAAGCATGAAAAAGTAAACAGCAAAGAGAAGTCATAAGGGACTTACCAAAAGTGAAATGTTTACATTCCTACATGGAAAGACAATATTTGTAACTCTTAAAACTTTTCAGTATCTGGGTAGTTGGTGGGACCACACACACATACACACACACACACACACATGTACACGTGTGCACACGCACACACATACACACATGCACACACATACAGAGACAGAGAGCACAGAGTGAATTGAATAGGATGGGACCATATCTTAAAAGAAATTAAGGTAAATGGTGAGAGAGAAATGTAGTGGGAGGAAAGAGGGTGAAATGGAATGGCGTAAATTATATCTCATTCAAGAGGCAAGCAGGAGACTTTTTAGTGGAGGGAAAAAGAGGAGAGCTGAGAAAAAAACATGAAGTTTACCCTCATCACATTCGACTAAAGGAAGGAATAAAATGCACACTCATTTTGGTATGAAAACCTATCTTACAATACAGGAAAGTGGGGGAGAAGGAGATAAGCAGGGTGGCAGGGATGATGGAAGGGAGGGCAATGGGAGGAGGGAGCAATTTGAAGTCAACACTCAGGGAGGGACAGGATCAAAAGACAGAATAGAAACAATGGGGGTCAGGATAGGATGGAGGGAAATACAGTTAGTCTTACACAACACGACTATTATGGAAGTCATTTGCAAAACTACACAGACAGGGCCTATATTGAATTGCCTGCCTTCCCAAAGGGAATGGGTGGGGAGGGAGGGATGCGGAGAATTTGGAACTCAAAGTTTTAGGAACAACTGTTGAGTATTGTTCTTGCTACTAGAAAATAAGAAATACAGTTAATGGGGAATAGAAAGTCATCTGGCCCTACAGAACAAAAGAGAAGATGGGGACAAGAGAAGGGAGGGATGATAGAAGAGAGGGCAGATTGGTGATAGGAAAAATTAGAATGCTTGGTGTATTGGGGTGGGGGGAGGGGATAAAAGGGGAGAAAATTTGGAACCCAGAATTTTGTGAAAATGAATGTAAAAAGTTAAATAAATAAATTTTTATTAAAAAAAATACTGAGTGGGTAGTTTGCCATTCCTTCATTTCATTTTACAGATGAGGAACCATACACACATATATGTAATGTACATGTGTGCATATATGTGCATGCCTATATGTATATATGTACAATCTATATATTTATATATACAGATAGATGTATAATATATACACACATATATAACACATATTATGTATACATTATATATAATGTATATATACATACAGGTGTGGGGAGATAGTTAAACATTTACCAGCAAATCAGTGGGTAAAAACCTATGAACTCCACAGAATAATGTTCTTAAATGCATAAAATATCATACCTAGGATTACAAGGAAATCAATTATATTGAAATATAGTTATCAAAATACTTGAAAAAAATATTTAACATCAGAGGTCAAGAATCCCTGATTTCTAATCCAATCCCTGCCTCTGTTTTATAGGCAAAGAAACTGAGGCCCAGAGATGGTCTACTCTGTTAAACAGCTAAGGCCTTCCTACCTACACAAAATCTGTTGTTCTTAACCCTTATCAATATGTTGCTTTCTAAGCATCTCTCAGTTTCTTTTAATGCACCCACCCTGCAAACTCTCCTCTTTCCTCCACCCCCATCACCCCAATTCCTAACACAGAGCTGGCTGACTGTCTGACCAACCGCAGACTGGGAATATAGCTCTGATTTGGGGGGAAAAAATGTCTGTGGCCAGAAGGTTGGAAGAATTTCCTGAGACCTCTGTGAAGCCAATCTGCGGCCTGAGTGGGGCAGGGGAGAGACTCAGAACTCACTCTAGCCAAGTGTGAATCAGTGCCAAGGTCAGCTTTGGCACAGAGGGTTCTGCAGGGCTCAAGTAAGATAGGAGACAGGCCCTGGGCCCTGCCTTTGTCATCTTTTCTCTGGGGGCTTTGGGTGCCCATTGCCCTTGAGCAATGGAGCAGGAATCTCTTTCTAGGAGAATGTATTGCTATCTAAACATAAGCATCAAAAGCAACTAGGTGGCACGGTGTGAAAGCAGGCTGAATCTGAACCCAAATTCAAATCCTGACAAGCAATGGGGCAAGTGACAACCTCTCTGAAGCCTAATTTTCTTCTCTGTGAGATGGGGATAGTAATAATGCCTACCTCAGAGGATGTTGTGGAGATTAAATGGGATAACATGTATAATGCTTTTCAAACCATAAGGCACTAGACAAGTATTAGTTAATATTATTAAATAGCCCTCTTTTATATCTCTGGCAAGCAAGAACTGACCTGTGTTGCTAAAGAGAGTTTCCTTACCTGGGAGTTCCCTAATGCTAATGGCTCAGCCCCTACCCTCAAACTGAAAATGGCAGTCCCCTTTAAAAACATTATCAGAGGAGCAGCTAGATACTATGGTATATAGACCACCAGCCCTGGAGTCAGGAGGACCTGAGTTCAAATCTAGTCTCAGATACTCAGTACTTCCTACCTATATGACCCTGGGCAAGTCACTTAACCCTGATTGCCTTGCAAAATTAAAATCATCAGAATCACAAAATACTTGTCCAAACCTTCCTCATCTTGTAGATAAGAAAGCTGAAATCCACAGAAAGTCCTTTGTCCAAGGTCATACATAAGCTAATAATAATAGCTAGTATATAAGTAGTGCTTTCAGGATTGCAGAGAGTGTTAGAAGATCTCATTTTATCTTCACAAGAATCTTGGGAAGTAGGTGCTATCCCCCCCCCTCATCTTACAGATGAGGAAAATGAGGCAACATTAAGATATATATGAGGTCAGATTTGAACTCAGGTCCCCCTGCCTCCAGGCCCAGTACAAGTGCTATCCATTGTACTGTCCAGCTGCAAGTTAGTGACAGTCAGGATCATTACCCAGGTGACCTCATTCCCAGTACAGTGCTTTTTTCAATAACAAAACCCATCTATATCTAAAAATTTTGTGATGGAGATAATATAATTATCTGCTATTTTACACAGTTGAACCCTCCAAGAGGCATGGGGCAACTTAGAGGTACAGTGGACAGAGTGCTGTACCTAGAATCAGGAAGACTGCTCTCCCTGGTTCAAATCCACCCTCAAATTCTTGCTAGCTGTTTGATCCTGGACAAGTCACTTAACTCTGTTTGTCTCAGTTTTCTTATCTGTAAAAATGAGCTGGAGAAAAAAATGGCAAACCACTCCAATATCTTTGCTAAGAAACCTCAAATGGGGTCACGAAGAGTAAGACAGGACTGAAATAATTGAACAAGAGGCATACTCAGACCCTCTTAGAGGCTAAGTCACTGCCAGAGCTAGCATTTGAACTCAGCTCTTCTGACTCCCAGGCCCACAGTTATTTCCTTCCCCTTTGAGCTGATGCTAATTAAAAAGGGCCCTTTTCCATGAGTCCAAACTTTAAAGAAAGGAAAAACAAACTCACATGCAAAGAGACACATACAAAACCTAAAATGGTAATGGCCTCTCTCCTGCTTTCCTCCCCCCCTCTCATAAATTTTTCTCACTTTCTTTATTTAGAATTTGTCCATTTAACTCAGTCCTGTGTCTACAGTCTTGTGCTGTAGTGTGGTGAATTGGAGAGAAGAGGCAGGGGTTCAATTCCTGATTCTGACATTTATAAGTCATGTGACCCTGGCCTAGTCACTTTAAAAGGTGACATGGGACCAGTAATAGTTGTACTCCCTCCCTCTCAAAGCTATTGTGAGTAAAATATTCTGTAAACCTGAAAGAGCCACGTGATAGGGAGGGCTTTGTTTTGTCTATTTGCTGGTCTGGGACCCTCAGCTTCATAGGTTACAGGGTCTGTGCGGTATGGAAACTTTCTGCTAACAAACCATCAGTAACTCCCTTATAACCTGTGTCCAGCCCTCTCGATGTTCCTCCCACGTTCTAACCCTCTACCTTCCATAGACCCTTAGTTAGGCCTGACAGACATTCTCTCCTCCACTGGCCCTCTGAGAATCCTCAGTGTCTCTGAAACCTCACCTTAAGCTTTTAGCGTAAAGGCCTTCTGCAGGAGACCTTTCCTAATCTCACTCTTCTCCCTTCTCTCAAATGAAATAATATTTGTAAAAAAAAACAAAACAATAAAATTTGTATAGAAAACAATTTGTAAAAGTAGGTAGCTCAGTGCATGATATGTAGTATTGATAAAGGCTTCTTCCTTTCCTCTTCCTTCCCTCTCAAAAAAAAAATTACTTTGTATTTATTTTGCATATACTTCTATGTGTAAATACATATCACTTTAATCATCATAATCGCCATTATTACCCCCATTTTACAAGTGAGAAAGCTAAGGCTAAGAGACATAAAGTGATTTCCTCCAGGTTTTACAGCTAGCAGCTAGCAGGAGAAGGATTTGAACCTAGAACTTCTGGAATCTAAATTCAGAGTTCTATCTGCTATGTGATCTTGTCTCTTTACATTCATATAGTATGTTATGTATCAGGGTCATTGGGGGGATGGAGTAAAGGGCAGAACATACATGCATACACACACACATACATATAAATACACACAGCATTATGTGTATGCATCCGTGTATATACATATATGTATGCACCGTATGCATGTATACATACACAATATGCATAAATGAGTTCCTTGAAGGTAGGGTCTATTTCATTTTGGTCTTTATCTCCTGTGCCTAGAGAAGCACATAGTAGGCACTTAATTCATGCTTCTTAACTCATTAATTGATTAGAGTTTCCTGAGGCACTGAGAAATTAGGACTTGCCTATCAGGGAAGAGCCAGGATAGGGGTTCCAGGTCCTTGGGGGCAGCCTTTTGACTGAGTCCAAGTTTTACAGAACAAATTCTTTTATTAGGATCTGGGAAGTTCTGTGAACATATCCTAGGCTAGGATATGTCAGAGGAAGGATTTGAACTCTGCCTCTTCCTGACTCTAAAGTCAGTAGCCCTCCATGCACACAGCATCTCAACTGCAAATTATTATCATCATCAATGAGCATAATGACTTTAAAGTGAATTAATTCAGTCCTGACAACAGAGACACAAGAAAGCTTTCATGTGTCTAGGAACGATCTAAAAGTTGTGCATCCTGTAAGTTCCTTTCCACTGGAGGCCTTCATTGTGATACAGGCATTTCATGTAGCCCACCAAAAACTTGGAAGTATTCTTTAAAAATTATTGTTATAAAGAGTTCTTCATTATGTCTACTACATAATGTACTCTAGGCAGCTGCTTATCTTGTCCACCCCTAGTTCCACCTCTGTTTGTCAAGAAAAGCAAGCATTTGGTCATTATTTTCCAGGTTAAACCCCAACATTACTCCAAATCATATCACTTTCTCTGCAAAGGACCTGGTCAGAGCCAGAAATGGCTCTTCTGCTTTGTTCAGAGAGGGTGCTAGTCTCTACAAAACTGCTACTTCACTTAGTTATCCTGACATTTTTCTCTCTAGAATTCCATTCCTAAGAAAAAACAACAGTATTTGTTCAGTTAGAACCTCATTCATATGATGATGAAAAGACTGTCCCAAATAGACTAGTATGCTTCCTGAGGGTCAAAATCTTCTTCTCATTTTTATGTGCTCCTTAGGCCAAGGGTACTTTTACTCTCCCCCTTCAGAGACTTCGCAGGCAACACACTAGAGGAATGTAGAGACACAAGGTCATATAGTGGATAAAACCCTGAACTTGGATTCTAGAACATCTGGGTTCAAATCCTTCTGAGAGCTGCTAGCTGTGAGGACTAGGGGAAATCATGTCTCTTATTTATGTCTCTTAGCCTCAGTGTTTTCATTTGTAAAATGGAGATGATAATAATAGCTCCTGCCTCACAAGTTTGCTGGGAGAATCAAATGGGATAATAAAGCACATAAAATGCTTGGCAAGCCGTTAGCCATTATATAAATATCAGCTGTTATTAGGACCCTGATCTCTGCTGTGGGGGAGCAATAAGGAGGAATACAACTGGGAGAAGCAATAGGTCCATTGTCCCTTGAATGGTAGGGTAAGGGCCAGTGAGTGAAACGATTTAATTCAACAAGCATTTATAAAGTACCTACTATGTGGCAAGCACTAGATTAGGCTTATCGTTAAGCACATAAAAGAAGAAAACAGCTTTTGCTCCATATTCTTCTCCCGGTGGGGGGGGGGGGGGGGGATATTCTTCTAAGACATATTCTGGAATGCCATTCCAGGTACAAGAACGGGTATGTCACTTAGCATGCACCCTGAGGTTTCAAGGGGAGATGGAGTCACCAAGCTATTGGTATTTAAAAATATTTTCTTTTCCTCCACCTTCTCACCTAGCCCCATTGTTCTATTAGGGCAAAATCTGGCATAATTCAGGAGGCAGGTCAGAGTAGGGGAAAGGGGAGCAAAGGTAGGTATTCTAAGTCACTCCCTCTCGGAAGAACCCCTCATAATGCCCTGTAATAATCCCTCCCCACCCTTCTCCTCCTCCCCCTTCCCACTTGACTAGGCCTGTTCCCATGCTGGGAGCAGGCCTGCAGCCCGCTACATGGGCTAGGGGTGTGTAAAATTTTGCCTGAATAGGGCCCTATGTTCCCATAATTTATAGTGGTAAGTAATCTTATTTGCAAAGCAAGCCCTTACAGTTATAAAAAACAAGTTAATTGACTTGCATAAAAATCAAACATGTAAAAGTTTTCCATCTTAACACAAGCAGCACACTGGGCCCATTTGTACAATAGTTCTGATGTAGGGAGGGTTAGGTCTGGGCTACCTTCGGCCTGGCATCTTTCAGAGCCCAAAATGGAATTTTAAACCCTGTCAGTGGCACATACCGAGGGGAGTGACTGAATTTAGAGGCAGTCACTCAACTAATTATACAACGTTTTATTTTTTCCTTGTGTCAATAAACATGCTGGGGCCTTACTTCTGACACTGGGTCCTAGAAGCCAATTAATAGGTGCTCCCAACGTATGACAGGACTCACAGACAAGATGTCTTTTCTTGGAAAAGTGGACATCATGTTTCTTTTAATGAGTGTGAATATATATACATATATAATATATATGTATGTGTGTGTGCATATATATACATATGTATGTATATGTGTATGTGTTTGAGTTTCTTAATCACTGGCAACTTCATGGTGGGGGAAGAGGCAGGGAGGTGTCAGGGAATTCACTGGTTCCCAGCTGAGTTATGAACAAGGTTCAGCCTCTTTATGGGGTTTTTATGATGGCATTCTCTAGTTTGGGTCTGCAACAGAGACAGAAGTATTGGATGCAACTGTACCAAAGATCAGATGGGAAAATGCTAGAGCTAGCACCCTGAGGAAAGGGGTTGGAGGTGGTGGAGTAGGAATGATGGCTTTTGGACAGACAGGGTATTCCACATGTACTGTGGAGTAGCAGTAGGGAAAGTCCAGTAAAAATTCCTCACCTTTAATATTTTTCAAAGAGTTTTAATATCCATTATATCCCTTATTTGGTCATAAAGTTGTAGATTTAGAGCTGGAGATCTTGGGAGACAATCTAGTCCTGATCTCTTCATTTTTGCAGATAAGAAAACTGAGACTCATTTGTGTCAAGGGATTTGTCCGATTATATAGATTGTAAGTGGCATTGCTGGGTGATCCTCACAAAACTTCTTGATGTAACAAAAGTAATTATCATTAGACCCATTTTACAGATGAACATACCAAGAGGTAAAAGTGGTTCTCCCAAAGTTATACAGCAAGGGAGGTGGAGTCATGATGAGAATTAATATCTCATGATTTCTAATTTGGTTTATTATACCCCAACCATGCCATCTTCCCTTAGGGAAAGGGAATCATGGCCTGAGTCACACTGGAAATTGTGACAAGTGATGAATTTATTGGATTTATTGCAGTATGAAAATGACAAACACAGGGAATTCAGAGAAACTTGGAAAGACTTATATGAACTAATTCACAGTGAAATGAGCAGGACAAAGATAACTTGCACAGTGAATAGGATAATGTAAAGGAAAAACATCGAAAAATATCAGAACTCTCACCCGTGCAGTGTCCAAACAAGACGTCAGAGGATTGATGGTGATGTATGCCTTTCATTAGGTCAGTAGCTTCTCAAAAACAACTACTACCTTTCACCTTTTCTTTGTGCTGCCAGCACTTAGCACAGTGGCTGATATATAGCTATCATACAATGCTTGATAAACATTCATTGACTGACTGCCTCCTCACCTCAAAAGAAAGATGGTGGACTATTGGTGCATATAAGCCATACATCATCAGACATGAACAATGGGTTGACTTGTTCTGCTTAATTGGATTTCTTTTTTATATTGAGAGGGGAGGGACAATCCTTGGGAACTGACAGTCATTTTTTTAGAAAAACATAGCATTTATTTGAAAAAAAGAAAGAAAGAAATTATGTCAGGCTATCAAATACCATTATTTAGGGTCAAGTCTTTTTTGGAGTGGTTAATACCCCCAGGTTTGGAGTGGGTGCCATATGAAGATGGTCTCATTAATGGACAGTGTTATAGTTGTCAGGCTGAAAAAGATAATAGAATACAACCAGAGGTGCTTGGAGTGGCAGATAGAGCCTTTCAAGTAGGAGCTGGGAGGCCTAGATTCTAAAACTGACTCTGTCATTTATTGGCTGTATGGCCTTGAGAAAATGATGCAATTTTCTGTGCCTCAGTTTCTTCCTCTGTAAAAGAAGAAAATTTGATTAGATGTCCTCTAAGGTCCCTTTCATTTTGAAATCTATGAACCTCTTGTCCTTTGACCCTATGCCTATTTGTTTTGTTCTGGGGGTGGGGGGTTCTAGGGGTGTCTTATTCTGCCATCTGTCTTGGTTTTGAATCATAGAGCTGTTCCAGTGTGTTATTTTCTACTTGAGCAATCAGCAGACTATGAAATGAAAAGACCTATCTAATGGCAGTTCTCAATCAGCAGAGGAGGCATCTTTAGATTTCTCAATTAACTGAATGATTTCTTTCCGTTCTCCACAAGATGACGGGATGGAGATTAATGCTGACACACAGCTCCCTGGCCAGAAGTGTGAGAACCCCACACAGGCTGTCATGACAAACGGCTCTGCTGCTTACCCTGCATTCGCCGGGGACACCTCACTGGCTTCATTAGCTCACCATGGCTCACTGATTTTCATACTCACTTCACTACTTTCATTTGCTTTTGCACAGAGGGTAGGTCCCCATTATTTATGTTTGGAAAATGCATTCGGGCAGTTCCCAGAAGCACTTACAGAGCACTTATTTTATTGCTGGTTTATAAACTCAGGGCTCTGAAAAGTGAGGGATTGATGGCACTGGCTGGCATTTGGAACAGCCCAGGAATAGGCAGGCAGGGAGAGAGTTTCCAGGAACGACTCAGGAGATGCACTCTGGTGCAACCTTACAGGTCTGGACAGCCCTGGCCTTCATCCAACTTTTGCAGGACTATTCAATCCTGGTCACCTCTACCAGGGGCCTTCAAGTAGAAAATTCTAGACTGGTCACACCCTGTTTCTGCATGATCTTCTTTACATATACCCCACCTCCACCCCCACCCCCCAGTTAGGCAGATTCTGGCTAACAATTTGGCCAGGGAGAATCCTCATTGGCTCACTAATAAATCTGCTCCGCTTAAATCCAATTTATGCACAAGTTAAGATCTCACTCCATAAGGTCGTTGATCCACTTTGAAAACAAAGGACAAACAACGACGTCATGGAAACCAAGTTCAAGGGCAGTGTGGTTTAAGTGAAGAAAGCTTTAGGCTTCCTCACCATCCTATATACCATAGGACAACAAAATTCCTATCTTGAGTGAGTAGGAATTCCAAGAAAATATATAATCTCATCACTACCAGGATTTTCCAAAATAATGTTTTGTGCCCAGAACCATAAGCAGAAATCCTATGCCTCAAGCAAGAAGAATGGAACCTGGAGAGAGACCAGCCTTGGCAAGGGACAGGGGGGAGACAGACCAGAGTGGGACTCTGAAGAGCCATAGGAAGGCCTAAGGATCACACATCTGGGGGTATCGACTTTCATATTTATTGCTTCAAAGATGACTTTTTTGTGATTCATGATTGCATGAAATTATGCTGCTATTGTAGAGGAGTGAAAACAATCATCTTAAAGGTATTTATAAAATAAAAATTAGGGAGCATCAGGAAGAAGCCTTGACCATAGAGATAAGCAATTTGGGAAATTGAAGGACAAGGCCATTGGTGGTCTGGCTGTCTTAACATCAGACACCATTAGTTAAATTGTCCATGACCACTGACTAGAAGATACTGCGTTCCTCTAAACTGCAGCACCTGAGGAAAAGCCCTGCTTGTCTGATCTTAGTTTTTAAATTGTCACTACCTACCCCTTACCTCTTCAGCTCTTCTATTTCCCATCCTTTGTATGATTCTGGGTGAAAAAGAAACACCTTTCTATGATGTCTTCTGGGACTTGTGAAGGGAGAATTGCTGATACCTGTCTCCACCTAATCCTGATGGGAACATGGGCATGTCACAGCTAATTTCCCCATTCTTTACCCTAGTTATATCCTAACCTGAATCCTTGTTTCCTTGTCCCAAAATGTACTTATCCTAAATCTGTGTATGACCTCACTATTTACCAGCCCACATGTCCTGATTTAGTAGTTCTGTCCTGATGTGTGTGTGTGTTATTCTTTACCTGTGAGTTTGTGGCAATGTGCCCTGTGCTGAGAAATAAGAAGAGAGAGTAGAAAGGTAGAAAAGCCATAATAATGTAATTATCTTAATACAGCATGGCTCACCAAAAAGGGACTTAATAACAAGCACTTTTTCATGGTGGTGACCAACTTCTATTTTGTCTTCTTGGGAAGACAGAGATAGTAACTCCTTTTTAAAATAGTGTATCTCTAAATTACATGAAAACTTTTTTTTGGCAGCAGGAATGAAGGGAGAGGGACCTGATCCAGATCTACATTTTCATATAACAAAGATCAGCAACTCATCTGTCATGTGTAGTCCTAGTGAGTTGCCTGAGATCACTGGGAGGTAAATTTTCTTGCCTATGATCAATCACTAATATGTTTCAGAAGCGATTGTTGTACCCAAGTCTTATCCCTCCCTCTCCCCTCTGCACCATGCTCCTTCTCAAAAAGGTTTTGTGGTTGTTGCTAATAACAATATTTATAATAATATAATGTTTAATTTTATATGATTATATATAACATCATATAATGATATAACAAATCATCTGATATCATATGATAGATTCTATAATCACATATTAATTATAATAAGTAATATATATAAATATTTAATGTTATATATCATATAAATATTACATATAATTATATTAATTGTAATAATAACTCTAAAATCCAATCTATTTTCTATCCCATGAAGGGTAAGGGGAAGATAATGGCCAAGTAAAAAATTTCAAATCAGAGTGATGAATAGTGGAGCCTTCACATGCACTGAGATCTTTATGGTGGCTCTGAAAGCCTGGCAGGAAACTATAAACACTGACCATTAGACTTTTGCAATATTGCTGCATGGATTAGCTTCCTGGTCCATATGATTCAATTGCTTCTAGAAACCAAAGAAATAGTTGTGGTAGCATGGGGTGGTAGGCAGATCTACTTGAAAACATCATGTAATCTACTTTCATGGAAGACAGAAGAACAAATGATACTTCTTTGTGTCACGGTACCACAAGAAAGCAAGATACACCAGAGTAAATCAGAAATACCCCTACCCCACCTGCTGGAAATGCTTTGCTGCAGATGGTGCTAACCACTAAAGTAGACCTACCAAAAGGGTGCATGAAATGGACTGAAGACATGAATACTTTCATTATATGCTGGTACTATATTGGTATAAATTGAAAACAGATCTTACCAATTACAGGCAGGAGCTCCATACAAGATTTTTTTTCCTCAATTTCAAGTCACACAACAACATATAGCCAATCAGTACAGTGAAATCATAAGAAATAACTTCATCCCTAACTCTAGATCAGACAAAATGAAAGATGAAATTAAGGACTACTAAAATCTGAAGAAGGAAAGTGACCTGGGGGTCATTGAAAATCTTGACTTGACACAAAGAAGATGAAATTCTACCAAATAACAACACCGGTGACAAATGCAAACCTGGTATCTCAAACAATCTTGAAAAAGAGATGGGCACACTTAGACTGGAATTTCTAAAAGCCCTTCTTGAGACTGAGTCATGGCACAAATTCAATTAGTTAATCAATTATACCAAAACAGAGTAATTTTAAAATTGGTGTTTTCTGTAACTCTTGTGAATAATGGATCATTGAAGACATTCTCCCACAGTACTAGAAGTGTGAAAACATTTCAGGAACTATATGAAACAGTATATATGATGGCCATTGCCATGGTAAGAACCATAGGAGGAAAGATGGCACTATAAAGGAACACTCATAAGGACAGGCAGCAAACACCACCATAGCAAAAATGACTTGAAAGAACTGGTAAATATCTGAGTAAAGGCTTAGAAGATTACATCAGCATCTAGCTGGTATACACAGTAGAAAACCTGAACACCATATTATTCAAATAAAGAAAACACAAAAGAAAGAATGTAGATTGGAATCTGGACAACAGAAGCAGAGCAGAAATTCTAGACAACTTTAACCAGTAATTAAGACCAAAATAAAAGCTTACAGGGAAATGAGAACTCAAACCAGGGCAAGTAACAAAATAAATAATTGAACATCAGTCAAACACTACAGCAGAAGCTTGAAAAGCAAAGAAATCAGAAGAGAAAGGGAACCCCTGAAGAAGGAGGATTTCTGGTCATCTATGTGATCACAATAAGTCCAACGCAACAAAGATGCAAGTTGGATCCAATAAGAAATAAAAAGTTTGGGTAGTATAACAAATGACAGAAATTAAATCAAGAAAGGTGACTAGCATTCTAGTTTTTCTGAGAAATTGGGAAATCACAGGCAGTCATAGGGAGCTCACATAAAGCTCATAATATTTGACTTCAGAAAAGTACAATGATTATCAGCAAAATGTTTGTGTATTTTATACAAAGAATTTATAGGTTCTATCACAAAAAAAAATTATAAACACCTATAAGAAAACAATATATCGTCTAAACTGATTAGGGCAAAAAAAATGGGGCAGAGTGTCAAAAGTCCCAGGGATATAAAAATCAACTTATTATTAATTTAGTAAGTATTGAACAAGCTGTCCAAAGTGCCATAACATTTATACTGCCTAAAGAATTTGACTCAGTTCCATATTCATGGTTTATTCATGTACTATAAATACATATGTGTGTATTAGAGCCAAATATAAGAAAGATGCTAGAGTATTTGGTGTCCAAATATTCCCTACCTAAAACATGTCATCAACAAAATAAAATCAAGACTATGCATGTTTGTTACAAGTATTCTGTTTTTGTTTTTGCTTTTTTTCATAATGGTTAGGGAAAGATGGGAGAAAGAAGGGGATAGGCTTTTGTTTATTAAGAAACAAAATAAAAATTTAAAAATAATGTCAACAACAGTGAATAAAACATGGTACTTTTTCAGGGAAACACTGTCAGTTCATTATGGTTATGTTTAGCCTTGAATGAATTATCTTCTCTCCAAAACAAAGCTAAGTGTGATATCCAAGTTAAAGAGAGAATCAAAGTAAATCATATTATTATCACTTGCTGTATATGGATGACATCAAGCTATTTGGCTCCACTGAAAAACACATTAAACATCTCCTTCATCTTGTGGAAGTATTCTCCAGTGATCTCAAAATGTCATTTGGATTCAATAAGTGTAAAATTCTCAATGTATGCCAAGGAAAGATAGAGACCAAAGGCTTCAAGCTTGAATCCAGAGGCAAAATTAAACCACTGTTCAAAAACAATCTTTATAGACATCGGGCAAGAAAACCTAAGAATAAAGCTATCAAGGAGATGTTGTGGCTGAATATGTTAAGAGACTTATTGGCATCCTGAAATCAAAGCTTACTGGAAAGAATAAATTAAAGAAATTAATCCCTGTGCAATACCAGTCCTGATATACACCCTCAGAACTGTAAGAATAGACCATAATTGATTTAGAAAGTGTTCTAACAATAAAAGACAATGTTAATGAAACATAAGACCCATCATTCTTAGATGTGACCCTAAGAAAGATTATATCACCAAAGAGGAAGAAAGAAATTGAGAAACATTCTCAAAACAACTTATAAATGGGTCAAAATCTATACAGGTATTTTTGGAACAAATATATATCACTTGACCAAGCAATAGTAAAGACTGACAAAGGGTGTACCCACCATGGGATTTCAACTGTAACTATAAATAGTGGCTTATCTCTGAAATAGATTCTATCCATTTATAATCAAAAGGCCCTCTCTGGATGATATCCACAAGAATTCAGACAATAAATGTGTCCTCAAGGAAGTATAAATTAAATAAGTGAGTCACACATATTTGTTTATAAAAACATGATGGCAGTTCAGGACCAGTCGATCCTTATCAGAAATTACAGAAGGGTTATCCTGGACTGGACTTAATGAGCAAAGCAGATGATGCAAAAAAAAACTGTGCAGGAAAATTACTACATGCTATAAAAATTTAGCATCTACTGAATAACTAAGTTATTTTACAACCTGGTAGTTAGAATTGTACACCAGAGACTTACTATCTTTCATGGACCAACAGATGACAAATGCCCATCCTGCAAACACCCTTGAGAATTCAACTAGTAATAGAGCATTATCCCAGACCAAACTGTTGCCCACAATCATTTCAACATACAAACTTCAGAAAAATGTTTTAAACAGAATTCAATATACCAAAATGCTCATAATTTCTGAGAAAGGAAAGCCTTCAAAGCATAAAAACCTAGCAACAGAAGTCAGAATAATGTAGTAATGGGATAAGGTATGTATCATCTCTGTGAATCTGTTTGCTATTAGAGATGAATCCAGTGAGCTTACGGAAGATAAATCTATATCCAAATATTTTATTCAATTGTAAAAAGCAATTATTGTACTCTGTGCAAGAGTCTTTAGAACTTTGGATATGAAAGAATAAAAGTAAGTTAGAAACTTGTCCTCTGACAAGTTTCCTATCTGAACCCCAAAGAAAAACATGAAAACAACAAAATAGTAGTAGTAGTCTATCAAACATTAAATAAAATAATAATAGAAGGACAGACAACTGGGCCAAGAGAAGAAATGTTAACTTAAATTTATATAGCACTTTAAGGCTCATAGTTTTCCTCCCATAAACCTCAGAGGTAGTATAAATGTCAACCTGACTTTACAGATGAGGAAACTGAAGCTTGGAGACAAGGAGTGGCTCTCTAGTTATATGCAGGCTCACTGTCAGGTAAGACCATCCTTTAAGGTATTATGTGAGTGCTATCTTTGTCAGGGAAGGGAGTATCCACCCTGACAAAATCCCAGTTTTCAAAAAGATTGAAGTCAATTGAATTTGTAGAAATCAAATTTCATTTCCTAACGAACTTCCATGGTAATTTCAGAGTTGTTTCATCTTCACAGATATCTAGTTGGTAATCTCTTGGCATTTTAGCTCCCAGAACCCAAGATCAGACCTTATAATATCCCATTTTCTTAAATGAGGTATATAAGTAATGTGGTCCCAAATGAAATGTACCCAAAGTAACTTTTGTATTTCTTTGTTTTGGTTTAATTACCACTTTGGACTATTCATTCCATTGTTGGTACAGATACAGGATTAACTAAGTTCCTAGATGTGACTGATCATAATGGCCCTGTGTGTGACTTAGAGGACTAGCAGACATTCTATAGCCCTGCCTGGGCTATACTCTGACAAGCAGTGCAAAGAAACAGCTCCCTATTCCCAGGAAATTAGGGAATGACCATCAAGACCAGAAGAAATCAATACACAAAACTCAGTTCTGGCCACACTTATTATCATGTCATTGGTTTCACAGCCCCAAAGGAAGATAATGTTCTGTACATCCCTTCCCTTAACATTTTCTCCCCTCTTCTCTACTTCTAAACCTCAATCCCTGTACAGTCTCCTGGTACAGATGTAGGACAGCTGTTCCAGATGTAATTCCCCCCTGCTCCTTCCACCTGAGGAACGTTTAGCCAGAAGCGATATAGACACTGTGAGTTGCTTAGACAGTGTAGATCTGAGGAGAATATGAAATATCTATCCAGCAGTTCTATAAAGTTTTTTTGTTTGTTTTAGATATTTGTCCAAATCTACTTATGAATCTTACTTTTTAAAAACACTTCTTTAGTGGTAGGGTAAATAAATAGCTGTCCTATACCTGATGAATCGCCTACTTTATACAGTAAATAGATCCTTTCCAGAAAGGATCTAGTTAATTCCTTTTGGAAGAGCCCTTAGATGAATCATGCTGTTGTTGCTTAGTAGTTTTCAGTTGTATCTGACTCTCCATGACCATGTTTGCTGTCTTTCTGACAAGTATATTGGCGTGGTTTGCCATTTCCTTCTCCAGCTCATTTTACAGATGAAGAAACTGAGGCAAACAACGTTAAGTGACTTGCCCAGGGTCACACAGCTAGCAAGTGTTGGAGGCCAGATTTGAACCCATGAAGATGGGTCTTTCTGACTCTAGGGCTCGCACTCTATCCATACCTAACCTTTATTTAGAGAGCTTTTCCCTGTAACTATGGGATAGAACACCAAGGGAGATAAAAAGAGTCAGTAAGTGAAAGAAAAAAGTCTGCCTTCTTCTCTTTTGGGGTCAGGCTCTGCCAAGATTGAATCCAGATCCACCAAAACTAAGAACTAGAGACCCTTGTGAGTCCTTGGATCACATAAATAATAATAAAAAATAGAGAGCTTGAGACAGTGGAAAGAGTATTATATTTAGAATAACAAGACCTGTGTTCAAATCTCAGCTCTGTGACTTGCTCCCTGTGTGACCTCAGGTAAACCATTTGATTTCTCTAGATCTCAGTTTCCCCATCTGTAAAACAAATAGTTTTGACAAAATGTCATCCAAGCTCCCTTCTAACTCTGTTTATGATCCTATGAAGTTTCGATTTCATAGATGGAGCCAAGTTTAGGGTTTAATAAGAGAGTGGATCACTTGTCCTCAGTCCATCTGAAGAAAGAAGTCACAGCTCAGCAGCTGAGATCCTGAACTTTCTGCAAAAAGACAAGCAATATAGCCAGTCTCAACTATAGGAAAAGCCTAAGAGCCTATATTTGGTTAAATGTTTATTCACTAGTGGGACTTCTTAAATATTTCAATGTAGCCCAAGTATCAGAGGGGGAAAACTTGATTAAAAACAAACTGGAAAAGAATCTCACCACAGTAGTGCCTCTGAGCAGAGTTAAGAGATTCTTTCTTTCATTCCTTCTTTCCTTTCTTTCTCTTCCTTTCTTTTCCTCATTTCTTCCTTACTTTCTCTTTTTTCTTCTTTTCTTTCTTCTCTTTCATCCTTCTTTCATTTCTTTTTTTTTTCACATGATTTAGCTGCAAAATAAAGTATGATTTGTTAATAGTACCACACATGATGGGGAAGTGCAATAGGGGACCATAAGCCTGTGACATTGAAACCTCCTTCCTCCCACCCCAAGAGAGTCTTGCTCTCATTCAGTGGAGGGCCCAAGGGCTCCCTGAGCCAAATGGGACGGGGGTATTCACCAAGCAAATATGATTTGAAGCATTCCATAACTCTAGTGAAATCCCAGAACTGAGCTCTGTATGAAGTGAGGAACATTTTCCAATTCTTCAGAGCATAATCTGTTATTGAGGATTAATCTTCTGTCTGAGGTGTCGTGTTGTGGGGATAGCTTCTAAGAATCTCTGGTCATGACTAATGATTTGCAGATTCAGACGCCTTTCTTTCTCCCCTCCATCTTTCTTTTTTTTCTCTTTCTTTTTTTGTGATGTTCAGTGTTTGTGAAATGTATGTCTTTTGTTATTAACTCTGAGCAGCTGGAGAGGAGCCCTTCCCATCTAATGTATGATCTATCCCTACAGTCATCTTCCCTTCTAATCATCTTGTGGTATTTGATTTCTCCTTCTCTACTGAATAACTTTTCCTTAGAAAGTTGGGGAGAGGGTATGGAGACCTTAGTCTAGACAAAACCCATGGAATTCCAGAATGCCTTTAAGATGGTTGACCTATTGCTCTGGGCTGCCTGGGCCTGCCCTTGGTATGATTTCCACTGGGAAAATTGCTGCCCAGTCAGATGCCTTTCTTAATGCAAAAAACATCATACCCTCTCCTTCCCCACCCTCCTCTAATCCCCAGTGCCAGTTAGCTTACTTTTTAAATACCCACCAGGAGGGTAGCGGATCCTTCTATCAGCCAATGTCTTCCCTCATTTTAATTCCATCAAGCTGATGGAAATCTTCTTCCATTCCTCCTAGAGGAGTAATACTTCTTTATACTTCCTTTAAAAGCTTGTAAATGGACCACTCCCAGTCTTACATCCTTTACAACATTCAAATAGGCCACTCTGGGTGAGACTTGTTGTTGTTCATTCTGGGAAAGGACCAACATCATGGAGTGATGTCTTCACTTGCACGTGAATCGGATTTAAGTGAGATAGAGCTATACAAAGTCATCAGCCCCACTCTTTCCTCCAGAGTCATGGGAATCTAGTGGCAAGACAAAATGCAAGGACAACTGGGGCCATGGCATCAGTGGTGAGAAATACTCAAGGTCTCACACTCTTTACAGAGTACAAAATTATCCACTCGGAGTCTGAGAGAGGGTTTTGGCGTAAATGCGGTTATTCTGGGTCCAAAAGGAGTGAAACCTTTATGTGTCCTTGACTGTCACCTGACCCTGACATTCTTGAAATTCATTAGTGATCTGGACATGATGGAGGAAGAATGGAATCAATCTGGATTCCCCTCTTTCTAAGCAGATGATTCAAAGCTGCTTAGATACTATAAAGATATTATAAAGTTTAATTTATGTAGCCAAAAAATCTGTGCAATGAAGGGAAAGGAAAAGCACTGGATTCAAAGTCAGAAAATCTGGCTTCCAATTTGTCTCTGTTATCTAAAGGAGTTTGGGTAAGTTAGTTCCCTCTCCAGGCTTCAAAGTCTTCCTACGTAAAAGTGGACTAGAGCAAATATTCTTAACCTCAATCCATAAATTTATTTTTAACACATTTTGATAACTGTTATTTCATTATAATTAGTTTCCTTGGTAATTCTACATATGTGTTTGATTTGTATGTTCAAGATCACACAGGTAGGAAATAGCAGAGTTGGGGTGTGAACTTGAGTTGAAATTCAGCCTCAGACACTTAGTAGCTAGCTGTGTGACTCTGAGCAAGTCACTTACCTTCTCTGGGCCTCAGTTTCTCCACCTGCAAAATGATGGGGTTGAATTTGATGGTCTTTAAGGTCCCTTCCAGCTCTAAATATATGAAGCCACATACTTTGACTCTGATGGAGGGATTAGAGTTTATGAAACCTACTTGATCCTAAGAACAATTCTTATCAAGGCTTAGTAATGCAGACCTGCACAACTTGTGGCCCTCCAAAAGATTTCTGGTGGCCCACGAGAAATGTAGAGGAAAACATCCTCAATATTTTTCACAAGCCACCTGAAATCCTTTTGTATGACAGCAGGCCATAAGCAGCACAGGCTGCAGGTTGTGCAGTCCTGGAATAATGCCTCACATATAGTAGGTACTTAATAAATGTTTTTGAATTATTGAAGCTTAGGAGGTAGGGAGTGATTTGTTCTCTAGTTCACAGATGAAAAACCTGGGGCAATCAAAGAGTGTAAATGACTGGGTCAAGAGTATGAGTTTATAAGTACCAGAGAAGACTAAAGTCTTCCAGTTCTGATGCCCGTGATCTTTCCTCCATACCCATTGTCTTAACACAAAGGAATGAGTCTTTAATGCTAGAATTTCAGTCACTGCCTAAAGGTCTGGGGGAATGGAGAAGATATTTTCGATCAGGGAAAGGCCTTCTGGTTTTCTCTCAAGGGATAGGCATAAGGATTGTACCTATGTGTGTGTGTGTGTGTGTATGTGTGTGTGTGTGTGTGCGTGTGTGTGTATAAATATAAAAATATATACATGTGTATATGTGTGTGTATGTGTGTGTGTATACATACATACATACATACATATACACAGAGAGTGAGTCCTTTACATATCTATAAAAAATCTGGCCACTGGACTCAGATGACTGTAGAGGAAAAAGTGAGGCTGCTGACTTTGCACTGCCTCTCCTCCCTCAAATCTAATTCAATTGAAGTCATGGCATCATCTTCCTGATGTCATGGAACACTTCTGAGAACAAAGGACAAACCACACACATATAACCCAGATAAGGAAACTTCTATTCATGACCTTGAACCCAACTCTTCCTACAAGGCCAACTCTCTTGCCAACATTTTCCAAGCAACCTCTAGGCTGTTATCTTTAGAATCCTAACACAAGCTGACTCTTCCTACAGAGGCCCAACCCTGCTGTTTCAATCCACAATCCCCCATGTAGCAATCCTAGAGCAATGAACTCCCTCCAGAGGCATACATAGTTTGTGAGTTGCCCATATACTCACTCTGGAATTGCCTTTCCATTGGCCCTCCCCCATACTATCAAGCCCACACCATGTTCTATGCATGCCTATGTTTCCCTTCATGAAAAAAGGACCATAGAAAGAAAGAATGTAGGGGAGAGAGGAGGGAAGAAGGCTTATAGATGAGAAAACTAAGCATTAGACAGGGAAAGAATTCACGTGTGTGTTTATGTTGTGTAACACATTCTTTTGGGGGCAACTAAATGAAGCAGTGGAAAGGACAATTCCTCTTACCAAGTTCAAATCTGGCCTCAGACATTTATTATCTGTGTGATCCTGGGCAAGTCACTTAACCTTGTTTGCCTCAGTTTCCTCATCCATAAAATGAGCTGGAGAGGGAAATGGCAAACCAATCCAGTATCTTTACCAAGAAAACCCCATGGGGTCACGAAGAATTGGACATATCTGAACAAAAACAAGAACACATTCTTTAGGAAGGATTTTTGGCAATCTTCCTTTTCCTGTTACTGAAGGATTTAAGGTACCCTATTGGCTGAGCTTCCATTCTCCTGTAAACCCTTGCCTCTTAGATCTAGCGATTGTTAACAAATCACTTAGATATAAGTAGCATTGTAAAGAACAAAAACAATTTACCTAAAAGATTCAACATCCTTAGCAGCAGGGGATACCCCTAGCAAATTACCTCATCTCCTCTCAACCCCCCAGGGATAGGAGGAAGTTGTGAGTTCCACCTGAGACAAATACCACTGTCTAGGTCCTGACAGGAAGATCAATCCAGGAAACACAGAAACATTGAAGAAACAACTTGTTCAAAATGACAAAGCAACTGAAGCCTTGCACTGATATTAGATATAGAAACATTACTTCTACATGAGGGATGAGAGCTGCCTAGAGACTGGAAGAATGTGGGCCCCATCAAGCCTGCAAATAAAAGAATCATCTCGAGTGATAGCACATCTTATAATGTCAGTGAGACAGCATTATTACCCAGTGTTCCATGCTAGTCAAAGAGAAGGAAAAATCTTCAAGTTTTCAAGACCCCAAACCCCTGTTTTTAAGGACCCCTTTTTTGGCAGTCTGGTAAAGCCTATGGATCCCTTCTCAGAATAACATTTTAAAACTGTTTTTAAAAATAAGATTACAAGGAAAACTAATTACATTGAAATACAGTGAATCATTTTTTTTTTTAAGTTCATAGACCCCAGGTTAAGAAATCCTGACCTAGCAGGATATGATATGTAACGTGACACACCATTTTTCTTTCCCTTGTTCACTCTTCTCCCCTCCCCCAGTCTTCTTTCCAGGGTTCTTTTCAAAAATTCCTTCTTAGGAACATCACCATATCATGCCCCCAAGCCTCGTAGAAATAGGTACAGAAAATGTCTTGACCTAATGATTCACAGATCCAACCCAAAACTTTTTGGGAGATGTAGTTGAAAGAGAGTCCTTGCCATCCCAGTTACAGGTCTGCTTTAAAATCTTCTGGGAAACTTTGGTCCTTTACATATGTATAGAATGCATATATTCTATAAGAAGCACTGTCATCTTTGTCAAACATTGCCTAACTCTATGGGACACTGTGTTGTGTATCATTTCTACCCTTGATCTCAACCCCTTCTATCCATTCCAACATATTACTCCCAGGATCCCCTCTCCCTCTTTAATCCTGAATTTCTCCTCATTCCCTGTTGTCTATAAACATATTTAGGTCTCCTTCATCCTTAAAAAAAAAAAACATACACTTGACCCTACCATCCCCTCAAGCTATAACTCCCTTTCCTTTCACAAACTCTTAGAGAGAAAAAAAAGATCCTATTTATACCCATTGCTTTTACTTCCATTTGTCTCACTCATTACTCAACCTCTTGCAGTCTGCCTTCTGGCCTCATCACTCATTTGAAGTTGCTCTCTCCAAGGTTACAAATGATCACTTGACAAATGTTTTCTTTTTCTCAATCCTTATCCTTCTTGACCTCTCTGTACTCTGACATTATTGATCCTTTTCCCCTGGATACTCCCTCCTCTCTGGATTTCTGTGATGTTGCTCTCTCTTGGTTCTCTTACCTAACTGGTTGCTCTTTCTTAGTCTCTTTGACTGGATCATTATCCATTAATCATCCCACCCCCTGGTCAAAGGTATTCTCTAAGGCTCTCGCTAGACTTTCTTCTCTTTCCTCCTCTCCGTGTGTATGTCTTCATTGACTTCCACAATTCTAAACACCTCAGTTCCTCTCCTACACTCCCATGGTGCATTACTCAACCACAGTTGGACACATTATACCTTGACCCCAACACAGTGATGTCATTTTGGTCCTCTTCAAGAACAAAGGACAACAATCAACCAATTACCTGTAGCATAGTTCAACTAGATTTCTCATAGACAACTCAAAGTCAATATAGTCTAAATAGAACTCATTATCTTCTCCCTCAAACTCACTCCTCCTTTTAAATTCCCTATTTCTATCAAGGACACCACAGAGCCAGCGTGGGACTTGCCCAAAGCCTGTTGAATTGGATTAGTTTAATGCCACCTGATGTCACCTGATGACTAAACCTATTGAATTTCAATTTGGGATAAAAGAAATCAGTATATGGTATGGATCAAAAGAGCCCAGTTTCAGCTGAGACTGACCCAGTTCCTGGCTCAGTCAATCAGTTCATGGAATTTTCCCACTAGGATAGAAAGTGGGTGAGGTCTGGTTCAGAAAGTAATATGCTGGTAATCGATATGTGAGAGTGAGACAAGGATTTTTGTCTATGTGGTATCTGACTTCTTGGAACAAGGTTGAACGACATGCTTAATTAAACAAACTGGGAAGTCAGATCCCTGAGAACCTATTTCTCCTAGCCAGGGAGAGAGTTTCTTCACAGGAGTAGAAAAACTCACCAGGTTAGAAGGAGGTGATAGGCACACACTGTCTCTATTCCAGCCAAACCAGCCTGCTTTATGTTTTCCCAAAACCCATCTCCCTCTTCAGTACCATTGTATAATATACTCCCTCCTTCTCTCTGCCAAGAAATGAGCTTCCTTCAGGGATCAACTCACATGCCATCATCACCTATGAGAAGACTTTCCTGATCTTCCCCACCCCTTTCCCCCTTAGTTATTAATGCTTTCCCTCTCCACAAATGATCATGTATATATTTATTTGTTCATATGTTGTAAAACCCCTCCCCCAGTAGAAGGGAAGCTCAATGAGGGCAGGGTCTGGTTTTCACTCTCTGTTTATGTCCCCAACAGTCACTAAATAAATATTAGAATTGGGTATTGGTTTCAATTTGGTTTCAAATATTGAATTGTATTGGTTATAAGTTCAATATATAAAATTATACACATAAAACCAATTAGTTAAAATCCATTCGGTCAATAAGATCTGATCAATGGGTTTTGGAGTGGGGTGGGGTGGTAAGAACTATTCAGTAGCTCTGATCTAGATGGTGGCTCTTTTTCTCTAAAAACATTCAAATAAGATCCAGTCACTAAATCTTTTCCAGTTAGAAATGAAAAATTAAGATAAAAGAACTGCTAATCACCCAAAACCTTCCATGGATCTCCAGAAATATACCTACTCAAAATTCCAAAGGAAGAGTTACAGGGACCTATTGTTTTGAGCCAACAGAATAGCCATAAACACAACTAAGAAACTTCTGCAGAATCTCTGCAGAGAAGTTTAGCCTCCTAATGGGGCAACTCTAAGCTTGTAGAAAATTTTAATGTTCAGAGAAAATGGTCATCAGAACGCCAGTCCTTTAGGTCCTAAGTCACAAAAACTGTGGGTGCCATCACTGACAGCTTTATCAATCAGCCTTCAAAGTGAACAGCTGGAAAATGGGGATGTTAAAAAAAAAAAGTTAAATAATTAAAATCAAAGTCCTAAAACCCTTCTTATCCCTTCTGCACTTAGTACAAACATTCATATTTACTTTTTCATTGTCTTCACGGCCCCAAGAACACAAAGGTCTCAGCCAGACTGAAATATTTAAGGAGTAACAAAACTCTAGGTTAAATTAATATCTACATTCAAACAGTAGCAGCACAGGGCAAATGCCAAGTTATTTTTACCCGAGAGAGAGAAGGGGGGAGAAGGAATATATTAGTGGAAACCTTCGATCTGAAGGGCTGAAATCAGATCCCAGTAAAGTATTGCAAAGCTTGGGCATTTTAACACAATCTAACCTTTTCATGTTTCCACTGAATCTCTCTCATTGAGCTTGAGGCTCCCAACTAACAGCTTTTCTCCAGCGACAATGAACTGGTAACAAAGTGATCTGGGATGTTTTGACATGCAGCATCAATTCCCCAACTGTGGTTTTCATAGACAAATCAGTTATTCTAGTTCATTATGGGGCCTGAAGTAAGTTTTCCTGTCTGAATAGAAATGTTCATTCATTTCACTCTCCATTCACCCAGGAAGAAAGAACAAAGGGGGAAGGCGGGAGTAAGCAATGCTCCAGTTATTAAGAAAATGCCCCAGAGTTTTCCTTCGAGACCCAATGCGAGAGAGATAGAATGTCACCCAGCCGGCCATGGAAAGTTCCATGAGGAGATCTGGGGCTTTCCAGGAGCCAAGAGCCAGAACTCATGGAGCTAAGTAGAGAGATCAGCTTGTTCCCAGGACCGCCAAGGCAGTGGCCCCTCAACAAAGCCACAGGGCCAGGGAGAACAGAGGCGTCACCTTCCCAGAGCTTGGGTTACAAGGGATGAAATCTGTCTCCAGCAGTTGGGGGTGGGGAATGGGGGGCATTATCAGTATTTGATCAGTAGCTTACTTACTGTAATGATAAGTATCATTAGCATTTATGATACATTGGAAGATGAGCTATGCCCCTTTGAGCCATCAGCCAGACCCCAGTCAGGCAGATGGTTTATACTGGCCTTCCTCCAGAGTCCAACTGCCTGCCCAACCTGCCCACTGCTCTTCCTTCTCCTTTTGCTAAGGCTCACAGAACACAGGTGCAGGATGCAAGAGACACATCTCAGGGCCTCTTGGCTTTCATAGCCCCAGCCTGGCAAAACAGAAAAAAACCCTTGATAGGGAAGACAAAACTCCTTCACTTCTGAGCCCACAGGCATGTGAAGAGAAGCCGGGGCCATGTGTTTCTGATTCACAGGCATCCTAGCGCTGTTTTGTCAACACCACACCAGATCCAAAAAGTTGTAAAAGCTTCTCTCTCTCTCTCTCTCTCTCTCTCTCTCTCTCTCTCTCTCTCTCTCTCTCTCTCTCTCTCTCTCTCTCTCTCTCTCTCTCTCTCTCTCATCTTTGACAGCTTTTCCTTTTGAATCAAGTTGCTGAATTTAGCAAAGTAAAAATGTTAACTCAAACCTCAAAGATTTGAACTGTGGCTGGAAACTCACAAGGCTTGGATATTCCAGATTGTTGTCTTTATCACATGAGTCTTTTGTAGCCTTAGACTATGAGCGTAACAAGGGGGTAGGAAGAAATATGAACCCCCAAAATGATACTGCTGTGGAGGTCATCAGATTCCCCATTTAGAGGCAAAAGACATTATAAATCAAGTCCAACCCCCTATTTTACGGAAACTGAGGCCCAGAGAGATTAAGGGTCTTGCCCAGGGTCCCACAGGTAGGAAATTTCAGGGGAAGGATTTGAATCTGGCTCCTCCAAGTCTAATGTCAGTGTTCTTAGCCAAGCCAAGGTTCAAGCTGACCACATTCCTCTGTCTCTCAAATCAATTTATTTCCCCTAACCATACCACCTCCTGATGAAATGCAGAATTTGAATGCACTGAGGAGCCTAAGTGTGTTGGAAAATCAGTTAGGAAAAGACTGTGGATTAAAAGCATGTCTTGGTGGCAGTTATGTGCTCTGTGTTAAAAGTGTGTGTATGTGACAATAGAGGGGAAGAGACAGAGAGAAAGCGAGGGAGAGAGAGAGAGAAAGAATAGTTATTCCTGAATTAGGGGTGTGGATGGCCTAATGGGGATATATACATACCTATACACACATATATACAACAGAGGTGTCATAGAATAGTTGGGGAGGTGGAAAAATTTTGCCATCAGCAGCCCTCAGTTCCAAAACTTTGACTCTAGGACAGTTATTCTACCTTTATGGGGAGCGGCCAGTTCAAATCTGGCCTCAGATCCTTGTTAGTTGTATGACTCTGGGCAAGTCATTTAATTTTGTTTGCCTCAGGTTCCCCATCTGTAAATCAAGCCAATGAAGGAAATGACAAACCATTCCAGTATCTTTGCCAAGAAAACCCCAATTGGAACAACAAAGAGTCAGACACAAATGAACAACAAAGTCAGGTTTAGGTTGGAAAAACTGTTAAGTTTAGGGGCACCTAGAGGGCTCAGTGTATAGAGTGCTGGGCCCGGAGTCAGGTGGACTCATCTTCCTGAGTTCAAATCTGGCCTCAGACACTTGTTAGCTATGTGACCCTGGGCAAGTCACTTAATGCAATTTGTCTCAGTTTCCTCATCTGTAAAGTGAACTAGAGAGGGAAATGGCAAATTACTTCAGTATCTCTGCCAAGAAAATCTCAAATGTAGTCACAAAGAGTCCTGAAAAACAATTGAATAACAATTTAACATCTATGCACCTTCTCATTAAAATGAAGAGGAAAGACTAGACAACCTCAAAGAACTATTTCAATTCTGACATGTCTATCTCTCAAAGAGACATATGACTCTTGCAAAAAGACAAAAATAGGTTAAGTCACAAAGATCTTTGTTTCCAAAAATATTTTTTTATTTCTATTTTTATTTTTCCATTTACCAAATTTTTTATTTTTTTATTTAAGTTTTCAACATTCATTTCCACAAAATTTTGAGTTCCAAATTTTCTCCCCATCTCTCCCCTACCCCTACCCCAAAACTCTGAGCATTCTAATTACTCCTATCACCAATCAGCCCTCCCTTCTAACATCCCTCCCTTCCCTTATCCACATCTTCTCTTTTGTCCTGTAGGGCAAGATAAATTTCTATACCCCTTTACCTGTATTTCTTATTTCACAGTTGTATGAAAAAACAATACTCAACAGTTGTTCCTAAAACTTTGAGTTCCAATTTCTCTTCCTTCCTCCCTCCCCACCCATCTCCAATGAGAAGGAAAACAATGCAATATAGGCTATAAATGTGTAGTTATGCAAAAGACTTCCATAGTAGTCATGTTGTGAAAGACTAACTATATTTCCCTCCATCCTATCCTGCCCTCCATTTATTCTATCCTCTCTTTTGACCTTGTCCCTCCTCAAAAGTGTTTACTTCTAATTACTTCTGTAAACAATTCAACTTTAAAAGTCCCTTATGATTTTTTTCCTGTTTACCTTTTCATGCTTCTCTTGATTCTAGTGTTTGAAAGTCAAATTTTCTATTCAGCTCTGATCTTTTCATCAAAAATGCTTGAAAGTCCTCTATTTCATTGAATAACCATTTTTTCCACTGAAGTATTCTACTCAATTTTTCTGGGAAGGTGATTAATGGTTTTAATCCTAGTTCCTTTGACTTCTAGAATATCATATTCCAAGCCCTTCAATCCTTTAATGTAGAAGATGCTAGATCTTGTGTTGTTTTTCCATGGTATTCCAATTATTTCTTTCTGGTTGCCTGTAATATTTTCTCCTTAAGCTGGGAACTCTGTAATTTGGCTACAATATTCCTATGAGTTTTTCTTTTTTGGCTCTCTTTCTGGAGGTGATTAGTGGATTCTTTCAATATTTATTTTACCCTCTGGTTCTAGAATATCAAGGCAATTTTCCTTGGTAATTTCATGAAAGATGATGTCTAGGTTCTTTTTTTGATCATGGTTTTCAGGTAGTCCCATAATTTTTAAATTGTCCCTCCTGGATCTATTTTCCAGGTCAGATGTTTTCCAATGAGATATTTCACATTGTCTGCTATTTTTTCCATTCTTTTGTTTTTGTTTTGTAATTTCTTTGTTTCTCATAAAGTCCTTAACTTCCATCTGCTTCATTCTAATTTTTAAAGAACTATTTTCTTCAGTGAGCTTTTGAATCTCCTTTTCTATTTGGTTAATTCTGTTTTTTAAAGTGTTCTTCTCCTCATTGGCTTTTTTGACCTCTTTTGTTATTTGGGTTAGTCTATTTTTAAAGGTGTTATATTCTTCAGCATTTATGGAGTCTTCTTTAGCAAGCTATTGACTCACTTTTCATGATTTTCTTGCATTGCTGTCACTTCTCTTCCCAACTTTTCTTCCACCTCTCTTACTCGATTTTCAAAATCCTTTTTGAGCTCTTCCATGATCTGAGACCACTGCATATTTTTTGGAGGTTTTAGATGCAGATGTCTTTACTTTTATGTTTTCTCTGATAGTATGCTTTGTTCTTCCTCATCCAAAAGGATGGAATAAAATACCAGTTCACCAAGAAAGCAACCTTTTATAGTCTTATTTTTTTCCCTTTTTGGGCATTTTCCCAGCCAGTTTCTTGACTTTTGAGTCCTTTGTGAAATGGAGGTTATTCTTGAGGAACCTATAAGTTCTCAGTTTCTCCAAGGTGGCACAATCAAGGGAGAGGAGTTTACTCCTCTCCTGGCCTGCACTCCGATCTGGAGGCAACCACAAGCTTTTCTGCCCAGGATCTATGAGTAGAATTCCCTCTCCAGAGCTCCACCACAACAGTGCTCTTCTTTACCCTAGGTCTGCCACTTAGAACTGAGACCCAGATCAGTCGTTAGATTTCCCCAGGATCTGTAGGTCAAGGGCTCCAAAAATAGACACTGCTGCTATAGTGACTGCTGCCACCCTGGGGCTGGGGCTAGGGCCAGACCCTGCTCCCTTCTCAATCAGGTGAAAGAACTTTCTCACTGACCTTTGAAGCTGTCTTTGGCATTTGTGGGTTGAGAAATCTGGGAACTGCAGCTGTTGCCCATGATTCCACAACCTGAAGCCTGCTCCAGTCCTGTCCCTGCCATGCCCCGGCCAAGGCTAGACTGCACTCCACTCTGAACTCAGTGCAATAGACCTTTCCTGTCAGCCTTCCAGGCTGTCTTGGGCTGGAAATCTCTTTCACTCTGTTGTTTTGTGACTTCTGCTGCTCTAGAATTTTTTTAGAGTCATTTTTATAGGTATTTTATGGCTATGGGGATAGAGCTAGAGCTGGCTGCTTTTACTATCTTTCTATTTGCTTTCCTGAACATAGGTTAGAAACCAACCAATCTAAGAATGGACAACTCCAGCATTGGGGGTTACCTTATGGGTAAGTCTGAGTTCCTGAATTCATTAATGAGATGCCAGACATTCAGAGGGAGATGACTTCTTGAAGGAAAATAGGACAAGCCATAGGGAATCTGGGACTAGAGCATCTAGATCTTACAAATACTTCATGACATTGCAGGTAGAATATTTTTTGTTTCCTGTATTTATTTATTCCTGCCTGTCTGAGAGTTCCTTTGCATTTTATGGGTAGGTAATTTTCTATTTTGCATAACTGCAGATAACTTCCTATTGTGGGTAATACTAAGATCCATACTTGATATTCACA
Source organism: Bettongia penicillata ogilbyi (assembly GCA_023548195.1). Lineage (NCBI taxonomy): Eukaryota > Metazoa > Chordata > Mammalia > Diprotodontia > Potoroidae > Bettongia > Bettongia penicillata. The sequence continues at coordinate 4,192,283 of JAJHZJ010000413.1, forward strand.
CTTCACGTTAAATGTCTTTTTGAGAGGGGATTCTTTTATTCATTTGTGGAAAAATCTGAGACAAAAGCTGTACAGTATTGTTTTCCCCTCTAGGTTAGAAGAAAAAGAGACAACCTGTCCTTTTCCCCAACTCTTCACCCTACATATTCACATACTCAAGAAGACCTAAGTTCAAAAGCAACCTCAACTCAACATCCATAAGCAAAACCTCAAAGAAAAATACACCTTGGGCACAAGTTCAACTAGAATATCTGTAAAAGATGAAGCAAAAGGTTTTTTTGTTTGTTTGTTTTACAAATAAAATAAGATTCCTAGAGGGGGAACAAGGAAAAGAAATGAGAATTATGAAAGTAAGTATGGGAAAAGAAATTAGCAAGAAGTATGAGCCTTGCCCAAGCAATAAATTCCCTAAAAATTAGAATGGACCAAATAGATATAAGCTGTTGTCCGTAAGACAACAAAAATGTTTGAAGTAAAAAAAACCAGAAAAATTGAAGAAAATAAAAGTTATTTCTTAGCAAAAACAATTAATCAGGAAAACATTTCAAGAAGGAATAATTTAAGAATCACTGGTCTCTCTGAAATTCATGACTCCAAAGAGGCTAGAGACATCATCTTTCAAGAAATCATAAAAGAAAACAGCCCAGATTGCTTAGAATTAGAGGGCAAAGTGGAAATAGAAACAATCTACTGGTCTCCTCTGGGGAGGGGGGGTGAAACAAGAACAAAAACAAAATGAAAATTCCCAGGAACATTATAGTCAAAAACTTAACTTCTATCTGAAAGAAAATTATTACTACACACAACCAGGAAGAAAGAATTCAAACACTGAAGACCACAGTCAGTACCACACAAGATTTAGCAGGCACTACAATGCAGTGGAGAGTTTGGAATATGATATTCCAGAAAGCAAAAGATATAGACTTACAACCAAGAATAACTTGCTCAGAAAAACAGAATGAACTTACAAGGGGAAAAAATGGACCTTTACTGAAATTGAGAACTTCCATGCATTTCTGATGAAAAAGGCAAGAGTGCATAGAAACTTTGAAGGGTAAACACAGGAATCAAGAGAAACATAAAAAGATAAGCATGAGTGGTCATAAGGAACTAAACAAGGATAAACTGTTTATATTCTAATACAGGCAGACAACAATGTGTCCCTCAGAAAACTATCGTCATCGAGGGTCATGGAAGGAGCTGATTAGTAGAAGGCCTGGTAGTGCTTCTGCTGTGTTTTGATGATTTAAAAGAATAGAAGGGGAGGGAGAAAGGAACATACTAAGGGCAAAATATAAAGAAAATTATCTCACATAATTGGGGTGGGGAGTGGGCAATACTTGAACCTCACACTTTCTTCTAAGTTGGTCAAAGGAAAGAAGAAGACACATGCACCCTTGAATGCAGAAATATAGTTCGCCCAACAAGGAAACAAGAGGGAAAAGGAAGGATGGAGAGAGGAATGAGAGGAAAATAAAGGAGAAATTAGCCCTAAGCAAAAAAAGTCTAACTAAAGATTTATTTATAGTAATTCTTTTTTCAGAGCCAATATATTGGAAACTGAGGGAGTGCCCAACTGAAGAAGGAATGATTGAACAAGTTGTAGTATATGGATGTGATAGAATATAACTGTGCTGTAAGAAATGATGAATGGAAAGCTTCAGACAAACCTGGAAGACTTGAACAAACTGAAAGAGAATGAAGTGAAAAGGACCAAGAGAATAATTTATACAAGAACAATATTGTACAGACAAATGACTTTGAAAGATTTGTGAACACTGATCAATGTAAGGAGAAATCAACATTCCATGGAATTCAAACAATACTACTTACCTCCAGATAGAGATGATAGACTCTGAGAGCAGATTAAGATGCATTTTTTGCAGGAATTTGTTTTACTTGACCATACTTGTTTATAACAGGTTTTTTTCTGTCTTTCTCAATTGGGAGTGGGGATAGAGTGCAAAGGAAGATTTTTATTTATTTTTTTAAAAATTAATTTGAAAGAAAACAGCAGAGAAAGTAACAGGGGATATTTAACTTGGAAAAGAGAAGACTTGGAGAGAGGGGACACCTGAGGGTAGTCTTTAAAAATTTAAGTGACCATCCTGTGTAAGGGAAACTAAGCTTGATTCCAGAGGGAAGAGCTAGAAGAAAAGAGAAAAAGTTCCAAAGAGGCAAATTTTGGTTTAATTTAAGAAAAGGCTTCCTAAAAACTAATTGTGTAAGAGTGGAATAAGTTCTGCAAAGTAATTTTGTCTACTACACAAGAAGTCATTCCTACTACTGTCTTACTCCTGTCCCCAACTTCATAATGAGGCATTTTCTTCCCTAGAACAGAGCAGGACAGTCTCTCCACTTCCAATATAGTCTGAGTAAGTCCCAAAAGTTCAAGGACAGTAGAAGATTTTTCAAAAGCTTAGGCCTAGCTACTTCTTCTCCACCTCAACCCCACTCTCCAGTCCTTGCCCACTCTATCTCCAATGTACACACAAAAGACAACGTATAAAGAGCATGGGTTACCCCACCCAAATTTTTCTTCCTTCTCATCCCATTCCTACCACATCCACCCACTATTCCCAGGATCAAACACCCTGACCCCCTAAAAAAATATTCCTCCCTACTTGTTCAATATTCTTATACTATACTCTCCTCCAGGAACTCTACAATCTAGTGATGCTGGATGTCTTACAGTTTCTCCCATAGGACTTTCCATCTCTCAGCTTTGTAACTTTCCTCTAGTTATGCTTCATTCCTGGAATGGTTACCCTTCCCCTTCTCCCCTACTCCTGGCTTCAGGATGCAGCTCAATTCCTGTCTTCTTCAAGAGACTTTTTCGGAAGTCCTCCCCACCCCACTCCATCACAACCTCCCATCTGCTGGTACCTTCCCTCTGAGATTACTTTCCACCTGCCTTCCCTATATCTTGTATGTATTTAGTTGATTCCATGTTGTCTCTTTTTCTCAAATTAAAATGTGAGCCCCTTTGAAAGCAGAGACCAAGTTTTTGCCTTTCCCTGTATTCCCAATGTGCCTGGCACATAGTAAACATTTAATGAATGTCTATTGACAATTTACTATTTTCACAGGTGTCTTCAAGAAGAGAATCTCATTGGATTTAAAAATCAAAGAACCATTGAATGCTAAGAGTTAAAAGGGTTGTGAGATATCACCCAGTTCAACCTCCTCGTTGTACAGGGAAGGAAACTGATGTCAAGAGAGAAGGGAGTTGCCCAAGGACAAAGGGCACCCTGCTTAATTTGATATTTCTAACCCAACAAAGCCCTCCTTTTCCTGTAAGCTGAGGTATAGGAGCTAATGGGCCACACACTTCCATTCTTCTAGTCTTAGGCTAGACCTAACTGCATTTACATACTATACCTATTTCCCTTAAAGACGTATCAGTTCTTACACTTCTTGTCATAACCCCTCTCACCTTAAAACTGGAAGCTAGCATGTCAACTGTTAATTATCTGAGGGGCTATTATTCAGTTTGTGGATTATTTGAGTTTCTTACTTCTATATTACTTTTCCTCCTTTGCTTTTTAACCTTAATTCTTATCATCATTGCTGTCATTGTCATCATCACAGAAGTACTGAGATACCATGGGTTCATAGATGCAGGTTGCTACATAACACAAATACAGTACTTCCCCCACTTCCAACATACTTACAGTTTAAAATACTTATAGAAACATAAACTATACAGTGAGCAGCTAAGTGGTGCAATGGATAGAGCCCTGGTTCTAGAGTCAGGAAGTCATGAGTTCAAATCTAGCCTCAGGCTCTGACTAGACATATGATTCTGGGCAAGTCCCTTCACCTCTGTATGACTCAGTTTCCTCATCTGTAAAATGAGGACAATAATAGCCACTGCTTCCCAGAGTTATTGTGAGTATCAAATGAGATGACATTTGTAAAGCACTCTTCAGTCTTTAAAATACTACATAAATGTTAGTGATGATAACACTGATGATGACAGTGATGAAATAAAAGTTGAAAACCAACATGGAACATTGGAAAGTGGGAAAAATTTTGGAGACAAAGCAATTACCTGGTATTAAGTTTTTGATTTCTTCTACATAGTAGCAGTGTGACTGGGCAAGTCACATCTCTCTAAACCTCAGTTTCTTCATCAATATGGTGATAACAATACTTTCATTGTCTACCTCAGAGGGCTGTTATAGGAACCTAATGAGATTTTATATATAAATATATTATATTATTATAATATATATAATAAGTTCTCTATAAACCTTAAAGCATGGTATAAATACTAGCTAATATGGTGATAACCCAAATTACCTGCAAAATGTTTCCTTGAGAGGCAGTGCATTATGGATAACATGTTTGTCTTCAAGTCCTAGGTTTGAATCCTGCTTGAGCCACTTATTAACTGTGTTACCCTGGGCAAATCACTTAACCTCTCTATACCTCAGTTACTTCCTTTATAAAATGGAAATATTGGAACAAATGACCCCAAAGACTTCATCTCTACATCCACAAATCTATGATCCTTCCAGCTCTAAACTGATACTATTTTGGCATGTTCAGCTAGGGATGATCAGACAAACTTCACAGAGAAAGTGGTATATTGAACTTGGTCTTGAGGGAAGGAAGGATTCCATAAAGGAAAACAGATAGCTCACTAGCGAGATGGCTAGAGAGGAATAGGGATGGGAGGTGGTCAGTGATGTAAGTGTCAAGTCCAATGGCACACATGAAATTTGGAGATGGTTCCTCTGTGGCATCCTATTTCCTTGGCCTCAATCCACCCAGATCACTGAGAGTTGGCCATATCCACAAGATTCAGGTGGTAACAACTTGCTCACAGACCTCCTGACGCCAAGGATGCCAAGTCAACAGGGTCCTCTGCCTCTTATACTTTATCCCTAACCCCCTTCTTTGCTTCACTCCCACCATATTACCTCAGACATTAGCCAACCATAGCCCCCTTCATCTTCTCCTCTTGCACAGCGCCTGGCAGCATCTCCCTGGCTTTATTTTTAGCTCAGTGGCCTCCGTCAGCCTGGGTGCAGACTTTGGACTCTGACACTACCAGAGGCTCAGGCTGCATCTACTGGAAGTCACTTCCTGGGCCCAGGTTATAAAAAGCCAGTTAGGACAATTTCATGCAAAAGCAGGTTATGAAAAGAAAATGAGAAGCTGGGGAGAAGTATTACAACCCAGGGGGATTTGTGAACATGTATTAACCTCCTAAGAGGGTTAACAAGGTTATTCTTTCCCTTTTAATTTTTTTTGTCCCCTTCTTTGTACCATTGGGAAAGGGTAATTGCATCGTTTAGCATTTTCACCTGATTTTCAGAGACTCCTCCCCCCTTAAATACTCAGTGTACTTTTCCCTTCTTCTACCTGAAAATGAGATTAAAATTTGCCCTCAATTTTATGCAGGGACTAACATGGGTCCCAGAATGTTCACAGCAGTCATTCAATGGCCACTAATCATTTCTTCCTATCTTTCAATGAGATTATAATGCAGCTGGCTCTGAATCCTGGTACAGCCTGACTGTGTTAAGCCCCAACACTCACCAGCAACTGCAAAATACCCTGGAAAAACAAGCCTTGAAATATCTCCTTATGGAACCGGAGACTTCAGTGCCTGTTCAACTCCAGGAGTTAAAGGAGGCTGAGGGTGGAGGGTTGGGGAAATGGGAGAAGGATTGGGAGAATGGACCTGAAGAAACATACCAAAACCTCTCATTGGGCCCCTGGGCTAAGAGAAAGCCTTATGGATCATAGGTTCATAGACAGAAAACTAGAAGAAACTTCAGGTCTAGTATAAACCCTTCATTTAACAGATGAGGAAACTGAGGACCCAAGAGGTAAAGTGACTTGCCATAGTAATATAGTCAAGAGAAAAGTGCCACATACTTCTCTATGGATTGGGGAAGATCTCTGTGAAGAGAATGTAGACAACATATGAGTAGATCAGAACCACAGAAACCACAGGACCACAGAAAACCCCTTTTCTTCATCTTGGGAATTGGAGTAAAATGGAAAGTGTACACTGGCTTTGGTGCTATAAGAACTGGGTTCAAATTCAGCCTCCATTTACTTCCTATGTCACTTCAAACAAGTTATGTCCATGGGCTTCAGTAACATCCTCTACAATGTAAGGAAGTTGTACTTAATTGTCTCCTGAGGACTCTTCCAACGCTCTATCTCTGATTCTGTAAGTCCTATGTCTCTCACTGACCTCAATAGTAAAAATAATTTGACCTTTTGACTTCCTCATGCCACATCCTCCTTGGTTGAACCCACTAAGAAAGGATTTTCCAATAAGTGGGAACCATACCCACCTTCATGTTACTCTAACACCTGCCTTATTTCCCCACTATCTGCTTGCTGTTCCCCCACCCTCCCCATTCTCTCTCTCTCTTTCTCTGTCTCTCTGTCTCTGTCTGTCTCTCTGTCTCTCTGTCTCTTTGTCTCTCTCTGTCTCTCTCTCTCTCTCTCCCAGATCTTGTAACTACAGAACAGAGGCCATACCAAACCTCAAAGCACTCTATCGCAGAGAAGGAGTTTGTTCCTTTAAGTCTTCACAGCTGTCAATGAGGGTTAGCTAAGAATAGCTCTAACAGAAATAACCATCTGTCAGGGATGATTTAGGTGTGGCTTGAGCCCGAGGCAGTTGGATGGAAGAGATGACCTGTGGAGGTTGCTTCTGGATTGAGCACTTTGTGGGCACTTGGTGAGTTACTGAATTTTTTTTCAAGTGATCTTTAATGACATCTCACCACCCTTGGGATTCTATCCACCCCCACGTATCAGGACCACACCAAGAGCCAAGGAGGGACATTTGAAGAGAGAAAGTAAGAGTCAGAAGATCAAGTATGAGGAGTTCAGAAATCTAGACTTGGAAGAGACCTCAAAGCCATCAACTCTCACCTTACCTCAACTTGCAATTCAAGATATTAAGGCTGAAGGAGGGTCAATGACCTATGCAAGGACACATGGACAGTAAGCATCTGAAACAAGACTTGAACCAAAGTCTAACTTCAATGCCCATGCTCTAGTCACTGCACCACTGAGAAGGTTCTCTAGGTCAGTTCACTCTTCTAGGGGTAGGGAGGGAAAGGGAAATCAGAAAGGAGGAGGAGAAGAGAAGAGGAGGGAAGAAAACCCAGATATAAAGAAAGAGGATACTCTCTTAAATCCTAAAATCTAGCAGCATAATTGTAGACCTGTTCAGTTTAAACTAAGATTACCCTCCATGTGGCAATATTAAATTCTCATTCTAATTGAAATTATACTTAATTTTAAAATTTATAGATTATCATGATTTAGTCATTTACTTATTCTTTTTTATTCTCATCACCTTTCTCATCAAATACAGATCTTCTGGCATCTAAAACCTTTCACATTCTAACAATAACCTAACCATTGAAGTTTGTTTTACATTTTTGACTTCATGTATCCTATACTTCTGTCAAACTGGCCTTCTGGATGTTCTTCGCGTATGAAATTCCATCTCTTGTCCCCGTGCCTTTAAATGGGAAGCACCCCATGCCTCTGATGTGCCCCCTCCTCATTCTTAAACAGTGGTATGCTGGCAAAACCAGCTCTCCAAAAATAAAAAATGCATTTAACCCATTTTATATCTAATCAGCATTTTCATCTCCATGCCTTTCTTAATTCCAGACATCAATAAACAATGAATCAAACCCTGACCGAGAGCATTTCCTCACGATGGAAATTTTGCAGTCAGCTTTTACGAACTGCCATAAACTGCTCCATCAGACTCCTCTCTTAGAAAGCTTAATTTTTTCTAAACTCTACCTAAATGCTACTTCCAGCCCAAGGATTTCCTGATTCCTCAAGTTACTCATGCCCCCCCCCAAAAATTAGCACACATATTACTTTGATGAAAATATGTTGTCTCTTCTACAGAATACAAGCTCTTTGAGGGCACAGTCTTTCCTTCTGGTCTTTGTGCCCTCAGCACCTAGCACAAAGTTTGACCCATAGTAGGTGCTTAATTAATGTTTATTAATTGAAATTATGAGGGACATACAAGCTCCTACATGCCTCAGGCAGTTCTGTCAATACTAGAGATATTTAAGTTTATCTCAGAATAGTTTAAGTCAATACTAGAGATGGTTCAGGAGAAAACGTCTTTAAATGAAATCTAGAAATGGCCACTAGGTCTGGTTTGTCAAGAATGACTACAGAGTTGTCTCTGAGGAATCTTCTCTGTCCATGAGCAATAGACAACATTTACCTGGAATTTGATACCTGCATCATTTCCTCAGGGGAGGAGGGGGGAGTGCCTGTGCTAGTAATGTTGATGTACACCTCATCTTGTTCCAGCATCCAATGTGGCCCCAGCAGGGATACACTGAACCCAAGGGGAAAGTGCCCTTAACCTCAGAGCTGCTGTTCAGTTCTAGCTCCAGGCTGATGGGAAGAAAAGAGCAAGTCATGATTCTAGAAAGGGGCCATTCCCTCCCTCCCCAAAACCCCTGTAGAACATTTTTCCTTAGACTATAAGAGAATTTCCTTGGATCACAAGCAAAACAAAACAAGGGACAGAGGGGAAGAAGAAATCAGAGGGAAAAAAATTAAGACAGAGACAGAGAGAGAGGGAGATTGAGGCAGGGTAGAAAGAGAGAGTGCCGGAGATGGAAGGAGGGAGATGACAAAGCAATAGAGATCGAAGGAGAAAAGGGAAAAGAGAGAACGTGAGACAACAGCTGAAAGAGAACATGAGAAATGAAGGAAAGGAGGCCTAATAGGAGAGCAGGGCCAAGGACAGCTATCATGTTTACAATGGAGTCACAATCATCCTTGAAGTAATCTCTGGACAGCAGTGCAGAGGTGTTGGTGTAATGTTGTCATGGTTATCACCTCAGGCAAACATTACAGCAGATCAAGACATCGACTGTTGGGACATCCTGAAGAAGTGGGATGCAAGAACTGGTTTTTTTTTCTTCTTCGTAGGAGTGCAGCCCCTTATAGGAAACTACATCTAGCCAGAAAAGAATAGATTAATGTGAAAGCTTCGTGCACACCTGGAGAAGCTAACCATAAATCAAAGTGGTACAGAGGTCAGAGGTGCAAGTCCTTTCCTCCATCCCCCTGCCTCACAGGCTGGGTTAGCTGTGCTAACTCTATCTCTTTCTTCAATAACTTACTGAAAAGAGAACAAAGCATAACTGAAAAGGCTGCAGATTTGGAGACAGAGGAATCAGTTTTTGGGTAATCTTAGGCAAATTACCTCATATCTCCTGGCTTCAGCTTGCTCATCTATAAAATTCTGGATTGGACAAGGTGACCACCACCCATTTTCCTTTGAGCTCTAAATCTATCATTCTATAACTTACTTCCACCCCCACTTCCTGGTCCTTTTTTGCTCAACTCCTCCTCCCCATCAGCAGCACTACCACTACCAAATATACAATGACAGTCTTATGCCAGGTCTAACCTAACTCCCTCTTGAAGTAGATCTAGAGATATTTCTTCTTTCTTCTTCCATGTCTATTAAGAATTGCATCCATTACATAATATACCTTTGAATATAGCCTCAGGCTTGGCATAAGTAATGTCTTCATCTCTGCCATGTAGCAAGATTTGGGATGTGGACAATGGAATGAAGGATGTTCAGCATGAGCTGGTAGGCAAGCGTGCATTTTCATCACTATCGTTCTTATTTCAGCTGACTGTTTGAGCCCCTACACCCCCCCACCCAAAAACTTGCAAGAAAATGTTCTGTGTTCCAGCCAAATTTCTGCCAAACGTGTGTGAGTCCAGGGAGGTGGGGGAAGAGGAAGAAGGAGAGAAAGTGCAAGGCAAGGAGGGGGCCAGGAGATGGCATTTGGAACCCAGTTCTTCCTTCTACCTGAGACTAGCCTTTCAAACAAGTAACATCAACTGCTCAGGTAATTAATTTGAAAGAAATATGAAACATGACGGTTCACTGCAAGCTGCACACTTATCTGTGGGATTTAAATGTGCAGCCAGGCAGAAGAAGAATTAGGTGTGCCAATGTTACTGACAATAATGGGAGCTGTGGGTTTTAATTCTCGACATACTCTTGGGAAAATTACCCTCCAGACGAGTGCAGGTACAGCATAATTGGTGTGGGCCTATTTGTTTGGACTTGCCAAATGGGCTCCTTAAATGTTTGAGCTGGTGCTAGAAGTGTTTTCAAAGTGCCTACATGCTCATCTTAAACACACACACCTTATTAAAGGATTTGATTTGACATTTAACAATTTTGTATATTAATATCTTCTCTCCCCCTTTTCCCTAAATGGCCTAATCCATCTAAATCCAAAGCATCAGAAGTCATTACCCAAAAAGAACAAGATGTTGCCCGAGCCACCACGGCCCGATATTGAATTTGCGTGAGCTGAGATGATTCAGGCAGATTTATATCCTGCTATTTCCTGACTGGCGAGCAGAGCCTCACAGGTTTGACTCTTGGAGAGCATTTGTCTGAACAGTCTCACTTCATCACTTTGAAAGGAACGGACCATGTGCCATCTGCTGGAGCAGTGCTACCTTAATGACATGGGGGAGGGGGACATGGGAGAGGGGGCGGGGTACAGGGACCGGATGCCTTTGAGATCTCAGTCCAGGATAAAGGATCTATGCCACAAATCCTGGGCTGAGAGAGTTCATGAAGAGAAAGATGAGAGTTTGGGGTTTTTCTCAAGTAAATTGGGGATTTCTGTTATCTCAAGTTCCTTTAGTAGCCACCTAAGACTTAGGAAGTTTTCAAAGGCTATAGCAATAGACAACCTGGTGTATTGGATAGACAGTCTGGTAGTCAAGGAGACCTGGCTTCAAATCTTGCCTCTAACACACTACACTGGTTGTGTGACCCTGGGTAAGTCAATACGAAGTCAGTACCCCAAGACAAACTCTAAGACTATAAATATGTCAATTAATTAACCGACTAACCAATCAGAACACATTTATTACGTGCCTGGCACTTACTATATTATGTTATGAGCCTGGTACTGTGCTAAGAGCTAGGGCTACAAATGTAAAGGAAAAGGTCCCCATCTCAAGAAACTTAAGGAGATAGCATGTACATATACAAGTAGACATAGAATAAATGTAAATAAATTCAAAGTAGTTAAATATAGAGTCGTTCTAATAGTTGAGGAAGCCCAGGAAATATTTCTTTGAAGATCATACTTGAGCTGTGTCTTAAAGGAAGACCGGGATACAGTGAGATGGAGGAGAGGAGAGAGTGTATTCTAGACATAGGAGATGATGAGTCCAAAGGCATGAAAATGGAAGATGGACTGTGATATGTGAGGATCCAAGAGATTATTTTAGCTGTATTGCAAATTTTGTAAAAGGCAGAAGTGTCCAGTGGAGCTGGAAAGCTAGTTTTGGGCTAAATTGTGAAGAGCTTTATAAACTAAACATAGAAATTTGTATTTTATTCTAGAAACATTGGGTGCTACTAGAGTTTATTAAATAAATTGCAAAACAATTGTTGATCAGTATTGATAATAATAGCTAGCTATAGCATTTCAAGGCTTCCAAGTGCTTTGCCAATATTATCTCATTTAATCCACTCAACAACCCTCAGGGGGTAAGAAGTATCCTTATTTTATAGAGGAGGAGTCTGAAGTAGTCTGTCATAGAGCACAGAGCTAGCAAACATCTCAGGCTCATTATGACTACAGGTCCAGGGCTTTATCCACTCAGTTCAGCTCATTGCCTAGATGATAGAAGGAATTTACTCACCAAAAAATTCCCTCTACAGAGATGGTCAGAGGTTCAGTTTTGGAATGGGTTTTTTTGGTGGAGGAGAATAATTGGAAATGATGTTCATGTCACTTTTGAATTGAAAATCCTTTCTTTTGCTCAATGGCAGAGGATAAAACTCAAGAGTGATATATATTCGTAGTGGAGGGACAGATTTAGGTTTGGTGTAAGGGAGAACTTTCCACCAACCATTCCAAAATGGAATGGACTGCCTTGGGAAGTAGTAGGTTCCCTCTCACTCAAGGTTTTCAAAAGCTAGATGGCCACTTGTCCTACTGATTGAATAGGAGATTTAAACTGTACTTTTTATTTTTATTTATCGACTTTATAATTATGCCGTATATATACCTGTTTTCTCTCCTGTTAGAATGGAAGTCCCCTGCAAGTAGGGATTGTTTTATTCTTTGTGCTTATATTCATAGCACCTGCTACAATGCCTGGCACATAATTGCTGTCGACTCTAAACCATCCTGAAGTTGCTATTGATCACCAGGCTGGTCATAGAATAATGAATGTCTTGACCTCAAACAACTGTTGAAGACTATCTACCAAGTTACAGAGGGATGGGACTTGGCTCCTGTGAAGGGAATACCTACATCAATGAAATTATAGATTCATGAAATGATAAAGCTTGAATCTCTTTTTTTCACTTGGTTGATATTCTTTTCATAATTTTTCACAAGTTTTTCCTATTACACAGCAAGGTCTTGAACTGCAATGACCTGTGTGTTCTGTGATTTTTTATCTCAAATGTAGAACTGGAAAGACTGGGAGTATGCCCTACTTTTTAATCATAGAATGTCCCTTAAAAGACATCCATGATGCTCAGGGATGTTGTACTCACTTAGCAGAAACTGGCTCAACCAGTCAATAGTTGACTGGCTCAACAATCAACGCAACAATGGCCATTCCAATACAACAGCTGCAACTTCAGAATTTATGAGCAACATGGATCAAACAGTTGCTCTGTGAAGAGAACTCCTGGCCACTTGCCACCTGACTCCTAGTTACTGCAAAGACAATTAGAAACGTTTGAGCAGTGAGTAGAGGTCACTCATAATAAAAGGTGCTGGGATTTGAATATAAGTTGGACTAGGTAGAATTAAAGGTTCTTTCTAACTCCAACATTCTAGGATTCTGTGATTCTTCAACAATTTAATTTGATTCAACAAACTTTTATTTAATTCAGCTACTATCTAGTGACCTTACATTCAGTGGGACAGTCAGGTCCACATATCCATTATGCGACCTTTGGCAAGTCACTTAACCTTTTAGTACCTAAGGCTATTCTCTAAGAATCAAAACTGAAGGGCAGTTGGCAATTTGTACTGGGGAAAGGATTTCCTAATGGGGAGTTTCCAGATCCAGTGAAATCAAAAGTCAAGCAGAAAAAAAAAAAGTGCCAAGTGCTGTTCTAGGTGCTGAACTTACAAATACAAAAAAATGAAAACAGTCCCTGCCTTCAAGGGGCTTCTGTACTACTGCTAGAAAACAGCATATACATAGACAACTAGACCTAGGATTTCACTGATGCCCTTTTCTGCGTGATATTCCTTGATGATATATCATTGTGCTCTTTCACAAGCAGGATGGCAAAGTAGCTGACAACTTTAGGGGGAAACTAAATCAACATGATGTAATGACCTAGGAAAGTTTCAAGTGTAAACTCAGCCTGTGGCTTTATTTAGCAGGCATTTTTATTTTAAAATGCTTCAAATTACCTGTCTATTCAGAAGAAGCAAACCCTTTTCAGTTACAAAAAGCATAGTTTGGGAAAATAGTCTTTAGTACCCTAAAAAAGTTTGATTTGGTCCTCTGGCTTCCCTGGGCTCTGAGAAACCTTTAAACTTTTAAGCAGCTAGGCAGTACAGTATATAGAACTCCACATCAGGGGTTAGGATAGAACTGAGTTCAAATCCAGCTTCAGATGCTTACTAGTTGTATGACCCTGGGCAAGGCATTTAATCTCTCTTTTCTCATCTGTAAAATGGGAATTACAATGGCACATACCTCCCAGGGTTGTTATAAGAATTGAACAAGGTAATATAATAAAGTACTTACCCCAAAGCCTGGCACATGCTAAGTACTATATAATTGTTAGCTATTTATTATTCTTACTATCATTTAAAGCCTGGGAGTAACTTTGGGGTACAGAAAGTTAAGCACTCAGTCCTTTGCAAGAGTTGAGTACTGTATTTCCAAAGCCATCCATTCCTGTGACCAAGAGTTATCCTAGTGAAAGTTGTGTGGAGTTTGCATTTGGTTTGCCACATCTCTCAATCAGTTCGGGGCATCAGCTGTAACACTAGCAAACTCTAAGACTCAGGCCAAAAAGAAAATTAATTATCCCAAGCTATTTGGGTTGTTGTAATATCCTCCTGCCTGTCTATGTCCAATCTCTCTCCAGTCTCATCCATCCTTCACACTGTTGCCTAAGCCAGCTTCCTAATTCTACATATTTAAGCCACTGTCTACTCAAAACTGTTCAGTGGCTCCCCTTCACTTAATGAATTAAATACCAACTCTTCAACCTGCCTGTCAAGATTCTTTGTTACTCTTTCCCTTCACGTTCTTTATATTCCTTCTATATTGCTGTCTTATTATTCATATTCTAACCCTCTCCCATCTCTCTGCTTTTGCCCCTATTATCCCTCACACACAGAATGGATGCCTCCCCACCTCTGGCTCTTAAAGTCCCTCCTTTCCTTCAAGATTCAACTCAGAATAGTATCTCCTCTAGGAAGTCTTCCTTGATCTTTTGAGTTAGAAGTGATTTTAGATCATAGTTTTAGACATGGAAGAGTGCTTAGAGGTCATCTAGTACAACCCCCCTCATTTTACAAATAAGGAAACTGAGGCCTAGAATAATTCAGTCATTTGCCCAAGGTCAGATGAGTAGTAAGTAGCAGAGTTGGAATTGGATCCAGCTCCTCTGACCTTAAAACACTCTTTTCACCATACTTGTTCAAATTTCTCCAACGTCAGGCATTCTTTTGCATTTCTCAGATTACATACATGTGTGATTTTGTATCTGTGTATATACGTGTGTGTGTGTGTGTCTATAGTAAGCTCCCTAAGGACAGAGACAATGTTTTAATTCATCTTTATAGCACCAGGGCCCTGACTGGAGTAGCCACTTGATGAATGTTAATTGAATTGATTTGAATAAGACAACAGCACTAAAAGGGATAAGTTTATGGATTTGATCAAGAATTGAAGCTGACTGATAGAGACATCTTAATGACCACTGAGTAATGAATTCCTCCAATGTTTTCACTTAACAAAAGTGCTAGTGCTGGCAAGTGTCCACAGTCTTTATATCATGCCAACATAACTATCTGAAAAATTAAAAATTCGGTCAAACAACCAGGTAGGGATCTTTTCTTCCATAATGCCAAATACTTAAGTCTAATCAGTCATTTACACGAAATTGCCCAGTGTTTGACTAATTTGACTCAAATATACATTTGAGGTCTTTTTTTTAAACCATCATGTAAAAATCAAATCTTGGAAGACAAAGCTGAATAGTCAATATGGTAGATGAAGTACTGACCTGAGAGTCAGGAGATGTGAGTTTAAATCCTTTCTAAGATACTTGCTGTGAGATTTTACTTGTTGGAGCCTCTGTTTCCTTATCTATAAAATGGGTAGAATAAAAATTGAACCACCCACCTCATAGAGAAGAAAACATCACATGAATATTTCTCTGTCACTCTCAAGTCTGACACTAATTTGCTGTGATATTGGACAAGGCTGCTTAATTTATTTTTCTAGCTCATATCTCTTATCATTAAAATTTTTCTTCATCTTAAGAATGTGGAACCTAAGGCCCCAAGATGTGAAATAATGTCTGAGGTCCCCTTCCACTTCTTACTTGTATGATTAGCCATTGAATGATGCCAATATGTACCTACATTACATTTGTAATCAAAGATGGCACTGCCCATAAGGTTGCCAAAGTATGTGGATGATAGTGAAATAACCGAGGGATAGGCAGTTGTCTGTTCCTTGAACCAGGTACATGAACTGGTACCAGCCTTTGGTTTGTCACTTCAGCCTTCATTTTCTCTTCTGCTTTCCCTCCACTTATGATACCCCACACCAAATTCTCTACATTTTTTGATCCAAGTTCCCCAGCAAATTCTTTCTCTGTTCTGCCTCATTGTCAGGATTAATTGAAAGAATGGGTCTGCCTCATATGAGACACCAAAGAAATCTGGTCTTGCCAAAATTGTTGGATCTCAATACTTTAAGTCTTTAAGGGTTTGTGGCTTCATCAGCGTGAATATGGCATCTCCCAAACATGGATGACCATTCCTCTATATCTTGGAGAGCAGCTGGGGTCCCAAGATTAATTTTTTCTTATAGCCAATCTGATGGTGAGCTTCTCCAGATGTAGTCAGACTGGACCTTCAGATGAACTTTGTCACCAGGACCAACCTCCAAGCTTTCCCCAGGTTAGTAAGACTCACAAGATTCTGTTCTCTGCTAGCATAAGCTTTGAGAACACGGGATCATCATCACACTATAATGAAACATCAAAGGAGGACTTCAGTAAAGTGAGGATTTGTCAAGTGTTTTGAGTAACTAATTAATTCATAGAGTAAAAGCATCAGCACTATGATATTATGAACAAAGCCCTATGGCTACTTCATTCCTTGGAGTCACAACGGAAGAAATAATTCTTTTTGCGTGTATTTGGTTCCCTAAAACTTAGGACAGTGCCTGACACATAGGAAATGTTTATTGCCTTATTACCTCTGCAACTCATCATCTTGGAGAATTGCCTGGAGCACTGAGAGGTTAAATTACTTTACCAGGATCACACAGCCAATATGTGCCATAGGCAAAACTTGAACCCAGCTCTTAAAGGCTCCAAGGACAGGGCCTCCCTGCTTCTTAATCAGGATTAGACAGGGAATAAGTAGCAGAGCTATGATTCAAACACAGATCCTCTGACTCCAAATCCAGTGCTCTTGTACATAGTAGGTGGTTAATAGTTGCTTAGCTCAGGTGGCCTCAAAAGCTTTTTGGAAAAATTTATGGACCTTCTAGAGCAGATCAGCTCAAATCCATATTGGAACAGTAGGAAAGAGTTCTGACTCTGAAGCCAGAGGACCTGGCTTCCTACATCGGATACTTACTACCTGTGTGTCTTTGAACAGTTACACTTCTTTCCTAGGCCTCAAATTGACTCTAAAATAAAGTAGTTGGATTTTATACCTCAGAAGTACCTTCCAGCTCTAAATCTTTGAGAAACATCTTTTCATTCCTTTTGATGGGTCCTCCTCATTCAAGGTTATAGTCTTGTAGGTTGAACAAAACTCCTCTTGCATCATGAGATGGAGACACTACAGCCTCTTTATCACCACCACCACTACCACCCACATATACAAATAGTTAGAGGTGTGGGGGAACCAGCGAGCAAAAAGATGTCAGCTCATTCGGCATTGCCCTGGTTCTACCACTCAACCTAAATCTTGGGGCTCCCCTCAATCCCTCCTGCCCTTGGAGTGCCCAGCCCAGAGAAGGCACAGGCAGGAAAGGGCTGACTCAGCATGAAAGGATGGGGCCCTGTGGTTTCCTTTCCACTCCCTGCATTAGCTGATTAGGTTCTTCCAGGGTGAATCACAAAGGTCAAAAGGGGTTCTATTTATTTAGCAACATTTTTCTCCCTGGTTGTCATCTGCATTGAGGATGGTCTTGAAATCTATTTTGACCCTACCCTGAAAATCAGCAGATATGGGATTGAAAAAGAATGGTGAGAAAACCTGCCAAGATCTGCAGAAGATGGGGAGGGGGTGCTAGTAAAATTTCAATGTGGAAGATCCTAAACTCTGCAAATGGAATGATTATTGATGTAGATGAACCTCACTGGAAGTGAGCACAATGTCTAATCGTGGGATCTGCAGCGGCAAGGGACCCTTCTGGGTCGTCTATTCTAATCTGCTCATTTTTCACAGAACAGATTAAAGCCCAGTGAATGGACATAGTCAGGAAATAGGAGACCTTGAACCCAAATCTATTTCTCTTGCTCCAAATCTTTCCACACTGTCAAAACTTAAAATTCAGGTTAATTAGGAGGATAGTCTTCATTTTCCTATACAGAAGGTGTTCTGAAAATAGACATGGCCCTGTCTGGTGCATTAAACAACATTTCATATTTGACAGAACAGGTGAAGGGCAGAGCAACTTAAAGTTAAGATGAGTGACTATCAATTGGAGACCTGTCAGAAATGAAGATAAAGGGGGAGACAACATGCAGTGAAAAGAGCTCTGAACTAGATTTCAGAAGACCTGCCTCTTACTAACTCTGTCATTAAAGGCAAGTCATATCATCTCTGAGTCTGTTTCATCTGAAAAATGGTGGGGAGGGGGACGGGTGGGGCAGGGAGAGTGGGAATGAATGTCTATTCTAATCTCTGTCAGAAAAATATTATGAGAATTGAAATGAATTATATGAAATGTTAAAACAGTGGATAAATGCAAAATATTCATATTATTAGACCTCTCCAAAATGATAACTTATCATTGGGAAAGTGGGATTTTATTTTCAAAAAAACTTGAAATAGATGATACAGATATATACATAACTCTATGGGCATACCTCAAAGATACTGAAGATTTAGTTGCAGATCACCAGAATAAAGCAAATATCACAATAAGGTGAGTCACATGCATTTTTTTGGTTTCCCAGTATATATAAAAGTTAAGTTTACACTGTTACAATATTCTATTAAAAGTACAAAAATATTATGTCTAAAAAAATACAAACTTTAATTTAAAAATACTTAATTTCTTAAAAATGTTAACCATCATCTGAGCCTTCAGCTGGTGGAGGGTCTTGCCTTGATGACTGCTGACTGATCAGGGTGGTGGCTGCTGAAGGTTGGGGTGGCTGTGGCAATTTTAAAAAATAAGACAGCAATGAAGTCTGCTACATCAATTGACTCTTCCTTTCATGAAAGATTTCTCTGTAGCATGGAATGTTATTTGATAGCATTTTACTCACAATAGAACTTCTCTCAATCCTTGTTGCTGTTTTATCAACTAAGTTTATGTAATATTCTTCGATGATGTTGTGTCTCAGGGAATGGGGAAGACCAAGGAGAGGGAGAGAGAGGGGGAAGAGTTAGTCTGTGGAGAAGTCAGAATACATATAACATTTATTGATTGAGTTCTCCATCTTCTATGGGTGCTGTTCTTTGGGTGTTCTATGGGTGACCCCAAATGATTACAATAGTAATATCAAATATATGGCATAAGTTATAATAATAGTGAAAAAGATTTGAAATATTGTGAGAATTACCAAAATGAGACACAGAGGCATGATATGAGCACACACTGTTACAAAAATGGCACTGACAGACTTTCTTGATACAGGGTTTCCACAAACCTTCAATTGTAAAAAAAAAAAAAAAAGATGCATTATCTGTGAAGCACAATAAAGAGAAGTGCAATAAAACAAGGTATGCCTGTAGACAAAGTTATAGACATAGATGGAGAGAGAGAGAGACAGAGACAGAGAATAACATACCATGGAGTATGTGTGAGGATATGCCTGTAGCCCAGATCCTTATGTACTGAAGGACATATGTGAACAGTAGCTTCTGGCTGCTCTCTTGGTCCTCATGGCAGGAGAAGAAGGACTACCAAAGATGACTGGCAGCTGGGACATTCTATATTCTATAAGCAGTAAGAAAAGATGGCTTCTGATCATTAGTCCACAGCCAAAGCTAACTCTCCCCTGGCCTTCTATTACAGGGAATGAGAGGGGATTTCTCTCTCTTTTCCTCTACCCAATAGCTATACTAACTACAAACATGGCAGACAGAGAAAGCTTTAGGTGAGCTAAACTTCAGATCTCTGGAGGTCTCTTCTGCTTTGTTTATTTCCCTGAGTGTGGTTCGGGTCACTAAACCACAATCTTGAAACATGAGAATGTACAGCATTGGCCACTACCTCATGAGTTCGGGAGGCTGAGAGTTTCTGTGCTGAGTAATAACTGATAATTCCTACATTTACATTTCTTCTTGAAGGAAAAGAGCATTACCTTAGAGAAAATTTTACTGCCAAAAAGCTAAATTCACTTTTTCCTGGGCAAAAAATATGGACAGTCTTAGTTCTCTAAACAGTACAGATCTTAGGGAAATGTCAATTATCTACCTAGCAGTTCTATAAAGTGTTTCATATTTTAAGAAAGTGAACTTATGAGTATTCTGTATTTTACATCTTTCTTTTGAGGTGGAGTAAATAGATATCATTCTTAACATTCTTAACCTTAATCAAAGAAGATATATACTTCTTTGAATAGTGAATACTTTTCAAGAAATAACCCCATAAATGCTTTTTGGGGGATACCTTAGACATGAGACATACTTAAGCCGTATTTAAAGATATTTTCCCAGGAATATTGGGGTGGAGGCAAAAATGAGTGTGAAAAAAGTTTCTCCTTAGAATAGGTGTCTCCCAGGATTGAATCCAGGTCTTCTAGAGTTCAGAGTCTGAACTCCTTGTAGATGATGGCTCCTTATGGGTCTACATACAATATAATTAATAATCTGCATAGCATATAATAATGTAGAGAGTGTGGTAGAGTGGAAAGAACAATAAATTAGATCTGAGTTACTTATTACCAGTGGGTCCCCTAACTCTGAAGAGTGATATTTTTCATTTATCTCCTTAAGAAGAAAGGCAAAATAAAGGAAATAATTGTCACAAGCAAAATAAATGTCAATCTCAGAGGGTAGATGGGGTGGGGGGGGATGGAAAGAGATGGTAAAAAAGGATAAAAAGCTTGAGAATCAAAGATCCCAGTCTAGGCTTGTTGGATAAAGGAGAGGCAAAGAACTAGGAATGGTTACTTCAATTACAGATTAATAAGGTTGATCAGATTCCTTCTTCTCCATTTCCCCCTTTGCAAAGATGGGGGAGAGGTAAAGAGAAAAAAATATAAGTGAACATGTTGGATGGAAATAGACAATTAACCAACGTAATCATGAACATGAATGTGATTAACTAACCCATAAAATGGAGAAAGAGCAGAATGAATTAAAAAATGGAATCCAAAAATATGTCATGTACAGGAAACTCATTGAGATATAAGGACTGACAGAGTTAGACTGAGGTGTTGGAGCAGAATTTACTATGTTTCAGATGAATCCTTTAAAGGCACAAGTTTTAATCATGATATAAGACAATGCAACAGTAGAAATAGACAGAGATAAGCAGGGAAACTAGATTATGCTTAAAGGCAACATATATAATGAAATAATATCAATATATATAAGCAACAAAAGACAGTTGAATTACAGAAGGAAGCAGACAGCAAAAACTAGAGACCTCAATGAACCTCCTTTCAAACCTAGACAAATCTAACCATGAGATGAAAATAAAGAAGGACATGAGTAGAATTTTAGAAAAGCTAAGTATAACAGATCTCTATACAGAAATAGAAAGTAATATACATATTTCTCAGTTTCGCGTGACACCTGTACAAAAATTCACCATGTATTCAGGCATAAAAAAAATTTCAAAAATAAAATAAAAAGATAGCATATTAAACAATTTTTACTGACCAGTCTGCAATAAAAATTATAATTAATAAAGGTCATTTGAAGAAAAGACTTAAATGTAAATGGCAACTAAATAATTTAATACTAAAAGACAGTGGATCAAAAAACAAAACAAATAATAATTTCATCAAAGAAAATTGATAACACAATACACCAAAACTTCTGAAATATAGCCACAGTACTCTTTTAGAGGGAAATTTATATACCTAAACACTTTCATCAACAAAAGGGAGAAAGGATAGATCTATGAAATTTGCGTGCATTTTAAAAATCAAGAAATGCAATAAATAAAACTTTAAAAATACAAAAATAAAAATTCTAAAACTTAAATAAGAGGACAACAAAACTGAAAGAAAAAAATCAAATGCTTAAAAAATAGAAGTGTGTTTTAAGGGGGAAATAATGAAATACATGAGCCACTAGCTAAGTATTTAAAAAGAAAGCAAAATCAAATCACAAGAATTAAGATGAAAAGGATGAATTCCTAACAAATGAAGAGGAAATAATGGAAATTATTAGCAACTGTTTTGACTGATTACAAATTACAAGCCAACAAAACTTGTAACGAATGAAATGTATAAATACCCAGATTAACAGAACAAGAAATAAAGAATTAAATAACCCAAATTCAGAAAAATAAATTGAGGATTCCATAAGAAAATTCTCAAAGGAAAAAAGAATCCAATTCCAGATGGACTTACAAGTAAATCCCATCAAACCTTAGAGAAAAAGTAATTCTAATATTACAAAAATTATTTGAAAAAACAAAGAATGACAGAATCTTAAACTCATTTAGGGCAAATATAGTTCTTATGCCTAAACCAAGTACAGAGAAAACAGAAAAAGAAAATATAGAGAATATCAATTATTTAATATTGATATTAAATACAACATTAATAATTAGCCTACAACAATATATTACAAAGATTATACACCATGACTAGATAGTATGTATATCAGAGCTGGTTTAATATTAGAAAAACTATAAACATAATAGACCTAATTATAGCTGTAGATGCAGAAAAAGTCCTTAACAAAATGCATTATCCTTTTTTTGTCAAAAAATAAGAAATAAAAGCATAGGAATAAATGGACCTTTCCTTGACATAAAAACAATATTTATCTAAAGCTAGCATTTCCTGTAGTAGAAAGATGGTAGAGTTCTTTCTAATAAGATCTGGAGTAAAGCAAAAATATCTGTTCCTACCATTATTAAATAATGCAGTTCAAAAAATACTTTTCAAAGACGTAAGACAAGAAGAGATGTACAAGAAATAAAAAATTATGGTTTTTTTACAGATGAGGTAAAAGTTTACTCAGAAAACTTTATAAGTTCACTGAAAATTAATTTAATTAATTAAAATAACTGCATCAAAGTAAGAGGAAATAAAAATAAATTCATAAAACTCATCACTCTTTATTACTAACAAAATTCAACAGGAAGAGATAGAAAAAGAAATTTCTTTCAAATAAGTACAAATTTATAAGAAATCTTGAAATCTACCTACTGAGAAATACAATACACACATGCATACATACATACATATATATGTGTTCATATATGAACATAACTACAGAATACTCTATTGTAATAAAGATAGACTTAATGTGGTCAGTTATTCATGCTTAGGTTTTGCCATTACAGTAAAAATGACAAAACATATATACACATATATGTGTGCATATATACACACATATATATGTGCATATACATATATGTATATGTATGCATGTGCTGTATGTATGTATATATGCCAGAACAATCAAACTACCAAACAGTTACTTTAAGAACTATGGTGGGGTGGGGCCATAATAAATTCATCTGAAGAAACAAAAGTACAAGAATTTGAAGGGAAATAATGAAAAAAATGGGAAGGAAAGTGGGATTACCATATCTCAAAGCAGTAATCATCAAAAACTGTACTAGTGAAAAAATAGAAAAGTTGATCTGTAGAGCAAATCAGGTAAAAAAGGTTCAGAAGTAAGCATGCATAGTAGCATAGTGTGTAATAAACCCAAGAATTCTACTTTCTAGGGTAAGGAAATACAATTCAACAAAAATATATGGGAAAACTGGAATGCGGAATGGCAGAAAATAGTTTCAGGAAAACATCTCATACTATATACACCACAGTAAGCTTCAGATGAAAACACAACCTAACCATAAAAGGTTACAATGGGAAATAATTTTATAACTACGGATAGAGAAAGAGTTCCTGAACAAATAAGGTATAGAAATGCTCACAAGGGATAAAATGGACAATTTTGATTACATAAAAATGAATTTTTTTACATGGATAAAATCAGTACAGTTATGATTAGAAGGGAAATTAACTGAGAAAACTTTTTTTGCAAAATTTCTCAGATAAAAAACTAGTATCCAAGATCTATAAGGAACTGGTATAAATATATAATAACAAGAGCCATCTGCCAATAGAAAAATGGTCAAATAATGTGAATAGACAGTTCTCTGAAGAAGAAATGAAAGCTATTAACAATCACAAGAAAAATGCTTCAAATAAAAATGACTCAGCAAGGTAGCGCAGTGGATAGAGCACCAGGCCTGGACTCATCCTCAGACACTTAATAGATGGGTAACCCAGGACAAGTAATTTAACCTTTTTTGCATCAGGTTCTTCATCTGTAAAATAAGTTGGAGAAGGAAATGGTAAACCAGTCTCTTTGCCAAGAAAACCCCAAAAGGAGTCACAAAGAGTCAGACATGACTGAAACAAATAAACAATAAGAACAAGTTCTATTTCACACTTATCAGATTGACAAAGATGCCCAAGAAAGATGATGACAATTATTGGACAAGCTATGGAAAGAGGGGCATATTAAGCAATGCATTAGTGGTGCAGCTGCAAACTAATTCTACTATTCTGGAAAGCAGTGTAAAACTATAACCCAAATTTTACTAACCTATTCATACCCTTTCACTCCACAATGCTCCTTTTGGAGTAAATCCCCTTAAGGAGATCAAAGAAAAGGGGAAAGGATCATATGGACAAAAAATATCTATAGAAAAGTACTTTCTCTTTTGTAGCAAAATACTGGAAACAAAAGGAGTGCCCATGTGTTGGGGAATGGCTAAACAAATTGTGGTTTCTGAGTGTAATGAAGTGCTATTGTGCCTTAAGAAATGACAAAAAGAACATATCCAGAGAAATCAGGGAATGAACTGATACGGACTGAGATGATCAGAAGCAGGAGAACATTGTATACTCATATTGTATACACTGTATACTCATATAACAAACCATAATTGTATACATCGTATATTCATATACCATAACTAAAATAACATAAAGAGAAACAATTTTGAAACATTTAAGAATTGGGATAAATGCAATAACAAATTATGGCTCCTATAGACAAAGGAAGCATGCTTCCCACATCTTGGCAGAGAGACGATAGACTAGAGACACAGGATGAGACATAAATGTTCAAACATGGTGAAGAATTTGTTTTGTTGGTTATGATAATGATAACCCAAAAAAATAAAGAAAAAATTTCGATGAATAATTTTCTGAAAACTCAGAAGTCAGAAGGAAATTCAGAAGACAAAGGCAAGCAAGCCAGAATTGGAACTATTGAATTAAAATTTACATATGTAGCTATACATATGTATACACACGTGTACAAGTGTACCTGTGTGGTGTGCATGTGTGCACATGCATGTCTGTGTATTTGCATTATGTGTGTGTGTATATATATATATACCTATATACACAAACATGTAATATCCAATGTCACATATAATCAGTCCCTTTTGGAGGATTATTCTTTGTAGAAGGAACTATTCATGTTTGTTGATGTTTGTAAAATTCATAATAATAAAAAGTAACAAAAATATACCCAAATGAATGTTTTCCCTTAGAAGTAATCACTTTGGAGAGTTATGCATGCTACCTATACAGATATATATGTATGAGTATATGTACAAATGTATTTTACCTAGGTAGCATAATCACTAGAAAGCTGGGCCTAGATTTATTAAGTTCTGAGCTGAAATCCTACATCAGACGCTAAATGTATGATCCTGAGCATGTCACTTAACCTTCTTTTTGCCTCAGCTTCCTTACCTGTAAAATGTGGATAATAATAGCACCTACCTTATAGGATTGTTGTGAGATAATAATTGTAAAATGCTTAGTACAGTGCCAAGCATATAGTAGGCATTATATAAATGTTTTGTTGTTCAATCGTTTCAGTCATGTCAGATTCCTTGTGACCCCATTTGGGGATTTCTTGGCAAAGACCCTGGAGTAGTTTGCCATGTTCTTCTCCAACTCATTTAACAGAAGAGGACACTGAGACAAACAGAGTTAAGTAACTTGCCCAAGATCCCACAGCTAGTATCTGAGGTTAGATTTGAACTCAGGTCTTCATGACTCCAGGCTTGGTGCTCTGTATACTATGGTGCCACCTAGCTGCCTTATATAAATGTTAGCTATTATTATATGTGCACATGCATGTTAATATATGTGCATATATGCTTACATACATGTATTGTGTGCATGCATGCGAACATTAAATGTACATAAATTACTAATGATTAGAACTGCCTATAAGTATATTTGATTGCCTCAGGAGAGAGTGAGTTCAAGACCCTCATCACTAGAGACCATTAATACAAGGATCAGTAAATGATTACTGGTTGGAGATGTCGCAGATTCGATCGGGACTAGACAATCTCTGTCTAAGGTTCCTTCCAACTCTGAGATCTGAAGATTCTGCAAAAGTTCTTCAGAACCTACAGACATGCTTTGCAGTACTTTATTCTTCATTATCAAACAAATAAATAAAAAATATCATGATGATAAAGTATGAGATTTGGATTCAGGAAGATCCATGTTCAAATCCTGTCTCTGACACTTACAAACCAAGGGAATATGGGCAAGTTAATTACTCTCTGGGAACCTCAGACAACTGTCTAAGACTTAGCTACTACTTATGAATGGGTTGCTATACTAAAATCATATTTATTTAACATATTGATAGATCTTCAGTGGTGGCAAAGTCTTCGTTCTCTGAGGATGGATCTGATTTTGGGACAAAGCCAGGAGTCTTTCAGGACCACATCTGGAACATAAGATGGAAAGCCAAGGCTGGTAGAGTAGAAAAAACACTGACCCTGGAATCAGAGGCCTGGAGTCACATCAGTGGATCAATAAACATTTATTTAAGTGCCTACTATGAGACAGGCAAAATACTCAGTCTTAGAGATGCAAAAAAAGGCAAAAGACAGTCCTTATCCTCAAGAAGCTCACCATCTAATGAGAAGGACAATATGCAAACAAGCTATATATAGAATAAATAGGAAGTAATTAACAGGGAAGTGCTGGAATTAAGAGGGCCTGGGCAAGATTGTAGAAGGTGGGATTTTTAAGGAGATCAGTTGTTCAGTCATCTTCAGTTGCATCCAGTTCTTCATGGTAGAGTGGTTTGCCATTTCCTTCTCCAGTTCAACTCATAGATGAGAAAACTGAGGCCAACAGAGTTAAGTGACTTGCCCAGTGTCACCCAGCTAGTATGTGTCTGAAGTCACATTTGAACTCAGGTCCTCCTGATTCCAGATTTGGTGCTTTACCCATTGCATCACCTAGCTGTCCTAGGGAAGATAATGGGTGGCATTAAAGTCTCACTTTTATTGCTTACTACCTGTGTGACTTTGGGCAAGTCACTTAACTTTCACAGGTCTCATTTTCCTCATCTGTAAAATGGGAGGACTGAACTCTGAAGTCCTTTCCAGGTTTAGAGCTATGATCTTACTTGGTAAAAAAAAAAAAAAAATGAGGTGTGGCTATAAAGTAACGAAATGGATTTTCTTGTGAGATTCTTAAGTTGGCACTGGAAGCAATTCCAAATGGGATATTGGAGAAACATTTTAAGTAATGACTGCAATATATAGGAATAAGTGAGTAGCCTCCCATACTTTAAACAACAATATTCATTTGGATATGTAAGTGCTGGTGAGATTCATTTTGAAAAGCAAACCATTTTCATTGAATCCTTTTTTTCTCTTCCCTCGATGCCATCTCTTCTCTACCCTACTCCATAAGAGTTTAAAGGAATCATTCACCAAACATAATGGATCTGGTTCTTCCAAAGACTTGGTCCTAATCTGCTGATTCCTAGAAGGGAGGAAAAGTAGGGTAAGAATCTCCTAAAGTCTCCAAATATAAGAGTAAAAACCCATTTTTCTCAAATTATAGGTGCCACCCAACCTGCAGACAGCAGTAGAAGATGACTTCCAGGCTACTGGGTGATTTTGATCATAGGATCATATCTATCATTCACAGTCTCAGAGGAGTCTCAGAAGCTCATAGATCTAGAACTAAAGGAACCCTGGAGGCCACCTAGTCCAACTCTTTCATTTTACAATTGAGGAAACTGATCCCTGAGAAGGCTAAGAAACTTGCCCAAAGTCATATATGGAGCAACAGAGGCAGAATTGGAATGCAGGTCCTTTGACTCAAAAGCCTATGCTTTTTGGACTCTAGCACAATGCTCATTTCAATTGACTGCAATTGGAATAAAATTTGAATGCCATTTAAATATAATGATACCATTATTATGCCTTCTCTTTCCCCTTATACACAATATACAAAGAATTCCTATGGCATGTCCCTTCTAAGTTAAAGAAGTTTTCTGGTACCAACACCTGAGCCATTCTCCCACTCCTTTTCCTCTTTGAAATGCGAAAGTAAGGATGGAGAAGGTTTGTAGACTGAAACATCTGACAATCAGGACCACTCAGTATTAATTTGCTCCAATGTTGCCCCCACAATTGCCCAAGTGACTAGAATGATGAAACATTTATCTGGAGGAAAGTTACTGCAAATGGACTTCAGTAAATGAGACATGTCCTAGACCACTAATTGTCTGTCCCAGGGGTGTCCTCAAGTTCTTACAATAGCTCTTACCCATGAGAGCTATTGTTAAATTATCAGTGTGATCATTTACATCTACAAATCAAGGCCTGATTTATTGTTTTGATTGTCTTGACTTAAGAAAATGACAGAGAAAATACTAACGCAAATTAAATTTAAAAGTGTGTTGTGTGTACTTTTTTTCCACTGTAGAATGAGTTATTATACATTTAGCTGTACACACCCTCTGCCTGTCTCTGTCCCTATTCAAGTGAGTGATTTTTCTTCATTTGGGTATTTTGTTGAGTCTTTTCAGTCATGTCCAACTCTTTATGACCCTATTCGAGGTTTTCTTGACAAAGACACTAGAGTGGTTTGCCATTTCCTTCTCTAGCTCGTTTTACAGATGAGGAAACTGAGGTAAATAGGGTTAAAGTGACTTATTCAGGGTCACATAGCTAATAAGTGTCTGAATTTGTATTTAAACTCAGTAAAAAGAATCTTCTTGACTCTAGGCTTGGCACTCGGTCCACTTCACCACCTAGCAATCCTACTCCTTTGAGCATTAGCGTCAACCAAAATAGTGAAAGAATTGGAGACCATTCCATATGCAGATCATTTGAAGGAACTGGAGCTATTTAGACTGGAGAAAAGATACTTCAAGGGAGGGAGTCTTATAGATTTTCAGGAGAAGAGGGAAAAGTGGGGAAGGATTTAGACTTATTTTGCTTAACCCAAAGGACAGAACGAGGAACAACGGATAAAAGTCACAAAGAGCCCAATTTCAGCCGTATGTAAGGAAAATCGTAAGAGTTAGAGCTGTCCAAAAATGAAATGGTCAGTCTTGGGTAGTAGTGGGTTCTTCAGGCATGGAAGGTCATTGAATGAAAGGATGTTAACCATTTGTTATAGATGGGATTCCTATTTGGGTCCAGATTAAACTAGATGATCTTTGAGGCCCTATCTGTGAGGGCCAGTTTCTCCAAAGTGCATCTATCTCTGAAATGCATGGCTCCTTAGCTCAGAGAACTGAGAAATGCCAAAATTACCCAGCAAGTGGCTGCTTTCCATTCCATTAAGAGTGGAAGCTAGGAGAGCTGGAGAAACCGGCTCAGTTATTTTAAAAATAACTTGTCTTATGAAGTAAAGGGTGTGGGGTGGGGGGGAGAAAGTTGTCACATATACATACATATTTTCACCGGTCCTTTGTCTTTCCTGAATGATGTCAAGAAAAAAAAAAGAAGAAATAGTGCAGATTGCCTCTGAATGTCGAACTCATGAGCACCAAACCTATCCTAAGAAGTCAAGCAACCTAAATGAAAATAAGTTTTGCCATCTCACTGTCCCAGATCTTTGGTGATCAGAGAGGTGCAGAATCATAACACAGATGTGAGCTCAAAAGGAACTTTATCATTTACAAATGAGGAAACTGAGGCCCAGCAATTCCTCCAGTTATCCCAAGGGTGCATGTTGTACTATATGCAAAAATACATAACACACTCAAACATAGGAAAGAACACCACCATTCCTCAGTTTTTCCTGATTGTCTAAGAACAAATATAAAAATTCCCTAAACTTTCATTTTGAACCCAGTACCATGTCTATCGCATACATTGTCTTTGTCTTTTTCTTTGGGGGGTGGGACGGATTTCTATCCTACTCCAACCTCAGTGTACTACTCCTTGCCCTCTTAAGAGAGTGGGGTAGGAGGGTGAGGCAAACCTTTACAGAGGGAGGTTTCTCAGAAGCCCTGTTGGCTCTTGTCCTTGGAGTACTCTGAAATATGCTGATGGCTCAGTGGCAGGAGCCAAAGCCTCTCCAGGGGGGCCATTTTTGCCTAATCGGTCCCTGCAAAGGTCACAGAGGTGAGTTGGCAAGCTGGGGAGGGGTAGTGAGGAGGAATGGGGAAGCAGGATTTGGGGGGAGTGGGGTCGCTCCCCTCCAGGGATCAGGGGGGGAGCCAAACCATTGTCCAGTCTTTCTTTCCCAGTCTCTACTCTCCTCCTCCTCTCTGCCTCACTTCTCGAATGGTGTCTGTCATCACTGGGAGAATCATGGCTGTCTCCATGAATTCACAAATCACCTCCCTGTCATCGCTTAGGAGGGGGAGGGAGGTGGTGTAGGGAGGGGTGGGAATCAATAACCCCATTTTCTTTCCCCACTCCCCCTTCACCATTCTCCCTCCCAGGCACGCCCCTTCCCCTGTCTCTCCCCACCCCCACCCCCACCCATTCCAGGCTCAGGATCACTAGCTGGCTAAGTTCACACAAAATGTCATTTGTCTGACCTGCCAGGAGGATCTTAGAGTTGATATGCCCTCTAGTGGATTTTTATTTAAAGAAAAAAAAACACAATGATCAATTAAAGAAGGCTGTGTTCAGAAGATGAATGAGTCTTATATGAGAATCAGACTTCAGAAAGTTATGGGGTCCATAAGAGTGTAAGGAGGGGAGGTGACTTCCAATTGGGAACCAGGTGCCCCGACATGGGGTAATGCCCCCAAATGTCACATTGTGGTTATGTACAGTCTGGATATGATGTTACAACAATCAGTCAATGCTAGCTAGAGTAGGGGGAAGAGAGGCATTCAAACATTGTCAAAGAAACAAAAAGACTGCTTGACTAAGTGCGCTACTTCTAAATCAACATTGTGCTGCAGGCCCAGTTTTAGTCATTCTGACCAATCATTGACATAAACAAAAGTCAGTAGGGGTGGAGGGAAGTGAAATGGTGGAAAGGAAGGCTAGACACCAGGAAACTCCCAGTAAGATCTGACTTCCCAGTAAGAAGACACTGACACCACTCCACATCTTATAAGAGAATTGTTGTGGGTTAAGTGACTTTTTCCTGAGTGATATAAATGACATGAGTCAGAGACAGGATTGAAATCCATGTTGTTCATCTTTTTTAGGTTTCCTATATATACTGGCTCCTTAAAAACACAATTAAGTTCTTTGATCCTATATGATTTTGGACTGGGTACTAGAGTTGGGATTACAAGTAGTTTTTAAGTTTCTGAGGGATCCTGGGAAGGCATCTGCTTCTAAAATAGGTAGAGAAATAGCTTCTCCACTAAAGCCCAACAGTGTCAGATGCTTCATCATGTCATGGAAATGACCCTCCACTCCATCAGGGAAGATCCACCCCCTAGCAGGTTCTAGCAAGTTGAAAATGCCTAGGGGAAAAGCTTAGCTATGGGTGCTTCAAACCTATTACCCAAGTCTCAATCAACCAAACCAAATTTGATGAGGTTCATTGCCAACTTGGCTATAGGATGGTGGATATGTTTTTTATCACAGGAACTTTCAAATGCCATATACAAAGCCACAGAGAGGTTGTAATATATATTAGTGGAAGGAGTACTCAGCCTGAGAAAATTAGAAATCCTTGACATATTGAAGAAGTAGAAATAGATAAAGCTAAAAACAGCACTGAAACTAACCTTATATCCAAAGCAAGACTCAAACGATCTTTCAATCAAGAAGTCCTTCTTAACTGGG
Organism: Bettongia penicillata ogilbyi; assembly: GCA_023548195.1. Taxonomy (NCBI): domain Eukaryota; kingdom Metazoa; phylum Chordata; class Mammalia; order Diprotodontia; family Potoroidae; genus Bettongia; species Bettongia penicillata. The sequence continues at coordinate 4,223,981 of JAJHZJ010000413.1, forward strand.
AAATGATTTTGGCCAAAAGCATCTCTGGTAAAGGCCTCTTTTCTCAAATATACTGAGTCAAATTTATAAAAATACAAGTAACTCCTCAATTGAAAAATGATCAAAGGATATGAACAGGCAGTTTTCAGGCAAAGAAATCAAAACTATCTATTGCCATATGAAAAAATGCTCTAAACCAATATTGAGAAGAAAAATGCAGATTATCAGAGAAATGCAGATTATCAGAGAAATGCAAATTAAACCAACTCTGAGGTACTACCTCATATCTATCAGCATGAATAATATGACAAAAAAGAAAAATGTCAGATATTGGAAGGGATGTGGGGAAATGGGACACTAATTCACTGTTGGTGGAGTTGTGAACTGGAGAACAATTTGGAACTGTGCCCAGAGAGCTATAAATCTGTGCATACCCTTTGATTCAGCAATACCACTGCTAGGTCTATATCCCAAAGACATCAAAAAAAGGGGAAAAGATCTATTTGTAGAAAAAATGTTTATAGCAGCTCTTTTTGTAGTGGCTAAGAATTGGAAATCAAAGGAATGTCCATCAACTGGGGTATGGCTAAACAAGCTGTGGTATATGAATGTAATGGAATATTATTATGTTATAAGAAATGACAAGCAGGATAATTTCAGAAAAACCTGGAAAGATTGATGCACAGTGAAGTGTATGGAACCAGAACATTACCTACAATAATAGAAATATTGTTTGATGAAGAACAGTAAATGACTTAGCTCTTCTCAGCAATACAATGACCCAATGCAATCTCAAAGGACTAATGATGAAGCATACTATCCACCTCCAGAAAAAAAAAGCTGATATTGATTGAATACATTCTAAAGCAGGCTACTTTTTACTTTCTTTCTTTTCCTTTTATTCAAGTCTTCTCATACAAAAATGACTAATAGGGAAATGTTTTATATAATTGCACATGCATAACCTATATTTGATTGCTTACCGTCTTGGGGATGGGAGAAGGGGGAAGGGACAGAATTTGGAACTCAAAACTTTAAATAAAAATGCTTTAAAAATATTTAAAGAAATATTTCTTTAGCACCAAGCACTGGGTTAGGCACTGAGGATACAAGGACCAAAAAAAAAGGAAATGAAACAGTTTCTGATCTCAATGAGCTTACATTCTATCAGGGGTTAAAATATGGACACAATTATTCAAGTAAATATAAAACAAATGCAAGGTAATTAGGGGATTGGGGGGAGGCTCTAGTAGCTGGGGTAGATCCATAAAGCTTTCCCCACCCTGACCCATCCTAATGACCTGCAGTGCTTGGGCTAGTAGATGCATCTTAAAAATATTTTTCTGTATCTGAGGAAAGTATTTCACTTATCTTATCCCTAGAATGGGTCTGGTTATAGATGGCATAGCTATAAATATAGGGATAGATATAACTGTAGATATAATTGTAGATAGTAGGTGTAGGCATGGTGCAAGTATAAATTTAAATGTAGATATGGATATAGATATATGGGTAGATATAAATGTAGGTGTAGATGTAAGTGTAGACACAGGCACAGGTATAAGTACAGATATAGATTTAGGCAAAGAGGTAGACATAAATGTGCATATAAATGTAAATGAAAGTATAAGTGCAGGTACAAGTAATGCTATAGGTGCAGATGTAGGGATAGATGCAGGTATAGATAGGGATAGGGTCATATGCAATAAATGTAGGTACAGAGACAGGTGTAAATCGAGATATAGGTATAGATATAAGTGTAGGTGCAGATGTAGATGAAGATATAGGTGTAGGTGGAAGTGTAGGTACAGGTGTAGGGTGATGCAGGTGTAGCTATGGATGCTAACATGGATTTAAATATAGACACAGATGTACATGAAGAAAATGAGGTGCCTTGGTGAATAGAGCACTGGGTCTAGTTAGGAAAGCCTGAGTTCAAATATGGCCTCAGACACTAGCTGTGAGACCCTGAGCAAGTCATTTAACCTCTTTTTGTCCTAATCTACTAAAGAAGGAAATGGCAAACCACTCTAGTATCTTTGCCAAGAAAACGCCAGGGACAGTATTGGCATGCTACAGTCTTTGGAAGTCATGAAGAATCAGACATGACTGAATGACGCAGGTGCACATATGGATGTAGGTGTTACTGCAGATGTGAAGTATAGATGAACACTTAGATATAGGTCTCAGTGTAGACATAGATGTAAAGGTAGTATGAGTGTAGATATAGGGTCAGGTGTTGGTGTAGGTGAAAATGTAGGTGTGGGTGTAGCTTCAGAGTTGTAGTTATGATTATGTCTTTACTATAGCCATAGAGATAGGTGGAGATATTGTATAGACTAATCTCCCTATTTGCTTATACTTCCATCTGAAAATATGACACCAGAAGTCCATTCCTTTGGGTCTAGAGAGCTATTTTTTTCACTTTTCAAAAGTCTTCTATTAAAAAGGAAAAAGCTTTAGCAGTGTTAAGCCCTTAACCGACATCTCACCTAATGTCCCCTCACAGTAATGTTTGTCGAATTTGTGATCTCTGAACCTGAAAGGAAGACCTTCCTGGGGCCAGACCCAGACTTGGAAAGCAGGGAAAAATCAATGATGGGAAGGGTTTGAAGAAACCAAAGACAAAGTTCTCCAAAAATGATCATTTCTTCATGGTTTTGCCCTTCTTGATCCTTATAGTTCAAAACATTGACTTGCCTGTGTGGTTTCTACCATCAGACTGCCATCTCCTGAATGGGAGAGATCTTTTCCTCCTGTGTCTTGTGCCTCCCTCACAGAATCTGACATAAGATTCTATACCACAGAGTATAATGACTGATGGTAACTGACAGATTGGTCAATGTCTCCCTAATGTACTCTGGGAAAGTAAATCCTAGGAGGGGCAGCTAAGTGGTGCAGTACATAGAGCACCAGTGCAGGAGTCAGGAGGACCTGAGTTCAAATGTCATCTCAGACACTTGACACTCACTAGCTGTGTGACCTTGGGCAAGTCACTTAACCCCAATTGCCTCATCCTGGGTCATCTCCAGTCATCCTGATGAATATCTGGTCACTGGATTCAGATGGCTCTGGAGGAGAAGTGAGGCTGGTGACCTGCACAGCCCTCCCTCACTCAAAACAAAGTCAAGTGCAAGTCATGTCATTATTTCTCTGGTGGATGGCAACAAAGGATGTACACACACACACACACACACATCCCGGGGATTTTTGACATGTCTATAATACTTGATGATCTATTGTGTACTTCACATATATGGTGAAGCCAGTAGTACTTAGAACTGGGAGGGCTTTAGAGATCTCATTTCATAGAGGAAGAAACTGAGGCAAAAAGAGTTAAAGGAAGTTACTCATTCAAGATAGCAGAGCTCAGATCCAAACCCAGGTCTTCTGAGTCCAAATCCAATGTTCTTCCCCTACACAAGGCTGCCTCCTTAATCTCCCCAAGCTGGCTAAAGAACTCACAGTGGTTTTCTTAAAAACCCTTCTTTCTCCGTTCTTCCAAAGCACAGGTTACTACATTTATGGACCAGATTCTTTAGGAAGGCATGCAGAACTGAAGATGATAGGATATGTAAATTATTGCCCAACAACCTTAAAACCTTTAAACAAACAAACTAGTTCTAAATCTCCCTTTGAGTTGCTCAATCTTTTCTCTCCCTGTCCATTTCAACAAAAATCTTCCTCCATGTCTTCAAAGATTTGGAGGGAACCTGATTCTGAAACCTGAAAGTCCAGCATAGCAGTTTCCTTGCTGACTTTGATGTTTAACCTTACTGGCTTTGGAACCTTTGCCAAAAGCAGGTGGAAACAGGAAGCAGCTCTGGAGGGAACAGAGAGAGAAGGCTATCCATCTCTTGAGCCTGTCTTCCATTTCTTTGAGAAGCCACACACAGAGCATGATTTATCATTCAGGCTTCTTCCAGTATAAACATTCTAGTTTCCAAAAAAGAGGAGAAGATGAAATGGTGATGATTTCTAATCTTTTAAACCTCTGTCTTGGTTTCACATCCAATATACCCTTTCTCATCCCAGAAAGGAGAGATGGGTAAAGTTTGTTTTTTGGGGGGGGGCAGATAGATAAGGGGTGGGGAGGAAGGAGTTAGAGTAGACCACTTGAAAATATGCAAAAGCATAGGAGAATAGAAGCAATAATCAAGCTCTAGGGATGAGATCTAAGAGCCAGGAGGACTGTTTCTTCTCCTCAGCTACCCAGGAAGCAATATTCTGGCAAGCACTCTCCTGGGAACCCTGTCCAAGGTGCCTTAGGAATGGAAATGGAAATGAAACTGAACATACATCCATGAAACAACATGACAGCAGGAGATCCTGGCGACCCAAAAGGACTGGGCCACTTCCAGTTTTTCCTGCTTATCACCACAACAAAATAAAATTCAAAAAAATTAATAGAGACAGATGAAAACAAAATAGGAAATAAAAAATTATCAGATATCATTTGTGAGAATTTTTTAAAAATACTTTTTAAAAATTTTTTTATGTACACTTAAAAGAACTGGTATAAAGGGGTAGATAGAAAGTTAACCTCATACCTGAGAAGTCTTAAGTTCAAGTCTCTGCTCTGACACAAATTGACTATAATTTTGGGCAACTCACATCACCTCACAGTCCTCTAAGACTCTAAGTGACAGAAAAGGTACCTACCTGTATTGATGCAAAGAGTTTCCTTACCTAAGGGCTCTCTCTACCAATATAATTACCAATCCAGACCTTATTCCTAAATCCTTTATGTTCATCAATATCGAGTTTCATATAATGTCACGCACAATTGATACCAAGCTTGGCAAGAACATTAATGAGCTTTTATCCTATAGCTAATCAGAAATAATTCTTTCTCTGTCAAACTTGAAGAGGAAAAGACCCAAGCAAAATACTTCTTATTCTGTCCTTTCCTTAAACTCCCACTCCCACTATTGGCCTTGCAGGACAGCCCTTATTAAGTTGAGTATGAAACCAACTCAGAAGCTTGGAAAGTTAGACTCTCTTCCAGAAAATCAGGAAGGTCTTATAGAGAAGGCAGGGTTTGGAAATGGACTTTGGAAGAAGGGAAGGTGGAGGCTATACCAAGTGGAGGTCAGTGGCTAGAGGGAAGTGGCTTTGCTGGAGAAGAATGAGAAACAGCATGACTGATTAACAGGTAAGTAATGAGGTGGCGGAGAGAGAGCAATCCCTGAAGAAGGGAAGAGGAGGGGAAAGGAAAGAGAACAAGCATTTAGGTGACTACTATGTGCCAAGCACTGTGCTAAGAATCTTACAAAAATTATCTCATTTGATCCACTCAACAACCCTGTGAGATAGTTACTATTTTTATAGCAGAAGTTTGAATTCCAGAATAAGGATCTTTTATCTAATATAAGTGGCAAAAAAGAATTCCCAACTCACCAACCTCCCAACTCCAGGTTCCTAGTTGAATGTGGGATGAAGCAGAGCCATAAAGGACCTGGGAAAGTTGTCTTAGAGTCTATATTTCCCTCTGCCTGTCCTTGAAGGCTACTACTCATTGAATGGAGCCTGTGCTTTTAGAGATCCAGAAAATCTGAAGATGCTCTCGACTTTATTTTCTGCAATTTGGCTATTTAATGAACACAAACTTCTCAGAAACTCAGGAATGAGGTTAGAGAGATGGAGATCTGCTGGGGGTACGGGTGAAGCAGCTGAAAGGAAAAATCAATTAGCTTGAGACAAAGTAAGAATTTTAGTAAAATCTTAAATAATCATTGATAGTGGTAGTATCTTTTTAAAAAGTATTTCAGACACCATCCCCTACTATTGATCCACTGAACTTAGATCAGTCGGGGGGCAAGGGAAGTGGGCAAGGAAGACAAAGAACAGTCAGGAAAGCAGGAAGGGTTGAGGCAGCTCAGGAAGGTATATTGAATTTAGAGGCAGAAAAATCTGGATTAAAATGTGACTCCAACATCCAATACTTGTGTGATATTGGCAAATCACTTGAATTCTTTGCTAGCCTTAGTTTCCTCATCTGTAAAATGGGAATCATATTAGGAATATTAACTACTATACAAGGCAATTGTTGGGGATCTAATAACAAAGGTTCACATTTGTACAGCATTTTAACATTTATAAATGCAATTCAAAGACAAAAAAATTAAAGTCCCCATCCTCAAGGAAGAGAGATATAACAGATAAATAGGCAAGCATATGAATGAAAACATTTATTATGCATTCACTGTATATGAATCATTGTGCTATACACTGGGGATAAAAATGAGACAGTCCTCATCTCAAGCTCACATTGTAACAAGGGAACAATACATATGGAAGGTTTTAGCTGAAAGTCAAACAGAAAAGTCCCATGGTCCTTGGAGTGAAGCAGTAATTAGATGGTAATACCTCTAACTCACAGATATTTCTCATTGATAAAAAATTCTATCAGCTTCTCATGTTGAACCATTTGATGGTGCCAAGGTCTCTAGCAGCAGGAACTTTATTTCTCGGTCTTTAGTAGCTATGGTTGAAATACCTGCAAGAGCAGTTTGCCACAATCAATAAACATTTATTAAGCACCTACTATGTGCCAGGTACTATGCTTAGTACTAAGAATACAAGAAGTAGCAAAAGACAGTCCCTGCTCTCAAGAAGTTTCCAATCTAATGGGACAGACATATGAAAAGCAAAGTATATACAAGATAAATAGGAAATAGTTAACAGAGGGATGGCATGGAACTTTGAAGAGTTGGGAAAGGCTTCTGTAGAAGGTGGGATTTAGTTGAGACTTAAAAGAAGCCTTTAATGAAGTCAGTAAGTGTAGTGGAGGAAGAGAATTCTTGAGAATATATAAGAAATATATGCAAAATGAATGCAAAGTACCTCATGAGGAGAGCACTAAGCCTTTGTGTAGGAGTTAACACCAGATCTATCAGGAGAGACAGCCCAGGATGAAAAGGGGGATCTTGGCCTTTTCAGGTAATCACTTAGAGGGAGGTATGGATCAGGAGGAGAAAGTGAGGATGGTGACCTTACACAGCCCTCCCTTACTCAAAACAAAGTCCAGTGCAAGTCATGTCACCATTTCTCTGGTGTCATGGTCTTCTTCAAAAATGAAGGACGAACACAAAAAAAACCCAGATCTGAGCCTTCAAAGAAAGTGGGGATTACAAGAGGTGAAAGGAAGGAGAGAAGACTTAGTTTTTCTGAACTCCGCCCCAGGCTCCCTAAACTTAGAAGGTGAAAGTTCACATTATCTCCACACCACTTTCCAGATATTTCCAAACAATGCTACCCCTCCAGTCTTTTCCAGCTCCCTTTTTTACTTTTTTAACTAAGTTTTTATTTATTTTGTTAAATATTTCCCAATTACATGCAAAAAATTTAACAATCTTATTTTTATTTCAAGTTCCAAATTCCCTCCCTGCCATCCTTTCCCCTCCCTGGAGTAGACAAGCAATGTGACATAGTCTATATGTGTGAAAGTCATGCAAAATATATTCTATATTAGCCATGATGTAAAAGGAAACAGACAAAAATATACAACAAAAAAGAAAGAAATTTTTAAAAATATGCCTCAATCTGCATTCAGAGTTCATCAATTTTCTCTGTGGAAGTGGATAGCATTTTTCATCATGGTTCCACTGGACTTGTCTTGGATCACTGTCTTGATTGGTAACTAAGTCTTTCACAGTTGATCATCCTTACAATACTGGTGTAACTGTTTATGATGTTCTCCTGGTTCTACTCATTTCATTTCACATGACTTCATATAAGTCTTCCCAGGATTTTCTGAAACCATCCTGCTCATAATTTCTCATAGCACAATGGAGACACATAGTCTTTAATAGGCAGTGACCAGGTCAAGAGCCAGTCATTGTCAGTCAAGTATAAATTTGCTTATATAAAACTTACTTATATAAAAGCTAGTCATTTTCATGAAGAACATTCCTACCCACCAGGAGAAGAAATTTTTAAGTACTGGCTAAGACGTGTGACACAAATAATGGAGAGGAGACAGAGAACTGATGAAGTGAAACATAGGACTCAAGGAAGACCAACTAAGATGGTGATGTGTTAGAACTGTAGAAAGCAGAACAGCTAAAACCCACTACACAAAACTCCAAAAAGATTTAGAAAATTCAAGAGCTGAATACTGATGGGAACACATGGAAATAAGTCACAGTGAATCCTTTGTACAGCCCAACTCACATAGGGCAGCTCCTCTTTTCTATAGGGTCTTCCTGCCTAAAGGATCAAGGCTCCTTAGAACAGAGATTTGTCTTCTTTTGCTTGTTTTCCTATTCCCAGTACTTAACACAGAGTCTAATATGAATTTAGTAAATGTTTTATCATTCATTCATTCATTTATTCATTTGTTCAAGGTGTAGACACCAACCTGTGTCTGACAAAGACACGGATGGTGGATGGAACATACAATCAGCACCAACTTGGTCACTCTGGCTAGAACACTTTACTCCTAACAGCAGCAGCAATCGCTTACTATTTTCCAGGCACTGCACTGCCTTTATAACTATTACCTCATTTTACCCTGCGAGGCAATTACTATTATCATCTCCAGTTTTTCTCCATTGGTGTTTGATCATTTTCAGTCATGTCCAACTCTATATGACCTCATATGGTGTTTTTCTTGGCAAAGATACTGAAATGGTTTGCCATTTCCTCCTCCATCTCACTTTACAAATGAGGAAACTGAGGCAAACAGGATTAAGTGACTTGCCTAGAGTAACATAGCTAGTAAATATCCAAAGCTAGATTTGAACTCAAAAAGATGAGTCTTCCTCACTCCAGGACAAGCATTCTCTACACTGTGCCACCTAGCTGCCTAGATCTCCATTTTACAGATGAGGAAACTGAGGCAAGCAGAGGCTAAATGACCTGCCAACATAGTTAATGTCTGAGCTGGGATTCAAAATAGGCTTTCTGATGATTATACAAGTGCCCTTTGTACTATTTTTCTTGAGATAATTAAATTTTTATTATATTTAGAGATAATTGAGATAATTTTTCATTTAAATGCTATACACATGAGCTCTTATTCTTATTATTTGTGGGATCTAGTGGCAAGGTGTCCCCATGCTCATCTTTAGGAGAATAAGTCAGAGGAATGAGATGACTGGATCACTGCCAACAAGGTGAAATGAGAAAGTGGTTTTCTATATTTCCCTATTTCCTATCATAGGATTCTAAATCTATAAGGGAAGTCAGAAGCCATGTAGCCTAAGAGCTATATTTTACAAAAGACCTAGAAAGATTAAGAGACTTGTTGAAGGACACACGGTTACTAAGGGTTAGAGGTAGGGTTTGAAGCCAGTTTCTCTAGCTTCAAAGCTCTTTCAACTGTACTCCTACCCACATGGGGATGGGAGGAGGGTTTTACAACTAGTCAATCTCCCTTTCCTCTCACTACAGAAACAGTGCAAACAGGTGGCCTCTGTGGTCCTTCGAAATTCCTCCATGTCCGTCCTGCAGTTTCCCACATTTGTCCTGTTGCCTATTGGCTTTGCTCTATGGGTGATAATGGACCCTAATGAGCTAATCAGATAAAGAAATCCCTGTTAATGTGTTAGGGACACAGTGACCTTCAAGATCCTTTAGTCCAACCCCTGGCTTTAAAGACCAGGAAAGACTCCAAAAGAGCCAAAATGACTTGCCCCAAGGTGACCCCCAATTTAGTGGCAGGGCCAGGAACCCAGGTCTCTTTGCTTCCAGCCTGGAATTTTCCCTTCCACCCACTGCCTCTTGGTAGCTAATTCCACCACCCATTTCGTAGTCTTTCTTAATTAACAGTTAACAGGCTGTCTCCAAATTGTGAATCATGGCATTTTGGGCACCGCAGTAGGCTATTGAGGAGATGTTTGGGAGTGGGTCAGCAGGTTTTCCAAAACTCTTCAGATCTTCAAAGTAGGTGGTCAAATACTTTGCCATTGCCTTAGACCAGCCCCGCTCCCAGCCTCATTGTCCAATCTGCCTCTACTGCTTTCCTCTACTGAACATGTGGTAACAAGCAGGGCCTCCCCTGCACTGAATTACTTTTGACCCTGTTAATCTGCATCTCTCCTTTCTGCCCCATGGCCAGAGACAAGTAGGGGATGGACAGAGGATGAGGTAGGCTTTCTGTTCAATCTCTTAGCGAACCCTATAATAGTCAAGTACTCCATTAAAAAAAAAGAGTGGTGCTGTTGGAACCATACTCCAAATATTAGCACTCCTGCATGAAACTCCATTTTTTTATCACCCATTCTTTGCAACTTGTTTGTATTTGTTTTCTGACTCATGAGGCCTGGGTTGTCCTTAATTACATCCTGTTATGAGGGTGAGCTTTAAACCTCTTTATTCATTCATTATGTTCCCAATGATGGGGACAATCTAGCTCCCACTACCAAGGAACTCAGCAGTCCCTAAATCCAACTTTTGCTAATGGGATCTGGATAAAGATGCCATACCTGCCATGGCCATTCTGATAGAATGTAAGCGACTCAAGAGCAAAGAATCTCTTTTTTTCTCCTTGTATTCCCAGCACCCAACATGGTGCCTGGCACATATTTAGGTACTTAATAAATGCTTGATGGATTTATATTGATTGACCAGAGCCAGAGGAGAGATGGGAGAGGAGGAAAACTTGTTTGTCAATAGGGGTAAGAGAGTGACCTCTACAGCCCTTAAGCATTTCTAAGAAATGCCTTGGATTACCACTGAGTGACACTGGCAGGCATTAAGGTTTAGGCAGGAGTCAAAGGAGAATGGTAGTAGAGAGGAAAGGGACACAGAGAGGAAGGATGAATAATAATAAAAGCTGACATCAAATGGCACTTTGTAAATTTACGTTGTTGGCATTATCTGTTCCTGGCAACAACTTTGTGAAGTGGGTCCTACAATTATTAAGAATCCCCATTTAATAGATGAAGAGACTGAGGTTCAGAGAGGGAATAGACTTATATAGATTTACACAATGGACTTACACAGTCAGCTCTCTTCTGCCTACAGGTCCAGTACTCTTTCTATTATATTGTGCCTTTATAAAGATGGTAGGTATTTTCCAGGTAGGTATATTCCAGTAGATATACTCCATCACTGATGGAGATATTCAGCTTTCTAGATAAGACAAAGAAAGAAGGAAAAACTAGAGAATAAGGAGTGTTTGGAAGGTCATTTGTAGACCAATTGCAGTAGGTTTAGAGTCCCCTCTGTGGTGTTAGAGGGTATCTAGCCCTGCTGAAGAGAAGGAATGCAAGACACAGAACTTGGAACCAGGAGACTCTGATTTGGTTCCTGCCTAGTTCTCCTACCCACTCTATGCCTCAGTTAGCCCATCTACTGAATGGCTGTGATATTTTCTTCCTCAGAAAGCTCATACCAAGGCAAATTGAGATGCTTTTGAGTGCTTTTGTCAGATGGCCCATCTCACCCACCAGCCAGGCTTCCTTAATTTGGAAACTCTTAGCACTCCCCGACCAGAGATGCTCAGCTGGCCTTAATTAACTTGGCTAATTAGGATGTGACCTTTAATTTCCCAACTTCATTTTGCCTCTGGGATTTCAACCTCACACCCGTAGCAACAGACTTGGCCTGGGGAGGGGGGAATATCAGGACTACTGACCACTACATCTCCCTCTTTCTCTCCCTCCCTCCCTCTCTCTCTCTCTCTCTCTCTCTCTCTCTCTCTCTCTCTCTCTCTCTCTCTCTCTCTCTCTCTCTCTCTCTCTCTCTCTCTCTCATCTGAAGTAAATCAAGATATGTTACCGAACAGCTTCAAGGGCAAAATATAAAATCATAACTTTTTGGTAAACATTGAAAGCTATGTCTTATCCATAAGAGATATCCAAAATGACAGAAGAAAGCTACCAATTCCTTCCCAAATATTATTCTCCCCTGGCTTGCTCACAGAGCAAGCAAAATGATATGTTTTTTTCAGTGTTGTAGGCCAAATAATATTAGCTAGCAACACTTCACTGGCCTTCACTGCCCAGAGTCTGGAAGCAAATGACATATTTTCCCCTGGGGAGTAGTCTAAAATGAAGTTTGCAAGCACTGGTCCGTTGGATCATTGTCAGGAACAAATCTACAATGAATCGGACAGACAGCTAGGCACAAGGGTTTCATCAGTGTTAAGAAACTTTCAAATAAAGTCAACTTCATGAATAATATATGTTTAGAAACTTCAGTTGTGGTTATCCAATCATTTCTGAATCTTTGTGACCCCATTTGGTGGTTTTCTTGGCAAAGATACTGGAGTGGTTTGCCATTTTCTTCTCCAGCTCATTTTACAGATAAGGAAACTGAGGCAAGTAGGGCTATGGGATTTGCCCGGGTCGAATAGCTATTAATGTCTGAGGCCGAAATTGAACTTGGGAAGATGAGTCTTCCTGACTCCAGATCTGATGCTCTATCTGAAGCTCTATCCTAGCTGCCCAGTTTAACATCTACTGAGTATCTAAAGTTGTGTGAGGTAGTGAGAGGAAAGGAAGGCACCATCCCAACCATCTAACATTCTAAGCTCTCATTTCACTCATTGGTCAGCAACACGTGAAGCCTCTGTTTCTCTACTCGGACTCTATCTGACCAGACTCTGTGTATTACCCTTTATGGTCAAGAGGAGACATGTACAGGATGATTGGCTGGGAGTCAGGCTACAATTCTTTGACATTTAGCAAACTTTTAGCCAAAAAAGGCATTCAAGGAGCTTTCATCTCGCATGAAGGGTACTAGGGAAATAGATCAAGGCTCTTCCTCTGTACCAATGGAACTAGACCAACCACAAACCAAAACATTCACCTCAGCTACTTTAACATTTTGAACCCACATGAATCCAGAATTGGTGAGTTAAAGGCTGATCATGCTGAGACCTTAGTATCTAGCCCAACCAGTTCGTTTTATAGTTGAGGAAACTGAGGTTCTGCAAGAATGACAATGATTTACCCAAGATAACAACGCCAGCAAGAAAAAATGTCTCTTCCCCAAACTAGACTAGGTGGAAAGAAGGAAGCCATGGAGTCCAACCCATCATTTGGCATTGAGGAATCATAAGTTTATAAAGTAGAGCAGGAAGGGGCCTCAGACACCATCTGATCCGGCCTCCTCATTCATTCAGGTGACTTGCCCAAGGTCACACAAGTACCAGGTACAGAATTTGAACTCAGATCTCTGATCCCAGGGCCAGTGCTCTTCCATCAACTTTGAAGCTAGGAAGCTGTCCGGGGAAGCCCCCAGGACCCAAGGGTCATATTCAGAGCAACCCACTACTAGAATGAGGAAGGGGTCCAAAGTGGAATGGTGACACACAAAAAGGATCCAGCTTTACTTCCTAAACTGCCAGTGAACCAGGGGAGGATAGATGTCAAACTTCTCTCCAAGTTTCCCCCTGCATCTCCAACACACACACACACACACACACACACACACACACACACACACACACACACACACACACACACACTGTGTCTACTACAAACAAATCCTCCGCATTGGGACAACCGTGAACCTGACCTCCATCCCACCCCTCGGCTACTTTATACGTTTTAAAAATAACACTACCAGTAAGTGTTCCACGTGCTGTTGGGGGGGGGGGGGGGGTGAGCCAGCCCAGCCCAGCCCGGCTCACTAAATCATGCCCAGCGTCCACATTTCAAAGTGGAGCCGGAGGAAGACTGGTGATTTCTGGGTGCAGTTCAGATAACTCTGAAGCTCTTTGCCGGTCGGATTGTTTTGATTTCCCCCTTTGAACTCCCTTGCCATCCCCGCTCCAGAGGCAGACAGAGATACTGAATTAAGCGACAGACAAGTTGGAGACAATGAGCCCCGCCCCCTCCTTCCCACCCACCGCCCTCCTCCCCCAAATTTACAGACATCTGCTAGCTGGAGCCCGATTCTGTGGTAATAAAGGAGCCCCTGGCATGCGAGTGATGTACAGCCTTCCGCATTCACAAGTGACTGAAATTAACCTCCACTCGAGAGCCCCTCGCCCGGCTTGGGACTGTCTTTGTTTGACGTTCCTCTTTGGAGCGAGCCATGCTAGAGATTTAACTAACTTATAATGAATGATCCTCAACAGCACTGTGCCCCTAATTAGAACAAGTCGCATAGACATATTGTCTCCCTGATTTCCTCTGTTACGTTTCTCTCGCTCCCTTCTCTGCTCGGGACACATGGGCCCCATTACACATTCGACTATTTAATGTGGTTCCCTTAAATTACTTCTCAAGTTTTCGAGTTCCATTTAGAACGGGATTTTACTCGTCGGACTGTGGTTTTGATTTTAGGCGTCATACATTTCATAACTGCTCTTTTTCCCCACCTAGTGGAGATTCCACAGGCCCCCGAGACTTTGGGGTGGATGTGGAGTATCAGACACTAAGAAACCTCGATTAACCGGGCTAACTGAGTCATCGGCATGATCAACCTTTAACTCGCCAATAATAGGTTGGCTCAGTTTCCCCTCCCCCTCCTAATCTTTGAGGAAGACAAGGGCATAAGAAAAATCTGACTGAGGTACTCAAGAAAAAGAATGGTAAGGCTAAGTCGCTGCTCTGTATCCGTGGAAGAACTTCCCACGCTGGGAATTACCAATAATGATAACATCAGAATCTGGACCCTTCCACCATCACCACTACCAAAAGAAGGAAGGAAAAAAAAAAAACCTGAAGTCGGTGTATAGGTATTTTAAAAATAAGGCCAGCAGAGAAAATATTCGAGAATCAATAGAGATTTATTTAGGTTAACCTCAAGTCCTTTCACTTCCTACCTAGACCCTCATTTTCCTCAAGGGTAAAATGAGGATTTGATGACCTTGAAGATCCTAGTGTTACTCAGCCTTTTGCAGTGCCATGCCTTACAATGGACAAACTCCTGGTGTGGAAACTCCCTTCTCCTATCCAAATTGGCAGTCACACAGAGTTGACTTGAAGCTTTAAGAGATTATGTGGCTTGCCCACGCTCACAGCTAGTATGTGTACAAAGTAAAATTGAACTCAAGCCTCCCCAATTCCATGACGAAAGTCTGTATCCAGCATTCCATACTGTCTCCAATCATCACAAGGACAGCACTCAGAATTTTAGAAAAAGTACCTGTTCCATTCAACACATTTTACTTTACTAAGGCAGAGCAATAGATTCATGTATTCTCTGCCCCCCAGCCAAAGATTTGCTACAAGGTTGGCCACAAAAAGGGTAGACCAGAAAATTCAATTATCCACAATCATCTCTCCCCTGAGCCTTCTGGTTCATTGATGTTCTGTTCTGTGAACCTGGGAAAGTACTTAATATACATGTGTTCTTACCTAGATAGAAATCTATAGTGGAGGATTTGAAAAGCTTCCCAAAAAACATAGTACCTTCATGGATGATGGTCTGTATTCACTGAATCAGCTTGTCTGCCATAAAAGCTCTCCATATTTCCTCTGAATGGGAACCCTGAGTAAAATCTTAGAGCAGAAAGATGCCTTAGATACCATCTCATCCAAATCCCTGTCTGAGGTTTGAAGCCTTTCTACCAGGTGCTCCTCAGAGGGTCATTCAGTTCCTTCTTTTTGCTTTTGGAGGAGGAAAGACAAGGCAGTTAGGGTTAAGCGACTTACCCAAGGTCACATAGCTAGTAAGTGTCAAATGTCTGAAACTGGATTTGAACTCAGGTCCTTCTGACTCCAGGACCCAAACTATTCACTGCACCACCTAGCTGCCCCCATTCAGTTCCTTCTTAAGAACCTTCGATGACAAGGAGCCCCCAATTTAGAATTGGGTTATTCGGTTTTGTTTTGTTTTTAACAATTCTAATGATTAAAAAGTTATTCTGGTTTCTTAAATTAAAATTCAAGCTCCTACAACTCAGAATGATAAAAGTATTGGATCTAAAAGGGATCTCCAAGATCATATTGTCTAATCCTCTCCAATCCATATTTACTTTACAGATAAAGAAACTGAGTTCCAGCACTAAGCTAATGGCCCTAGGTCATGAAGTTAGTTATCATCACAGTTAGTGCTAGAGCCCAGGCCTTCTGTTTCCCAGTCTAACCCCCTTTGTACCATGTTGCCTCTCAATTTTCAACCATTCCTCATATGACTATTTCTAGGTTCTTTATCATCTTGGCTTTCCTCCTCTGGGTGTACTCCAGTTAGTATTCCTATAAAAATGTAGCATTCAGAACCCAAGTTGACTCCAGATGTTGTCTGAGCAGTGCAGGGTACAATGAGACTGTTATGTCCTATGATGAGAATAGTGTTACTCTAGTAATGCAATCCAAGATTGCATCTGCATTGCATTGCATCATAGGATGGCAGAGAGTGGACACTCACTTCATATAGCCAGTCTTTTGCCTAGTTCCGTTGTTTTTACCCAAGTGGCAGCTCTCATTTATAGCCCCTTCTCTCCTCTGAGAGAGCTACCATTCTGGTGATGCAGGTCCTCACCACCTCATACCTGGACGATTGTAACAGCCTCCAGGTGTGTCTCCCTGCTTCAAATCTCTTCCCCATTCCATTTTATCCTCAACTCAACTGTGAAAGTGATCTTCCTAAACTGCAAATCTGACCTGCTAACTATTCAATATATTCCATGGCTCCCTATTATCTCCAGGATCAGATATTAAATCTGTTTGACTTTTAAAGTCCTTCACAACCTGACCCCTTCCTACTTTCCAATACAACATTTTCCTCTCCTCCACGCATTCTGTAATCCAGTGGCACATAGTGTTATCTTGCAGCTTCTCAAACATGCCAGATTTTTCTTGGAGGATCTCCACACCAGGAATGCCCTTCCCCTTCCCCTTCACCCCTTGTCTTCCCTGGCTTTCTTGGAGACTCTCTTCAAATTGTTCTTTCTGCAAGATGCCTTTCCAGTCCCTTCAGCACTTTACTCTCTGTGTGTGTATATATATAATATAATATATATTATATATTATATTATATATTACATATAATATAATATATATTATATGGTCGTAATTATTTTCATGTTGTCTCCCCCATTAAGCTCCTTGAGGGCAGGGACCATGTATTTGCCTTTATGTTTTTAGCACTTAGCCTCACTTATGATGAGTACTTAATAAAAATGTATTAACTGTTAGACCTTGTGTCAGAAAGGTCTGAGTTTGAATACTGCCTCATGCACTTGCCCTGGGTCCAAGGGCAAATAGCATCACCTCTCTGAGCCTCATTTCCCTCATCTGCAAAATGGGGATGACGAGGATACTTGTGATTCCTACCTCCCAGAGTTGGTACGAGACCCAAATAAGGTAAAGCTTTGTAAAAGTGCCTTGCAAACCCTAAAATGTCACCTAAATGTCATTTATTAGCACCCACATCAAACTGTCAGCTCATATTGAATTTGTGGTCAACCAAAAACACTCATATCTTTTTCACATATACTTCTGCCAGGCTTTTCCCCATCTTATATTTATAAACCATCAGCTTGGATTTGGAAGGGACCTTAGACGTCATCTAATCCAATTTCCCACTCAGAGAAATCTGCTCTAAAACACCCCGAAAGGTGTTTAGCCAGCTTGAATGCTTCCCATGACAGGAAACTCACTGCCTCCTGAGCCAGTCCAGTCCAATTCTGGACAGTGCTAATTATTAGCAAGTTCTCTCTTAGAGGGAACTGAAATCTCTCTCCCTATACCTTCTTCAATTCATTGTCCCTTGTTCTCTAGGGCAATGCAAAATAAGTCTAATCTTTTCTTCGATGGTTTTTGTGGTTGTTTAGCCGTTTTTTAGTCGTGTTGAACTTTTCATGATCCGATGTAGGGTGTTCTTGGCAGAGATACTTGAGTGATTTGCCATTCCTTCTCCAGCTCATTTTACAGATGAGGAAACTGAGGCAAACAAGGTTAAGTGACTTGCCCAGGGTCACACATGTAGCAAGTGGCTGAGGCCAGATTTGAACTCATGAAGATGAGTCTTCCTGACTCCAGGCCCCAAATTCTATCCACTGTGCTACCTTGCTGCCCAGCCCTTCAAATATTTGAAGATGGAAAACATCTCTTCCAGAAGTTTCTTATCTCTAGGCTTAACATGCCCATTTCTTCCAACTTATCCTTACATGGCATAGATTTTAGTTTCCTCATCATCTTGATCACCATCCTCTGGCCATGTTTCAGCTTGTCAAAACTCTCCTTAAAATGCATTGTAGTAGAACTAAATGCAATTAATAATTAATAATATATAGTATCTTTTAACACCTACTATGTGTCAAGTGCTTTATAAATATTATCTCATTCAATTCTCACAACTCCTGGGAGGTAGGTGTTATCATTAGCCCCACTTTACAGCTGAGGAAACTGAGGCAGTGGTTAAGTGACTTGCCCAGAGTCATATAGGTAATAAGTGTCCAAAGCCAGATTTGAACTTGGGTCTTCCAGACTCAATGCTCAATCCACTGTACCACCTAGCTGCCTCAGATTTGGGGGCTCAGAAGGACCTTAGAGATTATCTGTCCCAACCTCCCTTTAGAGAGAGGAAGTTACCTGCCCAAGGTCACACAGAGAGAGTAACAGAGATTGGGATTGGTCTGGTCAAGTCTATTATCTCCATTGTGGGAACTATTCTTTTATAACCCTGTCACATCTCATAGTTGGTATATTTAGGCCTGTTATTGTGGCTCTGGAACTCTGTCACAAAGTTCCAGGCAAAACACTTAGTATCCCTGAGTCTCAGTTTCCTCTTTTGTAAAATGGGATTAACATTACTTTCATTGTCTACCTCACAGAGTTATCAGAAAAGCACTTTGGGAACTTCAAAATATAAGTTGTTGTTTCTAAGATACTTCAAGAACCTGTGATTTCATCGTGTGGGTAATCCCCCCATCAACACAGTTCACAACTTCTCCATGCCTTAGTAGACCCTCTTTTGGAATTGCTGTCGCAAAAAAATCCATCACCCTGCCACAAAGCTGGGGAGGAGCCTCTCCATTCTTAACCAGGCTAATCCCTGGGCCCTGATTTGAAGTCTTTTTAGTTTGGTAAAACCTGCCAGCACTTGTACTCCTCTAGAATAGCTTTGATGATGCTAAGTAAAACTTCCAATTTTGAGGTGCTGAGTCTGTGACTCCTTAGGACTGCCTCCTTCTCTCCTACCACAGCACCACCTGAGAAACCTCAGCCCTGGAACCATCCTTTCCTCGGTGCTGATTCCATCCCTGAAGGATTACATCCCTTGCCTCAACTCTCTCTGAATTGTGCCTCCTCCCCACCTTCTGCATCGCCTTTGAATGATGATCCCCTCCCTTTTAGTACTCCAATATATGTTCTTTTCTCCATTTGAAAGTAAGTTCTTCAAGGGCAAGGACTATGTTTTTGCTGCTATTTGTATCCCTAACACTTTGCATAGTGCCTGGCACATAGTAAACAACTAATAAGTATTTTGTCTGTCTCTTTACCTACCTGCCATCCTATCTATCTACCAATTTATGGACCTACTTTCTCTCTAATCATCTAGCTAGCTAGCTCTCTATCCATCCATCCCTAGCTACTTATTTATCTACTTATCTGTTGACCTACTTACCTCTCTGTGTCTCTCTCTCTCTGACTCTCTCTGTCTCTGTCTCTCTCTGTCCCCCTCTCCATCTATACATCCATCCATCTATCCATTCATCCTTCCAGTACTGGCACATATTTAATAACCAACTCTTCAAATAATGTGTGCATGACACATTTTTAAACTGAATTCACATCGTTAACATTTTTCTCCATCATTTTCTCTAATCTAGGCAATCAACACAGCAATAAATCAAGGCCTGATTTGTAACATTTGCTAATTTCCAAGGTGTGAATGTTTGTTCACACTGAAAAGTTAACTAGCAGCTTTCTAAAGTCAGTATGAGCTGTTTCAACACACTCCTGTGTCTGTCTATTATCTATCTATCCACCCATCTAGGGGCAGCTAGGTGGTACAGTGGATGGAGCACCAGTGCAGGAGTCAGGAGGACCTGAGTTCAAATCTCATCTCAGACACTTGACACTCGCTAGCTGTGTGACCTTAGGCAAGTCACTTAACCCCAATTGCCTCATCCTGGGTCATCTCCAGTCATCCTGATGAATATCTGGTCATTGGATTCAGATGACTCTGGAGAAGAAATAAGACTGGTGACCTTGCACAGTCTTCTCTCACTCAAAAACAAAATCAAGTGCAAGCCATGTCATCATTTCTCTGATGGCATGGTCTTCTTTGGCAACGAAGGATGAACACATACATCCATCCATTTATATACAGATATGTCTTTTTGCAAGGTGCCAGAGGACAGATGTTCAATGGAGTATTTTCATATATGAGTGAGAGTTTTGGGGACAGATTTTGGTTTGATGTTAGGAAAATCATCCCCTCCATCAAGGCTGTGCAGAATTAAAATGAGTTTGCTAGAGAGGTAGCAGTGACCCTTTCATTAGAGGTTTTCTAGAAAAGACTGGACGACCATGTGTTGGAAATGTTGCAGAAGAGATTTTTGTTCTGGTATGGCTTAGACTAGAAGTCTAAGACTTGAAAGTCTCTTCAGACTCTGAGACTCTGTGATTGAGAACCTAGGGTCACCATCCAGACATGATATGACAATGGGTGAAGACTTTGGCAGAGGGGATTGCCTTTCTGACTTCATATCCCTAGATATTTCTTGGGGGTTTAAGTGAAAGTTAAAGTTCTGTAATACTTTATTGAATAGTGGCCTATGAAAATCATTGAAGAATTACAAAATTTTGAAGAATTATGCTTATTATCATTAAAATTCTATCCATCTTGTTTTAGTTGAATCTATTCATAGCATAGCACATTTAGAGCTAAAAATACCTTAGAGACCATAGAATTCAATCCCCTCTTTTTACTATTGAAGACATTGAAGCCTAGAGACATTAAAGGATTTGCCCAAGGTTACATGGGTAATGCATGATGGAGACAGGATCTGATCTCAGGTTCCCTGACAAATTCAGGATACTTTTGACTGTGCCATGCTGTCAGGGCTTCCTCATCCTGAATGACTATCATTGATTTATTTTTTTACCTTCAGTTTGCAATCTAGCATTTATCCCTATGTAACACCACTCTGATCCTTTGAACTCTCCCTTTATGCAAGGAAAACTATGATTTTGGATGTCCAGTGAAAATCAAGAGAACAGTATGCCAATGAAAGTGTCAGCATAGTGGGAGGTATGATGACAAGCTCTCAAGGATAAAGATATAGAAGGAGAGATACTGAGTGGAGAGGAGAGAATTTCAGTTTGCCCATTTCACCAGCAATGAATGAGCCAAAGTATGAAGCAATCAGAGTTCTCAGCCAACACTAGGACACGAAAAAGTAAAATACCAGCCAAAGTAGTCTGTCTTTTTCCAAGTCCATATCCCCAAGGAGAAGTTAAGACCCAAATCCAGAGCTCTTAAGTATTTTATGTAATAACTGACCCTATTGAATACATGAATCAAATATCAGTTAGGAAATATATTATGGTTATCTTATTCCAATGGCCTGGAGTTGAGACTAAACAATTATACTGCTTCTTTCCTAGAACTCCTGAATTCAAAGCAACTGATATACTGGTTACAGGGCAGCTAGGTAGCACAGTGGATACAGGCACTGGTTTTAGAATCAGGAAAGCTCATGTTCCTGAGTTCAAATTTAGCCTCAGACACTTACTAGTTGTGTGACCCTTGACAAGTCACTTAACGCTCTTTGCCTCAGTTTCCTCATTTGTAAAATAAGCTGGAGAAGGAAATAGTAAATCACCCCAGTATCTTTGCCAAAAAAACCCCAAATGGGGTCACAAAAAGTCAGACATGACTGAAGAACCACAAAATATACTGGTTAAGAGCTGTCAGGGTTTAAGACAAGTTGTAGACATGGGAATGCGGTAGGCTTTTTTCTAAATTACTTATATGCAAAGAGTAAAGCATTACATATGGTATCCAAATATCACTTAACTAGGGCTAAACCAGATTTAGAAAATTAAAGAAGAGGTGTGCTTTATCAGTATTGCTTCAGTTGGCTAAATCCTAATTACTATCCTTTAGACTACTGAAATAGCATAACCATTCACAGAGAAGCAGAACTGGGAGATAGGATGTCTTTCGCTCTCTAACAATCAAAGAGATCCTTTCATATTCTCAAAGCATCTCTCTGTGGGATGGAGATAGGAAGGGATCCCATAATAGCTAGGGTGACTTTTAGACTTACCCAGAGTCTGACTCTTCTAATAAATGGGATCCAGTTAGTGGCTAGTAATGCTACTTGGTGGTTAAACATATTAAGTTTCAAATTGATATAAAAGAGCTAAGTGGTATTAATTGAAATGGGCCATTTTTTTCATCTAGAATTGACCCCAGTGAGTACTTAAAATTTTCCTAGTAAATTTGAAAGTGGATGAAGTCAGATTCTAAGAAAAGTGTGGGTAATGGATATGTGAAAAGGAGATAGGAGTAGTTTGATTGATTCCTTGGAGCAAGGTGGGACACATACTTGATCAGATAAGCTGTAGGTGGCCTTAACCAACCTAAAGGTGGAGATACAGCTCCATCATTAGAGTAGGAAAACTCAACCTGGTAGATCACAGACAAGAAAAGGTAATTTAAAGCCTTTAGATCTGACTCCAGTTTTTTCTTTCAATGAGTTGTCATTGCTATCATCATTTATATCGTTGTTAACTTAATCATCACCAAACAAACATTTCAACACGCAAAGAAAACCAACAAAGATTATATGAGACTATTAACTTCTGTTACTTAGCTTTTAAAAGAAAAAAAGTGAATGCTACAATAAAATTGCCTTGTTTGTGTCCTCTCTGTTCATTTATTTTCTTCTTTCCATTTTAAAACAAATGCTATGTTGATTCTAGCATACCTTTCCAGGCTTATTTTATATTCTTTTTTGTCACACATTCTCCATTCCAGTTAGGTTGCCCTACTGGTATTTCTCTGATGCCAGTGCTCCATTTCCCATCTCCATACATTTGTACAGACTCTTCCCCCATGACTGGAATGCACTCCCTCTTCAACATTGCCCCTTAGAATCCTTGTTTCTTTCGAGGCACAGCTCATGTTAGCTCTTGAGAAGACTTGCTTGTTATCTCGAGTAACTGATGCTTCCTCTCTTGTTTCCAAATTATCATGTCACATGCTTATCTGTTTGCCATGTCAAAAGACCATAGATGTGATGCTGGGAGGGACTTCAGAGACTGCCTAGCCTGACTCCCTAGTGCAAGTCATATCATCATTTCCCTAATGGCATGATCTTCTTCAGCAACGAAGGACGAACACGATCCTGTAGAGGCAGCTGGCTGAATGCCAGCTGGGTACCTCACCACCTCCTCCTCTCCTGTCTACCTCTCCCTCCCCTTCCTTTTCCTCTCCAAAGGAAGGTAAATTTGGATGGCTAAAAGTTGCCCAGTTGACTGCCCCCTTTCTTTCCCTTCCCTTCCCTTCCCTTCCCTTTCCTGTCCCCTGTCCTGTCCCAAAACCTTAAACCTACTACACTCTTAAACTTGGACTCCAATGGGCCCTGCCAAGAGCTCCCAGATCCTGCTAGCTTTAGAGTGATTATCAATAGTAACTGTTGCTGTTTCCCACCCAGTCTGATGTCTTTGTTTTTCTTGACATCATTAAAGGGGCCATGCCCTGGCTACTTCTTAAACAGGTCTATTCAATGAATGGGCATTGCATCATCCTAAGTGAATACCTGCAAAGACCTTGGCCTAAAGGGTCCAAGGTCTCCCAAGTGCATCCTGGGCCATCTCCAGTCATTCTGGGGAATATCAGGTCACTGGATTCAGATGGCGCTGTAGGAGAAGTGAGGCTGGTGACCTGCACAACCCTCCTTCACTCAAAACTAAGTCAACTGCAAGTCATGTCATCATTTCTCTGATGGAGTGGTCTTCTTTGGCAACGAAGGACGAGCATGAGCCTGACTCCTTCATTTTACAGAGTGGGGGACTGGGGTTCAGAGAGGTTGAGGTACTTTCCCATAGCCACATGGCTATTAAGTTAAAGAGAAAGGATTTAAACTCAGGCCTCCCTGACTTCAAGTCCAGCATTCTAGCCCCTTGACCCAGATTATAGGGTGACCAGGATGTGGGTGAGGACTAGAAATATAGCATTGGTCTAGAACCTTGATAATCTATTACATTAATCTTTTTCAGTCTAGGAGCAAGATGTTACATTTATTCTTTTTTTTTTTTTTAATTTTCTTTTTTTTTAATTTATTTATTTATTTAACTTTTTACATTCATTTTCACAAAATTTTGGGTTCCAAATTTTTTTTCCCCTTTTAACCCCTCCCCCCACCCCAATACCCTAAGCAATCTAATTTTCCCTATCTCCAATCTGCCCTCTCTTCTGTCATCCCTCCCTTCTCTTGTCTCCATTTTCTCTTTTCTCCTGTAGGGCCAGATGATTTTCTATTCCTCATTAACTGTATGTCTTCTTTCCTAGTAGCAACAACAATATTAAACAGTTGTTCCTAAAACTTTGAGTTCCAAATTCTCCCCACCCCTCCCTCCCCATCCATTCCCTTTGGGAAGGCAGGCAATTCAATATAGGCCATATCTGTGTAGTTTTACAAATGACTTCCCTGATAGTCGTGTTGTGTAAGACTAACTGAATTACCATCCCTCCTAACCTGCCCCTCATTGTTTCTCTTCTGTCTTTGGATCCTGTCCCTCCCCAAGTGTTGACTTCAAATTGCTCCCTCCTCCCCTTGCCCTCCCCTCCATCATCCCCCCCTTGCTTATCTCCTTCTCCCCCACTTTCTTATACTGTAAGATAGGTTTTCATGCCAAAATGAGTGTGCATTTCATTCCTTCCCCTAGTCAAATGTGATGAGGGCAAACTTCCTGCCTTCTTTTTTTTTTCTCAGCTCTCCTCTTTTTCCCTCCACTAAAAAGTTTCCTACTTGCCTCTTAAATGACATATAGTTACCCCCTTCCATTTCACCCTATTTCCTCCCACTACATTTCTCTCTCACCATTTACCTTAATTTCTTTTAAGATATGGTCCCATCCTATTCAATTCACTCTGTGCTCTCTGTCTCTGTATGTGTGTGCATGTGTGTATGTGTGTGCGCATGCATGCGGGTACATGTGTGTGTATGGACCCACCTACTACCCAGATACTGAAAAGTTTTAAGAGTTACAAATATTGTCTTTCCATGTAGGAATGTAAACAGTTCACTTCTGGTAAGTCCCTTAAGACTTCTCTTTGCTGTTTACTTTTTCATGCTTCTTCTCATTCTTGTGTCTCAAAAGTCAAATTTTCTTTTCAGCTCTGGTCTTTTCATCAAGAATGCTTGAAAGTCCTCTGTTTCATTGAAAGACCATATTTTCCCCTGAAGTATTATACTCAGTTTAGCTGGGTAGGTGATTCTTGGTTTGAGTCCTAGTTCCTTTGACTTCTGGAATATCCTATTCCACGCCCTTTGATCCCTTACTGTAGAAGCTGCTAGATCTTGAGTTATCCTGATTTTATTTCCACAATACTGGAATTGTTTCTTTCTAGCTGCTTGCAATATTTTCTCCTTGAGCTGGGAGTTCTGGAATTTGGCCACAATGTTCCTAGGAGTTTCTCTTTTTGGATCTCTTTCAGGTGGTGATTGATGGATTCTTTTAATACTTATTTTGCCCTCTGGTTCTAGAATGTCAGGGCAGTTTTCCTTGATAATTTCATGGAAGATGATATCTAGGCTCTTTTTTTGATCATGACTTTCAGGTAGTCCCATAATTTTTAAATTGTCTCTCCTGGATCTATTTTCCAGGTCAGTTGTTTTTCCCATGAGATATTTCACATTCTCTTCCATTTTTTCATTCTTTTGGTTTTGTTTGGTGATTTCTTGGTTTCTCAGAAAGTCATTAGACTCCATCTGTTCCATTCAAATTTTGAGAGAACTATTATCTTCAGTGAGCTTTTGAACCTCTTTTTCCATTTGGCTCATTCTGCTTTTGAAAGCATTCTTCTCCTCATTGGCTTTTTGAACCTCTTTTGCCAGTTGAGTGAGCCTATTTTTCAAGGTGTTAATTTCCTCAGCATTTTTTTGGGTCTCCTTTACCAAGGTATTGACCCGTTTTTCATACTTTTCTTGAATCTCTCTCATTTCTCTTCCCAGTTTTTCCTCCACCTCTCTAACTTGCTTTTCAAAATCCTTTTTGAGCTCTTCCAAGACTTGAGCCCGCCTGACATCCCCCTGGGATGTCTAGGGTACCGAGGCCCCGCCCTCCACGTCTTTCCCTGATGGCAAGAATATGTCCTCGTCATCAGATCCAAATGTCGGGATCATTTGCATTTGTTGGAAGAAACTCTCTATAGTCTTATTTTTCTTCCCTTTTCTAGGCATTTTCCCAGCCAGTTACTTGACTTCTGAGATTCCTGTCCACCCCCGCCTAGATCCGCCCAGCTAGTGCTTGGGGTCTGAGATTCAAATGTGCTTTTCCGCGCCACCCAGCTGCTAATCAATGTGACCTTTAGTTCTGGTGCTGGGGTGGGGGCAGGGCTGCCTCCCAGGCTCGGCTTCCTCGGGGGCTTTATGCAGAGACTTTCAGGAACGGAGCGGGTGGGGGGGGCGCCTCCCAGGCTCAGTTCCCTCAGGGGCTTTATGCAGAGGCCTTCAGTAATAGAGTGGGGTGGGGCAGGGCCGTCTCCCAGGCTCAGCTCCCTCAGGTTATTTATACAGAGACCTTCAGTAATGAAGATCCTGCCTGCTGCTGGGGGAGTCCGGGGCCGAGGCTGCGCCACTGCTGCCTCTGCTGCTGCCCACGCCTCTGCCTCCGCTGCTTCCTGCCCCCGTCTCTGCCGCCGCCGCTTCCTCCTGAGGGGGCCCGAGTCATGGAGACACCCCGCTGCTCCCCTCTTCCAGCCCAGGCATCTCTCCCACTGACCTGCAGCCTCTGTGGGCGGAGGGACACTCCCGGCCGCCAGAGTTTCCATCCCTGAAGCCTGCTCGGGTCAGCTTCTCTGGGACCGCTCTCAGGGCAGCGCTGGGGTGGGGTCTGCTTTCCGTGGCACGACGGACCCTGGGGACGGCTCTCCAGGGCTCTCTGGAACAGAAATCTCTTCCACTCTGTTTCTGTACACCTTTCAGTGGTCCAGAAGTTATGGGGGTCTCTTTTTACATTAATTCTATGGGCTGTGGTTTTGGAGCTCATAAACATGCGTGCTTCTACTCTGCCATCTTGGCTCCGCCCCTGTTACATTTATTCTTATTTAATTTTATGATCAAGAATATGTATGACTGAAAAAGAAGTGGTCTAGTTAAGTAGCAAGAAAAAGAGATAAATGATGGATAACTTGAGTGTTGTAGTGGCCTACACAAAATGTTAAGGAACTCAGAAGGCCTTCAGAATATTGAAAAATAATTTATTAAGCACCTACTGTGTGTATAGCACTATATTAAGTACTGAGAATTCAAATAGGAAGGTAAAATAGTCCCTTTCTTCAAAGAGCTCAAATTCTATGGATGAGACAACAGATGTAGGAGGTTTTAGGGGCAAATCAGATGGAAAGGCTTAGTGGTCCTTAAGGGGCATCAGCAAAGCACAAAGTAATGTGTCTTCTTTAATTTTGCTTTCACTGATAAAACTATATGTATTTCTGATGTTAAGTCATTTGGACATACCAAGGACTTTCTAGTTCTTCAGGAGAAGTGGTTGCTGAGGAAGTAGGTGCTACAGCACTGGCAGAAGCAGTTACCAGGTGACATCTCCACAAGGACTGATTTCCTAGATGAAACTCTGGGGACAAGACTGGAAGAAGGACCAATGGTCTAAGTGTATCCCCTACTATTCCTAGGATTATTTGGCTCAGGATCCTGGGATATCTCCACCTCATTTTCAGGGGAGGTTATTGTCAAGCTGGTGGCAGTGGTTTGAAATGCCTGGCACATGCTAACTCTGCATCTCTCCCTCAGAATGCCTTGCTGCACTAGACAAGCTGGCTTACCCACCCTCTTGGTGGCAGCATTTGGTGTCTTGTGGTGACAGAGATGATGAATTCTTTCTCTGCAAGGGTTGCCCACCTTAATGATAGCTTCAGAGAGCAGATTGGATATAGGCCTAATGGTCTGGGGGATCTTGCTATACTCAGGGTTCTTCAGCCCAGGGTTCTAAGCTATATCAAGGGAGATCTCAAGGGACAAGATGATAATGATGGTTTGATAAACCTGGCATATGCCAAACCCTATTACCTTTATGAAGAATTTGTGGAAGGATCTGGGGAAAAATCACACAGAAAGAGATGGTGAGAATAGATTTTGATCTTATTGGTAAAGGGAGTACCAACCTGAATATGATCATAAATATTTCAATAAATTCCAGCTTGTTGGATTTGGTTCTTTGATCAAGAAAGTTTTGAATCTCAAGTCTGTCATTTAGTACATTAGCCATTACTATGGATTTTTTCTGGACACGTAGAATAAGCTATCCTTTAAATGTCTTCATTCAAATCAGTGATAAAAATTCTTTCACAGTTAACAGAATCACAGAATTTGAGAGTTGGGTGTGATGTCAGGTGTCATCTAGTCCGAACAACCTATACATGAAAGAAATTCTTACTCTAACATTATCCTACAAGTGGACCCCATTCCACCACTTTGGGACAGCTCTAGTTGTTAAGGTTTTCTTTTTCTTTTTTCAAGGCAGTTGGAATTAAGTGACTTGCCTAGGGTCATACAGCTAGTGAGTGTCTGAGACCGCATTTGAACTCAGGTCCTCCTGACTCCAGAGCCAGCACTCTATGCACTGCACTACCTAGCCAGCCCAAATTTTCTTGACATCAAGCCCAAATCGCCTCTTTACACCTTCCACTATAACTCCTGGTTCTTCTTCTGGGGCCAAACAGAGCAAACCTAATGCCTCCTCTGAATGATAGCCTTTCAGATGCTTGAACACAGCTGTCATATTCTTCCTGTGTCTTCTTTGCTCCACACTAAAGATACCTAGTTTCCTCAACCAAAAAAAATAAAGATCAGATCCTTCCTACTGCCACGCTAATGAGCTGATGCCAATTTGTCAATCAACATTTTCCACACAGTTGCCAAAATGATCTTCTCAATGTACATAACTGCCATGTCATGATTCATTCAGTAACTTTCAATGGCTCCCTATTGTTCACAGGAATATCAATTCCATGCCCTGATATTTAGGGTCCTCCATATTCTGCTTTGTAGCTTTATTTCCCATCATGCCCTTTTATGTGCACCATTTTTCCAGACAAACTGGAGCTGCTGGCTCTTTCCAATCTCTCTCTCTGCAGGCTAGCCCCCATTCTTAGAATACTCTTCATATTCATCCACAACTGTGGCAATCCTAAGGATTAAAGGATCCTTTAAAGCCCAGCTCAGGTGCCATCCCTTCTATGAATCATGGGCAATTAAGTCACTCAATCAATAAAACCCTGGACTTAGAGTCAGGAAGACTTGAGTTGAAATGCCTGCCTCAGATACTTATGAACTGTGTGACCCTGGGCAAATCACTAATCTTTCTCAGCCTCAGTTACCTTATCCATAAAATGGGTGTGGGATTCGGTGACCTCTAAGGTCCCTTTCAGATCTTAGTCTATGATCTTATCATCCTTGATCTCTCATAATTGCCAGTCCTAGTTCAGAATGATCTGTCACTTGAGAATTTTCTTGATTACCTGAATCTCTCCCTCATCCCTACCACATCCTACCTTGATATTTATGCACATGCTGTAGTTCTCATTCCTCTCCCTGCAATTAGATTAAAAGATTTTTGAGGGAAGGAAATGCATAATCCTTCATATGTGTACATCAGGTTCTATACATGTTTTAGGGATTGATAAATATTTATTGAATTAAATGGAATATTTGGATCCAACAAGCTGAAAACATACATCACTATCTAATTACCCAGTCCACATCTTAATTTTTTTAAAAAATTTTTCAAAATTACTTTTATTTATTTCACCAAATATTTCTCAATTACATGTAACTTCACTTCACTTTTTCAAAGTTTGAGTTCAAATTCTCTCTCCCTTCTGCCCCTCCCCTCTCATCTCACTTTGATTTCAATTACACATATGAAGTCATACAAATAATAGTTCCATATTAGTCATATTGCAAAAAAACCATTAAAAATTAAAACAAAGATTTTTTTTAAAAAAATATGCTTCAATTTGCATTCAGAGTTCATTAGTTCTCTCTCTGGAGGTGGACAGCATTTTTCATCATGGGTTCTTCGGAATTGTCTTAGATCATTATTTTGATCAGAGTAATAAGTCTTTCACAGTTTATCATCCTTACAATGTTACTATTACTATGCACAATGGTGTCCTGGTTCTGCTCACTTCACATTGTATCAGTTCATATAAGTCTTTCCAGGTTTTCCTGGAAGCATCCTGCTTGTTATTTCTTATAGCCCAATATTATTTCATCATAATCATGTACCATAACTTGTTCAGCCATTCTGCAATTGGTGGGTATTCCTTTGATTTCCAATTCTTTTCCACCACAAAAAGAGCACTGTACACATTTTTCTACAAATAGACCATTTTCTTTGATCTCTGGGGTATTGCCCTAGTGGTGCTATTGCTGGGTGATAAAGTATGCACAGTTTTACAGCCCTTTGAGAGTAGTTCCAAATTGCTCTCCAGAATGGTTAGACTAATTCACAACTCCGCCAACAGTGCATTTGTTCCAGTTTTTCTACATCCCTCCAGCATTTGTCACTTTCCTTTTCTCTCATGTTAGCCAGTCTGACAAGCATGAAGTGGTATCTCAGAGTTGTTTTAATTTACATTTCTCTAATCAGTAGTGGGATTTAGAGCATTTTATTTTCATGTGACTATTGACAGCTTTGATCTCTTCTACTGAAAATTGCTTTTTCATATCCTTTGACCATTTATTAACTGGGGAATGGCTCTTATTTTTATAAATTTGACTCAGTTCCTCATATATTTGAGAAATGGGGTCTTTATCAGAGGAACTTGTTGCCAAATTTCCACTATCCTCTATCCACTTCTCCACCTAGCTACCATTGGTCTATGCCTAGTTTCTGCCACTCTGCTTTGCAGCTTTCCTAGCAATTTTTGTCAAAGGTTCAATTCATACCCCCAAAAGCTTGGATCTTTGAGTTTATCTTTAAAAAAAATAGATTACTGGGAGGAGGAGCCAAGATGGCTGAGTAGAAAGACTCACATATGCTAGCTCCAAATCCACAGCCCATAAATTTTCTGTAAAAAGAACTTCCCACAAATTCTGCAGCAGTGCAAGTTGCACAGCAACACAGTGGAGGAGATTTCCATTCCAGAGAGCCCTGAAAAACCGACCCCAAAGGTCGTGCACTGGACAGCAGAGCCCAGCCCTGGCCGTGCGTCCCGAGAGGAAAAGATCCCAGCAGACTTCAGGGACGGAATCTCCAGTGGCCATGATGGTCTCTCCACCCACAGGCGCTACAGGTCAGTGAGAGAGACTTCTGGGCTGGCTGAGAGGGGAGCAGGGTGTCTCCATAACTCAGGACCCATTGGGAGGAAGCAGCAGAGGCAGCAGCAGAGGCAGTGGTGGCCAGGGGCTCCCAGAGCAGGTAGGACCTCAGGGTCATTACTGAAGGTCTCCACATAAACCCCCTGAGGGAACTGACCCTGGGAGGCAGCCCTGCCCCCACCCAAGCACCAAAACTCAAGCTCACATTGAATAGCAGCTGTGCCTCCCACTGAAAACCCTGAAGCTGGGGACCAGCATTTGAATCTCAGACCCCAAGCACTAGCTGGGCGGATATAGGCAGGTGTGGAGAGGAATATCAGAAGTTAAGTAACTGGTTGGGAAAATGGCCAGAAAAGGGAAGAAAAATAAAACCATAGAAGGCTACTTTCTTGGTGAACAGATGTTTCCCCCTTTCATTTCTGATGGAGAGGAACAATGGTTACCATCAGGGAAAGACATAGAAGTCAAGGCCTCTGTATCCCAAACATCTGAAATAGATATCCAATGGGCTCAGGCCATGGAAGAGCTCAGAAAGGATTCTGAAAATCAAGTTAGACAGGTGGAGGAAAAACTGAGAAGAGAAATGAGAGAGATGCAATAAAAGCATGAAAAATGGGTCAATACCTTGCTAAAGGAGACCCAAAGAAATGCTGAAGAAAATAACACCTTGAAAAATAGGCTCACTCAATTGAAAAAAAGGTTCAAAAAGCCAATGAGGAGAAGAATGCTTTCAAAAGCAGAATTAGACAAATGGAAAAAGAGGTTCAAAAGCTCACTGAAGAAAATAGTTCTCTCAAAATTAGAATGGAACAGATGGATGCTAATGACTTTCTGAGAAACCAAGAAATCACCAAACAAAACCAAAAGAATGAAAAAATGGAAGAGAATGTGAAATATCTCATGGGAAAAACAACTGACCTGGAAAATAGATCCAAGAGAGACAATTTAAAAATTATGGGACTACCTGAAAGTCATGATCAAAAAAAGAGCCTAGAAATCATCTTTCATGAAATTATCAAGGAAAACTGCCCTGAGATTCTAGAACCAGAGGGCAAAATAAGTATTGAAGGAATCCATCGATCACCGCCTGAAAGAGATCCAAAAAGAGAAACTCCTAGGAACATTGTGGCCAAATTCCAGAATTCCCAGGTCAAGGAGAAAATCTTGCAAGCAGCTAGAAAGAAACAATTCCAGTATTGTGGAAATACAATCAGGATAACTCAAGATCTAGCAGCTTCTACATTAAGGGATCGAAGGGCATGGAATAGGATATTCCAGAAGTCAAAGGAACTAGGACTCAAACCAAGAATCACCTACCCAGCAAAAGTGAATATAATACTTCAGGGGAAAATATGGTCTTTCAATGAAACAGAGGACTTTCAAGCATTCTTGATGAAAAGACCAGAGCTAAAAAGAAAGTTTGACTTTCAAACACAAGAATGAGAAGAAGCATGAAAAAGTAAACAGCAAAGAGAAGTCATCAGGGACTTACCAAAGGTGAACTGTTTACATTCCTACATGTAAAGATAATGTTTGTAACTCTTAAAACTTTTCAGTACCTGGGTAGTTGGTGGGACCACACACGCACATACACACACATGCACACATACACACATGTACATGCATGCGCACACACACACATACACACATGCACACACATACAGAGACAGAGAGCACAGAGTGAATTGAATAGGATGGGACCATATCTTAAAAGAAATTAAGGTAAATGGTGAGAGAGAAATGTAGTGGGAGGAGAGAGGGTGAAATGAAATGGGGTAAATTACATCTCATTCAAGAGGCAAGCAGGAGACTTTTTAGTGGAGGGAAAAAGAGGAGAGCTGAGAAAAAAACAAGAAGTTTACCCTCATCACGTTCGACTAAAGGAAGGAATAAAATGCACACTCATTTTGGTATGAAAACCTATCTTACAATACAGGAAAGTGGGGAAGAAGGAGATAAGCAGGGTGGCAGGGATGATGGAAGGGAGGGCAATGGGAGGAGGGAGCAATTTGAAGTCAACACTCTTGGGGAGGGACAGGATCAAAAGACAGAATAGAAACAATGAGGGGCAGGATAGGATGGAGGGAAATACAATTAGTCTTAAACAACACGACTATTATGGAAGTCATTTGCAAAACTACACAGATATGGCCTATATTGAATTGCCTGCCTTCCCAAAGGGAATGAGTGGGGAGGGAGGGATGGGGAGAATTTGGAACTCAAAGTTTTAGGAACAACTGTTTAGTATTGTTCTGCTCTAGGAAATAACAAATACAGTTAATGGGGAATAGAAAGTCATCTGGCCCTACAGGACAAAAGAGTAGATGGGGACAAGAGAAGGGAGGGATGATAGAAGAGAGGGCAGATAGGTGATAGGGAAAATTAGAATGCTCAGTGTATTGGGGTGGGGGGAGGGGATAAATGGGGAGAAAATTTGGAACCCAAAATTTTGTGAAAATGAATGTAAAAAGTTAAATAAATATATTTATATTAAAAAAATAGATTACTATGGTCATTTACTCTTTTGTATCACATACTTAATCTATTCCACTGGTCCATCACTCTGTTTCTAAGCAAGTTCAAATTGTGTTGATGATTACCCCTTTGTAATATATTTTGAAATCTGAAACTGCTAGGCCATCTTAACATTTTTTATGATTCCCTTTATGTTCTTGACCTTCTGTTCTTCCAGATTAATTTTGTTATTAATTTTTCTAGCTCCATAAAATAATTCCTTAGTAGTTTGATTGGTATGGCCCTGAATAAGTAAATTAATCTGGGTGGAATTATTGTTTTAATTATATTGGCTCAGCTTACTCATGAGAAATTAATATGTCTCTATTTGGCCTGTGTGAAAAGTGTTTTGTAATTGTGTTTATATAATCCCTGAGATTGTCTTGGCAGGTCAACTCCCAAGTATCTTCTATTGTCTGCAGTCATTTTAAATGGTATTTCTTTTTCTATCTCTTCCTTCTAGGTTTTGTTGCTAATATATAGAAATGCTGATGATTTGTGTGAGTTTATGTTATATTCTGCAACTCTGATGAAGTTTTTCATTGCTTCAACTAATTTTTAGCTGATTCTCTAGGGTTATCTAAGTATAACATTATACTATCTGCAAAGAATGATAATTTTGTTTCTTCATTGCCTCTTTTTATTTCATCAATTTCTTTGTCTTGTATTATTGCTATAGCTAGCATTCCTAATACAATATTGTATAATAGTGGTGATAATGGACATATTTCCTTCACCTCTTATCTTCTTGGGAAGGCTTCAAGTTTATCCCCATTACAGATGATACTTGCTGATGGTGTTAGATAGATACTGTTTATCATTTTAAGAAAGATTCCATTGATTCCTACACTTTCTAATCTTTTAATAGGAATGGGTATTATATTTTGTCAATGGCTTTCTCTCCATCTATTGATATAATCATCTGATTTTTATTGTTATTATTGTTGATATGGTCAATTATACTGATAGTTTTTTCCTAATGGTGAACTAACCTTGCATTTCTAGTACAGATCCCACCTGGTCATAGTATATGATCTTTGTCATATATTGTTGCAATCTTCAAGTGTTTTATTTAAAAATTTTTATTTGTTTCTTATTTTAAAATTTATTTAAAACTTTTATTTAAAAATTTTGCATTATTATTCATTAAGGAAATTGATCTGTAGTTTTCTTTCTCTGTTTTTTTCTCCCTGGTTAAGATAGCAAAATTATATTTGCATCATAAAAGGAATTTGGTAAGACTCCTCTTTCTTTACCTATTTTTTCAGATAGTTTATATATTTGGAGGATTAATTCTTCCTTAAATATTTTGTAGAATTCACTTGTGAATTCATCTGGTCCTGGTGACTTTTTCTTGGGGAGCTCAACAGTGGCTTGTTGAATTTCTTTTGCTGAGATATGATTATTTAAGTGTTTTATTTACTCTTCTGTTGTTCTGGACAGTTTATATTTTTGTACATTTTCATCTATTTCACTTAGATTGTCAGTTCTGCTGCCATATAATCAAGCAAAATAACTCCTAATTGCTTTAATTTCATCTGCATTGAAGGTCAGCCTACATCTTTATAACAAAATTATTGTGAGAGAGATAGTAGCTAGGTGGTGCAGTAGACAGCACACTAACCCTGGAGTCAAGAAGACCTGAGTTCAAATCTGATGCTGGACATTTATTAGCTGTGTGATCCTGGGCAAGTCACTTAGCCCAGTTTGCCTCAGTTTCCTCCTCTGTAAAATGAGCTGGAGAAAGAAATGGCAAACCCCTCTATTATCTTTGCCAAGAAAACCCCAAATAGGATCACAAAGAATCAGACATGACTAAAATGAATGAATACCAAAATTGTGAGAGACTCTGTCAAATCCTTTGCTAAAATCAAAATACATTACACATAAAGGGTTTCCCTGATCTACTATTATGGCAACCCTTTCTAAAAAAAGGAAATTAAATTAATTTGGGATGGTTTGTTCTCAACAAATCCATGTTGGCACCTAGTCCCCATCAAATTATTTTTTTCAATGTTCACATTGAACACCAAACCACCTCCTTAATAAAACATTTCAGTATTTAGCCTACGACAAATTTTAACCTTACCAGTATAGAGGTTTCCAAATCTACTCTTTTTTTTCCTTATTGAAAATCAGAACATTTACCCATTTCAAGATTTTATGCACTCTTCAACCATTCTCTTATTTTTTTTCAATTTTGCTACTGCCAATGGCTCTAAAATAATATTTTCAAGTTTACTCAGGACCCTGAGGTGTCATTTATCTGGGCCCAGAGACCGTAATTCATTCAAAGCAACCAGATGTGCTGTTTTTATGTCATTAGCTATATCCAAATTCACACATGAACCTGTGGTCTCATGAATTTACGAGTATTCTCCAATGATACAGATCATCATCAACATCATCATCATCATCATCATCATAAATGTTCATAAGGTGCTTACTATATCCAAGTAACTATGACAAATGTTTTATAATTATATCTTATTTGATCCCATAACAATCCTGGGAAGCAGGTGATATCATCATCCTCATTTTACAGATGAGGAAATTGAGGCAAATAGAGGTTAAGGGACTTGTCCAGGGTTACATAGTTAGGAAGTGCCTGTGACTGAATTTGAACTCAGGTCTTCCTGATCCTAGGTCCAGTGCTCTATTCACTGTGCCACTTAGCTTCCTTGAATCCAGTCCATTCATGCTTATCCATCCTGAGTGACTCTTGTCAATACCCTCCCATAAGTTTACCACATGAAGCATACCTAATGGCCTAAAGAGTACTAGTGGCACACTTGGGCTATTCGTGTTGTGTCCCTCATCCTCTACCCAGGACTATTTCACCTCTTCCTAGCATGCTTTTCTAGCAAAAGTTTAAGCAATGGAAAGTTGTCAACAAAGCAAGAAGGTCAAAAGAGCCCGGAAACTTCTTTAGAAAGGAAACATGTGATCTTGCCAAGGGAAGAGAGGCAAAGACAATGACAAATCCATTTTTCAAAATATTATGAAAAATGCTGGTGAAAAGTATAAGCAATATCACCTCATGAAATTATGACAAGGAGAGGCAAAAATAAGTCAAGATGGCTAATGAATAAGAAAGCATGAATGATCATCACAAAAGAAAGCTGATGATCTATCTACACCCAAGAAGTAGAGTAAGAGAAATCTCTCAGGAGATAGATGGTCAGAAAAAGAAGTGGGGTTATCTAACTCAAGTGAAGAACTAAAAAAAGAGTAGTCTAAGTGCTGGACTGACACTTCCAAAATGTAAAAAGATTCACTGAGAAAATTCTGATGAATTGAGTCAATTCTCCAAGGAAGATCTATGGGAGAACTGAGGCAATAATTACATAGAATGAGAAAGCATGGTTCAAGCTAATCAATAAATATTTATTAAATGCCTTCATCGTGCCAGGCACTCTGAAAAGCTCTGGGGATACAAAGACAAAATGTAAAGCAGTTCCTGCCCTTAAAAAGTTTATATTCTAATGGAGGAGATAACAAATATATACATATAAATAAGTACACAATACATGCAAAATTAATGCCAGGTAGTTGGGGGCAGAATGCATTAGAAGCTAGGGTAATCAGGAAAGGGCAAACCTTTACCTCGGAAATATAGAGGTGTGCTGATAAAGGTTTAACAATCAGACTCTCCAAAGGGGGAAAAAGGTATGTACATACATATTTAAATTTAATTTGTATTATTAATACTTTCTTAATTCTAGACAATTAACAAAACAAAACAAAACAAAAAAATCAAGCCCTGATTTGTAGCATTTGCTGGTTTCTGAGGTGTGAATGTTCACACTGAAAATTTAACCATTAGCTCTCCTAAGCCTTAGAGCCGGCTCCAGCACTCCTCTGAGTGAAAGTAAATAATGTGAAATAAGGCCGATTATGAAAGACTAAAGGATTCATCTGTAATTCCAAGTAGAAGAGAGATTGTTTCAGCAGGGTTGGGAAATGATCCTACTTGTTCCTGCAGAAGACCATGCTGGTGGCTGAGCAAGGAAATGATTGATGTGGGGAAGGAGACTGGAGTCAGGGAAACCAGTTAAGAGGCTATTGCCATAGTCCAGGTTCTGGTTCTGGTTTATCCTTCGTTCTTGAAGAGGATCATGACATCAGGGAAATGATGACATGACTTGCAGTTGACTTTGATTTGAGTGAAAGAGGGCTGTGCAAAGTCACCAGCCTCACTTTCTCCTCCCAAGCCATCTGGGTCTAGTGGCCAGATATCAATCAGGAGGACTGACGATGGCCCAGGATACTGTGGGAGATCTTGGCCCTTTTAAGCTAAGGTCTTTCCAAGTTCTCACTTTGAGTGAGGTAAATGCCCATTCAGTAAACAGGTTCTTTAAGAAGTGAGTCAAGGGATGGTCACTTTAATTAAAAAAAAAAAACAAAAAAACTAAGATATGAGAGGTGATTAAAGGGCTTGATTTCAGGTGGTGGCAGTAGTCATGGCAAGAACTGGGGAAGTGATTTTGTCACCTGTAGCCTATGCATTAGAATACAGGCTGTCCCAAAAGTCTTAGTGCACTTTAAGCTAGTAATGCTGCTAGCCGCACTCAGACTTTTGAGACTCTGTGTATAGATTTCAGAGACCTTAAGTGTTTCATAAAATCCTAGGATAAGTGTTGGAAAGGGAC
Organism: Bettongia penicillata ogilbyi; assembly: GCA_023548195.1. Lineage (NCBI taxonomy): Eukaryota > Metazoa > Chordata > Mammalia > Diprotodontia > Potoroidae > Bettongia > Bettongia penicillata. Next base: position 4,262,498 of record JAJHZJ010000413.1, read on the forward strand.
TTAGAGGTCATCTAGTTCAGTCATTTATAATGAAAATGAGGTTCCAATTGGTATTAGATATCAGAGACAGGATTTGAACTTTGTTCTTCTAACACAAAGTCTGATGCTTCATCTACCATGCTATATTGTCTCCACAAAAATGGATATCACTGGTGCCCCATTGCCCTATTACTTTCACCTGAAAACCATCGGGTATCTCCTCTCTGCAGCTTCTTTCTGTCATACATGCTGCTCTGCATATTATGTAGTTTGACAATTTTGCCTGGGTGTTTTCTTTCTCCCTCCATTTCAGAAGCCAGTTTAAAGAGCTCATTGGGTTTCCTGCCAAACACATTCTTCCCAATCCTCATGAGATGCATTTTGTCCCATGCCAAAAGCCAGCCCATCCTTCTGGTATCACAAGTCATGGTCCAGGAAACCATATCCTGTACTGCAATATCATCTGCATAACCAGCTGTTCACATCCCATAGCTTCTTTTCTTCTCCACACTCATGACCGGAAGAAGACATAAAAATACCACCTGTGATTTGAAGTCCCTTAGTTTCCTACCCAGGGCTTTAAAGTCTCTATGGAAGTATTTCAGGTTTCTCCTGTCTATATTCTTTATTCTCACATGAATCAGCAGGAATGAGTAGCGCTGCAATTCAGCACACAATATTAAGGCACTCGATGATAAATAGCATTTGTGTACTTCTCACAGCAAACCTACTAGAGAAGTACTACAGGTGTTATTGTCCCTACTTTGCAGATGAAAAATGAGACTCAGGAAGACAAAGTGATCAAAGTCGTAGTCCCACGGTCACAGACGTTAATGATAGTAATAAGAGAAGTAGTTGTAGTAACCAGCATTTCTATAATGTTTTAAGATTTGGAAAATGCTTTATAAATATTATCTCATTTTATCTTCACAACAATCATGGGAAGTAAGTGTTATTATAATCTCCATTTTACAGAAAGAAAAACTGAGACTGAGAGAGGTTAAGTGAATTGCCCAGGATGATACTAGCTAGTAAGTGTCCTAGGTGAGATTTGAATTCAGGTCATCCTGAGTGATAGAGCAGTGCTAGATTGTGGAGCATCTTGAAAGACCAGCTAAGGAGTCTGACTTTGATTCCAAAGATAATTAGGGAGACTGGAAAAGATGCAAACTGGATTTGTGTACAAGGAATATCAGGCTGGTAGTTGTGAGATAAATGAATCAAAAGAGAGAGAAAGTGTAGGTGGGAAGATCTGTTAGGATACTATTGCAATTGTCCAGGTTCATTTGGTGACAGAGAGAAAAGTGTGTTAAGTAAAGACTGAATAAAGAGGAAAGGGTAGAGGTGACAGACAAGAATTGGAAAACCACTGAATGTTGCTTGACAGAGAAAGCTACAAGAGGAAGAGGATGAATTTGAAAGAGGGAAGGGTCAAAGATAACCAGAAAGTTTTAAATCTTGGAGACTAAGTACCCTGACAGGAAGAATGAAGTCAGAAAGGGTAGGTTTTGTGCAGAAAGGGAATAAGTTCAGTTTAGGACATATTGAAGGATGCTGGGAGAATATCCAGGTGGAGAGACCCTCTAGGCAATTGGAGATGGAACTCTGGAGGTCAAGAGAGAGATAAGATCTGGAGATCCAGCTTTAAGAGCTGTCTAGAGTGAGATAAGAGTTCAAGCCATGAGAGTGATCAAGTTTGCCAAGGGAGAGAAGTAAAGCAAGCCAAGGATAGAATCTTGGGCAACATCCCCCTTAATGGGGATGTTGGAAGAAGAGGTATAGCCAACAAGAGAGAAAGCAAAGTGGTTTGAAAGGCAGAAGGAAACTAGAAGAGTATGTTGTCTTGGATGCCACAGGACCACATCAATCCATTTTTCTAATGGTTTCTTGGCAAGTTCTCAATCACATCTTGAATGGTTGCCCCAGAAAGACAGTGCATCATCTCCTGAATGGTCCCAGAATCACAGAATTGCAAGCCTGGAGGACAGAAGATCTGTGGAGACATGACAGTTGCCTTCATGGACTTAAAAGGGTGTTACATGGAAAAAGGATTAAACTTGTTTTGCTTGGCCCCAGAGGGCAGCACTGGAAGCAATGCTTAGGAAGTTGTAAAGAAACAAATTTAGACAAGATGAACAATTTCCTAACGATTACAGTTGCCCAAAATTGGGATGGGCAGCCTCAGGAAATAAGTGGATTCCCCGTCCCTGGAAGTCTTCAAGCAAATGCTGACGAACAATTGATAGTCATCCATATTCAGGAATAGGTTCCTTCCAGCTCTGAGATGCTATACTTCTGTGAAAGTTAAAGCTGGAAGAGATGTTCAAGTTCATATTGTCTAAGGTCAATATATGATTTGCATCTTTACCCTTCAATAAAGAGTTATCAATCATTCAAATGTATTTCACTTCCTCCTAAAGCTGAAAGATTTCTATCACCTAGGAATTGTCTTTAGGGTTTCATGGATCTTGCAATAGAATTTCCTCAGTATCCAGAATCACTCTTCACAAGAAGGGCCATGTACCTGTTGTAGCTTTCCACCTCCCCTGCACACATACACACACACACACACACACACACACACACACACACACAACCTCTTTCCTTTCTGTGTCACACTCTTCTATTTTTAACATTGATGAGTCAAGAAACAAGACAACGCTGAAAAAATGAAGGATTATCATTACTCTTCCCAAGAGATGTATGTCAACAGCACAAAATCAGAGAAATCTGGATTATAGAGACTTTTCTTTTTGGAAAGTAAAAGCAACAATCTAAATTGAGAGTCATGAAAATTATTACATATATACAGATGACTCCCAGAGCTGCATATCTTGCAGCTTGTAGCCCTGTCTCTCTCCTAAGCTCCAATGCCACATCAATAACCACCTGCTAGACTACATATGTGCATCTCAAACTCTACATGCTGAAAATGAACTTACCTCTCTCTCTTTCTCTCTCTCTCTCTCTCTCTTTCTCTCTCTCTCTCTCTCTCTCTCTCTCTCTCTCTCTCTCTCTCCCCTCTCTCCCCATTTTTCTCTCCCTTCCCCTCCCTCTTTCCCTCTCCTTCTCCTTTTGTCTCACCCTCTCCCTCTCCTCTCTCAATAGATATGTCTATGTCTGTATCTAGCCGTTATAGATATAGACAGACAGACAGATAGACAGATCGATTTATTGTTTTTTTGGTCAAGAGTATCACTATCCTTCTAGTTCCTCAGGTTTACAACTTGAAGTCATCTTCAATTCTTCATTTTTCATTCCCCAAATCCAAGCAATCTTGACAATTTTACTTCTACATTTCTCCTATCTCTTCCCTTCTATCCACTCATGTGGCCACCAACCTAGATCAGGTTCTTGTTACCTCTCCACTGTACTATTACAATAGCCTCCTAACTGATTCCCCTAATTCCAGTCTCTCCCCTTTTCTATACTATCCTCCAAAACAACAGGTAAACATATTCATAAAGCCCATGTTCTTCCCCTCTTCAAGAAACCTCAGTGAATAAAATATGGCTCTCTTCACAACAGACTGGTGGGGAATAATATACTGGGCCAAAAGATTGTATACATCAGCAGTTTTCATCACTGTATTCAATACTTTTGCTTAATCTTTTCCCATCACAAGAGAAGGTTCAAACTAGAGAGTTTCATTTCTCAGGGGTTGCTATGGCACAAAGACAACAGTCTTCAATAAAACATCTTTTCAAAAGAAGCAACAGTTTGTGTCGTTCGAAGCAACAGTTTGTGTCGTTCCCTATTACCTCTAGGATAAAATAAAAACTTGTCTGTTGGGCATTTAAAGTCTTTCACAATCTGGCTCCAGCACATTTTTCCAGGATTATTTCACATTTCTCCTCCTCATACATTCTACAGTCTAGACAAACTGGCTTACTTGCTGTTTCCCATATATATTTTATTTCCCATCTCCATGCTTTTGCACAAGCTGTATTCCCTTTCCCTCCACACATCCCCTAGTCCCCTTCAAGACTCAGTTTGAGGGTTTCTTCCTACATAAGCCCTTTTCTGCATCCACTAGCCCCATCTCCCAGTTTCTACTGTTCTCCTCCCACCACAAAATATTTACTTTTTAATTTATTTTTATATATATTATATTACTAAACAGTGTATATGGTCTATGGGGCAGTTAAGTAGCGCAGTAGATAGTGTACTGGGCCTGGAATCAGGGAGACTTGAGTTCAAATGTGACCTCAGCCACTTACTAGCTCTGTGACCTTGGGCAATTCACTTAACCCAGTTTGCCTCAATTCCTCATCTGTAACATGAGCTGGAGAAGGAAACAGCAAATCACTGCAGGATCTTTGTTAGGAAAATCCTAAATAGGGTCATGGAAAGTTGGAAAAACTGAAACGAGTGGACAACAACAAAAGTGTATGTTCTATCCTCCCAGTAAAATGTAAGTTCTCTGACGTCAGGGATTACTTCACTTTTGGTTTTGTATCTCCAAGACCTTGTTCAGTGACCAGCATACAGTCGATCCTTACAATAGTTGTTGAATGAATGAGAATTTTCAGGACTATGAATCTTGAGTGGAATCTCTCTGGACCCTTAGTCCTTTGACCCCCAAGGAAAAGCCCAAGAGAAATCCCATCCTAAGGGACCAGGAACATCCAGAGGAGAAGCAAGAGATCTGCATAAATTATCTGGGGCACTCTGAATCAATCATCTCTGCCAGCTGTGTGCACTTGAATTCCTAACATAAGGATTCCATTGCTCTGGCAGAGTACCCAGCTCTAAGAAAATGCCGAGAGACAGTGGGCTGGAGTTTTATTTTTGGACTTCGCCAAATCAAAACTATCTGGAAAATGGTGGGATCTGGTGTACTAAAACCCAGACTCCTTCAGGTTGTCCCAACTCTGTTTCTAAGTAATTCAATCTGAAAGTGGGAGGAGCCGCATCTCCCCACGCAGTCTGGAAAACACAAACACACACATACACAGCCTTCTCTAATAGAACAGTTGCCCAGGCACAGACTTGACTACTCCTTTCAGCTCGTCAGATGGAGATTTTTTCTCCCTGAAGTTGACCTGTGGACCATAGGCATGGCTCCCCCTTCTACCCAATGCTCCTTTCTTCCACTTAAGGGGCAAGTAGGACGAAGGAAGGGATTGGAGAAAGAAGATGAGAGAAAACCAAGAGACCAGATGGCAGAGAGAAACTGTATCAAAAATTCGTGTTAACCCCAGGCTGCCAGAGTATTAGGAGACTCCTATCCCAAGAACGGTTATGGTTATTTAGAAATCTGAGTAATGAGGTCCATCCCTCCTCCTGGTCTCTTGGTTGATAACTAGAAGGTGCTGGTGTGTGCCCGCTCCTTACTTCTGAAGCGGATCCATTCAATTCTGCTCCCTAATCTTAGTACACAAAAATAGCATTTACGTATCATTTGGAGGTTTGCAAATCGCTTTACAAACACCACCTCATTTAATCCTCAAAACAACCTTGGCACACAGAAGCTGTCATTTTCCCCATTTTACACTTGAGAAAAGTGAGGCTGAGAGGTGAAATAGTTGCCCAGAGCCACAGAGCTCGACTGTGGAACAGCATTGGAATTCAGCTTTTCCTGATTCTAAGTCCAGCCCCCTGTTCCAGTGCCTCCACACCACACTGCTTCCTGATTACTTGACCACCTGGTTTGTGCTAACATAAGATCAGAGAACTAAAGCAGCCCTCAGAGGCAGCTCTTGCATGTGACAGGCAAGGGAACTGAGAAAGATTAAATAACTGACCCAAAGTCACACAGGTAGTGTCAAAGGGAGAATCTGAATCCAGGACCTCTCTCAGTAGAGACGGTGCCTTTTACTATGACACATCCTTTTTGATGATTGTTTACAATGGCAATGGAGGAGGAAGAAGGGGAGGTAGAGGGAGCAATTACCTATTTTCTTTCTCCTTTTTGTCATCATTTTCCCTTACTGTACTCTCAGGTTGGAAGTTTCTCTGACTGAGTCTGCAGAATTCCTCTCAATATCCTCTCAGTCCTGAGCAAGTGATGCCAGCACCCAGACAAGGTAATTGTGTGCCCTGGGACATGCTTGAAAAGTCTGTTCACTGCTCCTCTGTGCTAATGTCCAACAGAAGTTTGGGTCTTTCTTCGATAATGCTATGTCCTTTATATAACACTTAAAAGTTTGAAAGCTACTTTATATACATTACTTCTTTGACACAACAACTCTGTGAGGTATGATAAGTGCTATATTTATCCCCATTGAACAGATGAGAAAACTGAGGCACAGGATGTTGTGACTAGTCCAGGGGTCTTGAGGCTAGAGTAAGAGTCTGAGGGGAGATTCGAACACATCTTCTTAACTCCAAGTACAGGGTTCTTTTCCCTTCACCGTGCTCATGCTTACAATACCACATGAGATCTGTTTTATCACAAGATAAATACCTCTAGACATGGGAGGAAGTAGAATTTTCTATTGTTAAAATTACAGACACTTATAGAAAGTTTCACAGATTTAAGAGCTGGAGAAGATCTAAGATGTCTTCTAGTCCAACCTCATTTTACAAAGGTGGGAACTGAAACCAGAGGCATTACGTGGGTTGCCTCTTCCTTACATCATGCAGATACTAAATGGAAGAAATGGGGGGTGAACTCAGCTTCTCTGACTCCAAAGTATCATTATGTTGTGATATATATATATATATATATATTCATATTTGTGTATATATGTGTGTATATATATACATATGTGTGTACATGTGTATATTTGTGTGTGTTTTACCCTAGACAGGTACCCATCCTTCCTGCTCTCCTCCGACCAGGAGTTAAAGGCAATGTGGAATAGCAGGTAGACAACTAGATTTGAATTCAGGTGAATGTGGGTATAAATCCTACCTCAGACTTTTATGTAGTGTTAACTACATAATCCTGTATGTCACTTCAGTCTCTCTACCTCAGTTTCCTCATCCATGAAATATGGAGGTTGTCTCCACAACCTATAAGATCTCTTTTATCTCTAAACCTATGCTCCTTTAGTCTTTATGTGAGATTCTCCTGGATGCCATGGTAGCTCCTCTCCAGATTCAAGATCCTTTAATCTAAAAATGTTCCTTAAGCATTCTAATTTTTCCCATTCATTCAACAAACATTTGTTAAGGGAGGCAACAAGCATTTATTAAACACCTACTATGTGACAAGCAAGTGCCTTTTTTAAAAACAAATATTACCTCACTTGATCCTCATAACAACCCTGGGAGATATTTATTAAAGTGTCTAATGTGCACAAAGTATGAACAGAAAGAAGGAGCAGGAAGGCACAGAGAGGGGGAGGGGGGAAAGAATGATAGCAACATCTCTATAGCACTTTAAGGGTTGCACAGTGCTTTACACATGTTATCTTATTTTAGTCTTTATGACAACTCTGTGAAGTAAATGCTATCAATATTCCCATTTTATAGATGACTATCCAGAGGAGGAAAACCTCAACAATGGAGAGCCTCAAGTTCATGATATATGAAAATCAATCGAGGGAATTGACCATGTATAACCTGGAGAAAAGAAGGCTCCAAGAAGACATGATGGTCATCTTCAAGGACCATCATATAGAAGAGAGATCAGACTTGTTCTGTTTGAACCCCAGAAGGGCATGGGAAAGGGGCAAATCTAGTTTTGATGCCAGTTGTCCAAATGAGGATAGGCTACCTTGGGATATACTGGGGTCTCCTCACTGCAGCTGTTCAAGCAAAAGTTGAGGGGGAATCTATACTCAAGCATCAGAGACTAGCTGAACCAGTTGTTGTATATGAATGTAAAGCCCTACCTAAGGATGGGCCAGTGGTGCGTTACCCCAGGGTGGGCAATTTCAAGGAATCCAAGAGCACCATGCTGCAGGATAATGACTCCTCCAGTCTTTCCTATTTCTCTCAGGGGTACCACCATCCTTCCATTCCCCCAGACTGACCCTTAGCATTATCCCCTTTACCCCACATAACCATTTTTGTGGTGAATTCTTATTATTTCTGTCTCTATCTCATCCAGGGCCCAGAAAGGCTCTCCTCATACAGCCACCACCTTGTTCAGGCCCTCATCACCTTTTGCCTAGTGACAATAGGCTCCTAATTGGTCTCTGCTTCAAGCTCTCCTCATTTCAATCCATCACCCTCACAGCAATTTTCCTAAAATATCAGTCTGACCATGTCTCTCCCCTGCTCCATGAACTGTAGTAGCTTCTGTATACCAGTAAAGTAAACTATAAACTCCTCTGGCATTTAAAGCCCTTCACAACATGGTCCTACTTTCTTTTCTAGTCTTCTTATAAATTATTCGCCATCTAATCTTAATCCTTCTGATCCTAATAGTGGACTCTGCAGCCCATCAAACTAGCTTTCTTGCTATAGCTCACATATGCTATTCTATCTCCCTCCCAGCCTGCCTTTGGGCAGGCTGTCTGTGTTCCATGGCTGGAATGCACTACCTCCTCACTGTCGTCTAGAATCTCTTGTTTCCTTCAGGATCCCTCCCTTCCTTCTTTTCCTTCTTCTTCCCTTTTATACTTGGTCCACATTAGTGCGCAAAATTTAGAATGCTTAAGTACTATTTTTAGATTAAAGGACTTTGAACCTGGAGGGGAGCTACTATGGCATCCAGGAAAGTCTCACATAAAGCCCAAAAGATCATAGGTTCAGAGATAGAAGAGATCTTTAGGTTATTGAGACAATCTCCTTATTTTACAGATGAGGAAACTGAGGCAGAGAGAGTAAAGTGACTTATCCAGGACCATGTAGTTTCTAAGCCTCAAACATCACCTTCTACACAAAGCTTTTTTCTGATACCCCAGCTCTTCTTGCCCTCCCTTTGTCTCCAAATTACCTCTTCCTGTATATATTCCATATATACTTACTTGTGTATATGTTGTCTCCTCTGATAGAATATGAATTCCTTACTGTGGGGACTGTTTTCACTTTCATCTTTATGTCTTAGCACCTCGATTAGTTCATGGCACATTTTAGATACTTAATAAAAGATTGTGGATGGATGTATTGATTCCTCCCCAGCCCCTGATGACAATTGTAGTGGCGGTGGTATTTGCTCCCTTCAGTGGCTGCCCTGCTTTCGCCATCCCCACCAGCAGTACCCAGGACCTCAGTAACACAGAAATCTCGTGGTGTCCCAGGGTAGCCTCCTCCACAATACCCTCAGCCCCCTTGCCCCGCCCTCATTTTGCTCCTTTGCAAAATTATCGAGTTATGACACTGCATCAATATAACAGAATCATACTAAGTCATAGGGAATGACGAATATGAAAAATTCGGAGAAACAAAGGAAGACACATGAAGTCCTATAGAGTGAACGCAGAAGAGTTAAAACACCGGTGATGAGAGCCACAAGGTACATACACAGTGGAGACAATATTAAACAGTAACAAAATTCAAATCAAACTCCCTGGTATTGTTGATACTAACATCAAAAGTACAGAAAAGTACCATTAGTAATATCATACTTTTATTTTTATTTTGTACATTTACATTATTTCTTTTATATTTTTTCACCTTTTTGCAGGATGATGGGTGTTTTAGAAATTTTCTGTGATATACTAGAACAAAATTCATTTTTGAAAAAAGTTTCAAGCAGTTGGTTGGTTGTTGTCCTTAATTCTGAAATAGGTCCAAAATGACATCACCATGTTGTGTCAAAGTACAATGTGTCCAAGTGTGGAGCAGTTTTACTCTAACTTGGTAGAGTATTATCTGAAGCATTCAAAGAACAATATAAAAGAATTCTTCTGGAATCCAGCGACAAAACACATTTCTTATGTCTAGGTGGAGCGGCTAACTGGCGAAACGAATACTGTGCCGAGCCTGGAGTCAGGGAGATGCTTCTTCCTGAGTTCAAATCTGGCTTCCCACACTTACTAGCTGTGTGATCCTGGGCGAGTTACTTAACTTTGCCTCAGTTTCCTCTTCTGTAAAATGAGCTGGGGAAGGAAATGGCAAACTACTCTAGAAATTCTGCCAAGAAACCCCAAAAGGGGTCATGAAAAGTCGAATTGGGCTGAATCGGCTCAACAACAAAAGTGTTTAGGTACGAAGGTGGTGATATAAGGGTACAGAATGTTACATACCCAGTCCAGGTACTGTGCTTTATTGAATAATTTTGTCCATGTATTTTTAAATATTATGACGAAGGGCTATATGAGAGGGGAAAAAGAGAGGGTATCAAGAAGTGAATATAGTATCTTTAAAAGACAACAATAAAACTTTTTGTTTTTTCAAATCTCTTTGGGAAGGGAAAGAGAGGTAAGCCAGCCTGAGCTGGAGGACCATGGGATACATTACTCATTTTGGCTGGTCACTCCACACTGAGCCACTGAACACTGAATGGGTGATGTGCTGTCAGGAAATGATGAGGAAGATGCCATTCCATCTCCCACCTCACCGCAGCCGAAAGAGGTTCCCCAAGGGAATATTTTTAGTTTGACAAATGAAAGCTTGCGCCCGAGGACAGAAGGGATTAAGGCAGTCTGACACTCCCAGAGACCACCGGGAGATGATGACTCAGATACCCAGGGCTTAGGCAGGGTTTCTGGAGCCATTCCTGCTGCCTGGCTCCGAGGGCTTGCTCCCACTCCCCCCGCTTCTGCGAAGCTGACACACTGGGAGGAGGAAGCCTGCCAGAGACGCAACTCGACTCCGTTCATCTTTCCGCAGTCACATTGTTGGACTGCGTGTTAGGAGGATCAAAGGGGCCGCTTCGCCTGCTTTCCCCTCAGCAGAGGAGGCTTCCCCGCCCCATTGCATGAGATGCTCAGCACCTCACAGCGGCGATGTCTACAACGGACTTAACCAACAGCATGCTATAGTCAATTCAGCGAAAGGAATAAATCAGTTTGGGGTGAATTGAGGGAAAGCGACGGCGAGAGGAATCATTATAGGGATCCTTTGGTGATGAATAAACCACAAAATTAGAGCCACCACATGGTGTGGTGGAAAAAGTACAAGGCAACGGGTCAAGTGATCTGATCTCTGGTTCCAGCTCTGCCACTAACTTGTTTGGGGCCACATCTAGCCAAAACACCTTGGGGCAGTTAGGTGGTGCAGTGGATAAAGTCAGGAAGAATCATCTTGAATTCAAATCTGGCCTCAGAAACATACTAGTTGTGTGACCCTGGGCAAGTCAACTAACCCTGTTTGCCTCAGTTTCCTCATCTGTAAAATGAGCTGGAGAAGGAAACCACAAACCAGTATCTCCTCCAAGAAAACCTCAAATGAGTTCACAGAGATTCAGACATGATTAAATAATAACAAAGTCAAAACACATTATTTCTTTTAGCCTGAGTCTCTTCACCCACCTATAAACACAAAGGTGAGACTAGATCAGGGTTCTTAAACTTTTATGTGTTATGGACTTCTTTGACAATCCAGTGCAACCGAGGGATCCCGTCTTGGGATAATGAATTTTTAAAAATCCAAAACTGAAGGCAATGTGAGATTTCATTTAAAAGCATTTCAGCAAAAGAAAATACAAGTGCTATTTTTTTCTTATCTAAGTTCACAGACCTCTTGAAATCTATCCATAGATCCAAAGTTATTAACTACTGGACTAGATGGTCTTTCAGGTATGTCTATAACTAAGCAATAGAGCAAGCCTCATAATCCATGCCTGGGCAAGTGGCACAAAACGTTCCTTCAGCGAAGGGCAGGGAGAGAGCTGAGTGGGAGAGTAAGTAGAGCAATCATTGTAAGGCTGAGGTGCCATCTGGCATCTTCCCATTTTAACTAATGCTTATTGCTGTTTGGGTGTCTAAATGCTGTTTCTCAGCACTGAAGGAATACAATTGCTATCAGCACCCTCCAAATTCAGTGTCCTGGAATAAATTCCCAGATATTCCACCCTAGTTATGGCTCTGTTATAATGTCCCATACAACTGTAAGAAACCCTATGGTTGAACTAGTAGATTGTATGTTTCTTTTATTTTTCAAGTAATTAAATCTTTCCTCGGTAGACCCTCCTAGAGGAACCCAAGAGCAGAAGCCACCATTGAATTCTGCTCTAGATGCTTTTAGTCTAAACACCTTCAGGCTTTCACATCAAAGGAACCCTGTTTTCAACATAACCACAGAAGATAGCGTCTCCAGATCTAAGAATCAGAAAAGCAAAAAGCCTGAAAACTCTGACAATCTCCAGCTATCTGTTATCACTGGTACGGCCAAACCCAGATTTCTAACTTGGGTATAGGTCATTCTAAATAAATCAATTCACAGGAATGCGACATTTATGAAGTGAAGAATGACACTGGTTTCCGAGAAGGCTATCCTTATCCCTTCCCACACACTGTGTACTTCAAAGAAGCAGCAAGCAATCACTAGGCCAAATTCCGACCCAGGCAACCCCGGGCCAAGCTGATCATATTTGCCTTTGGCAATGCTCTGACTCAGACCCAGCCTCTGTATCAGATCAGGTGCTAGAATGGTCTATAGTCTTGCAGAACACTGGAACAAACTAGCAGGTGTTTTTGATTCATGACCTGAAGGAACCACATTTGCAAGCCCACCGGCTTCTCTATTGGCATTCTCTGTATCTCCTGATCATCCAAAGAAAGGTTACTGTAAAACATGTTGGATAGATGATGGACCAAAGATTTTCAAGGTTTTAGACATATGTTTGCATGGCGTGGCCCAAGCTGCACACCCTCTCAGCATCACTCCCCATGTAAAACACAGCAGCAGCACTTGGTTTTTGCCAGGAGCCCTGACCCATGTCTGGATTCTGCTCCTAGATGAGAATAAAGCGTCATTTAAATCCTCTGCCCTTGTCAGACCTCATCTAGGGTATTGTGTTCAGTTCTGGGCACCACAATTTAAGAAGGAAATTGATAAGCTGGAGATGGTCCAGAGGACAGCAAAGAGGATAGTGATGAGTCTCAAATCCATATCATATCAAAATGGATTGAAGGAAGTGGGAATGTTTAGCCTGGGGAAAATCAGACTCAGGGGGGACTTGGTAGCTGTCTTCAAGTATTTGAAGGGCTGTCATGTGAAGAAGAGATTAGGCTTGTTATGTTTGGCCCCAGAGGGCAGGACCAGGAACAATGGGGGGAAGCTGCAAAGAAGCCAATTTAGGCTTAATGTCAGAGAAAAACTTCCTAACAATTAGAGCTGTCTAAAAATGAAACGAGTTTCCTGGAGAGGTGGTGGGTTCGCCCTCCTTGGAGGTCTTTAAGCAGAGGCTGAATGACAACTTGTCGGTATGGCATAATGAGGCTTCTTTCATGTAAGGTTGGACAAGATGATCATTTAACTCTCAAATTCTGCCCTGTGAAATAAACTAATTCATAAAAAAATTCAAAAAACATTTACCAATCACCTAAAAGTCAAGCATTGTCCTGGGTAGACAAATGAATGGCATGATCCCTGCCCTCAGATTGCTTTCAGTCTGGTGTAAAGTTCCACTCAACAGCACTTACAACCACAATCTATTTCTAAACAAGTACTTTGCATCTTCCCTACTTTCTGTGGAAGTGAAAGTCTTTCCTATATCTCATTCAACAACACTTAGAACAATAACAAGCATCTACTATATGAAAGACCCTGCAAGTAAGGACAGAAGTCAGGTATATACAAAACCAAAAGCAAAGCAATGCCCAACTTCTAGGTGTTTTCATACTAAAAGAAGAATACAATACGTACACAGATAAGTAAATATAGGATGATTTGACGAATCAGACCAGTAATGACTGGGGCAATCAGGGAAGTTACAGAAAGCTATAATATAAAAGTATCTTTTACTGCCAGCAGCTGACAACTCATGAACTTCAAAAGCATCACATTAGGTCCTGGATACAACATAAAGAACATGAAGGGTGGAGGAGGAGAGGGAGGAGGAAAAATTTGGACTTTCAGGTAGATTTTCTGTTTAATAGAAAAAGAAAGGCAACTTGAAGAGTCATTCTCCAATAGAGAGGGGATCAAAATATATGAGCAATCAGTTTCCAAATGGACAGTTAAAAACTCTAAATGGAAAATATGCTCCAAAATGCTAAAAATTAATGAATAAGAGAAATAAAAATGACAACAATTCTGAAGGTTTATATCAGACCCCCAAAACTGACAATGACAGAAAATGGAAATGGTCAATGTTGGTGTGGCTGTGAGACAACAGGAAAACTAATATGCTGTTGATTGAGATTTGAACTGGTCCAGTCATCCTAGATAATCATTTGAAATTGTGAAGTTGTGACTAAAACCTGACCCAGAGATGCCACTAGTGGGCATATGTACTGAGGTAAAAGACAAAAGTTCCCATTTTTACCAAAATATTTAGAACATCCATCACTTTTTGTGCTGCAAAGAACTGGAAATAAAATGGGTGCTCATCAATTAAGGAAAGACAGAATAAACTTGATAAAAATTGATATTATCAATAAAATTGATAATAATTATTTGTACAGTGTTTTAAAGTTTGCAAAGTATTTTACAATTATATCATTTTAGTCTCACAACAACCCTGAGAGACAGATGTTATTGTTATTCCCATATTACAGATGAAGAAACTGTGGAAGATAAATAATGAATGACTTGCCCAGGGTCACACAACTAGTAGGGATCTGAATCCACATTTGAATTCAGCTCTTCCTGACTCTAGGTCTCACTAGATCTCCAACCATTGTACCACTAGCTACCTATATATAGATGAATGTAGCAAATGTTATCATAAGATGACAAATACGAAAAGTTCAGAGAAACATGAAGGTTTGTACCAACTGGTACAGAGCGAAAGAAGTAGAACCAGAGAAACAATATACATAACGGGATGGATTCCCCATAAATTATTTCATTGGCTCAGACTCTGGGGAGGGCAGATCATAGAGGATGATCAACCTTTTTTTTCTTAGACACTAAAAGTGAATTAACAGATCCGCTCAGCCCTTAGGATCATAGAAACAGAGGATCCTAAGTCTAGAGATGGAAGAAATTTGTGAAGCGAAATTTGACTGCATATTGACCTTCCCCTTTTGCTTTTCTTCTGAGGTTCTCTAGGTAGGGATAGGACAGAGTTTGAGCGAAGGGAATACACTAATCAATAAACAGCGATTAAGCACCTACTATATGCCAGGCTTGTTTCAAAAAGACTATTTTATGGAGAACTCACACAGGGCAAGCGTTCACATGGTAGTCAGAAGAAGCGATGCAAGGACATTCTCAAAGTCTCTCTTAAGAACTTTGGAATTGATTGTGGGACATAGCAGACACTGGCACAAGATGACTCAGCATGGCGTGCCCACATCAGAAGAGGTGCTGCGCACTATGAGCAAAGCAGAATCGAAATAGCTCAAAAGGCATGCAGGACACACAAATTTAGCGTATCCATACCAAATGTTCACATGAACTATTTGTGGTAGAGTGTCCGACCTGTGATAGAACATTCCAAGCTCATATTGATCTGATCAGTCACAGTTGGACACAGTGAAATTTGACTCTAGCACAGTCATGCCATTTTGGTCCTCTTCAAGAATGAAGGACAGCAATGAACCAATTCTATGCCAGGCACTATGTCAAGAAATGGAGATACAAAAAGAGGCGAAAGACAGCCCCTGCCCTCAAGTAGTTTATAATCTCTCCTCTCTGCCCAGGAACCATTAATGAATGGAATCTTTGTATTCTTGACCACAAAGCCTAAAAGGAGTGTTCTAGACTGCTTTTTGATTTTGTTTCTGAACAAGTACTTTGTATCTTCTCTATTTTCTATAGGGGTGAAAGCCTTTCCTATATCTCATACTCATTTGTTACTTTGAATACTTGTATAAAAACCAGTAGTCCTGTTGACCACCTTTATAGTGGTCCATATGAACCACATTTGAAGATTTTACTCAAAGTAAACTTTGGTTGGAGGTTAGGAAACAGGAAATGTGTACATGGCACGTATTTAAGGTTTAATAAAAAATTATTGTTTGGTTGTTTGATGGTTTGATTACCTGACTGATAGCCCCCAAGATCAGACCAAGACCATTTAAACCCTGGTCTTGGGGTACTCTGCACCACAGGTTGCAACTTCCATATAAATATATGGAATAAATATATATGTCTAAAAATTCTAACTGAAAAATAAATAGCAGTTCCAAAAAAACCAAATATTTAAACATACTCTGCTTCTTTTAGCAAAGAAGCAGGAGAATGTAAAGACAGAATGTTGCTTACATTGGAGGACATGGCCATTCTATAAATTGGTTCTGTTTAACAATTTTTCTGTTGCAAGGAGATTAGATTCCTGGTGTGGAGAATGGAGAAAAGAAGGTGTTCTATGTCAAGAAATGACCTTGATGTAAAACAAAAGGCATTAATGTTATTTTAATAAAGCAGCCTAAACAATCAATAGCCTTATTATTGAAAGAGTCAAAGCAATTCGTGTTTATTCTTTGTAGGTTTCTAGAGAGCACAATGGACCTCGAGTTAAGAAAATTTGAGTTCCAATACAACCTCAAACAATTATTATTATTCAAAGCCCACCCCTATACCATACTTCCTCAAGATAGCATGTACACAGATAACCAAATGCACGATAAAGAAGGAAAGAGCATTAATAACTGGGACGGAACGGAAGAGTCAGGACGACCATTTGGAGATTGCATAACTCTATTGTATTTTCATTCACCGCACCTAATACAGGGCTCAACACATAGGATGCGCTGATCAATTTATTGAATTAGTAGAGGACTCCATTTGCCCTGAGGTGGATTCTCCAATTTGGGTCTTCATATTGCTGCCACTTTTCCAATCCCCGAAAGAGTCTGGAAGCAAATTCAAAATCGGAACAGAAAACCCAAAAGGAAAAACAAAAAAACAGAAGTGAACCCCGCACCAACAACGACAGAAAGAACCCATCCTCCCTGTGTTAGCCATAACAATAATGACTCACAAGTCATTAAGGAAGAGAGACTCAGAGCTATGACATCATGTGAATAGCAGAATGTCTGCAAGACTTGAAAGGGAAAGGATTAGACCAGTGCTCTGGGGCTGAGCCTGGACCCAGCCCCTAGGGGCCACCACCACCAGGACACCAGCCCTGCCTGAAAAATGTTTACCAAAGCACCAACATGAGAAATGAATTATATAACGTAACGCTATTAAAAACAATGAGCTCTGATTTCAAACGATGGCATGCCCGCTGGAGAGCACGCACCCACCCCACCCCACTAGGGACAACTTACCAGTGACCTCAGAGTCCGCCCCAGGGAAAAGCTCTGGCGAATTAACACTATCTTCAGAGTCCCTGGATGGAGTTACAGCCTCATCAATTGGATATAATTCGGGGATAATTCCCAGCTTAGCGTTTTGAATCCCTTGCCAAAGTACATGGATTCAGGGTTGCCTATGTCTCGATAGCAACTCTGTGGCCTCTCCCATCAGATTGGGTCCTAACCCCAATGATGATTACAACAAGCTCCAGGGGGGGAAACAATCAGGAGACAGGAATTTTGTCCATATTTCTCCACTCTCTGAAGGTTACAATGGCAGACACCCGCAGAGAGACTCACCAACCCAAGGCGCCAGTTGCCCTAGGCACTTGTAACCTAAACGTCTTCAGACCTTCCTCCTTTTAACCCGTAGTTTAGAGTAGAAACTCCTAGCAGGCAAGGATTATATGCACCGATGCATCCCATTAGTGCCTTGGCAGGCTTGGAGACCTCTAAAAGTGCATAATGAGTTTGTAAGGACAGAGACCTGGGAGGGAAGTATCCTTGCCAAAACTGGATTCAAGGGTCCTGGGTTTGAAATAGATTCTGCCCTATCATCTTGGAGGACTTCTGGACCATTCCTATAACCTTACACCAAAGTGCTCAGTGATTCAAGTGAACTGACTGGCTACAGTACAACCTCAGCTCCTACTGGATGAGGTCCTGTTGTCCTAGTAAAAAGTCCAACAAGTCAATTAGAAAGGGATCAAGAGGATGGTTTTATTATAATTTTTCTAATTCCCCCTGAGCAACAGTGGTGAGATACAAAGAACACTAACTATCCCTCCTGGGTCATGCTCCATTTCCCACCTCAGTGCCTTTGCACTGATTGTCCCCCAAGACTGAAATGTGCTACCTTCTCCCCATCAACCCCTTATTTCCATCAAAGCCCAGTTAAAGCACCAGCACCAACATGAAGCCTTTTCTGAAACCTTATTCCCCACCCCCACTCTCCCACTCCCATCCCCATCCAGTTGCTAGGACCTTCCCACTCTCAGATTGTTTTTTATTTATTTTGTATGTATTTTGCATTATATGTTGCATAAGAGCTCTCTGAGGTCAGAGGCTGTTTTATTTTTGCAGTCCTGGTACATAGGGGCTTAATATATGCTTATTGATTATCAGTTACTTTGGAATGAGATGACCTGGTCTCTTTTTCCAGCTTGGATATTTTCTACTTGTGTGACCTTGGAAAAATTACTGAACCTTTGTAAGATGTTATTTCCTTCTCAGTAAAATGATCAGAATGAATTAGATCAGGTATGGCGAATCTGTGGCCTCAAGGCCACACATGGCCTTCCAGGTCCTTGGGTGCAGCCTTTTGAATGAGTCCAACTTCTACAGAACAAATCTTTCTATTAAGGGAATTTGTCCTGAGAAGTTTGGATTCAGTGAAAGGACCACACTTGAGGACCTAGAAGGCCACGTACGGCCTCCAGGCCACAGGTTCCCCATCCCTGAATTAGATGATATCTAAGGCCTCTTTCATGATCCTTCTCACTCCCATAATCCTTCTCTTCTTTTTCTAACTTTTTCTTATGTTTTATATATTTCTTATATTCTCTTCTCTAATTTGTCTCTTAATAGGCAAAAAGTCTACAAGATCTAAGATCTTTGTATTCCCCACAGTGCTAAGCACATAAAATGCACTTAATATTTGTGGTTGATTAATTATCTCCATAAAGGATATAGTAGTCCCACCTAATTTTCCCTGGTCAGAATTCATCTGGAGTATTGTGCTACACTCTGGGACCTCTATTTCAGGAAGGACTTTCATAAGCTGGACAGTATTTAGAAGAGGACAGTCAGATTGTTGAAGGTCTTGAGTCCATGTCATATGAGGATTAACTGAGGGAACTGGCAATGTTTCACATGGAGAGAAGAAGACTCAGGAAGTTCATAAGAACTATTGTCAAGTACTTAAAGAGTTATCAAGTAGAAGAAGGACTCTTTTGCTGTCAAGGCTAGAGTGAGCAGATGACCTTGTAAAGAGGCTAATTTAGGTATGGTATAATGGGAAACTTCCTAACAATAGAGTTATCCAAATGTGGAATGGGTTGCCTCAGCAGAGAGTGAACTCTGCTTCATTGGAGGTCTTTAAGGAAAGACTGGATGACTACTTATCAAGTGTGTTGTCAAGGCTATTTTTATTCAAGTGTGGGTTAAATTAAATGGCTTCTGAGATTGCTTCCAACTCTGCAATTCCACATTTCAATGACACAAGAAAGATTTCGATCTGACCAAGGGTTACATGAGACTAGAATGAGCTATCAAAGTAAGTCATTGTGGACTCCTTTCCCGAAGTCCTCTAAAAACAAGATGGACAATCTTGAACTTTGGGTAGGTGGGGCTGAATCCATCTTGCAGTCATAAAATCATAGGCTTTAGAATTAGAAGGGATTTTAGAGGGCATGGAGTCCAAGGCTCCCTCTGCCATTTTGAAGATGAGGAAATTGACTTATAGAGAGATTAAGTGCAAGTGCTCAGTCATAGTGCTGAAGGAGATGAATTTTGACATTCTTTCCAAAACCAGGCCTCCATAAATGTAGAAGGACAACAGACGATGCATCCAATAGGCTCAGATCTTGTGAGGAGAGTTGTGGGGTCACCTGTAGATATCATTGACTCAAGGTTTTCTAGCAAATGCCATGGATTCTTCAACTATCTTTCTTCCTTTTTTCCTGCCCAATGAAAAGAGTAAAAGTGTGATTGCTCCTTGGGAACTCATTGCTCCCAGTAGCATCTTATTTCTGACCCTTCTCTGCCATCCGGCAGTCTCTGTGCTTTCCTGATGATGTCATCCAGCTGTGCATCCATGTCTCAGAAGAGACTGTCACAGTGCAGGAAGGCAGATGGGGGATGGGCCAGGGGGATGGAGAGGCTCTCTTTCTGAGCCTAGAGGAATACATGCTGGGGACTCCACATACTAGAGTGTTTGGGGAGGGCTCCTGGCCCAGGGTCATATCCCAATTATCAGAAGGTGAACTCGGCAGTCTGAAATGGCCAGGCTGGAGATGAAAAATAATCCAGCTTAATAAATAAATCACTTAAAAGAGCAGCGACTGTCATCTGCCAAGAAATTTAATCCTAAACAGGGAGGGAGACATTGGAGAGAAGGGGAGGAGGATTGGGGGTGGCACTGAAGTTCTGAAAAGATTTCATTGGTGATAGAGCTCTAAAGATATGTAAAATAGTCTCAGTTTCTATCCTAAAAGGAGAAACAGATGCCAGAATTGAGTGGAGAGATTTCATATGAAAATCACTAAGACCCCTAGAATGTCATTTAAAATGTATATAATTAGATTCTTATCTGTTATCAGGAGGATTTGGTTGTTTGGGACTTTTTTTTTTAGTTCTTTCTCTCTTGTACTCAGGCCCCACTCCCAACTTTCTCCCTTTTTCTCTCCCCATGAATTCTAACCATAGAATTCAATTCTAATTGAACCATATCGAGTCTGTCTACAGATTATTGCTAAGTTTTTTCTGGAGTTCCACTATCTTAGGCCTAAGAAAAGGCACTCAGAAATTTTCTGATATGCTATTGAAAGGTGTGGAATTGAGATGTGCTACTGAGAGATGGGTCCAATCACTCTTCAATACTTTGATGAACCTGGGTGGCTCATTAATAGGAAGGGAAGGGGGAACAAGAATCTATTAAGCACCTACTGTGTGCCAGGCACACAGTGTTTTTCTAAGTGTTTTTCAATTATCTCATTTGGTCCTCATCATAACCTTATATAAGAGCTAGGTGCTATTATGATTCACATTTTACAGCTGAGAAAACTGAGGTAGACTAAGCTTCCGTGACTTGCCTGGGGTCACATAACTATAAAGTTTCTGAGACTGTATTTGAACCCAGGTCTTGAATGCTCAAGGCCCAGCATTCTATCCACTGTGCCACCTAACTGCCTTTAATGAGAATACAAGCAGCTAGATGGTGCAGCGGATAGAGCACCAAACCTGGAGTCAGGAAGACTTGAGTTCAGATCTGGCCTCGGACACTTCCTAACTGGGTGACCCTGGGCGAGTCACTTAACCCTGTTTGTCTCAGTTTCTTCATCTGTAAAATGAGCTAGAGAAGGAAATAGCAAACCATGTAGTATTTTTGCTAAGAAAATCTCAAATGGGATCACAAAGTCAGACACAACTGAAAACAATGCAACGAAAAATGAGAATACTCCCTGCAACAATACCGATGCCAACCCTTCCCTTGCTGCCCATCCCAATTAACTGCTTATGTCTTTTTTGAAACCTCCTGCTGCCACAGTTGCCATTCATCCTTTGTTCTTGATATTAGAAGGGTGATGTCTTGACTTGCAAGTGAATTGTATTCAAGTGAGGCAGGGTTGCGCAAAGTCCCCAGCCTCACTCTCTCCTCCAAGGTCGTCTGAGTCCAGTGGAAAAATATAGGTCAGGATGACTGGAGATGACCCCAGATGCAATGAGAGACCTTGGCCTCTTTAAGCTAACGTCTTCCCTGCTACATCGTGGGGAGAGGGAGGAGTTCCTCTTAATCTCTGGATACCAGTCAGTTTATCCATAAGCATTTATTCAATGATAAATATGTGTTCAATCCCAGTTCAATGCATCAGGATACGAAGACAGGCAAAGTGAAGCAGTGACACGCACAAGCCAACCATTGGTATCCCTCAATCACAGTACCCTCCTCCCTGAGATGTACTTCTCTGATGATATTCATTATGCATCTTTTCTCACAAAATTCTTGTTTTTGGCAATGTGCTGCAGTCTGCTCACATGCCTCTTCTTTGTCTTTTGAGTGATTCTCAACTTCATTCTTTAAAAGATTATGATAGTCTACAAAATTACAGACCATAATACAATATTAGATTATGAGTTCCTTGTGGGCAAGGACAGTCTTTTGCCTTTCTTTGCATCCCCAAAGCTTAGCATAGTGCCTGGCATATATTAGGCACTTAAATGCTACCTGACTGACTTTGTGACAGCATCACTAGATTAATATTAGTGGAGGGGGGTCATAGATTTTGTTTCAGGGAAAAGCTTAGGGATCATAAAAAACATTGAATTTCACTCAATAACTAATAGAGAGTTATTGAAGAAATTCAAGCATAGGAAAAGGTCAGTGATATGACCAATCCACACGTAAGGAAACTATCAGATAGAAAATAAAGAATTGGTTTGAGGAGAAACAGGAGAGACACAGAAGATGACGGACAGAGAAGGCAGCTGTAGGCAGTTGGTAAAGAAGATCTAGGGTAGTGGTAGAGTGAACAGAGAAAAAGACATAGGTGTAAGAAATATTGGTCATCAATTTGATAATGAGAAGGGAAAGGAGAGAGGAAAATTCCAAGAGTTTGAATGTGGGAGACAGGGTAAATGTTGGTCAGCAATGGACACAGAAAACAGTCAGAAAGGCAAAGAGGAAAGGAAAAGTAATCAGTGTAGTGTAGGACATATTAAGTTTGATGTGCCTGCAGCAAATCCAGAAAGAGGCATCCTTTTGCCAGGGGTTGCTGACCTTTATTGTGTCATGGACCGCTTTGGCAGTCTGTTGAAGCCTATGGACTCCACAGAATAATTTTTTAATATATAATATTTTATTTTCCCCAATATATGTTAAAACAATTTTTTTAATATTTGGATTTTTTTTAATTTTGAGTTCTAAATTCTATCTCTCCTTCACTCCCTCCTGCATCCCTCCCCAAGATGGTAAGCAATGATGTTTTTAAATACATAAAAATGCATAAGATTACAAAGGAAATAAATTATATTGCACTACAATACTGTGCTGCTAAAGAGGAAAAGGCTTAAGATTCATGAGAAAGATGGAATGATTGCTTGTACCAGGTTCTGGAAGAGGTGGGAGTCAGTAGGATTAAGGGTTCCCTACAAGACAAGAAGGAAAGATGATAGGGTGTGTGGTGATGATGAAAAGTTTTTAGCAATGGAGAAAGGGAGTAGTAGGAACTTTTCTTGACATCCTCAACCTCAGTGAAATAAGAAGATAAATTATCTGCTAGTTGAGGGTCATGGAAGTTTGTTTGGGGGTTTAAGGAGAGAGGGAAAGATTTGAGACACTGACTACAGAACAGGTGATAAGGAGCTAACAAGAATAAAATAGGATTGTTAAGTAATAACAAGGATCCACTTAAGGTATGGACCATTAAGATCTTAGTGGGTAAAATAGCCTTAATTTTGTGAATTTCATCAGCAATGCTCAACAGCTCAAGATCAGGAGCAAAGAAAGGGATGAGGATTAGCAGCTGGAGAATGGTGAAAGGCAAAGGGAACTAGGATGGTAACTAAGGAAACATTACAATGGTAGACTTGGGGTCAAGAGAGGGGATGAAGTCTAGTGAAGTCAAAATGAGAAAGATGGGAAGGATGGAGAAGCCTGAGGTCAGGACAAAGTCTTCTTCACACAATCGCTCATTCAGAAATGATCTTTCTCTTATCAGATCTCAAATAATTGTTTGTATTTTTCTTATGCTTGTAAACTGACTGTCTAACATGGCCCCCTGTTGGCCATTCTTGGCTCATAGTACTCAAGAGATACAGCTCTCTTCATTTCACAGGTGGCAATCCCACATTTTCACTAAATCTCTCCAACCAAATTAAAATGAAATAAGAGACAGCACCACAGAAAGAGCACTATTTCTGTAAAAGAAGATCTGGGTTCAAATTCTGACATTAATGCTTACTATCTATAGTATCTTGAGCAATTCACTTCACTTCTCTGGGTCTCAGTTTCCTCATCTTTAAAATGAAGGGATTGGATTACATGGTCTCTGACATCCTTTATAGTCCCAAATCTATAGTGCTATAGAAAAACATAGAGCATTAACCTAAAACAGAATGCGAAATAAATAACAAATCATTAAGTCAAGTCAAATCTATAATGCCAAAAAGCACTGTTGCAGGCACCATCCAGACACCTTGCCATGAATAGCTTAATGCATGTTGTTTTTATTGGGTTTCTAAGACAAAGTAGTTGAGGAGGAGCCAATATTAGTTTTCCCCAGGAGTCAGTGTTCAGGAGGTGATAGCACAGGCTTTTGAGAGCTATAATCAGATATCACATTCTGTATCTTGTTCTTTAATCATTTCAGGTGTGTTCAACTCTTCATGATCCCATTTGGGATTTTCTTGGCAGAGGTACTGGAGTGGTTTGCCATATCCTTTTCTAGCTCATTTTACAGATAAAGAAACTGAGGCAAACAGGGTTAAGTGATTTAAGGTTAAGTCCTGGGTCAAACAGTTGGTAAGTGTCTGAGGACAGATTTGAACTCAGGAAGATGAGTCATTCTGATTCCAAGCCCAGGGCTCTATCCACTAAACCACCTAGCTGTCATTCTGAATCTTAGGTATTGTAAAGTCCCTGCATATTGATGTGTTATATCCCCTAGTAGTTGTCAGTTTCACAGGCCTAAATTATTTTTATATATCCCTACAACCTTTAGTGCATAGTAGGTGTTTAACATATAGCTGGTGGATGAATAAAGAAATCAAAGAAAAAGGAATTAATGAATATTCTAGGCAGAGGGAATAGCATGAGAAGAACGGGGAGGGCAGAATGAGTAGGACATTAAGTGGAGTAGTCCAAAGGAGACAAGGTAGCCCCAAGGTTCTGAGTCTTGGAAACTACAAGAATAGTAGTCCCACTGAGCACTAGGGAAGCTGAGAAAGGGAACTTGTTTGCAGGAAAAGATGTGAAAATTGGCCTTTGTACATTGGTACAAAAATACATGTAAAGAACTGACAGAGAAAACATAAGAGAAAACTAGATGGAGGAGATGAAAATGAATGACAAGCTATATACATCAGTCATAGGTCACAGTCAATTACATTTTAGGCATATCAACCCAGATCTTGCAGATGTTGAACTTAAAAGAGACCCTAAATTCCTCTAAAGCACTAGCCAAATGATTCCACAGACTCACAGAACTGGAAGACACTTCAGAGGTAGCCACTGTTTTCCAGAGCAGAAAGGGAGGTAAAGTCACTCTCCCAGGGTCCCTTGGGAAATAATATGAACAACCATGGCTAGAATTCAGTTCTTCTGACTCTTGGGGTACTGTTTCCACTACAGCATGCTGTCAGTATGGCATTACCTGACACATAGTAAGTACTTACTCAAAAATTAATGAATGCTTGCTTGTTGATGGACATGAACATCTGTAGTTGCTTGCTGGGTTTCTTCAGATCTCCACTGAACCCTCTGTGATGCTTTAAGCCTCAAAACATGCCTAACCATTCTAAAATCAGATGGCAGCCACAATTACCAGACCAGTCCAGTCATTCCCTCTATCAAGCCTAGTTTATATTCTTGTTCCTCCAAACATTCTTGGGCAGATATTTTCTCTGATCCTAAGATCCATGCAATTGTGCATGAACAAAGCTAATCCAGGGGGAGAAACATGAGGTGATATCCTTGGCAGGGGGGAGGAAGGAAGACAGGACCATTTCAAAACAAAGGGGTATTCCCAACTAGGAGGCAATTTGTCCCATCTTCTCAGCAGTATGTGGAAGTGCCCTAAATAAAGACATTGTCTCCAGCCTTCTCCTTTGCAAGCAACAAGTACTCAATAAAAATTCTTTGAAATGATAGGAAGGAAAGAAAAGAGGAGCAGAAGAAGAAAAAAGAGGAAGAGTTGGAGGAAAAGTAGAAGAATAAAGGGAAGAAAAAGGAGAAAGGAAGATGAAAATGATGAGGAGGAGAAGAAAGAAGATGAAAAGAAGAGGTAGGAAAAAGAGGAGAAAAAGGAGAAGGAGAAAGAAGAATAAAAAGGAGAGGGGGAAAAGAAAAAGGAGGAGGAAAAGGAAAAAGAAGATGAAGAGAGGAAGGAAGAGGAGGAGGATGAAAAGAAGAGGGAGAAAGAGAAAGAGGGAGCTAGAAAAGGAAGGGAAGGAGGAGAAGGTGATAGAGGAGAAAGGCCCTACCATCATTGTGAACAAAAGGAATTCTCCCCTTCCCCTATGCCTTGTATCAAAGAGGAGCTAAAAACAAGGAGCTTTTGTCCTTCCTCACCATACATACACACACACACACACGCATGCACGCACACACACATGCACATATGCATGCATACACATATCCATGTCATGCAAGCTTGAGGGAAAATACTTGGGCAAAAGTGGGACATCAGGAGACAAGCAAAGAAAAGGGAGAAATTTCCAACTGAAAGTGACCCAAGTACTTTATCTAGTGTGATAGAGGTCACGCCAATGGAAAGCCAGCCCTTGAAGCTGGCACAGATATTCCCTGCCTGTTTCCAGACTAACCAGATGTGAAGGCCTGATGAACCTATTTCCAGCTGTTATGTATAGTGGCTGGTATGTATAGTGGCTGGTATGTATAGTGAAAATCTTTTGGTTAGTTGAGAAGATGGAAGGACTGATGATTCTGAGTGCCTTCCTCAGAACAGGGTGCATCCAAAATGGATGTCCCTCCCTCAACCCTTTCCTTTGGCAGATGCAACTCAATCAAGAACTGCCATGAGCTTCCAAGAGAGGAAGCAGCAGCACAGGGCATTTCTCCAAGCCTGGAGCCCATGTGTCCCCTGGAGCCCATGTTATTCTTCTATGCATTAGGTGAATGAACATCTGGGGAAGAAACTGACTCCACTGTCAGAAGATGTCTTCACTCCTCCAATCACTGGAGTTAGGAGCACTGTCTTCTGGAATCTGTAGAAGTATCCAACAGCTAACCTGCAGATTAAAGTGCAAGCCAGTCATCCAAAGACCCAAGGACCCAAGGACGGCAGCAATTTCAGAGAGTAGGACCCTTGAAAAGGGAAGGACAAGCTATGGGCTACAGAACAGAAGGGGAAGGAAAAGGAGGAAGAGGAGGAGATGAAAAAGAAGGAGGAAGAGGAAAAAAAGGAGAAAAAGGAACAGAAGGAAAAGAAAGAGGAACAGAAGGCAGAAAAGGGAGAAGAAAAGGAAAAATAGGAGGACAAGGAAGAAGAGGAGGCAGAGGAGGAGCTCCTTGTCCTTTGACCATCAAAGCCTAGCAAAAAGCTACATGTCAAAGGGAAATTGTAGGAAAACTTCCTGAAAAGAAAGAAGGCCCAAGGCCAGGAGTCTTGAAGTACCCTTCAGTCTCACATATTCCCTACAGATAGATGTGCCTGATAATAGCAAAAGTCATCTAAAATTTCTCCAGTGGGTCTCTGCCACTGCAAAAGCAATTTAAATGAAATTCCAAACTCATTCAATAATAAGACAAAATAGCCTCAGTTCAGAAAGAAAGAAAATAGGGTCAGGTTAGCTGTGAACACATTGAATTCGAAGCCAACGGCAAACCTGATGGGCCTACAGGCCATGGGGATCTCACAATAAGGCAAATGGTTAAGGTTTGCTTAAAAGAAACAAAAAAGAAAATGAACACTTACGATGCAGCAGAGCTGCTCTAAAGCAAACTACCAGATAATAGTTGTTCTTAAAGCTATGTCCATAAGCTCTCAAACAAGAAAGGGATCTCAAAAGAATGGATATGAATTGTAAATCTCAAAGATCTCAAAAGGAATGGATATGAATTGTAAAGGGAAACATCATGTGAACATAGTCTAAAACAAAAGACAAAAGGCTAATTTTTCTCCAGTAAGGATATTCTTAATAGATCCATAAAATAAAGATATCCAAACCAAGAGGTCGGAGTAGATAATCTCTCCAATGTTTTCTTATAAATGTTAATGACCCCCAAATTATTCAAGAGGAAGCCCCCATGTTCAGTAGCAATATGTATGAGTTCACTTTTCCAAGTGACAGGTTGCCATCCCAAAGGGTAGTTGACAACTGCTCCTTTCTGGGTTTGAAGGATAGCTGTGAGAGTTCAGTGTTTCTACCACACTAGCTCCTGAGCCCCAATCCAGGAAGATCTCCTATATAGAACAACCAGTTAATACCAATTAGCTTTTACAAAAAAGATGAATTCTGGTGCTGCAATTCATCAGTGATTGGTTCTTCTAACCCCTTAGCCAACCAGAAAAAGTCTCTTTGTCACCTGTCACCTCTCAAAACCAGCTCCTTATACACTCATAACTGGGAAGTAGACTCACCACGTCTCTGCCTATGCAAATAGAGAATACTCTAAGGATTGAAGCCAATCCGGAAATATCTGCTCCCGCTTCAAGAACGGTCTGACCTCCACCCCACTGCCCAGTTCTCTGTTGCACTAGTAGAAGGAAGTGGAGTTGATCAGGGGAGCGCCTCATCAGCTGATGAGTTCCCCAACGAACTTGATGACACTGATAATGCTCAGAGATTTCTCTAGATGCATCCCACTTGCTGAGAGAACTTAGGTAGTTACTCTGACTGGTTCCCAGTGACTGAGTTCCTAGTGACTCCAAGATGAGTTGTGATTGCGAGTCAGGGAGGACTCGCTGCTGCTGGAAGAACCAACCCTTGCCCTGTGATGTATAAAAGCAATTGGATGAGCTTTTTTTTCTCCCTCCCTTTTACTTCCAGTCTAGATCACAACACAGAAAACAAAAGCACATTAAGTTGGGAGGTGGACTCTACCAATAATCAAAGGCTTCCTTCGTCAAACCCCTCCCATAAGAGGCTCAACTTCTTGTAAGGCTAAATGATTAAAACTATGCCATAGGATGTGGGAGAAGGTCAGAGTTTTGGACCATGCCCAGCCCACTATGCCTGTCTAGCAGTCCCCCAAAGTGTGTTTTCCTATTTCATGGAGCCTAATGGCCTCTTCAAGTGCTTTCTGTGTTTCTCTGTCTGCTCATGAACTCTGTGAATCCTTTGCATCTTATGGGTTTTCAGGAGAGATGGTGAAATAAAGACTATACGTGCTTATTACATCCTGAGTTCCTGTGCAGGACTACGGATCTCAGAAAATTCTTTTTCCTTGATTAATTGACTGATTTGAAGAAACAATCCATAACTATACAAGTTTTCCTGGAAAACTTCAGGTGGGAACAATGAGTCAAAGGAATATCCAGGACCCTGCTGAGTCAGGCCCCCAGCATTGAATCTAGTCTGTGTGAGTCCAGAGTCCTTGGCAGAGAAGAGGTGAGGAGGTCTGGGTTACAGACTGTGCTGTATATCTGGATTATACTATATACTATTATACTCTATACCTGGATATCCTAGAAGGGGTGGGGTGGGGTCTATAAACCTCTTAAAGATGATGTTCAACCCTGGATGCAGAATCAAGGGATCACTAAGAAGGCAGAGGGATCTGAAGATCATTTAAATAAAAGCTTGGGGCAGGGGAACCAGAAATAGTCTACAGCCTCAAACCTTGCAGAGCATGATTGCGCATTATCAATTTCCATTTAAAAAAAAAAAAAGGTACATGGGCAAGCTGCTTCCCATTGGGTGTTCTGATGCTTAAGGTGAAAGAGTTGAACTATAAATCGGGACAACACCACCACCTGGTGGTCACAAGGAGGATCCCACTAAGGGTTCATAGGTCTTTTCCTGGGAATAGTCCACAGGACAGCAAGGTGGGATAAGGGGATGCCCAGGACAGCAATGGGGTTTGGGGACCTCCAGCATCAGGAGGAAGTAGAGGGGTATTCCCTGCATTTTGATCACACTTTCTGAAGAAAAGGAAGGCACATTCTCCTGAAATCCTCAAATTCCTATGTAGTGTCCAGTTACTATGGTAATATATCCAGTCTGCCCAATAGAAGGGACTCTACTTCATGCAGAAGTATTCCTTGGGAAAATACCCATTGGCTGTCATTGACAAGCTCTCTCTCCCTCCACAAGTACCTAGAAGCAGAACAGTGGCTAAGACAAGTCCTGAGCTCTCTAATACAGAATAGTCCCTAAATTTGAAACCTGCAGAGATTCCCCCGGAGGCCACGTTGTCTCTTCCCTTGCCTCTGAGCAGGGCTTTGCCAAAGTCATTGGCTGTGCATCTGTCTTTTTATCAAAGATCATCAGCACAGTCCAAAGCCTCTCCACTGGATTCCAGAAATTTTTGGCAAGCTAGAGTTACCATGGCCTTGTTCCAGAAGGCATAAGCTTAGCAGATAACATCATAGATACCCAGGGACACATAACACAGAAATATGCTCCAGTCATGGGACCTGAGTTCAAATCCTGGCTCTTCTACTTACTACCCATGTGACCTCAGGCAGGTCACTTAACTCCCCCTAGGACTCAATTTCCTCCTCTGTAAAAACCAGAGGGTTAAATTGGCTGGCCTCCAAGATCATTCGAGTCTATTCATCTATGATCCCATGAATGGCAGTTGGCAACCAACGACCTAAACGTGAAGAATCTATGTGCTGGTTATCAGGGATTGGCTTCTCATCCACAGCCCACTGTAAACTATTCCCTCCCTGCCCTCAGGGCTCAGGAAGATGCTAGTTCACTTTAATATCAGCTCAACCAAAGCATCCATTCTTAAGAAAGATCTTCATCCATTCTAAAACCCAATCTAGACAGTTTGGGATTATCTGAGCCCCTCCAATGGGTTGGAGGACTGAAGGTCGGGTGTCCATATGTCTGTGTGCAGAAATGTCCAGAACATCTCCAGGAAAGGCAAGTCTCCCACCCCCTTTCATGCTGTATTAGTGGTGATTAGCCAAGCAGGGCCCCACACAGCTGCTTCCCCTGTATCTGCCATGCCCTTCACTCAAACACCAGCACCCCTCCCCAGACTCCACATTCTCCGCCTGTTGTCACTAGTCAGCCTGTCACTCTGGATGCTGCTGGAGGAGGTGGGACAGGAGGCAGGGGCTTGCCTTCCTGAGGCTCAGCAGGCCAAGGCTTCTGAGAGACTTTCCTGCGCTGCCTGTCTCCCCCTCCAGCATTCCCAGCTGGTGAAGGGTGGGGTGGGGTGGGAGGATACCTCCAGGGGCTGGATAGCCCTGAGATTGTGTGTTCCCTTTCTCATAGCTAAGGGATTAAATTGGCTCATCTTATGTCACCGAAGAAAAGGAATGAAAACGGCAGGGCTGCTGCTGTTGCTTGTCTAGTTTCTTCTCTTAGGATGAAGCTTGCCTCTCTGTCCCCTCTGGGTTGGGTTTTGATAGAAATACTCAACCAGTGGCCCCAGATTCATCTTTTACAGGCTGGAGAGCTGATTGTTAAATTTTCAGTGTGAGCATTTACATCTTAGAAATCAGCAACCTACAGATCAGGGCTTGGCTTATTGTTTTGCTGACTGTCCGGACTTCTTAAAGTAATAGAGAAAATGTTAATAATTCATATTAAACTTAAAAGTGTGTCATGCAGGGCTGTTTTTTTTCCTTCCAGGAGAGCTGATTGTTAAATATTTCCCAATATACTCCTGGCTATAGATAGTCTCACTGGTATTATCCATTGTTGACCTCAGAAATAAGCGTAATAAATGAACGGGCCTAAGGAGTAAGTGGTGGAAGAGTGGTGGGGGACAGCTGAAAGAAAGAAAAGAACCCTGAAACCAGCACAAATACAATAAGCTAGAAATGGTTTCCCAGGCCTCTCTATAAAGCTGGTTTGTTTAATTATCTATTTTCTGAAACTGATAAATATCCATAAATATGATCATTTCTATATGTAAACCACCGAAAAAGGACGGAATGTGAAACCTTGAATCTCTATTGTGTACAGCTTATTTTTTAAAATATACAACAAAGTTAACATTAGTTTCAAAACTGTTCTTATCCATCTTCTCAACCTCCTTCTTTTGCCTTGTATGCATTCTTTTTAATGTGTAATTTATACTCTTTTCATCTGGGGTGGTGGTGGTGGAGGGAGAATGTTTCATTATCACCAGTTTAGATCACTTTCTCCCAAATTAAAAAAAATAAAACAAACTCCTTTGTAACAAATAATCATAGTCAATCAAATCAAACATATATTGATCATGTCTTATAATGAATGTCTCATTCTGTATCTCATGTCCATCACCTCTCTGTTAGGAAGTGGTTTATAGGCTTCACCTTGGTAGAGCATTGCATGGATCAGAATTCCTAAGTCTTTCAAAGTTGTTGGGTTTTTTTTTGTCTGTTTCACGTTGTTGTTACCAGGCAGCTAAGTGGTATAGGGGATAGAATGGTAGACCTGGATTCAAATCCTGCCTCAGATGCAGTTTGCTAACTCTGTGACCCTGGGCAAGTTATTTCACTTCTGTTTGCTTCAGTTTCTTCATCTGTAAAATGGGAATAATAACAAAGCCTACCTCCCAGAGTTGTTGTAAAGATAAAGTGAGATAATATTTATAAAGGACCTTGCCAGCTTAAAAGAAATATATAAATGCTAGCTATTGCTGCTGCTGCTGTTGCTATCACAGAAATTACTTCCCAAGCTTGATTTATTTTAACTGAAGTGTTAAGTGACCAATTAGAAAAACTCACTCCTGAAAAAGTTATATAGGAGTTAGGACTCTCCAGTTTGGCCAGGCCCCTATGATCTCTCAGGCAACTAGGTTGGCAAAGTGGGTAGAGTGCCGGGCCTGGAGTCCAAAAGATCTGAGTTCAAATCAGACCTCAGACACTTCTTAGCTGTGTGACCAGCAAGTCATGGAAGAAAGGAAGGAGGGAAGGAGGGAGGGAAGGAAGGAAGGAAGGAAGGAAGGAAGGAAGGAAGGAAGGAAGGAAGGAAGGAAGGAAGGAAGGAAGGAAGGAAGGAAGGAAGGAAGGAAGGAAGGAAGGAATTATCTGGTCCAATGGAAGGAAAAACTAAAGCAGAATGCAGATATCCTGGCCATTGATGCTCTTTCCATTAAAACCATGGTATTCCTTGACACACCTTGCTTTTTCTGTTCCCTTAGTTGCTTGAGAGACCTTTATGCCTACCTTCCATCCCATGCCTGCCCCTGCTCAGTGTTGAGGAAAGCGACAGGAAGAAGATAAATTCAGGTCACTCAGGTTGGCCCTCTCTAAGCAGCTCTTAAAAGGCTAAAGAAGGAAGATATTCAGAGTCTCGACTAAATTTATCATTTGTTTGAGACAAAGGGATAATGAAAAATTTCAGTGCCCTAATTGAGGTCTCAGCAGCTCCCATCCCAAGCCTTTCACCTCAAATATGCATAGGTAAATAAATGCCTTTCCCATCCCTCTCTCCATAGCTTTCCTTAACCACCAAGTCTAAGGAAATCAAATGACTCAAATGTTAGGGCTGTCAGGAATACTGCCTGCCTACTACAGACAGAACCTTGAGCTCAGCAGACTCATTAAGAGAAGCTCCAGAAAAACAAAAGACTCACCCTCCCTGCAGTGGAGAGTGAGCTTGGTGAGAGCTCTGGCCTCAGTGAGGAGGAGCAGGAAGGTTCCAGCCCTGTCCCTTCTGCACATCTGTCTCACACCATCACTGTTGCATGTATTCTGGCCACGGTGGCTGAAACGGCCCTCGCTCCCAAAGGGCACACACTCTAAATTATAGATGAGGAGGACTGATGACTCTTCAAGAGAAAAAGAAAATAGGGAAATATGAAGAGTGTAAGGGCTTATGGATTTAGAGCTGAAAGGTACCTGAAAAACCAACTAGTTCCAGCATTTCATTTTACAAAGGAAGAAACTGAGGCCCAAAGAGTTTAAGTCACTTGCCCAAAGGTTACATAGGTAGAAAGCAGCAAAGTCAGGATTTGAACCCAGACCATCTGACACTAAATTCAGAACTCATTCTATTGGACCACCATCTTGAAAACAGCTTTGTTTGGGGAAATCAGACTTGATTGGGAAAGAATCTGCAAGAGGGATAAATGTGTACCCCGCATAAATCCACTGATGATCTCATTCCAGAAGGTTGGTCTACAGAGTGTCTCACATAAACAGCCTCAGTCTCTAACATGTTCTATTGGACCACATGCTCCCCAACTTGGTTGGTTGTTGTCCTTCATCTTCAAAGAGAACCAAAATTACATCACCATGACAAAGTGAAATTTCAGTATGTCCAACTGTGGCTGATCAGACCAATGAGCTCGGAATGCTCTACCACAGATTGGGCACAGATAGTCTGTGTGAATATTTGGGGTGGATACTACAAATTTGTGCATCCTACATTTACTTTGTGCTGTCTTAATTCTGCTTTGCTCATAGAACACCCTTTCTGAGGTAGGCACACCATGCTGAGCAGTCCTGTACCAGTGTCTCACATATTGTACACTTGAATCCAAAGTTCTTGAGAGAGACCTTGAGAGTGTCCTTGTATAATTTCTTCTGGCCACCATGTGATCACCTACCCCTTGTGAGTTCTCCATAAAACAAATTTTTTTGGCAAGCGTACATTTTGCATTCGAACAACATGGCCAGCCCATTGGAGTTGTGCTCTCTGAAGCATAGTTTGAATGCTTGGCAGTTCAACTGGAGCAAGAAATTTAAGAATATGTGACTTCCTTTAAATCCCGACTAAAATTCTACAAGAAGCCTTTCCCAACTCCCCTTAATTCTAGCACCTTTCATCTCTCAATTATTTCCTATTTATCCTGTCTGTAGCTTGGGGCTTATTTTTTACACATTTGTTTCCTTGCTGTCTGCCTCATTGGATTGTGAACTCTGTTAGGGCAAGGACTGCCTTTTGCCTCTTTTTGTATCCCCAGCACAGTGATTGGCTCATAGTAGGTGCTTAATTAATATTTAAGAGCATCTGGGTGGCTCAGCAGACATAGTGGCAGGCCTGGAGGATGGAAGACATAGGTCCAAATCAGACTTTAGAACACTTGCTAGCTATGTATGACCCTGGGCAAGTCACTTAACCCTATTTGCCTCAATTTCTTCATCTGCAAAATGAACTGGAGAAGGAAATGGTGAATCACTAGCTATGTGACTCTGGGTAAGTCACTTAACCCTGTTTGCCTCAGTTTCTTCCTCTGTAAAATGAACTGGAGGAGAAAGTGCTCTTTCTAGTGCTCTTGCCAAGAAAACCCCAGCTGAAGTCACAAAGAGTCGGATACAACTGAAACAACAACAAAAATCAGTTTTTCGACTGACCAACTAGCATTTCAAGAGAAGCCATAGCTCCTAGGTCTAGATTATGGAAAGGACCCCAGAGTCCATTAAGTCCAACTCCCTCATTTTACAGAGGAGGAAACTGAGGCCCAGGGAGATGATGTGACTTGCTTATGGGCACACCGGTAGTAAGTGGCCCAGACAGGATTGGACACAGCCTTTCTACTGCAGGATCACATTGTGCCTTCTTGCCTGAGTTTAATTCTAGGAGCATTGCAAAAGTTTATTAATATCTGCAATTGGGCAGCTAATATACCCATCTATTCCTCCCACTGACACCACTCTCTCCTCATCCCCTTCCCCCACTTCTCCTGACTCTCACTCTGTCTGGTCCTGCCCTTTATGCTTGTCATGAATAGCGTCTCAAGGTTCTGATTGGTTTTGAAACAGGATGAAGAATTTAAATTGAAAATGAATGTCTGGCTCTCAAGCTTCAAAATGGTACTGCCGCATCTTAGAGGATGATAGTAAAACAAGACTTTTTTTAAAAGGAGGGGGTGGGGAATGGAGGGGGGAGAATTAATGAATCAGTTGACATTATGATGTCAGAAGGCCTGGAGCCAAAGGTGTTTTGCTAAAGGGAGTCACCGCTGGGCCCCCTCTCCAGGCTGCACAGTCGTGGGGAAGCTCAGACTGCTCTCAACTGTTAACGCTGTTTACACATACCGGGCTACACTGACTACCTCTTTGTGGGAAGTTGTTTACATGAATTTATTTTGGGAAAATTCCATTAGACGGGACCAAGATTTCTTCATAAATCATCGAATCTTGCTTGTGTACTGATAAAATCTGGGTAGCAATTCATTCTTCTGGGCACTGTCTAGCAGCATGTATACACCAGGCATGGGGAGTGCCTAGAACGGGCTGGGGGAGTGAAAGATAAGGATGCTGTCCCTCAAGGAGTGTGACTACAAGGGGGGAGGGGCCCAACAGGCTGAACCAGGAAACATCAGGTCCTAGCTGAATGAAGGAATCCCCCAGTCTCTTCGAGACATCTGCACTTGGGTTTTCTTGAAGCTATTGTTTGATTTCCCACCCCCTCAAAAAGTAATAATAATGACCCAATTACATAGTATAACATAAAGAGCTCTGAATTTTGAGTCAATCAACCATCCAACAAGCATTTATTAAGTGTCTACTGTGTGACAAGTACTATGCAAGACACTGGGGATGCAAAGACAAAAAGGCTTAAATAAACAGAGGCAGAAAACCTGGTTGCAAGCCCCAGACCTTCCATTTGCTGAGTGATCTCCAATAAGGGGATTCACTTACATCCCCCTCAAGTTCCTTATCTATAAAATAGGGAATATATTCTCTGTTTTTACCTGCCTTTCAGGGGCATTTTGAAATTCAAATGAGATTTTTAAAAGGTATGTTATAACTATAACTATTAGGAATGAGAACTTTTCTTATAACTTTCAAAAATTCTTAAATGAGGCAAGGGGGGAGAAGATACAGATAATCCAAAATAACTAATAATTTTTAAATCATTTCTATTTATCTGGCTTTAGAATAGGATCAGACATATAGAAATTTTCTCTGTCTCTGTCTCTGTCTCTGTCTCTAGCTCTCTGTAGCTGTCTCTCTCTGTCTCCATCTCTGTCTCTAGCTCTCTGTAGCTGTCTCTCTCTGTCTCCCTCCCTCACTTTTTCTCTTCTCTCCCTCTCTCTCCCAGCTTCTTTGAGTTTAGCTCAACTCTTCTCCAATCAGTCTTATGGACAACATCCTGAGACCCATCTGGACCACAAAGATAAGGAGACCAGGGACAAGGCACAAAGAAGATACTCCTTCTGTTTAAAGTAGTTAGCTCCAGTCCCATTGGTGATTTCTCTGGAGAAATGTAGAGGATATCTCCTGACAATGGATCCAATTCCATTTTCCTTTTTTCTTACACTGCTGTATGTACTCAACCTGGATTTCCTTTCCTTTCATCCTGCTGCTGTATTGTTATAGAATAAACTGAGAAAATACAAGAGTAGAAGAGAACCATGGAGGTCAACCAGTACAACCACCATCATCTTATGGAGGAAATGAATGCGCTGAGACAATTACATGGCAGCAAAGCTAAACGGCAAAGAGAACCCAGATTTTGTGACTCCTACTCAATCTGTCACATTTGTTCACTATAGAAAAACTGTCAATGTATCCCCCTGACTTGAGGACAGCAACCATTTTTTGTCTCTTTGCTCTCCAGTATTTAGCACAGGACCTGGCACATAGTGAACACTTTCTAATTGCTTATTGACTTTCTTAACAACTTTTCTCTCCATTCTCTCTTCCTCATCAGCTCCCATGGGTTTAAGAATTAGCTCTGTAGTTTTCTCATCCTGGAAAATACTTACCTCCAGGAGATCTTCTCATCCTAGAATGTTCCTCTCCCTCCATGACCATCTTTTTTTGCTGGTTAATTTCCCCTGGAACCTCCATTTTGAGGAAGGGCCTAGGCCAACCACCTCTCCCAACTCTGCTTCTGAATCTCCACTTGCTATCATGCCCTTGTGTGAATACCTTCTTTCAATTCTCCCTCCCTTACCCTACCTTGCTTTTTCTCTCCTTTTTATATGTTATGTTCTACCATTAGAATATAAACTCCTTGAAGGCAGTGGCTGAGTTTCTTTTTACTTGTATTTTCATCCCAAAGTTTAGAACAGTTCTTAGCATATAGGAAGCACTTAATAAGTACTTGCTGACTAGATGATTCTCATATCCATATATCTAACCCCAGACTCTATCCTGACCACCACTCTTGTATCACCAAATTCCTATTGGACATTCAGACCATGGACACCTCAAATGCAAATGTCCACAACAGAACTCATGAACTTTCTCCACAAATCTCCTCTTCTGCATTATTTTTGTCTTTTGACCTAATTTTCAAAGAGAACCAACAATATGACATGATGAGGTCTTGACTTGTGGGTAAATTGGATTTAAATGAGGCAGAATTTCACAAAGTCATCAGCCTCACTCTCTTCCAAAGTCATTGAAGTTCAGAGGCAAGACAAAAATCAAGACAACTGGTGATGACCCAGGATGTAGTGAATGATCTTGATCTCTTTGATGTCTAACCAAACTCTAAGCACTCCATTGGAACAAATTTTTCTCATTTGCCCATTCCACCAGGAGAAGTTTTCACATGCTTGGGGTAGACATCCTAAGTCACCAAACAGATTTGAGGTCAGTCAGTTACCTTCTCCCTGATTTAGTTCATCTAGGGTGTGGTTGCTGAACATGCTATACAGCTTCTTGGAGTCATAGGTGAGAGTTGGGTGACAGGGAGACACTAAATTTGCATGAGCAGCCCTGAAAAGGGCTCAGTAAGTCCTCAACAAGAGGTGCTAATCCTCCTTGAACACCTATACACTCCTCTTCCAAGCTACTCTAAGAGAACCACCATACTTCCAGTCACTCAAGTTCACACTTTTGTTATGGCTCTCAATTTCACTCTCTCAGTTACCCCACAGATCTAATCAGTTGCCAAATCTCATTTCTATTTCTGCAACACTTCTTTCATTTCTTGCCTTTTCTACACTCACATAATCACCATTCCAGTTCAAGCCTCAACACTTTTCTATATTCAAATCGCTCCCCATTCCAATCTATCCTCCACCCAATTGTCAAATTAATGTTCCTAATTTCAGATCTAACCAAGTCACCCCCTTATTTGACCAATTCTACTGGGTTCCTATTACCTCCAGGATCAAATATAAAATCATCTGTTTGACATTCAAAGTCCTTCATAACCTAACCCTCCTCAAACTCTCCACTCCTCTTATCCTCTTCCTTACTCTTCAATCTAGAAACTCTTTCCCCTTGCTGTTCCTCTAAAAAGACACTGTACTTCCCAACTTCAGATATTTTCTCTGGCTATCTCCCATGAGTGGAATGTTCTCTTCCCTCATCTCTGTCTCTCTCCGTTTCCCTAGCTTCTTTCAAGTTCCAGCTAAAATCTCACCCTCTACAGAAAGGCTTTCTTCTTCCCCCTTAATTCTAGTGCCTTTCCTCTATTAATTATCCTCAATTTAATCCTTTAAATAATTTGCTCATACATATAGAGTTGTCTTCACCACTAGACAGTGAGTCCCTTCAAAGCAGGGACTGTCACAGCTTTCTTGGTATCCTGGACACTTAACACAATGAATGGCATGTAGTAGGCACTTAATAAATGTTCACTGAGTAAATGACTGGCTACCTAACTTCACAAACTAACTTCTTACCTTTCCAGCCTTCTTATACAATATACCCCGCTCCACACTCTATGGTCCAGCTATGCTGACCCCTTTTCCATTCCTTGCACGTAACTCCATGTCAGAGCACCGTATCTTTCGAATTGCCTGCTCCACATGAATAGAATACTCTCCTTCTTCACCTCCACCTCTTGGAATTCCCTATTTCCTTCAAAACTTAGTTCAAAAACCACCTTCAATATGAGACCCTACCTAGTCTGCCCAGTTGCTAGAATTTTCCCTAGAAACTTATGTTTTGTATGTTGTCTCCTTTTAGAACATGTCCGTTGAAGGCAGGTACCATATTGCTTTGGTCTTTGGGTCTCCATCCTATAGCACAGTGTCTGGTATGTAACAGGAGATTAATAGATGCTTGTTGATTGAATGACTTGTGTTCAAATTCTGTGTGCCCACACAATAAGAGCTGGTTTCTGCACCCCTTGGATATATGTAAAGTCATTTAACCATTTGGGGTTTCATTGACCCTATTTCTAAAATGAAAGAGTTGCAAAGGCCAATCTCTCTTCCAGCTCCATGTCTATGAATATAGTGCAGAGGAGACCAAGGGTATAGGACTGATACTTTTAGATAACAGTTTGCTTCTCTTTTACACAAACACAGACTCTGACAGAAGGTACCAAGAGTGTGGTGGAAAGGCACTTCACAGAGCAGTCAAGAGACCAGGCTTCTAGTCCTCATTCAGCCACAAACTAGCTCTGTGACCCTGGGAAAAATCCTTCTCCCACTCTTGGTATCAGTTTCATCTCCTGTCAAATGAAAGGATTGGGTTCAATGTTCTCTACTTATAAGTATCTATGGCCATTGTCACTCCAGGAACAATCATTTACCTCCAGTAGCAGCTCTTCTATTTGAAAGACTTGGATGACCAGAGGGTTAAAGGGGTGCAGGGCAGAAGGGGACAGGGAAGGGAGGGATTTTGTGTGTTTATTTGAAATATAATGTAATCCCCACAACTTTAACTCTGTTATACAACAATAGAAAAAAACATTGAGCTTCCTTGGGAGATTTGCAAATCTTCTATAAACAATGATAATCCCTTTCACTGCATAGGACCATGAGGGTGAAAAGAGATGCCACAAGTTCTTAAGATGATAGAACATTAGAGCAAGAAGAGATTCCAGAGACTAGAGAGAAGGCAACAGAAGTCAATGAAGAGGCAGTTGAGAAGAGGCAATGACTAGTCATAGTGGTTAAAGTGCTGGACTCACAGGCAAGGATGCGACTAAGTGGTGCAGTGGATAGAGTACAGGTTTTAGAATATGGAAAGCCTGACTTCAAATCCTGTCTCCAAAACTTAGGAGCTGTGTGGCTCAGGGAAAGTCACTCAACCTCTATCTACCTCAGTTTCCCCATCTGTGAAAGGTGGATTACAATAGCACCTGCCTCCCAAGATTATTGGAAGAATCAAATGAGAAATTTGTTAAAGGCTTCTGGAGCCTTAAAGACCAATATAACCTTAAGAAGCAATATAAATGTTAGCTATTATTATTAAGACCTAAGTTCACATCCCCCTAAACACATATTAGTTGTGTGACCTTAAACATGATACTTTTTCTTCTCCTTTTGAAGGCAATCAGAGTTAAGTGACTTACCCAGGGTCACACCTCTAGGAAGTGTCTGAGGCCAGATTTGAATTTAGATCCTCTTGACTCCAAGGCCAGTGCTCAGCTATCTAGCTGCCTCTCTTCAATATGATTCTTAACCCATCTCAGACTTTGTTTCCCCACTTGCAAAAAAGAGATAATAATGACAGTATCTATCTTATATGGTTGTTGAAAGGATCAAAAGAGATCATGTATGTAAAGCACTGGAGGAATGTGAGTGGCTACTAGCTAATCCAGAGCTCTTCATTTTATATGTGAGGAAATTGAGGCACAGAGAAAGGAAGTGACCTATCAAGGGTCCCCCCAGAATAAAAATGACAGAGCAGAGATTCTCAACTGAATCCTCTAACTGAACCATCCAAAGCTACTTCCATTGCATTGTGAGAAACAGACAGAGGCACAGTGGAAAGAGCTCTGGGAATGAAGTCAGGAAGAACTGGGTTTGAATTCTGCCTCAATTATTTACCATTTGTATGACCTTGTGCAAGTCAGTTAGCTTCGGTTTCCTCATCTGTAAAGTGGGGAGAATATCTGCTATAGTTTTTGCCTTATTTCATTGCTGTGAGGATCAATAGAGATGATATATGCAAGTGTGTGTTGGTAAATGTTTATAACAAGCAGTTATCTGAAAATACATATTGCACTTTTAAATTTAATCTGAGGTCAATGAGGTAGTACGGTGTATGGAGCACCAGCCCTGGAGTCAAGAAGACTTGAGTTCAAATTCAGCCTCACACACTTCCTAGCTGTGTGTCCCTACGCAAGTCATTTAACCCCAATTTCCTTCCCAAAAAACTATCTAAATAAATCAGTTTAATATGTATTATTAAGATTTTCTC
Source organism: Bettongia penicillata ogilbyi (assembly GCA_023548195.1). Classification (NCBI taxonomy): domain Eukaryota; kingdom Metazoa; phylum Chordata; class Mammalia; order Diprotodontia; family Potoroidae; genus Bettongia; species Bettongia penicillata. Next base: position 4,304,247 of record JAJHZJ010000413.1, read on the forward strand.
CACTACTTCCTTGTGTCTAAACCAAACTTATTTGGTCTACTGACCCCTTTAAAAAAAATTTACTCTGCTCTCCCCTGGAAATCTGTTTTCTTTAATCCTTCAGTGTTTGTTTTTTCAAATTTCAAGAAAATTTTAATTTTTTAAAAATTATACATCTTAAGTTCAATTATTTATTGTAAATTTATGGGGTTTTACGTGCATTGAAATTTTGATGATGCAAGGTTCTATCATGTAACCATACAGTAGCATATTATAAACAAGTCATCTCACACACACACATATTCCTGTTGATGGATGTGGACTTCCCAACAATGCATGACAGGCTTGCCTGCCAACACTTGCTTGTTAAGACCTGTTGGCAGACTTGACCACTGATTGATTATAACTTGCATTTTGTGTGTTTATTTGGAAAATAATGTAATCACTAGGACTTTAACTCTGTTACACAACAGAAGAAACATGTATGAACAGTTTTTCAAAATTTTCTTCTGTTCTTTATGCTTCCATAGTCCCCATATTTTTATTCAATACCCCTCAATTACAACCTCTACAGACTATCAACAAAAAGAGCTCTCTCACTCTCACAATAAGAGCTGACTCCTGCACAGTCTTGGATATGTGTAAAGCATCTCAGATGTATTATTTTGTCAGGATCTGCAATTTCATTGATGTGAGGTTCTCCTCCTGCCAATACAGCGATTCTACAATAGCAAAAGATTGAGAGTTGCCTAGGGGCACTGAAAAATTAACAATTCACTGGGGTTCACATAGTTGCATATTTCAGAGGTAAAACTTGAACCCAGGTCTTCCTTACTCCAGGATTAGCTATCTATTATAAAGCATTGTTTCTCAAGTACTATGTAAATGCCAATTATTAGCATACTGCTTAGGAATGGCCTTCCACACAAGCAATTTTCTATATAAAAGAATGTGGGACCACAGAGCCTAAAGTAGAGACCAGAAGCCTCCCTTGCTGGTTTTACAGTGCTGCTGCTTAACCAAAGATTAAGATTTGGGGTTCTTATTTTGGTATCTTAGCAGGCTGCAGCCACTTGGGGAAAAGGTAGAGGAACTCGGTTCTGTAACATAGTGATGAAAGAGGCACACCCACTTACCTATTTAGTCCAACCAACCTTTACACTCTGCCTTCCCAATGAGAGTAAAAGTTGTCTTTGCCCATACTGAGAAAAATTGATGAAGGAGTCATTAGAAGTTTCCTTGGGCCTTCCCAAAGATCTCCAGGCCAAGACTCATCATTCACAGAAAGGGAAGGAGCCAGCCCCATCTCACTCCTGGTGTGTAAATAAAGTCAGTGCTGCTGAACTCACTTCTTTATAATGGGGTCCCCGGTTGTGTCCACCTTAGCACCTGTAGTTGCTGTAAATTGTCTTAAATCCTAATTCAAAGCAAGCCAGGGAGGAAAAATTACCCTTGGGGTTTTCTTTTTTTATCACCTCAAATCCTGATAAATTTCATTCATATTCACTCATTTGTGTTCATTCATTCATTTCCTCAACAAACATTAATAGAATTCCTATTAAGTGTGCAAGGAATTTGTTGAGTTGAATTGAATTGCACAACTCTGAGCAAGGAGAGCAGATAAGAAACAAATCCAAAACATAGTCTGTGAGCATAACCATCTTATTATCAAGTTGGAGTGGGACAGGGGGATGGGAAGGGGAAATCATACAAATTAAACCACCAGAGAAGAATTACAACATGACACCAACAAGTGCAAGATTTCATAGTGCAAAGTGATTATGTCAGTGCTTTGGAAACCTCATATTTGATTGATTGACTCCCAGGCATAGGAATCAGCATGGCTCAAAGAGTCCCATTGTCCTCCACACTGGTGAGAACATGTCTACAGTGACAACTTCAATTTTGGAGACCACACTTTAAGGAGGACTCTGGCAAAATGGAATACTTCCTGGGGAATGTGGTCAACATGCTGAGGAAACTATAGACTATTGAATTAAGAAGGATCAAAGAAACTTGGAGTTTTTAGAATAGAGAAAAGGAATTGGCTTAGAACACAGCAAAACCAGGAAAAATGGATGGATGGTATGATTCAATTCTATATATAAGAAAGAATTTTCTACCTCTTAACCTGCCAGTTCACACTTGTACTCATGGTTTGAGTTCCCCAGAGGGTGCTGACTTCCTCCAAGTTCTAGATATTCTGTGGGTCTTCACTCCTAAAACTACAGCTCATCACCCTCCATTATTGTACTTCTTTTAATGATCAGTCAGTAGATCTAATCAGTTCAAAGCCAAAGATTTACATAAGATCACAATAAAAATGGTAGCTATAAAAATCTCTCTGATTCCACCCCATTAACCTAAGGAACAATTTCCTACAAATACAAATGGAAAGAGGGAACACATGCTGGTAGTGAGATATGCAAGTAAGGAATACTTGTGGCCAGGGGTGTGTGAGGTATTCAAGGAAGGCTAACACCTCTGATGTGAGAGCTTGCTGAATCCTTTTCAAGCCTGTTCATACACCTTTGGTGTCTACTTGACACTCAGCTCTTACCTGTAGCATGGGCAACATGCCTAGGTAAACTGTCTCAGCAGATGGGCTGAAACAGGATGACCAGTCCCAAACCTGTTAGTAGGTTAGGGAGATGTCTGCCCCAAGCATGTGAGGGCTTCCTCAATGGAATGGGTAGATGAGAGCAGTTGGTTCCAATGCCTAAAAAGGCAGCTGAAGCAGGCACAGTGGAGTGCTTAGAGTTCGGTCAGACATCAAAGATGCCAAGATTGTTCACTGCATCCCAGGCCACTACCAGTAATCTTGACTTTTATACAACCACCAGACCTCAACGAGTCAGGAATAGAGAGTGAGGCTGATGACTTTGTACAACTCTGCCTCACTTAAGTCCAATTCACCCATGAGTCAACACATCACCCTGTGATATCATTAGTCCTACTCAAAAATGAAGGATGAAGAACATGTAGGCAAGATAGTTCATGTCTCCAGCACTGCAGGATCTGTTGACATTCCTTTTCTCCTTGTGGCATCTTCATGTTGTTCCCAGCCAGGCACAATATCTTTCCTGGGTAAGTGGATTAGCTGAGTTTCCTGGTCTTACTTTTCTCTGTATTTCAACTCCAGGGCTATTTCTCTGTCCAATCCATAAGTGGTACTAGTTTCTGCTGCCAAAGTTCACATTTCTTAGAGCTACCTCCACTGGTTACCTCTTGATTCACTGGGCAGCGTATCCTCTTGGCTGAGCAACTCTGATATAAGACCATGGCAGAGGGGAAGAATTCCTCCCCACCACCACCACCCTCTGATAGAGACAACAGGGAAAAAACAAGGAAGAATCCCCTAGCTAGTTCTGGGCAGTTTATTCCTAGCTAATGCTCTTGCTTTGGCTGCTAGGGACTGCTTTTCTTGAAGCTGCTTCCCGTCACAATTGTCTCTAGTACTACCAAGCTTCTAAAGGTCCTTGGCAGTGTGGTGGGTACCATTCGGTCAATGGCAAGTTGTCTATCTAATTCCACCAAGGCAGAACCTCCTCAGACCTCATAAAGGAGTAACAAAATGAAAACCTGTGTTTGCACTTGGTTCAGGACGTTAACATTTATTCTATTATTTGCTCCATCTGTGAGTTCATAAAATGTGGTTGAGGGAGGTAAATCAAGGGTTCCTGACTAATATCCATCACCCTACAAATATATACACTACTCAGAAATTCCCCTTTGTTGAAAATGTTTGCACAGAGCCTAGATGAATATCTCCGGGTACAGGGTAGAGGAGGGAGAAGGGATTTTGAATAGGTTAAGAAATTACACTAGATGGGTGAGAAGATTTGTATTCAAATCCTATATTCCATTCCTAATGACTACTACCTATGTGACCTTAGCCTCCATCGGTCTTAGCTTCCTTCTCTGTAAAACAAAGGAGTGGGATCTGATGGACCTTTGAAGACCCTTCCTTCTAGGTCTATGATCTTAAGACCTCTAAGACTACTTTCAACCCCAAACTTTTATACCCATAAGTTGGAATAGATAAATCAAGGAGGGCTGCTGGGAAAAAATAATTTTTGTTGAGTCATATTCTAAAGAAACCTAAGTATATGGATAAGCAAGTAAGAGTGGGGGAATTTCACTCTTTCTCAACAATCTTCTCAGTACTTACAGGTTCTTTATTTCTGCCAAGAGCCCACCAAGACAAGAGTCACCCAGGTTCATAATCTTGGTCAACATTGTCATCTTCAACTTCTCTCTTTCTCTTTTTCATTTACCCCTCACCCACAACAGACAATTAATTGTCATCTTGTTGATTCAACCTCCAGAAGGAATAAGTGAGTGAAAAAGCATTTAGGTGCTTACAGCTTGCCAGGAGCTTTCTAAGTACTGGAGATACAAATACAAAAATGAGTCAGTCCCTATCCTCAAAAAGCTTACGTTCTTAAGAAGGGAGACCATGCATTTATCACATTTATCCCTTTTTCTCCCATGATACAGCCATTACCTCAATTCAAGTCCTTATTATTCCTACACTGTGGAAGTAGCTTTCTAATTAGTATCCCTTCTTCAAGCATTTTTTCAAGTACCCATCTGGGTTGCCAAAGTGGTCTTATTAAAGCAATGGCCTCACTATCCATTCCCTCACTCAATAAGCTTCTGCAGCTCCCTATTGCCTCTAGGATTAAATATCAACTTCTTCATTTGACATTTAAAATCCTCACAATATGTATCCAGATTTGTTATGTTAATTGTACAAGGAGTAAATTCCTTCCATTCATGTTGTTCCTCATACACAATATTCCATCTTCCAGTTTTGCAAAGGCTACTCCCCATTCCTATAATGCACGCCCTCTTCTTCTCCATCTCTTAGATGGAGAAGTCTCAGCTCAAGTACCACTTCCTATATAATCCCTTTCTTTATCTCCCTAAAATCTAGTGTTTCCCTCCCCACTCTAGGCAATTATCAAGTAAATAAGCATTTCTTTTTTATTGATCCAGGAGGCCAGGCAGTTCTCTCCCACTCCTGGACTTGCAAGGACCAGGTTCAATTCTGAGGGATCCTTTAAAGAAAAGGATCATTTTTTTTATTTTTTATCATCTGTTTTGGCTCATTATGCCCCACAATATTCTTTTAAGACTGAATCTTCCTATCTTGCTTAGGCTAGAAGTACAGTGGCCAGTCACAGGCTTGACCTCACTGTTGATTAGTATGAAGGCTTGACATGCTTCATTTCTGACCTGTGCTACTTTATCCCAGCATGGTAGACCCCAGCTCCTAGGGTTCACCATATTAGTCCTGGACTTGGTGCAGACATCAGATGAACTTTAGCCTGACTTCAGATCCTAACTTCAATCTTGGAAATTCACCAGTCTCAGCCTCCTCAGTAGCAGGAACTACAGGCATGCCTTACCATGCCTAGCTTCACAATGCTTTAAACAAAGCTTAGATTTGACTCATCTCTAGGGTCTCCCTAAAAGGAGCTAACAGGGTCCTTTACTGAAATGTACTCAATGTTAAAATTAGATCAAGTATGGAACAGCTATTTTTTTTTCTCATCACAAAAGAAAAGGTTACAAAACAAAAGACTCTCATTGACAAACATATAAATCATACCATAGTGCTTACTCTTATTATATCCTCTCAATAAGTTGATACTTAAAACATGAAACACTTTATGGGTCATTTGAATATATATTTCTCCTTCATCTTAGCTCTACACTCTCCAAGCAACTCATTCAAGTTCCATATCTTCTGGTAGATCAGGCTAGGGCTTGGACTCATCTACCTGGTGGTGATCATTTTCTCTTCTGAGAAGGGTACACTTGAGGAAACACCTCCTGCTGTCAGACACTGGACACTCTTAATGACTCAGATCTCTCCCAGGTTCATGAGCTAGACACCAAGGCTGGAAATAGGAGTACAGTTTAGTCACCTATGCTTAAGGAAAGAAAGACAAAGCAGAAGAGGCTGCAAGGGCCTTAAGAGTCATACTCAGACTCACCTAAACAAGCACATTCTCTTGGTGCTATATGAAAGCAGTTGCCATATAGTTGGTTGGAGGAACAGGAGTGGAAAAACAAATTTCCCTCTCTTCCCTCACCAACTTCATGGAAAGTCCAAGAAAGAGCTTTTGAAGTCTGAAGTCATACCTTGGAAGACAATGGAAAGAGTATTAGTGGAAGTTGTCTCTCCCTTTAAAGTCTAAATAGGCAGCTCTTGCTTCTCAGTGGCCAGTGCTCTGATGTACTCCCTCCATCATGACAGGTTGGTGGGGGGAAGAGGAAAATGCGATAGTCACACGGAGATTAAATAGAAACCTCTGGTTCTGCCTCAACAAGGCCAGTAGAAAGGGCCAAGGCAAAGACCTACACACATTCAAGATCCATAGAATGGCCTTTGGTTGTTGTTAATCATTTCAGTTGTGTTCAACTCTTTATAACATATTTGGGATTTTCTTGGCAAAGATACTAAAGTGGTTTGCCATTGCTTTCTCTAACCCATTTTGCAGATTAGGAAACTGAGGCAAACAGGGTTAAGTGAATTGGCCAGAGTCACACAGCTAGGAATTATCTGAGACCAGATTTGAACTTGGGAGGATGAGTCTTCTTGACTCCAGGCCTGGCACTCTGTGCCTTATGGTGCTACCTCGCTGCCCTTATATAGACTTTTTATTTATTACTATATGTACATGTTGTTACTCCCAGCAGAGTGCTTTCTGAGGGAATCACCATTGCCTATGTGCATATAGTATGTGCCATATAGTAGGCCCTTGATAAATGCTTGCTGATTGACTGATTGAAGTAAAAGGCATAAAAAATTAAAGACATTCATGAAACTGGCTTGACTGGACAAAGAGGGAAAAGGAATGCTGAATGAGAAATAAGATTGGTCCAACAGTCTCCATTATATTTTGATCTCTAATTTACAACTGCAATTCAGGTAGGGTCAAATAGCAATATCCAATGCCCATAATCTTTATGATCCCTTTATCTGCTTTGTTTCACATTTCAAAACATATTTCACATCAATTAAGTCTCAAGGCTGATTTTTGGAACGAGTTTCATTATTTTCATTATGTTGATAGAGACATTGAAAAGATGCCTGCTTAGGTGAGCCAGAGAAAGATGTTGGAATAGATTTTAACAAAGAACCATAGATCTATAACTGAAAGAGACCTCAGAGGCCAAAATATGCAAGCTTTTCATTTTAAGGATGAAGAAACCACAGCCTAGAGGGGCTAAGTCACTTGTCCAAGGTTACACAGCTAGTACATGACTGAGGTAAGATTTGAACCCAGTCCTTGTGCCTCCAGAGCCAATACTCTGCAAATTCCTCTGGCCACACTGCCACTCAGAGCCCATAGAGTCATCACTTTCTCAAGATATGCTCTCACAAATGCCCTTATTTTATCATTTGACTAGGGAAGTATGACCTACTGGGTCTGACAAATGAGACAACACAATAGGAGAGTCTGAAGTCCAGTCGTTTCAGTGGCTTGTCAAAGATCACCCAGGGAGCCGGCCTCCTGCCTCTCAGTCAACTGGAACCACCAGACTACCCTGCCCCATATCTCTGTGTGTATATTTATTTCTACATATAAAGCTGTGTGTAGCTATTTGTGCACACACAGCTATATATGCATAGGTATGTGTATTTATAACCACACGCCCATGTGTGGATATATCCATATATATACAACATGTATAATCTCACACACTCCCCAGCCCAATCCCTACTTCCTGAGCCCATGTTAGGGCCTGCACCACCCGGTAATTGACTCTGATGGGAATGATGCTGTCCTAGCCAAAGGCATGGGACCAACCTTCCCGCAGTAAACAACATGCCTCTGGCATGCCCTTAGAACAAATGAGCTCCAAGCTCACCGGACTTTTCTGGTAAAGCTATGTTAAAGGAGTGAGCTATAAACCCGCTGCCACAGCCCTGACATTCATATGAAAATGAAGCTCGTGGTAAACCCAAGGCATGACGCCAAAGCCTTGTGGCATCACTGCCGAGTATCTTTAGCAGGAATCCTACTAACACTGGCCATCTTCTCTGGCCCCCTTCACCACCCCACCTTCTCTCTCTCTCTCTCTCTCTCTCTCTCTCTCTCTCTCTCTCTCTCTCTCTCTCTCTCTCTCTCTCTCTCTCTCTCTCCCCCTCTCTCTCCCTCTCTCTCTTTCTCTGTCTCTTTCTCTCTCCTCTCTCCCCACCTTCTTTCTCTCTCTCTCCTCTCTCTCTTTCTCTGTCTCTCTCTGTCTCTGTCTCTCTTCTCTTCTCTCTCTCTCCTTCCCTCCCTTGTCTGGAGCCTGCAGTCTTTCGGAGCCTTCTGCAAGGTCAGATTATTGGCACCATATCAGAATCCAGGGTCTTTGTCCCACCTCTGAGCTCCACAAGGGTGAATCTGCAGGAAAATCCTCCTTCTGTTCATTTGCCTTCATTCATTTGATTACAGATCCAGAGCCAGAAGAGACCTTAGAGGCTTTGTATTCAGACTCCCCTCTTTTTACAGATGAGGAAATTGAGGCTCAGGGAGATCACATTGAATTGCCCAGGAAGGTCACATTGAATTGCCCACAAAGTGGGGCGTCAGAGGTAGGATTTTAACCCACTTCCTCCTTTGCAGATAGAGCCCATGACACTGTACCACACATTCTTTGGCTCTTTGTGTAAGAGAGAATGCCAAACAAAAGCAAGGTGGTACAGAGAGGAGGGCCAGCCTGGTTTAGGGAATCATGAATGAGCAAGCCTGGGAATGCAAAGGTTAGGTTTCATATAGGTTCAGAGAAATACTCCTAAGAGGGGACTGGACCCATCTCCAGTATGCCAGCCCCTGCACATTGTTTAGGGTCTCAGACCACTGACCCATCCCATCCCATCTCCACTAAAAAGGGCCAAACAGAGCAGATCTCACTGTCTTCTGAGACAACTCTCCCTTGCTCATCCACCACCTATTATATCATCCACCACCCATTATATCATCTATGATTAGCAATATGTAACAAACCTTGGACCTAGTTAACTTTATTTCCAGGGAATTTCTAGGGGGAGGACTGATTTTACCTGGTAGCAAGTCATTGATTGCTGAATGCTTCATAAGCCACTCCTATAATTTTTTCCCTGGAATGTTTGTCTCATATCAGTTGTAGGCAATATCACTTCGTTTAATTTAGTGTTACCCTATCACCTCTCCCCTGGACTGCTGCCATTGCTTCCTAATTGATTTCCCTGTCTCCTCCCTCTCCCTGTCTCCAATCTATCCTCCACACAGCTGCCAAAGCAATATTCTTAAAGCAGAGACTTTAATATCTCACTTCTCTGCTCCAGAAACTTCAAGGGCTCCCTAGTACCTCTAGGGTCAAATACAAAAGCCCTCTGTTTGGCATTCAAAATGCTTCACAGTCTGGCTCCAACCTATATTTCTAGGCATTTGATATTCTTTCCCCCATGCATTCTATGTCCCCATTAAATTGGCATATATGCTATTTCCTCAACAGATATTTTATCTCTTACCCTCATGTCTCTATACAAGATATCTCATCCCTATACCTGGAATGCCCTATCCCTCCCGTTGTTAACTCTCCTCTCACTCCCTGAAATTAATTTCTGTGTGTACTTAGATGTGTATAATTTATTTTGTATTTATACACATATGCTCAAATATATTTTATACATTTATATGTGTATGTATGCATTTATGTATATATGTGTGTATGTGTACATATATGTACATGTATATACATGTGTGTATCTATATTAACTTACCTATGTACATTCTGTTCTCCCTCACCACTACCACATATACACACCAGTAAAAATATAAGCATTTTCAGAGTAGGGATGATTTTCAGTTTTGCCTTTGTATTAACCTCAATGGCTAATATGGTACCAAACACATAATAGAGACTTAATAAATTCTTGCTGAGGAAAATTGGCTTGATACAAATTGAACTCAACTGAACTAAACTGAATTGAATTGAATTGAACTGAACTGAACTGAACTGGAGTCATCTCCATTTTCTTGTCTACTGGAGGGAATGTCTCCATTAAGAGTAACTGGCAACTAGGTTTTTTTTGGGGGGGTGGGGGTTGTTTTTTTGCTTCTTCAGGATCTCAAGGAAAAGAGTTTCCCCAGCTTCTCCAAAGTTTCCATTTTGGGGATCCCAGTACCCACCACAGCCAAGATTTCCCTGGGCTAATCCTCAGGCTGTCCTGCTGCTATTTAAGCCTATTTACCCTTGTTCCATCCAGGTGGGTCCAAATCGTCCTTTGTTACCACTGCCCTTGGAGCCTCCCCCTGACCTCCCTCTCCGGGGGGCACAGTCACCTCTTCTCTGATGTCTTGGCCCCGTAATAAACATGGAAACGACAGGAACTCTTGCAGTGCCCATTGTCATTTCAGTAAACAGCCCGGTCTCAAAGGCTCTCAAGGGGAGCTTTGCCTCTACTCAACTCCCCAGAAGATTAATAAATCAGATTCAGACGCCTATTGTTCTGGACACAGTCAGAATCAACCACAGGATTTTAAATCTCTCAGCATAGAGCAGCTGGTTGGCTATGAGAGGCCCCTCTATGTCTCTGGGAAAGCTGGCCTGGGGATGGGAGTTTTGTTGTGTGTGTGTTTTTTAAAGACAACCGAATAATCAATAGTTATCATAAAGCACTAGGCCATCTCTCTGTGGCATCTCTTATGGGATCCAAGGCCCTCACCTCTCTCCCAAGTCACATTTTGCCAAAGGAGAGACTGGAGACAGGAAGGGAGGTGATCTGTCCAAGACTAGGGAACCAGCCAAACCTACGCACTGGGCATGCTTAGTACCCAGGCTTAGTGCCCCAAGTAGCCAGGGTTACTCCAAGACCACTCCACCCGCCTCCTTCTTTCCTCTCTCCTAACTCACTAACGGTTCATTCATTCTCCAAATGAATGAATTCTTGAAGTCTTGGATTCTCCCAAAGTAAGTAATGTCTGAAGGGCCTAGTACAAGCTCTGGTTTATTAGCTCAGAATCCCCAAGTAGAATCCGTAGAAATTCCTGTATCATGGACTAATTACCCCCCCCGACTTTTTTTAAATCCCTACTCTCTTGGGGACATGATGTGCCTCCCACATGATGTGCCAGTGTGGCTGCTAGCTTTTTCCCTGCTTGTTTATGTGGAAAATCATAAAAATATTTGGTGGCCAAAAAAAGAGATGGGAAGTACTTTGGTGGTCTGGTGCAACAGGAATCCTTTTTAACAAGCTGGATGCTCCATTTTAATCCAATAACAGGCATAAGCACTTTATTGATTGAAAACTACTAGGTTTCAGGCATATTTTCTCCAAAGCTGAGTTCTCAGACTCACCCCCCCTATATGCCAACAGATGCATTGCTTGCATCCATAATGGGCAAACAACTTGCATCCCTTCCATTAGTTTGGGAGAATCCCCTAGGCTGGAATTCTTCATGGTTTCATACTCAGTGTCTGATATCTTGTCCTTTTATTCTTCTGTGCTGAAAGAGGAATCATGCAGGGACCCAGGGAGGATGCATTTTTCCAATCTAATCAACAGTTCTTAAATAGATCACAGGAGTGTCAATTTAGAGATGGAAGGGATTTGAAAAGTCATCTAATCCAACTCCCCTCATTTTTTTAGATGAGGGAAAGAAAGGTGAAGAGACTTGTCCAAAGTCATGCAGATTGCAAGTGCAATGGAAGGATTCAAAGTCAGTTTCCCGAATCTGAGATATCAAACAGAAGGCAGGAGAATAGGGAAAATCATCTCCCGCTGTCTCGTTTAGTGACGATGAGCCAGGGGCAGAGATGATAATAATAAATATTTATCCAGCACTTGCTCTGTGCCAGACATTGTGTTAAGTGTACTCCAATTATTCTCTCATTTGATCCCCACAACAACCCCAGGAGGTAGGGGCTGTTATTATTCCCATTTTACAGGTAAGGAAACTGAGACAAAGTAAATTGCTCAGTCACAGACACTGTAAGACACTACTAAGTGTCCTAGGCCAGATCTGAACTCAGGTCTTCCTGACTTCAGGTCTAGTACTCTATCCATTGTGCCAAATGGGCCACTTAGCATCAGCTCGAGGCATGTGGCCTTGATCCCACATCATCCCCAACACAGGAACTTGATTTCAAGTACTAGGTTCCAATATCTTTATAGAGAATGTACAGAAACTCTTCCAATCCACATACAAGTTTATAAAACCTTTCTGTTACATACAAACCATCATTTTCATCACATCATTACCACCCTCTTCTTCCTCCTTACCATCATTACCACCACCATCATCTTTTCAGTTCAATAGACTTTGACAAGCCTTTCAATGAAACACTAGTTGAAATTTCAACTTTCAAAGCAAAAACATGAGATGATCTTTACGGGCCCAAAATCCCAGTAACACCCCAGGAAAAGAAGGATGAGTGTCGACAATTATACTTCTATAAGGTTACTGACCCTTGATTTAATTCCATATGATATCGTATGGGACACAGTACAGAAAGAAAATATACAAATATAGTTCATGCCTTTAAGAGTCTTACTACCTAAATTAGATACATTTATATGGACAAATAGGTAAAGGACAGATAGTCTCGGTTTTTTTCATTTGTAAACATGGAAGTTGAACTAGAGAAAAGTAATAGTTTATGCTCATCTATCACTCTAGAGTTTAAAAGTATTATATCCATTGTCTCATAACAGCCAGGCAAGGGAAAGAGGTTATAGGCTTCTAAATGTTCTGATTTCCAGTCTCTCCCCTCTCTAATCTATCTTCTCATAAGCCAAAATAATCCTATTAAGGTTACAAGTCTGAGACAAAATACAAACTTTGATTGGCATTTAAGGCCCCCCTCAACCTGGATGTAATCTATGTTCTTGGCAGCACTTAGCATCACCCCTCTTCAGACCCAACACTTAACTGTCCAATGTGACTTAATTTTGACACATCATCTCCCCCTGCACTCCATGCCTTCGCTCAAGTCATCTACCACACCCAGAATGCCCTGCTCCTTCTTCATCCCAACCTTGCAGAGTCACTGTCATTCTTCAAGACTTAGCTCAGCAACTACCTCCTCCATAAAGCCTTCCTTGATCTCTCGCCTCTCCCTGACCAATTACTGCTCTTTTCTTCCGAAGTACCTCACCAGTGTCGTTGTAGCATCCTGAGGGTAAGGACTGTTCCCGTTCTTTTTTTCTCTGTTATGCTTCTCACAAACCTTCAGTGGTTCTCTATTTCCTAGAGCAGAGGCCTAAAACATGTTGTACTTCCCAGTGATGCCCAAACCAGTTTAAAATATAATGGGAAATATTTGACAAAATAAATAAAAACACAAAAAATAGATAGTTAATAGGTGGTTTACTAAGTCAATCTGTAGCCCACAAGGATCCTTATTTATAGTTTAAGGGGGCCCCCTTTCTATTTTGTGGCAGCTAGGTGGTCCAGTGGATAGCATGTTGAACTTGGAGTTAGGAAGACCTGAATTTAAATCTGGCTTCAGATACTTACTAGCTGTGTGACCCTGGGCAAGTCACTTAACCCTATTTGTCTCAGTTTTTTCATCTGTCAAATGAGTTAGAGAAGAAAATGGCAAACCACTCCAGGATCTTTGCCATGAAAACCCCAAATGAGGTCATGAAGATTTGGACACTACCGAAAAGTGACTGACCCACAACAACTTTCTATTTGAGATTGACACCACTGACCTAGAGGATGAAGTAAAAACTTAAACTGGCATTTAAGGCCCTCCATACGAGCAGCACCAGGTCTTCTATATTTTTTTGCTGAGTAGATATTTACTGGAATAATGAATGATACAAGTATGATCACTACCATTTCACAGATGGGGGAACTGAGGCAACAAGAAGTTTAATGATTTTATCACTGAAGAAATGATAGCACTGGGACTGCAATCTCAGCCTTCTGGCCCTTGACCCAGTTTTCTTTCCATTGTGCTTCGGTGGTCAATGACTCTTTGATCCGATGTCATGTCTTTTCCCTTTGAGACTGCTTTCTAGTGTGCATTCAGAATTTCCCTGGATCCCTATGAGTAAAGTGTAGATGCCTGCTGCTGGGCTGCCCAAGACCTCCTAGAGACTTAGAAGACAGGTAAGAGAATCTATTCAAAGGCATCTCTGTGGGACAATTTAATCTGTGTGACTTGACTTAGACTATTAAACTTTACCTATATGCTCTCTTTGGAATTGTTTCCTTTGCATACAGAGCAGCAACTTGTCCCAGGCGCTTCTAGCCCACCATGAGCCCAGACCATAGGTTCAGAGCATACTTCCTCAAGAGCCCTGGAGCTTTAGGATCAAGATGTCCTTGCAGATTAAATGGGGCAACAGGTAATGCCTATGTTATAGTGGAAGAGACGCTGATAGGAAAGGGAAGGGAAGGGGAGGGAAGGGGAGGGGAGGGGAGTGGAAGGGGAGGGAGGGGACTTGGAGAGTTAGAAGGGAGGACAGAAGAGGGGAGAAGAAAAGAGGGGAGAAGACTTGGGAATTGATGAAGACACAATAGCTGACATCTACTTCATATATAAATATATTAATTTTATGCCATATATTTTTATATATGAGCTTATTGTCTTCCTCATTAGAACATAATTGCAAGTTAGGATGACTTCATTCTTTGTATTTGTTTTCTCAGTGCCTAATACGGTGGCTGGCATAAAACAGGAGATTAACAAATATTTGGCTGATCAATTGATTCAAGTATGTGAAACTCGGTCCTATATGTGAAAGATTAAACTTGTTCCATTTAATAGAAATAGGAACAAAGAGCAAAAGCCCTGAAGGAGAGATTTGTTTCCTAATAATTCTATCCATACAAAGTGGAGTGGGTTGCCTTTATTAGAGGCCATCTGAGGCAAAGCCCCCCACAAATGTTATAGAGGGGGCTCCCGATTAGGCTGAACTTGATGGCCTCTGAGCATCCTTCCACTTCTGGGAGTCTGTGACTGTCTGAAATCCTAGTTCTGCTCATCCCAAACCCTTGGCCAAGGCCTTACATTTTGCTAAATCTCAGATTCCTCATCTATAAAAAAAAAAAATAGCAGTTTCCATTGTGGAGGCTGATACAGTAGCCAGGCTGACAGGTGGAACCAAAGACACAAGATGTGATATCGTGGAAGTCAGATTCACCAGACTTGGTTGTAAGAGGAGAGGGAGAAAAATTGGCAGAAGACTTCAAGATTGCAAAATTAAATGATGCCAAGATTGTGATAGCCTCAGCAGAAGCAGGGAAATAGGATTTCTAGGGGAAGCTAATGAGTTCTTTTGAGGCATGTTGAGTTGAGTATACCTACTTTGCATTATACCAACTAGAAAGTCAGATTGGTTCAACATCTTGCCTTCCCACCTTCAGTGATCCCTTCCTGGGCCACACAGTGTTAAGTGGAATAAAAAATAAAACTTAATCGCTATTGTAACTCAAAAAAAAAAGAATGGCAGAAATGTGTTGCTTTGCTCACAGTGTTGCTGGGAGTATTAAAGGAGATATAAAGTGTAGGAATATAAGCTATTGCCATTCCTTGATCTATGAGGGGACTTTTCCAGGGGTCAATGGGGCATTTACCTAGTAGCTTTTAGTGGAGGAAAGGGGAGGAGACTAGTAATTGCTTAAGCCCCAGAAAATGCCGAGGAAAATAGCAACGGGTAACTAGCCCAGGAAACCTGCTTTGAGGTAGTGAGACCAGTTCTGCCTTGGTTTTCTAAGCCTGAGGTTGCCATATTTAGAGCCAAAAGAGATTTCAGGGACTTTCTAGTCCCAGAATCATAAAAATTCTGGAATTTGAGAGTTGGGAGAGACCTCAGATGTCATCTGGCCCAACCCATACACAAAAGGAAACCCTGCCATAACATCTAGTCTAACCATCTCATTTTACAGTTGAAAAAACTGAGGAGTGTCCTGGTGAAGTCACACAGGTGGGAAATAGCAAAGTCAGAATTCAAACATTTGGTTTTGGTATTTCCAAACCAATTGTCTGCCCAATATGTCACACTTGCTTCCTGAAATAAAAGTAAACCTCGGGGGACCTGGAGGGCATAACCATGCTCATCTCCTTGGAATGTATCTGGGTATCAACATTGCACCCTCCCTACCCAGAAATCACACAGATAAAGGTAATAGTCAAGACCCCATGGCCCTGGGGTCCCATCATGCCTGATCAAATCAAAATGTTAACCTGTCAAAATTACCTCATTGATCATTCTTCCCACGGTCAAAAGGCTCTCTGCTCCTGATCCTTAGGAAGAGAACAGGGAAACCCAAGGTGAGGAGAATTCTATGCCTGCTGTGAAACGAGAGGGTATTCATTCCTTCCTCTGCTATCTGTGAATGTCTTTCTCAAAGACATTCAGTGAGATTCCTTTAGCTAAAATCTCAAAAGCACTTTGACTCATTATCAAGGGGAGCTGGTTGATATACAATGTCTTCCTCTCAGGATTCAGCTTTCATCTGTTACAGAGGTTAAAGCATCTCATGAAGGGTTTTAAAAAAACCGTTTTTGTTCATTCTCATCACGAGAGGGTCCGTGGACAAAATGTGCCTTTGGGTGAGAGGTCAAGGTGGGCCTAGGAAGAGCGATTGCCTTTGCTGAAAAGCTGGGCAAACTAAGCCACAGAGAGATTAAGGGACTTGCTGAACATCACACAGCAAGTTAGTCACAGGTCTGCCAATGTAACTCTAAAGCACTTTACCTTCAGCCCAGTCCTTTGACAAACGCCTTTCATGTATGGGCATGAAATTGGTAAAGATTCCCTTTCAGAGTCAGAGGGTTTGAAAATAACCATCCTTCCTTCCATCCCCCAACTGTAACTTACCTGCAAAGGGCCATATTAAGTGACATGTTTCCCCTAGCATCCTAGCTGCCATCCATACCAGCTTCTGCTGGGTATAGTATTGAAGGGACAGGCAATTCTGGCTCACATATACCACATCCCCCAGTGACCACTAATATGGGAGGCATGGCAGAGGACAAAAGTCTCCCTGGGTCTGTCCTTCAAAGAAAAAAAAAAGATGTGAGATGGCCAAGTCAAGAGACCACTGCTTTCTAAGGGCATAGACTATTTGGAAGACAGGAAGCAAATCTCTGATATCATGGCTGAAAGACTGAATCAGCTTGAGGCTGACATCTCAAGGACATGTTTCATGCCTGATATCAATCAGTCAAGTAGCAGTGTAACTAAGAATGCAAAATAGCACAAGATTACAAAATGTGTCACTGGAGTGGGACTGGCAGTCTATGGGATGGTGACCTTTAAATAGTCACTAAGATGGTAACCAAGACAGGTGAAATGAATTGTCCTCGTTCACATAGGTAGAGTAGAGCCAGGATTTGAACTCAGGTCTTCTAAATCCATATCTATTGTTCTAAGGATCTACAGATCATTAAGTTTCATAGCTGGAAGAGACCTTTGCTATCACTTAGGTTAAAATCCTTATCTTTCAGATGAGGCCCAGAAAAGTGAAATCAGTAAGTCAGTCAAGAAGCATTCGTCATTCAGTAATTTCAGTCATGTCTGGCTCTTCATACCCTATTTGGTGTTTTTCTCAGCAAAAGTACTGGGGTAGCTTACCATTGCCTTCTCTAACTCATTTTACAGATGAGGAAACTGAGGCAAACAGGGTTACAGAGCTAGGAAGTGTCTGAGACCAGATTCGAACTCAGAAAGTTGAGTCTTCCTGACTCCAGGCCTGCATTCTATCTACTGCTTCACCTAGTTGCACCTAAGCATTTATTAAGAATGTATTATATTCCAGGCACTGTGCTAAGTGCTATGGAAGGGGAATAAGAATTTGTAAAGTGCCTACTATGTGTCAGGTACTGTATTAATCACTTAACTCATTTGGTCTTTACAGCAACCCTGCAAGGTAGGTCCTATTATCATTCCCATTTTACAGTTGAGGAAATTGAGGCAAATAGAGACTAAGTGACTTGCCCAAGGTTACACAGCAGGATTTGAACTCATGTCTTACTGGCTCCTGGCTTGGTACCCTATCCAATGAGTCACAAGTCATTGCAGATACAATTATTCCTTCCACATCGTAACTTTCCCCATCACTGTTTTCATATATTGCAGGTCAGCATAAGAAATTAAATGGGAATTTTGGAGGAGCTTGGTGGGAGCCAAAGATGACATACAAAGGCCAGCAGACAACATGGAAAAGTTTAGAAACTCAGAAATTCGTAAAATTATATGTCTAGGATTGTATAATATCAACTCGAATTTTGCAATAAGATACTGTAAACACCCCATAAAAGAAGAAGAAAAATTCAGAATTCTCTATTACAAACGGAGGGCCAAAAAAAATTTTACAGGGATTTTCTAAACCACAGGGGCATTGCACCCCTATGCCTCCCCAAGATGTGGAAGGGATAAATGCACAAAGAGAGACAAAAATTGCCTTGCCTTCCAAAAATTCACTTTCTATTGGGAAAGACAATATGCAAATAACCAAGTACAGACCAGATGTATACAGTCTAATGGATGCTAATAAGGTCTCGCAAAGTCAAGGGGAGGGGAGGGCAGGACACAAGAACAGAGAGAGAGTTGAGCAGGCCTCCCATAAAAGGTGAGGTTTGAGTCTTGAAGGCAACCAAGGAAGGTGGGAGGAGGGCAAGGAGGTGAAAGTCAGAGTATTCTGGGGACAGGGGTCCGCCGGTACAAAGACATGGCCAGGAGATGAAGAGTCATATTCAAGGTACCACAATGTCACCCAGGTCAGAGTGACGCAGTGACAGAACTGGGGAGTCAAAGCCAGGTCTCATTCCACTTTCCCTGTGCCTTGGGCCTCCCCGGTCCTCCCCATGGCATTGCTTAGCTGAGGTCTTTCGCATGTGCTGAAGACTCCCCTTCAAGTCAGTTGTTTCATCTCTAGGCACCTCTGGGGCCTCCTCTGTGAAGTGTATATGTATCTTGGAAAGAGTGGAGGAACTCACTTTAAGCCATTTTCTTGCCTTGTCGTGAGGGGGGTAAAAGAGAACCTTTTGCAAATGTGCAACCATATGGAAAATGCTTAATAACATTAACAGTGATGATAATGACTTTGGACAGCAGAACTTGGCGGCCCTCCATCCTCCCCCCACCACCAACAAGGCAATGAAGAAATAAATAGAAGCTGAGCCCATTATGCAGGAATCTATTGGGCATGCAGCATGATTTGATCTGTTACATCTCTGTACTGGTCACAGTGAGGATACTTCAGAAGCAATGTGGTCCTCCCTCCTCACTACACTATCCCCCCCATCACACATCTTTCTCTTTCCTTCCGCACTCCTGCCTTCAATCTCCCAGGCATTTGCCTCTGAGGTAGCACTTTGGACCCTCTGTCGAAGAGACTATCTCAGGGCCCACGCTGCTAGGCGGGCAGCTCCTCATTATTCTGAAATGGACACTTCCCCATCCACCCACCAGCCTGGGAGTGGAGGACTGGGAGTGTGTTTTCTTCTTAGAAGGCCAATGATTGATTAGGGAGATAACAGCTCTGTATAAGAGAGGACACTTTAAAAAAAAAATTCTTTAGCAAGATAGCTTTTTCTTGTACACTAGTTCAAGAAATGCTTGCTCATTTCCAGAGGCAGGCTTGTGCCTACTAATACAATTTACCCAAGGGATAAAACATTTAGTTAAGGTAGAGTTAAGATCAGAAAAGAACCATAGTCCCTCAGAGAGAGACCAGTCAAAGTTCAAGCCTCTGTCCCAATAGAGGCTTAGGGCCATGGCACAGATGATGCAAACCTCCTCTCTGGCTATACAGCAAGAGCTTCTTTCTGTCTCTCTGTCTCTCTCTGTCTTTGTCTCTGTCTCTCTGTCTCTGTCTCTGTCTCTCTGTCTCTCTCTGTCTCTGTCTCTGTCTCTGTCTCTCTCTCTCTCTCTCTCTCTCTCTCTCTCTCTCTCTCTTTCTCTCTCTCTCTCTCTCAAGCTGGAACAGCTGCACTTGGTCAAGATTGGCACAAATGGCTATTTGAATAATTTTTGCATTCCCCCATACACCTTTGGGCTCCTTCAAATGGAGGTAGGTTGTAACAGCCTAGATAGCAGAGGGAATAAACAGGCTGCAATTAAGTATTTTTGCTACATGTAATCCACAAAGCAAATTATCATCTAAATATGAATAATCAAGAATCCTATCTTCCTTAGGCCTGGAGTCTATTTTTTTTTTAAAAATGAAATAGTGGACTATGAATCCAGGTCCTAACCTCCAGATGGGTCCTGGAAAATGGGATTGGATCATAGGATTTGGAGATGGAAAAGATATTAGAGATCATCTAGTCCAACCTGCCCAATTTAAATGAACAAATTGAAATCCAGAAAATTTGCCCAATCACACAGGTAGTGAAGTTCAATGAACAGAAGACCTAGTTCAAATCCAGACTTGGACAGTTACTAGCTGTGTGACCCTGAACTGAGGGTCACTTAACCCTATTTATCTAGGTTTTCTCATCTTAAAATGAGGTGGAGAAGGAAATGGCAAACAACTCCAATATCTTTGCCAAGAAAACCCCAAGTGGGGCCACGAAGAGTCAGACATGATTGAAAAGCAACCGAACAACCATGACAACACACATACTGAGTGTCCAGTAATCTAACCACTAAACCATGCTTCCTCTCTACTCACTGGAGCCCAGTTAGCCCATCCAGAAAAATGGGAAGTCTGATTCTAGTGTTCCTCCTTCTCTTGCATGACCATAATACAGAAATGTTAGTGAGGGGATGTGAGGACCACAGGGATTTTAAGCCTTAAAAAGAACTGAAGGATAAAGGGAAATGTCATTGTCTTCAGCTGTTCAGGACGAAGGATCATCTCAAAGTGGCAGAACAATATCTGGAACATAGTAGGAGCTTAATAAGTGTTTAATGATTGATCACTTGATTTGTCGAACTCAAATCTTTTTTTTTTGGTGGGGAGGGAGTTTTAGCAATGTCAGTAAGCTCTCTCATCCCCTCTGAGTTGTCAGATACTGAAAACTATAATATTAACGAAAATGGATATCAGGAAAGGGGAAGGAAAAGAGAAAGGGGAGAGGAGGAAGGAAGGAAGGAAGGAAAGAAGGAAGGAAGGAAGGAAGGAAGGAAGGAAGGAAGGAAGGAAGGAAGGAAGGAAGGAAGGAAGGAAGGAAGGAAGGAAAGAAGGAAGGAAGGAAGGAAAGAAGGTGGGAAGGAGGAAGGAAGGAAGGAAGGAAGGAAGGAAGGAAGAAAGGAAGGAAGGAAGAGAGGGAGGGATGGAGGGAGGGAGGAAGGAAGGAAAGAAGGAAGGAAGGAAGGAAGGAAGGAAGGAAGGAAGGAAGGAAGGAAGGAAGGAAGGAAGGAAGGAAGGAAGGAAGGAAGGAAGGAAGGAAGGAAAGAAGATGGGAAGGAGGAAAGAAAGGGAAGAAGGAAGGAAGGAAGGAAGGAAGGAAGGAAGGAAGGAAGGAAGGAAGGAAGGAAGGAAGGAAGGAAGGAAGGAGGGAAGGAAGGAAGGAAAGAAGGTGGAAAGGAGGAAAGAAAGAAAGAAAGAAAGAAAGAAAGAAAGAAAGAAAGAAAGAAAGAAAGAAAGAAAGAAAGAAAGAAAGAAAGACAAGAAAAATCTGTATTAGATACATTTCTCCTAAAATTAGTCTGAGGTTTACTAGAGACGTTCACTGCACGCTGTGAATGCTGAGTTACTTTCGGTGCTAAAAAAAATATTATTGTTTACCTAAGTGTTCTTCTGTGAGAAATGGGTGTCTGTTCCTTTAAAGGGAGCGCAGCGCCGGCAGACAGAGCGGCTCCAGGTTTGTTTGCAGCCTGCGAGGAGGGGGGGACGGAGTGCATCCTGTTGTTGAATAGAAAAGAGAGAGAGGGAGAGACAGAAGGACAGAGGGGAGCATGGGCCACAAGAGCAGGACTCATTTTTCCTTTATGGGGCTTTTTTTGTTTTTCCTCCTTTCTTAGAAGAAATTCCTCCTTTTCCTCCTCCTTTTCTTCTCCTCTTCTCCTGTCCTCCTTTTCTCCCCCCTTCCCCTGGGTTCTACCAGGCCAGCCCCAGATAAAACCGGCCTCTTGCAGACAAGGCTGCTTTCTTCTTGGGGCTGCTCTGCTGGGAGCTGTATTTCTGGGTAATGGAGGGGTCCTGACAGACCCGAGCATTTAGAGAGATTTTATCCAGAAGATGGTATTTTGTAACCAGTTCCTAATTCGAGCCTGGGAGGGCCAAGGACTTGGGGGCCAGTGTTGCCTGTTCAGATATTCAAGGAAGCAAGGCCTCTGCCCAAGTCAGGGGACATTTGGACTAAGGGTCTCTGCCAGGTTGGATGGGGACAGGCAGCTTGCCCCCTTGGTCGGGGGGAGTGGCATACAGAGCCTGTCTTGGAAAGCAGATTAATTTCTGACTCCCCTGTGTCCCGGGGGCAAAGATTAAAACTCCTTTCCCTCCCTAGGGTCACAGCCTTGACATTCAACGCCAGATTGGCATTCTTCAGAGTAGTGGTCTCCAAACCTTTAATGACCGAGCCTCTCTATCAGCAATAATAAGAATAATTAAACATATGTATATTTAACTTATTTATAAATTCTGTGTGTGTACATGCTATGTTTGTACATAATTATACAGTATAAGACTTACACAAAAAATAGAAATTTTAAAAGGATAAGGACGAAATAATATCTGACCCTAGAGTCAATAGAACCGTTGTAGTTTATTAAGAGAAAGACATACTTACATCTTAGAATCAACAAAGTTTATTGAGTTGAAGAAATCCATGGTTATATTCTAGAGTCAACTAAATTTTATTGAGAATAGGAGTGATATAGTCCTATCCTAAAGTTAATTGAAGCTATTTTGAGTATTCAAGTGTAATAGACATGTACTAGAGTCAATCGGAGTATGAATATTGGAAGTGACATGGTGACATGCTAGAGTCAACTACTTTCTTGAGTATAAGAGTGACATGGTCCCATTCTGAAGCCAGCTGGAATTTGTTAAGTATGGGAGTAGCAGTTACCTGCTAAAACCAACTAAAGTTTATTGAGTATGGAAGTGATACAATTAACCTTGTTTGGTAACAATGCTTTGGCAATTATATGGAGGACAGAAAAGATGAGTAGGGAAAATGAACTGGGAAGCAATTGAAATAGTCCAGATTAGAGGTGACAATAGCCTGAACCAGGGGGATGACTGTGGGAGTGGAGAAAAGAGGAAAGATGAGTGAAATGATGTGTTTTGACAATTTATTGGATCGATGGGGTGAAGGAGAATGAAAAGTCAAAGCTGACATCAAAGTTGTGAATCTGGTTGGCTGAGAAGATTACCTCCATTACAGTAATAGAAGAGTTTGCAAGAGGAGTGGGTATGGGGGGAAAGATGATGCAGCGGGGTTGGAGATTCAGACCACAACTCATCCATTCTTGTTCATCCTGTCTCTCTCACTCATTATGTCCCACCCAAAATGAAAAGTAGGAAGGAGGTGTCTTACTCCATATTCACTAGCCTGAAGCCAAACCATAGCCACCGCAGGAGGAGAGTAAGGAGGAAAAAAGGGGATGGATAGGCTGGGGGATGGCAGGGTGGGGATTTTCCCAATGGCACTTGCACAGCTGTTTCTGGAAGTGCCCCAATTCTAGTTAGGTTATAACTGCTCTGAGGAGTCAGTGTCAGGCTCTTCAGGCAGGAGGTTGGGAGCTTGCACATTGGAGGGAATTGTTGAAGACAAGCCTCATGATTGGATCACATGGCAAGGGCGAGTCGCAACCCTCTTTCCACCCTCTGGTTTGTAGATTCCCATATCTCCTCAAGAAGCTGGCCTTCACTCTGGAGACCACTGTTCTAGAGAATCATGAAGAGATCTATCTAAATTTCTACCATCTACTTAACAAAAAGCACTTGTCAAATACTTCCTTACATAGAACTAGCAATGTTCTGAGTAATATGGGAGGAACTGAGGCATGGAGAATGGAAAGATAGTGTGGTATAGTGGTTAGAGTTCTGATCTTAGAAGTCTTAGATTTCTCTTGTCTCTTCTAAGGAGAAACATATAGACATGGTCTCTGATCCTATAGGGGGCTCACAATCTAACAGAGCCACTCTAATACAGGAAAATAGGGCAAGATGGACATAGGACAAAGTGGATCACAGTCTGTTAGCAAGCATTTATTGTACTTACAGTGGGTCAAACATTGTGCTAGACTCTGGAGATACAAATATAAGTAAAAAGAAAGACTTTACCCTTAAGGTGTTTACATTCTTACAGAAGAAAATAACACATGAAAGAGAGCTGAACGGAGATGGGAGAAAGGTACTACTCCAGAGTATGAGAATCAGGAGTAGATCTGAGATAGGAATGAAGGATGACTAGACTGGCCCCAAAATGAAGGTTCTAGGAGGAAAGTGACCAATACAAGAAGGAGGCCGCAGGGGCTGAGGAAGGGAAGACCACAGGCATTAAGGGTAGTTCCAGAGCAAGAAGACAGCTGAGAATCAGTGGTGAAATCCAGAGAGTCCAAGGCAAAGCTGAGAGAGGAATGGTCACAGGTTTTATCCATTCTGCCCCATCTTCTTCCTAAGCCTTATCTCCTCTTGGACCATTGACAGTTTCATAGGCTTGAGGATGAAAATAATACTGTACCAGAAAGTGCTTTCACAGAATCTCAGATTACACAGGGACCTCAGACACTCTCGTCCAAACCACAGTCCCTAGAGAGGCATGTGAATACCCTCTATGGGATACCCAACAAGTATTCATCCGGCCTTCACCTGCACACCTCTAGGGAGGATGAATGGCATTATATATCTGTTGTTATTATATATGTCATTCAATACACCAGGGAACTTCTCTTATGATAATAACCTATTATTAATTAGGATCTTGACTTTTCTGTTTCATCATTCAGGGACCAGCTCTTATAGGTCAACCAGTCTCTGAAGGACAAGGCTGATGAATGAGATTGGCCTAATCCGTGGGGTGTGTGTTGCAACCTCTTGAACAGGACTGCACCAAACTAGGAGATTTTACTTTAGAATATAATCTAATCTAATTTCGACCCCAAAGCATTAAGGCTATGCTCTTGTTCCCCTCCCAACCCCCATCCTACCTCCCCCAGATCCACCCCCACCCTTGCCCTGCCACCCCATTGGAGTTTAGGGTAACCCCACTCATGAAGGGGAAAACCAACCATTGTCTGGGATTCCTGCAGCTGATTCTCATGATCAAGCCTCATCTTCAGTGGGAGGAACTGAAGACTTTTAACCCCCCACTTCATTTAAATACCCATCCCCTCAGTAATTCACCAATGAGTTCACCAATAAGGGTTGATTTCTCCAATCAGGGTTATTCCCTTTCAAAAAAATACTTAAGGCATTCAGTGTCTCCATTAGGTATCTTTGGTTACCAGAAGAAAACACTAATCATCAATTTATTGATTATCAACTAGCTTAAATAATTAATTGATTGCTAATTACCCAGAAACACTGTCTCTTAGACTTTTCATTCATCTCAGCACCTATGTTATGTATTTAGGATTATAGATGGATAGAGCTGAAAGACCCCTTAGAACACAGACTATTTGCATTAATTCATCTAGGATGATCTCTTCATTTTACAGTGGGAAACAGAGACTCAGGAAAGTGAAATGACTTGCCCATTTGGTAAATCCCATTGGTACTTCAAGCTCAACATACCCTTTTCTCCTAAACAGGCTTTCCCCTTCCAACTTCCTTATGTCCATTTGCCCCACCACTCCCCCATTTGTCCAACCTCAGTATAGTCTTTGACTGTTTCCCTTCTCTTACCCTACATATTCAATCACTTGTCAAGCGATCAACTATTTATTAACTGCCTTCTGTGTTCCAGGATTTGCTAGGCATTGGGGATACAAACACAATGGGAAAAAACCCTACTCACAAAGAGTTTACAGCCTAATGGGAAAGACAACAAAATACATACATGTACATGTATAAAACATATTTATGTGTGTATGTGTATGTATGTGTATATATATATATATGCATGCATGAAGAACAAATAGGAGAATAAATTCAGATAGATAGACAGCTTTTATTAATAGCTTGCTGTGTTCCAGGAACTATACTTAAGCACTGGGAATACAAATATAAGCAAGCAAGATGGTTGCTGCCCTCAAGAAGCTTACCTTCTAGTAATACATACAACACATGAGGGAAACCTTGAAGAGTAGTGATGGAATGAATTCATATTCAGTGTCATAACTTGAAGCTGGTGGCTGGAAATTAGGATGGAATCTCCATTCTGGGCCAGACAAAATGAAAGCCTTTCTATCAGAGGCCCAGGAAGTTCTAGGGGCAGAGTCCAAGGTTCTACTGGGGAGGAGGTAGAGATGATCACCAGAGTGTTGGCAGCCTGGTTTGGAGCTAGCATGTCCTTGGTCTTCATTCTGCTGGGAGATTTATCACCTCCTTAACCAATCAGATCCATTTTGGACTCTTCTTTCTCTCTCATCCCCCTTATCCAATCAGTTGTCCAATCCTATCAATTCTACTTTCGCTATATCCCTTACTTTGTTCTCTTCTCTCCATTTCATATGGCCACTCCTTAGATAAACCTCTCATCCCCTCTTGCTTAGACTATTGGGATGCTCCTAATTGTTCTACCTGTTTCCAATCTCTTCCCTCTCCAAGATGCCTAAATAAGTTTCCTAAGATCTAACCAGGGCAGTTTGATGGTGCAATGAATAAAACACCAGACCTGGGGTCAGGAAGACACATCTTCCTGTGTGTAAATCTGACCTCAGACACTTACTGTGTAACCCTGGGCAAGTCACTTTCCCCTGTTTGCCTCAATTTCTTCATCTGTAAAATGAGTTGAAGAAGGAAATCACAACCCACTCCAGAATTTTTGCCAATAAAAATCCAAATGGGGTGGCAAAGAATTGGACACAATTAAAAAAATGACTGAACAATCAGCACTCTACTAAGGGCTGTGGGTCCAGTGAAAGACAAAAGACAGCCCTTGCTCTCAAAGAGCTCCCAGACTAATGGGAGAGACAACACGAAAACAATTGTGTACAAACAAGCCAGGTGTTGCAGTGAATAGAGTGCCAGATCCAGTCTGGAAAGCTCATCTTGCTGAGTTCAAATCTGGTCTCAAACTCTTGCTAAATGTGTGACCCATAGCAAGTCACTTAACCCTGTTTGCCTCAATTTCCTCATCTGTCAAATAAACTGGAGAAGGAAATGACAAACTACTCCAGTATCGTTGCCAAGAAAATCCCAAATGGAGTTACAAAGAGTCAGACATGACTAAACAACCAAGATCCAGCCATTTTACTCCTCTGCTCACATACAAGTTCCCGAGTCTAGAATTTAAAAGTAATTCAATATAAAATATTTTGAGAGCAGGGCTCTAAAGGATGAGGGTGTCAAAAAAGGTTTCATGTAAAAGACAGTGCTTGAACTGCATCCTGAAGGAAGAGAAGGATTTTGTGAGGCAAAGGTGAGGAGGCAGATTGTTCCAGGAATGAAGACAGCCAGTGCTAAGGCAGAGAGATCCAACTTGAAGAACTGGGTGTGAATAACTGAGAAAAGGCCAGTTTAACTACATTATAGAGTGTGGGAGGGGGAGTAATGTATAATAAGACTGGAAAGATAAGGTAGGCCAATTTGTAAATGTCTTTAAAAGCTAAAGATAGCAGTTTATATTTGAGTCTAGAGACAATAAGAAGCCAATGGAGTTTACTGAGTGACCCTAGCCAGATCTGCACCTAGAAAAGATTACTTTGGCAGCAATATAGAAGATGGACTGGAGCGGGGAGAGACTTGAGTTAGGGATACTAACTGGGAGACAACTGAAGTAATCTAACAATTACTTAAAATTTAATTTTTTTAATTAATTTAAAATTTATCTATTATTTAAATTATTTTATAATTCTTTAAAATATAAAATAAATTCTATAAAATAATTCTTTAAAATATATAAAATAAAATATACAAAATAAAAAATTCTTTAAGATAGAAAATATTTAAAATATAATGTATAAAATACAATTAATATTCATAATTCTATATAATATATAAAATACAATTATTTAAAAATAAAACTTTAAATTACTTTAAAATTTAATTTATCTACTATCTAAATTATTTTATAATTCTTTAAAATATAAAATAAACTCTATAAAATATAATTCTTTAAAATATATACAATAAAATATATAAAATAAAAATTCTTTAAAATATGAAATAATTAAAATATTATATAAAATATAATTAATATTCATATATAATGCTATCTAATATATAAAATGTAATTATTTTAAAATAAATTTAAAATTTGAAATTTTTAAATTAATAAATTTAGTTAAATTTAAATTAATTTTAAATTTAATTTTAAATTAATTAAAAATCAGAAGTAATGAGGGTTGTGCAAATAGGGAGACATGATTAGATGTGATGCATAGATGATGTGGAGAAACAGCAGAATTCGGCAATTGATTGGATATATAGGGAGAAGGAGAATGAAGCGTAATACAAAAGTTACAAACCCAGGAGAATTGTCATTGTCAGAATGAGGAAGTTTGAAAGAGGCACATTGTGGAGAAAAGATGAAAGAATTCTGTTTGGAACATGCTATGTTTGAAATGTCTCTAGGACATCAAGTTTGAAGTGTCCAATAGGTCATTGATGTGGGACTGATGTTCAGGAGAAAGATTGAGACTGGAGATGTAGAGGATTCACTGGCACAGAAATGATCATTAAACTCAGGGGAGTTGATAAGATTATTAAGGGAGACAGTCAAGCCATGACCCATTTGAGCCATGGGTCACATGTATTAAGTGTTAACTATGGGCCAGCCTAAGGTAGAAGCTGGGGGAACACCCACAGTGAGGATGCATGATATGGATGAAGAACTAGCAAAGAAGCCTCAAAAAATAGCACTTAGACAGACAGGAGGAGCTCTGGAGGAGTGTGATGTCACAAAAACCCAAAGAGGAGAAATATCTAGGAAGAGCTACCAAATAAGTATCTAATGACATAGAAATGTCAAAAAGAATAAGGACAGAAAAAAAAGATCATCAGATTTGATAATTAGGTTATTACTGATACCTTTGGAGAGAATAATTTTGGTTGCACGATGATGTTGGATGCCAGATTCTAAGGCATTGAGAAGTCAGTACTTCTTCCATAAGATGGAAGGCAACACCAGACCTGAGTTCAAACCTGGTCTCAGAACATGTACTAAATATGTGACCCTGAACCTCTGCCTACTTCAGTTTCCTTAAGTGTGAAATGGGGATAATAACACCTACCTCATAAAATTGTTGTGACATAATATTTGTAAAGAACTTAACACAGTACTTGGCACATAGTAGGCATCTAAAAAATACTTGTTCCCTTACGTCCAATGACCTCTCTATACTCACACTGTCACCACCGTAGCTTAGCTTCTTATCATTGCAATAGCCTCCTTAATGGTCTTCTTGTCTCACAGTTGTTGCCTTCTTCCTCAAATCATTGACAAAATCAACTCTCTGATAAACAGGTCCAACTAAATTTCTCTTCTGCTAAAAAGAAAACAAAAAATAAAAAACCACACAATTCCAAAGTTCCCCATTGATTTTGGATAAAACAAATTCTCCATCTTAGCCTCCATAATCTGGCTCCATAACAGCCATTATCCTCTCCTTATTTCACACTATCTCTTTCACAAACACCATGATCCAGTCAAATGGGATTCCCTGATCTTATCCCACTCTCTTCTGCCACCATGTATTCACATGAGCTACCCCTCCCCATTTCCCAGAATGTTCTCCCTTTGAAGTTTCAGTCCAGATCTCACCATGAAGCTTCCTTCCATCATGCAGAAAGGGTACAATCATCAATGTCTCCACAGAGACATGGACTTCAGCCCATGAAAAGGAAGAGTCTATAGGGGTCTTATGAGAAGATACTCCCAAGACTTAGTGCGTGATTCTATTAAATCTCTAGGTGAAATTATTATTTCCACCCTCAGATTTTATAGCTAGAAAGAATGCTAGGATGGAATCTTGCCTCTGCCACCTCTTCACTGAGTGACCTGTAATAGACCATTCATTCTTCTTTTCTAAGTCTCAGTTTTCGTATTTGTAAAATGAAAGAACCAGGCCAGATGACCTCTAATATTCCTTCTAGGTCAAACCTTCATGATGGTATGATTCCTAGAGCACCTTGTATGGCAATCTCCTCTTTTGTTGTTGAGTCATTTTTCAGTCTTGTCCAGGATGCCATTTGAGGTTTTCTTGGCAAAAATACTGGAGTGGTTTGCCATTTCCTTCTATGAGGAAATAGAGGCAAACAGCGTGAAGTGACTTGCTCATGGTCACATAGCTAGTGTCTGAGGCCAGATTTGACTTCAGGAAGATAAGTCTTCCTAACTCCAGGCCCAGTGCTCCATCTACTTTACTATCTAGCTTTCCTACTCTTACCCTGCCTTGTATCTTATTTATTCTCCCAATAGAATATAAGTTCCTTTAGGGTAAGAATTCTGTCATTATTGACCTTCTTATTCAGAGCACTGATCAGTACCTTGCCCATATTAGGCATTTAGTAAATGGGAATCATCCTTTCCCATTTAGTAAATGGGAATCATCATTCTGATCTATATCTGGCCACTGGACCCAGATGGCACTGGGGGAGAGCAGATGCTGCTGACCTTGCATAAGCCTGCCTCACTTAAATCCAATTCATTTGCAAGTCATGGCATCATCTTCCTGAAGTTATCATCGTCTTGGAGAACAAAGTACATACAACAACATTTAGTAAATGCTTTGGATTCAAAATGCATTAAATTGGTCATATTAAATTAGCTCACAGCTAATAAGTAATATCCAGAATCTAGCCCATGTCTTTTTACTTCTAATCCAGCATTCCTCCCACTATACCACACTGATATCCCCAGGTGATCAATACTTGTTACATTAGTTATGGCACAGAGGATGGAGAGATGGCCTTGGAGCCAGAAAGACCTGGTTTTAAGTCCACCTTTGACCCTTATTGGTTATGTGACCCTGAGCATGTCAATGTTCTAGATAACTATCTAAGTTGCAAAGAAGATGCCCACCCACATTGGTGAAGGGAGTTGCTTCATCAGAGTTGCCTGTATAAATGAAATCACAAGTCTGATCCATATCCTTACCCTCTATAGGTCTAAAAAGTTAGCATTAAAAACATATCAGAATAAGTAAAAATTGTTATAGCAATGAAGGATAACTGGGTGAAAAGCAATTAGTGTCCATTCCCAAAACTAAAGGAACCTGACAAAAGAATTACTTGAACCAGTCAATGTTGAAAGGCCTAGATCCTTTTATCTATTACATTTAATAGAAACTCATGTGCCAGACAAGTGATATCCAAGGGAATTCAGATGGAGAGGCTAGTACTAGGCAACAAGAGGAGGATCTCAAGGCATTCCCATCAACATTTCAGTGCTGTGACCAGGACTGCCATTTACCAGTTAGGCGAGACAGTTGATAACCTACATTGGAGCTAGGGATGACCTTTAAAAAGAAGAAATAGGAAAGTCTGAGAAAGGCTATAATCAGTAATGTTTTCAAGGATGTTTGGGTTTTAGTCCATGACAAAAGGAAGGAATTCACCATGGTATTTTGAGAGGATATGGCAATCTCCTCTTTTACTATGTCCTAGGATATACCTAGGACATAGTAAATGGCCCTACTAAGAACTCTCTGAGAGTCCTGGATCTATCTTCACTCCACCTACCAGGATGGTTCAGAAATCTGGGCAACTCAAGGGTTTTCCCAGATTGGTAGGATTCAGTTCAGAAGGTCTGGTTGTTTCCATCCCTAGGATCACAAGCACAGAAATACTGATCATCTAGGAAACCAGAAGCTTCTAGCTTTGAAGTTTCCAACCCCTTTGGACTCACTCTCTCAAGCTTCCTCCCCACTGGAACTGACAGGTTAGGTCTCCAGAAAGTAGTTGTCTACTCCTCCCTTTAGGATCATCAGGGTAATCCTGAGGGGTTGGAAATTTTTAATACTATAATTCTCAATTCCCTATCTGGTGTGCTCCTTTAAGGCTATTTACGGAGAAAGTATAGCGAGGATAAAAGTTATTAAAATATCCCATTAAACTCATGCACACCCTATCCTCCATACACACTCAGGCCCTGGGGCTAACTTGGTTCAAATTTAAATTGGTGCATACCAAACACCCTCCCTCCCAACTCAGTATGTCTTCTCATTCTTTTGCACATACACAAGGTCCTTGAAGAGAGTGGGTTCAGGCTTAAAGGACAAAGATACTCAAACACACATTTAGGAAATGTATGTGGCTGAGGGGTAACTTCTGGCCCTGGGAGTCATGTCTTCCCTTCACAAAGTCCTAACCAAATTCATTTCTGGGTGTAGCACAGCTGATAGATGTCTCTCCTTTGTTAGTCAGTCATTTCATTACCAGGCTTAGTATTCATTATGGGACTTGGCTGCTGTAGCTACCTGCAAATTTTGCTGCTAACTGCAGTTGCCAGACCTCTAAATGACTTTTCAGAATTGATAAAGGAATAACCTATTCCATCTTCAGATACTACCTGATCTAAGATCAGGAAAGAAAAAAAACATAAGAGACAAAAGAAACATATGCACCATGTATTCATGGACTCATGGCAGTCAGGTAGGAGATCAGACCCATTCTTCCTTACTCCAAAGACAGCAGGAGAGAAAAACACTATGTCCTAGAGCCTTTGATATACACACTCAGTTCCAGCTCTTGTTACCAAGCAAGGTACAAACACAAAATACTCAGAGGACACTTTGCATGTGATCTGAAGTGAGACAAAGGGACCCTTCATTACACATTACACATAACAGGTTCATCACACTTGCTTGTGGATTAGAATCAGGCAGGGCATATTGTTCATGCTCTAAGTACTGAGCTCTCAAGCTTAGAAGACTCCAGAGACAGGGTCTTCTAGGAAAAGGATGCCATTCAGGATACAGAGCTATAGTTAGGGCATCAGATAATGACTAGACCCCAATCAGCACAAGTTTTCTGAACCATCACAAAAGCCACGAGGAATAATGGTAGAGATGTTATGAGAGTTCTGAACCTAAGCAGGACAAGTGTAAAGAAACCTGATGAGTGTGGCACAGCTCCCTGAAAGGCATCGTGTGTAGCTCATCATTGGTCCTTAAAGAATCATGGTCACAACATCTCAGAGTTAGAAAAGACGTCCAAGGCTGTCTAGTACAAGTCATACTTGACCAAGAATCTCCTATTCAAAGTCCTCTACCATTGGTCAACCTAGGCTTTGCTTGAATATCTCCAATGAAAGGAAATCAATTACTTCCTTAAACAGCCTATTCCACTTTTGAATAATAAGTTAATCAATAAACATTTATTAAGCACCTACTACGAGCTAGGCATTGTGCTAAGTGTTGGGGTTACAAAAAGAGGCAAAATAGTGTTCTCTCAAGGAGCTTATAACCTAATGAGGAAGACAGCATGAAAACAAATACATGCCAAACAAACTTATACAGGATAAATAGGAAATAATTAACAGAGAGAAGGCACTAGAATTGAGAGATATTGGGGAAGGCTTCCAGTAAAAGATGGGATTTTGGTTGGGACTTAAAGGAAGCCAAGGAGGTCAGTAGTCAGAATCAAGGAATGAGAGCATTCTAGGCATGGGGGACAACCAGAGAAAACACCTGGAGCTGAGAACTGAAGCGTATTGTTCATGGAATAGTCAAGAGGCCAGTGACACTAGATTGAAGAGTACATGGCAGGGAGCAATATGTAAGAAGACTAGAAAGGTAGAAGAGAGCTAGGCCATGAAAGACTTCAACGGGGGGAACATAGTCAGACCTGAGCTTTAGGAAAATCCCTTTAGTGGCTGAATGGAAGATGAGCTGGAGTAGGGGGAGACATGAGGCAGGCTGACCCAACAGCAGACTATTACAGTAGTCCAGGCAAGAGTTGATGAGGACCTGCACCAAAGTGCTAGGAGTGTAAGGGGGCAGAAGGGGCTTATTCAAGAGATGTTGCAAAGTAGAAATCAATAGACCTTGGCAACAGATTGGATATTGGGGATGAGAGTAAGGAGTTCAGGATGATTCCTAGTTCACAAACCTGAGGGATTATGAGGATGGTGATGCTTTCTATAGTCATTGGGGAGATGAAAGGAAAGATAAGATAAGATAATGAGTTCCATTTTTGATATATTGAGTTTAAGATGTCTACTGGACATTCAGTTTGTGATGACTGAAAGGTAGTTGGAGATGCAGAATTAGAGGTCAGCAGACAGATTGGAGCAGGATATAGAGGTGGTAGTTAAATCCATGGGAGCTGATGAGATCACCAAGTGAAGTAGTATAGAGGGAGAAAAGAAGAGCTCTAATTGGTGGGAATTAGAAATGCCTAGCATAAAAGGTGACACAAATGGAAAACTCAGATAATAAGAATGCTTTGAGTGATGATAATAAAAACAAAACTTTATCAAAAGCAAAAAATCCTCCTCTCCTTATCATTCTGTAATGCTCTAATAGTGCTTGATTCCAGCCATGTCCTTGGGTGCTTCAGGAAGCAGTCCTGGGTAATTTGAATAACCACACCCAGATGTACCATGAGGCTTCTCAAACAAAGGGAGACACAGTGGGGAAGAGAATTGGATGCTCTTCTAAGTCTAGAAGAGCATAGAGAGTACGGATATGGGTGAGAAGAGAATTGACCAACTCTGCTTAGAGGAAACAATGAAATATCATGAGTTTGTTTTTACATGTAATTGGGGGGAGGAGGGAGAAGAATGAAAGAAAAAAAAAGAAATATCATGAGTTGCCATGAGCCAACATAGATTGGGGTAGGGGAAGAGAGGGGGATGTAGGAATGTGTTTATAAAGTGCAAGGTGATAGGGTTCCTTTATACTCCTTGAATCTGTGATTAAGAGACTATAGAAACCACTGTGCTCCCTTCCTCCCCACCTCCAAAAAAAAAGGCTTCAGGAACTGAGATGCATTTTGAACTGAGACATAGCCTGGCTAATATTTTGGGAAAGGAGAATTGGTAATGTAAAAAAAGGGAATAACCATTATATATTGTAGACTGAGGAAAACTGTAGGAAGCACGAGCAGGAGAGTAAAAGGACCCATGATGGGATCAGGAAATGATGACTTCAGAGAATGGCTGGGTGAATGAGTTATACAACAGTAAAACGAGTCAGGGGGATACAGGTAGGGAGATGGGGGGGGGAATCCAATCAACAAGCATTTATTAAATGCTTATTATTTGGCAACAATAAAATGGTTCAGCAAATCCCAGGGGCTCATTGCTGGGGCCCTACCAAAAGTGGTACCATTAGGCCTTTGAAGGAAGGGTTACTCCCAGGTAGATATTGTTATTTTTAAAGGTGGTTTCTGAGATGAGTTCTATCTGATACCTCTAAACTCTACCTGTTTGTACACTGATTCATGTAAATCTTTGTGCTTGTAAAGAGAGTTGGTGATGATGCACTAATGAGGATGGAGAGGGAATATGGAGGTTCCTAATCGAGGTTCTAAAGTTCCCCCAAAATAAATCATACCCCAATGTGTTCCCAAGCTCCTTGTGTGAGAAGAGAACCTCCAATATAGTTATGAGATTACAGCTTTGTGGTATGAGGTAAAAGCTCTGAACTAAATAGAAATCAGGAGATCCTGCACTGGGGAGTCTAGATACCTGGTTTGAAGTCCTGTTTCTCTTACTAACCCTATGACCTTGAGCAAATCACTTCCCTTCTTGGTAAAGTAAGGGATCTCTAAAGTCCTTTCCAGTTCTGACATCTCTGTCACTAACTAACTGTATGACTTTGAGGCAAATTCCTTTACCTCTCTTGCCTTAAGTTCTTAATCTATAGAATAAGAATGGGCAGCTAGGTGGCACAGTGGATAGAGTGCTGGGACTTGAGTCAGGAAGACCTGAGTTCATATCCAGCCTCAGACACTTACTAAGTATGTGACCCTGGGCAAGTCACTTAACCCTCTTTGCCTCAGTTTCCTCATCTATAAAATAAATTGGAGAAGGAAATGGCAAACCATTCCAGTATCTTTGCCAAGAAAACTCCAAATGAGGTCACGAAGAGTCAGACATGACTGAAACAACTTAACAGTCACAAAAAAAGAACAATAATGTCTGCCTGACTTCTTTCCTAGAGCTGTTCAGAGGGATCATAGATTTAGAAGTAGTCAAACCATCTCCTTTAGATGTGTGGAGGCTAAGGCTTGTCCAAGGTCACACAAACGGTAAATGGTAGATGAGACACAGTATGAGAAGATACTTTGGGGAGGTGGGAGGGAGGGGTAAAAATATTCAAAAGCATTGTACACACTTTAAAACTGATTAAACCCTCCAAAATCTCTCCCTTCCAAAGCACTCCACAACCCTCACTGCCTTGGAATGCAGCAGCTGTAACTTAGCTGAGAGAGAATCCCAGCTGACCCATGCAACTTAGATCTCTGAGGAAATAGGCATGGGAAGTTAGAGGTCCAAGAGAAAGTCAGTGCCCTGGACTGCTAAGTGCTCTCTTTCTGTAGATTTTAACCAAAAAGTTCTTGTTTCAACCCTCCTTTTTTATTTTTTTCATCCCAGGAAGTTTGTGTTATAATAAAACTTGTCTCTGAGGTCTTCTCATTCTCTTGTAAGAGTGAGAAGTTTTTTTCTACTTAGGGTAATTTTCTATGGATAGCATGGCCCTGTAGTTCACTTACTGTTTGCTGAGCAAAGAGGGTGATGTGATGGTGTGAATCATCCTGTTATAAACCTGATACTCCAGGTAATGTTCTCCTTAATCTCAGAAAATGTCCTACTCCTGACTGACCCAATCTGGAGAGTTTGTATTTCAATTCAAAAAGTATATGTTAATCATCATTTTAGTATGTAAATACTAAATAGTAACTGTCTCTCTTTTACCCAGGAACCCTGAGAGTCTTCCCCTCTCGTTTTTTTTTGTTTTTTTTTTTTTTTTTTTTTTTTTTTTTTTAAGGGACCATCCCTTGAGAAACTACTTAAAGAGGCTTATTCATTGAATGGGTGTATCTCACTCAAAGTGAGAATCTGATAAGACCTTAGCCTAATATGGCCAGGGTCCCACATTGCATCCTGGGCCATCTCCAGTCACCCTGAAGAATATCAGGCCACTGGACCCAGATGGCTCTGGAGGAGAAAGTGAGGCTGGTGACCTTGCGTAGCCCTCCCTCACTCAAACCAAAGTCAACTTCAAGTCATGGTCCTCTTCAAGAGAAGGACAAATACATTAATCATTGTGGTTTAGTGAATAGATGCTGTCCTTAAGAGTCAAGAAGACCTGAATTTATGTCCTTCCCCTGACCTACACCAATTGTATGATTTTGGGGAGGTCTCTTAACTTGTTCAGACCCTCCAATCTATACATTTCAGAAGAGATTTCCATCTGCATTAGTAGAGGGAGTTAGCTGATCAAGGGTTTCCTCTCACAGTGGAATTACAAGTCCAGTCTCCACCCTATCTTTCACTCCCTTCCCTCACCCTGCTTTTAAAAAAAATGTACCAGGTATTGTGCGAGGCACAAAAAGTACAAAGATGGTCTCTACCCTCAAAGGGCAAGCACAGACTGTTAGTGAAATTGGAAGTAACTTACCAAGAAGATCTGAACACCTTTGCCTTACCATGGACTACATATACACTATACAGCAAACCTTGTGCCCAGCACAGTAAGATACAGAAGAAGGCATGGATCTTGCCCTCGGGGAACTTATAATCTAACCAGAGAACAAATGATTTAATATATAAATGAGTCATGAATATAAAACCAAGCACTTTTGCCCAAAGTGGAATAGAGCAGAGAGAATAGTGGACTGGGCTTTTGCCTTAACTCTGTCTATAATGTTGGGGAAGTATCTCTGGTGCACTGGGATTTAGGTGAGAACTCTAACATTCCTTGTTGTCACATGTAGGTAAGTCTCTAAGTCTAAATAAATGCTGAGGGAAGGTGTTACCATAGTCCCATGGGATTAATGAGACAAGACTCTTCTAAAGGTAAAAAGATGAGAAAATATTTTTATTGCATGAATGATAATCACAACCTGCCCATACCTGCTCGTCTCATGTAAGCCTCATCCATATCCTTCCACAGATTATCCATAAAGGATCTACCATTGCACAATATTTTGTGATCCCAGAATAGCACTTAGCTATCCACCTGCTATCCCTTACTCTTTCTTCATGACTGGTTCATAGATGACTGACAAAAGCAAGCCATCATTGAACACGTTACTATCCATTTCCATTCACTATGCATTTGTCCATTGCCCTTTGGTCGCCTGCAATTTTTATTCCTCTGAAACAAACCCTGATTGGAAAATACACCATTATGGGATGAAGAGTGATAGTAAGCCTGAAATGGAGGACAGCTTTTACCTGCTTCCATCAGGAGTCCTATTTTCTGCAGAATTTAAAGAGAGAAATATATACTCCCGAAGTACCCCAAGGCTATT
This sequence comes from Bettongia penicillata ogilbyi, assembly GCA_023548195.1. Classification (NCBI taxonomy): domain Eukaryota; kingdom Metazoa; phylum Chordata; class Mammalia; order Diprotodontia; family Potoroidae; genus Bettongia; species Bettongia penicillata. The sequence goes on from JAJHZJ010000413.1 coordinate 4,342,661, forward strand.
CCTACTTCCTTTATGGTATCATTGATTTAAAGCTGGAGGAGATTTTTTGGCTGAGGAAACTGAGACATAGAGGTTAAATGATTTGTCCAACATCACAAAGCTAATAAGTATATAACTCAGGTTTTCCCCACTAGAAGTCAAGTACTCTATCTACTACTCCATACTGCCTCTTGGATCCTCTCCATTCATGAAATAAAGGAGAAGAGGGAAGAGAGTGAATGAGGTAGAGACAGACAAATAGGTAGAAATAGCAAGAGACAGGCATAGGCAGAAACAGAGGGGGAAAAGTCAGAGATGCAGACAGATCCAGAAATCCAGGCTACACTTTGAAATTCAAATTTTGCAATTTGTATTTGAAGGGACCATAAATTAATAAGCATGGTTAATGGAACAAGTCAGATCTTATGAATGGATTATGTCAATGTTCCCTTGAAATTGTTAATTTGGTGGTTTCTTCTTTATTCTCTGGTCCCTTTGGGGAAATGTTTGGCAAGAGTTTGGGGGAGGAAAAGGGAGGGAAGATAGGGAAGGCAGGGAGAAAGAAGGCAAGAGCTCAACCAAAAGTCAAGCTGTTGTCCAACCCAGATAGACTGGGAATGGAGCCTCTGCTGCTTCTTTACTATTTTACTTGATGATGTGAACTAGGGCACAGTGTGTGTGCCAGGGAAGGGGAGCCATTAGGCAGTCTCCAAAAGTGCTGAAGAGAAAGAACTTTCTTCTCCTTAATTTCCCTTTCACCATATAGACTGGTATTTGGTTCCTTAGCGGTTCCATTTTGTCTGTTCATTGCTTACTCATAGCCCTTGTAAAATAAGGTCAACTGATCCCTCAAGATTCAAGAGTTTATGTTGTTACATTTTGTTCTGGAGACCAGACTTCAAAACATCAGGGTCCATGTTGGGGATGGGGTGGGATGAGAGGAGCAGCATTGTTGGGGAGGTGAGAGAGAAATGCGAAAGAGCATTGAAGACCTGGATTCAAGTCCTATTTCATAAGATTATAGATTTAGATATGGAGGGAACCTTGGAAGATCATTGAGTCTAACCTTCTTACTTTACAGATGAGAAAACTGAGGAACTGAGAAGTTAAGGGAGAGGTTAAACTGAAAGGTTCAGTGACTTTGCCAGGGTGACACAACTAGTGGCTGACATAAGATTTGAATTATTGTGTGGTCTTCCTGACTCCATCCAGTGCCCTATCCATCATGTCATGCTGCCTTTTAAGTTATTTTGCCTCTCACTACCTATGTAGATTCTCTACATTTTGCCTCTCACTACCTATGTAGATATGTAAATCATTTCCACTCTCTGGACTTCAGTTTACTTTTCTGTAAAATGATAAGGTTGGACTAGAAGAGAGTCTGTAAGTTCCCTTCCATCAATAGCATTCTAGGATGTCCTGCATCCTAGTAATTTGAGGCAGCTAGACAGACTTGGAGTAAGAAGGTCATTAGTTCAAATTCTGCCTCAGACACTTACTAGCTGTGTGACACTGGGTAAGTCACTTAACCTATCTTAGCCTTAGTTTCCTCATCTGTAAGACTGGGATCACAATTGTATCCATCATATAGGGTTGCTCTGAAGATTGAATAAGATTTTAATATAGTATCTAGATTTTAAGATACTATGTTATCATTATTGACTATTATTATCACACCACACAACCAGCCACAATTTCCATCATTTATGAATAACTTCAAGAAAGCAAAGTGACTTTTTTTATCTTTAAAATGGAAGTCCTGCAAAAGCCACAGATCAATTCCAGTAATTTTTGTCCTGGAGTGTCTGGGCATAAAGATTTATGAAGAATCAATATCCACTTTTGAATATCACATTGGGCTGATGCAACTAGAACAAGAATCAATTGTGTCTTCCCATCCTAAGTCTTGGTACATTACTAAAAAGAGCAAGCCAGGGTTTGTTCACAGTACCTTTCTAGATTCTTTGCTATCGCTCTAAGATCAAAGAAAGTGCCAGATAATTCCTTCTACTCCTTTCTTTCTACATGGCGTTTGGAATCTTGGTTGGGATGAGAAAAAAAAATTGAAGACTAGACAGAAAAGCTGATGAAAATTAAAACTGGTAACACATAGGTCACCTTGTATCCCTCTCTGGATGGCACAAGACAGCAGCAGAAACTTAGGCTGAGCCTGAGAAAGCGCTTCTAGACCTTTGCAGATTTTTAAATAACCCAGTGGGTTATTTATCAAGAGAAGCTAAGAAATCTCTGTTTCTGGAGTTCTTCCCAAATAGGAGAAAACTTCCTTCAGTCTGAGTGTTATGAAGGGAAAGGGGGAAATAGACAGGAACAAGGTGCCCATCACAACCCTCTTTCAATTTTAGGGTCCTTTTAACAAAACAGTTAATTCTTTAAGGATCCCCTTCCCTCAGGAAGCAAGGTTATCCCAACTCATGAAAATGTTGCATCAGGTGTCAGCCCAAGTAGTACTTTGTATCCTGAGCAAGTACCCAAAATTCGTGGAGCATAGGTAACAGAGTATGCCTTCAGTTATCAAAGGTAGCAGAGGGAGGCAGAGAAGGCATCCATGCCAGCCCTCCATCTGTTAGCTTCTTATTTTAACTAATCATTCTTATTAACTAGGTAATAAGCACTGTTGTTTCTAGGGTAATAACAGATTGTGGTTTCTCTTGGCCTTCTATTAAGATGGCACCTTGGAGCAAAAAAAGCCTGTTTGTCTTGTCTTAGTTATAATTTTGATGGTGGTGCCCAGCAGAAGAAGGTTAGATTAATAAGGAAACGGAGTCAGAAAAAAAACCACCCTTGGAAAAGTAAAGAAACACAGTGGGACAACCTTGCTTCCTGAGGGAATGGGATCCTCAAAGAATTAACTGTTTCGTAAATGTTTAACAAAATCAGCTCTCCAGAAGAAGAAGAAAAGATGTAGGCTCCTCTAGTCCTTTTCCCTCTTTGTAGCTTCATCATCATATGTTTCTTCTTTCCTTTGGGAGTAGAACCACCTCAGGGTATAATAGGTAGACGAGCAGGTCATGAGTACCTATAGGGGGCAATACCTTTTCTTCAATTATTCTATCCAAGTTCCCATGCAGGCAGAGTATTGGATCATTCTTCTTATTTATTTTCTAATTTTGTTTTTTTAAAGATGAGTAGCTGAATACCAGGTTCCACATCTTCAAATGCTGAATAAGAAATATTCTCAGACCAACAGTCATCTTAATATGTTAAATGTGTGTGTTTTCTCCAGCTTTACAACAGCTGTAGGATGTAAAATAGAATCCATTTCTCTCTCAGTCCCTGGGCAATGCTGAAGTATCAAATGATCAGTCAGGGTGGTGGATGGATAGGAGGGGGAGACAGGGAAGTAGGAAAGGGGGTAGGGAATGCATTTTCTTTGTGTTATGGAACATTTTCTAAAATATTTTATATTAACCCCACAAATTCCCCTGAGAGCCATAGATTTTCTATTAGCAGGACTTGTGGATCATCAGAGAGATTAGGGTAGTTCCAAGATTCAGAAAACAAGTTACCTTGGGTGACACAACCAGGCTCTGATAGACTCTGCCTCTTGGCAGCTGGATGCTAAAGTTCTCCAACTCAGACCAGGGAAAGGTCATTCCCTGGAGCTGTTCTCGATTTGTATTTCTTTTCAGGGTAGTCCATTCCAAACTGGGTGATTCCAAAGAGTCAAAAGAGACACCACATTAATTTAAGTTGGAAGAATCAACACATTTTGTTCCAACAATGGCATTGAGGACATTTGTGGAAAGACATGGTATCTCTCTTCCAGGTTCCTACAATAATAGAATTTAGAGAAAAGGGATGTTGGAGATCCTACAGTCATAGATTGGCAACTGAAAGGAACCTCAGAGATCACTCAGTCCAAACTCCTCATTTTAGAGATGACAAAAATGAGGTCCAGAAAAGTGAAGGGATTTGCCCCCAGTCATACAAATAATAGACAGCAGAGGTAGGATTTAAGCCCAGTCCTTCTGACTAGGGACTTGGCATTATGCCACACATGTTGCTTTCCTCCAGTTTTAGGAATGTTCCCTGAGATGGTTGCCAGGAAGCCCCGGAAGACTTGTATAACTGATACAGAGTGAAGAGAGCAGAACTAGGAGAACAAGCTATACGATAACAACATTATGAAGATATTATAAATGCTATAAACATTATAAATATTTGTAAAGTGTTTTACAAACTGTGAGTAAAATTGTAACTATTAGGATGATGGATGATGATGATGATGATGATGATGTTGAAGATGACAGAGTATTGAGAATGTTAATGTAGTAGGAAAAAACCACAGATATAAAGTCCAAGGACCTGGGTTCAAATCTAAACCCAACAACTTTTACCTGTGTTACCTTGGGAGGTTCTTTTCACTTTTGGGGCTTTGTATTTTTCATCTCTAAAATGAGAAGGGTGAACTAGATAGCCTCTAAAGTACCTTCCAACTATGACATCAATGAAGTAGGAAAGGAACTTGTCCAGGTAGCCTCTTCTTCCCCCCAACATTTATTAATGTAATTTTATTCATTTATTACATTTATTCATGTAATGATCCTTTATGAATTACCTGTTCTTCAGTCTCATTCCTTACTGCAAGATATTCAGTAGAATTGGAATCTGGCTACCCCACCCTATCCCACCCCAAAGGGTCATGGAGCATCTGTTTAGGCATCTGTAGGATCATTCCCATTTTGGGATTTCTCAAGGGATGTGGAATGAGCAGAAACAAACTAAGCTCCTTCACAATTCTGTCCAGGGACTTGACATCCTAGTAACAAACCCAATCTGCCTTGGGAAGATCACCAGACCTTGACCATGAGGCTGTGGAGCCTGGAGTTCCCAGTCAACAACTATGCAGGGCTTTAGGTCATTAACCTCTTTGGTCTCCCTCCCCTTCCTGTTGGCAAGCCTGAGACTCAAAGTCATCTGAGAGACATGATCCCAACAATGGCGCTTTGTCATCCCAAACCATCGGAAGACAGGCTGAGGCCTGCCAGAGCTGGACTTGCTCTGAGTGTGGTCACACTCTTGCTTTGGGTGAGGTTGGTTGCGGGCAGAGTAGAGTCATGATCTGTTCAGGCATGGCGGCAGCCCTTTTTCTGATGACGCTTTTTGTATTTTCATTATCAGACCAAAAACTGGGTCTGGGAGAACCAAGAGGCAATTGGGGTTTGGCAGAGCCTCCGATACTGGTTTTTTAATGTTTTGGGTTCAGCAAAACTGACGATGCACTTTGCCCTGGGCTCCTTCTTTCCCTTCATTTCCAAAGCCACATATATTTCAAGGGAAATTTAATCAGTCTGGTTTTGATTCATTTACACTTAATTCCTCAAGTTGCTGTTTTGTAAGATGCGGGGGATGCTCAAGATGCCTCCTGTGTCTCTCTTAGACAGTGTCTTGTTTTGAATCAGGAAACCATACTTTGCCAGGACTTTATGTTCAAGTTCAATATTAATGTCAGAACCCACGAAATGTGAGTGGGTTCTAAATTTGGAAAAACATGTTCTCCCATCCCTTCCCAATGCATTCCTTCTGCTATTAACTTTGGATGTGGCCTCTCTATACCGTGAAGCTTTCTGATGTTTGCTCAGAATGACACCCTGATACCTAATCCATGCAAGAAGGAGTTGTTCACAGATCAATACAGTATCCCCCACCTAACCCCTACCCTCACTCCTGGCCAGCTGTCAACTCTGGAAGAATCCTGCAGAACAAGACCAATTTATATCCAACCAAATGACCAGTTCAGTCTCTGGGTAAAGATGCACTGTTGGGTTTAATTTCTGTGCAAGAGGTCTGCCCTGACTTAAACTTTAACTACCTGCCAGTGTCTTTCCAGGCCTATTTGCTCTGTGAACATAGAGCTTTAAAAGATTTATTAAAATAAGGAGGGGGGAAGCTAGCAAAGTTTCATTTTTAGAAAAAGCGAGACACCCAACACATCCTACTCTGAGTAGCCTTCTTTGATGGCCCGTGATGTTGCATGAATGGTAAATATACCCTCAGACTCAGAGTAAATAGTCAATGGCATGTAACCTGGGTATAAAAGCGGAAATTTTACACAACTTGGCCACAGACGCCTTGTCATTTCCCAGAAAATTAGAGGGTCTTCCACGGACCCTGTAAATTTATCACACTGGTAGTCTTCCATGACTACAGAAACAGATGAACCCTGTTTTGATAATGCTTTTCAATCCCCCTAGATAACGAGTCCCCTGCTATTTGTATACATGTCAGGATGTCTGTCATGATCCCCATAAAATGATAGCCTAATTATTTTGCTCTTGATCTCTGTGTGTGTCCCTGTTTGACTAAATACTCTTTCAGAACAAAATCTCATTGCTAAGGGAAGCATTGGGTGAATGGTGATTCCTTTTCCCAACAGCCCCCTCACCTAGGGACAAACCTAACTACCAACATATCAACATAATTTGAGGGGATTGAGATCCCTTCTCGTGGCATTGAAATGGTGATCTTGGGAACTTGGGAAAATTCTTGGATCCCAAAGTTTAGAAAAGATCATGGGACTGATTTAAGTCAATCTTCCACTTCCAGGAAGGGTCACAGCTAAAGAATCCTGGATCATTCTGGCACTAAGTATAAGAGCCTGTACTTCTTGGTAACTTTTTCCAGTGGTCTTGGCAATTCGTTAAGAAGTTCCTTCTGATATGAAGCCCATGCTATTTCTCCTTAAATTTGAACCCTTTTAGTCTGTTTTCAGTGAAGACTGGGGAAAAGCTGCTCAGCATCATTGACATAACAAGCCTTTGTGATTTGAAATCAAGTCTAGTCAACAAACATTTAGGGCATTATATTAAGTGCTAAGAATACAAACAGAAGCAAAAAGAAAGACATCTTGCCCTCAAGGTACATACATACTAATGAGGGAATTATGAATTCTCTTCATAAAAGGAAATGGAAAGAGGGAAGAGGAGGGAGAATTTATCCAACCACAGGACACAGCAGAGAGTCAGTAATAGAGCCTGGGTAGAAATTAAGGCATAGATGGCGTGGGCACTTTCCTTAAAATGGAGATTCTGGAAGAAAGCAATCAGAAGAAGGGGCCACCAGGGTGGAGGACGCTACAGGTTGAGAAGATCACAGGAGAAGAGACCATCTTCCAGGGTGAAAAATCTGCCATAGTATTGTGAAGAAAATCCAGAGAAGGAGAAAAGAGTTAATGCATATCCTTTATGACATGAATTTGAGATGCCTATGAGATAGCTAATTTAAGATGTCCAACAGACAATTGGTGTTGTGAAACTAGAACTCAGGAGACTAAAATGCCACAAGATTCTGTAGATATCATCCCTTTCCCTTTTGTTTTCTAAAACAGAAAACAAAGATTCAGATATTTATTCATTCCGTAACTGAGCACCTACCATCTGCAAGGCACTGGGCTGGATACCGTGGAGAATACTGGACAATTAATATGTGCTTCTTGCCTCAGAATAGTTTTACCTCAAAATTTTTATTTTAATATAAAGTTCATATAGTGAGTATCTGAGACAGGTCCTTTAAAAGTTGTTATGAGGGTTAAGAGGTAAAAAAGGGAATTCTGGCTCAGGGAATCTGGGAAGGATCATCAATCCTCATCCTCATATTTTCTATAGCACTTGATTACTGGCCACCATCCCCTAGGGATGCTTGTTTGTCCCTAGGCTTCCAAGGTGCAGCTATCTCCTGGCTTTTCCCCTTTTTCTCTAAGAAATCTTACTCCTTGACTTCCTCTTCCCATTTCTTAAACCTATGTGTGCCCCCTCCCTCACTTCTTCATAGATCTCATCCACCCCCATGGTTCTGATGATCTCTTCTGCATAGATAACTCTCACATTATAGTTCTAGCCCCAACTCATAGATCTTATCCATTCCCATGGTTCTGATGACCACTCTTGCACAGATGACTCTCACATTATAGCTCTAGCCGCAACTCAAACATCTTATCCATTCCCATGGTTCTGATGACCACTCTTGCACAGATGACTCTCACATTATAGCTCAAGCCCCAACTCATACCTCTTATCCATTCCCATGGTTCTGATGACCACTCTTGCACAGATGACTCTCATATTATAGCTCTAGCCCCAACTCATACATCTTATCCATTCCCATGGTTCTGATGACCATTCTTGCACAGATGACTCTCACATTATAGCTCTAGCCCCAATTCATAGATCTTATCCATTCCCATGGTTCTGATGACCACTCTTGCACAGATGACTCTCACATTATAGCTCTAGCCCCAACTCATACATCTTATCCATTCCCATGGTTCTGATGACCACTCTTGCACAGATGACTCTCACATTATAGCTCTAGCCCCAACTCATACATCTTATCCATTCCCATGGTTCTGATGACCACTCTTGCACAGATGACTCTCACATTATAGCTCTAGCCCCAACTCATACATCTTATCCATTCCCATGGTTCTGATGACCACCCTTGCACAGATGACTCTCACATTATAGCTCTAGCCCCAACTCATACATCTTATCCATTCCCATGGTTCTGATGACCACCCTTGCACAGATGACTCTCACATTATAGCTCTAGCCCCAACTCATACATCTTATCCATTCCCATGGTTCTGATGACCACCCTTGCACAGATGACTCTCACATTATACCTCTAGCCCCAACTCAGAGATCTTATCCATTCCCATGGTTCTGATGACCACCCTTGCACAGATGACTCTCACATTATAGCTCTAGCCCCAACTCATACATCTTATCCATTCCCATGGTTCTGATGACCATTCTTGCACAGATGACTCTCACATTATAGCTCTAGCCCCAACTCATACATCTTATCCATTCCCATGGTTCTGATGACCACCCTTGCACAGATGACTCTCACATTATAGCTCTAGCCCCAACTCATACATCTTATCCATTGCCATGGTTCTGATGACCACTCTTGCACAGATGACACTCACATTATAGCTCTAGCCCCAACTCATAGATCTTATCCATTCCCATGGTTCTGATGACCATTCTTGCACAGATGACTCTCACATTATAGCTCTATCCCCACTCATAGATCTTATCCATTCCCATGGTTCTGATGACCATTCTTGCACAGATGACTCTCACATTATAGCTTTAGCCCCAACTCATAGATCTTATCCATTCCCATGGTTCTGATGACCATTCTTGCACAGATGACTCTCACATTATAGCTTTAGCCCCAACTCATAGATCTTATCCATTCCCATGGTTCTGATGACCACTCTTGCACAGATGACTCTCACATCTATTACTCTAACTCCAGCCTCTTCCCTGAGCACTCATTTCCAACTGACAAATGTTGCTACTGCTATTTTTCCCTTCCACTCCTATCATTCTAACTCAGGTCTCCAACATCTCTTGCAAGGACTACTGTGATAAACACATAACTAGTCTCCTTGTCTCTAATCTCTCGTCTCTCCAACCCAAAGTTCATATCACTGTCAAAGTAACTTTTCTAATCCATAGTTATGTTTATACTACTCCCCTATTCAAAAAGCCTCATTAGTTCCTTAGTGCCTACTTAATAAAATGCAACTTAATTCAGCTAAAATTTCAAGGCCTTTCAAATTTTGCTTCCCCCCCTTCCTTTCCAGCTAAGGTACTTCCTTTTATGCGTTGTGTGTTTTAGACAAACTGGACTGCTCACACACTATTCCCTGATATCATTCCGACTTATCCTTCTTTTAGATCTTTATGAATGTTGTCCTCTATTCTACTCCATCTCTCCCTTTTAACATCATTTCCATCCTTTCTTCCTTGGCTAACAATTTTCCATCCCCTTGATGTCAACCAGGTATAATTACAAAATAATGAGAAGATGTTGCATTTTCATATATTTAACAGATGTGTTCAAAACCCACTGAAACTCATTTGGAAAAACTTTTAAACAGGTTGGAAAATTTCATTTCTGTGTTCTTAGAAAATACAGATAGAAGTTTTTATTAGGTAACACAATCATGTTATTTTTAGTAACCAGATAGAAAAGAGTAGGTATCCAGAAGGAGAGAGTGGCCAACTGGGTTACTGTTTCTGAGAGGTTAAGAAGGGTGAGGATGGGGAAAGGCTACCAGATTTGGCAATTAAGAGATAATTGGCAACTTTGAAGAGTGTAGTTTCAGTTGAGTGAGGAGTCAAAGATTATATGGAGGTTGAGAACCTGGGAAACTGCAAGGATGGTGGTTCTCTATATAGAAGATGGGCAGTTTGGAAAAGAGAGGTTTTGTGGGAAAAAGTACAGCTAGGCCCAGATTAGTAAGAATTTATGAATCCCATGAGGTTGTCGCATACATTTGAATTCATATTATTTGAAGTTATAATTACATAAAATATGGTAACTGGTTCCAGCACAATGGAAATATGTATTGAGAATTTGAATGAATCCCATTGTTGGCACTAATTGGGACCTGGCTCTGCTATCTAATGTAAGATCTGCAATGCAAATCATAATTTCTCCACATCTGCTCATCCTGTGTAACTGTCTCTATCCCATTGAAAATAGGAGGGGAAGAAGACGTAAGAATTATCCTTACCAGCTACTGACCCAGAGCACAGAGCATGCCCTGCTAAAAAGTATCCATCATAGCCAGGAGATAATTTGAGTGGAAAAGTTGAGTTGCAACGGGGACATGAATGTTCGCAATGCTGCATATACACAGGTTGAGGTCCCTCCTAATAGATTCATTTCCAGCTGCCCAGACGCAGGAGGCCAATTGAGGAAGACACGGTTTAGGGGAGTTTTATGGGGAAAAGTGTGAAAGAGATGGTGCAATTGTGTTTGCAGAGATATTAGGATGCAAGCTACCTTTCCATCTTCTTACCAGTTACTTACTGGTATTATGCTGTGACCAACTTGTTGTACTGCTGGCTCGGAGGATTCCGATAGTTCTTTGTGGCTCTGCCACTCCATGGTTCTAAAGTTCTATAATGTGCAGGTCATGGATCAGATTTAGGTTTGCAAGAAACTAACGGGGTCATCAGGCTTTGGTTTTTATTATTGTTATTCCAGAGCTCCGCCCACCCTAAGTAAAAATAGTTTCCTTCACCACTAAGTGATTGCAAGTGAGATAGAGAAACTTAGAGAGCATCTGGTCTAACCCTCTCACTTTATAAACGAAACCAAGACAAAGAAAGATGAAGTAACTTGTCCAAGGTCTCGCAGATGAGTGAAAGGTCGAGAATCTGAGCCCCTTCCAACATATTTCACCCCTCACATTGAAAGAACTACAAGGAGAAAATTTACGCCAAGGGAGATCTCATACTGGAGTGAAATAAAGGAGAGTCAGGAAAATACCACGTCTAGACTAGGCCAGAGGTCAGCGAGACTGACCAGTGCACAAGAGAGCGAGAGGAAGCTTCTGATTCCTCCCAGAGGTAACTTTCAAGGGTGCAAGCTTCCTCTGACGCCACCATGTAAAGGCATCGGAGGCTCAAGCCATTGTTAATTCTTCCTATGCCCTTAAGAGTTCAAAGCATATAGTGTGTATCTCATGAAAGTGTGTAAATTTACCAGCAAAGATCCATGGTCCTCCCGAGAAGAACTACCCTGGGCTCTAGCTCCATCCAGACCCATCCAGCCCATCAATCAAGCAATATTACTTATGGAATGCACATTCTGTGCAGAGCGCCATATTAATTCCTGCTATACCTCCAGGACCATGGATGGCATTACATTTCTCATTCTCCTAGCCTGTGATTTTCTCTTGGCTCCGAAGAATCTGGGTCATTCTATCCAGTCTAAAGGTCCTTAATCCCGGCCCCCCTCAGCTTCTCAATTACTTTTCTCCTGTTCTCAGAGAAGATGGTACTCACAACACAACCAAGAAATGTGGAGACATTTGGACAGCAGTGGGTCTACCAAACAGTCTTAAAGAAGAAGAAATGTCAACTCATATACTAGTACAAGACTAAAGGGAGTAAATAAGCTACCATTTAATTGCATACGGCTCTGAATATACCCAAGTTTTTCTTCTTCTTTGGTTTTTTTTCTTAGAATTTGTACATCCACCCAGGGAAGTCAGCTAGATTCATTAATTGCAAGTGTATGTCCATGTGTACCATAGAGTCACTGAATGTATCACATACGAAGTCTAAGATGGACATATGCTGTTGATTTAGATATTGCTAATACGTTACATCATGTGAGTGATTGTTGTGGGATCTTATATGTTTGTCTTCATTTGTCATTTCATGGGTATGAGATGTCTTTAAAAAGGAAATAAATGGAGAGAGGGTAGTCATGTGATTGGTAAGAGGAGAGAGTAGTTGTTTTCCACAAGCCTCTCCAATCTAAAATCCTCAAAAAATAAATCTACACCAACTATAGGGGAACTCAAGTTCAAGATGAGAATTATAAACTGTGGTGTAAGGTAAAAGCTTCATGAAATAACACTGGAGAACTTGAACACATAAAGCTGCCACTCACTGTCCCCACTCCCAGCCAATGCTATGAACCAGGACTGGCTAGCAGAAAGTAGAGCAAAAATATGGGGTGCCAACACAGAAAAGGACAGCGCAGAGATTTTGCTACACAGCACAGAAATAGTTAGGAGTAAATAAGCTTCTATAACTATAGGAAAAAGAATTGGAAACTCCGAAGGTTTCAGGGTCTCAGTGTCTTAGGGCTTGGCTACTGGGGTCCATGACCAATTGCCACACACCACTGACTCTCATTCTTGCTCTTTCTTTCTTTTTCTCTTCCTTCCTTCCTTTCTTCCTTCCTTCTCCTCCTCTTCCTCCTCCTCCTCCTCCTCTTCCTTCTCTCTCTCTCTCTCTCTCTCTCTCTCTCTCTGTCACACACACACACACATACACACACACACACACACACACACACACACACATACACACACACTCAGAAAAAAAAACCCAGAAGATGTCAATTCTGCCCAGTCACAAAAAGGAAGTCGAACAAAAAATATGGGCCATAGAAGCAGGAAGGGACAGCACAAAATTTCTGCTGCACAGCACAGAAAACAGATAGAAGGAAAGAGGCTTTTATGCCCATGGGAAAGAGGACTAGAAACCTAGTTAAAGTCAGTCCTATTCTCACAGGTTTTTTTTTCAATGCAGGAAAGCAGTTAATTTCCTATGACTCCCAAACTAAGCATTCTGAAGGTAACCAACCTTGGGAGTCTGTGTAGCAATGGAAGAAGGAAGAACTAAAGTATAAAGAGGGAAGCTAGAAACAAATTACTGGTAATACAAGAAAATGGCTGAAAGGATAAAAAAAAGTCCAAGGAAGAAAGGTTTAATTCCTAAGCAGATAAACCAGCAGTGAAGCCCATAAAGTCAGAAGAAAAAAGACTTTTAACCATCAAAAATAAGACCACAACACTTTGAAGAAGTTTTATAGTATGCAGGAATATGAGCCAAAAATCTTTAGTGAAAAAGAGAAATATGTGGATTTTCAAGAGATTAAGAATAGTGGAAAAATTCTGGAATGATTCAAAAAAGAAAGATAATGTTCAAAAGAAGCTATTAGGATGGAAGTCAGGATATTAATAAAAGCTCTTAATGCAGTATTAGAGGAGACAAATAACATAATAGTGATATTAAAATATAAATGGGGAATAAAATAAAATGAGGAATCTCTCCAAAGGAAAGATTCTGAGAGAATGACACATTTGGAACTCAAAAATGAAAGAAAATTTTGCAGAATAGAAATAAAAGATAAGAGCTTTATGAGAACACAAATTCCACAAAAGGTAAAAAAAAATTATTGCTCTTGAAGATAAAATGCATCAAGAACATTTAAGTATCATAAGTACTCAAAGAAAACATTATAATTTTAAAAAACCTGACTATAGTACCATAACAAATATATAAGTAACTTTCAAAAGTTTTGAATATAGGCGGTGGAAAAAGGATTGATCAAATCCATAGATTACCTTGAGAGAAAAATCCCTTGCTTGAAAGGCATGCAGTGATTAATTGTCACCATTTTAATATCAAGCCACCAATTTTGCAAGTATCCAAAAGAAAAGACTTCTTCTATGAAGGAACATCAATTCAAACAACTCAAGATCACTCTGTAGCCATGAGAACTCATAAATTAATGGAACAGGATATTCCAAAGGGTAAAGAAACCCAAGTTGCAACTCAAAAAAAAACTCATATCTTGAAAAGTTAACCTTCTAATTGATCTTCTTGCCTCAAATCCCTCCCCACTTCAAATCATATTCTCTACAGATGAAATATAGATCAATATGTGTCACTCCCCTACTCAATAAACTCCAATGACTTCCTATATCCCTTAGGATAAAACATAGACTCCTCCATTTGGCTTTTTAAAGTCCTTCATAACCTGCCCCCAACCAATCTTTCCATTGTCCGTCTACATTTCATCCTTTGTACTTTACTGTTCACCCAAACCAACCTTCTTGCTATTTCTCTTACACAGCACTCAATTTTCCTTCTTCTTTCTTTGGTATGATTACTTATCAAGCCTGGAATTCACTCCCTCCTCATCTCTGCTTTGCGTAATCCATTGCTTCCTTCAAAATTTAGTTCAATCACACATTTAATATGAAGGCTTTCTTAGTCTTCCCTAAAATCCCTTATACTGCACATATTCTTCATGTACTTATGTGTGTATATGCATAATGTCTCCCCTAATAGGATATAAGCTTCTTGAGACCAGAAATAATTTCACTTTCATTTTTGTGTCTCCAATGCCTTGTATAATGCCTGGAACATAGTATACTCCTAATAAATGCTTGATGTGATAGGCAAATGGATGGATGAAAAGAGAGATGGATAGATAGACAGACAGACAGACAGACAGACAGACAGACAGACAGATAGATAGATAGATAGATAGATAGATAGATAGATAGATAGATAGATAGATAGATAATTAAAATCAATAAATCTGAAATATTTAAAGGTGGAAGGGAATGAAAGCCTGTAGGAAGAGACCAACATTAAAATAGTATATCTGTGTTTAGGAAGTAGACCAGCTCTCCAAGAATAAGAAAAAAAAACCAAAAAACCAAACATATGACACACTTTTAAGTTTAATCTGAAATACTAACATTTTTCTCCATTATTTTCTTAAGTCTAGACAAGCAACAAAGCACTAAACCCATCCCTGGTTTGTATGGTTGGCTGATTTCTGAGGTATAAATGCTCATACTGAAAATTTAACAATCATCTCTCAACCAGCACCACTTTGTGTGTAGCCTACATGAATTGGGTAGTCACCCTATGGCCTATTATTTGACTTTTTACTATATTCATTTTCATTATCCTGATTCATAATGTGATTTATGGAGAGGTGGTCTATTAGACACCTCTGGCTACTTTTTACCTGCAATATTCCAAATTCACTAAGTTTAATTATTTATCTGTTTTTCTGTCTATCATATCAATATTTGGCTATTTCTTTATCAATGACCAAAACTACAACCTTTTTATCAGGATGTTAGGGGAAAGGCAATGAGTATTTGTATAGTGCTACTATGTGCCAGGTTCTGTGCTTTACAAATACTATGTCATTTGATCCTCATGACAACCCTGTGCAGTAGGTGCTATTATTATCTCCATTTTATAGTTGAGGAAACTGAAGCAAGCAGAGGACCTTCCCAGTACTCTATCTGCTTCATCACTTAGCTGCTTCAATCATTACTTAGTCAGTTAGCTCTGAATCCCAATCATTTATTAAACAAATAATATTCAGTAAACTGAAAAAACTTATTTTGTCATAAGCAGTTGCTTCATATGAATATTTATATATAAATATATCTACATATGCATATACACATATATACTATATACCTCCCTAATTAGGCAAATATCAAAGTTATTGGTTATATATTTTATTAACAAGATAATAAATAATAGCAAAAAAAGACAAATAATTATTTACAATGGTTTAACTATTACCAAAGTCCCCACTAGTGTCCTCTAATTTTAGCTTCTCCTACACCTCTCCTCACATCTGAAACACATAGATCCATCATTCAGCTTCTCCAGATAAGTCAACGTCTCTCGAGTCCTCTTTTTTGTTTATTCACAATATAAGGGTTAACTTCAGTCTTCTCACAGAATCATTTCTTTCTCTTTTTCCTCTCTCAGTCTCCCTATAGCCCTGACATGTAACTGTCCAGAATGATAGTTAAAACTTCCACGATTCTCACCTCTGGCTTCTCAGGGATTCCTCTTTATAACATTTCTTTGTAGGATATGAGTTGACCCAGTTTTATCAGAAAAGAAGTTCCCTTCATCCTCTTTTTCTCATTTAATCTTTCTTCAGTCATTGATAAATTGTAGTAATTCAAAATTCTAAAGCCTTTTAAAGAGACAGTTACATTTCTTTCGATCTCTGTGAGACAGTATATCAAACTACTACTACAATAGTATTAGTAAAACTAATCACAGGAAACAAAGTGTTGACATAATAGAATCTGTACAAAAGAAATAAGCAGAGGAAAATAAATGGGACAATTATAAACTTAAATGTGAATGGATTAAACAAGTCAATAAAATAAATGAGATTAGCAAAATGAATGAGAAAATGAAACTCAACAATTTGCTGCATTTAAAAAATAGATCAGAAACTTCAGAATGTTTCTCAAAGCTTTATGTTATAATAATGTGTACATTATAACATATGAAATTAATGTAGATTTGATATATCCCCAAATGGCTTTTAGGGACTAAAAACTTTTTGACCTGAGAAGAAATGTAATACTAGTTTCATTAACCACAGAAAATATAGATGTTACTGTATCTTTAAGAGACAACAAATTTGAGGGATTGCCAATTTAGTTGTCATTTGTAACAGAGCTATCATGGTTGGAGAGAGACTGAATAAAGTACAAAGAGAAAGAGGATGAAGATAAATTTCTTTCCTGAGATAGTTGTTTTAACTCTTAAAAATAAATATTTTCAAAAATAATTAAATATTTGACTTTATCTCATGAAAACTGAATAGTAGGATTGTATTACTAGAATTGAGAAGGAGTCAGCAGTTGTCATATTTTTGACTATAATCATTTTAATACATTAATACATTGTACATAATTTTTGTTTCATTTTTTCAATTAATTATTTTAAAGGAAAATATCAGACAAATTCATTTGTAGAATGCTTTAAGGTTTGCAAAGCACTTTACATATATTTTGCTGTGATCTTTCCAACAGTCCTGTGAAATAGTTGCTCTTGTTATCTCCATTTTGTATGAGGAAAAATGAGGCTCAGAAAAGATGAAGGATTTGCCTAGCATCACACAGATGTTAAGTGTCTGAGGCAGGATTTGAATTCAGGTCATCTGAACAAACTGCTGGAGAAGTTATATCTTTGGATGGCAATATTGAAGAATAAACATGCCTCTCAGCACCACAAGGTACCTTAACAAATAAATATCATAATCATAGAGAATATACATATGCATAGAGAAATTAAAAATAAATATGAAAAAGCAGGAATAATAAACACATTATTTTTATAGACTATAATGCAACAAAATAATAATTCAGAAAACAAAAGTTACATTTGTGAATGGATTTAATAATGACAACCCAAAGAATAAGTGGGGTAAAAAATAGATTGTTGAAATAATCAACAACCAGAAAAGAGAAGGGTAATGATAACACAACATAACTTGAGGGAAGCAATGGAAGCAATCCTCAGGAGAAAAATTATGTCTCTGAATACATACATTGGTAAACATGTATAATAACTAAAAGTTGGTTCTTTGAAAAGACTAACAAAATCAATAAATCCTTAGCTCTCAAATATTAAAATGAATTTGTGATTTCATCCATTTGGGAGTTCCTTTTTTCAATGCAGATCACATCCTACCCATCTCTTCCCTTTCTATGTATCTCTTGTCCATGTCCTAGAGGCTTTCTTTGTTTCCTGATCCCACAATTTATAGTCTTAGAATGTTGCTTGGGCCATTGAGAGATTAGTCAAGATGTCCAGGGTTATACAGTCAGTATTCATCAAAATTTGTTCTTGAACCCAGGTATTTCTGAAAGGAGACTGACTCTCTTAGCCATTATTCCAGGCTGCCTCTTAGTATGAAAGTACTGAAGAACCTGTTAATTTAATTTGAAGGGTATAATTGAGTCCCTTGTAGAATTTCTCTGCTTGTCCTTACTATTCAATAGAGGTTGAGTCATAGGCTACAATTATTTTCATGCCAAATTTTTGTAAATACTTGTCATGGACACTGCAATGTGAAGTGACCAAATTCCTATGAAATGATGCCTTTAGGTTCACAATAAAATCACTTCCATCAATTTCTTTCTTTGCCTCCCAAAGAAGAATCTGTGGACTATCCTATATGCAAATACTCAAATAGATTTATGATGTCATCTATTTGTACATTTCCTTCAATAACACAAATCACAGCCCATCCACGTCTGCCTGTCTAGTGTGGCTTTTATCCATGTCTTTCTATAAGCTGACCCCAGGGCATCTACCCAACGTATTCTTTGCTTTCTCCAGACACTACAAATGTATCAGTGGGGCACTCTGGCTGTTCACCAATCATTCCTTGCCCTTGTAATGTACCTAGCCCAACTTTTCTTCCAATGAAACATTTCCTTAATGACTTCTTTTATTCCTATTCTTCTTTGAAGTTCCACATTATTTGCATATTGAATCTGCTCATTTTCACCATTCAACTCTTTATATCCCTCTATAATATTCATTTTTAATTATTTAGACCATTGTATTATTCCTTACCTCACTGCCATACTGCTACACCATTAGAATGTTAATATTTTTAAAATAGCCTTTATTTCCATGAGACACTTTAAGTTATTAGTAATTTCACAATTATCTGAAGGCAATACAGCCTTCTCTCTTCCTCTTTTTCAATACCTGGCACAACTCATGGTCAGCTTGTTCTATTTGTTCCAAATATATATAGCAATGAATAAGCTCAATAGGTTATCTATTCAAATACCTTGTCATAATCGAGGAAATAACCATTCTTTATTTGGTGTTTCCTTGGTGAATGGTCAGATCAAAACTCTTTTGAGTGATTATAGAACTTTTCTACTAAGCTCTGCAATGTTCCAGTGTTCAGTGCAACCAGCATAATGTCATCTGTAAATTAGATCAATCT
Organism: Bettongia penicillata ogilbyi; assembly: GCA_023548195.1. NCBI lineage: Eukaryota > Metazoa > Chordata > Mammalia > Diprotodontia > Potoroidae > Bettongia > Bettongia penicillata. The sequence goes on from JAJHZJ010000413.1 coordinate 4,361,741, forward strand.
GGAGGACTTCATCATCTTCAGAAAATACCTCTTCAATTTGGACTCTGTACTAGGTCTCCTTAATCACAATAATGAATACCTTCAGCAAGCATTCAGACGGTTAATGAATTGAGTTATATCTGTTAATGTTATTCAAAAAGTCTTAAATGATTTTGACACATTGGATTAAGAGACACCTTTCTGGGAAAGAGCTTTTAAAGAGGCATTTTGCTCTACCAAATAAAATGACAGCACACATAAGCACTGTGATATCTTATTCTCATTGTATCTTTAAGTCAAATGTGAAATAATATATTCCATTGTTAAATTTTGCTTGCAAAAGTCATTTGCCCCATTTAATACTTTCATCAAGCATATCTCCAATTAGTATATAATCACTCACACTAAAAAAAAAAATTGTTAAGGTGGGAAGGTAAGGCAATAGTTGCTGATGTTGTCTAAGTCTCTTTTTTTTTAAAGCAGTAATGAGTTCCAGTTTGTTTTTTTTTACTATTTTCTCCTCCTTCAAATAATTTGCATTTTATCCCTCAGGATGCTTATAATTAATTTGTATCTTCTCCCACATGGACTTTTTTTCTGTATATACTTGGTGTAATCCAAGTGTTTTTCCCATATTTGTATTATTCAGTGGAATTTCTACCTCCCCTATAAATACATCAGACACTGTGATTTTGGAGTCCAAAATGGTGGCTTCACTGTCCTTGATATTTGTCCTAGTAACCTTTAGAGATCTTTTAATTTTTTTCTTCTATTTGTTATCCTTTCATTTTCAACCTTCAGTGCCTTCGGGATGACTTTGCTAAGTCTGATCTCTTGCCAAACTTATTTAAACTGATTTCGCCCTCTGCCACTTCCCTTTGTTTTATGAGACAATACTGTTCATAATTATCCATTTTATTTCTGCATGAATGTAGTCAGTGGCTCAAAACCCATTTGCATAAGATCCTCCTCATTGTGGAGATCCATTACTTAGTGCTTAGCACCTGCCTGAATGACAGAGGTGGCAAAAGCTTGAAAGAAAAGAGATCTTATCTTCTGTCTTCCAGCTTTGAGGGGGAAAAAAGACATGTAGTTCCAGATTCTTTTTCAGGGAGAAATCCCAGGAGGCACAGAAGACTCTGAGAAGAAGGTGACATGTAAAGGATTTGGCGCTTTGAACTTATGACTGTGCCCATTTTAATACACTAGAAACTCCCCTTCATATGAGATTCAGGACTCTCTCCCATAGCTGAGATGAGATATCATGCTCCCAGTTCACTCCTGTGTGCATTCACTCACTGTATGTATTCACTAGTATATTCTCATATGTATACCTTCTCTGATTTCTGTTTGCTATTGGCTTGGATAAATGGGCTTATTTGCTATTTGCTGCATGTGGTCTTTGTGAAACTGGTATTTGGTGGGAAGGGAGCAAAACCTTGGATATATAGCTTGGGGCACTCCTTCCCTGTTAAGAGATAGTAATCAGGAGCACAGTTTACAACTAAAAATTATTTCCCCTAGACGTATAATATTTAGGGGGTGGATAAATACAATTCTAGCCCAGTAATGTTTCTCTCTGAGGAGAGCAGAGTAGCTAGCCTCTGGCACAAATCTCCTGCCTCTCCCTCTGGCAGGAATCAAAGTCTCCCTAGAGAGGAGTGGAGGAGACTCAAGAGATATCTATTCATGCTTCCCTGTAAGCATAAGACATATCTACACAGACCCATGTGGACACATATAACCTACATGGTCAACAAAACACACATACCACACACCTCCTACATAAGTCTTTATAAATGAGTTTATATTCTAAATCAGTGTTGTCTTTGGCCACCATCTCTCTCCACCTAGCAAGTAAGTCAAATATTTGCTGACTAAGGCTCATTTTTGGACTCTTTTAGTCTTCTTATAGATTTACAACAGTTAAACTTCTGTAAAAAGTATTATAACCAATAACAATGTCATTTATTCTATCTGATTCCAATTTCTCACTGCTGAATACTTTCCAAAATAGTCCAAATTTGAATTATTTCCATTTTATGTTATTTTTCTTATTATTATTCTTTTTCCTTTATACTGATTTTGAGACAAGTTGGGAATCTGACTGTATACAGAAATCTGATTGAGGGATAACTACTACAATTGTGGGCCTTTTCCTGTCTGTAAGAATATAATCTATTTTTAATGATGTCATTGGGTACCCTCCTCCTCCAATGCCTATTAAAATTTTCCCTACTCTGACAAAAGAGAGATAGAGACAAAGAGAAGAACAAGAAAAAGAACAAGAGGAAATCAAATCAGTGCAATAAAAACAACAAACAAGATTCAATCAATGAGCATTTATGAAATACTGCTCTGTGCTCAAAACTATACTAGGTGCTACAGATATGAATACAAAAGTGAAACAACAGCTGTCCACAAGGAGCTTACATTGTAAAAGAGGAAAAATAAAAAGAATTATCAGAATATGTTAGCAAATTAAGAATTTGAGGGAAATGAATGATTGCTTATAAAAATATAAAATATGTGAATTAAAATGAAAGAAACTGTGATCTCAAACAATCCAATGTCAGAAAATGAAATTAAGTAAGCCATAATGGAATAGCTGAAGGGAATAAACCCTGCTCCAGATAAATTTACCAGTGAATTCTATTAAACACTTAAATGGCAATTAGCATATATACTTCACAAATTATTCTCCAAAAAAGCAAAAGACTACAGAGTACATAAAAAATAATAATTTACCATGACTATGTTGAATTTCTACCAGATATGTAAGGTTGGTTCAACATTAAAAAACAACTAATATAATGATATTAAAAATAGAGATAATCTATGCCACCTGAACACAACAATAGATATAAAAAAATTTGGAAATTTACAGACCATTATGCTAAAATTCCTAAATAGCATAGGCACAGAAAGGCTACTTCCAATATGATGAAAAATGTTTATATTTAAAACCAAATATATATCCCCAATTGATAAATGGTCAAAGGATATGAACAGTCCAATTGCAGAGGAAGAAATTAAAGATACCTATAATCATATGAAAAAATGCTTTAAATCATTTTTTATTAGACAGATGCAAATTAAAACCACTCTGAGGTACCACATCACACCTATCAGATTGGCAAACATGACAGAACAGGAAAATGATAAGTGTTGGAGAGGATGTGGGACACTAATTCATTGCTGGTGGAGCTGTGAGCTCATCCATCCATTCTGGAAAGTGATTTGGAACTATGCTCAAAGGGCTACAAAAATGTGCATACCCTTTGACCCAGCAATATTGCTTCTAGGACTGTATCCCCAAGAGATCATAAAAATGGGAAAAGGTCCCACATGTACAAAAATATTTATAGCAGCACTCTTTGTAGTGGCCAAGAACTGAAAATCAAGGGGATGCCTATCAATTGAGGAATGGCTGAATAAATTATGGTATATGAATGTAATGGAGTACTATTGCCCCATAAGAAATGATGAACAAGAAGACTTCAGTGAGGCCTGGAAAGACTTATATGATCTGATGCTGAGCAAAAGGAGCAGAACCAGGAGAATTGTGTGCACAGCAATGACCACAGTGTGTGAGAGTTTTTTCTGGTAGACTTGAATCTTCATAGCAATGCAAGGACATAAAAAAAAAATTCCCAATTGTCTTCTAAGGCAAAACGCCTTTCACATCCAGAGAAAGAACTATGGAATTCAATTGCAGAATGTAGCACATCATTTGTGTGTGTGTGTGTGTGTGTGTGTATTTTGTTTTGATTTGTTATATGATTTCTCCCACTTATTTTAGTTCTTCTACACAGCATGACGATAGTGAAAATGTATTCAGTAGGAATGTATGTGTAGATCCCAAATAGAATTGTATGCCATCTCAGGGAGGGAGGGGGTTGGTGGTGGGTAGGTAGGGGGGAAAAAATCTAAGTTTTCTGGTAGTGATTGTAGAACACTAAAAATAAATAAAATTGATATAAAAAATAATATAAATGTTTCTATATCTAGAAACATTAGAGAAACACTAGAAGCCTTCCCAGTAAATGCAGGGGTAAAACAAGGACATTCCCTGTCCTCCCTGTTGATTGGCATAGTGTTAGAAATGTTAACAATAGTAATAAGAAAAGAGAAGAGAATGAAAGGAACACATATTTGGAAGGGAATTAAAGGCATACATATTTGGACATGATGTTACAAAACCCCAGAGAATCAGCTAAAATATTTACATAATTCATACCTTAGTAAAGTAACAGGATACAAAACAAACCCCCCAAACTTGTCAGCATTTTATATAGCAATAACAAAAACTAAAAGGAAATTACAAAAAGAGATTAATTTAAAATGACTACAAAATAGCAAGAAATATCTGGACTTTATTCTATCAAAATTATTCAACACAATTATAAATCATTCTTTACAGAAATAAAGATATAGTGAATAGAGTGCTGAGCCTGTAGTCAGGAAGATTCATCTTTATGAGTTCAAATCTAACCTCAGACACTTATTCACTGTGTGACCCTGGGCAAATCATTTAACTCTGTCTCCATTTTCTCAACTGTAAAATAAGTTGTAGAAGGAAATAGCAAACCACTCCAGTTTCTTTGCCAAGAAAACCCCAAAAGGGGTTACAAAGAGTCAGATATGACTGAAAAACAATTCAAGGACAACATTCACTTAAACTACATCAGTATAATATAAAAATTATATTTTTTCCTATTTTACAAATTTAGTATTATACCAGTCAAGTTATCAAAGGATTAATTTATAGAACTAAACCCAAAATAAATTCATTTGGAGGAAGAAAATATCAAGGGTACCCAGGATAAAATGGAAAAAAAGGAGAGAAAAGGGACATTCAGACTTTAAGCTATATTTAAAAAGAGTAGTACCCAGAACTATTTTTAACTGGTTAAAAGAATAGAAAAGTAAATCAGTGTAACTATCCACTTAAGCAAGAATCAGAATTACTTAAACTCAATAACCCAATATTCCGTAAACCATAAATTAATTAGGAAAGAATTCTCTATTTAACAAGATCTACTGAGAAAACTGGAAAATAGATTGGTCCCCCCAAAAACATTTGTAGATCAGCATCTTGCATTATATACCATAGTAAGTTCCAATGGATGTTCTAATTAAAAGCAACTATCATTTTTAAATTGAAAGAAAGTGGATGGTGATATCTTTCAAATCTGTAGCTAGAGGGATAATTAACCAAGCAAGGGATTCTGGAGATAATAAAAACTAAAACAGATAATTTTGATTACCTGAAACTAAAAAACTTTTGCATGAATAAAATCAGTGCAACTATTATAGAAAAGAAACCATCAACTTGGGAAACTGGAAATTGGAGACAAGGGGGGGATCTCCACATCAAATATCTATGATTATTGTATGATATCCAAGACAAATGGAAAATTAACACAATATATTAAATCAACAATTCTTTCCTAATAGATAAACAGTGAAAGATTTTGAACAGTTTTTAAAGGAATTAGAAAGTACTAACAGCAACCTGAAAGAGTATTCCACATCATTAATAATCAGAAAAATTCAAATTAAAGCTACTCTGAGGTTTTATTCATACACAGTAAATTGACAAAGATTACAAAAGATGGAGTCTATTTTGGAAGAGTTTAGAAAGACAGGCATAGTAACGTTGGTGGAACTGTAAGTTACTCCAGCCATTAAGGAAGGCAATTTGGAATTATGCTAAAAACAGGGCACTAAAATGTCAGTACATCTTGGGGTAGATATGGTCTTTATACAGACGTCACTAGATATTTAACCCAAAAGAAGTCGAAGACAGAAAGAATGGTCTCATATATCCCAAACACATAGCATCACTTTTGAGAGTAACAAAGTAGATGTCCATTAACTGAGAAATGGCTCAACAAACTGTGACACATGAATGTAATGCATTATTGCTGTGCCATATGAAGTGACAAATAGGAAGAATTCAGAGAAGTATGGAAAGAAATTAACTGATGTGAGTGAAGTAAGCAGAAATAGGAAAATAATACATATAACTATACAATGTAAGTGAAAAAGAACAATTAACATTCAATTAAACACTATAATTATAACACTCAACCTTGCCTTTGAGAAGAGATTAGAAAGGTAGATATAGAATATAGTATATGTTGCCAGATGTTTCTGTTGATGTAATACTATCGTTTTCTATCTTTATACTCATTGCTACAAGGGAAAAGGTATAGGAGGGTAGGGTCATATTTGGAAGTGTACATGATTTTTCAAAGGTCATAAACAACCTTTTTAAAGCATCAAATGTCAGAAAACAAAAAATAGGGTAGGTCCCAGATTCATAATGTAACCTGTGGGTAAAACTGCCTAGATTAGGATGGCTCAAAGTTTGGGTGGTATCTGTTTGCATAAATATGCTAGGTTTAAAAGTAATCATGATGAACTTAAAAGAAGTAAGGTTATCAGAAAGTAACAGGAAGTATGGTTTATACCTGCCCTGACTGTAACAGCTCCCTGTTTCTAGCCCTATGCTGTTTCCACCTGTAGTAAGATAGCACAGAGCCGTGGGAAAAGGGAGTTGTTGGTCGTTGAGTTGTTTTCAGTCATGTCCTACTCTTCATGACCCCATTTGGGGCTTTCTTGGCAAAGATACTAAAGTGTTTTGCCATTTCCTTCTCCAACTCCTTTTACAGATAAGAAAACTGAGGCAAACAGAGTTTAAGTGACTTGCCCAGGTTCACACAACTAGTAAGTGTCTGAGGCCAGATTTGAACTCAGGTCTTTCTGACTTTAGGCTCAGCACCTATCCACTATACCATCTGGAGTTAAATTCTGCTTCTGCTCACTTTGTGTCAACTATGTGACATTTCCCTGATTTTCGGTTTCCTCTTCTACCAAATGTGCCTTCCACATCTTGAGACACAATGTGGTATAGAAGATAGGACACCGGACTGACAACTGGGAATTGGGATTGGAACCTTACTAGCTATGAGACCACTAGCAAGCTGCTTACCTCTCTGAGCCTCAGTTTCCTTGTCTGCAAAATTGGAATTAGAAGCATAGTTATAGATTTGGAAAGAATCTCAGATAGCGTCTAATCCAACTGCTGGTTTTATAAAAAGGATACTAAAGCACAGTAAGGCTATGACCAGCCCAAGGTCACACACAGAGAGAGTAAAGATTTGAGGTGAAATTTTAATTCTTGTCACCCTCACTGCAGAGTGAGTGCTCTTTCCATTATACCATGATGCTTTCCATAATTCCTACGTCACAGGGTAGTAGCTAGAGTAACAGCCTTAGAGAGTCTTGAAGATCTGGGTTCGAGTCCCATCTAGTCTGTGCGATTCCGCGCCAGTCACTTAAACCCTCAGTGCTCACATACAACTCTCAGACTATATGTTAAAGAACAGTTACCCCTCTATATAGGTAGAGATATTCCTCTCTGGAATATCCTTGTGCAAATGAAGTCACAAGCCCAGACCAAAAACTACTACAACAACAAAATTCACAGAAATATTATGAAGCTCAAAGATGTCTGGATTGTAAATTATATGTAGAAAGGGCCCTCCTTAGAGAACTTCTAGTCCAAACCCCGCATTTAAAGATGAAGAGCCCGAAGGGAAGGGGGAATCTCAGGATCAAGGAGTATGAATATTTTAGTCACTTTTTTAAAGCATAATTTCTTTTTTAAGCATAATTCCAAATAAATTCCCAGACTAGTTGGAACCGTTCACAGTTCTACCACCATAGAACTTGAGTAGATATGTCTGCTACCTTGCACAGTCCCTCCAACACTGCCTATTTCCATCATTTTGTCCTTGTCAAGGTTTCTGATCTAGCCAGGGTTACATAGGTGTTAAGTAGCTGAGTAGGATTCCAGTCCAGGTCCAGTGATTCCAAATCCATAATTCTTTCTACCATATGCAATTTACAAACATGAAAGTACTATATAAATATCAGCTCTTTTTATTATCCTTAAGTCCTAGGAACTTATGATTCATTCTGCAGCCTTAGCATGGTAGGGAATGGCAGAAGACATTGACCAGGATGTTCTCAAGAGGATAGATTTCACTCTCAGTGGTTAAAGCTACCTGGGAATCTGGTGATATGCTTGTCACTTCAAACATCAGCATTCAAAATGATATTTGGAAAAGCAAAAAAATACCAAATACTTTCATACCACACCCACTTATCTGCCAGTTAGCAGAATGATAGAATTGCATATGGATCTCTCCCAAGAGGCGTGGAGGGACAAAAAAGATACAGTATGAAGTTGGGTTTTGGATTTTTTTTTTTGGTGTGTTTTTTCCCAAGTGTCTCCTCAGCAGGACCCTGCCAATCTGTCTCCTGGGGAGAGTTTCACCCTTCAGAAAATATGACATTCTATTTCCTGCCCTTGTTTGTTAACACACCCCATTGCTATCCATCTCAGTTTCAAGCAACTGCCAGACTACATTAACACCCTCCTCCTCGGTGAGACAGAAAATAGAAAAGAAATAATTCAGCAGATTTTATTTTCCGTGGCCCACCGAGCGGCACCACGATAACCAGAAAGGAGGAAACCACAATTGGATCCTGATTGATGCCGCCCAAGCCCGGGAAGGGAGAAGACGGTTTAACCACCTCCTGCATTTCCTCGCAAAGAACATTGGCTTGTTATTTTAGTTGTCTGGGCTCCCCTTCTCTGCTAAGGAGAGATGCGGTAATTAAAGGGCAGAGGGATGGACCCCTCCTCCCCCCAGGAATGCTACAAACTGTCAAAAGTGTCACTCAGAACCAGTCATAATGAAGTAGTGGTCATTTGTGCAGACACAGTGACACCTAGTGGTAATCCAAGCAATTTACAGCCTCTCTACATCCCTTGACCTTAATGACATACATACATGCACATGCATGCATGCATACAGACATGCATGCATACATACAAGTAGAGTGAGGGAGAAAGACACAGAGAGACAGAGTGAGGGAGGGAGAAGAGAGAGACAAACATTAAAGTGCTTGCCATGTGCCAGGCACTATGCTAAGGGCTGAAGATACAAAAAGAAGAAAACAGAATGGTCTCTACTCTCAAGGAATTTATATTCTAAAGGAGAGAGAAGGGAGGGGAAGAGGAAACTACGAAAGTGATACTGCTGTCTTGACAGAGAGGTAAAGATCTGAGGAGACAGAATCATAAATTTAGAAACCTCAAGTGCTATGGAGTCCAGTACTTTCATTTTACAGATAAGGGAACTGAATACTATAGAGGCTAAATGACTCATCCAGGGTCACATAGCTAGTAAGTGTCTGAGGTTGGATTTGAATTCAAGTTTTTCTGACCTCAGACTCCCAGCACTCTACTCACTGTGCAACCTGGCTGCTTCGAGGTTTTAAATTGCACTTTCCTCATGACAACTCTATGGGATAATAGTGCAAGCACTGTATTCCCATTTTACAAACGAGGAGACTGAGTCCCAGAGAAATAAAGCAATTGACCAGAATTACCTTGCTGGTCAGAGTCAGAGTTGAGCCTCAGGTCCCCGTATTCATACCCACAAACCAGTAATCCTACCACCTCACTACATTACCTCTACCTAATAATGTCTTTACCTGTAGATGAAGATGCCAAAATCAGACTTAATGACCCTGAGCCTACGCAGGTAGCCTGTGTTCCAAAAAAAAGAAAGTACCTGCACCTGCCACCAGGTGGCGATTCTCAGGAGAGGTAAAAAAGAGACTCATTGAACATCTACTCCAGCACCCTCATTTATGGATAAAGCCATAACCCATGGGTGTAGCCAATTAGTGACAGAATTACAATGAGATCAACTCTCCTGATTCCCCAGTAGATTGGAAATAGTGTTTGATTTGGAGTCACATGACCAGGGTTTGAGTATCATATAGTACTTATGTGACATGGGACACCATCCTTTTAGGCTTTAGTTTCATTTGGAAATCTAGTGGATTGGATTCAGTGGTCTCCAAGGTCACTTCCATCTATAAATCCTGGGCGATAAACCCAGTTTCATCACTTAGTGGCTGTGTGACCTTGAATAAATGACTTCCTCTCTCTGAACCTCAACTTCCTCAATGATAACATGAGGTAGTAGCACTGTATTGTCTCCAAGGTCCATGACAGCCCAGGACCCTAGGACCCTAGGACTCCCAATCCAGTGCTTTTTCCCCTGAACCAAGCTTCCATTCCAGTTACACCTCACTTATCATCTTATACTTGGTGGTCCCACCAGACTGGTCTCCTTGATGTTCTGCACATATGACACTCCATCTTCTGTCTTGATGTCCTTGCCCAGGCTATTTTCCATGCCTAGAATTCACACACCCTTCCTTCTCCTCTTAGAATCTAGCTGCCTTCAAGGCACCAGCCATCTCTTCTGGGAGGTTTTTCCTGCTCATGCCAGTTACTGCATCCCTCCACCAGCTTCCATATTGCTTTGCATTCGGTTTGTACAGTTTGTCTTTACTTCATCTGTACACATGGAAAAATTCCTTGAGGGAAAGCACTGCTTTATTTGTCTTTAATTATTTGTTGAACAGTATCAATTGTTTCCTCATTCCTTTTTTATCGTCCGTATACCAATGAAACCATAGATTCAAACAAAAAAACCTAACAACAACCTCTAATCAATAAAGAAATTCTTATTGAGTACCTGCTCTCTGCCAGGCATTATTTTGGGTGCAAGTGACGAACATACGTAAAAGCATGATAGTCTCTGCCCCCAAGGAGTTTACTAAGAAGATACAACACAGATTAGTGAATAGTGGCCAGGGAAGGGACTTTTTGTCTAGGGAGTCACAGGGCTTTTGAGTAGAGGTATAGGCCATGCTGTTCAGTACCAATATCTTTCCTTGTCACTTTGTGAGTGATGACAACACAACTGTACATGATGACACACAACTGTTGCTGGATCCGGTATGATGATGCATATCCGTAGTCTTCATTGCTGGGAAGACTAAAGCTGGTGGATTCCCTGAATTCAGGAGTTTTGATCTGCCGTAGGACTAACACCAATTAGGTGTCCATTCTAAATCTCACACCAATATGGGGAACCCCTAGCGTGATGAGGATGCCCCTGCATAAGGGGCAAACTGGCCCAAGTCAGAAACAGCGCAGGTCAAAGATTCCATGCCAGTTAGCATAGAAGTCAGGTCCATGGGTTGTCACTTAACTTCTAGTCCAAGCAAGATAAGAGAGACGCAGGCATAATAATAAAGTACCCAGGGATGTTGTGAAGTTATGATGAGATGGTAGATGTAAAGCACTCTGCAAAACTTAAAGCACTAAATAATCACCTGTTGGTGGTAGTGGTGGTTGTTACAGAAGGTCTCCAGTCTACTGATGATGTCATTCTCTTTGACTACAGTCTTGCTGAGCTCAAGTCATTTTATAGAGTAACACAGGGGTGTTCTGGTAACTGTTTAACATTTGGGAAAAATACATACACACACACACACTTTTAAGATAAATCTGCATTGCCAACATTTTCTTAAGCCTAGACAAGCAAGAAAACAGCAAATCAAGTCCTGATTTGTAGTAATTGCTGTTTCTGAGATATAAGGGCAGCTAGGTGGCACAGTGGATAGAGTGCCAGGAGACAGGAATATTCATCTTTCTGAGTTCAAATCCAGCCTCAGCTACTTACTTAGCTGTGTGACCTTGGGCAAGTCACTTAACCCTGGTTTGCCTTAATTTCCCCATCTATAAAATGAGCTGGAGAAGGAAATGGCAAACCATTCCAATATCTTTTCCAAAAAAAAAACCCAAATGGGGTCACGAAGACTCAGATACTACTACAACTGAATAGAGGTTCACAATGAAAATTTAATAACTGTCTTTCACAAGGACACATACATATATCTATCATAAGGGCGAAGATTAATACATATTTGCAAACTGACATATCTTCAGAGTCTACATCCAATTTATGTATAACCCTGTCTACCTTTGTGCTAAATAGTCTTTCATCCAGTAGAGGCACTGTGGGGTAAAGTTGAGCAAATAGCAGCAGGGTGACATTGGGATAGCTAAATTGTCTTACGATGTCACAAAAAAATGGCCTTTAGTCAAAATGCTTCTAGGAACATAAAGAAACTTGTGCAGGCAGAATGAGCCTTCCCTCTGGAAAAAGAAGGGAGGAGAAGGATTGACATAGGGGAAGAAAATGAACTTTGGTAACCTTGGAGAGAGCAGTGATAAGATCAAAAGCCAGATTGCCAGAAATTGAGAGGTCAGTGAGAGGAAAGGAAATGGGGGTAACAAGTAAGGATGCATACCTTGTGCTGGGAGCCCAGTTGTGAAAGGGAGAGAGATATCACAGTAGCTTGAAGGGAATGGTAGACTCAAGTGAAGCATTTTTCAATAGGAGAGGTTTGGGTATATTTGTGTATGTGTGTGTGTGTATGTGTCCTTCATTGCCGAAGAAGACCATGCCATCAGAGAAATGATGACATGACTTTGATTTTTGAGTGAGGGAGGGCTGTGCAGGTTACCAGCCTCACTTCTCCTTCAGAGTCATCTGACTTCAGTGATCAGATATTCATCAGGATGACTGGAGATGACCCAGGATGAGGCAATTGGGGTTAAGTGACTTGCCCAAGGTCCCACAGCTAGTGAGTGTCAAGTGTCTGAGCTGAGATTTGAGCTCAGGTCCTCCTGACTCCTGCACTGGTCCTCTAACCACTGCACCATGTAGCTGCCCCATATTTGTAGGAGGTAGGGAAGGAACCACAAGAAAAGGAGAAGTTGAAATCTAGAGAGAGAAAGCATGGGATTGTGGGGGTAATTAGTTGGAGAAGACAGAAACAATAGAATCAAGGGCAAAAGTCACAAGGGAGGGTTTTCCATTTTACAAGGAAGACTTTAATACAAGAAGAGGGTAGGATTATAGCAGGAAATAGTCCTAATTCAAAAATAAAAGGCATCAATGAAAAAAAAGCAACCAACTTCTGTAATAAAATGTCAGCAGAGTCAATCAAATACTAGCCAACAGGCCATCCTACCTAGGATCAGACTGTAACATGCTAAATAATTACTGATCACTAACCCCTTAGTGTGAATTAGTTTATGTCTTCCCTGGCTGCTAGCAGAGATCGGGGCACCAAGGAAATGGGAGTTTGGGTGGTTTTATTGTTACTCACCCAACAGTTCAAGGAGAAACACTCTTTGGTCTCCTACAGTGTGACAGATTACCAAAGTCAGCACCGCTGATATAGTGGAAATGGTGATAGATAAGGAGTGAGGAAATCTGGTTTTGAATTTTTCTCTATTTATCAAAGGAGAACATTGTGTAAAGTACTTTGCAAAACTCAAAGTGCCACAGAAATATCAATTACTATTATTACTTGTAATAACGATGATGATAAATAATGACAGTATTGGAGGCAACTGGATAGTGTAGTTCATAGAGCGCCAGGTCTAGAGTCAGAAAGACAGATCTGAGTTCAAATCTGGTCTCAGAGACTTATACTAGCTGTGTGACCCTCGGCAAGTTCCTCAATCTCTGTCTCAATTTCTTCACCTGTAAAATGGACATAATAACCTACCTCCCAGGCTTGTTGTGAGGATCAGATGAGATAAGATTTGTAAAGCACCTAGCACAGTGCCTGGCACATAGTAGACACTTTATAAATGTGTGCTGTCTTCCATCATCATCATCATTACTGCGTATGACCTTGGGTAAAACTACTTCCTCTCTCTGGGCTCTAGTCTTTTCATCTGTAGAATGGGTGTCGGCTCTAAGTTTCCTTTTATCTCTACATCTTACAGTCTGCTGCAAACTGTTAACCTCTTTAAAAAAATACACATTTTGCTATTCACAAACTCTACACTACAGTCTGTTCCCTGAAATTGACACCATCCCCCACCTAGGTGACTGTCTACAAGTCATCCTCCAGACCTGGAATAGGACTCTCCTCAATCCTGCCTCAGAAGGCCTTGACTTCCTCCAAGCCTTAGCTGCCACCTGCCCTGTGAAGCCTTCTCACATCTTCCTGTTCATGCCTACTTTCACCCTCCCCGTTTTCCTTTGTTCTATACTTCTATGTGTAGCCCTTCCTGCAAGTTTCCAGAGAATTCTATCCTTAGAAGTTGTCCCTCTCTCTGTGACTAATGCAATTGTTCTCTGGAAGTTTACAAGAGGATCTGCCTACATGTATAGATGTTGTAAAGCAAATTCCATCCCCTTTTGTCCCATGAGGAAAATGTAAACTCCTCAACAGCAAAGACTTCATTTTAGTCCTTGTAGCCCTGGAACAAAACACAGTGCCTAGCATACACTATGCTCCTTAATCTATGCTTGGAGAATGAAGTAGAATTGATCTGTGATATCCTATTGCTGAATAATCTGAAGGGGATGAACCAAGAGAAAGGCAAGGCCAGGTGGAGGCCCAGGGTGGGCTCGCACTGGGGACTAGAAAAGAGAGACAGAAAGGTAACTATAAATCCCAAAAACTTATCCTGCCTCCTCTTCCCATATCACCACCCCCCCCCAAAAAAAAAAGATGTCAAAGACATAGTAGGGAGAGGAAATAAGAACAATTCCTCCTTTCCTCTCTCCCCCTCAGTGATCTACCAGAAAAAAAATGTTTAACTGTTAACTTTAGGAGAAGATATGTTGTGAAGACCAATGAAGGGAAGAATTAGGGAGAATATGGAATAGTGGAAAGAAAACTAGATAGGGAGTCAGAGTACCTGAGAAGCTATATTCCTTCTTACCTCTTTTCTTTGGATAAGTGATTTAACCTCTAGGAGCCTCAATTAAATCATCAATAATTGGAGAGTAGATTAAGTGACTTCTAAATTCCCTTTCAACTCTAGTTATGAAATTAAATTCTTAGATCACAATTAAAGCCATACTTAGAATAAAGGGAGATCTAATCTATCAAATCTTATCAAAAATTTTCCTCAGGAAAAATTAGAAAAGTTCTTTTGAGGAATAATGGTTAAAAAAAATCATAAGATAGTATGACCAGTCATTTTTCAGTCGTATCTGACTCTTTATAATTCCATGTGGCATTTTCTTAACAAAGGATCCTGGAATGGTTTGCCATTTCCTGCTCCAGCTCATTGTACAGATAAGGAAACTGAGACAAGCAGGGTCAAGTAATTTGCCCAGAGTCACAAAGCTAGAAAGTGTCTCAAGATAGACCTAAACTCAGGAAGATAAGTTTCCTGACTCCAGACCTGTGCTCTGTGCACTCTTCCTATTAGAAGGGGCCATTCCTTGAGTAACTACTTAAAGCAAGTCTATTCACTGAATGAGTGTATCTCACTCAAAGTAAGAATCTGATAAGACCTTAGCCTACAATGGTCAGGGTCACACATTGCATCCTGGGCCATCTCCAGTCATCCTGTTGAATATCTGGCCACTGGACCCAGATGGCTCAGGAGAAGAAAGTGAGGTTAGTGACCCTGCTCTCCTCACTCATATCAAAGTCAACTGCAAGTCATGTCATCATCTTGATGTCTTCAAGAACAAAGGACAAACACAACAATGGTGCCACTTAGCTCTATAATACTTGACAAAACACATTTATTCTCAACTCTTAGTTGAGCTGTACAACAATGTTATAAAAGCCTCATTTTATAACTAAGAGAAACTGAAGTTCAACAACATCAAGTCAAGGGTGATAGGTGTATTAATTAGCTAAACCAGGACTAGAACTCAAGTCTCCTGAACCAAGAAAGTAACTTCAGAGAAGTGTGTCAAAAGAATGACATGTGTTTAAAAAAAACAAAATCTGTAGCTATACCAGAGTTTCATGCTCTGCAGACAGGAACTAGTAAAGTTTATTAAGTTTCTTGTAGACCATTTCTCTGCAACTATGCCAAGTCAGTTCACTAAGGTAGGAAAGCACACAGGAAACTAGACAGAGAGCCTCTGTCCAGAAGTAAAGTCGCAGTTGGCTGGTGCTTTCTCCATATTCCCAGGACCCCTCGAGTAGGGAGAAAGAATACAAGATCCCTGAGGGCATGGACTTTCATTGTTTTGTCTTTGTATACAGCATTTAACATGCCAGGCTTTATGCAAAGCCCTCAAAATGTGGACTCAAAGGGCATAAACCAGACAGTGCTGAGAAAAGGAACTGAGCTCCTTACTGCACCTTGGCCATAGGACGGGTCATTGGTTGGCTAGAGTCAGTGCATGGGGAGCAGTCAATGAGAAGAGCTAGTGGTGAGGGTTTAGCATACAACTATAAACAATAAATAGGTTGATTCAGGGTTATTAGATTAGGCAATTAATGCTTAGGAGAGTTCCTGAGAAGTCTCTGTCTAGGTAGGATGTATAACTGGGAATGGTCAATGGGTAAAGAAAGAGGAACTGCTGCAGGGGATAGAGCACCAGACCTGATGTCAGAAAGATCTGAGTTCAAATCTATTCTCTGACGCTTACTAGCTCTGTGACCCTGGGTGAGTCATTTCACCTCTCTTTGCCTCTGTTTCCTTATCTATAAAATGTGAAGAATAATACCACCTACCTCCCAGGGTTGTTGTAAGGATCAAACGAGATAATAATTGTAAAGTACTTAGCACAGGGCCTGACACAGAGTAATCGCTATATAAATTATTACTTATTAAAATTATTACTATCTCTCTACCTGTTGTATCTACTCAGTAGAATGCAAGTCACTTAAAGGTAAGGGCTATTTTGTTTTTGTCTTTATGTTTCCAGCACCTATCCCAGAGACTTGCACATAGTAGGCCCTTAATAAATGCTTGTGAGTTAAGTTAAAACTCATTCATTCCTCAGCCATCCTTTTGCTAGACATGTTGTTTGGTCATTTCAGTCCTGTCCGACTTTTCATGACCCCATTTGGGGTTTTCTTGGCAAGAATACTGGAGCAGTTTGCCATTTCCATCTCTAGGTCATTTTATATATGAGAAAACTAAGATAAACAGGGTTAAGTGACTTGCCTGGAGTCCCACAGTTAGTAAGTATCTGAGGCCAGATTTGAACTCAGGAAGATGAGTCTTTCTGACTCCAGGTCCGGCACTCTGTGTGTGATAGCACCACCTAGCTGCCCTTTGTTAAACATAGTCCCCCAATATGCCCCTTGATGTAGGTGTCTGACCCATGCCTGGCCCCTTGTTATTTGCTTATCCCTAGGTTTTCTCTTCCACTTGCCTGTCTGGCTTTCAAAAGAATCAAAGCATTACAAAAACAGATTGAATGCCAGTATTTATTTATCATAATAGGTGGGGGAGAGTGGGGATAGACTAGGGAAAGCTGGTAGAGTATAACTGAAGCAATCAGAATATTCACACTGCCCAAGTGGTACACTTCACTACTATAAACAATATTTTCACCCAAATTCTTAAGCCCAGAGGCCTCTTGGCAGCTCCTTGCCTGGAACATGTGCCTTAGTAGAATGTAAGCTCTCCTGCTCTGCTCACCCTCAAACCTAGTAGGAAACCTCCATAGGCACCTGGGCTTCCATGCTGCACTAGTATGTAGGATCTGGGCAGTTGGCAGCATGAAACATCAAACACAAATATGTCATCCATCCCTTGGGCAACTTTTGCAATTGGTGTGTTTTAGTAAGATGGCACCAAATTCCACAGGCACTCATTCCTATGGTCAGGAAAGAAATGCAGAAGGACATTTATACTGCTTAAATGCAATATGAGTTGTTTCCTCAAAAAGCAATTGTTGGCATCTGCAAGAGAATGAGAAAAGATTTTTTTTTAGAACCAAGGCTAAAGGCAGTGCTAGAAAGGCAGTCGAGGCATGGTAGAAAAGGTATTTGACTTTGAGTCAGCAGACTTGGGTTCAAATCCTCTGCAAACACCTACTAGCTATTTGACCCTGGACATGTTCTACAACTATAGTTCTAGAGCTGGAAAGAAGCTGAGGTCAGTTAGTCCAATTCTGTGGTAGAATCACTGTCTACCAGGTCCCCTCCCCCATCCAGGAAAAGTTATTTTTTTTTTTCCCTAAAAGGCAAGAAGAAAGATGTCCCTGAGTTTTGGCTTGCTCAGGGGATAAGACTCAAGCTATGTTTTTCCTGGTGGCTCCTGGCCCTATTGATGTGACATACAAAGGCCCATGTAGAGTTAAGGTCCTTCAGACTTGGTAGATATCCTCAAGCCATGACAATCATCACACCCTGCCCAGTTGACCAAACCTGAGTTAAGTGCTATAGCATCCTTGTCAAGTATCCTTTCTAACCGATGACTAAGTAAACCTCCTCTTGTCAAGCATCGAATGGCCCCTGAGTGTCTCATTTTGTGCCAGTACAGAACCTAGACTAACAGGGGATTGGACTGAGTCAGTTTCATCCATTAAAAACCTTGCATTCAGCAACATGGTCCAGTGACCATCTAGAAACATGGTACAATGACTGACTTTGATAGACTTAGCTCTTCTCAGGAATGAAATGATCTAAGAGAATTCCAAAAGACTCATGATGGAAAATGCTATCCACATCCAGAGAAAGAAATATGGAGTCTGAATGCAGATCAAAGCAGATTATTTTCTCTTTTTTTCCTTTCTTGGCATTTTTTCCTTCTGTTCTGATTTTTCTTTCACAATATGACTAATATGTTTAGTATTATTGCACATATATAGCCTACATCAGATTATTTACCATCTTGGCAAGGGAGAAAAAAATTTGGAACTCAAAATCTTATAAAAGTGAATGTTGAAAACTTTCTTTACATGTAATCAGAAAAAATAAAATACTATTAAATGGCAGGGGGAACCCTTGCATTTTATAAATGAGAAAATAAACTTAAAAGGGTTGGGTGACTTGCCCAGGGCCACATAGGTAGTGTCAGTGGTGAGATGTGACCCCAGATCCTCTGACCAGAGAGCCAGTCCTTTTCCTTGTGCCATACTCTGTACTCCAATGACAAAATGTACATCACAATATATGCACTACCTATCTCACAGGATTATTGCAAGGAAAGTGCTTTGTCAAACCTAAAAATGCCATAGGAATATAAGCTATTATTATTAATAGCTACCCATCAATATTTACAATATGTTCCCTTGAAAGAGTTGGGCAAAGAAATTAATCTGATGGTAACCTGAGAAGAGTTGTCCCACCCTAGAAATCATCCCTGAATACTGTGGAACTGTGAGTCCAACACAGAGGGAGAGCAGGGAGGGATTTCTCACCTCAGTTTTGTATTTCTCCACTAAACTCTTCATAGTATCACAAATTTGGAGCCGGAAGAGACCTTAGGAGTCATCTACTCCAGGTCTCTTATTTTACAGAAGAGGAAACTAATGAACACAGAATCATAGATTTAGAGAAGAGACCGCAGAAGCCATCTAGAACAAGCCCTTCATTTTACAGATGAAGACACTGAAACTCAGGGAGGCTGAGTGCCCTGCCAAAGTCATGTGAGTTGTAAGGAGTAGAGATGGGATTTAAACCCGAGCCCTCTATTGTGACATCCGGTGCCTTTCCCACTGTATACGCCTTCTGAGAGGGGTCCAAACATAGCACAGCGTCGTTCAAAGGGAGCTGCACTTGACATTGGAAGACCTGGATTGGAGCCTGACATTTACAGATGTATGACCATAGACAAAGTGCTGCAGCTCTCTGAGCCTCAGTTCTCTTTCCTGAAAAATGTGGATAAAAATTGCAATAACTATCTTGCAAAGTTCTTATGAGGATGGAGCTTTATAAACTGCTAAAGCACTTGATAAGTGCTAAAAGGCCACTCCTCAGCTAGAAGCTAGATCAGGTCTTTCTCAGAGACAAAAGGCATGGCTAGTACATGATAGAAACTGTGGAAGCCGTTCCCACGAAGTCAAGATCTCAGTGCAGCGTCTCCTGCAATCATTGCCAAGAACACAAATGGAGGCATGGTCCCATATTGCTGGTTGTGATTGTTCAGTCACTTTTTAGTTGTGTTCAACTCTTTGTGATGCCATTTTGGTTTTTCTTGGCAGAGATACTGGGATGACTTACCATTTCCTTCTCCAATTTGTTTTACAGATGAGGAAACTGAGGCAAACAAGGTGACTTGCCCAGGGTCACACAGCTAGTAAATTTCTGAGTCAGATTTGAACTCAGGATTTCAGGCCTGGTACTCTACCTACTTTGTCACCCAGCTGCCCTCCTTATTACCTAAGAGAATGCTAAGTATCCCTACATATCAGCATAAGAGACTTATTTCATTTGGTAAGGGATCTTTGGAGAGAGAAACTCCAGGAAAGCTATCAGGAGATAACAGATGAGTGAAAAGCAAACTGGAGCCCTTGAGGTCACAGATGTCTATATGAACTCTAGCCTCACCATGTACCTGGACCTCTAGGGCTCTAGAAACTGTTGAGAGTGGTCCCACCCTGAGTGAGATTAATATCTTCTTCCTGGTTTGAGCTGAGATTTTGTCTCACTCTCAGATGAAGGGTGAACATATTCTTGGATCTTTTTCGGGATATTCTAATCTGTAGAGCTTCTCTGATTTCTGTTTGCTGCTTAGATAAATGGGTGCACTCATTATTCACTATTAGTGATGGTCTTTTGTGTAACCAGCATTTGGCGGGGAAAAGCTAGTGAGTGTAAGTTAGAGGATAAATATCTTGACATCAATTAGGGAAGTGGCTTTTGTTAAACCTATTAAACGCCTAGACTAGAGATATTTGAGGGATGGCAGGTACAATTTTATTTTGATTTCTCTCTTGCAGACTGGAGGGTTAGCCCATTCTCAGCTATCCTGCCTGCCTCTCCCCCACGCTAGGTTGCTAGTGGTACAAGCCTGACCCTGTTCTTACTTTTAGTCAAAGGAAACAAAACTTCAGATCCAGCGTATCCAGGCCATCCATGAATTACATGTCCATATGTGTATTTAGACCAATTCTATACACATTATAAATTAATATATATTAGATATTGATATATTTTTAAAGGAAGCTGCCATTTTAAAGTTTTATTTCTTTGAATCAGATTTGTGGGACACTAAAAGAAAAATGGGTATGATTTCTTTTAAACCACTTAGGAGAAGAAATTTTTCCCAGGTACAGAATTCAGCATTGTCAAGTCAAGTGCAAAGAAATGCCCATGACTCCCTAAATAAAAAAAATAATCATTCACATGTCTATAGTGATTAATATTCCCTAAGTGCTTTCCTCACAACTCTGAGAGGTAGGCAGTATAAGTATTATGAGACCGGTTTTACAGATGAGACAGCCAAGGCTCACAGAGACAAAAGAGGACTGAACCAAATTCTCAAAGCCCTTCCTAGTATACATCATGCTTCCTCTTCTAGCCCAGGGGTTCAGCTTGGACCTGTGTGCCCTTGTGATAAAGGGATCTAATAGTTCCTAGAAACTTGAAGGAAGTGTGTTGTACTGGAAAGCACAGTGGTTCTGGAGTCAGAAGACTTGTGTTCAAACACTACTTCTGTTGCTACTTATATTTTCTAGGTCAAGTCACTTAAACTCCCTGGGCCTCAATTTTCCCATCTGTAAAATGAGGGGATAGGTAAAAGACATGATCAAAAGATATGAATGAGATCCAAGATGACAATAAATAAATATAAAAAATTCTCCAGATCACATAATAAGAGGAATGCAAATTAAAGCAGTTCTGAGGTTCTACCTCACAATCATCAGATTGTTAAATATCACCCAAAAAATGAACATTGTTTGGTGGGTGGCAGAAAAACAGGCCCTATTGGTGTAGCTATGAATTGGAAAGTAATTTGGAATTGTACTATGAAGGACACTAAACTATGCATACACTTTGACCCTCCTGTATCACTAAAAAGCCAAAGAGGAGAAAGAGGAGGAGGAGGAGGAGGAGGAGGAGGAGGAGGAGGAGGAGGAGGAGGAGGAGGAGGAGGAGGAGGAGGAGGAGGAGGAGGAGGAGAAGAAGAAGAAGAAGAAGAAGAAGAAGAAGAAGAAGAAGAAGAAGAAGAAGAAGAAGAAGAAGAAGAAGAAGAAGAAGAAGGAGGAGGAGGAGGAGGAGGAGGAGGAGGAGGAGGAGGAGGAGGAGGAGGAGAAAAAGAAGAAAAAGGAGGAGAA
The DNA here is from genome assembly GCA_023548195.1 of Bettongia penicillata ogilbyi. Lineage (NCBI taxonomy): Eukaryota > Metazoa > Chordata > Mammalia > Diprotodontia > Potoroidae > Bettongia > Bettongia penicillata. The sequence continues at coordinate 4,383,682 of JAJHZJ010000413.1, forward strand.
GGAGGAGGAGGAGGATCCACATGGATAAAAATATCTCTGGCAGATCTTTTTATAGGAGAAAAGAAGTGGAAACTTAGGGAGTGATCATCTATTAGGTAATAGCTAAACAAATTATGTTGTATGAATATAATGGAATATTACTGTGCCATAAGAAATAATGAATTGGACAGTTTCAGAGAAACTTGGAATTTCATGTTTATTTTCAATTCTCGTTTTCTCTTCTATTACGTATATAGAAATCTTCCTCTTTAGTGGGTGTTTGTAAAATTCAAAAGTCAAAAAAAAAAATTAATGAGGGCATGGGACTAGATGGCTTCTGCGGTCCCTCCTAGCCTTAAATCTGTGATATTTTGAAAAGGGATGACTTGTGAGGGTAAAAACATGAGATTTGTCATCAGATATCACAGGGCAAGAAGTAATTAATTACTCATTCCTTGAAAACTCTGAAAGGGAAACTAGTGCCAACATATGAAAGCTACAGATGTCAGATTTTGCTTAAATATAATAACTTTCTAACAATCAGCACCATTCAAAAATAGAACAAGCTGCTTTGCAAATTTCACCTCTTTGGAAACATTGAAGCAGCCACTAAATGAATGACCACTATTCAGAAATAACGTAGTGGGACAACTGCAATTTATTTGGAGGCTTAGAATAGATGGTCTGGATTCAGATAATTGATTTTGAATTCATAGGGATCTCAGAGGTCATGTACACTAACCTCCTCCTTTTAGAAATGAGATAATTGTGGCTCAGAGAAATGAAATTTGTCTGAAGTCTTACAGGTAGTAAGTGGTGGAGCTGAGATTCAAATTCAGGTCATCTGTCAATCCATCTGGCGCTATTTCCTCTGTACTGCACCTCACCCCTATCTCATCTTTAAAGTTTTAGAGGCTCCAAACCCAAATTAGAAACCAAATTCATATCCAAAATTGCTTCCCCAATGCATGTTACTCCTCCTTCATTGCTTTATTTCTCTTCTTTTCTGCCAGTTTGCCTCTTTCATGTTTCCTCCACCTCAGAAACAAGGAGGGTCATCTTTTTATTTTACCAAGTTGATGCTGTCATCTGGTGGTGAAAAGAGGCAACTGCATGTTTAAACAGCATCCTATGAAAACTGTTTCTCTCTACCATGCTTCACATCCCATGATTTCTAGGAATGCATCAGGTGGAAAGTAGAATCTGCATGCATTGTAAAAAGATCAGATTGATTATTATCTCAGGGAGAGGGAAGAGTAGTGAGGGACAGTTTGGGAACACAAAATTTTTTTTTACAAAATGTTAAAAATTGTTTTTAACATGTATTAATTAATTTTATCTAATCAATTAATTGATTGATTGATATTATTTTAAAAGGTTCATTAAAATCTAGATTTTTAAAAAATGAATGATCAACAAGCCATCTTTGTGACCACTGAAATACTGCATCTGCTGTGGACCTTCTACTCATCATCCACTTGGAGGTGCCCCTCCCTAGTCACCACTTAACTTTTGTGAGTTGTCTCCTTGTTCCCAACCAAGGCAGGAACTGTCTTTAATTTTTGCATTTGTATTCTCAGCAGAGTGCCTGGCAAACAGTAGGCACTCAATAAATTTTTTTTGTTCATTCATGGAATGGAAGAGTCATGGATCTGCACAAAATTGAAAGGTTAGCCCCCTGAGTTCTGGAGCTTTTTCAAAGTCACTCAAGGCAAATGTTTGTCTAGTGTATTTTTAGAACCTTCCAGAAAGAAGATTCTACCATCAGGTAAGAATCAATGCTATGGACCAAAGAATCAACAAAATTTCATTCAATTCAGTAAACATCTGAGTGCTTGCAGGGTACAATGCACTGTACCAAATGCTGATAATCTAAAGACAGAAATAGTCATCATCTTCAAGAACTGTACATGCTAAAGAAAGACATGACATATACCTAGATAGTGTAATATAAGATAAACCCACTTACGAGGATAAAAGCTCTAGAAACCAGGGAATTCAGGAAAGCTTTCAGGAGAAGGTGACACAGTAACGATGGCTTTCTTTCAGTCCCAACTAAAATCCCCTCTTCTCCAGGAAGCCTTTCCCAACCCCTCTTAATTCTAGTTCCTTCCTTCTCTTACTCATTTCCTATTTATTCTGTATGTATCTTGTCTGGATAGATTTATTTGCTTGCTGTCTCCCCCATTTAGATTGTGAATTCTTTGAATTCCTTTGCTCTTTTTGTATCCCCAGTGCTTAGCACGGTGCTAGAACTTACAATAGGTGCTAAATAAATGTATACTGACTGACAATGACAATAGAGAAAGCCATAGAAATGGAGTTTGAGAACCTGGGTTCTGATGCCTATTTGTATGATCATAGACAAGTCATTTAAATCGTTTGAGCCTCAGTTTCTTCATCTGTAAAATGAAGAATTTAGACTAGATTACCTCTGAGGTCCCTTGCAGTTCTGTATCTGTGATCTGGTGATCCTCAGGGGAAGACAAATTCCCTGAAAGCTCGAGTTGAGGATGGTGTACATTCTAGGCATTGCAGATAAATAGGCTGCGCAAAGACCCAGGGAAACAGTAAGTAGTATAGATTGACTGCAAGGTGAAATTTGTGAACTGGACTAACGAGAAGTGAGGCTGAGAAGACAGCGGTGAGCCTAGGGCTTCAAGTGCAAGGCTGAGGGTTCTGCTTCTTCTCCTAGAGGCAATGGGGAGCCACTGAAGGTTTTTGAGCAAGGATTCAGAACTGGTCAGAGCAACTTTATATTTTGGCAGCTACGGGAAGAAAGGTTTAAAGAAGGAAGGAAGTGGGAGCCAGGAAAACATGTAGGGTTATAACACAAATAATGCACATTTTTTTTGTTACTATCCAAGATAACATGCAAGATTCTATACATCTCACCTACTCTACAGAATCACAAAACATACCAGCAGCTGACCAACTTTCTCCTCTCAAGTATCAATGTTCCCCCATCTTTGGGGAATAGTGATAAGTAAAACAGTGATAAGTTAAAAGAAGAAAAAGAAAAATTCACATAAATGAGCCTACTGGGAGAAAAGAATTCTGGGAAACAGCATACCTGAGAATTCCAGACTTATTAGACAGGATGGACCAGATTCCTGTCACAGTGTGGCTTGCAGTGTGGATTCAGCCAATGTTCAAGGAATTGCTCCTCTGCTCTCTGCTCCAGTTGAAGAAGGTGAAGCATGTACTCCTATTGAAAATAAAACATCACATTGCAGGTGGAGAAAGTGAATATGTCAAGGCTCATCTGACCACTCCATCAAGTGGCAAGCACTTTGTAAGCACCTACTAGGTGCCAGGCAGGCACTGTTCTAGGCAATGGCTTTACAAAGAAATAAAAAAGAAATAGCTCTGAAGGAAATTACATCCCATCAGGGAAGACAGTATATACATATATGACTATAGGCAAAATACATATAATAAGTACAGTGTAGTTTTGGTGAGGAGACTCTAGTACCTGGGAGGAATGAGGAAATGTCTCATGAAGAAGGTGGTGCTTGGGCTGAACTTTGAAGGAAACTAGAGATTTTAAGAGACAGAGATGAGGAAGGAGTGCTTTTCTATGATGGGGGATGGCCAACACCAAAGCACGGAAACAAGAGATAGAGCATTGTGTGTGAAGAGCACCAATGACAGCCTACCTAGACCATAGAGTACATGAAAGAGAGCAACACATAATGAGACTGTAAAGGTGGGTTGGATCCAAATCGCAAATAACTTCAATGTCAATCAGATGAACGTATATTTCTATCTTTGGAATTACTGGAACACCTGGAATTTGCCAAATTAGGTAGTAACATGCTCAGATCTATGGTTCAGAAAAAATCATTGTGGAGGTTTTGTAGCAGAAAAAGAAAAAGAACTGAGACAGAGAGACCAAGTAAGAGGTTATTGCAATAGGTCATGTGAAAGGTATGGTGGTAGTTATATAGATGTGGGAATCATCTGCATAGAAATCATCTTTAAGCTTATAGAAGCTGATGAGATCACCAAGGGAGAGGATAAAGAGAGAAGTGTGCCCAAGATGGAATTTTAGGGCACAAAAACAGATAGGGGACAGGACATAAATGACACAACAAAGGAATTTGAAGAAGAATGTCAGATAAGGAAGAGGAAAGCATAAAACAGAATTGTAAGAGATGAAGCCAACTTCAGAGTAAGAGTAGAGGAATCTTAAGAATGAAGTAAGTAGGAAAGCTCCAATACTGCTATAGGATACGTGGCTGAAGACCACTTGAGATGCGATTTCTTTTCAGTGATTTAACAAAGACATAATTTTACCAGTATAGAGACTGCATCTATGGTGCAGTAGTTAACTGCTCCTTTCCAAAGCAGATAATCTTCAGCATAAATGTATGTCCTGTAAGGACCACCAACTCAGTATATCCAAAACAATTCATCACCTTTCCTTTCATTCATGCCACCCCTCTTCCTAGTTGCTCTATTTCTGTTGAGGGATCCCAGATTCACAACCTCAAAATTATTCTAAACTCACTCTTTCACCTGGCATATTAAGTCTTGTGAATTTTACTTCCACCGTATCGCTCACACTTGTCCCGATGTCTCCAATCGCAGGAGTGCCGCCCTAGTTTAGAATCATTCGATTCTCATGGGGACTACTGCATAGCCTCCTAATTGTGTTCCCTGCCTCAAGTCTCTCCAATCCTTCCTCCACACAGCAGTTCAATTACTGTTCCTAAAGCACTGGTCTGACCATGTCACTCCCCTTTCCAGCAAACCCAAGAGGCCCTCTTTAATCTCTAGGATGAAAAAAAATTCTTTTGTTTGTCATTTAAAGCCCTTCACAGACTTATATGAACTGATGCCAAGTGAAGTAAGCAGAATAAGCGGAACCAGGAGAACATCGTACTGTAACTGCAACATTGTGCAATGATCAACTATGATTGACTTAGCTCTTCTCAGCAATACAAGGATCAAAGACAACTGTCAAAAACTCATAATGAAAAATGTTATCAACATCCAGAAAAAGAACTGATAGAGTCAATCCAAATCGAAGCATACTATTTTGACTTCATTTTTTCATGTTTCTTTTCCTTTTGTTCTTTTTCCTCTTTCACAATATGACTTATATGAAAATATATTTTACATGATTGCACATATATCAAATTATTTACTGCCTTAGGGAGGACAAGGGGGAGGAAAGGAGAAATTTTGGAACTCAAAATTTTATTTTTAAAGAATGTTAAAAATTGTCTTTGCACATAATTGGATTAAAAAAAGTCCTTTAAACCTATCTCCAACGTACCTTTCCAGTCTCCTTCTATATCTTTCTCCTTCATACATTCTTTGGTTTATCCAAAGTGACCTTCACGCTCTTCCTCACAAATGACCCTCCACCTCTTGCCTCTGTTTTGTCCCCATTGTCTAGAATGTACTTCCTTCTCATTTTCTCCATCTTGGAACACCTACTTTCCTTCAAAGCTCATCTCAAATCCTACCTCCCACTTCCTCATCTCCCCAGCTCCTCTGAAATCACCTTGCATTTTTGTATATACTAAGATATATATATATAGATATATAGATATAGATATATAGATATATAGATATATATCTACTAAGATATAGGTTGTCTCATATACATTCAACAGAACAGAAGTTGCTTGAGAGCAGGGACAGTTTCATTTTTGTCTTTGTATACCCAGTACCTAACACGGTGCCTGGCAAATAGTAGCCTTTTAATAAATGAACACTAACTGAATGATACATGAATTGCAGCGGCCAACTTTCTTTAATCTGGAGGAAGGCTGAGGTAGAGGGGGGAGGCATTAAATGAATGAAGCCATTAAAAATGCCAGAGAAATAGCATCAGAATGGACTATAGACATTCTCCAATTCAACCTCACCGAGGACAAAATTCCCTTCTATGAAATTCCTGGCTATTGATGAACCATCCTCTGCCTAGGTTGCAAGTAAAGAGCTCATTCACCACAAGACAAGCCATGCCATTGTTGGATAGCTCTGTTACTGCTTTTCTCCTTACACTGATGCTGAAATCTGTGCAACTGTTAACTGCCACCCACTGTTCTATATAACACACAGAACAAATTCAGTCCCATAGATAGTTTTCCAGTCTATCACTATTATCACTGCAGCCCGAAGCCTTCTTCCATCTAAGTTTCCTTAGTTTCTGCACTGGTTCTTATACAGGATTAGATTTAAAAGTGGACGAGACCTTGGAAGTCTCACAGTTCTACCGATGAGTGAAAGGAAATCCAGATGGGTCACATTACCTGCCCAAAGTCACCTGCTCATTGTTCTTGGTCATCCTTCATTTTTGAAGAGTACCAGTGACATCATGGGGGATGTCTTGATTCCTGCATGAATTGGATTTAAGTGAGGTAGAGTTGCCAAAGTCATCAGCCTCACTCTCTCTTCCAGAGTCATCAAGTCCAGTGGCAAAACAGAAGTCAGGATGACTGATGACAGCCAGTGGATGACCTTGGCACCTTTGATATCTGACCAAGCTCTAAGCACTCCACAGTGTCTGCTTCAGCCTCCTTCGTGGCCACTGGAATGAATCGTTCTCATCTACCTATTCCATCAGGTGAAGTCTTCACATTCTTGGTGCAGACAACCCCTACCTCACCAACAGCTCTGAGGCCTGCTAGTTACCCTCAGTCTGGGTTAGTCCATCTGCCGAGATGTTTACTGAGATGGCCACTGCACATGCTACGGATTCTTAAAAGGTGAGAATAGGTTGAGAAGTAGACACCAAAAGTGGATGAGCAGCCTTTTGTCAAGCCCTCACACCGATGTTACTGGTCCTCACTAAACACCCCATACACCCCGCAGCAGTACGAGCAGAGCAGAATTCAAACCAGTTCCTCTGACTGTAAATCCATCAGTCTTTTCACTGCTCCACTTTTTTCTCCATTTGTGACAATATCCAGACCTCTTACCATCATGATCACCCTCCTATGAACACAAATTTTGTCCATGACTCTCTTATCCTGAAAAAAAAAAAACTCTCAGTAGATTCTATGATCCCTGATAATTATCATCTTACATTTGTCACCTTCTCAACTAAATTCCCTGAACGAGACATCTACACTAAGTGACTATTTCCTCCCCCTCACTTTCTTTTCTTTTCTTTTCTTTTCTGGCTTCCAATCTCATCATTCAACTGCAACTGTCTCTCCAGAGTTACCAATGATCTCTTAGTTGCCAAATCTAACAGCTCTTTCTCAGTCCTCATCCTTCTCTACCTCTTTGTAGCATTTGACACAGTTGATAGACGTCTCCCCTGGATTTTGTTCTCTGAGTTTTCATGGCACTGCTCCTTCTTGGTTTTCCTTCTCCCCATCTGACCATTCTTTCTCAATCTTCTTTACTTTACCTATGTCACATCTATTAACTATGGGGGTCCCCCAGCTCTGCCCTAGATCTTTTTCTGTGTTGTTTTTTCTCTACACTCTCTTGTTTGACACCATTAGCTTCCAAGGATTCAACCACGATATCTATGTTGATGCTTCTATACATCCAGCCCTATTTTCTCCCCTGAGTTCTAGTCTTACATCACCAAACTGCCTAATAGACATCTCACGGACATCTCAAAGTCAGCATGTCCAAAACTGAGCTCATCTTTCCTCCTTGCCCCCAAAACCCATCCCTCTTCTGTACTTCCTCATTACTGCCAAGGGCACTGCTATCTTCCTGGTCATCTAGGTTCACAATTTCAGTGTCATCATTGATTCCACATGTTAACTCACCCTTTGTACTCAATCAGTTGATACCTATTATCATTCCTATCTCCATAACATCTCTTGCATATGTCCTCATTTCTCCACTCACACAGTCAACACCCTGATTCATGGTCTTATCTCCTCTTGTCAGAACTACTGCAACAGCCTTCTTATTGGTCTTCCTTACTCATCTCTCTGTACTGCAGTCTATCCTACACACAGCTGTCAATGTTTTGCCCCTAAAGTGTAGATCTAAGCATGTCACTCCAATTCAGTAAGTAAGCTTCAGTGACTTGCTGTTACCTCTAAGATCAAATATGAAATTCTCCATTTGACATTTAAAGCTCTTCATAACATGATCCCTTCCTATATTTCCAAAATTCTTAGTCATTACTCCCCTGCATTTACCATATCAGTCTACTTACTGCTTCTCCCACATGTAATTCCCATCTCCAATCACCATGCCTTTGCTCTGACTGACCCTCATGATAGGAATACTTTTTGTCCTCATCTATTCTTCTTAGAATTCCTGAATTCTTTAAATACACCAAATTATAATTTGATGTAATATATATATGCAATTTAATATAATTCTTTGCAATTGACTCAAGTGCCACTTCCTTTAGGAAGCCTTTTGTTTTCTCTCATCTGTTAGTGCCCTCCCCTCTAAGGTTACCTTCCAACTACTACATGTGTATATGTGCCTAGATATAAACATACTGAATGAATACAATATCGATAAGGGCAGAGACTTCTTTTTTTTCTTTGTCTTTGTATTCTTGATGCTAAGCAGTCTTGCCTGGTACACACATAGTAAGTACTTAACAAATATTTGCTGATTGACTATGATATGACAGTCATATGACTGTGTGACTGTGATTTGTTGAGAGACTGTGAATGAAAAAAATTCCCCTTCAGGCTACTAATGAGACAAGGAAGAAGAGATCTGCCCTTTCTATCCAACTCTGACTTGTCCACTTCAGTGATAACATTCAAAGAGAAAACACTTAGATGAACTGTGAAATTTTTTTCTGTTGAGTAGCCCTGGAATAGATCACCAGGACAGCCTAAGACATTTTCCTAATTTATGTTTTAGATGTGAAGAGTCCATTGCATTCCATCTGTTCCTTACCTCTCTGCTTCTGAGGAAGCATTTCTGCTCAGCACTCCTAAACAAAAATCAAGATATTATCACCAGGGTGAGTATAGGACCTAATTAAATAGGCTCAGGTTAGTGGATAGCAGCCCCACCTACTGGCTAAGGATAGAAGTTTAACAGAAACTGAAAGAAGGAAGCCTAAGCATAACAAAGTATCTACTAGTAGTTATTGGTTATCTCATGTTTATAAAATAATAACCACTCACATTTCCCTTTGTCAGTACTTTGTTGGGTTATAAATCTAGCTCGTGTTAGAAATGTAATTCTTGTGACTGAAGGCATTTGCAAAACTTTCAGAAATAAATGTCAGTTGTGAGATTACCTTCATGATCACAGAATCTCCAATTTGGAAGCGATCTCAGAGGTCATGGAGTTTAAGCTGAATCAGAAAACATGATTTCCCAGCATCCCATTTCCCATAGCAGATTCAATAATCATCTATAGTTTTTGCTTGAAGACCTCCAAAGAGAGGAAACATAACCCTGTCCTTTCAGATGGAACACCAGTGCAGGAGTCAAGAGGAAGTTAGTTCAACTCTCACCTCAGACACTTGACACTCACTAGCTGTGTGACCTTGGGCAAGTCACTTAACTCCAATTGCCTCATCCTGGGTCATCTCCAGTCATCCTGATAAATATCTGGTCACTGGATTCAGATGGCTCTGGAGGAGAAGTGAGACTGGTGACCTGCACAGCCCTCCTTCACTCAAAACAAAGTCAAGTGCAAGTCATGTCATTATTTCCCTGATGGCATGGTCTTCTTTGGCAATGAAGAACGAACACACAATAAAATAATAAGAACTATAATAATAATAAGTTTGAGATCTATTTCATTAATTCCCCTAGTAGAAAGACCTCTAGACTAAAAGTCAGAAGACTAGGATTCTAGTTCTACTCTGGTTCTACCACTAACCAGTATGTGATCTTGGGAAGTATAATACAACAAATATTTTCTAGGGGTCTGTTAGGTACAGCACACCACAGATGATGGGGGAGATACAAAGTTTAGATAATATACGGCTCTCTGTCCTCAAAGGCTGGTAACTTGTCCCCTTTCTGGCCCTCAGTTTCCTCATCTTTAAAAGCCAAGTATGTGGTTAAGATCAGCAGGGTCTCTTTTGTTCCCATGATTATTGTTGCAAATGGTTTTTTGTATCCATTGGCCTTTCCTCCCTGCTCCACAACTTGACACCAAATCTACATCCTCTTACAGACAAAATAGAAAAACATACTGTTATTCATATTACTACTTAAATATCTCTTGGTGAGAAGGAAAAACAATGGGAGGGGCAAGGAATGCCTTGTTGTAGGTAGAATATGGTTTGATACTTCTCTGCAAGGTTTCCATCCTGTCTTCCTGCTTCTACCCATTATTCTTCTTCTGGCTGAGGCTGATTGGCTGAAGTAGGTCTCTGCTCAAAGCCTTTGCATACTTTCAGTAAGCAGCCAAGGGGATCATTGTTCAGACACACAAGGAGCTCCCTCTTCCCCACTGGAAGTTTGGGGCTGACTGAAAAGACTCTGCCTACCAGTGGCCTAGAGACCAGGACATCTGTTGCATTCTGATTAGTTCAATTAAAACAACAATGATAACCAAAACAAATTAAAACTGCATGGTTCCAACCAAAAAGCAAGGGAGTTCAATCAAGTTGAACATTTCACAATTCCATCTCTTGAAATTTCATGTCGTGCTCTCTTTCTTTTAAAATAAAGCACACTCAGTGTTGAATTCACACGTCCTAGAAGTCTTTCAAAATGTTTAATAATCTCCAACCAGACCCTTCATTAAAAGTCTCATCAATACTAAGGGATACTTTGCATAATAATTAATATCTCACATTTCTATACTGTTTCAGCATGGTGTAGTGTAGGGGAAAAAACATTGTATTTGGAGTCATGGGACCTGGGGTTCAAGCCCAAGCCCTTCTACCTGATCATTTGTGTGACTTTGGGCAAGGAAATTTGTTTCTCTGGGCCTCAGTTTCCTTATCTGAAAAATGAGGGTTTTGACTCTAAAGTCTCTTAAGGTTCATAAAACATTTTCCTCACAACAAACCTATAAAGTAGATTGTAGAAATGTTATAACCCCATTTTACAGTTGAGGAAACTGAGGTTTAATTATGAGAATGGCAACAAGGATATGAACCAATGTCTCCTAACTTGAAATCTTTCTATCACATATGTTGCATCAATACTTGTATAAAGTTGTATAAATGTTAGTATTTTATGATTATTACAATATGTATATATACATATATATATATATTAGTTTTGAGAATTTCATCGATGATATTCCTCCTTATGAGAGCGGTCAACCTTCCTACATCTGACTATTTTTTCTGTTTCTTGTGTTCACATGTATAGACAAGAGGTGGAGAACGTGTGGCCTCAAGGCTACATGTGGCCCTCTAGGTCCTCAAGTGTGTTCCTTTAACTAAATCCAAATTTCACAGAACAAATCCCCATAATAAAAGAATTTGTTCTGTAAAACTTGGATGCAGGCAAAAGGCCTCACCCAAGGACCTAGAAGGTTACATGTCATATCAAGGCCACAGGTTCCCCACCCCTGGTATAGACATTCACTAACTCCCTAATATTAGAAGGTAAACTTCTTGAGGGAAGAGTGGTTCTCACTTTTTTTTTTCTATCTCCACATCTTAACACAATGACTGGAAATCATAAATGTTTAATAAATGCTTTTGATTAACTGACTGATTAATATTCCTCATATGTCATTAGTCAGATTCTGTCTAAAGTTTTTGTGAATTATTATTACCAAAAAAGAGTCACTACTGATCCATCTGCATTCTTTCTCGTCTGTATCAAATCTTTGTGAGAATATTCAAAGCACATCTTGAGGGTTAGGGAGGCTTTACTACATATTTTCTATGGAATCTCCATAGTTATGCAACTTGTTGGAAGGTATTAGATAATACAAAATCCTGCTGTGCATATTGTTCTTTGACTATTGACCAAAAATTTTAAGCAAATTTTGACTCATCAAAGAAAAATATACAACAGCTGCTGGGTGGCACAGTGGATAGAGATCTGGACCTCTGATGACGAAGAGCAGAGTTCAAATCTAGCCTCAGATACCTACTACCCATATGACTCTGGACTAGTCACTTAAAGTTAATTTCCTCTTAGATAATCAGAGGATAATTAGTAGCACCTACTTCCCAGGGTTGTTGTGAGAATAAAAATGAGATAAATCTTAATATAAATCTTAAAGTGTTATATAAATGCTATCTATTACTATTATTACTTTAAAGGCAACTTTCAACAAGTCTCTTTTTCACAGATTAAATTCTTGCACTGGAAATTCAATTTATGTTTATGACAGTCAATATTTATGCCATATATCCTGCTTCTGCTGCACTTGTAACATTTAAATATTCAATCTAACCAATGGGGGAAACCCACCCAGGCATTTTACCCTTTACTTAACTAAGCAAAGCATTGGAAGGGCAGCCAGCTGACTGTCAGGCTTTATACTAGTAAGGATCTTCAAGAAACATGGTATGGGCCATGCCAACAAATGAGCAAAGAAAAAAAATAATGAAGGAGAAAGAGAAAGGGAATAATCCTCAGTATCCACTTCTAGTAAACAAAGCCTAATCATGAAGATAGTTGAGCAAGTGGGACAGGGAGCTATATTACCCTACAGTATGCTCAAGAGAAGACAGTTTGGAGCAGAGGAAGGTCGTGGTCCAATTGTCAGAAAAGCTTTGCCCACTGGAGATGAGGGAGATTTGGCAGGCAGTGAGTTCTCCAGGTATGTGCAGTCAAGGGAAGAATGAGTTTGGATGACTTTGCCCGCTAGCACCACCCAGGGGTTATAGAAGAAAAAGACTTGAGACATTTTAACAATATAAACAAATATGATCCTAAATCATAAATGACCTTAGAGGCCACTGAGTCTAACCCATTCGTTTTACAGATGATGAAACTGAGGCCCAGGGAGGTAAACATTAGAGAAATGAATTTAAACTCAGGTCCTCTTACTCTGTCTCCCTAACTCTGTATTCTAATGCAAAGAGTTCCTAACCAAAACCATCCAAAGAATATGGTATTCAAGGTTACAGATAGAATACAGAAAAAGCATTTGCTTTGTATATTTGTCTATTTGGCAATCTCTAGTAAAGCATTTTTTTAAGGAAAAAAACTGATAGTTTTGCCTCCTCTGTACTCTGGAGCAGGCTATTTTAACCAAATAAATAAATTCAGAAATATTTCCCCCAAGGTCAGGTGAACAAAAAAGAAAAGTAAGCACAGGAATTCTTACATACATGCAAATACTTTCTATCAGGGAAGGTCTCCCTAGAGTCAGGGAACTGTGCTTGCACCACTCAGTAGGTAAAGGGAAAATTTACGTCTTAACTAAGGCCATGGACCAATATGTGTATGTGTGTGTGTATCAACAGGTGAGGCCAATATTATTTTAGAGAAATTAAGGCAGCCATCTCTATTTGTGAACAAGATTAAGATGTCTTCTCACTGAGGAGGAGGCAATTCTTGAATTTCCAAATACTATAGTAATTCCCCATCTGTGGGGCAATCATAGCCCTTCTTTGCTGGGAGGTCTTGTAGAGGAGAAAATGTCTGAGATTTTAATAAGTTAAAAAAAAAAGGTCAGGAGTACCTGTTCATGCACTCAAATGTTTCAATAGTCAAATCAGTTGGAAAAAAACAGACATAGGGACACACATCAGTTACCAAAAAAAAAAAAAAAAGAAAGTATTTTTCACTACTGCCCTTAAGATGAGAGGTGACCAAAAGGCGGAAGGGTTGCAGCTACTTTTGAGGCCTTTCCAAGGGGAGAGTTATTTCATGAATTATCCCTAAATTGAAATTCAACAGGTAACATCATAGTCTCCCCACCCTATCTCCAAATTAGGAAAGTGCAGTACTAGATAATTGTGGGAAGAATAAGAAAAGAAGAGGTTCAATGGAAAGGAACTGGGATTTCATCAGCATAGGGAACCCTGATGAGAAAATTCCCTCTGTCAATGCAGCTCAGTACCTTCTCTGCAAGTTACATTCTTAGAGAGTTAATTGGAACTCTGAGAGGTTAAGGGAGTTGACCAGGATCACAAAGTCAATTTGTGTCAGTATTGGAACTTGAGCAGAAGAATGCCCAACATAGGCCAGCTGTTGATCAAATATGCCATATTGTATTTTACAAATAAAATCATAGGTTCAGTCTTGTTTGAAGAGAAAATGGAAAAATCTATAACTGGTTGTCAGGGAGAGAAAGATAATTAGAGAAAGGTGAAAGGAAGTTCTTTTTGTTTTTATTGCACCAAAGCATCCTCCAGTCTTGTTTCTCTGGTCTTATATGTACATTTCCTCAAGCATGTGGTGTTCTAAATATTGAACCAAATAAAAATAAATTAATAATTTATACAGGATATTTCCAGTTTTGGAATAGAGATTTCCAATATTGAAAATCATCTGTACTTAAGATGAATTAGAAGACAATTACAGGGATTTTTTTAAAAGACTCCCATTACAGTAAAAGGAATATGCATTTATATAGCATCTACCTTGTGTCAGGCTAGATGTTTTTCACAAATATTATCTCATTTGAATATCCTAACAATCCTACAAGGTGGGTGTTATTGAGAAAATGGAGGCACACAGAAGTTAAGTGTCTTGCCCAGGGTCCACAGTAAGTATCTGAGGTTAGATAAGAACTTAGGTCTTCTTGATTCCAGGCCAATCACTCCATCCACTGAGCCTCTCCATTATGATGTGAACCAACTCTCATTTTGCCAATAATAACCAGAAATGGGTCAGAAGAGAAAGTGGAGCAGTCATCTAGCAATATCAAGGGGCCACCGTTGTACAGTATTGATTTAAAATTGACTCAATGGTCAGTTGATGCAAAATGTTAAAAGACTTAGAAGCAAGTTTCCAAAAGCATCATGGTAGAACACAGACAAGATTACACGAGACGGAATGGTACGAGTTTGTTGCAATGTGTATGGTTAGACGGGGTAGTCACATTAATGAAACTATAGGCCCCTTGAAATGTCGGTGTCTTTCGTACAATATGGTTTACTAAATGCTGAATTGAATTGAATACCTAAATGCAAGAACAAGAAACATAAACTATTTCATTTCTCTGCTTTGCCTGCAAACACAAATAAAGCAATCTTTTGCCTTAAGCACAGTGGAATTCCTGAAGAAAGAGGAATAGCTGTCCCAGGCTCCAACTGATTTTTTCTTTGCCAAATGAGTAACACTGGGTGACTCACTGTTCTTCAATAAATATAGAATCAAAACTTAAAAATTAATGAAGGCCTCCATGGGTGGCAATGGATCAACACGGAGAACATAGGATCATAGGATTTAAAATTGGAAAGAGCCTCAGAGATCATCTCATCCAAACCCTCATTTCACAGCAAAGGAACCTGAGACCTGGAGAAGCTGGGTTACAAGCCAAAGGTTGCCAGGGACAGAGCTGGGATTCAAATTCACATGCCCTGACTCAAAATCCATTTCACCACAGTTGTCATCATTTTCCATTCCTCATAGTGTCCAAATACTTTGGAAGGAGAAGGAAAATAGGTGAGTAAATAAATGTTTGCATATAACAGCAGTCCTACTGCTCAGAGGCCTGGGCAAATCTCTCCCCCTTTATTTCTTCACCTTCCCTTTCATCCTTCATCTTTTCTCTTAACATCTTCATATAGATATGCAGTATAAAGGGGGCTACCCAGAGAAAGCCAGTCAGACCTATTTGACCATTGTTACCAGTGTTCTAATACCAGGGGTTCTTAACCTGGGACCCATGAATTTGGGTTGTATACATGCATACATGCATATATACACATATATGTATATGTGTATATATATATGTGTGTGTGTAGTCAACGTGTATATACACATGCACACAGAGATATGTATATGTGCGCATGTTTGCATATCTGTGTATATATTTACATATACATATATGTATACATGTGCGTGAATATTTTATAACAATTTAGGTCTAATTAATTTGATTTGTAATCCTTTTTATATCATGCATTTAAAAACCATTGTTCTGAGACAGGATACATGAGCTTCCCCAGACTGCCAAAGGGCTACGTGACATAAAAACATCTCTGCAGTCCAGACCCATATTTTCCCTTTCCCTATTAAAAATCTGCTCTCAACTAGGATTTCTAGGCTGGAAAGGAACTGATCAGCTAATGAGGTTAATTACTACGTAATCAGTGACCTCCTCCCAAGTGAATTTGCATTTCAGTGGGTAATAAAACCCCAAAGACTAACTCTAGAAGTTGCATTTGAAGCATCAGAGTCAGGGACCTTTAGGGTCAGCCTCTGAGAGACTATTTAGAACACCCAATTCATTTTACAGATAAAGAGATTGAGTCTGAGAAGGTGAGGTAACTTGTCCAAGGCCCCACAGCTAGCAGATGAAAGATCCAAGACTGGAACCTGGATCTCCTAATGTTCAGTCAGTTATAATTATCATTCAATGATAATAATAACAAATAGTATTTATAGGGTGCTTTAAGATAAGCAAAGTGCTTTTACATATACTGTCTTATTTTATCCTCACAACAATCCTGTAAGGTAAGTGTTAGTATTATCTCATTTTATTTGATCTGCACAACAATGTAAGGTAGGTGCTAGTATGATCTCATTTTACAGATAAGGAAACTGAGACACAGAAAGTGACTTGCCCATAACAACACTGCTAATGTACAGTAAGCATCAGAGGTGTGATTCCAACTTAGGTCTTCCTGACTCCAAATCCAGCATTCTATTTACTCTCTTCACGGTCTTTAGGGCCAAGAACAACGAGAGTATAAAAACACTTCAAAGAATAGTCAGTACGTGGCCTTTCCTAAAGGCCAGTTGAAATCATTGGTGCAGAAAAAACAAGCCCAAAGCCTGCAGGAGTTTCCATGGTATTTCATTATTTATTGAAAATGTTATGAAAATGAATCCCCCACAAGGCTGAAAAATGATCATTGTTCAAAGATGAAGAGCCAAATGTCCAATCTGCTGGAAACCACAAACTGAGCAGCATCACCCAGCCTTAATAATTGACTCAAATATTCCTGGACTGAGGAAGAAGGGGCAGACGGAAAATCAGTTTCAACCACTATGGTTAATTGCTGAAAATTATAATAATAATAAGGACCAGAGAGAATCCCACCTCAGATGTCAAATGAAATTAATTGCAACAGGTCTTCCATTATGACATGTAAAAGGTGCAATAATCAAATGATTGACTTCACAAGGAGCTAATTAAGGCAGAAAATAATAAAGATGATCATTTACATTTCTATGATACCTTAAGGTTTGCAAAGCACTTTCTCATTTCAACCTTATATGGTGGGTAATACAAATATTTTAATCCCCATTTTGCAGATTCAACTCATTAGGCACCAAAGATACAAAGAGAAAAATGAAACAGACCTTGTCCACAAGAAGCTTACCTTCTTTTGGAAGGGAAACACCATGTACACAGATAATCCCCTATAAAATATGCACAAAATAAATAAAATTGTGTGAGAGTAAAAGGGAGCAACATCAGCTAAAATAAGCAGATAATGCCACTTGTAGGAAGCATCACTTGAACTTTGCTTTGAAAGGAACTTGGGATGCAAAGAGGGAAAGCATTTGAGGAATGCAGGAAAACTTCTATAAAGTCACAGAGAGGGAGACAGAATATTAATTAGGTCCAGAAAATTGCAAGTAGACTAGTGAAGAAACCAGTTTGGAGAGTCTGAGTGACTTGTTCAGGGAAATATAGCTAGTAAGGTATACAAGATAAACTGAAGACTGAGCATCTAATCCAATTCTACAATCACTTATTAAGAACTTGTAATATACAAGGCACTGTGCTAAGGATGAGAGATAACAAAAAAAAAAAAAACAGTCCCTACCTTCAAGAAGCTTACATATTAATTTGGGTGGAGGGAAGGGTGTTATGACATATAAGCAGATATGTAGATATATAATTATTTGAGGGAGAGCAGAAGACCAGAACGCTTTCTGTCAAATAGCAGTTAATATTTCAGCAGAAACTTTTTTTAGAATGGTTAAACTCTTCCATTGTAATCTTCACTAGGAAGTGGGAGGTCAGGAGAGAGAACTGTTCCATCAACATTTGGAAGAAATTTTGCTCATTAAATAAACTAAAGGCAAGTTTATAGGAAGAGTTGTTGTTTGATGGTCAATGAACTGTTCCCCAAAAAGGAAAAAGTGAATATGCCCACCATCCAAAAAGGACCATAGATTAATATTTTAAATGATGAAAATCTCAATGGCCTTGACTCAGGCTTTAAGATCCCAAGGAACAAATGGATAATGCAATTACCATGTCCAACAGGCTGAGTGTAAAGGGATATTTTAGGATTATTTACAACAGTTATCATGATTTATACACCACCATCAAGAACATTCCTTGAGGGCACATGGGCCAAATCAAAGAATATTTGCTTAGAAAAGAAGTAGTCCCAGAGCACTTGAGCACTTAAACATGTATTCACAAAGGAAATAATTTATACTTGGATGTCATCTTTCTAGAGATTTCCATTGGTCATCCTGGCAACAAAACCATTTTCCTCCTTAAATTGGAGCTTTAAGAGAAAACTTGAATTTGGTCAAATAGATGAGGCGATGGAAAGGCCTCTTAAAAACATCTCAATACTTCCAAGGAAGGATTGTTCCCTCAAAGAATTACTTTCAGTAGTAATTAACATATGCCACAAACAATAGGATTTCTGAATGTAAAGATAACTGGCCAAAGATGTCCAATCAGCTTAAATCAGAAAAGAGTAAACTCAGAAAAAGGAAACAGTGGAACCATCTATTAATGGTTGGGAGATAAGGGAGCTCAAGTGACTGCCCCTCTCCTCATCTAAAGGGCTGAACAAGTTCTTCCTTGCTCACTTGAAAGTAGTTGGAGAGAGAGAAATTTCATCTCTTCTTGCCTTTTATATACACATCCAGTCTGGTTCATCAGCCATTTAAAACTTTTTCATCACCAGTAAGCTGACAGGCTGTACATGCTCTAAAATAGGCATCAGGGGTCTCTGATAGAAGCAGGTTCACCAAGCATCCATTTGGATAGGGAACAGGTAGAGAGTACTGAGCATCAGCAAGTCCCCAGACCCCCTCTTTACTTGTAGATACATCTACAGCCACGTTTTCAAGTAGGAAAAAAAATGTCAACATCATGGAGCATAGCATCACAAAGTACATGTATATTAAAAATGGGCTGACTAGGTTTAAAGAATGTGATGATGTTCAAGAAATAGAGAAGAAGGAGGAGGAGGAGGAGGAGGAAGGGGAGAAGGAGAAGAGGAAAAAGAAGGAGGAGGATGAAGAGGAAGAAGGAGAAGAAGAGGAAGAAGGAGGAGAAGAAGAATAGGAAGAAGGAGAAGAAGAGGAAAAAGAGAAAAGGAAGAAGAAGAGGAAGAGGAAGAAGCAGAAAAAGAAGAGGAAGAAGAGGAAGAGGAAGAAGCAGAAAAAGAGGAGAAAGAGGAACTAACATTTATATAACACTGTGTGCCAGGGATTGTGCTAAACACTTCACAATTATCTCATTTGATCCTCTCAACAACCCAGGGAGGGAGAAATCTAAGACAGAGAGTAAGTCACTTATATAAGGTCACACAGTTAGCAAGTATCTGAAGCCAGGTTTGAACTCACGTCTTCCCAGTTTCAGGTCCAGCACTCTCTCCACTGTGCTTTTGTTGTTGGTCAGGCCTTTCAGTTTTGTCCAACTCTTCATAACCCCATTTGAGGGCTTCTTGGCAAAGACACTGAAGTTGTTTGCCATTTCTTTCTCCAGCTCATTTTACAGATAAGGGAACTGAGGCAAACAGGGTTCAGGGACTTGCCCAGAGTCACACCGCTAGTAAGTGTCCAAGGCTGGATTTGAACTGAGGTCTTCCTGACTCTAGTCTGACACTGTTCACTGTGTCACCTAGCTGCTGCAACATATAAAGCAAAGGGATTGGACTAAATGACCTGTAAGGTGCCTTCCAACTCTAGAGCTATAATCCTATGATCTTACAACTCTTAAAACTAATTCTGGAGCATGTGTCCATCCTCTAAAGTGTGGGTTCTTAAATAGGTTTCATGAGGTCCGTGAATTTGGATGGGAAGAAAATTATCTCTATTTTCTAACTGAAATTTAGCATTTTCTTCAATATTAGAAGGACTGGAATTTCAGAATGTCTCACAGGATGAAGCAAATGTCTCTGTCAATTGACAACCTGGTTGTTCTAAGTGTTAAAGATATTACTATGAGAAAGCTTTGATAACAAAGACAGAACTTAAGCTGGGTCCTGAAGAAAGGGTAACATAAGCTGAGAACAGAATAAAAACTCTTCTAGGCAGGAGTTCAGTGTGAGCAAAGGTAGAAAGCTGGGATTGCATGCTTTCTAGTGGGGGAACAATGACTAGTCTGGTTTAGTTGGTGGGAATGGATCCTGTACAGAAATAATCAGATGTCCAGAATAAAGAAACAAAGGCAGCTCACTTGTGGGGGCTGCAAGGAAGCTGTACTGAGCAATAGCTATTAGTACTGCATCAGCTTTTCTCCCACACTTGTAGACAACACATAAAAACTAGGAGAAACATAATTCTTGGCTGGTGTTCATAAAGGCTGGTCCATTATACTGCTATTTCAGAACTGATTGTCTTGGGAGAAGAGATATCCCATCAGCCATATTTTGTGGGAGGGCATACAGGAGGCTGAGTAGTTTCTCTTTAAGTCCCTTTTTCTGACCCTAGGAAAGCCTTGGGTGCTTCATTGGGCTGCCAAGCTGCCCAAGATGTTGAGCCCAGAGAAACTGATGGGTTTGAAGTACCATGAGGGCAGAGCTCAAGCTGGCTCATCTTTCTAGTTGTTTCAGACTTTCTGGACTATACCCCCATATGGGTCTCTTTCCCCTAACCCCAAACTTTTCAGTTCTCTTTTATGTCCTGCTCTCCTCTATTAAAATATAAGCTCCTTGAGAGAAGGGAATTTCTTCTTTTTTTACTTGTTTTTGTATCTCCATCTCTTAGCACAGTGCCTGGCACACAGTAAATATGTACATGCTCCTTGCCTTGTGTGGCTACCTGAGGGAGAGGAATTAGCTGCTATCGGGTCCTATTCTGTTTTTAAAAGCAGTAGAGAATGAAGAGAAAATAAAGGTATTGGATATCTGAAGTGAGGAGGGAGGGGGAAGACTGAATGAATAACGTGGAGGGAAACAGCAAAAAGCTGAGAATGGAGAGACAGAAGTTTACTCCACAGACTTCATAACTTGCTGAGAGGCAGTACCATGTACTTCAACTCAGTGGGAACAAATTAATATCTCACGATTGTTGTCATCAGATTAAGGGCAACAAAAGGGAGAAGGCAGACTAAGAAGGCACAGGACCGAGACCTGAGTCAGGCTGGTGGGACAGAGAGGGTGCTAATGTGGTGCCAGTAGCAAAGGTTACAACTCCAGTGTCACTTAATGTATAAAGAGGAAGCTGTCAACCCAAACAGTGAAACTAAAATCAGAGGGGAGAGAAGGTCCAGGGAACAATGAAGAGAGAAAAGAACATGGTGAGAATAAATTGGATGAAATAGACCCGATGCAGGGTAAGGGGAGAGAAATCAGGGAGCTACTCAGCCTATAGACTGAATAGGACAGCAAAGGCAGAGCCAGGTCAATGTGGTACAGTGCTGCCTGGAGCAAAGACCCTGCCTTGGATATGTTCTGACTGTGTAGCCCTAGGCTACAACTTATTTCTCAATTTCTTCATTTGTAAAATGGGATAATAATACCACATATCATACAGATGTTGTAAGGATAAAATGAGATCACATACATAAAGCCTTTTGCAAACTTTAAAACACCATATAATTTATTATGGTTGCTGCTGTAGTTATAATTATTAAGGCAAGGTTCCAATGAGCATGAAAGAACAGATTGAGAATGGAAGGAAGGGTCTGTAATAGGGGAGGGAGTAGGGCACCCAAACCAACCATGGGAGGATTTGCTGTTGCTGAGTCATTTGTCATGTCCAATTCTTCATGACTCTTTTTAAGGTTTTCTTGGCAAAGGTACTGGAATGGTTTGACATTTCCTCCTCTAGCTCATTTTACAGATGAGGAAACTGAGGCAAACAGATTCAGTGACTTGCTCTGGGTCACACAGCTGGTAAATATCTTGAGACTTGATTTGAATTCAAGAGTATGTGTCTTTCTGACTCCAGGTCTGCCACCGTGTGCACTATGGAGCCATCTAGCGGCCCCAGGCTAGAATTATAGAATATTAAAACTAGAATTGGGCAAAGGGGATCATTAAGTCCAATCCACTGCTTTTACAAAAAAGGAACCAGGACCCAGAGAGAAGTGATTTGCCAAGGCCATAGTGAGTAAGCAGCAGAAACTGAGACAAAATGCAGGTCACCTGACTCTTACATCAGTATTTTCCTCGCTATCCTTCCCTACGGGTCCATGAGGCCCTGCAGGTGAACCCCACTCCCTAGACCAAGGCTCAGCAGGGATTCTTAGCCGCTGAATGCAGAGCCAGCAGGGTTAGAGCTTTTGGGAAGTCCTTGAAATTCCAACAGCAGGGAAGGTATTTTGGTTAGGGGCTGCAGTGGTGTATGCAGCTGACCTTCAAATAATTAGTGAAGATTTTTTTTTCTTTTCTCTTTTTTTTTAAACAAGGACTTCATTATAAAGGATCTTATTCTCAGTTGATTTATTCACTTAGATATTATTGTTGAAAATAAATCCATGAATTGAAAATAAAATAAATTTTTTAAAAAAGAAAGGTAATGAAAGACTTGCATGAAGTGATAAAGAATGAAACGAGCAGTACCAAGGGAACATTGTATACAGTAACAGCAATATTATTTTAAGAACAACTTTGAGCAACTAAGTCATTTTGACTATTATAAACACCCAAATTAAAAACAAAGGACATATGAAGAAAACAAAATAAAATAAAATAACTGATTGATGCTACTGTGATAATTTATTATCACTACATTTATAAGTACCAGTAAAATTTCCCCTTTTTCCCTGTGCGATCATGAGCAAATCATTTCCCTCCTCTAAAATAATCTGTAAAATGAGAGGATTAAACCAATGATTTGAACTCTGTCTATGACAGTTACACACCCACATGATCCCTAAGTTCCTTCTAGCCCACAGGCAAGTCTAGATCATGGATGTGGACACAGCTGGCTTGAGCATAACAACTCTTGATTCTTTCCCTGAGGGCTACTAAATGAAAGTTCCGTACAGAAAATTAGCAACCAAATATTTTCCCCACAAACTTGAGGAAGGAATGGTGCATAGATACATACAACCTCTGCAGAAAGAGTGACACACAGGAACATACATGAAGGAGCATACACATAGGGAACACATGAGTCCAGGACATGCATGGGAAGGGAAAACACCCACCTGTGATGCTAAATGGTTACTGATGTCTTGTGGCTGCTCTTACCCATCCTGTTCCCTTCCTGCCTCCAGGCAGCTCCTATCTGATGTTGTTGGGCCAAATAAATGCCCCTCATCTGGGCACAGTGGCCAGGGTACTGTGCTGTTACTGCCAGCTCAGCAAAGACAAACACAGCCAACAGAGCATTATCCAACAACATTGGGCCGAGAGTAGGAGATCACAAGGACTTCAAGGTCTTTGTGATGACATCACTAAGAGAAATCAAAGGCCCTACACCATCTAAAGCCAAAGTTGTACTGGTCACATGCATGTGCCACTCTCCACTTATATATCCTATGTGAGGACTGATATATATATTTGTGAAAGAGTACATGTGACTCAGGCATAAAGAGAAATACTTTTTTCTACTTTTCTTATCTCATTTCATTAAATTCCTTTGCTTTGAAAAAATTATGTCCTCCATCTAGGCATTAAACATATGAGTGGAGGCTCAAGAAGTAGTTTGGGGGAATGCAGTATACCTTGAACCTAGGGACACACCAGAAGAGTTGCTTGGAGCGAGGGCTACTACCAAGCAATACTATCATCATGTAGCCTATCATCCATTGGGTTCTTTTATTCCCTAATCTACCAATCCTTTTTGCGATTGTTTTGTGGTTTTTGTGGTTTGTGGATGATTCAGTTGCATCCGTCTCCCCATGACCTCATTTAGGGTTTTCTTGGCAAAGATACTGGAGTGATTTGCCATTTCCAGATCATTTTACAGATGAGAAAACTGAGGCCAACAGGGTTAAGTGACTTGCCCAGGGTCACACAGCCAGTAAGTGTCCGAGGCCACATTTGAACTCAGATCTTCCTGATTCCAGGCCCAGTGCTGTCCTAGGCCAATCTTATTTTTCTACTATAAACATTTCTGATAAAAGAGATAATGAAATCATAGATTGACAAGGCCAAGGGAAAAAAAAATCACCTAAGTTCATAAGCTCATAGATTTAGAAGGGAGCTTGAAAGTCACCTAATCCAACCCCCTCATTTTATAGATGAGGAAACTGAGGCCCAGAAAGTTGAAGTGACTTGACTTTGGCAAAATTTCATAGATATAAGTTTTAATGATTACTTATAAATGCCATTAATAATCAATTGTCACAGAGGTATATTTCAGTTATTCAGTATCGACAAAACCTCTGGGGGAAGAGACAACCAAATACATTGAGTTGAATCCCTTACTTTTGCTGATAAGGAACATGGAGCTCATTTGCCCAAGGTCACACACTTAATCTGTAGCAGAGTTGGAGCTAACATATTAGCATAATTCTTTAAGAGGCTTTTAGCTAAAATGATAGATTACCCAGCTCCCCCACACCTACTCCAGGAAGAACCTAAAACACACACCAAAGCAAACTGATTAGGAAACATACTATAAGAAACTATATAAAATATTGTTTCCACCTCAAAACTGCACAAAAAGCCAACCAGAAATCCTCCAACAAGAGAAATAGGGGCTACCAACAAGGGCAGGACCAGCAAAGGCAAACAACCCAGCAGCCCCCCAATATAGAAAGTGAAAGTCCACCAATATGTGCAGGCTACACGGCTCCTTGTCAGGAGACAACAAAGGCAGTAGATATGGAAGCCGGGGTGTGTCAGAGCCAGCACTTAGCACTGGTGATTGTCAGCAAATACTACAAATCAGAGTTTGGTTTATTGTTTTGTTTGTGGTCTAGACTTAAGGAAATGATTAATAAAATGTTTATCATGTATATTAAATTTCAAAGTATGTCACACGCAGACTTTTTCAGACCTGGTTGCTAAACATTTAACAGTTTGCTCCTGAAGGTACCAGGGCAACATAGCAGTGCTTAGAAGAGAGCTGTGCTCAGATCAAGGAAGTCCAGGCATTCAGAGACTCTGAAGTGCCAAGCGCTCTGTCCTGAGAGTCCATGGAAGGCCCTGAAATCCAAGTGACACCCAAAATTCCACCTTAGAAGAAAAGAGTAATTCCATAGAAGCTTCAAGTAGAGACCCAAAGGGAAAAAAAATGGATTTTCCACAGGGACTACATAGATCCCTGGAAGAAATGAAGCAAGAAATAAAAAATGAATGGCATCTCTGGTTAAAAGAATTGAAAGGAAAATAAATAGTTTAGAAAATAAAGTGATAAACCTTACCCAAACGACAGAATCACCGAAAACTATAATACATTAATGACTCCATAAGTCATCAAAAAAAAATATTAGAATTGAAAAAAAAACTGGAAAAAATAGAAGAAAATATAAGAGATCTGATAAAAAAATATGACCTTGAAAAGCAACAGAATTTAAGAATCACTTAACCAAACCACTCAACCAAAGCCTGGACACTGTATTTTCAGAAATCATAAATGAAAACTACCCCAATATATTAGAACTGAAAGCAAAGATGGGGAAAAAAATCCACCAATCACTTCTTGAAAGAAATCCCAAAAGGAAAAGTCCCAGGAATGGCATAGCCAAAAATCAGAGCTCCCACAGTGAAGAAAAAAATGCTTTAGGCATCCAGAAAGAAGCAGTTCAAGTTCCAAGAAGCCACAGTCAGGATCATGAGACCCGGAAATGTCTACTATGAATGAGAGGAAATCTTAGAATACAGTATTCCAAAAGGAAAAAGATATAGCCATAGAACCAAGAATAACTTACCCTGAAAAGCTGAGTAGAATCCTACAGGTAGGAGGAAAAATTGATCTTTAATGAAATACTGGACTTCCAAGCATTTCTGAGGAAAATCAGAGTTGAGTAGGAATTTTTAAATACAAACACAAAATTCAAGAGAAATCTAAAAACGTTTCCTTGTCCTCTCAGGACAGAGTACTCAGGACCTCAGAGTTCCTGGGTATCTGGGCTTCCTTTGAGCAATGGAAGAAGCTATATCATGACGTAATGCTAACGTTCTCACAGTGAGGAGAAGGAACAAGTGACCTTTCAGAACCTTTAAAGTATTCCTAACCTGTGAGAATTAAATAGGAAAAAAAAGGCCCTGAATTGCTTCTGTTCTAAGGGTTTGAAGAGGAAAAAGAAAAGAAAAGGAAGGATAAAAGGAGGAGTACATTAGTGTAGAGGAGGAAAAGAGAGTGGAACTTGCTATTTCTTATAACTGGATTGGGTGAGAAGAGTCCCCAAGTATGGAGGAAAGGAGGACATCAGACAAATCTCAATCTAATCTGAAATAGACAAAGGAAGGTTAGAGAGAGAGAGAGAGAGAGAGAGAGAGAGAGAGAGAGAGAGATTTTAGTACAGAAATATATCAGACTTGACAGGGAAGCAAACTGGGTTGGAGGGAGGGAATGAAGGAAGGGGGGCATGTTAAGAGAGAGGACAATACCAGAAAGGGAACACTCACAAGCAAAAGAATCTCCTAGGTCTGGAGAGTAGATTAAAAGGGGGGAATTTTTTTTTTAAGACCTAGAATCTAAAGAGTCATCCATCAACTAGGGGATGGTTAAACAAATTGTGGTATATGAATGTTATGGACTATTATCACACCTTAAAAAATTATAAGAGATAATTTCAGAGAATCCTAGGCTCTCTGTAATATGAATTGATGCAAAGTGAAGCAAGTAGAACCGAGGCAACAATTTCTACAAAGACATGAACCATGTAAAGAAAAATAACTTTGAAAGACTTGAGAACTTTAATCAACGCAGAGGCTACCTTGTCTCCACCGGACCTGTGGTGAGGAGTTAGCCATCTCCTGGGAGAAAAGTGATAGACTCAAAGTGAAAAGAGAAACATTTTTGGACCTGGTCATTGTGTGCCTCCATTCTGCTTGACTTCATTTATTTGTTACAAGGCTGTTGGTGGTGGAGGGGTCAGGGTTCTCCTCTCATTTTTAATGGGAGGCTGGGGAGAGAGACACATGAGACTGCATGGGTGGTTAGTAATACTGAAGCCTAAAAAAAGATGGCCATTGAAACATTTTCTTCTTGAAATACACAGAAGGGAACAGAAGGAAGTTTAGAAGGAAGCCCAGATAAGCAGGATAGTTTTGAAAGTAATATGGAATTTATTTTATTAAATTATTATTTAAAAAAGGCAAGCATTATGAAATGGAGATTCACAGTTTCATACACAATCCTTTTGAGGAAAGGAAATGAGAATGTGGGTAAGTTCAGAATCAAAACAAGAAAGAAAAAAAAGAAAATAGTGTTTTACGATTTGCACCGTATTTTATACACATTATTGCACTTGAGCCTCACAACAGTCCCATAAAGTGGGACCTATAGAAATTAATCTTATTATTTTATAGATATGGAAACTGAGTCCCAGAAAGGTTAAATGATTTCTCTATTGTCACAGAGTTGGTATCAGGAACAGGATTTGAATCTTGGCCTTGTGGCCGAAGTCTAGCATTCTCTCCACTATTTGTGCCCCCAGCCCAGTATCAGTCAACAAGCATTTATTAAGCCCTTCCTACAAGCCAGGCGTGGTGCTGAGTACTGAGGATACCAGGAAAGGCAAGAATTATTCCTTATTACTTGGCTAGTGTCCTTGCCCTTCCCTCAAGCTCTGCCTCTCAGCATGAAATTGCTAAATACTAATAAATATTTAATAAATGCTTGGTTTAAAAGAATTAAGATTTGGCTTTAGCAACTGACCTAATTTGATGTTTAAATTATCTCTCTTTGACTGGATATCTTCAACAATTACCATTAAAAAATGACCTTATTTTCCTTAAAATGGACCAAGAAAAGCATTCACCCGCATTGGCTCATCAGGAAAACCAGGTTTGCTAGGCCGATCCTGTCTCCGACTTCTCAAGAGTTGCTTAGCTTGTTTTTCTATCAGTATTGGGGAAGAATCTAAAGGGGTGGGGGAGAGGAGAGAAGAGAAGAGATGCCGATATTAAGGTTAACAAGAAGTTGATTGTTTAACTCACCATGCAACAGCAAAATATTTGCAAGTGTGATTTGGGTTAACACACAAGAGTGTTCTTTCTTTGAAGGCTCCATCCCAAGAGAGTGCATTCCAGGAGGTTTGGAATGGAATTTTGAATATTTTAAAATATATTTGTGATGACAATAAAGGAGATCAGATCATCTGAAAAAAAATAATGCAAAATATCTTCCTTCTATTTTGCAAATGGTCCACTCCATTAAAAACTATCTGTTCATTTAGAAAGTTTACATTTTCAAAAATATACAACATTACTTCCATGTCCTGTTTAAACTTTCTGATGACTTGAGTGTCATTTCTTAAAAATATAAAAATAATATTTTATGCACCAACTCTAAGCTAGAGATCAAGACTAAATGCTATTATATTTTTATTGGGAGATGTTCAGTAATGAGAAAACCACAGGCAATTTAAATATTCCCACATAAAAGGGGTCTATCTAATGAAGCAACATCTATCACTACTTCTTAAAAATGATTACTCAATATAGTAAAACATTGATAATGTTTAAAAAAATAAATAAAAATGATTACTCACAATATTGATTTAAAGTCAAAGCAGCTTAGTCTATCTCCAATGATGCTAACAAGGGATTCTAGAAATCTGTTGTAAAAGACTGCCAAAATGTTGGCTTTATTCTCTCCAAAGTGCTGTTTTGAAGTCAGAATATCAAAGATACCATTAACGGTCTCATCTTAGAAATAAATAGTTGCTGTGATTTTTCATAGATTAATCTCCTACCTGAAAAGATGGTCAGGGTGAAGAGAAAGAGGAACAGGGTCAGTAACTTCTTCATTTTGACCTCTCTCTCCCTCTCTCCCTTCTCAAGTGAGCTTCTAGCACTGAGGTGCCACCCCCTACTTGAAGGAAGCTGCACCAGGCACAGATGTTTGTTTTTACGTTGCCCAATGGGACCACATGGCATGATTTTAAGCCATCTGGTCATGAGTTTTCAGGATGGTTCTGATTAATAGCTCAACTATTTCCTTCCCAGTTCCTTTAAAATTTTATCCTGAAATATTAGTCTCTAATAGTCTCAGTCCTAATAATCTTGACTTTCTGATATGTATAAATGAGGCAGCATGGCCAAGTGCATAAAATACCAGCCCTAGACTTCTACTTAGGAGAACTGCATTCAAATCCTACCTTAGAAACTTACTAGCAATGTGATCATGAACAAGTCCTTTAAACTTCCAAATCCTCAGTTTCCTCATTTGCAAAGTGAAGGCAAATATAAAATACTTACATCAAGAGATTTCATGACATAATGTAATCATGAAAACCCTGTTCTGCCTGAGACACATAATTGCTGGATGACCTTCAGCAAGTAAATTAATCTCTCAGAGTCCCAAGCAACCCTTTAAGATTATAAATTGCAGAGAAGTTGTTGATCTGCATAAGTAAAGGGAATTTCCTCATCCAGGAATACCCTACATTCAATGAACTCACACATCCAGACCAACAAAATAATACCTGTGCTATCTAACTAGAATGGAGTTTCTCTCCTATCAGGGTCAAAGTAAGGCTTGTAGCCCCAAGCCAAAACACACCACTTTAAATATAAGTAGTTTTGAGGCAGCTAGGTGGTGTGGTGGTTAAAGCACTAGCCCTAGAGTCAGGAGAACCTGAGTTCAAATGTAGCCTCAGATACTTAGAAGTTGTGTGACCTGGGCAAGGCACCTGATCCCAAGTGAAAACAACAAAAAAGGTAGGTAGTTTTGAAAATATGAAAATGTAAGTTATTATGAAATTTCTTTTTCACATTATTCATAAGTTACACTTTAAAACTATTTGTGTGGGTTATTAACATTTTGTTGAGGCATGTATCTTTTTGAGGAATGTTGGATAATAACATACATAATGGATTCAATATCTGTTATGATCACCATCAAGAACTTGTTCATGGTTTTTTTTGAGGCAATCAGAGATAAGTGATTTGCCTAGGGTCACACAGCTAGTAAGTGTCTCAGACCAAATTTGAACTACCATCATCCTGACTCCAGGGCCAGTGATCTATCTGCTGTGCCACTGTGCTATCCCAAGAACGTTTTAAAAATATTTCAAACAAAGCCAATGCAATCAACATTAGAAAGGATGCAGAAAGCTGGGAAATAATTTTTATGATCAGTAGCTCTGATAAAGGCCTCATTTCTAAAATATAAAGAGAACTGAGTCAAATTTATAAGAATACAAGTCATTTCCCAATTGATAAAGGGTCAAAGGATATGAACAGGCAGTTTTCAGAGGAAGAAATTAAAGTTATCTATAGTCATATGAAAAAAATGCTGTAAATCACTATTGATTAGAGAAATGAAAATCAAAACAACTCTGAAATACCACATCACACCTATCAGATTGGTTAGAACACGACAAAACAGAAAAAAACTATAATGTTGAAGATGTGGAAAAATTGGAACACTAATTGTTTTTCCTCCATTGTTGGTGGAATTGTGCACTGATCCAACCATTCTGGAGAACAATTTGAAACCGTGCCCAAAGGGCTATAAAACTGTGCATAACCTTTGATCCAGCAATAGCCCAAAGAGATCATAAAAATAGGAAAAAGACCTACATGTACAAAAATATTTATAGCAACTCTTTTTGTGGTGCCAACAACTGGAAATTGAGGGGATGCCTATTAATTAAGAAATGACTGAACAAGTTGTGGTACATGAATATAATGGAATACCACTGTGCTATGAGAAATAATGAGCAGGTTGACTTCAGAAAAACCTGGAAAGATTTATATGAGCTGATGGTGAGTGAAGTGAGTGGAATCAGAGAACACTGTCCATGGTAATAGCAACATTGTGAAAAAGGCAACTTTGGTAGGCTTAGCTCTTCTCATCAAGGCAATAACCTAAGACAACTGCAAAACACTCATGATGGAAAATGCTATCCACACTCAGAGAAAGAACTATGGACTCTGAATGCAGATCAAAGCATACTATTTGCTCTTTCTGTTTGCTTCTTTTTTCTCATAGTTCTTCCCATTGGTTCTAATTCTTCTTTACAACATGACTAATGCGAAAATATGTTTAATATGCATAAATGTGTAGAGCCTATATCAGACTGCATGCAGCCTTGGATGGAGGGAGAGCAGGGAAGAGGAGAAAATTTGGAACTCAAAATCTTATGGAAGTGAATGTTAAAAACTAAAAATAATTAATATTTTTTAAAAATTCAATAAGCTCATTTAGTCCTTTTCAAATCTAATCAACTTTAAAAGAATTATCAAATGCCCATTATAGACAGAAACTGTGGCACAGTAGAAAGAGGGATATTTGGGGTCAGGAAGACCTAAATTTAAGTCCTTCCACTTGATACACATAGTAGCTAAACCAATAGAATGAAAACTCCCTGAGGACAGGGACCATTTTTATTTTGTCTTTTGCCTCCTCACTACCTATCACAGTTCCTTGGCATGTAGTAGTCATTTAATGAATGTTTGTTGAATAACTGTTTTACTGTAGACAAAATACTCAATCTATCATCATCCCCAGGCAATTTTCTAAGACAAGTTATAGGTGAGTTGTTCAACTGAAGAAATGGAAGGAGCTTAGCCATTGGGAGTTTCCTATACTGATCTAAATTTAAAAAATAAAGGTTATTAAATGAGTCAAACTGCTGAATTACTGATTTCTAGGACATCCAGGAAATATATTTTTGAGGTGTTACAATAAAAGGATAATTTTTCTTAACAAATTCTACTAAGTAACACTACCTAGTGGTGAGAGGGAAGTGTGAGGCATAGCCATTGTCCAATAATTCCTCCTTCTTTCCAGAACTATATCCAGAAATTTTGGAACCTGGCGGAAAAAGCACGAAAAAAGCCCTTTGATCAACTTTGTAATTGATGGAATGAAAATGATATATAAATATACATACATGGATATATATTAAAAACAAATTCAGTTGAGCACTTAAAAGGTAATTAATTAATCTAATTGTTCATAGGTAGGTGTTACTAGCAATATCAAAGACTGATAGCTTCCTATTTTAATTATTCTTGCCATAGAGGCTGTATGGAATACATCTTGGAATCATGAAGACCTCAGTTCAACTGTTCCCTCTACCCGTGGGTAAGTCACTTAATTTCTTATTGCCTCCCCCACCTAGGTTACTCTCTAAGACTATGAGTAAT
Source organism: Bettongia penicillata ogilbyi (assembly GCA_023548195.1). Taxonomy (NCBI): domain Eukaryota; kingdom Metazoa; phylum Chordata; class Mammalia; order Diprotodontia; family Potoroidae; genus Bettongia; species Bettongia penicillata. The sequence goes on from JAJHZJ010000413.1 coordinate 4,416,044, forward strand.
AGAGGAGTTGCTCTTTGCATGAGTGGAAGTGATGGGGTGATAGGAACTGGACCCCAAAAGGTGATGACCATGTCTCTGGAAGCACCCCTAATCTCAGTAAGGCCCTGTGAGAAAATTCTTTCTCCTTGTTACAGGCACAAGGTGACCCTGTAATTCCTCAGATAAACACTATCAGTGCAGGGATAGGGTCCCTGACCAAAGACTATACTCTGGCAACCCTTCTATCTTCTCCCCTGTGTCTACTGACTCCCTGGATTTTCCCAGCACCCAGCAGCCAGCACCCAGACTACTTGCTTTTGCTGAATACTCTCTGATCCATACTTGGCATTCTTTTCACTGGCTTTTTTCTATATAAACTTTAGCGTCATCCTCATTAACCTGCAAGTTCCCTAAGGAACTTTGCCTGCTTCTCTTGGGGTCACAATAAACTTTGCCATTTGACTGGAAGATGGCTTTAGTATGTGAATTCATTCCAGGTGACATTTTCAAGTACCCTGATATTTTGGGGGTCCCAGCACCCCTAAACCATGTCAGCACCCCTAAACCTCATCAGAAGAAGTTTGTACGCAATGGAGTTTCCCACATCAATAAAATCACAGGTATGGACAACACAAACAAAAACAAAAAACAAAAAGAAAACTAAGGTGCTAACTTCATTGTAGGTAACTAAGAATGGAGCTAGGTGGCATTGTGGATAGAGCATAGGGCCTGGAGCAAGGAAAACCTGAATTCAAACCCTATCTCAGATACCTAGCTGCGTGACTCTGGGCAAGTCACATACTCTCCTTTGCCTCAGTTTCCTTAACTGTAAGGAAACCTCACAGAGTTTTTGTGGGGATCAAATGAAATATTTGTAAAGTACTTATTATGATGCCTGCCATGTAGGAGGTGCTATAGAAATACTTATTCCCTACCCCGCTTCTCTGCTGAAAGAGTGCATGTGTTAGATTTTTTGCACATTCCTTAGTTAAAGTTCTGTTTTTCTCCTCACAGGACCAATCAAGAGAACAGTCATTCTTCTGAAGCCAGGATACACAACCAATTTTGGTTTCCTAAAATAAGTCTCTTGCCATCAGTTACATAAGCAAGGAGCATTTTTCCAATGCAATCCAAAAGCCACACAGTACTGTCCCTTTCTTTAAAAGAATTCTTAACTCCCATAAAAGTTGTCAAGATCAAGTCTACCTGCTTCAGAGATGACATTGGAATACAGTCATCCTCATAAACATCATTCTCTGAGTAACAGAAGAAGGCAATTGCTAGCTCACATAATAACCTAGTGATCGAGATGGTTGGGGAGAAAAAGAGTAGTGATGGCAAATGTGGCAACAATCCAATGCAAATTTTGAGGGCCAAAGAAAATGTTTTCAAACTAAAGATTTTTTTGAAAAACTAAATGGAAAATTATTAAATCTTTCCACTTCTTTAATCAAGTAAGTTACTGTATATATTTGGTAATTTATAAAGTAAATTTAATCAATATGCATTTATTCAGTGTCTGTTATGTCTGTGCTAACTTTTGGATGTCAATAGACAAAAAAAAAATGTAAAAGTATCTGCCCTCAAGAAGCTTACTTTTTTCCAGGGGAGATATGTTCCCACAGAAGTATATACAAAAATATATGTAATCTCTCCTGTCCCTTTGAACTGTTACTATCACACAAGGGGCTTTGACTTGAATCAAATGGACTGAGTTCCTTTGGAGGGGGACTTAACCCTAATTAGGGGTTTGGATGTTAGGCTTGTTTCTGTTCCCCTGATTCATTGCTGTCACCCCAAAGCAACTCATAACTTAGAAGTCGTGGGTCCCCCCAAAAAGTGGGAACTTCCCAAAATGGGGTCCCTCCTAGGAAAGGTACTCATTGTTCATGATAAGGATCAATATAATAGAAAAACAGTTTATTTCTTCTGCCACTAAAAATGTTTAAAATACAAAAAGCTAATAAGCACATATTGATGAATACAAAGAAAAAAATGTTTTATCATCAACAGTAAACTTGAACTTTACTTCTTACAGTATTTTTGTTGTTTTTAGAGGAATTTGCCCACCATTATAGGCATGGGAAGAACATAGATGCCAAGAACATAGATGGAAGAACATAGAAGCCAATATGCCCCACCCACTCTATAACACCATCGGTTATGGTATTTTTCATCATTGACTTCTCCTTTCCGCCTGTCCTGAGGCGGCACTGGAGTGAGATTCAGAAGAACTGCATTTATGCCCTGGCTCCATTACTCCCCACCAGTCCAATGATCTTGGGCAAGTCCCTCCTATTAGACTACATACATGCTCAAGTCTCATCCCCCATTTCTCAGCCCTTAGTTCTTTGTTCCATCTCCTTCCACTGTTCACTAGCTTTCATAAGAGAAATCTAAACTTGCCTCCTCTGATTCCTCCAGTTACCCTTTTATACACCAACCCTTTGTAAGATGGCTTATTTCCATCATCCTATGGAGACAACTCCCTCAAAGATTATAATGATGCTCTACTAATCAGATTATAGGATCATAAAGTTAGAGTTGTAAGGTACATTAGAGGCCATCAAGTCCAACCCTCCCCTCACTTTATAAATAAGGCAACTGAGGCAAGAGAAATGACTTGCCCAGGGTCACGTAGCTAGTAAGGGTCTAAGGCATGATGAGGAAGATAAACTCACATTATCCTGACTCCTGTAACACCAATGTGATACCCATAAGCAGCCATTATGATTATGCATGTGTATTTGCAGGGTAAGTTCACAAAATATAATAAACTCTCTTCCTCAAAGGAAAAACCAAAATATTCATTTGGGACATCATTAGAATGCCGGGAGGTATGATTTAACAGAGTACTTATCACTAATCCAGGGAGCACCAACATCTTAAACCTTCTTTCTGTCAGGCCTCCCCACAAAAACAAGTTCCCCTAGACAAATTCCTCCCTCCACCTCCTCACAGCTTGCTTCCCTCTCTCTGCTCTACCTGCTCTCACCCTCCAACTGTGCTCTATGTCTCTCTCTGCCTCTCTGTCTGTTTCTCTGTGTCTGTGTCTGTGTCTGTCTGTCTGTCTCTCTCTCTCTCTTTCCTCTCCTTGGGCAAGCTCCTCCCAGTCTGAGCTCCAAGTGAGCCAGGCTCCATGTGATTACAAGCTCCATGTGTTAGGCCTATTAACGGATGGAGAAGATCTTCCTATTCTATCACCATTACAAATCCAGTCTCTACTCTTGATCCATTGAACCACCTAGCTACTTTATTATTGTGTTTGTCCTTGAAGATGACCATGACATCAAGATGATGAGGTGACTTGCAGTTGACTTTGATTTGAGGAGGGAGGGCTGTGCAAGGTCATCAACCTCACTTTCTTCTCCTGAGCCATCTGGGTCCAGTGGCCTGATATTTATCAGGAGGACTGGAGATGACCCAGGATGTAATGTGAGACCCTGACCCTTTCAGGCTAAGGTGTTATAATATTCTCACTTTGAGTGAGATACACCCATTCAATGAATAGGCTTCTTTAAGTAGCTGCTCAAGGGATGGCCCCTTTAATAAAAAAAAAAATCAAACTGGGAGAAGACCCTCAGGGTTCCTAGGTAAAAGAGAAACAATAGACTTTTTCTTACCCTTCTTCTGTATCTGCTGCATTTAACCTTATTAACCACTCTCTCCTTCCCAAAAATTTTCCCTTTGTCTTCCCTTACTTCACTCCTTACTTCAAGAAATGCTCTTCTGTCTTCTTTAATGGCTCCTCTTGCTTCTCCCATCCTCTAAAAAAGATAATTCACTTTTATTTATACTTAGATATGGGTATATAGATGTATGTGTATAAATGCTATAGAAATAGATATTGAATTGCTAATTAATTTTTGGAATAAGGGAATATTACCACAAGGAGGTGCCTCTGGGTTACGTGGGGGACAGGCATGCTAGGTTCTTTGTATACTCACCAGAAAAGACCATGAGATGGCAGCACATGGGGAGTAAGTCATTAATCACTCTTTAATAAGGCACAGAAAGTACTATGGCAAACAGTACATAAAGTACAAAGACAAATGGAATGGAGTGGGGAGAAGGTTCAGAGAGAAACAACATGGGGATGGGGTGGTAGAAGAAGGCAGGCATCATGGGAAAGAGAATAGGAAAGGAAAGAGGCACAGAGAGTCACTTATGCAATTATGGGATTGGAGTTGGGAGCATTCAGCATGGACCCTTAGGAAATGGATGGGTACTTGGGAAGCAGGAGTTTGATGTCTCATTTGTATAGGGTTTTGGTGGAGGACAGACTAGCTCTTATCCATGCTGCCTTGGGCTAAATTCAAAAACATATTCACATGGGGTTGGGGGTGGAGCAGCAGGTCTTGGGTCACTTTAGGCCCATAGCCTTGGGGGAAGGGAGTGTGAAAAAATAAAACATATTCACATCCTGTCAAAGTTATCAGCAGCATCTAGTGCTCTGTTGGTCTTACCGCAGATGTTTGGAGCTTATCTGAGGCTTACAGACCATGGACCGTTAGCAAAACCAAAAGATTCTTAAAGTAAGACCTAGCTGACTTCCCATGATTTAGCATGTAGTCTGAGGATGTGGCTTTTGTTTTATTTTAATTATTTAATTACCTTATCTTATTGTCTGATTTCTTAATTATATTACAGATTGTTATCTATTATAATTTATTAATAATAATTACTAATTTAATTATTTTGTTTTAATTTATGAGATAATTTGGAAATAACCATCACCCTCCCTTTATCAGCTAGCTGGTAAAGTTGATGGAGTCAGGAAGACTTATCTTTATGAGTTCAAATCTGGCCTCAGACACTCACTAGTTGGGTGACCCTGGGCAAGTCATTTAATCCTGTTTGCCTCAGTTTCCTCATTTGTAAAATGAGCTGGAGAATGAAACAGCAAAGCACTCCAATATCTCTGCCAAGAAAAGTACAAATGGGGTCACAAAGAGTTGAACATGACTGAAAGACAATTGAACAATAACAACCAATCTCCTAGGGAACTGAGAGGATAATCCATTCAGAAGATATATAGTATTTATTTCCATTCACTGTATTTGTCTCCATGGTGCCTAGCCCATAGGAGATATTTAACAAATAAAACCCTTGTTGATTGACCAAATGATTGATTGATTGGGGGAAGTAAAGTGAGTCTAATAGATTATTTGAGATATTTGATGTTTCCTGTATTTGTTCATGAATGTCTCTGAGTTCTTTACATCTTTAAGCATTTTTCTTGTAGGGGTGAAATAAAATTTATTCTACACCTGTATTGTATGTTGAGTACCTTTATGGGAGGGGACCCTGTTACCCCTACTTTGAGAGGAAACCCTAAACATAATCTATATGTTAGCTTTGTTTGAGAGATCTCACTAGTTATGAGGGGAGGAGAGAGACAGAAAGAGCTAGTGAGAGAGGAACCTGACCCCCTGATGGGAATGCAAACTGGGTCTGTGGGAACCTTACAGGGGCATTCTGGGTCAATAATTGCATTGTTTCTCACAGATTCTCAATGATCTCATTTGGAGTTAGTGCCTTTCCATTTTCCTCTCCAGCTCCTTTTATAGATGAGGAAACTCAGACAAACAGGGTTAACTCAGACTTGCCCAGGGTCACATAGCTAGTAAGTGTCTGAGTTCAGATTTGAACTCAGAAAGATGAGTCTTCCTGACTTCAGGCCCAGCACTCTAATCACTGTGCCACCTAGCCATGCATTGTGCTTGGAGGAAAGGAATAATGTGGAGATAAGGAAAGACAGCATTTATCAACCCCTCCACCTACCTCTTACACTGTCTATCTTCATTAATGAAAGACAACATAACCGAGCAGGCAAAGAGTCAGCCTTGGAATCAGGAAGACATAGATTCAAGTCTTTTAATACTTACTGGTTGTGTGACTTTAAACTCTCAATGCCCCAGGCAACACCATAAGTTACAGAGCAAGTGTCTACCTGCTCTACCTAGAGGTAGTTTTCTATACCAACGAAATCACAAGTCCAGTACAAGTCTTCCATCTCCCCCTTTAACTGATTGTTAGGCAGCGACTGAATGAGTCACAAAGAACCTTCATTACAGATGCCCTCAATGTGAGGGAAGGTTTTTCTCAGATTTTATAGAGATGAGAAAGTAGTCATGTGGTCAGAAGCTATTGCTACTCTTTCAATTGCCTTTTTTTATTGTGATAACATCTGTGATTTTTTCTAAATACTTGGTATATTCCTCACTTTCAGACAGGTTAAGAACATCGACACCTCAACAACCTCCAAATTGTGTCATCCTCAGCATGGCTCTCCTCTGCAAATAACTGTTCTGATCCAGAGGCCCTTCTCATCTTGGTTTTTATTAGTGCCATTCCTGTTTTCTCCAATAACACTTTGGGGACTGTAATATTAAAATTCAACTGTAGTGGCCCCACTGTCATTGATGGGGGAAAAAAGTTTGTTGAAATCTAAATAGACATTTCCGTGCTCCTCCAGTTAAATGTACTCAGGATGATCTATCTTGAGACTGTTGCTAAGCTTTCCATAAATATTTTTCTATCCACTACTTCCCACTGTTTTATGCGGTGATATTGCTCATAACCTTCCACCATCATCCTCGCTAAGTTTTTAAAAGCATATATGCATTCTAAGTCAGTGTTGACCTTGACTATCATATCTCCCTTTTTAGCAAGGAGATCATAAGCATTAACTAAGCTCTTCCAGCCTCTTCACCATGGTGAATTATAAATGAAGGATCATACTTCTGAGAAAAGGATCATTAAAAAAAAAGATGGTCTATGTAGGTATGTGTTCTTTTTATCCATTTTCCCCTTTTCACTGTCAATAGCTTGTATATGTAAATCACATCTCATTGTTATTCATATTTATCAGATCATATTTTTATTCTTCTATTTTGGTAATGATTTTGAGCTTGGCTCTAACAAGTTAATGGTCTAATTATACACAGATAACAATGATTTGTATGTGACTTCCATGTCAATAACAAATCATTTCCTGTTCTTTAAAATGTAGTTAATTTCTTATTTATGATTTCATTCAGGATTCACAATGTCCAGTTCCCCACTCTCTTCTTGAAAAAATGTATTCATGGTATATGGTAATGAAGCTTCTAAGGAGTTTGCAACCTTCAGGATCTTCTAAGCTTCTTAATACCGAACCATCTTTTCCAGCACAATTTTTGCCATCCTTCCTCTCTCCTTTGAAGTCACTAAGTATTAAAGTAAATTAAAACGGGCTTCAGTCAGCCACTCAGTCTGTCAGTTAACATTTATTAAACACCTACAATGTGCCAGGCACTGTGCTTAGCACTGAGGATTCAAAGAAAGGCAAAAGATATTCCCTGCCCTGACAGAGTTTATAATCTGATGGGGGAGACAACATGCAGACAACCATGTACAAACAAGCTACATACAAGATGAATAGGAAGGAATACAGAGAGTGAAGACATCCAAATTGTGAGAAAGGGGTATTTTAGCCAGGACTTGAAGGAAGCTAGGAGGCAGCATTCCAGACAGAGCCATTCTGGGAGTTAGCCAATCAGAAAGACTCCAGCAAGGTTCTAAACAAAGTACAAGGGAAGAAGAAGAAAAATGGAAGGAGTGATGATGCTCGCAACTGGAAGAAGAAATAATGATAAAGGAAACAAAATAGATTTAACTTGAAGTTAGAAGGTCTTATCAAATTCTTCAAGAAATTCTCTATTTCCTCATTCTCTGCAACAGAAGGGAGGCCAGGGTGGGAGAGGACTGTGGGCAGTGTTAAGAGCACTGGATTTAGAGATGAAGGACTTGCATTCAAAGACTAGCTCTGGCATTTAATATCTGCATGAGGACCTTGTATGAGTCATGCATTCTCTTCAGGTTGTGGTTTTCTCACCTATAAAATAAGCAGTTGGACTAGACAGCCTCAAAGGACCCTTTCATCTCTAGATCTATGTGTGACCCTAAGTTTATGTATAAGGAATTTTCTCTGAGAGACCTGTTTGTGTGATCTATGTGTGACCCTAAGTTTATGTATAAGGAATTTTCTCTCAAGAGACCTGTTTTCAGGAGCTCCTCATGACATATCAGGGAAGTATCACAAAATGATGTCTTGTTACCTCTGAATGCATAATTAAAAACAATTCTTCTCTCTCTTTTCATTTGTCTCTCCCAGGAGAAACCGTGGGCTGTCCTGTAAATAGCTTGTTCATAGAGTTCTTTGCATCTTGTCTACCCGCTTTAGACTGTGAGCTTCCTTGAAAGCAGGGACTGTCATTTGCCTTTCTTTATATCTGAAATGCTTAACACAGAGCCTGGGACAGAGTAGGAGCTTAATAAATATTTACTGAATGACTGATCATCCTTCTATTTAGCTGTAACTTCTGGCTTCTGGCTTCCTTTATAGCATGAATGTCAAGACTGATATAATTCCATTCTTCCAGTAGTAGGTTGATTCATTGGAATACTGAAGTAAATACAGATAGATTGATCACACATTTAGAACTCCAACAACTAAGTGAATGTATATAGATCACCTAAAAAATAAATGATCTTTCATACCTCTCCTTACTTTTCCATGACTCTTCCAAGACTAAGGACCACTTTACATTGTTCTTTGTTTCACGGATTTCCTTAGGCAAAGAATTCATTACCTAGTGACCAACCTCCTAATGATAAACTAATCTTCATTGAGTTAAACTAGTTTATGTATAATCTATTGGCAGGACCCTACTCAGAAGCTTCCCCAGATTGGTAAAATCTGCCAGGGTTTATGGTCTACTGGATAAGCTGTTGGAAATCCAAGTTTACCTCCACATTATGATAACACTTTAAGTAAGAGGTGTGTGTGTGTGTGTGTGTGTGTGTGTGTGTGTGGAGGGGGAGGTGTGTGTGTGTGTGGAGGGGGAGGTGTGTGTGTGTGTGTGGAGGGGGAGGTGTGTGTGCGCACACACTCATTGTTTGACAAAGAGGATCTGGCAGAAATGTTTGCAGGATGCCTGTGACTAGAGCAATCTATGACAGGGGCCAGTCAGGGCCACACCAAACAATGGAGTAAACTCTCAATTTGAGATTGTGCAAAGAGAAGGAAATAGAAAGGGGGCAAAGCTAAAATTCAAATTGGACCATTAGTAGATGGGTCCAGAAACCAGAGTTTCTAGAAAAGGATTGGGTCTAACCCTAGCCACCTGATCCAGAGTTGCAATAATTACATTTCTGGGACCTGGAGCCTGTCAAGAAATTGGAAGTGAACACACCAGTAACCTGCCCCGGAGCAACATCAGTAAACAGCATTCGTAGTACAGAGGAGATAGGGCCAAGCAGCATCTGCCCATCCAGGTTTATAGGAAGGAGTAGAATCTGTTCCTATCACCAAGTCCCAATGCAGAAACCAATGTGAGTAAACAGAAGAGAATGCCAAATACAATGAAAAGATATTATGAATTAAAAGAAGCTCAAGTAGTAAATGCAGAAGAAAATAACCCTGCATTAAACTCAAGCAAAGTCTCAGAGGATTTTTTAAAAAATGACTCTCAACAAAGATTTCAAGAATTGCCAGAAAAATCGAAACAAATAAAATTTTTAAATAAAATTAGAACTCTTGAGGGAAAAATTGGAAGTAGAATTAATAACCTTGAATAGAAGATGGAAAATTAGTAGACTCCCTGAAAAAATAGAATGGAGCCAACAGAATTTAATGTCTCCATAAGATAATGAATTTTAAAAGACTGAAGGGGGAAAAAAAAGAAAACAAAGTATTTTATTATCAAAAACAATGGAAAAAAAGGCCAAGAAGACATATTTAAAACTCTGCAGACTTCCTGAAAACTATGATCAAACAATAAACATGGATCCCATATTTCTTCTTTTCTGTTTTCTTTTTTAAACCCTATGTTGCCCATCATGGATGTTCAGTAGCCACTCACAGGCCTGACCCCACTACCAATAAACATGAAAACTTTAACCTGATTCATGTTTCCAACCTGGTTCATTTTGCACCTTTTTAGGAAGCCTGGTGGCTCTTCACTCCCAGACATTCACCATATTGGTGCCAGATCTATCTGTCTCTCCATACTTACTTCAGTATTCCAATGAATCATTCCACTACCCCCAGTCCTGATGTTAAATATTTACCAGCACACCCCAGTATTGCTCTCTAAACACTGCTGGATCTCAGTAGGAGTACAATAAAAGAAATTGGAGTTATCATCAGATTGAAGGGTTGCTGAATGAAAGTTAATAATAACTGACATTTATACAGCAACTTAAAGTGTGCAAAGGACTTTACATCCATTATCTCATTTGAGTCCGCAGATACCCCTTGCCTACTACCTCCATCTCTCACATCATCCTGAAGGTATCTATAGCCTGCCTGGGCCCACATAAGGCTCAGACTCAATCTTATTACAACAGGTAAGTCCTAGAACATCATTAAAACTGTAAAGTAGAGAAAGTATGTTAAATGTTCCTGGCCTCCTCTCCAATTCCTCATGAAAGACCACAGGGAAAGACTTGAAAAAAATAGTTCAACGTTGCCAGTGACCACAGAGACTTAAAATATTCTCTCTCTCAGGGATATTTGCATCGTAAGAAGCAAAAACTTAAACACAGAGACAGTTTAGGGTAATAGGAAAATCCTGGATATGGCATTGGGGGATCTGATTAAAGTCCTAGATCTTCCAAATCTTTGTGATTTGAGACAAGTCACTAGACACTTATAGCTGTTTGAGCCTGGGCAAGTCAGTTAACCTTGTTCGCCTCAGTTTCCTCATGTGTAAAATGAGCTGGAGAAGGAAATGGCAAACCACTCCAGTATCTTTCCCAAGAAAACTCCAAATGGGGTCACAAAGAGTCAGAAGTGACTAGAACAATGGACAACAGGAGAAAAAATAGAAAGTTCTAGTAAGTTCGTGTAGTATTTGTAAGGAACTAGATAACCTCTAAAGTCCTTTGCAAGCCCTAAATCTGTAGGCCAAAGAAATGATCTCTAGTGGGAAAATATCTTGCATCCCTAAGCCAAGAAGGAAAGCATTTTTGGAGGGGAAAGGGGAATCTTGCCACTTCTGAGGTCAGCTGCCACTTAATACATTATTCAGAAGCAACTGGTAGCATCGCTCATATTGCAGTTTTAAAGTAATGAGCCCGAGCCTGGGAGCCACACTCGACTGCCAGTCTTATCACTGCCAAATCACAAGCTCATTCTTTACAGAATAGATTGAGAGGTGGGATTTGATAGCTAGTATTTCCAAATCTGAAGAATTGTGATCAGGGTGGATAATGGAGTTTTCCTATAAACATGTGTCTTAGGTTTTGATGTTGCTCTTCGGTTGCTTTTTCAGTCATGTCCAACTCTCCATGACCACACTGGGGGGTTTTTTGGCAAAGATACTGGAGTGGTTTGCCATTTCCTTCTCCAGATCATTTTACAGATGGGGAAACCAAGGCAAACAGGGTTAGTGACTTGCTCAGAGTCACATAGCTAATAAGTGACTGAGGCCAAATTTGAACTCAGGAAAATGTCTTCCTGACTCCAGGCCCAGCACTCTATCCGCTGTCCCACTTAGCTGCTATCCTTGGTTTTAAAGGGAAATAAAATCTTGCTTCTCCCAAACTTATAAGTCATTCCTGACCTTCTCATATTTTACAGAAAAAAAAGAGTCCTCTCGCCATGAGCTCCTTCTCATTCTACCTCATCCCTTATCACTCAAGAGCCTTCTGTCACTATTTCCTCCTTCACTCCTGTCTCACATGATGAAGCAGCCTCACTATCAAAGTTAACCCCTCTTTCATTCTATCCTATCTCCTCCAATAGATTGCCCCTTCCTGTCATCCCTCTTCTTTCAATTATTTTCAATTTCCCCCTCTCTACTGGCTTATTTCTTTTTTCTTTCTTTCTCTCCATTTTTCTTTTTCTTTCTTTCCTTTTTTATTTTGAGGCAAACAAGGTTAAGTGACATGCCAAAGGTCACACAGCTAGTAAGTGTCTGATGCTGGATTTGAACTGAGATATTCCTTAGTCCGGGGCTGGTGCTCTCTCCACATTTCTTACTGCTTACAAACATGCCCACATCTCCCCTATCCTCAAAAACTTTACTTGATCCTTCCATCCTCATTATTATCCTCTATCTCTTCTGCCCTTTATAGCCAAATTCCTCTAAATTCTCATCATGACCTCTCTGTAGCCTTTGACACTGTTGATCACTCTATCCTCCTTGATACTCTCTTCTCTCTTGGTTTTTGGCACACCCTCTCTCTTGATTTTCCTTCTACCTGTCCTACTGCTACCACTCTGGTTACAGCCCTCATCACCTTAGACCTAGATTATTGCAGTAGCCTGCTGATGAGTCTATCGGCCTCATATCTCTCCCCACCACAATCTATTCTCTATTCAGCCACTAAAGAGTTTTTCCCAAAATGTAGAGCCAATCCTATCAACCCACTCCACTCAATAAAGTCCAATGATTTCCTATTGTCTCCAGCAGCAAATAAGAAATAAAACTTCTGAGTTTGGCATTCAAAGCCCTTCATAGCCCAGATTCTCCTGCTAGTAAGGGTCTGAGAAGGGATGTGAATCCAGGACTTCTAAGTCCGAGCCCAGGACTCTATCCGAGGAGCCACGCTACTTTGTGTCCCTGCCTTTATTCGTGGTGGTTGCTACAGATACAAAAAAGGAAACACTAACCACAAGAAAAGAAAAGAACTGAGGGGCCGCAGGCCAGAAGTTTCCGCTAGATTACAGGTCTCCTCCTTGGCCCCACCCGAACTCCCCGCCTTCCTAAGTTCCCTCCTCTCCTCTCCCTTCCAGCTCCCATCTGGTCTCCCTAGATTCCGCCCCCACCCTTTTCCCCGGCTTTCCACCGCCCTCCACTCAGGTCCCTTTCCCCGCCTCCTGGGAGGAGCCCCAGGATGTCTGGCCAATGATCGGCTCGCTCCCCACAATCGCCCGGCCCCCGTGAGGCCACTTCCTCTCCTGCGCTCTGAGGCCCACACCGGCCCCGCCCTCGCCTCCGGTTCCGGCTCGGCTTGTCGAGCCCCTCCGGCCCGGCGGGGCCGAGAGGGAGCGGGTGAGGCCGGTAGGAAGCGAGGGCGGGCTAGGCCGAGCTTCTGGTCCCAACAGGTAGGAGGGCCCGAGTTGGTCAGAATCAGGCTTTAGAGCGGGCAAGGTAAAGCCCAATCCCCGCCTCGCTCCCCTGGGGAAACAGGCCCCCCCTCCCTTGGGGAGCCCCCGCCGTTTCCTTCTTGCCCCTGGATCCCCAGAGGCCGGCAGAGAGCCGGTATTTCGATCGTCGATTCGAAGGGGAGGCGTCAGGGTTTGGAAACCCTTGGACCTGGGTTCAGATTCTGGCACGGTCACCTTCTGTGAGACTTTAGAGCTGCGCTCTGGGCCTCAGTTTCCTCATCTACGAAAAGAGAGGGCTTGGGGATGGACCAGTTCAGGAGTTTCCCACCTGGGCTATTCGGGAGAAAGCATGTCCAGGGGATGTGGGGAATATTTTAATAACTAACAATATTACCCTATCGCATTTAATCTATTTTATCTCGTATGCGCATGTGCATGGCAAACCCTAGTCTTTGTTTTCTTTTGCAAAGAATCGGTGAGCTTGGGAAGGTTTTACCTGTGCGTGGTAAACTCTAGGACGCCCTTGGATCATACTCATTTAGAGCTGGGAGGTCATCAGATCGAACCCTCTCTCATCTTACAGATGTGGAAATTGAGACTGGTTATTAAATTATCGGGATATGGAAACGGCTTCTTACGTGCGTAAGGCACTCTCGAACGTTAGCATCCTAGATTGAGAGCTAGAAGGGACCTCAGAGGTCATCAAATCCAACCCTCCTCCTCCCCATTTTACAGGTTTAGAAACTGAGACTGATTATTGAATTAGAGGTACAGGAATGTTTTTTTTTTTCTTATATGCATGATAAACACCAGCATTTCATAGAATCCTGGATTTAGAGCTAGAAGTTCAAACCCCCCACTTTAGAAATGAAGAAGCAGACTGAACATTGAAATAGGGGGCATGAGAAAATTTTTTTTTATTGTTAATATGCTTGGTAAACTCTTGAATTTATTTCGTACTGAATAGAAAGTATAGGAACGTTTACTGAAGGTAAAGGTGTATAGGGATAGAAAAGAAGTTGGGAGCCCCCAGGTTAGATGACTTCTGAGGTCTCTTTCAGCTCTAATGAGGAGGAGGGAGAAGGGGAGGCTGGCATAGACAGCCTGTTCCTCTTCAGTGATCTGTTCACTAAGAGGACAACTCAGGATTCGAGGTTGCTGACTTTATTGGGAAAGGTAGAGCCATAGGTAAGAAGTGATCTCTTGTCTCTGAACAGTGTGATTGGGTTGGGCTAGTTGATATCAAATCCCTTCCAATTCTAAATCCTATGGCACTATGAGAAAGGTTTGCCAAGATAATAGTCAAGAGATACTGAGATGAGAAGAGACTGCTTTTCATGTAGTTTTTACAGGGGCATAAGAGGAGCAGGGTCGAGAGAAGGAGTGCTGAATTGGACCGAAGGTGTTTTTGTGGGGAGCTGCCTTACAGTAACTTCCTTGCCAGGATGTCCTGGCCGGTGCTGGCAGGAGAGCAGTAAAACATATCTCAAAAACAAGATATAGCAAGGTGAAGTATAGGGTGAAAGGGGAGAAGGAAAAAAACTAGCAATTAATCCTTCTGATTTCTTTTTCTTGTTAAACAAGCATAAACCAGAAACATGGAAGGCAATATGCAACCATTTCTCACTCCTTCTACTATGTTTGCTGATAAGAGTTTGATCCTGTGGACTCTCTGCTCAGTGTTGGTGCCTGTGTTGATCACTTTGTGGTGTAGCTTCCAGAGATCCCGGAGGCAGCTTTACCAGAAGGATATTTTCCGCAAGAGCAAACACACCTGGCAGGACACAGACCTTTTCAGCCAACCAACCTACTGCTGTATGTGCTCCCAGCATATCCTCCAGGGGGCCTTTTGTAACTGTTGTGGGTTGTGCACTGGTGAAGACTGCCTCAAGAAAGCAGATCGCCATTTCAACTGCAAAGAGATCATGCTGAGAAGTGATGATATTCACCAGAATGGCATGCATCATCATTGGATCCATGGCAATGTCCCTCTCTGCAGTTACTGTCTGATTTGCAAGCAGCAATGTGGTAACCAGCCCAAGCTCTGCGATTACAGGTATTGCAGTTGGAAGGCACAAGGTTAGGATGATTGCATAATGTCCATGTGGAGGCCTGCTTTGATCCCTGCTAATGTTCCAGGGTTGGGTGCTTTCATAAGCAGGCTAATTAGCATCGCTGGTATGACTCATCTCACCAGCACTGATGATGGACTGCAGTGACAAATAAGGGAACCATTCAGTGAATGTACAGCATGATGTGTCTTATGCTTCCAATCCAGTTCAGCCCTAGAGCGTGAGTTGGGGATGGAGTTAGAAAAATATTAAATATTTTCTCAGGATTGTAAAACTGATTGATTCTTCATTCAGAAGCCTCCTCGTCGCCACATAGAGTACAAAGAATATTCGTATTCTAGGTGACATTCTTAGATAGCACTTTAAAGTTCTTGGGAGTTCCCATGTGGATGTTATTGACAGGCTTATTTACTTACGGAGGCCATAGAAAAATGTTTCTTTTGACAGATGATCTTTAAGTCTGCTTAACAGATTTCACTGTATTTATAATTAGTGGCTTTGACCAAGCAAAAAGACCTTGAAGTGAATTTTATGCGCTAGTACTGGTTAAGCACACTCTTACTCTTCGTTGCCCCTTGGTGTTGGGGTTTCATTTTATGAATACAGTCTGAAAGAAAAGTGAAGGTAATTTACCATTGCTGTCTAAAAGTAACATTGTTGTTAGTTCCTCCTCCTGTGTGTTTTACCAGAAGCAGCAACATTGTTAACACCTTTGTAGTCCAAAGGGTGCTAGCCTAAAAGTCAGGAGAGAGCTGAGTTCAGATCATTCCTCCCATACTTGCGTGACCATGGGCAAGACTCTTGATTCCCTTGAGCCTGAGTTTCCTCCACTAAAAAAAAAATGGCTGTAAAAATTATTTCACCAGATGTTATTAAACAACTCCTCTGAGCTAGGCCCTGCAGATTCAAAGATAAAACTGCAGTAGTAAAGGATCTTCCCCCGTGTTGCATCTTTTGCTCTTGACTTCTCAACCAAGGCATGCTGAGCAGGTTAGAAACATAAGAGAAACTTAGAGGAAAAAAAGGAGAGTGAGCAAGCATCCTTCTCCTGAATATGTGTTTTTTTTATATTCTAAGGTCATGTATGTTCAATGCTTAAACACTGTTTACATATCAGCTCTTATTATTAGAGCGGGTAGGATTTATAAAGAGACAAATTGAGTGTTATGATAAAAAAAAACTTCCTAATGATTAGAGGTATCAAGAAGTGGAAGCAGTCAGTTCTCCCTTACTGGAAGGATGACTGACCACTTGTCTGATATGAGTAGGCAGATTCTTATTCAAATATGATTTGGACTAGATGATCCTTGAAATCCCTTCCTGCTATGAGATTTTGTGAAAGCAGGGACACTGTGTTAAATTCCTAATGCCCTTTTAGGTTTAAATATTCTGTGAGAAGGTCAGTTTATATATGTTACTAGTAAAGGTGACATTCCTATAGTGTCAGACTCTGGATTTGGTTTTGATTTTTATTTCTAAAACCTTCTCTCATGTCCTAGGAGATTTCGCAGACTTGTATACTAGCTTTCAGAGAGGTAGATCTGGACAGTGGCGTGGCCTCTGCCTTTTTGGATTTGGTGTTCTATTTATACTTTATCCTTTTATTCTCATTGATAGCTAGATTAGCTGTGACTTGAAATAGTTTTCATAGCTGCTTGTAGGCGGGCTTTGATTCCAGAGAGATAGGATTAGGCTATAAAGAAGGTAGTCACCAATACAGTGTTTGGCTAGTCCCAGTCTTTGGCTGTGAGCAGAATTAGATAAAAGAGGTTGTCTTGAACAGCTAACAAGCAGCTGATTAGTTTGGTATAAAATAATTAATTTGGGATTCTATATAACAGGTGAATCTAAGGCTCTCACACGGAGGACATTTATTTTTGAATACATAGTAGATTTGTCCCTGGTAAATTTAGGATTCATCTTGAAATCATCTCATTTTTTCCCCTTTTCTAAAGAAATTGATTCTTCACCTATAATTTCTAGAACATTTTTCATCCAATAAAATTAATACAAATTTCTTTTATGTAATTTGGTTGTCTATATTTAATAAGCGGTGGTAAATGATGGTTCCTTTTATCCAGAATTTATTCTTGAAGGTAGCTGAAGCCTAGTTTGCTTCTAGTTAGATTTACTTTCTTCCTTTCTGTGTTTATAGTTCCCTGAGGGAATGTTTAGGTAGATTTAGGTCAGTCAAGAATTTTATGCAGCATTGTAGTCTGCTATGACCATCTATAGGAGTGAGGTGGTTCAGAACAAGAAATAAAGAGGATATTTAGAACCTCTGAATCCAATCCAATTTGGTTCTCAGCTTGATTGTATCTGACCCTTGAGGCAATATTTTCTAATTGCAACAAGTTCCCCAAAATTTTAGGTTAAAAAATAGCTCTAGTAGTATAAATGGTGTTTAACCAAGTGATTCATCATTGCCTTTTTAAATGTTTCTCTGAAGTTAGATGTCCAATTAAGTCTAAGTAAATAAAGAAGTTTACCTTTTGCTAACCTTGAATCTTAGAACCTAAGCTTTTATTAAGTAGATATCATTCCAGGCAGCTAGGTTGCCAGTGTATCCACTGGGATACAAGGATATACTATCCACAAGATTGTCAGGAAGACATCTTCTTGAGTTCAAATCTGGTCTCAGATACTTACTAGCCATGTGACCCAGGACAAGTCACCTAACCCTGTTTGCCTCAGTTTCCTTATCTGTAAGATATGCTGGAGAAGGAAATAGCAAACCACTCCAGTATCTCTGCCAAGAAAACCCCAAATGATCAAAAAGAGTCAGACACAACTGAAAAAACAACTGAACAACAGCAACATGTGCCAGGCACTGTACTAGGTCTAGGGGATGGATACCATCATTCAAAGATGATGAAACTGGGGCCTCAGGAGGCAAAGACAATCAATCAACGGTCATTAGAACCAGGTATTGGGGACACAAAGAAATGGATGAAGGTCACTATTTTCAAGGAGTTTATATGCTCCTGGAGGAGATAGCATGTAGCTATATAGGGATATACAGATGCAATACCAAGTGATTTAGGGAAGGAGGTACTAGGAGCTATCAGGCTTCATGTAAAAAGGTAATGTTTGAGCTGAGTCTTCAAGGAAGTAGGAATTTTTCAGTGCCAAGATGAAGGAAAGTCTCTAGGTATGGGGGATGATCTGTGTAAGGATTTAAACACTGAAGATGGAGTGGTGTGGGAAAGGAACAAAAACAATCCCAACAGAGTGTGAGAATGTAAAATGAGGTAGACAATAAAGATGGGTTGGGAACCCGCTGGAAAGGCCAACCAGGAAACCTGCATTTGATCCTAGAGGCAATCAAGAGCCACTGAAGCTTGAGTAGGGAAGTGACGTGATCAGGCTTAAACCTCACAAAAATCATTTGGAGAGTTTGGTGTATTTGAGGAGGAAGAAACCTGGCCACGGAAAAACCAATTAGGCCATTACCAGAGTCAAGGCAAGAGGTTATATAAAGAGTTTCAGATGAGGAGGTGGATAGTTATGAGAGATGGGAGAATTCAAAAGGCTCGATTGACAGCTGACTAGATAGGTTGGGTGAGTGGGGAGTTGAGTACTGCACCAAAAGTTTTGAATGTGTAACCTGGACAGAATGAGGGAACTTTAGAAGAGGGATGCATTTGAGGGAACAGATCTTATGAGTGATGGTTTGACATGACTATGGAAAGTGTCCAAAAGGCATTTGGTGATATTTGACTAGAGCTAAAGAAAGAGACTAGGATGGAGATAGAGGTCTTAGTGTAGAGATTGTAATTTTTTTTTGGTCACCAGTTACAAAGCTTTCATCATAATAATATAACTTGTATTTAAAGTGTTTTACAAATTCATATTATTTTATCTTCACAATAACCCTGGGGAATAGGTTCTATTTTTAACCTCATTTTATTAGTCAAGGAAACTGAGGCATGCTGAAGTTAAGTTACTTGCCCATGGGTCACACAGCAAGTATCTAAAGATCAAATTTGAACTCAGTTCTAGAAATGGTCGTTAAACACATGAGAACTGATAAAGTTACCAAATTAAAGAGTATGAAAAAGCACAAGACTGGGAGTCAGCCTGAGTTCTAGTCCTATTTCTAACAGTGATTAATTGTGTGACTTTGGCTAAGTCAGCTCTCTTCTCTGGGCCTCAGTTTTCTTATCTGTAAAAAAGGGAGGTTGCAAGTTCTACATTCTAACTTTCTGTAGACCTGTTCTATATTCTTCATCTTAAAAGCCAGTGAATTGAACTTTTAATCTAAGTAAATTTTATTAAGTGCCTCCCATGTGCAAGATACTGATCCAGATGTTTGGGGCACAGAAAACCAGAGTCCCTGCCCTCAAGAAGCATCCATTCAACAAGAAGAGGTAGAACACATACACATACATATAAGTGTAATAGAAGGAAAATTGAGAAGGAGATTGAGGAGTGGGAAGGAATAATCAAGGAAGGATTCCCACACAGGGTGACAGTTGGGCTGACCATTGAAGGAAAATAAGGATTCTAAGAGATGGCATTGAGGTGAGTGTGCATTCCAGCCATCAGGTATGGAACATATAGTAAGGATACACAGAGGTGCAGGATATGGAATGGCAAATTGGGGACTCAGCTAGCAATCCTGTTTTTGCTGAAACAGAAAATGAATGAAAGAGTATGACATGAAATAAGGCTAAAAAGTTAGGAGTCAGATTATGGAGAAGGGGCTTTAAATGTCAGGCTAAGAAGATTGCATCTCCTCTAAACAATAGGGAGCCCTTAAAGAGTTTCAGGCAGAGTTGATCATCCTGTGCCTTAGGCAGGTTATTTTGGCAGCAGTGTGGAGTATGGAATTGGAGAGGCAAAAGATTTGAAGTAGGGAATCCCATTATAGTAACCCCATAGAAACTGTGAGGGTGTGAACAAAGATGATATCTGTGTCAGTGGATAAAGTAGAATCAATACAGCTTGGCGGCCGACTTGGATTGGGTGAGAAAGACAAAGTCAGAGGCTGCAAACGTGGTCAGTGGGAAGATGGTGCCCTCAAGTTTGGTGGTAGATAAGATTTAAGGCTTGGGTAATCAGTTTTGTTCTAGATATATTGAATTACCTACAGGACATCTAGGAGGAAACGTTTCTGCAACCACAGATAATCAGCAATGTTCTGTTGTGGGTTTTTTAATACACTTTTCATTGGTATATTTAACTTTTACGTTACCTAAATCTTCTTTTGTGTCCCTCCTTATTCCCCCTTCCAGAGTCATCTCATAAAACAGAGAATACATATTTTTAAAAGATAAAAAGGAAGAAGAGAAAATATAATCACCAAACTGAGTAATCAAAAGTGTCTGACAATACACACAGAGATTGTTTTCTTGGTTCTGTTCATTTATATTCTGCTCAGCATCAGTTGAAATAAATCTTTCCATGACTCTTTTAAGTGAAACCTTTGGATTATATGCCTCATAGTGAAGTCATAGACATTTTAACCACTTTATTTGTATAATTCCAAATTTATTCTAAGTATTTCTAAGGGGAAAAAAATGAAGTTGCCTTTGACTTTCAGCTTATTTTTTTCTGCCTTTAAATTGATAGAAAAGATTGCCTTTCACTGTCCTAAAAAGTGATTTTAATTGATATCCTTTTTTGGTTTGGCCTCAGTTTTGTATTTGTTTACAATTAGAATGTTTTTTAACATTTCCTTTAACAGCATTTACTTCTGAAGCAAGAAAAAGGTACCAAATTCTCATCCAGTGTTTTTCAGGAAGAGCAGTCTGATGTAAACTGGTAGTTATTTTTAGACAAAAGAACAAACAGCATTGCTAAGAGTTCCTTTTCCTGGTGTTAATGTCTTTATGGAAATTAGTGACAGTCATAAGCAGTTTTCACCTGATGTCAGTGCTGGGATTCAACGGCAAACAATCAGCACTGGCATTATATTCAGCTGTATCCTTGGGTCTTTTTAGTTTCGGTTTTTTTTTTTATTTTTGTTCAATATATTCCTTTGATGAGTTAAGAGAAGGAGACTGAAGCTTGAATGCAATTGTAACTATATTAATGGTGAATTATTAGAGGTTTTTGTGCTACTAATTTAAAGTTATACAAGAAAATATCATTTCTTTGGTACTGTCATTAGCATTATACCTTCTTTAAATCTCGAACTGATCTATGAGTTTATTAGTCATGGGATCATAGATTTCAAGCTGGAAGAGACCTGAGAAGTCATAGAGGCCAAACCCCCACATTTGATAGATGAGGAATCAGGAGGCCCAGAGAAGTTCAGTAACTTGCCCAGAGTCCCACAGCTACTAAGTGTCTTAGGCAGGATTTGAACCTAGCTCTTCTTGACTCCAAATCCAGCACCATCCACTCCATCATGCTGCTGCTTAATCATTGAAAACAGAAAATATTATTTAGTTATAATAACAGCTAGCAGTTTTGTGTAGTGCCTGCTTTGGGCTAGGCACTGTTCCGTGTGCTTTACAAGTACTGTCTCATTTATTCCTGTGAGGTAGGTGCTGTTATTATCCCGATGAGGAAACTCGAGCAAACAGAAGCTAAGTGACTTGCCCAAGATCACACAGCTAGTAAGCATCTGAGGCTACATTTGCTACTCAGGTCTCTCCTCTATCTATACATTGACTAATTGTGTGATCTTTTAATTGGTGACTGCTTTTCTACTCATTATATTAGGCTAATATCATAGTCAGGTTTTACCTTCTAGCTCAAGGCAGATAAGTGGGGTAGGGAGTAAGAGGAATAGGTCTTAATTTAAAATACTTGGTAGAAAGATCCAAAATTAAAATGTAAATTGTTCTTAATACTAGTTTAGGAGAAACTTTTAGAAAATTTAAATGAACCCTTCAGGTTGCAAGAATAATTTTCCTAAAGTACAAGCCTGACCACAGCACTCTCCTTGAACAAGAACCTTCTTTTGCTCCCTATTACCTTTAAGTACTCCACAGACTGGAATTTAAAGTCCATCACACTTTTGACGTCGCTTTGCCCCTTCAAACTGATTTCGTGTTACTCTACAACCTGCTTGCTGTTCCTCCCATTTGGCCGTAGATCTCTTTCCCCACTCTGGGCCTCTCCCCAGGCTATCTCACATCTGGAGTAAGCCTTGTGCTCCCCTGCCCCTCCGAATCTCTACCTTCAAGGCCCAATTATGTGTAGCCCCCTACCGGAAGCCATTTCTAATTCCCTACTTATCCTGCTTTTATTTGCCAGTTTACACTTTGCATTTGTAGTTGCTTGGGACTTGGGGAGGTGGGAATTTGACCTTCACACTTTAGGGTTTGCTGACTTTCCCATTAAAGCCACACTGCCTCTCACTTTGGATGTAAGAGGCAATTCAAATACTTGTTGGATCACAGCGAATTGTCAGGTGCATAATTATTTAAAAGGGTTTATGGAAATAGACACTTGATAAAAGAAAGTAATAATTTATGTCTGATAAAAAAGGAAATGTTTATTTTAAATATCGGATTAATTTCACTATCATTGTTTCCCTGGGAGGAAGAATGAACTAGGGGAAAACTAGCCTTAAGAGTTGACATTTTATGTACATTCATAAATCTGAAAACTTCTATCATTTTATTAGTAGTGGTAAAAATAGAGGATGGTATTGTACTTCTAATTTACATGCAGAAGCTTAAATCTTTTCCAGTAGTTGCCCAAACCTCATTTGGATCAAACAAAAATCTGCTCTAGAAGTTACTCCCAAGTTTCTTCTCTTTTCAGCCCTTAGAAAATGCTGGTTCCCTTCTGTGAGCAATAAAGATGGTTTCTTGATCCCACCATTCCAGACCTCATATTCCTGAAATTCCGACAGAAAAAAAAAGTTGTATTCATAGTGAAGCCAAATTCATTTTCTTCCTTTTATCACCACTGATTTCTATCCCTCTCTTTGTAGAATTCAGTCTACTTTGTGACAGTTTTTGTGAATGAAAATCATGGAAATCTGGGATCTTAATCTTACTAGCTTAGGGTTCTAGGTCATAATAGATGGGTCAAACCTAGGAGAGAATCTGTTTGTAAACTTTTATTTCATTTCATCTTGCATTGTATCCATGATGTCCTGTTGTCAGTTTTTCACCTTGTCTCATCTCTTCCTCCTCATTGCATAGCTGGAAGTTGACTGTATTTTATTGCTCATCTTAAATTGATCTGTTTTTCAGTATCACAAAGACTGAAATTCTATTCCAGTATTTTCAAAGTATTTTTAGGTGTTTAGAAGCTGTTGTTACAAAATTCTTGTGATAATGTATACTGGTTTGGTGATAGATTCATTTTGCTTTCAATCAGAAAAGACACACAGTTGATGAGGAGTCCCAAAATAATTGTCTGTTAAAATGAATGAGAGCATTTGATCTTTTTATAGTCTCTATAAAAATTTAATTTCTCTTGCATATTCTCTTCTACAGATGCATTTGGTGTCAGCGCACCGTACATGATGAGTGTTTGGAAAGCCTGAAGGATGAAAAGTGTGATCTTGGAGAATTCAGAAGCCTCATTGTTCCGCCAGATTATCTGAATGACATCAATCAGATGGGTAGAGACAAAAAATTTGATTATGGAAAGGTATTTACAGTTCCTGTTGCAATAGCTCTCTAAAATATCCTACTATGAGCTCAGTGTTAGGGCAAAGGTTCATCATCAGCCTTTACACCATAAGTGCCTGGTTAGTCTTCAGTCTGAGCCTGAGGACCAAAATGCCATAGTCTTTTCAGTGTTTAAGATTTATTACGTCCATTAGAAAAGATACAATCACAGAACAACTTGGAGTCTTAGAGAGTTACCTAAGGTGCTCAGAGGTCAAGTGACTGAGCTAGGATCCTACAACCAGTAAGTATCGGGGCAGAACTTGAATGCACAACATCCTTATTCCAGGGATTCCACACATGAAGCCCTCTTAGCAACTATAAATACTACCAAATGTGTGTATGTTTATTAAAAATATATATTTTGCAACACTCCTTGAGATGACTAGAAGTACCTTGGAGTGTCATCAACTCAAAAATAAAAATTACTAAGCAAAACTCTGACCTATGAAGATTAACATTAAAAAGGTGTATAAGTGGATACATCTCTGAAGAAGAGAAATCGAAAGGGGAGAAAGTGGTTAACAGGAAATATAAGTATCCTATTGTATTTGTATCAGGGATTCTTAACCTACAGTCAATGTACTTCTTTCCCTCCATGTTTTGGCAATTTTCAGTATAATTAGTTTCCTAGATATTCCCTATGTATTTTATTTTTTGCATTTAAAAAACAGTATTCTGAGAAGGGATTTGTGCACCTTACCCGAAGACTGCCAAAACTGGTTTGATTTTTTTTTTTGGCACAACATTCATGACACATAAAAGGTTAAGAACCTCTGTTCTGTGTAGCAGCCTTTCAGCATCTAATATATTGTGTTCTGTTCCAGTTGCCACATTTTAAGAGAGGCACTGATATCCAGGAGAGAGAGTGATTAAGATGGGGATGGGTCTGGAAATCATGTCATGAGGAACAATTGAACTGGGATGTCCATGCTGGAATATGAGAAGGCTAAGGGAAGAATAATGAGGTCAATGAGAAAAATAATATAGCATTTTTTTCCCATTTGAGGCACCTGTGTATCTGTGTGTGAAAAAGGAATTATATTCCCTGAAGTACCTAAGAACAGAGCTAGGACAATGGCTAAAGTTAGAGGCAGTTAGCTTTGGGTTTGCAGTACAGAAGAATTTAACACTTTGAGTTGTCCAGCATTGAGACAGACTGCCTCATTAGCGCAGTACCATGCTAAATCAATCCTCTTTTCATTCATTTATGAATTGGTAAGTTACCTGTCACCAGAATAGTCCTGAGATTCTGGAAAACATTTATCAGGGCTAATGTAAACAGGATTTCTTCATCGTCTAGAAGATTGAACTGTGTATCGTTTTACGTCCTTTCTCCTAAGATCTATGCTTATAGGCTGTAGTGTTAGTACATTGTAGCAATGATCACTTTAAAAGCACAGGTTTTATGATAAAAGGGAATGGAAAATTCATTTCTTACTACCTCTTATCTATTACACCTATTTCTTTGTGTGTTTTTCTTTCTGTAGCTAGCCTTACCCTTTCTAACGCCATGGACCCCAATAATCATCCTCGCCAATACTCGTAGTGGAAATAACATGGGGGAAGGCCTACTGGGACAATTTAAGATGCTACTAAACCCAGTCCAGGTAACTGTTGGAAAAGTCTTAACTGTTAAATTCTTGTTCTCACATACACTGTTAGCCCTTGTAAGTGTTAGTCATTTCATTGTAAAGATGAACAGTGAATACAAAGGAACTATGTGATTAATTTTAGAGTGCTAAGGCTACTTGTATTTATGTACTGCTATCTTTAGTTGTGAAAACCACAGTACATCATTCAGAAACAGCTTTTTGAGTAAAAGTACTGAAAAGGCAAATTTGCAAAGATGTTCTTCAAACTTACTTTATTTTAATGGATCTATGCTCTCATCAGTGAGGAAGCGCTTTCCAACAGAGCAAATAACAACCTATCCATACCTCAATTTGTGTAGACTTGGTGCTTTTCTCCCCATTTATGCACCCGGGATGGCTACCAGTGGAGTTCCCAGGCCTACTGCTATTGGTTTTTCCTTACTCATATTCTATGGCCACTCCACCTCCTTCTCAGGATATACATCTTTCTAATGAAATCCTTTGTACCACTTTTTCTGTGCAGTGATTGGTAATGTGTTTCAGTGTACTGATTCTCACTATATATCTCTCCATTGGCCTTTGGAGGCGCCCAAATTTTTCATTCTTCTTAAACGGTAACATTTTATGACTCAAAGCTGCATGATAATCACTGGAAGAATGTTAACATTAAAAAGGTGAGCCTTTTTTTCCATGGAGAATTTTTGGTAAAATCCCTGTTCAGTTTCCCAAAGGTAATCCAGTATGTTTTCTTTATATTCAGTTCAGGGCCTGGTTCATTATCTGTTTTGGTGTCTGGCCAAACTACATATACTATAGTCTAAATATTCCCTGCTTATGAATACCCATACCTCTAAAATGAAATATTTTAGGAAGGGGAAAAATACACAGACATAGGACAGCTTTATGAACAAGATTTGGGTAGCAAGGGTGAGGGAGTGAATTGTATTTCAAATCAATAGATGTAATTACAAACAAAAGAAAACCCTTTCCATTTCATATGGCAAAGACCTTCTTTTTATCTCCACCTGGACATATGAACATAAGTCACTATCAGTGAGTCATCTTCAGATTTGGCAGATGCTGATTCATAAAATCATCTTTTTGGTATTCTTTTCTCTCAAGGTGTTTGATCTCACTGAAATTCCCCCTTTCAAGGCCTTGCAACTTTGCATTCTTCTTCCTGATAACTGTGCTCGAGTTCTTGTTTGTGGTGGGGATGGCACCGTAGGCTGGGTCCTGGATGCAATTGATGAAATGAAGATCAAGGTATTTAAATATTTTTTAAAGTACTGAGACTTCTTGATCTCATATGCTACTATAATGGGACTCCCCCACCCCAAGGGGCAACTTTAGTATCATAGATGTAGAAGTTGATATACTGGTTTCCTTTCAGAATATGATCATCCTCTATTAATAAAATTTATTAAAGAAGAAGGGAATTTACAGTTCTGGTGATGTAGAATAAAAGAAAAACTGGTTGTAAAGGATACGTGAATTTCTGAAGTCATAGTCAACTAGGAAAAATTAAATTGAATCTTTATTTTTCCTGTGTTTTTTCCTTAGTATATGCTTTAGCATAGTAATCTAGCTTATATCATTAACCTTATCATTTTGGACTTTGAATTCTGTCAAACATGGTGACCTAAAAATAATCTAATAAGAAAACCTAAAATCTGTCCATTCCAAATTCCAGGGACAAGAACGATACATTCCACAAGTTGCGATCTTGCCTCTAGGAACAGGCAATGATCTGGCCAATACATTGGGCTGGGGCTCAGGATATGCTGGTGAAATTCCAGTGGCACAGATCTTAAGAAATGTAATGGAAGCAGATGGAATTGAACTAGATCGGTAAGGAATAAAGGAAAAGTAAAATTCCTGAGCTTTAGGAGTATTGTTGACATTTAAAGCTGAAGAACTGCAGCCATAATAAACCAACCACAATTTAAGTGCTTAATAGCATCTTACCAGGTACACTTACCTGTTGAGATTTGAGTATGTTTAAAAGTAAAGTAACACCAGTGAGATCAGAGTGAATCATTAAGACTCTTTAAAAACAAGAACAAAATTGCTACCAACTTTGTACTATAGAATTGCATTACATGTTAGGACATAATAATGAGAATATTAAGACATTTATTGAAAACCTGTACTGGTTTCTTGAGAGATGGAAAATGTTGATAAGGCATGGGCTTTCCTTCATGGAGCTTCCAATTTAGTAAAGGCAGAAGTACAGAGAAGTATAACTATTATAGAAGTTACATTCCAAGAGCGTTAGAGACTTTGCAAATTCAATGCTGTGTGTTCACACACAGGGGAGGGAGTTGTTAATGGCTTAGGGTTCAGAGAGGATCCTTGATCCAGATTCATCCCTTGAATGAACTTTAAAAGGTTAGTAGGACTTTGATAAACAAAGAGAGGATAGGATGGAGCCCCTTCTACAGAAAGAATATTTGAAGGAGCTAAAGGAGAGAGGCCTAGGAGGGGGATGTGATGGTTCAAGTAATTAAAGAGTTTTCAGGGAAAAGAGGGATTAGATTTGTTCTTCTTGGCTTCAGAAAGACCTAAGAGCAATGAATTATATAGTAATTTAGGCTTGAAGTAAGGGAAAGTATCATCTTAAATTCAAGCCATCCAAAAGTGAAATAGCTGCCTTGGGATGTAGTTGGTTCCCCATCTTTGGGGGATGGTATCAATTGGACTAGATGACCTTGGAGGTCCCAGTGACTCTGAAGACCATACACAAAGCCACAGAGGTAGAAGAGCATATGGGACACCAAGAGAAAAGACATCAGGGTGACTGGAGCATAGTGTTTGTAATGGGTAAGAATGTAAGCTAAGGCTGAAGTGGGAAGAGATTGCTTTAAAAATCAAGCAAAGGACTGACTGTTTTACCCAAAAGAAAGCAAAAAGCAGTGGGACCAAGGGAGTACCTTTAGTGATGACCAGTTGGGACATCTCTTGAGAATAGCAAGAAGAAGGGAAGAGTAGGTGCTGATTATGAACTTTAAGGAATAGAAGTGAGAGAAGGGCAATGACAGACATCTTATGGTAGATGGTCTTACTCTTTGGAAGAGGAGACAGAGCCATACGGGGAAAAGAATAAGGACTTTAATCAGGCAGTTTAGAGTAGAGGGGTTATCAAATAGCATTGATGACCAGCCAAGACTGTCGTTTGCACATCTCCATAGCTAAAAAAATGAATGTCCACTTTTTGGCTCCCCCTCATGCAGTGGGAGATGGTGTGAGTGCTGGGGGTGGGAGTAGAGGGTAGTGTTTCGAGTTCGCGGTTCTGTACGTATTCCAGTGAGCATGCATGACTTTCGTGCCTTTATTAGACACTGCGTTAAATAACAGGAACCTTCACTTGCTAGTCTTCTAGATAGTTGTGGGTGAAAAGCACCATGTGCCATCTCTTTCTCTTGTTCTTAGGTGGAAGGTCCAGATAACGAAGAAAAGATATTACAATTTAAGGAAGCCAAAGGTATGATTTGTGTTCTTCAAAGATATATATTAGGTGATCATCAGTTTTTGAACTGCCATTTGGATATCTCTGTTTAGTGGTCTAGACAAGTCACTTTTCCTCTGTGGTCCTTTAGGTTCCTAAAGGGAGGGAAGTAGACTAGATAATCCCAAAGCTTCCCTAGCTTTACAATTCTATGATTCAGTGTACACAAGTCTTACATGAAAAACAGATATTGCAAGTATTGCTATTTTCAATAGGCACGAAGACTAAAACCTCATATACTTGAGTGTGTGACAAAATAGAACACTATGTTACTATACTTGATTTTTTTTGGCAGGTGTTCACAATGAACAACTATTTTTCTGTTGGACCTGATGCTCTCATGGCTCTAAATTTTCATGCTCACCGTGAGAAGACACCATCCCTGTTTTCCAGCAGAATTATTAATAAGGTGTGTTGGATAAAATAACATTTCCTGCTTATTGCTGAAGGTACAGTAAAAATAAACAGTTCCATTCTTATTTGGCATCTTTGAAGTACTGAATTAACTTGTAAAAACATTTTACACATTCAGCAATGTGTGTGACAGTTTAAGATTGTCAAATTGAGTGTTTAAATAAAGGGAAAATTTTCCATCAAGTCCAATATAATTTATAGCAACCATCCAGTTATTTAAAGTGAAAAGTTAACATGTTTTGTTCATAACTTGTTCTGACTAGATGCCAACCAAAATCAAGAATAAATTTTAGCCAAAAGAAGTTTTTGGTAAAGTAACATTTATTGATTTAAAAAAAAAACAAAACTATTTTTGTTCAAGTAACAAAAATTTCACAGCAAAAATAGAGACAGCTTGTTTGCTGCAGCCATTTGCCAGAATTATTCCTTTAAATTCCTCATAGAATCAATTTCCTTTGGAAGTTTTCAACATGACTTTCAAACCTTCAACAACAGGACACACAAAATAAATGCAAAATCATTTTGCTTTGTCTTGTTACACATTTCTAAAACCTTCTCTTTTAAAAGGAAAAAAGTATTGATATCTTATTTTTTAACTCCCATTTGTTTCCCAGTATATCCTACCATCCTCTCCCACCCAGAGCCATCCATGTAATAATGGAGGAAAAAACAGCAGTCAAGTAAAACTAATCCACATGTCAATTCAACTGACAGCATGCACCATGTCCCATCTCTTGTCAAGAAGGAAGGGGAGGTGCTTGCTCATAGCCCTTCTTTGGGGCCAAATTTGGACATTATAATTTCAGAGCATTCAGTTTTAATGGTTTTGTTGTAATTACTTCTGTTTTCATCACTGTAGCCTTTGTGTATCTTGTTTTCTTGGTTCCAATGATTTCATTTTGCATTATAGTTCATATAAGTCTCCCTGTGTTCTCCTTTTTCTTTATTATTGTTACGTTCACATACCAAGGGTTTAAACTTCTCTTTTGACAGTTTTTATTACAAAGATGGTTGAGTTCTGTTACGTTCACATACCAAGGGTTTAAACTTCTCTTGACAGTTTTTATTACAAAGATGATTGAGTATTTGCAAGATTTTGAATTATCTCACCTTCTTCAGCTTTCTACCTTCAAAACCAATAACAAATTTGCTAGAGTGAAATGATTCCCTACTTCATTTAAATACAGCTTTATTCATAAATTTAGATAGACCTTTTGTAGTAGAAAATCGAGTAAAAAATTAATGAGTCAAAATACACAGTCATTCAATCAGCAAGCAAAATTTATTAAATACCTACTTGTGCCAGGCACTGTCTTAGGTGCTGGGAGTACAATTGCAGAGAATTAAATGACCCCTATTCTCAATGGAGCAAAGCCACAAAAACAACTAAGAAAGGTTGTCAGTGTTTTACTAAAAGAGTGGTCGTTTAACCCGCCATTCCAGAGTTTGTTAGCACTTTTAAACTACCAGTAACCTAATAGAATAAAACATAATAGTACATTAAAGCTTGTTTCATCTTTCCATTACTTCATCCTAGTCTCCATTGAAGGCTTTACTTAAGTTCTCATCTAGAATCTTTTCAAGGAGGAAAAGAGTCTTGGGTTGATTTGAGGGGTAATTTTTCCCATCGGGAGGAAGGTAGCAGTAAACTGAAATTACATAGAAGTCTCCCGGTATGTCAGAGAACATCTTTATTTTAGTTTCTCCTTTTCATCATACATCAAAGAGGTAAGCTTAGTGTAGTGTTTTAATATTTAAAGGTCTTGTCACATGTTTAATGTTATATACCCTTTCATTTTTCCATAGGCTGTTTATTTATTCTATGGAACCAAAGATTGTTTAGTACAAGAATGTAAAGATCTGAATAAAAAAGTGGAGGTAAGGCCTCATCCTTCCTTCTGGTTCTTGTTTCTTTTTCTTCTTGAGTCCTGTCCAAAAAAGCAAAATTGATCATTCCCCAAGTATCTTGATTTTCAGGGACTATTAGATATCTGGATATTTATTCTTTTCACAAAGTAAAAATGTAAACAAAGTTTATTGACTAGAGAAATTGTTAATAATTACCAGCACATAACTCAATCCCTCCTCTAATGAGATTTTTTTTATTGTTATTTCTGTCCCATTTTTCTGAATATTGACAGTTCTTTGTGGTTCAAATCACACAGTTTGGGACTTTGTTATATATACTTAGATTGTTTGTAATTATTGCATTTGTGTTTGGTGTTGTAGACGGGGAACTTACCTCATATACTATGTAATAGGTGCTCAGTAAATTCTTAGAACTTTTGAAATTGTATCTAAGGTAAGCAAATAAAATATATTAATGAATTTGAGAGTTGGAAGGAAAGGAATCCCTACTATAGCATACCTAGCAAGTAGTATAGTCCTCAGATATGCATTCACCATAAGTCAATTTAATCAATAGATATCCATCCTTAGACCAGTTTTGATATTTCAAGTATTAATTGTACCTAATTACTAACTAATTGGAAGAATGTCCCTTGCACATCAGTAGGACAAATGGGTAGTAAATATAATCTCTCTCTCTATAGCATGTCAGTTCTTCCCAAGTGAATTATAGATTCAGTACAGTACTGATAGAAATACCCATCCATTTCTTTATAGATAGTGATAAGAACTGGAACTGTGATTTCATTGGTATCAGGCACTCCCAATAAGGACATTCTACCAGTTCAGATTGGTGGTTTTTTCTCTAACTTACAGACTAAGAGAGTTGCCTTGAGCAATTAGGGGTTGTGATTTGCTCAGGATCACATTCAGGATGTATCGGAAGCAGAGACAAAACTCAGCAGTCACTGGTTCCAAGACTAGTCATCTATCCATCATACCCCATCCTTCTCCCATGTAATCATAACAGTTATTATGCCACATACCCATGGACAGAGATTTTGAATTCTTTTGTTTTTTATTTTTTAAAGCATGACTTAAGCAAGTACATCTAGGGGCAATTTATTTCTTAGTTACTCACTACTTGTTGTATCTCTTTAAAGCTAGAGTTGGACGGTGAACGGGTAGATCTGCCTAATTTGGAAGGAATCATAGTTCTCAATATTGCGTACTGGGGAGGCGGCTGCAGACTATGGGAAGGAATGGGAGATGAGACTTATCCTCTAGCCAGGTATATAAGCTCATTCTTCATGTTATCTTGTCAATGATTTTTAAAGGATTCTACCTGTGTCTATACTAAGTTGAAAGATATTTTCCCTTATAGATTTCTTTTTCTTTGTCTATCTTATTTACGAATAGAGGTAGATTAATAACAATGGAGAGCTGATAGAATTTTGTACATTGCCAGCCTATTAAAATCAGGCATTGCCTTGAATTGCAGTTGGCAAAGTGGATTTTATTTTATAGTCTTGTATAATCACTGTTTGCTTTTCCAATTTTAGGCATGATGATGGGTTATTGGAGGTAGTTGGAGTGTATGGGTCTTTCCACTGTGCTCAGATTCAAGTGAAACTGGCCAATCCTTTCCGAATAGGACAGGCACATACAGTTCGGGTGAGTATAATGGAATAGGCTTATCCCTATTCATTCCTTAACTGTCCATTTAAGGTCACTCTTAAATATTCCATTCTTAAACTAATGTCAGTCTTTCTTCAGGTACTTAAAGGATCAGTGATTTCTTTGATGTGGGTTCCTTTCTCTTATTGCTGGTTGTCATGAAATGCTATGCATCTCCTAGGAGTGAGCATGGTGCCAAGCTTCATTGGGCAAGACCCTGGAGCCTTTCCAGCTCAGAGGATCTGCCCATTTGCCCCTGTCTTGGCCTTCAGAGACCAGAGTTGTCTCTGTCCTTCAAGGAAGTGGCAGGATTAGACCTCCAGGGGAGGAATATAACTTGGGACAGAAAACGTAAAAGCTGTGGTTGTGAGTGACCATGGCTGCTTAACATTGACTGAGTCTGTGACCCTGCCCTTCATGCTAAGATAGGAACACAGACATAGCCCCTGACCCTCAAGGATTTATGCTGTAGTTAGCGAAAACATCATAAACATGTTGGGGGTGGGGAGGGGAATCATATGAAATTGTATAAGCAGAATATAGAATACATAAAAAATAAATGCAAAGACATTGGTGGGGGGAGAAATGGAAGAAATCCAGAAAGACCTCTAAGCCTTTCTTAGTAGCCAGCACTGTAATTGGACCTTGAAGTGAACTAGAGGGCCTATACATGCTGGGCACAGTCATAGGCTATGGAAATACAAAGACTAAAAAGAAACAGGCCTCCTCCCAGGGAGTTCACATTCTGTTGAAAGAGGTAACATTTATACATATGAACAAATACAAAATAAAAATAGGGTGATTTGGGAATAGGGGAGAGGGCTAGTAGCTGGTGAGACTATGAAAGGCTTCATGTGTCTGAATGTCTTAAAGAATACGAAGCATTTTAAGAGATAGAGAGGTAAGGAGCAAATACTCATGGCGGAAGAAAGGGTACAGTCGATGCAAAGACTTGGAGACAGGAAATGGAATATCAATCATGGAGATCGTTAAAGAGGTCCATTTTGGCTGGATTATAACATGCATGAGAGGGAGAGGTATCTAATAACGTCAGGAAGGGGTCAGGCTGGAAACGATTTTACATGCCAAACTAGAGAGCTTTGT
Organism: Bettongia penicillata ogilbyi; assembly: GCA_023548195.1. Classification (NCBI taxonomy): domain Eukaryota; kingdom Metazoa; phylum Chordata; class Mammalia; order Diprotodontia; family Potoroidae; genus Bettongia; species Bettongia penicillata. Next base: position 4,449,925 of record JAJHZJ010000413.1, read on the forward strand.
ATTTGGTCCTAGAGGTAAAAGGAAGCACTTAGAACTTGAGTAGTAGAGACCAGATCTGGGCTTTAGGAAAATCAGTTTGGCAGCCATGTGGAAGATGAATTGGAGAGAGAAGAGAGACCAGTGGGGAGACCATTGCAGTCATCCAGGCAAGAGTCAATTAGGGCCTAAACATGGACACTATGTGAAGAGGGGGAAGCCATGGTTGAAAGAGATGTGGAGATAGAAAAGATAAGATTCAAGGGCTGTACATGTGAGCCAGGAATGAATGATTTTCTAAGAGACAGAAATTAGGAAGGGAGAGTTTTCTAGGGAGTGAGGAACAAGCTTGTATCCCCACACCCCCCAGAAAAGTAGAAACAGGAGATGGAATATCATGTACTGAAATAGCGAGGCCTGTGTGATTTTGACCCAGAATCTGCAAAGATAGGCTGAAGTCATGTTTTGAAGGGCTTTAAATGCCCAAAATGAGGTTGTCTTTTGTCCTAGAGATAATAGGAAACCACTGATATTTTTTGAGTAAGGGTTTGACATGGTCAGAACTGTGGTAGAAATATGTGGTCAGTCAGACAAGACTGAGACAACTCAGTAACAACAACATACAAGTTAATGTGGAACTGTTCTGGAATTAAGTTCTCAGAATTGTAGGAACTTAGAGTGGAAGGGACTGCAAGGTTCTTCACCCACTAGTCCAAAAATGTTTACTACCAAAGGTACTTCCTTCTTTTTAAAATTATTTATTTTTAATTTTCAACATTCACTTCCATAAGATTTTGACTTCTCAATTTTCCTCCTTCATTCTCTCCCTTCCCCAAGATGGTGTGCAATCTGATATAGGCTCTACATATACATTCATAGTAAACATATTTTCACATTAGTCATGTTGTAAAGAAGGATTAGAAGCAAAGAGGGAAACCACAGGAAAGAAGAAACCACCCCCCCCAAAAAAGAGAGCAAATAGAATGCTTTCACCCAAATTCAGACTTCATAGTTATTTTTCTAAATGTGGACGGCATTTTTCATTATGAGCCTTTTAGAGTTGTCTTTGATCCTTGCACTGTTGAGAAGAGCTAAGTCTTTCAAAGTCAGTCTTTGGGTACTGTGGCTGTTACTATGCACAGTGCTCTCCTGGTTCTGCTCACTTCACTCAGCATCAGTTCATGTAAGTCTTTCTAGGATTTTCTGAAGTCAGCCTGCTCATCATTTCTTATGGATCAATAGTATTCTGTTACATTCATATACCACAACTTATTCAGCCATTCCTTAGTTGATGGACATCCCCTTAATTTCCAGTTGTTGGTACCACAAAAACAGCTGTTATAAATGTTTTGTACATGTGGGTCCTTTTCGCATTTTTATGATCTCTTTGGGGTATTTCTGGGTCAAAGGTTATGCACGGTTTTATAGCCCCTTGGGCATAGTTTCAAATTGCTGTCCAGAATGGTTGGATCAGTGCACAATTCCACCAGCAAGGCATTAGCGTTCCAGTATTCCCACATCTTCTCCAACATTTATCATTTTGCTGTTTTGTCATGTTAGCCAATCTCGTAGGCGTGATGTGGTACCTTAAGAGTTGTTTTGATTTACGTTTCTCTAATCAATAGTGATTTAGAGCATTTTTTCATATGACTATAGATAGCTTTAATTTCTTCCTCTGAAAACTGCTTGTTCATATCTCTTGACCATTTAGCAGTTGGAGAATGACTTGTATTCTTTAAATTTGATTCACTTCTCCATGTATCTTAGAAATGAGGCCTTTATTAGAGATATTGGTCATAAAACTTGTTTCCCAGCTTTCTGCTTTCCTTCTAATCTTGGTTATATTGAGTTTATTTGTACAAAACCTTTTCAATTTAATGTAATCCAAATTGTCCATTTTGCATTTCATAATGTCCCTTATCTCTTGTTTGGTCATAAATTCTTCCCTTCTCCATAGATATAACAGGTAAACTATCCCTTGCTTTCCTAGTTTGCTTATAGTATCAGGCTTTATGTCCAAATCATATGCCCATTTTGACTTTATTTTGGTATATGGTGTAAGATTTTGGTCTATGCCTAGTTTCTGCCATACTATTTTACAGTTTTCCCAGCAGTTTTTGTTTAATGGTGAGTTTTTATCCCAGAAGCTGGAATGTTTGGGTTTATTAAACAGTAGTTTGCTGTAGTCATTGATTATTGTGTCTTGTATACCTAGCCTATTCCACTGATCCACCACTCTGTTTCTTGGCCAGAACCAAGTAGTTTTGATGATTGCTGCTTTGTAACACAGTTTGAGATCTAGTACTTACTTCTTAAGGTGTGTAAACAAACAAAAAAACCCACCTAACTTCTGCTTGTCCAACCCTCACTCTCTCCTTTCCCCAATTTCCTAGTCCCTTCCTACCTACCTCACACCAAACTGCTAAGAGCCACTTCCTCAGACACTAGGGACTAGAGTAGTCCAAGGTAAAAAAATTTAGATATTATCCTTCTTCAGTATAATTTGTATAGAGAAATATTAATATAAATAAGTCCAGGGGCTCCCAGTTGATCTGTGGGTAAATTTCAGAAGTTAAACAAGGAGGAAAAATATGATCTTTTCTTCCCCCAACTACTAATTAAAATTTAGCATTTTCTTCAGTCATGAATGTTAGGCAACAAATAATTTCCTGAAAAGGAACCCATGGGTCTATGACATAAAAAAGGTTAAGAATCCCTTCTGTAAATTCCCTCTATGATAAGTAGTTATCCAGCTTCCTTTTAAACACATCTATTGATGGAACAATTCACTCTAGTTGGATAAGCATTAGTTAGTAAAGGTTTCTATAGACTGCCAGTAATCACTTACTTTTTTTCTATTTCTGCCCCCCACCCCGCACCCCAATCTAGTTGATTTTGAAAAGCTCAAAGATGCCAATGCAGATAGATGGAGAGCCTTGGGCCCAAGGGCCCTGCACAGTTACCATAACTCATAAGACACGTGCAAAGATGTTGTATTACACTGGGGAGCAAACAGATGATGATGCCTCCAGCGCCTCTGAGCAGGAGCACACCCAAGAGAATGAAGCCACTGATGAAGACATGTGATCTTCTACACAAGGGCAATCACCAAGATCTTATTCCACTCTGCAGTTTCTTTAGAATGTTTTCAGCGCTGTTTAAAAAAAAAAAGACATTCTGAAGAAAGCTAAGCTTTTAGTTATTTGAAAAAGCCCAATGCTTTGTTTCAGCAAAATACTTCCATTGTATGCTCTTCAACTAAAAGTTATAGGAAGTTATGCCATTTGCAAAATGTATTTTTTTCATTGTATGTTTTTCAGTGAGAGGGATTCATTCTTTTAATGTCTTTTAAAGTCTTGTTCTTTTTTCTTTTTTGTAGCAAATGTCTGGTGTGCACATTTTATGTGCATCAAGGTGTGATCTGAAAAAACAGAGTTCTTTTCCTTTATCATATTTTAGTTGATAGCATTGGAACATTTAAAAATTTATCTATTATTTTTATGGAAATGCACTGATTTTAAGCTAGGACTGCATGGAATTTTAAAGGAATCTTAGACTGATAAAAATGTTTATCTACTTAGCTGCACTTTATTTGTTTAACTGAAGATTACTAAATCATCTGGCAGAGAGTTCATCCACAAATATTAATTCTAAGGAAACTAAAAAAGATTGCCATTAAAGAAAGATGGCACCTTTAATCTTTATTGTAGGACCATTTTCAGATGGCAGGCCCATGACCATCTTTTAATTGATTAACCAACTGATGATACCTTGGTTTCAGTTTAGTTTCAGAAAACCTGTAACATTTTTATAGCCAAAAAACACTCAAAATTAATTACGGGGAAAAATACTATAATTGAATACTTTGTGAGAGCACTGTTAAAGCTCACTATCCATCAAAATCTGTGTCACTTCGCTTTCTTCCAGATTGTAATTTAAGAAGACATTGAAGTTTTAAGGTATATTTTAAATGTTCAGGCAAAATTTGTTAAACAGGCATTGTCCAGTAAGAATAATTGATGCATTTTACATGCAGTAGGAAATTTTAAGAAAAAAATGCAGAACTGTGGTAAGTAGGTATTTTTAGTATTCTCAGATATCTTGAAATGCAATGTTCCTGATCTTCTCCCATTTAAAAAAAACAGTGAATAAGTGTTTACATCTTCTGGTTTGTTTAAAATAAGAAATATGTGTATATATATTTATTTATTTATTTGCCTGGTATGTGCAACACATATCATCTTATTTAATACAGTGTGGTAACTACTTCTGTTAGATTGAAATTTATCACATGGAAATTAAATCCAGCCAGTGACTGTTTAAGGAATTCTATAGCCTTTGCCTGGATGGGAGACCACAGCTTACCAGAATGTTATTGTTCTCCAATTATAGCCTTCCTAAGAGCTCAAAAAAGAGTTAAAAACACTGGTAAGTGACTTTTGATTAACTGACGCATCTGTAAACCATTGTTTGGATTGGATTGGATTGTGCCCCTGGTATCTTGTATTGTCTGTCTAACCTGGCAAACTTGTGTGAGAAGTCCTGCTAAAGGACTGACCCCAGAGCTGCCCCGGGGTGGGAGACACACTTTGGCCCCAGAGGGGCTGGCTGGCTTTCCATTCAACCTATTGTGTCATGACCAAGTCCTGACAGTTTTTAGTAGAGGCTGGGTTGTTTGTCTTTGGTATCAGCCTCAAAATATTAGGAATGTACCCCTGATACCACAAACACTCCTAGCTTCTCTTAATAATTGGATATGAGTGTGTGTGTGCACGTGTATGTGTGTGTATAACATTTAGAAATTGGTTTAAACCCATTTTTTAACCTACTTTTATTTCCAACCCATGTCTTTAGGGGATAGTGAGGTATATGTACCTTTTTTATTTATCCTAACTTTATCTCTTCCAAGTTTCAAGGAGTGAGCCCTGCTTCTAGCACTGGAAGATTTGGTGAAGGACTTTATCATGGTAGTGATAGAATTTCACAGGTTTGGTTTTTTTGCTTTGTTCTGTTTTCTTGAACAGATTAATCATGTATGAGTATAATGACATTTGATCCATCATCAAAATTCTTCCCTGGGCCACTAGTATATTCCATGTTTTTCTGTGACTAATGCATAGGGTTGAAGCATCCTTTTCTTGGAATTCATAGTGCAGAGTAGGGACAAAGGAACTAGTTAATTGAATGTTTCTCTCATTCAGCACTGTCTCATGTCCATAATTTTCTCTCACTTAATCATAGTCAGAAGTCAAACCACTGCATAAAATAACCTTTAAGAACTGTTTTTTAAGCAAAAACCTAGTAGATTTTGAAATAGCCCTATATCCTTAACTAGTTTATCCATCCATTCTCTTTTCTTATACATAACCATTTTCTAGTGTTATTTCCAGTGTCACTCAAGTGAAGATTTTAAACAAAATTTGTTGTTAAAAAGTTACTATGGGATGTCACTGTATATTAAGGAGGGAAACTGCTCTACAAAAAGTATTCCTATCTTGTTTTAACAAAGTATGCATAAGCCTTTGGACATACAGCCAAGCAATACACAGGTGAACTTCACTTTAAGAAAATCTGATTAAGAAAGTCCAAAGTAGCAGAGCTTGGTCTTAAGGAAAGTGTTCGCATCACAAGGGATGTTTCATTGCACAGAACTATTCACTGTGCACTCTCCTAGTTCATTTAAAAACTGCTTTTATATACTCCTTCCCTTCCTAAAAAAATCAACTTATAATTTCTCAGGAAGAGAACATTGTGCAAAATGAGTGTATATCCAGATTCCTCTCCTCTTTCACTGTCCTGATGCATCCCTAATTCCTAATAAGTGTAATTGTTTGAAAATTTTTGAGGCATTCATGCTTCCTTTTGCTGTGAGCTTTAGAGAAATAGATTCTTTAAGTTAAGTTTGACTCTTTCTTAAAAAAGAGATTATCTGATACCAATAGTATCAGAGATAATTTTTATTATCTGAAATGTTTGCTTTCTGTAGTCATTAGTGTGAATTTACTAACATTTTTAGAATTTTTATAGTCAAAGTGGTTTATTTTTTGTTGTTTTAAGGTCTGTCATAGAAATGTATAGTAATTGTATTTTGAAATACAGTAGCTTACTTGATATTGTAACATACTGTGACTCAGAAGCTAAGTCCTCTTTGCCATGTGAACCCAGAAACTACCAGCATGTCAGAAGTGGAAATGTATTCCTTTTTTTTGGAAATACTTTACAGTTGTAATATAAGTAAATTTTTTATTTTGATACATATTATGAAATTCCAACATTGCACTAAATAGAATGTCTTTTAAAGCTCTGTCATTTTAGGTTAATGTAGGTCTAAACATAACTTTTGTTTGTCTCAGATGAGCAGTGAGAGGGCTGAAGTTTCCATACCTTCCCCCCACAATGAATGTTGATGGAGAAGGGAGAAGCAGCACTTTATTTAGAGATAAACCTTCCTGGCAAATCTGAGGATTTAATAGTGTGGCATAATGGAGTTTAAGAAAGCTAAGCAGAAACTTAAAAGCAGGGGAAATGTCCTTTTTCTTACTCCAGCCCAAGCTCTGTAAAAGTGCATTCCCAGACACAAGAACCAAGAGTGATTTGTTTTGCTTTGTTTGTATTTTAAAGAAATTGACAAACCAACTGCTGTAATTGCCCTTAGGGCCTATGTCCCCCATATCTTCTGTTCCCATAAGTCTGTGCAGAAGAACTACAGAATCTAAAAGCACATCAGATGCACTCAAAATTTGGTTGAAAAGCTGTTTTAACTTTACTTTTTCTCAGACACCCAAAGCATTCTTTCTAAGACAAGGTGGGGAGGGGGAATGTATTTAATAGAAAACATAAAATATTATATGATTGGTAACTGGTGACTTGTGTACAGTTATTTTTACTTCTCTTTTATTTGCCCTTTGATTTTTCATTTATATTGACAAGTTTCTTCTCTTGTTTTATTTTGGTTTTGTTTGAGGTTCTCTGGAGGAGCAGTGGTGAATTGGCCACCTCCTGATGTTAAGATATTTGATGGGTAGTAAAGCACTGACTTTATGTAGCCCCTTCTTCCTCTGTTCTAGTAAAGTGCATAAGTGATTCGTTTGTTTTCTGTTCTTTTTAGATGTGTAAATTAATATTTATTTAAAATATCACTGAGTGTCCATCACTTAACTGCTACATTCTCCTTTTGTTACATGAATTAAAATGTGAATTAAAACATTTTAATAAACTTCAGGCATGAATTACTTATTTCTTCAGAAGAATAAAACTGTACTTTTAAAAAAAATGTTTGGTCTTGCAATATATTTTGACATCTTTACAGACACAGGTAAAATAGCCAGAATGATTTAGATTCAGTTAAATTAGTCACGGTGAGTCCTAGATTACCGACTTTTGGGGTGAGGAAGGATGTAGGTTTATGAGACGTATGGAGAAGAAGATACGGGAAAATAATGGAATATACAATCCTACCCAAGGAAATTCTAGTTTACTTTGCATTAAACTAGACATTAAAAAGACTTGCAAACACTTATAAACTTGTATATAGATAGGTGGTGCAATGGATAGCTTCCCAGGCCTGGAGTCAGGATGGTCTGAGTTCAAATCCAGCCTCAGTCACTAGTTGTGCAAGTCATTTAACCCATATTTGCCACTGTTAATGGGGATATACTAGAGAAGGAAATGGCAAACTACTCCAGCAGCTTTGCCAAGAAAGATGCATGGGGTCACAGAGCTGGACATAACTAAACAACAACAGCGTAGTATAAACTGATTAATCATAAGCAGCATGCTAGAACGGCTACAGCACTGAGCGTAGGGTCGGGAGGGCCTAGGTTCACATCCTAGCTCAGACATGTGGTAGTTTAGTGATGCTAGACAAATCAGTCACATACTACTGTACTTGCCCTTAAGGTCTGAAACCCCTGTACAGTATGTTCTCACAAGTCTGTGCAGAAGGACTGTAGGATCTAAAAGTACATAAAATGTACTTAAAATTTAGTTGGAAAGCTGACTTACTTACCTTATTCTCAAATACCCAAAGCATTCTTTTCTAAGTATGGAGGTGAGTAGGGGAGGGAAATGTGTTTAATAGAAAATATTATATGATTGGTAAGTGGGCTCTGTGCCTCAGTTTCCTCCAGCAACAAATGGGGTGTAGGATGTGGCCTCAGTGACTGTTAAGATATCTTCCAGCTCCAGATCTATGATCCTGATCCTGGTGTCGAGAATAGGAGTGATCAGACTCTTGTGTTCAACATCTTAAGCTTTTTAACTTATTAAATGGGTCAGGTTGTTTCATGGCATATTGCTTTTTTTTTTAATTTACCATATGGTCTTGATAATTTCTACAGATACCCAAAAGAGATCAGATGCTTAAAGCCACTCAGGAAAAAAACTCAAGTGGAAGATGACTGCCCATGTTATGACATGCGGCTAGCATTGGATGGAAGAGGCTAAATAAATAGCATTTGAGAAACTGCACAGTATTTTCAGTCATCCTGACATGAAGCCTCTTTTAACATCTCCCAATGATGAATCCTCTTTGACTTTGAATCTTGGAATATCATTCTCTACAAAAAAACCAAAATTGTGGGTGACCCATAGAGCAGTAGAGGAACACATGGTGGACATGAAGTCTGTAGCATACTACCAATGACAACCATACGCAAGAAGTGAAATAAAGCACTTGAAGGAAATGTATGATTGGAAAGGAATCAGAAGGCAGAGTTGAGAAAGAAAAGCATTGCAGTGACTGGGGACAGAGAAAATTGCTGAGAGATGCAGTGTCTTTGTTCAAGGAACAGCCAGGAAGACAGTTTCACTGAATTAAAGGGTATGTAGTGGGGAGTAAGATGTCAGAAGACTAAAAGGTTCGACCAAACAAATTTCCTACATAGGCAATGCCCCCAAATATATGATTCTTCTCCATTTTAACTTTATCACCTCTCTTGCAGAAGATTTTGAGAGTTAATAGTTTGTCATGATAATACAGTTTTGCTTACATTCTTTCTGATAAAATGTCAGAGACTCTCTGATGAATAGATTTTAAAAACTAGTAAGAAATATCCCATCCAATATATCCGATGTTGAATTTTTACAAGGTGAATTTGAGTACATAAATGCTATAAATGCAACGTACAAGACAAAGAGAATATTCTTCCTCTGACTCCAGCGACAATGAGTCTATCAGTGAAGTTTCCTCTCCAGCTGACAATCTAAAAGGCAATGAGCAGCATGGTTCTTTTGGACCCAGATCAATGACAAAAGAGATGAAGAATCACAATGTCCAAAGCCTAAAAATGATTCCTTTTAGCAATGGGCCAGTGCTTTTCAAGCGTTGTGAAGATGCTTGCAATAAGTAAATATTACACTTTGATTTGACCCTACTGCCTATCCATTCTGCAACACATGTCATTGAGAAAAGTCACATTTCTTCTTTTTTAATTTTATTTAATAAGCAATTGCTTACAAACATTCAGCAATGTACAAATGCTAAGGAACAACAAGCAACAGGCAATGCCAACTGGTCCATTACATTAGATGAATTAGAAAAGTTCATTGGTGTTACTGTTGTTCATGGCATTTTTAGTACAAGAAACCTTACATGGGGAATAGTTCTTAGGAGTATCCTTCATTCAACAAAATTGTGTCATACGATTGATTCCTAAACATAATGAGGTAACTTTGCTTTCACCTTGAAATGGATGGAGTAAATAATTCATAGGCAAAAGTGAGTTAGGAATTTCGAGAGCATCTTTATTAGCCAGGCTGGCAGCTGCCTCATGGAGAAACCCGAAGGAGACAGCCCTGAACTAAGGTGTGTGTGTGTGCATTTAAGCATTTCGGAGCTTCTCAGTACAGCCTTGAGGTTTTCTACAACAAACATTTCCCTGACAGGGTGGGGGGGCTTGCTGCTAGGCAAGAGGCCCCAAACAGAAAGTAGGTGCCAGGAAAGGGACCCAATCAGAGAATGGTTGTCACCCAACAAGAAGTGGTTGTCAGGAAGGGGGGTGCCCAGCAGAAGATACTTGCCTGGCAAAGGGGGTCTAACATGAATAGTTCTGGCAAGGGGAGGGCCAATTGTTGCCATGCAAGGGGACTCACCAGAAAATGGCTGTTAGCAACTCATCAGATATTTCACAACCCAAGGCGGGGATAACGTTTTGACAGGGGCCCAACAAAAGCCTGTTGTTAGGTTATCCAACCTTGCCCAGCAACCTAACAGATATCCCTCAACCTAGGGGCCCCAGGGAGGAATAATGTCCACTTCAACCTGAAAACTGAAAACCAAACCAGGACAAGTCTTGTCTAGCATCCTCACTATGGAATCCTCTTATTGAAAATGGTCAGAATGTGTAAGCAGGATAAGTCTATGGGCTTGAGGCTTTCTTGTGCATTAACCCCGGAAACATACCAATGAAAGCAAGAATCAAGTCCATTGTGTCTCCATCAATCATCTTCACAAACCTCAACGGATTATATAAATGTCAGCTATTATTATCTTTGTTTCAGTAATTTTATATCATCTGACTTTCATGACTCTGTTTGGGATTTTCTTGGCAAAATATTAGAGTGGTTTGCCATTTCCTTCTCCAGATCATTTTAAAGATGAGGAAACAGTGTGAAGCAACTTACCTAGGCTCACACAGCCAGTAAGTGTCTGAGGTTGAGATTTGAACTCAGGTCTTCCTGAATAAGGATGGGAATAATTGAGAAAGGGAACAACTGGAAGGTACCGTAGAAGGTAGAATGTTACAGGATACCACAGACTGTCAGAATTTCTAGTGATCTCAAAACATAAAATGTTAGAACTGGGAACATAAAATTTTAAATTTCCAAAAGATTTCAGATCATTTAACTCCTTCCTTTTCGTTGCCCAAGGTGTCATAATTTACTAATTAGTTACAAAGAGGTCTAAGGCATGGAGTACTTCTGAGTAACCTTAGCAATTAAGAGTTGGAAAGAATCCTAGGGATGATTTAATCAAAGTTCTTCCAAATGAGGAAAGTGAAGCTCCGAAAGGTGACATTCAAATTTATACAGTTAAATTTACACACATTCAGTTTTTATATTTACAAACTTACAGTAAGTAGCAGAAGCAGTATTTTAACCTAGTAGTGCTTGTTACTTCCATAACTTCCATGCTTTGATTCAATGTGACCCTCATCAGTTTTAACCAGATCTGGTGTACTTTTGGGCAGCTAAGTGGCACGGTAGTAGATCAAGTGCCTGGCCTAAAGTCAGGTAAGCCTGAGTTGAAATCCAGCCTTAAAAATACTTAAATACTTAACTATAATTCTTCCCCATAGAAATGAAGTATAATGGAAAGAATACTAGATTTGGGATCAGAAAAGTTATGATGGATTTCATGTCAAATCTCAGCTCTGCTAATTATGACCAATGCAGCCTTGGGCAAATAATCTCTCTGGGCCTCAGTTTCCTCATTTGTAAAATGAAGGTTTAGGACTAGATGATCTCTAAAAGACCTGTAAATGTAAATTTTTACTTTAAATGTAAATTTTTACTTTTACTGTAAATGAGGCATGTAGGCATCCTCCCGACTGGCATGTCCTCATGCTACTTTTTTCCAATGCCAAAAACCCCTTGGCTAAAGATCTTCCCCCAACTATAACATTGGGTCATCCCCTGCCCCTTACTATATGGTCATCTCATTCCCTCCCTACACACACACACACACACACACACACACACACACACACACTCCCTAATGCTCATCTTTTTCTCAATCGCCTATCTTCAAACTTCTCCAAAATAATAGCTAGTATTTCTATAAGTGTATTATCTCCTATCACATATCTCATCAGTCTTCCATTATCTCTCAAGGTCACTTTCTCCTCTGGGACTTAATTACATTCTTGCCCCTATGGTCAGACTCCTCCTCTGCAATGCCAACCATATGCCCTATCTAGGCTTAGGCTAAGGGTGGGGAAACTTTTCATGTTGGAATGAGACATTAATATTTAGCTATAATCGAAGAAGGCCACATTCAAGAAACTTCAATTAGATATACTTAAAATGTACATTATTTTGTAAAAATCTAACTACTATATACTTAATTTCAAAAAAAATTAATTTTAAAATTAACCTTTTAATGATTTTGTGTCTGCTTTTTGTTGGAAAGCATTTGAATATTTGGTTGTAACATGGAGGTCCACAGTTTCCATCAATCTACTAGATGAGTATGAGTCATTTAAGGGCCTCTCAATTTGGGTTACATAGAAGACTGTTCGATTCACAGCAATAAGCAAGAAAAAATGAGAAAGCATTTTTCTGACATGCTGCCCTGAAGGCATGGGTGTTCTACTGCATTTTTCCATATCTCAGTTGGATCTTTGTTAGCATCAAATAATGACTTTAAAACATCATCTAGTGAGAGCTCAATCAATTCCATCTGTAGTTCTTTAGGCGCATTGGTGATATCAATTATGTGAGGATGAAATGCTCATTTAAATGTGATGTCATGTTCTCCAAGTCAGTGAACTTTTCATCGTATTCTCCTATGAATAAGTCTGTAACAGCTGTGTATTCTTCAAATGATTCGCATATATCATCCTGCTCATCAATTTCCTTTGCTAACTAGGGGAAATGTTCATCCAAAATTTCCTTTTGAAGAAATATTTTGAAAAAATGATAGTTTTTTGAAATATTTGGATTTTTTTGCCACATATCCTTGATAAACTTAGTTTTATCTTGCAAAAAAATATATTCAAGTTGCTTTGCTTTGATGTGATATCACACAGAAATGGAGTATTCCTATAGAAATCTTCTTTCAATAATTCACATTGCTGATCCTTATCTTTATAAATTTAACTATTTGTTCTTGCAAAGATAAAATTTTGGCTAACACCTGTCCCTGTGATAGCCAATACACTTTAGAATGATGTAGATATCCACACTGAATAGCTCATCATTCAACTTCAGCATGTTACAATACTGTATTTGCACGAATATAGGTAACAATATTTATAGCTTGTTGCAAAGTGTCAAAATAGTAGCTTTAGCAGAGAGATTTTGTGAATGCAAGATACAATGAGAAGAAATGAGGGCATCTGAATCTGTTAATCTTTTTTTTTAATCTGTGCATCCTGTCATGGAAGATGCATTGTCTGTACAAACTAAATTTATCAAATTCAGTCCAACTTCATGACACTTATCTTAAAAGTTCTTGATGACTTGAAACTATGCCTAAAGGTCTATAAAACTGCATAACTTTTGACCCAGCAATACCACTTCAAGGTCTGCATCCCAAAGAGATCATAAAAATGGGGAAAGGACGCACATGTACAAAAATATTTATAGCAGCTCTTTTTGTGTTGGCAAAGAATTGGAAATTGAGAGGATGTCCATCGTTTGGGAAATGGCTGAACAAATTGTGGCATATGGATGTAATAGAATATTATTGTGCTGTAAGAAATGATGAGGATAGATGACATTGTTGCTCAGGTATAGGTGTGGACTAGGTGACCTCAGACATCTCTTCCAACTTTGAGATGCTGTGACTAAATAATCTCTTAGGAGCTGTTACCAAAATCAGTAGTAATAATGACAGGGTTTGCAAAGCTTATTCCTTAGAACAATCCTCTGAGACAGGTGGTATAACCAAATGGGGGTTAGAGAGGTAAAGCTTTTAGTGGGTAACAGCCAGGATTAGTCAAACCCAGCTCTCTGGGGAGCCAAGATGGCGGAGTAGAAGGACGCATGTTTACGAGCTCCGAAACCAAAAGCCCATAGAATTAATGTAAAAAGAGTCCCCCATAACTTCTGGGTCAATACAAGGTGTGCTGAAGCAGAGTGGAAGAGATTTCCGTTCCAGGGAGCCCTGGAGACCCGTCCCCAGGGTCCGGCGTGCCCGGAAAGTGGACCCCACCCCCAGCGCTGCCCTGGCCGCGGCCCCAGACAAGCTGACCCGAGCAGGCTTCAGAGACAGAAGCTCCGGCAGCCGGGAAAGTCCCTCCGCCCACAGAAGCTACAGGTCAGTGAGAGAGAAGGCCGGGCTGGAGGAGGGGAGCGGAACGTCTCCGTGACTTGGACCCCCTCGGGAGGAAGCCGCGGTGGCAGAGATGGGGGCAGGAAGCGGCATCGGCCCAGGACTCAGGAATCCCCCACCAGCAGGCAGGATCTTCATTACGGAAGATTCCCGCATAAAACCTGACATAATGTGACTGTTAATGTGCACAATATTCTCTTGCTTCAGCCCACTTCCCTCAGCATCAGTTCATATAAATATTTCCAGGTTTTTCTGGAGTCAGCCTGCTCATCATTTCTTTTTTTTTTTTTTATTTAATTTTTTACATTCATTTTCACAAATTTTTGGCTTCCCAATTTTCTCCCCTTTTATCCCCTCCCCCCACCCCAATACCCCAAGCAATCTAATTTTCCCTATCTCCAATCTGCCCTCTCTTCTGTCATCCCTCCCTTCTCTTGTCTCCATCTTCTCTTTTTCTGTCTCCAAGTCTTTGCATCGACTGTACCCTTTCTTCCGCCATGAGTATTTGCTCCTTACCTCTCTATCTCTTTTCTCCTGTAGGGCCAGATGACTTTCTATTCCTCATTAACTGTATGTCTTCTTTCCTAGTTACAACAACAATATTAAACAGTTGTTCCTAAAACTTTGAGTTCCAAATTCTCCCCATCCCTCCCTCCCCACCCATTCCCTTTGGGACGGCAGGCAGGATATGATGGCTTCAGGATAGGGCCTAAATAGTTGCACAGCTTGACAGTGTTTTTTAAAATTCTGTCTGTTTAATAGCCCATCATGTCAAAGAAGACCAAGAGAATGATGAAGGAAGAAAATAGATTTTTTTAAAGTGGATTGAGAATTGTACTATTATCTTGTTTCTGCTAAAGATAAGATGATTTGCCTGCTTTGTGATACTATAATGTCAACATTAAGGAAATTCAATGCTCATCAGCATTAGAACACTCATAAGGACTACAAATATTTTAAAAAATATTAGAGAGAAAGGCACAAAAGTTTGTATTGCAGAAATTAAAAGATGAAAAGCAAATACAATTCTTTCAAGCAGCAATAAGACTTGAAAATAATGCCACTGAAGTGATTTATAAAGTAGTTTTTATGCTGGGGAGGGTGGGGGGGTGGGAAGTTATTCAGTGATGTAGCAATTATGAAAGAATGCATTGTCTAAGTTGAAGGATGCTTAGACCCGCCCCTCCAACAATGTTTCAAGGTACAAACAACCGCCTCTTTCAAGGAAAACCATAACTGTTTGGCAGCATGAATTAGTCTTCAACTTCATGTAATACTTCAAAAAGAAAATACATATCATTCGATAGCTTTGGATGAATCAACTGATACTATTGACTTGATGATGGTTTTATACTTCATTTGGGTCATAACAGAAGATCTTCTTTGCTATGAAGAGTTATTTACTTTGGGCACTCTTGTGAATAGAACAGGGAATAGATATCATTAACAGCTTTTTAAAAAAATAATTTATTTTTAGCTTTCGACATTCATCTCTATAAGGTTTTGAGTTTTAAATTCTCTTCCTCTCTCTTTCCTCCCTGCTCCCCAAGTTAGCATGCAATCTGATATAGGCTTTACTTATACATTCATATTAAACATATTTTCATATAAGTCATGATTTAAAGAAGACTTAAAACTAATGGGCAGAACCACAAGAAAGAAGAAACAAAACAAAAGCACAAAAGAAAAGGAGAGATACATACAAAGAGTATGCTTCCATTCACCTTCAGATTCCCCAGTTCTTTCTGTGGATGTGGATAACATATTTCCATCATGAGTCTTTTGGAGTTGTCTTAGATCCTTGCATTACTGAGATGAGTTAAGTCTATCAAAGGGAAGATCTAGACCCAAACTCAGAAGAAGACAGCAATGTCAAAACAGCTATGGGCAAAACTTCAAAGAAAAATGGAAAGTGGGCTTAATTCAGCCCAAAAAGAACTTGAGATGCTCAAAAAGGAGCTTAAAAGTCATATAAGAGAAATAGAAGAAAAATTGCAAAAAGAAATTAAAGTGATATAAGAGAATTATGAAAAGAGTCAGCAGCTTGGAAAACTGATTAAAAAGTAGAATTGGCCAAATGGAAAAGGACATAGGTCATTCTTGACCTAGCTAGCATATTTATGAGTTACTTGCTCCTAACTGTTACTATAATCCATTTAACTCACAAAGCTACTAACTATAACTATGATACATTTAACTCGCATAGTAAAGTGTCTTACCCAAGGTCACACAGCCATTATGTGTCTGGTGCAGGATTTTAACTCAGATCTTCTTGGCTGCAGCTCTCTTGCCTACCTCTGCAACAAGTAGTTGCCTAGTGTTAATATTTTTCTTTGACAACTGGAAAGTGATAGGAGGAAATTCCAAAAGAACCCAATGGTGAGGACATGGTAAACTTGACTAGCTTTACTCCTCCTTTTAATTTCTCCATAATTTTAAGCTGAGCTGTTAAGTCAAGTGTTTCCCTCAAACTGTAGAGGAGCAGATCAGTATCTGTGTTCATATGGTCTATTTACAGTGACCCTATGTTCCAATTATAAGAAAAGAAAAAGTACTTTTAATAAGGCTTCACAAGAATTTATCAAATCATATGAGCAACCAGATAATGTAATAGTTAGGGCCCTGGATTTGGACTTAAAAAGTCCAGAGTTTAAGTCCTGCATAAGATACTAGCCATGTGACCCAGATAAGTCATTTAAGCACTATAACCTCAGCTTCATCATCTGTGAAATGGGGTTAATAATAGCCCCTGTCTCCCAGGCTGCTTGGCAGAATCAAATGAGATAATACAGTATATGTAAAGTGCTTTTACACACACACACACACGCACACACATATGTGTGTGCGTGTGTGTGTGTGTGTATATATATATATATATATATATACTAGAGTGGTTTGCCATTTAGTTCTCCAGCTCATTTTACAGATGAGGAAACTGAGACAAACAGGGTTAAGAGACTTGTCCAGGGACCCTCAGCCAGGGTCTGAGGCCAGATTTCAGCTCACAAAGGGGAGTCTTTCTGACTCCAGGCCTAGCACTCTATCCACTCTGCCACCTAGCTGCCCCATTCTTGAATGTTTGTTCAAATCATCATTACATGACAGCCATGTCTATTAAACTATTATCGACTGCTAAATTATGTGGTACAAAGAAATGAGAGAAAACTGAATTGAGGAGGTTAAGACTGTTTAAGAGTAAGATTTTCAAATTGGTTAGGTTTTGAACATGCTGAAAGGAAGCAAGAAGTCAGTATTTATTTGCCAGACAGACTATATGAAAGTACCACCAGAAAAATCATGATGTGTTCATGGGACAACAAGGAAAATATCTTGATTGAGTGGAGGGTTTTATCCTGCTGTTGTAGTGATAGAGAAGTCTGAGTGGAAATAGAGTCAAACCATGGAACACTTTTAATGCCAGGCAGTGGAATGTGGAGTTGATCGCCTGTCACCTAAAGTCTAGAAACCAACAAAGGACATATATGCCTTTTCTTCCCTCCTTCTCAAACATATGTACCCTTTTAGCATAAAGGTACCTTTTCTAAGCCACCTGCTCATACATATATGCCATTCTAATTCCATCACTCTTTTTAGGGTTGCATCTCCCATTCTGGATTAGTCACATTTTAAATGGGCAGGAATAAGTCAATCCCAACTCCAGTTGCCAACTCACTCCTTTTATTTTGTCCCTTCCTCTGTGAAAACAATTTTTCATGGTGGGAGGGTTGAGAGGCTGCAGAACTCATTATTCTTACAACTTTGGCTATACTGGTGATACCCTCTCTCTATACACAGTCCTGACCTCTCATATTCTGGTGAGCTCAGGCCCAGAATTTTATCTGCCTGAACTTTGGATTGAATATCTCTCTGCCTTCCCTAAATCATGTCCTACTTGAGTTGGAAGGGATTTCAAAGATTATCTAGGCCACCTGAGGAATGAAGTTCCTCTACAACATCCTGACTCTTATTGGGTATTTCTACAGTTAAAGAGTTCACTACTTCACAATCCTGCTTTTGGTAGCTCTAACTTAGCTTTTAATATCTCTAGCACTTAGCACAGTACCGGCTATACTTAATGAAATGTATATTGAATTGAACTACTTTTTAAATAGTTTTCCAGGCTATTGACTCTTTTTTCATCATTTTCTTGCATCATTTTAATTTCTTTCTGCAATTTTCTTCTATTTCTCTTATGAAAAAGGTTTTTAAAAATTAAATTAAGCATAAATATTTTTAAATGGTAGGACTGGGGATGGAGCCAAGATGGTGGAGTAAGGCAGGAATTTGCCTGAACTCTCCCAAACTCACCTCTACACAACTGTAAAATACATAACTTAAAATGAATTCTGGAACAAAAGAACCATCTTTTAACTTCCATCCATTGGTTGGTCCTAGGTCTATCCACTATACAGAACTAAATCCAAATCCTCTTCCCTTCAAATATTTGAAGATAGTGATGATGTGTTTCTGAGTTTTTTTTTTCTCAAAGTTAAAAATCCCATTTCTTCCAACTGTTCCTCATGACAAAATTTCTAGTTCTCTCATCAACTTGTTTGCCTGTCTTTGGACACATTGTCATTTGTTTTCCCACTTGACTGCACTCTTTTGTACTTCTCATCTATAACCACAAGAACCTCATAATTCTGTAGAATTACAATCAGCCTTACTACTTATGCTTCATCTGTACCCTAGGCCCCAGAACTCTTCCGATTGGAAGGTGGAGCTGAGAGTTACTCCCAAATAGATTGCCCAGGCCTTGTTTGGCTACAGTCCTTCGGACATTTCCATCACGCTTGTTCAATGCTGCCAAGTACCTTCTTTTCCACACCCACTCAGTTTTTCTATTTGCTTCTGTGTATTGTCTTCTCCCATTCAATTGTAAGCTCCTTGAGGTCAGGCAGGGACTGTGTCTTGTTTGTATTTGTACCCTGTAACAATAACACAATATTCACAGTGCCTACAGCAGCCATGAATATGCCAGCACAGTTCTGAACTGAGAAATATAACAGACTCTCCACATGGAAGACAGAGCCAAAACACTTTTTCAAACATGAGAAAGCCAAATCCCAACACCAGAAAGTCACATCCATCATAGTAACAAAGAAATCAAACAAAGAAAGTAACACAATAACAATGCAGAGGGCAACACCATCCCCAAACTTTCCCTCTGTTAGGCTTCCCACAAACTTGCTCCCTTAAACAAAATCATAAATAAGCTCTCTCACTCAGGCTAGTCAACTGCCTTTCCTGACTCTGACTGGTCTCTGACTAACTTCCTCACAGCTCTACTCAAGCTCTGCCTCTTCCTGCTCCACCCCTTCCTGTTCCCTTTGACTTAGATTCATGTGACTCAGGCTTCCACGTGACTTAAGCAGGTCACATCAGTCTATTAATGGATGGGAAAGATCTTCCCTTAAACAAAAATACATTAACCCATTATGAAAAAATACATTAACAATATATGCCCCTAACACTTAGCACAGTGCCTAGCACAAAAACATGCTTAATAAATGTTAATTGACTACCTTTCTTGAAATAGCATGCCCAATAGTGGTAATCCCCAGTGCCTCTAATGGATAAATGGACAACAAGCTAAAAGGTGGGTTACAAATAATCACCTGAGAAGATTTCCCATCTCAATAATAATCAAGGAGACACAATTTAAAACACATTGATGAGTGTGAGATGGTCCTTAAAATAGCACCCCTCAGAAAAGAGGTTTTAAAAATTAAATTAAGAATAAATATTTTTAAATGGTTGGGCTGGGGATAGAGTCAAGCTGGGGGAGAAAAGCAGGAATTCACCTGAACTCTCCCAAACTCACCTCTAAACAACTGTAACATAAATGCCTCAAAATGAATTCTGAAGCAGCAGAACCAACAAAAAAATGGGGTGAAACAATTTTCCAGCCTAAGATAACTTGGAAGTTGGGCAAGAAAGGTCTTTCTCACTCAGGTAAAAGGAAAGCAAAGTCCAATGCATGTGGCATCCAGGAAAGCCAACAGGACGCCTCACCCCAACAAGCCGGGGGCAAAGCCCTGAGCCCAGGCACGGGTCAGGCCCCATGGCCTTGGCACAGGAAGCCAGTGGCCAGATACCACACTTCTAGCACAGCAAGTTAGCTAAGAGGCCCTGCTCTCCTGGAGGAGAAGAAGCTTGGGAGAATACTGACTTCACCCCAAGAGCAGAACCCAATTTTAAAAGTCATAAAGTAGGTTGTAAAGTGAGCAAGCAACAAAAAAAAGAACCTGGCCACAGAAATTTACTATGGTGACAAAGAAGATCAAAACAGAGACTAAGAAGAATACAACAATGCTAAAATGCTTACATGCAGAGCTTCAAAGAAAAATCTGAATTGGTCTCAGTCCCAAAAAGAACTCATGAAAGAGCTCCAAAAGGATTTTTCAAATAAGAGAGGTAGAAGAAAATTTGGGGAAAGGAATAAAAGTGGTGCAAGAGCTTGGTAAAGAAAGCATTAAAAATGGAACCATGTACAAAAATTCTTTTAAAAAACAACTCCTTAAAAAGTAGAATTGGCCAAATGGAAAAGGGAGTAGAAAAGCTAACTAAAGAAAATAATTCCTTAAAAATAAGAATTTGGCAAGTAGAAGCTAATGACTCTGTGGGACATCAATAAATAATAAAAACAAAATGAAAAAATTGAAGAAAATGTGAAATGTCCCATTGGAAAAACAGTTGACTTGGAAAATTGATCCAGGATAGAAAATTTAAGAATTATTGGATTACCTGAAAGTCATCATCAAAAAAAGAGCCTGGACATCATGTTCCAAGAAATTATCAAGGAAAATTGCTCTGATATCCTAGAACCAGTGAATAAAATAAAAGTTGAAAGAATTCACTGATCACCTCCTGATAGAGGTCTCAAAATAAAAACTCCTGGGAATAGGATGTCCTGCAGGTAACCTCCTCCAAATTTGCACAGTAAATTAGGATGATCCCTGAAGATACACAGAGCCTTTCTATAATGATCCTTTTTTTGTAGCTCTCTGACATGTATTTAGAAACATTACTTTTTTTTTCAAGGTCAAAAATACTGAAATAGAGATATGCTAATCTGGAGAATGTTTTCCTCCCTTTCACAATCAAACTAGAAAAATCTGCCTACCCTTTTTGCCTCCACTTCCTGTTTTTCTCCCTAACTACTCAATCTAACTTTTCCACTCAACTTGAAACTTTCTCTAAAATTACCAATAATATTTCATTTGCCAAATCTAATTATTTTCTTGATTCTTATTCTTTTTTCTTGATTTTTTTTGCCTCTCTGCAACATTTGACACTGATGCTTTCTCTGCTCTTGTGGGGAGTAAAATTATCCTAACTACTATAAAAGAGACTGAAACAGAGTTCTGAGTCAATGACACTTTGGTATAGGGTCCCCTCTAATGAGGTGGACTTCAGGTTTTCCTCCTGATTTGAGAGAAACCCTTTTCTTCCAGGGCCCTATTTTTTATATGGCTAGGTGTCTAGGCATTCAAGAACTGCTATACCAAATACAGAATAATCCCATTGATTGACATAAGACACATAGACTAAATTAAGCAAAAATTATCAGCAAGGTCACTAACTGGATAAAGCATGGGGTTTCTCCACTGACTAAATGGTCATAACATGGTCACCTGTTCACACTGGACAAAAGAGAATATCTGGAGGTACGAAAATAAATTGGAGGACTTTCTATGTAATTGAATCACCTCTGCCACATTGGGCTTGGTCACCATGACAAGGAAAAACAAGGGTAGAGAGCCTCTACTTAGCTTCCCATGATTATGCAAGTGATCTTATAAACTGTAGCTCACAACTCTGGAACCCAGTACACAAAAGTTATAATCATTATCCCTATAGAACCATATCAGATTGATTGATACTGATTGGAATAGAGTAGGGATCCAAATGAATTAATTTCCCCATTTACCATTTCAATCTAGAGAAAGACCTCATCTTCCTTTGAATCATTACTATGGAGGGCAGTCTTCCATGGGGTGACACAAAACCAGTAGTTGGCAGTCCCCTCACTGAAAGGTGATATTAGAGAAGAGGGAAAATGGTAAACATTAACTCAATAAATGTCTAAGGTGACCATCTCGCTGACCAAGAACCACAAGGGACAAGTACCTCCTAATAAAGCATGCCCTATAATATATGTACACCAGGGGACCATAGGACATTGTTGAAGCATAGCAAAGCAAGGATGGTCTGCCCTACATACAAGCTCTGGAAATCTCTTGAATTTGTGAGAACAATTTAAACAGTTTTGACAAACAGCAACTCCATTATGTCAAGGAGAGGCAACATCCCTGCAGACAACACAAATGGAACTACAGAGCAGTAGCATAGGCAGTGGAGGAAAACAAGGAATAGGCTTTGTTTCTTGAAGAAGGGAATTACCAGTATTATCATTCATTGCTGTCAGTGGAGGAGAAAAAAACCAAAGTAGGGAACTGACTGAAAAGGAGGATTTGAAGTTTCAATCCCTGCAGGCTCAGGAACAAGTGTATTAGAACCATTTGTGGAGAGGAGTAGGACAATAAAGGTGTTGTGCTTCCTCATCCCTTCTGCTACAGTAGTCCAGTCTCTGTGGTCTTCTGGAGATCCCTCCACTTAGGAATACTAGAGTGAGTGGGGCTTCAGAACAGCTTCTAGTGGATTTGATTCTCCAGTTTAGATCATTTGCAGTGATCCCCTTCTCTGTTAAAAATCTCTGACAAAACAGATCTTAATATAATTCTGGTTTGCTATTAACAATAACCAGATGAGGTAGCAAGAGCTAGCCCAAATCTTAATAGCGATAATATGAATGTCCCTAGACCAGAGAATTTACATTTTTAGGTTGGCAAATTCAAATAAGAACTGAAAAATTTTTTAATTCTGATTCATCTTCTTTTACACTTGCCATTGTCAATGAAATTTGCTATATGAAGAGAAAAACAGGGACGTAGAGGCATTTGTTCTGTTTGATTTCAGGTGTGAGTCATAGGCAGCCAATTGTATGACAGGATGTCATAGCCAGGTTCAGAATTAACCAGGTGGGAAAATTTCTTATTTACCAAGATGGGGATAGGTCAAGAGAATCCTACCTTTACTTTCACAAGGTCCTTCTCTGAACTTTCCCAGAGACAGACATCTAATTGTAGCAGTCCTCAGTCTACAGAGGCATATGGTATTTCCCTTGAATGGTGAACCATCAGCTCTTATGAAGGATCAGACACTTATACCTGGATTCAAGACTTAGAGTAGTAGCAAAAGTCCCAAGAGATTCTTCCTCAAACAGTAAAATTTCACTAATTACAGCTTAGGGCTAGTTAATTGGTTTTTTTCCTCATATATTAACCTCAAAATTTCATTCAGAATTTCTAAACTACCCACAAATTTCATCTCTTCACAACTATCATTCATAAATTACATCTATTCATGTATCATCCACTTTGTATGCAAATAAAGCCAAATGAAGAATATTAGACCACTTCTAAAACATAATGGGATGAGAATGAGATGAGATTCCCCCAGCCCAGTCCCTATAGGCAAGTGGATCATAAGGGGGCACAGTTTCTTTGGTGAAAGTTATGCTATCAGAAAGATATGGTAGCCTTAGAACTAGGGCAGGGGTAGGGACCTGCAGCCTTGAGGCCACATGTGACCCTTTAGGTCCTCTAGGTCCCTCTAAGTCCTAGCCCTTTGACTGAATTCAAAGTATTCAAGCCAGGCATCATGTTAAGTACTTCACAACTATGTGTTTCTCCCAACAATCCTGGGACATAAGAGTAAATAATTACTATTCCCTTTGTACACACAAAGACTGATTAGATTCTCTAGTTTAGCACCATTACTACCATTACACTTAAGGCCCTAGAAGGTCACATGTGGCCTTGAGGCTGCAGGTTCCCCACCTGTGAACTAGGTAGTAGTTCAACCTTGGTCAAGGACTAACTTGTGCACAGTAACAACCTTTTTCTGTAAGTGCTCAAAGAGAGGGGAAAGTTAGCAGATGGTCACCAGTGGAGTGCAAGCTGATTAAAAGCCACAAAGGTTGGAGAAGTGGCTGTCATGCAAGTTGCCTTGGGGTGGTATCTGGAACCATTCTTGCTTAATTAAATCTATAATCCCTTGTGTGCCACAGTGTGTATACACACACACACACACACACACACACACACACACACACACACACACACACACTAAAAATTATATCTGGTGACAGAAATTCTAGGAAGGAGTGCCTTAACCTTTCTCAGTCACTGAGACCCAAGAGACCTGTTTTGCTTTCTATTGCTGTTTCCACTTTTCTCCTACTCAAAATAGAAACATGAAACTTCAAAACAGAAAAACGAAACTTCAAAAGTTTCATTTCTTCCTAATGAGTAGGAGAGGCCTAAGTTCTCAAAGAACTGCAAAGTTTCATAACACCCTGTCAGTAGGGCTCATCTGGAGGAACCTCACAGACAAAGACTTCCTAAGAGGATTATACCATGTTTTTCACCAACAGTAAGTCATTTACTATTATTATTTTCTAGTTTTTTTAATATATTCTAATAATCATGACAAATAAATGTATTAGTATTCAGATTGAAAAGAGAAAGAAACTTGCTCTGACAGCTTCTCTTAGCTTTCTTGTATTTAAAAACATCACTAATCAGGTGATAATAATTTAGTTAAATACCTTTCAAACTCAGCAATTCATAGAAAGTCATTTATCTTATCATTCCTGGCATCTTCATGCTAATTGTTTACCATTGTGCCAGACTTCTTCTGTGTCTTGGAATTTGCTTAAGCTTGTTTTTAGTAATACTTTAAAGGGTTTAATTTATAATTTCTCAATTTGTTAACATTCCCTGCCAATTAGAAAAAGTAGCTATAAAGGGGATAGCATTTTATTCAATTGTATTCATACAAGGTGTGAACACTGCAAAGGCCATCCTTTACACAAGTCAGGCACTGTGTTAACCACTTCACAACTCTCTGTTTCTTCCAAGAACCCTGGGAGATACGTGTAAATATTCATTATTCTCTTTGCACATACAAGGACTGATTAGATTCTCTAATTTACTACCATTACAATATTTTCAACCCAATCAATTCTGATTTACAGTGACTAGTGGCAATAACTAAACTTTATTAGGCACAAGGTTCCATTATTTTTAATTTGCTTCTACTGAGAAAAAAATTTCATGGTGCCATTCTCAATTTCCCATTACTGCTTCTTTCTTTCATTGAGTTACCCAAAGAGCCAAATCAATTCCTTTAAATTTTTCTAAATTAGTAATCCTTTAGCATGACTATTGAAATCAGAGCAAAATATGTTTCATAAAATATATGTTAATTGATTGATAGATAAATATATTTTGTAGTCTTATACTGATTGGGGAAGGGAGACCAGCAGCAGCTGTCAAAGGGACATTGATTTTTTTTTAAATACTAAATCTTTTTTTTTAATTTCAGTGTGATTGAGACCTTTTCTGGTCTCCTTTTCAAAACTCCTTTTCAAAACTCTAATCTCCTTTTCAAAACTCTAAAACCCTTTCCTTTCAAACCCTGAATTTATGATGAAAGTTGCAGACTCCAACTTTTTTTATCCTCCAACTCATCCTTAACTTTTCTCATTTCCTTATGCAACATTATTCTTTCTTTCTTTTACTTACTTAAGTCCTCTAGTAAACCCCTTTTTGATTCTTTAGTGGTTACAAATACCAGTTAATACCAATTTCTTTGAGGGCTTTTGGGCAATTAGAATTGGTTGCAATCACATAGTTTTCTCTAAGTGATAGGCAAATGGAATCAAAAAACTCACTCAGCAAAAGTTCCTCATTTTAGGGTGTCATAGATTTTAGCATGCAGGATGACTTTGAAAAAAGATTTTTTTTCTCAAAGTTGACTTCTTTTATGCTAGAAAGGCATTCACCCAGCTGATGAGGACTGAAAAGGGGATACAATATTCTTAGGAGTTTTTCTTTTTGGGTCTCCTTCAGGAGGCCATCGGTGGATTCTTTCCATATTTATTTTGCCCTCTGGTTCTAGAATATCAGGGCAGTTTTCCTTGATAATTTCATAAAGATGATGTCTAGGCTCTTTTTTTGATTATGGCTTTCAGGTAGTCCCATAATTTTTAAATTTTCACTCCTGGATCTATTGTCCAGGTCAGTTGTTTTTCCAATGAGATATTTTACATTCTCTTCTATTTTTTCATTCTTTGTTGGTTTCTCATTAAATCATTAGCTTCCATCTGTTCCACCGTAATTTTTAAAGAACTGTTTTCTTCAGTGAGCTTTTGAAGGTCTTTTTCCATTTGGCCAATTCTGCTTTTTAAAGCATTCTTCTCCTCATTGACCTTTTGGACCTCTTTTGCCATTTGGGTTAGTCTATTTTTAAAGATGTTATTTTCTTCAGCATTTTTTAAATCTTCTTTAGCAAGTTGTTGACTTGCTTTTCATGATTTTCTTGCTTCACTCTCATTTCTCTTTCCAATTTTTCCACCACCTCTCTTATTCGATTTTCAAAGTCCTTTTTGAACTCTTCCATAGCCTGGGACCATTCCACATTTATTTTTTAGGTTTTGGATGCAGAAGTCTTGACTTTTAGGTGTTCCTCTGATGGTAAACTTTGTTCTTCCTCATCCTAAAAGGTGGGAGAGAATACCTGTTCCCCAGAAAGTAACCTTCTATAGTCTTATTTTTTTCCCCCTCTTTTGGGCATTTTCCCAGTTATTTAACTTTTGGGTCCTTTGTCAAGAGTACAGTATACTCTGGGGACCTGTAAGTTCTCAGTTCCTCCAAGGTGGTACAATCCAGGGACAGGAGATTACTCCCTGTCCTGGCTCAAGACTGAGATTCAGATCATCTGCTCAATTCCCCCAGGGACTTTAAGCTGAGGCTCCAACAATGCCTGCTGAGAGGTAACCACCACTTCAGTCCCCACCCACCACCTGGGGCCAGGGCTAGGGGAGGACGCTGCTCCCTTGTCACGAAGGTGAAAAAACCCTCTCACTGACCTTTGAAGCTGCCTCTGGCATTTGTGGGTTGGGGAGTCTAGAAACCTCCAGTGCTGCTGCCAGGGATTCTACCCTGGAGGTCTGCTCTAGCCCTGCTCCTCCCAGCACTGTGCAGCCAAGGCGGGGCTGCAATCCACTCAGTGTCTGGTGCAAGGGACTTTTTCCATCCACCTTCCAAGTCATCCTGGGCTGGAAATCTCCTCCACTCTGTCTTTCTGTGGCTTCTGCTGCTCTAGAATTTGTTGAGTTTGTTTGTTTGTTTGTTTATAGGTATTTTATGAACTGCGGGGGAAGAGCTAGAGTATGTGTGTCTTTCTATTCTGCCATCTTGGCTCTGCCTCCTTCATTCAAATTTTTAAAGAACTATTTTCTTCATTGAGCTCTTGAATCTCCTTTTCCATTTGGCCAATTCTGTTTTTTAAAACATTCTTCTCCTCATTAGCTTTTTGGACCTCTTTTGCCATTTGGGTTAGTTTATTTTTAAAGGTGTTATTTTCTTCAGCATTTTGTTGGATCTCCTTTAGCAAGTTGTTGACTCGCTTTTCATGATTTTCTTGCTTCACTCTCATTTCTCTTCCCAATTTTTCCTCCACTTCTCTTGCTTGATTTTCAAAATCCTTTTTGAGCTCTTCCATGGCCTGAGACAGTTGCATATTTTTTGGAGGTTTTGGATGTAGAAGCCTTGACTTTGATGTCTTACTCTGATGGTATGCTTTGTCCTTCCTCATCCAAAAGGATGGAAGAAAATAGCTTTTCACCAAGAAAGTAACTTTTTATAGTTTATTTTTTCCCCTTTTTTGGGCATTTTCCCAGCCAGTTACTTGACTTTTGAGTCCTTTGTTGAGAGGAGGGTATACTCTGGGGACCTGTAAGTTCTCAGTTCCTCCAAGGTGGCATAATCAAGGGAGAAGAGTTTACTCCTCTCTTGGCCTGAACTCTTGCCTGTGAGCAATCACAAACACTCTTTTCTGCCCAGGATCTGCAAGTAGGGTTCCCTTTCCACCATCTTCACCAGCTCTACCATGCCAGAGCTCCTCTTCACCCCAGGATCACCACTCAGGTCTGAGATCCACATCAGCTGCTCAATTCCCCTGGGATCTTTAGGCCAAGGGCTCCAAAGGAGGATGCTGCTGCAGTGACTTCTGCTGCCCTGGGGCGGGGGCTTGGGCCAGACCCACGCCCCCTCTCACCCAGGTGAAAGAACTTTCTTACTTACCTTTGAAACTATCTTTGGCTTTTGTGGGTTGAGAAACCTGGGAACCCCAGCTGCTCTCCTTGATTTCATGCCCTAAAGCCTGCTCTAATCCTGTCAGAGTTGTGCTGCATGGCTAAGGCTGGGCTGTACTCCACTCTGAGTCTAGTGTGATAGACCTTTCCTGTCAGCCTTCCAGGCTATCTTGGGCTATGAATCTCTTTCATTCTGTTGGTTTTGGGCTTCTGCTGCTCTAGAATTTGTTTACAGTCATTTTTTACAGGTGTTTTATGGGCTATGGAGTAGAGCTAGAGCAGTTCCATCCTTCTACTCTGCTATCTCAGCTCTGCCCCTCGTTTTAGCATTTTTAAAAGGTTGAAAAAAATCAAAAGAAGAATAATATTTTGTAACGTGAAAACTTACATAAAATTCAAATTTCATATCCACAACTAAAGTTTTGTTGGGACATATGTACCCATATTAATTTAATGTTGTCTATGACTACTTGTGAGCTACAGCAGCAAAGCTGAGAAGTTCCAATAGCAAGTGGCATTCTCATCTTTTTGTACCACTGCTCAGTACATTACAAATTCAGCGATGTAGTTATAACTCAGCATCATTTTGAGTGCCATGTTAAAAAACATCTTATTTTTTTTATTATTAATGTATTCCCATCACATCAAAACAAGAAAAGAAGAGAAAAAATGTTTTGTTACAATATTTTGAGCTGAGGGCTAAGATAGAAATTTTTCTGAATGAAAAGAGCTGCCCTTAACCACTATTATCAAACACTGAATGGCTTTGGAAAGTAGCCTTTGATATTGTTGATATTGTTTCTTAGTGAATTCAACCTAAAATCACAAGTCAAAGCAACATTTCTATGTGAAACTTATACTGTGGTAAAGTCAATTCTAGGACAATTAATGTTGTTTGAATTCACAAGTAATGTCAAGCAGCTCTATACACGTCTCATAATCTCAAAAGTTAAAACAAAAAATGAGATCTCCATTCCCACACAAATTTGCATTTGATATATTTTCTGAGCCCAAACCGCATTTCCAGTAGTGTTTTTTGAACCTCAATGTAAGTATAAAAGAAATGTCCATATTTCAAAATCCATTTAACTGGGCAACTGAGAAGCCTCCACCTAACCTTCAACTGAAAGTGATTAATTTGCAATGTAATGACATGTTAAAAGGCAAATACCAAGAGAAAAAACAAATAGAATTCTATAAATGCCTTCCAAGCAATGAATATCAACAAATTAAGATCATATACTCATGGAATGATATTAGTATTTGTCAGTTTTTATCTAAGTGAAAAGTCATTTTCAAAGATCAAATATATAAAATCTCATTAAAAATAAGCATTGACAGATGAATATTTGTAATCAATTTTGATGATAGGGAGCACTAATTTTGAACCCCAATTAAGTGAAATTTCATCCCCTCAAAAAAGGATACCATTTTCATTAGTGTACTATATTCATATAGTATAGTTTTACCAAAAAAAATATACTCAGTTATTATTATTATTATATTTTGAATTTCATCAATAAAAATTTTTTGGAAATTTGTTTTCTCTCTTGTTATATAAGTATCTACATAATATCTTCAATTTTGCCTCTTGGTCTGCAAAGACCTAAATATTTGCTATCTGGCCCTTTACAGAAAATGTTTCCTAACTCTGTCCCAGAAAAGCTCTAAAACTCTTAAATTGTAGAACAATTGCCTATCTATATTATTACAAGAAATTTCCTCACCAGGAGTTTCCTACACCAATAAAATCACAGGTTAGGGGGTAGGGTGGGTGAGGAAGAATCAGTGTCTTATTTCTTTTAAACCTTTCCCTAGGCACTTCATATATGCTTTGAAATTATTCTTGTTAGCCTTTATCTTTACAAGACCATCATCAATGCAAACCACATCCTTTACCCCATCCTGGGAGAGCAAAGCCAAAACTAGCAAAAAACCCTACCCATGAGAGATGTGTTATATTTCATTTCTAGAGTATATATGTTTTGGGGCAATTAGATGGAACAGTGGATAGAATGTTGGACCTGGAGTCAGGAAATCATCTTCTTGAGTTCAAATCTGGCCTGAGACACTTACTAGCTATATAATGCTGGGCAAGTCACTTGATCCTGTTTGCCTCAGTTTCCTCATCTGTCAAACGAGCTGGAGAAGAAAATGGCAAGCCACTCCAGTATCTTTCCCAAGAAAACTCCAATTAGAGTCAGGAAGAATTGGATAGAACTGAAAAAAGATTTTAAAATATATATAATTTTTTGGCAGTCTCTCTCTCCTCCTCCCTGTTCTCTCTTCTATCCTCTCTTCTTCCTCCCCAAACTGGGAGAAAGGAAGAAAAGAGGCTAAGAACCACAAGAGAAGGAGGACTTGCAGAAATGGAAAGAAATTACTTTAAGACTTGAGGAAAGTAGGTAACTTCTCCCCACCCTCTCAACAACTGTTCTGTTCCTCTAAGTACTCCAGGAAGAAACTTAGGAGATCTGCGTAGGAATCCTATCCCTGCCACTTATTACTGTGCGTAGCTGTGAGGAAGACACTCACTACCTGGGCTTCAGTTAGAAATATTAGTAACCTTGGAGATGGGTACTTTTAATACATTGGTGGATTTGGAAGATAGAGTGAAAGGTAAAGTTTTCCAAACTTTATGTAATGACACTTTCCTCTTCTCTCCCATCTTGTTTTGATTCATACTTTATTCAAATAAAATTAAGAATTTATTACCACTTTTATAACACATATAAACAATTTTAATGTTACAATAAAAGTAGCATGCATATAATGTCTGGAGGCAATCACCCACTTGTAGACTGGGTATCCCAATGGGACAACTTACTTGAGATTCATGCTTCTTTATGAATTTGATGATCTTACATTGGTTTATTGAACATACTCCATTAAAAAAATCCACTAAATATTTAGTTTCAGGGAGGAAATTTTCATTATAAAATGAATTTGCTGGATCTTTATTATTATCACCAAGAAAAATGGCAATTCTTCCAACTCAAACACTCACCTATGTCTTTTGAAATGAGAAAACCTGAGTGGTTTACAATAATATAGTTGTACTTCTCTGGGACACCCTGCCGTCCACATTTAAGCTAGCAGACTGAGTCCTCAAGGATTCTGTAAGTCCACACTCCCTATCCTATAATTCACAAGTTCCCACTATACATTTACCTTTACTTCTAGTCTCTGCTAAAATTCTACCTTCTGGAAGAAAACTTTCTCAGTCCCTCTTAAGGCCAGTGCCTTTCCTCCAAGTTTGCCTCCCACTTAGACTGTATGTATTTTGTACATATGTAGTAGTTTGCATACTATCTTCCCAAAAAGATTATAAGTTCCTTGAGCATAGACTGTTTTTACCTTTGCATCTCCACTGCTTAGCCTAGTGCCTGGCACATAATAAGTGCTTAACAGTATAAGGCCCAGGTGCATCATTTGATATGAAAATTTTATTATAATTTTGCTTTGAAATTATTTTCATCCTATCTCTATTTTTTTTTGCCTTATAGATTTTTAAGGAATGTGCTGCATCAGTTCACTCAGCTTGGTCCTTCACAATATCCTTAGATTTGGATCCTTCTTAACAAATGCTTGTTGACTTGAGTCTAGTCCGCCATCATAAACAATTTGCTTAAGATGAATGCATTTACTGAAATGGTATAACAGTTAGAGCATTTCATAAACCTGGAGAGCATTTCCTACAAATACTCAAAGTATCAGAAGGAAGAGGAGATAACCACAGAGTTGGTAAGTAGAGAAGTACACACAAAGGGAACATGGGTCATCAAGATACATTCAAAGTGGTGACTGGAGTTGGGGTAGGGAGACCACTGATGATTGATGTCCTCTAATTCCTTCGGCTAACCTAACCAGGCTCTGGTAGAATCTGATTCATTATCTGATCTGATCTGATTGACTGCCACTGGCTTTGGGGTAGGCTAACGTCTTGCTCTAGGGTACTATGATGCATTTCTAGGTAGTCCAATAATTTTTATATTATCTCTCTTGGATCTATTTTCCAGATTAGTGGTTTTTCCAATGAAATATTTCACCATTGTCTTCTATTTTTTCATTCTTTTGGTTCTGTTTTCTAATTTCTTGGTTTCTCATGAAATCAATAGCTTCCATTTGCTCCATTCTAATTTTTAAGGAATTATTTTCTTCAGTGAGCTTTTGGACTTCTTTTTCCATTTGGCAAATTCTGCTTTTTAAGGCATTATTCTCCTCATTGACTTTTTGGACCTCTTTTGCCATTTGGGTTAGTCTCTTTTTTAAGGTGTTATTTTCTTAAGTATTTTGGGTCTTCTTTAGCAAGCTATTGACTCATTTTTCATGATTTTCTTGCTTTGCTCTCATTTTCCTTCCCAATTTTTTCCTCCACTTCTCCTCCTTGATTTTCAAAATCCTTTTTGACCTCTTTCATGGCTTGGGACCAATTGATATTTTTCTTAGAGGTTTTTGATGTAGGAGTTTTGACTTTGCTATCTTCTGGTTGTATGTTTTCATCTTCTTTGTCACCAAAGTAAGATTCTATAGTCTGAGGGTTATTTTTTTGTTTGCTCATCTTCTCAGCCCAGTACTCCACTTTTTAACTCTTTTTCAAGGAGGATTCTGCTCCTAGTGCGGATAGAGGTGGGTGTACTGTCCCAGAACACAAAGTAGGGCTATAGGGAGAAGTCACAACCAGTCCTGCTGAATGTCTAAGGTCAATTTAATCAAGGTTCTTTTTGGGGTATGGTTCATTTTTTCAATCACGCCCAAGGACTGAGAGTACCAGGTAGAATGAAGACTGTAGGTTATGTCTAACACCTCAGCAACACCCTGAGTGACCTGAGAAGTGAATGCTGATCCATTATCTCTTTGTAAGGATCAAGGGAGACCAAACCTGGGGACGATCTCATTCAAAAGTACCTTAGTCACTTCTATGACCTTTTCAGTGTTGCAAGGGAATGCTTCTGCCCAGTTTATAAAGGTGTCTATTGGCACCAAGAGAAGCTTAAAGACTCTTCAAGGTGGTTTACATGTAAAATGTAGTTACAATTCTCACCTGGGAAGGTCCCTTGATTTTGGACAGGGGTAAGAAGAGATGGGGATCTTACTGCTCCTTCAGGGTTACTTTGGGCACATACAGAGCAAGCCTGCACACCTGCCTAATTGTCTCTAGCATTTTTAGGTTCAGTAATACAATCACTGGATTGTAAAGTGCATGCTTTCCTAGATGTGTGACCTGGTGGAGGCCAAAAAGGAGTTTCCAGATTCTGGAATTTCTAAGTGACCAGAGGGTGATTTATACCAATGAGAAAGGGAGAGTTCAAATCCATTCACCTGATGTTGTTGTTCCTTAAGAATTCATTGAGGAGTGGTGACCTGAGGCATCAGAGGTGTCATCAAGGCCAATTCCCAAGCAGCAGCTTGAGTAGCCTTACCTGCCAGTCACTTTCCCACAGCCTGTTCAGATTCCCCCTTCTGTGGAGCAATATAGGACAGCCACCTCCTTAGGGGACTATAGTACCTGAAGAAAGTGCAGAATTACTCCCATGTTTAGCAAGGGAGTTCTTTGTGGTCAAGAATCCCTGCTTCTTCCAAATAGCACCATGGGCATATAAAACATGGAAGGCATTTGTCTATAAAAGATGTTTGTCATTCTACAAAGATGTTTACCCCCTTTTTCCCCCCTAATTTCAAGGTTCTGGTAAGTGCCAAGAGCTCAGCCTTCTATGCAGAAGTTCCAGAAGGAGGGGACCTAGATTCTATAGTGCCTTGTAGGCTGAATATTGCATAACCAGTTCTTTTCACCTCTGCTTCCACAAAGCTAGAATCATCAATGTACCATTCCTCATCAGGATTAACAAAGGGGGAGTCCCTTAGTGTCATTGAGAAAATTAACAATCTTACCTGCAACATCAACCTTCACCCTAGGTTCCATCATAGAGATGCTGAAGGAGGGAGCCTGGCTTTCCCCAGTTACCTGACATTCCAGGTCTTGAGGACTCTGGAGTACAGAGAGTTGAGGGACTGAGGCTCAATCTCAAGTGCTGCTACAGGGACAGTCTCACTTCTAGTGATCTTCCTGGTGGCAAAGAGGGTCGGGTGGCTGACATTTAGAATTACCCTTTATAGGGTATTGTCTTGACCAGTGACTGGGTTGTTTCTTTTTTCATGAGCCATTGGATCCCCCTGGTATGGAAATGGCTGTGGCAAGCAGCTGAGCTTGTTCTTGATTCCTGGCTCAAGCCCTACAATCCTTCTTATCTATCTGTGCCTTGTCCCTATTATTAAAGGCCTTAAAAGCAGCCTCTATGAGCTCCTTCAAGGGGTACTGAGAGCCCTGTTTTCATTTCTGAAGCTTTCATCAGATATCTGAAATCAATTGAGAAATAAAATGCATACTTAAGACTATGGCTCCTGAAGAAGATTCAGGATTCAAGTCAGTATACTTTCTTAAAGCTTCTCCCAACCTATTTCTAAAAAGAGCAGGGTTTTTGTCTGGTCCTTACCTAATTTCTCTTAATTTTGACTAGGTCAGACACTGAAAAAAGAACAGGAACTTAGATGTTGCCTCCTCTGAAATCAGGCACTTCTCTTAGAGGGAGTATTTTAACAGACTGAGGGGGACTTGGGGATGAGGGTGCTAAAAAGGAGGTCCCCTGTCTGATATATGAGGGACTTAGTATTGGGTGGATGGAAAGGAGTATGAGGGAAGCTAAGGGACTCAGAGAAGCCCCTTTAGGGTCTAGGTGGGGGGGTGGGGAAGGCAAACTGGGATAGCACTTTGGAATAAGAAGAACAGGAGGTTTTAAAGGTAGTCAGTAGAGATTTAAATTAAATCCTATACATGATTGGATCATCTAGATTGTTGAGTTCAATGCCTTTTCATATTGGTGGAGGTCAGGACCAAATTGAAAGCATATGAGGAACATTTTGCAAGATTTTCCCTCCCTCTTGCAAAAAGATCTAACTGCAGGATAGTGTTATATTCTAGATTATATTGTGGCCAGACTGTATTACAGAAAAAGATGAGACACTCTCTCTTAAGGTCCCCCTTTCCAAGTTTGTCCCAATGCCTTAAGAGATGATGGAGGGGAAAGTAAATAGTCTGCCACATGTCCAAGATCCCACAGTCACTTGCCATTTCTTCAGCATCCTGAAGAGGAGGAGAATGAGAAAAGGCTACATGAGAGGTGTCTTCCTCAAGAAACCAAGAATCATCTTGCCTGACTGCCTAAAAGTCAGAGAGACCCACAGTGCCACTCTGAGTAATCTAGACAGCTTGAGGGGTCCAACCACAGGATACAGACAAAGGAGAGGGCAGGGAGAAAGACAGACACCTACCTGTTGGCTAGGAGAAGATTCAACTCTTAGACTGGTCCTGGGTTTTAGCACCAAAATGAAGAGAATGATGAGGTTCAGTAGTTGGATCATCCAGAAAGAGTTCAAGAGGCAGATATTCTCATAGTCAAGAGGGTTTTATTTATGCAAAAGTGATGGGCTAGTCCTTAGGAGCACCAGCAGATTGGAGAAGGACAGGGCCTTGCTTTTATACACAAATCTTGGGCACTTAACCAGGAGTGGGGTATGCTCCTGTGTGGACAGTTAATCACAGGAAAAAGGAAACAGGTGTGTTAGGTACTTTTAACCACAGGGAAGGGGAGGCAGGCAGATTTAGATTTAGGCAAGGCTCTCATTATTGCTGGGCAGAAGTCAGCCTCATCACCCACCTCAAAAGAGATCTCCCCCAAAGTTTGACTGACAGATGGGGTGTGCAGAGGAAAAAAGCATAGGGGATTCTATATAGGACTAGAAGTTTTGTCTCAACCCCACATTACTCTCTCATTCCCTCCCTCCTCCATTCCCTTATTTAGTTTTGATGGTATACATACACACACAAACACTCATACACACAGACACATATATAAATATAGATATAGATATACATGCACACACACGCTTTGTGCCTAGAGGGCTGAAATGAACAGAGTGAGTAATTCACAGGCAAGAGTCAGTTGGGAATTTTGAGAGCATCTTTATTAGCAAGACTGGTGGCTGCCTCATGGGAAAACCCAGAGGAGACAGCCCCGAACTAAGGTGGGTGTGTGCATTTTAAGCATTTCGGCACTACTTGGTACAGCCTTGTGGTTTCCACAACAAACATATTTCTGACGGGGGTGGGGGGGTGTCTTACTGCTAGGCAAGAGCCCCCAAACAGAAAGTGGTTGTCAGGGTGCTGCTAGGCAAAGGACCCCAACATAAAATAGGTGCCAGGAAAGGGACCCAATCAGAGAATGGTTGTCACCCAACAAAAAGTGGTTGTCAGGAAGGGGAGCGCTCAGCAGAAGGTAGGTGCCTGGCAAAGGGGTCTAACAGGAACACTTCTGGCAGAGGGGCACAAGTTGTTGCCATGCAAGGGGATTCAACAGAAAATGACTGTTAGCAACTCAACAGATATTTCACAACCCAAGGGGGAATAACGTTTTGACAGGGGCCCAACAAAAGTCTGTTGCTAGGCAGGTTATCCAACCCTGCCCAGCAACTTAACAGATATCTCTCGACCTAGAGGCCCAGGGAGGAATAGTGTCCACTTCACGGGCCAGCCTTTACACCAAGAAAGAAATGGATTCAAGTTCCAGCTCTGACACATATTAACTAGGTGACCCTCGACAAGTTTGTATCTCTTTATGTTCTAGATGACACTTCTTCCCCTGTTTCTCTGTATCCCAAAGGTATAGCAGGTATTTAATAAATACTTATTGACTTGACACTATAAGTAGTAGAGAATGGGTTGCCTTATAAGGATAAAGGGAATTTCCTCACCATGTAGTTCTCTTTGTCAGCAATCTGTTCCCCCATATGTAGAAAATAGGATCCTGAATCCAGAGCTGGAATGGACCTAGTCCAATCCTTTCTTTTAGAGATTTATTTAGACAATTTTTAGATTATTTTAGAGATATTTAGGAAACCAAGACTCAGATTAGTCACTTGACAGTGTCAGAAAGGGTTGAAGGGGATCTGAAATCACAGCCCTCTGATGCCCAAGTTAGTATTCTCTCCACTGAAACACACTAGCTGCCTCCTACTCCATCAAGGCAGGGAAGAAGTCCTTTCTTGGACAAATTTCTGCATACATATGCCCAGGAAAGGACATGAGAAAAGGATAAAAAAATGGACTGAAGCAAAAATACCCCTTTCCCAGTTTAAGTGGGCTACCTAGAAACAAAACCAGCAGTATTAGAAGTAAGGGAGAAGCCTGAACTACAGTGAAGTCTTCTGTTTCTGGAGTCAGAGAAGTTTTAATCCTGACTTTGCCACATACAACCTGTATGCCATTGAGTTAATGGCTTCATCCCTCTGGTACCAAGTTTCCTCTGGGTAAAATGAGGAAGCTGGATGAGGTGGTTTATTCTAAGTGCACCTCTAGTTCTAAATCATAAGTGTAACCTGAGTTACTAGGGAGGAGGTTTGGGATGGCAAAAGAGTACAAGACTGGGAAAGGCCCTGCTAGCCCAGGGTGGAAAAGACTGTCAGGGATTGGTTGGGGTCTCCAGACTCCACTTTGTAGCAATTCACAGAACAACTGAGTGAAGCCATCTCTTCCTTTCCATAGCTTCCCATTAGGTAGATAGAACTCTGCCATTAGGGTTGGTATCTTGTGCTGAGGAGAGGTTTTCCTAATCATTCTTCCTCCAATCCATGAAAGCATAGTAAAAACCTCCCTCTTTAGTTCAAGAGAAATATTAAGGAATAATACTTCTCCAACCTAAAAGTCTTCTAGACTTTTCCCTTTAAGAAAGTAGGTGGAACAAAAGTTAAAAGACTGGATTAAGTGAGAGTCAAATTTAACTTAGGTTGAAATAAGAACCTAGCATCCCCTGACCTGCAGTGAATGGCACTGCACCTAAAGGCAGTGTCCTCTTTTCCATTCATGATTAAGGTATTAAGGAGGCTGGGAGGGAGAGAAGGGGAAAGTAGGAAGTAACTTTTTCCTATCCTTGAAAGGAAGGGTCCAAGAAGGAAGTGAGTAGTGACTATTCTGGAAAGTTAACCCCAAACTGTGCTTTAACACATTGTGATCTTCTCCTTGTTCAAGATTCCTATAAATTCCTATAAATGTCATCTTGTGGTGGAGAGATGTGTCAGAGGATATGTTATTGTGGTCAGCTCTCTCTCTCCAAGTTGGAAATGGCTTAAAGTCCTTCACTACTTGGCCCCCTCCTGTTTCTCCAGTCTCCTGACACTTACTCCCCTGTGCATACTCTTTGATCAAGTGACACAAGCCTTCTCAATGCCCTTTGCAGGGGACACTCCATCTCTGGACTCTGTATTTCATTAGTGACAGCCTGCTTGCCTGGACTTCTTTCCATCCTCTTGCTTTCCTTAAATTCAAGTCCTACCTTCTGCAAGAAGCCTTTACTACTCTCTCTCAATGCCAGTGCTTTCTCTTTGTGATTACATATATACATATACATGTGTAAAAATATACTTACACATGTATACATATATTTTTACATACTGTGTGTACATATATATACCCACATATATAGTTTGCATTAAAACATACCCTCTTCAAGGATATGGATTATTGATTTTGTGACTTTTTATTTTTATTTTTGCCTTTCTGTGTATCTCAAGTGTTTAGTATGTTAATCCTCAGTTAACCTTTCATCTAAGAAAGACAAACAGAATTAGTTTGTATCAATGTTTATTTCTCCCAAAGAGGGCCCCATGCATGTATTCATGCATGATTAGAACCAGTCACCTCTGACTTACATTCTGCTATCACTCAAAGCTGGGAAGACTTTTAATCCTGTGGAAATAGAATTCCTCCTTTTGTTTCCCACATAGCAGACCATTCCTAGCCATACCAGACCATTCACAGCCTTGGGATATTTAGACAAAAGTATCTGTGCCCACCCAAGACTGAGTAGAACACATCAGCTTTCCCAGCTTCGCATTAAATTACTTGCCATCTTGAGTGGAAGTTGACTGGGATAAGGAGGGTCAATGCTCTCTCATTATTAGTGATCTCCTTCTGAGGAAAAACTAAACTTAAAGTCAGGACTTTGGCAGAAGAGGGAGGGTGGGCCAGAGATGCACTAAATAACTAAGGTATTCGTTATTAATAACCATTTTTCACAGAACATCACCTGACACACAGTAGGTGTTTAATAAATTTGTGGGAAACAAAAGGAGAAATACTGTTTTGACAGGATTAAAACTCCTCCCATCTTTGAGTGATAGCAGAACCAGGCTTCTGATCCAGTCAAAGGTCAGAAGCTCATATGCATGCTTAAGGAGCTATTTGAAGGGAAAACCATCAGAGAGGAGATCATGAAGTGGGAGTTTTGAGAGGCTGCATCTAGCTGATAGAAAGTGAGGGGGGAAATTCAAATTGGGAACAATATAAAAAGCATTGCAGAAGATGGCGGAGTAGAAGGACGCAGGTTTACGAGCTCCGGAACCACAGCCCATAGAATTAATGTAAAAAGAGGCCCCCATAACTTCTGGACCACTGAAAGGTGTACAGAAACAGAGTGGAAGAGATTTCCGTTCCAGAGAGCCCTGGAGAGCCATCCCCAGGGTCTGTCGCGCCCGGGAAAGTGGACCCCACTCCAGCGCTGCCCTGGCCGTGGCCCCAGAGAAGCTGACTCGAGCTCCGGCAGCTGGGAAAGCCCCTCCGCCCACAGAAGCTACAGGTCAGTGAGAGAGAAGGCTGGGCTGGAAGAGGGGAGCGGAGTGTCTCCATGACTCGGGCCCCCTCGGGAGGAAGTGGCAGCAGAGACGGGGGCAGGAAGCCGTGGAGGCAGAGGCATGGGCAGCAGCAGTGGTGCGGCCGTGGCCCGGGACTCCCCCAGCAGCAGGAAGGATCTTCATTACTGAAAGTCTCTGCATAAACAACCTAAGGGAACTGAGCCTGGGAGGTGGCCCCCCCCACCCGCTCCATTCCTGAAAGTCTCTGCATAAAGCCCCTGAGGAAGCCGAGCCTGGGAGGCGGCCCTGCCCCCACCCCAGCGCCAGAACTAAAGCTCACATTGATTATTGCGGAGAGCACATTTGAATCTCAGACCCCAAGCACTAGCTGGGCGGATCTAGGCGGGGGTGGACAGGAATCTCAGAAGTCAAGTAACTGGCTGGGAAAATGCCTAGAAAAGGGAAGAAAAATAAGATTATAGAGAGTTTTTTCCAACAAATGCAAATGATCCAGACCTTCGGATCTGATGAGGAGGGGACATATTCTCGCCATCAGGGAAAGACGTGGAGGGCGGGGCCTCAGTACCCCAGACATCCGAGGGGGATATCAGGTGGGCTCAGGCCTTGGAGGAGCTCAGAAAGGATTTTGAAAGGCAAGTTGGACAGGTGGAGGAAAAACTGGGAAGAGAAATGAGAGAGATGCAAGAAAAGTATGAAAAACGGGTCAATACCTTGGTAAAGGAGACCCAAAAAAATGCTGAAGAAAATAACCCCTTGAAGAATAGGCTCACTCAATTGGCAAAAGAGGTTCAAAAAGCCAATGAGGAGAAGAATACTTTCAAAAGCAGAATTAGCCAAATGGAAAAAGAGGTTCAAAAGCTCACGGAAGAGAATAGTTCTCTCAAAATTAGAATGGAACAGATGGAGTCTAATGACTTTACGAGAAACCAAGAAATCACCAAACAAAACCAAAAGAATGAAAAAATGGAAGAGAATGTGAAATATCTCATGGGAAAAACAACTGACCTGGAGAATAGATCCAGGAGAGACAATTTAAAAATTATGGGACTACCTGAAAGTCATGATCAAAAAAAGAGCCTAGATATCATCTTCATGAAATTATCGAGGAAAACTGCCCTGACATTCTACAACCAGAGGGCAAAATAAGTATTGAAAGAATCCATCGATCACCACCTGAAAGAGATCCAAAAAGAGAAACTCCTAGGAACATTGTAGCCAAATTCCAGAACTCCCAGGTCAAGGAGAAAATATTGCAAGCAGCTAGAAAGAAACAATTCCAGTATTGTGGAAATAAAATCAGGATAACTCAAGATCTAGCAGCTTCTACATTAAGGGATCGAAGGGCGTGGAATAGGATATTCCAGAAGTCAAAGGAACTAGGACTCAAACCAAGAATCACCTACCCAGCTAAACTGAGTATAACACTTCAGGGGAAAATATGGTCTTTCAATGAAACAGAGGACTTTCAATCATTCTTGATGAAAAGACCAGAGCTGAAAAGAAAATTTGACTTTTGAGACACAACAATGAGAAGAAGCATGAAAAAGTAAACAGCAAAGAGAAGTCTTAAGAGACTTACCAGAAGTGAACTGTTTACATTCCTACATGGAAAGACAATATTTGTAACTCTTAAAACTTTTCAGTATCGGTGTAGTTGGTGGGAACACACACACACATGTACACGCATGCACGCACACACACATACACACATGCACACACATACAGAGACAGAGAGCACAGAGTGAACTGAATAGGATGGGACCATAGCTTAAAAGAAATTAAGGTAAATGGTGAGAGAGAAATGTAGAGGGAAGAAAGAGGGTGAAATGGAATGGGGTAATTATATGTCATTTAAGAGGCAAGCAGGAGACTTTTTAGTGGAGGGAAAAAGAGGAGAGCTGAGGAAAAAAAAAACAAGAAGTTTACCCTCATCACATTTGTCTAAAGGAAGGAATAAAATGCACACTCATTTTGGTATGAAAACCTATCTTACAGTATAGGAAAGTGGGGGAGAAGGAGATAAGCAAGGGGGGGGATGATGGAAGGGAGGGCAAAGGGAGGAGGGAGCAATTTGAAGTCAACACTTGGGGAGGGACAGGATCAAAAGACAAAAGAGAAACAATGAGGGGCAGGGTAGGATGGAGGGTAATTCAGTTAGTCTTACACAACACGACTATCAGGGAAGTCATTTGCAAAATTACACAGATATGGCCTATATTGAATTGCCTGCCTTCCCAAAGGGAATGGGTGGGGAGGGAGGGATGGGGAGAATTTGGAACTCAAAGTGTTAGGAACAACTGTTTAGTATTGTTGTTGCTACTAGGAAAGAAGTCATACAGTTAATGAGGAATAGAAAGTCATCTGGCCCTACAGGAGAAAAGAGAAAATGGAGACAAGAGAAGGGAGGGATGACAGAAGAGAGGGCAGATTGGAGATAGGGAAAATTGGATTGCTTGGGGTATTGGGGTGGAGGGAGGGGATAAAAGGGGAGAAAATTTGGAACCCAAAATTTTGTGAAAATGAATGTAAAAAGTTAAATAAATAAAATAAAATAAAAAATCAACCAGGGAGAATTCAAGGAGTAAGGATCCAAATGAGACCAGACAAAATAAATTTATAATGGATCCATGGTATGGCATGATTTCCTCCAGTAATGCTCAGTGACCCAGGAATAGCAGCAAAGTAGGGGTAGCTGTGCTAGGGGAAGGTGAAGAAGGGAAAGACAAGGGGACCAGAGATTTGAAGGTAGAGGAGGGTGTATATGTGAAATGATTATCTATAGAGTTAGTATTGTGCACAGTAGACAGATGTCAGAGCATGGATTACGGACAAAAAGGACAGGGAGGTTTAAAGGGACTGCATGTACCAGTGAGGATAAAGAATAGATCTAAGCAGTGTGATGCAAAGCAAGATGGAAAACAAAGGTCTGAAGGCTATGGTCCATCAGATAGAGGAATTTCAGAGCTCAAAATCATGAAAATAATATAATCATGGGTGATACGAAGATGCCTATGGCATCAGAAGTGAAGCCAGATCATGGGAATTGAAATTGATGTACTGAGGGGCCAGTGTCTTTTAGAAGATATCAAAATGATAGCGAGGTTCTGATTAATGCCAATAAGGAATATTACAAAGTGATTACATGTATTAGTATTCATGCAACTTGAAGTTGTAACTGTAAAAAATATGGCAGTTGGCTCCAGCACAGTGGAAATATATAGTGCAACCTCCAACAATGCAACTGCTTAAAGGGATTCTTTATTTGAACTAGTATTGGACCTTAGCTAGCTAGCTATAGCTAGGTAGTAGGTTAAGAGTCAGGGAAGAGAGATTGTGAGAATTGTGCTGAATTCCTTTTTTTTTTTTTTTATTTTTTAATGTTCTACAATCACTTTCTTAAAATTAAGATTTTATCCCCCCCACACCTTCCTCCCACTACCCCCCTCCCTCCCCATGACAGCATACAATTCTGTATAGGTTCTACATATACTTTCCTACTGAACACATTTTCACTATAGTCATGCTATGTAGTTGCATTAAAATAAATGGAAGAAATCATATAACAAATCAAAACATAATACACTAAAACCCACACACACACAAAGATGATCTGCTACATTCTGCGAATGACTTCCA
Organism: Bettongia penicillata ogilbyi; assembly: GCA_023548195.1. Classification (NCBI taxonomy): domain Eukaryota; kingdom Metazoa; phylum Chordata; class Mammalia; order Diprotodontia; family Potoroidae; genus Bettongia; species Bettongia penicillata. Next base: position 4,493,463 of record JAJHZJ010000413.1, read on the forward strand.
TATTTCTTTCTCTGAATGTGGAAGGCATTTTGCCTTAGAAAACCATCATTGGGATTTTTTTTTTCAGTAAGTTCTTGTGTTGTTACGAAGTTCCAAGTCTACCAGAAAAAACTCTCGCACACTGTGGATGTTGCTGTGCACAAAGTTCTCCTGGTTCTGCTAATGGTGCTGAATTCTTAAAGAAAGGACAGAGAGGGACCTGAAAGCAGGAAGATTGCTGAATAGAGGGTTTGGATGGGCACAGCAAACCCCAGAGAAGGAGAGGGTGTCATGTGGAATGATAAAGGTCTGAAAATGACAGTGAAGACCAAGGAGCATGCCTATTCCAGGCCCAGAGTGTTGGAGAAGGTGGGGCACAAAAGAAGAAACAGTACTGTAAGGGGAGGTTAAGGACTTGCTTTCTGGAAGGTTCTGGGTTTTTATGAGGGCAAGAAGTTTGAAAAAAATGAGAAAATAAAGAGGAATTTGTTAAGAAATGAACAGTAGATGGGTTAGGTGGACACAATGGAAGGGAAGGGCAGAAAAGAATCAAAGTTGGGGGAGGGGAGCTAAGCTGGATGGGGATGGGAGAATTCACTGGCCCTACTTCCTATGATGATGGATGGCTTCATGGGTAGACTTACGTAGATAGTACTGTCAAATAAATCTGTGATCTTCCCAAAAAAAAAAAAAAAAAAGCATTGCATTTGTCTAAGCAAGGGTCCTCTCTGTTAGGGAGAGACCTGTCCACTAGGAACATAAAATAATTGGCTAAAATAAAATGAGTATTTTCCTTGTTTCACTGTAAGTATTGTTCTTTGTTTAAAGTGAGCACCTTTTTCACAACGTGGGGGCTTGTCTGGGTTTGAGAACATCTGGAGCAGAACGTGCTGGAGGATGAGGAAGACATGTCCTACTCTCATGCTTCCACACTTTCACTTCCAGACTGTTAAGAATCTCAGGTTAATTAAAGAGGCCACTGCAAAGAAAAGGAAAAAGTAAGGCAAGAAAGAGAATAGATACCTGGGACAGGAAGGAAAAGGAAAAAAAGGAAGGGAAGTAGGTACCTGGCACAGGAAGGAAAAGAAAAAGGTACGTGAGTGGAACAGTGTGTCTGAAGTCTCAGAGGGAAGGTAGAATGGGGAAGAAAGGAAATAAGGCTACAGAAAGAAGGGATGGATTCCTCTGGAAAGGAAAAATAAGGAAAAGTTTCCTAATGAAAAGGGAAGGGACTCTCATAAGCATAATTCCAGATAATCCCTTGGGGAAACTTCTAGACCCCATGCATAGATCATAGCGAGAAAACTGACTATTTAAGTATCACCTTGATGGTTGGAGTACCCTACAGGTCCGAGAGGGGTTCTGATAAAAGTGAGCAAACCAAAGGAGGGTGGCCTATCAGGGACCTGTGAGAACAGAAGTGAGAAGCCACGGTGAAATTGTAAGATAAAAAGATCTCAGTTCAGGGAGGTAGGATGGGAACAAGGAGAGAAAAGCACCCTTCCAAAAACAGTCCCTTAGTGGAGGATGTGGAAATATCTCAGTACGTCCATGGTGCTGGGAGAGGCAGAGGTCTCAGGGAAGGATATCCTTTTGAAATTGACTAAAAGTCAGAGTAAATTACAACACTTTTGACCAGTGTGAATTTGAATTCTAAATTGGTTTTTCATTCATGCTATCTTATCTAATGTCTTATTTGTAAGTTTGAGAAATGTTTCATTTTTGTGATGAGAAATATCTAAGAAGGAAAATTCTAATTAATTTCTGTAATTAGAAAAAAAGAACATTGGGAGAGAACTTCCATCTTAGGCTTTCAGTGGGAGATTGAGATTCTTTTCTTTTGGGTTCCAACACTGACCAAATTGGAACAGGAGACTAAAAGCTAAATAGTCAGCAGCTTTTTAGAACTGATAGAGAATCAGAACCCAAGCAACCCAGAGGAAGCAGGGGCTGGGAGGGAAAATAAGGTAAAATTGCAAAATAAGGGGAGAAATATGGTTTTCTTGGTGTATAAATTGTTAGGCATTTAACTTATAGCTTTTTTAAGGTACAAGAAAGCTGAATGAAATTGATAAATATTTAATTTGTCTTTGTCTTTCATTGCTGAAGAAGTATTTACTTTATTTGAAATGTGAAGGAAGGCAGATGTGGTCTGAGTGAAGATCAGGAAGGTAGAATAGAAAAAGGATTTGGGTAGAGGAGAACAGCAGTTAGTTCAAGTGCCCTCAGGCCCATGAGTTCTTAACCACTGCCTTCCCCCATCTTACTTCAGAAGATTTGGGAATATAAAAGAGTGCAAGGTGAGGGATTGAAAAGGAAAATTTGTAGCTTGACTTAGTGATGGAAAGTTAGAAGGAATTGATTATATCTATCCCCTTCCAGGATAGATCTATGGGACAGTTTTACTGAATTCAATATTGGTATTGATTATGGTAAAAATATTGGTTCAATTAATTATTAAACTCCAAAAGTTTCTACTTGGGAGGATAGGGGACCATATCTTGTTCAAATTCCTTAGACCTTTCGTTTGGGCTAAACTCTTTAGCTACTCTGATTCGAACTTTTTTGTAAAACTTTTTCTGAAGGATGAGATTTACAAATTAAAATGCCGAAGTGAAGGAGGGGTAGTTCAAAACTGGGAATATACAGCCATGTGTCTTTTGGGGAGAAATGTATGAATTTGGATGATATTTCCTTTTAAAAGGCCAGAGGTATTGAACTTAAGACTATCTATCCATATTTGCATGTGTGTATGTGTGTGTGTACAATGTATGAATGTATGTATATATACATGTGAATGTGTATGGATGTATGGATATGTATGTATATAATTAAAATGTTTTCCTGTTATTATTTGACCTTATGATTATAAAGTGCTTGATACAAAGATGAACATATGTTAGACATAACATTGTCATTATCTCTCTAAGGTAATTGTTCCATATGTGATAAATTTGAAATAGGTTTTAAATATCAAAAGCAATAAGATCAATAACTTCTGGAAATGCAATTGACATCAGTTGAAGTTGTTGTTCATGTTATTACTGTATTTCTAAATTGTACTGTATTTCTAAAGTTCTCTTCGAGTAGAAATGGTGTTAAGGCAATTTAGATTTAAGGCACATATCTCATGGGAAGATCAGGAGAACAAGTTCTCCACCTGAACTGAGGTAGGATTCTTCTGACTCATTTTCCCCCTCTGACACCTGGAAGACTTTAAGCCTGGCTGGATGCCAGTTGACAGTCTCCAAAACTTCCACCAGGAGTTGATTTTAAGTTAGGGAAATGTGCCCTTGCTTTAGTTATGTCCCCACTCTTAATGGCAAATTCCTATAACCAAAAGTTTTCTAAGCATAATACCAGATCCATTAAATAATAGGTCAGTACAGGGACATCTGAGGTTAGGATGTAAGTCTAAGGTTAAGCTATTAGGCTTGGGATTTCAACCCAACAACTATTTAGTCCTGACACCTGTTACTAGTATATATTCCCGTATAAGTTAGAGTCCTTTAATCCTTAGTAATAACATAGAGAAAATTAGATCAAGGGCTTGTGAAATCAGTATATTGTTCTGTTAGTTAATGTTAAAAGAAGAATGTTTGGTGGTCTTATTTTGTAAATGCCTCAAAAGAAGCATAACATGACCAGAATTGGAATTGTTTTATGACTTGACATATATTGTGTTAAAACTGATTACTCAATGTATTTGTGTAGGTACTGGGGCCTGTTGTTGATTTCTTGGGGGAATCTCATCCTCCTAGTAGGGGAATGAATAATGGACAATTGGCCAAGTTTCCAATTTTGATTCTATAAGGATAGCAATTTTATGGGAGAATGGACATAAGAGGGCAGATTTCTACAGGAAGGTGATGAGAAGGTGCTGAGATGGTGTGCTGGAAAGGGCTGGAACAGTTGTCCAGACCAGAGGACTTCATCAGATGATGTTTCCTGCCAGACAGCTGGATGAAAAGAGATTTGTGAATCTTAAAGGGGCAATTGATTACTCATCATTGTTTTTCTTTTGGATCTTTGCATCTGTACTTATAGAAAGGGACTGACCCCTTGTAATTTGTTAATGCCTCCATCAACTTCTTCCCCTTCCCTTCCTATGTTTACTTGAACGGGAGATAGTTAAGGGGAAGAATTCATATGAAAAAAAAAAGAGTAAGGAAGTATTAAAGATACAAAAGAAAAAATTTGAAAAAAAGAAGAGGGGGAATTGATGGGAAACAAAAGGAGGAATTCTATTTTCATAGGATTAAAACTTCTCCCAGCTTTGAGTGATAGCAGAATGTAAGTCAGAGGTGACTGGTTCTAATCAGAGTTGTGACCTAGCAGAAGCAGGCTTCTGATCAGGTGAAAGGTGAGAAACTTGTAGGCATACTTCAGGAGCTGTTTGAAGGGGAACCTATCAGAGAGAAGAACATGAAGTGGGAAGTTCAGGAGGGTGCATCTAGGCAATGGAGAGCAAAGTGGGAAATTCGAATTGGGAACAATATAAAAAGCATTGCATGCCCATTCTCCATTAGGGAGAGACTAGTTCACTAGGAATGTAGAATCATTGGCTACAATAAAAGGGGAACTTTCCTGGCTTCACAGTGAGTATTGTACTCTGTTTAGACTGAGCAAGTAAGTTCCTTACAAATGGTTGTTGGCTTCACTGTAGAATGTTCAATGAAATACAACTCTTTCTGGCCTACTTGGTTCTAAATGGCAGAGTATTGATATTTTCCTTTAACAGCCCCTGGGGCCATCCCACCTTTCCCTCTCCATCAACCCCCCCTATCCCACCCCCCATGAATTCCCACTAGTTTCATTTCTCTCTCTTCTGCAGCTGTCTTGCAGAGTGAGTTCAGTCAGTCCTTTGGGTCAGGAGCGCATCCCGATGGCCGAGCTGGAGCCCCTGACCGACGAGCTGACCTGTTCCATCTGCCTGTGGCTCTTCCAGGAGCCCGTTACTATCCCATGCGGCCACAACTTCTGTTTGCCCTGCCTGGACAAGGCGTGGAGCGGCCACAGCCCCAGCTGCTTCTACTGCCCCCAGTGCCGGCAATGCTTCCTGGAGAAGCCCCAGCTGAAGAAGAACACGGCGCTGTGCGCGGTGGTGAAGCAGGTGCAACAAGCCCAGACCCTCCGGGATTCGGAGCAGCCCCACGGTGCGCCCCGAGATGGCGAGTCCCAGGACCCGCCGTCCACAAAGTGGGCCCACGCCAAGGATGAGACTGCCGGGAGCGTGGCCTGCGACTACTGCTTGCAGGCTCCCGCCGCCCAGACGTGCTTCACCTGCATGGCATCTTTCTGCCAGGAGCACCTGCGGCCGCACCTGGACAACCCCGTGTTCCTGAGCCACGAGCTGCAGCCGCCCGTCAGAGACCTGGCCCGTCGCAAGTGCCCCGAGCACAGCCGCCTCCGGGAATTCTTCTGCTCTCAGCACGGCGTCTGCATCTGCAGCGTCTGCCTGGTGGGGCACAAGACCTGCTCCCCGGTGGCCCTGGACGTGGACAGGACCCAGCTGAAGGTGGGTAGAGGGGGAGCGGGGAGAGGCCCAGTGGAGGGAACGTCCTGGGCCAGACAGCGGCTCCGGGTAAGCCGCAGGCCCCTGAGGGAAGCAGGTAACTACCACCTAGCTTAGCTTCAATTTCCCAGTGCCAGGATTAGTTTCTCTTCCCCCAGGGTTCGAGCCTTCAGGGGGAATGACCTGTAGTTCAGCCAAGAAACAAGTAGGGGGCTTGTGGATGTGGGCACCTACTCTCTGTCTACCCAGGTGGGCAAAGGTGCTTGGATCTCTTTTCTGTGAGAGCGTGTTAGTTTTTTGGTCTGTAGAAGGAGGCGAAGTCATCCTGCCCTGTGCCCAGACTTGTTAGGAGAAAAGGTCACAGTCCACGAGAGAGAGCTTGCTTGAGGGGGTTCAAGCCCTGCCTCCTCTATAGTGGCCTTGTGATCCTGGACAAGTCACCTACCCCCCTCAGGGCCCCAGGTAACTTACAAATTGCAGGGTTAATGCTAATGTGCTTTGATGGAGGCAGATTCCCTCCCCAGAATTTTTTCAGAGAGGTGCTAGGTGAATCCAGAAGTCCCTCCCTGTGAGTCAGTATTGCTAAATCTGGAGAATCATAGGTCCTAAAGTTATTTTGAAATGTATGATGGAAGAGTGAGAGGAGGGTCTCTTTTCAGTTTCCCTGAGGATTAAAGTCACTGCCCTAAATCATGAAGCTGAGATGAGAGACTTTGTTTCCTTGTCTTTATAGGGTAATAGATATTAGCAGATCAGGAACTGTGGTCAAAGTGACTCGACCAGGGTGACAGAAGTAGTAAATGTTTGAGGTGGGATTTGAACCCTTGTCCTCTTATTTCAAAGCCAAGGCTCTTTCTCCTGTTGCTTTCCATTTTCTCACTTGTAAAATGAAGGAGTATAAGCTTAGGTGATCCCTAAGGCTCTTTCCAACTGTTAAATCCTATGATCAAGAATACAGAGTCAATCAGTTCTACCCAGTAAATCTCTATCCCTTTCTCTCTGACTTTCTCTCTCTCTGCCCATCTCTGTTCCATGCCAAAAATGCTTCAAAACTTCTTCAAAACTTCTCTCTTAGTATTCATTCATTCATTCATTTATTTCGGGGGGGGGGGAGTTATTTATTGTATCTTATAGTAAAATGTAAGCTCCTTGACCAGGAGGAATTGTTTTTGTTGTTTTCTTTTTGTATATGAACCTCCTAGGATATAATAGTAGGGATCCAATAAATTCTTGAATTGAACTATGATGAGGTCTTTGAATCCCAGAGCATTTTTGTAAACAGTCTTTGAGCCTTATGAACTCTAGCCACCATCTTCCATCCCTTTTTTTGTTTTCAAAAATATTTTAATCTTTTATTTTTTTAACATCCATTTTTGAAAGGCAGTTCTTTCCTGGTTGCTAAAGAGATTAGATGCAACCTTATTGTCAAAATGCTAACCTCTTCCCTCATCCCCATTTCTATGTCCATACTCTGTTTGAGCTTGGAATCAAGCCTTCCATGACAAGTCACAGTAAGAATGTGAGAGCTGTAGGTAACTGTAGATATCCTTGATTTGGAGGATTCTTATCTTTTTATTTTTATATACCCCTTGTATAAGCCTGTCTTCCCCTTCTCAGAATAATGTGTTTTTGATGCACAAAATGAATATAATATATAGGATCATTAAAGAAACCAATTATAAAGAAACATAATTACCAGACTATTAAAAGAATAAGTTCACAAACTTTAAGATAAAAACACCTGATAGTCTAAATCTTCCCTTTTTGCAAAAGAGACTACCAAGAGCCAGAAAATTGAAATGACCTGTCCAAGGCCTTGCAGCAAGTTAGGAACTCTAAGTATGTTTCTTCATCTGTAAAACTGGAGAGATAATCCACAAATATATCACAAGATTGTTTGGGAGATGAAAATGAGTCACTTAAAATGAGAGAGCCAAGGTACTGTGTGAGTGCCTTGAAATGAGTTCTTTTTAAAATTTAATTTTTTTGTTGATTTTAAAAGAATTAATTAATTTTTTGTTCTGAACATAACAAAAACACCTAAAATGATCATTCCCATATATTTTGAAGTATAGAAAAAGAGAATTGGCATGGAAAATTAGTTCTTTACAAATGTAGTGTTTGAGATACAGCAGGGAGATCTGGGCAGCCTGTGGGAGCATCATGGGCATTGGGCTGACAAACACTGCCAGTCAATCACTCCAATTTTTCTCACCCCTGTTATTTTTCATTGCAGTTCAAGATGAAGCAGAAGTTGATGATGGCACATGATCACCTCGGTAAGACTTTGAAAGATCTAAAGTTGAAACAGCTCACCGTCCAGGTAAGTAAACAATGCCAGGTTTGGGTGACTGTAAGGTCCAGAATTCCCCTGGCTGGGGAATGCTGTACGTTCTCCACATTGTAGAGTAAGTTTGATATGAAAGAAAGAAGTCAAGGGACTACCGATTGATTATAGGATTTAATTAATCATCATGAATACTTAAAAATAGGGACAATCTGAGGTGGCTGCCTGATGATTCAGAGGACCCCCACAAAAACCCCAGGAAAGTCTAGTGGTAATTATAGAAATCAGATAAAGGGAGGAGGAGCCACAGAGTGCTTCATTGTGGATTGGTGGATATTTTTTGGTTTTCTGTTTACTAATGAGCTCATTTCTAAGCTTGAGTGTTAAGCCCATGTTGTTGGGTAAATGACCAAACACAGGATTGTGTAATGATCATAGATTGGTCACCATGTTTGTGTTATGAATGTTAATGAACACATTATCTGAGTTATGACTCAGTGTCTGAATTATGAGTTTAACCGGTTACCATAACTGGGCTTCGACATTTCACAGAGTTTAAGTTTATGGCTCTCACCTCTTACTATTTATTATGACTTTTCCCCAATAGGGATGCCATAATAGCTATCTCACTGACTCCCAGTTGTCCTATTTTAGTGGAGATGTTGACAAAGTGGGGTTGTGCCCAAAGGTTCTCATGCAGGATTAGAGAGACCCATACCTAAAATCTTTTGACTCTAATTTGAAGATTAAAACTTTCAACTATTTGGAGACCTACCATAAAGAAGATGAAATTTATTGATTCTGTTTACAAGGAGAGGTCTAGTGATTGAACTAGTGAGTTGCAAGAGGCATAATTCAGCTCACTGTCATTCCAGTCCACTAATAAGAACTCTGCACCAATTAAAGTCATCTCTCAGTGGAACTGGTTGCTTTGTGAAGCACTAAGTTCTCCATCCCTGGGTGTGTTCCAACCAAGCCCCAAAGACCACTTTTTGGAAATTGCTATAGAGTGGGAAATATTGGATTAGATAACATCTAAGACCCTTTCCACCCCCAAAGATTCTATGCTTGTATAGGTCTTACAAGGCATTCTAACTCTCCTTGAGAGCTCAGAGTCAAGGTTGAGAAAGTCAAATAGTGAGTCATTTAAATCATTGATTTGAAAGGTAACCTTGTACCCAGTTTATCCTCTGGCTGCTATGTAGAAATGTTGACAAATTAGGGGGCATGCCCAGAGGTTCCCCTCTAGGATTAGAGGGAACCATACCTCAGGCAGTGACTAGACTCTTCAAATATTTGAAAGTTTACCATGGGAAAATGCATTTGAGTAATTGAGTAATTCCATTTGCAATCAGAGGGCAAATGTTGCCCTCAGCTTGTGTCACTACTCTGGTGAAATGACTGTCATGGGGTAGGGAAGGGACTCCGTAGAAGCACTGGGGCTGTTTCCTCTTATTTAAAACCACTCCAAATCAAAATGTCTCTTTGAATCCCTTAGGAAATAGCAGCCAGAAAGATGGACTTGTTGAAACATGAATATAAAGAAATGAAAGCCCTCATTGAATCAGATGAGAAGAGTTCTCTGAGGAAGCTGAAAAATGATGAAAAGAGAGTTTTGGACAAATATGACCATGTTAGTCAGGTCATGCTCAAGAAAAAGAGGGAAATTGAGTCTATGAAAAAAGAGATTGAACATTTCTTCGCAAAAAATGATGAGATCGCGTTTTTGGAGGTGAGTCCTTGTTGGGTCCATTCACAAGAGTTGTGTTGAATGTCTGCCTTGCCTCTTACTGGGCCTACTGTTCCCCTGTTTCCCCCATTTCAGGAGTGTTTCTGTTGTTGTTCTGGACCTGTGATTTTATCAGAGTAGGGAACTCCCAGGGTGGAAATTCCCAATCTAGATGAGCAAGTGATCTATAATTTAGCCTCAGAAAGTTACACTGAGAAGTATGTGTTGGGGAGGAACATTTTCTTTTATGTGTTGTCTTTTCCCAGCAGAATGTGAGCTCCTCCAAGCAGGGACTGTCTTTTTTCTTGTATTTTTATCCCACGACATAGTGCCAGGCATTAAATGCCTGTTTCCTTGTTGTATCTCACTGCCTCCCTAGTTGTTATAGAGTGCAAAATGTATATGACAACATGGAGCCTGCCTTTCTTTTTAAAACAAGTTATATTGGTGCCTCATATTTATGCCACCATCATTTCAATACCACCTCCATTTCTCCAGACTATCTTCCTTGTGATAAAGAAAAACCAGTTAATAAATATACTTAACATGAGCAACTAGGAGGTGCCATAGTACATAGAGTGCTACGCTTGGAGTAAGAAAGATTTATCTTCCTGAGATATCTTCCTCCTTACTAGCTATGTGACCCTAGGAAAGTCATTTAACCCTGTTTGAAAGCTGCAGCTCTTATTTATATTTTCAAATGGAAACATCTACTGTCTTGGTAGTCTGGCACAGTGGAAAGATTACTGAAGCCAGAGAAGAAGGAGGATGTCCTGGGTTCAAGTCCAAGTCTAGCTCTCTGATCTGGAGAAAGTCACTTAACCTATTTTGGCCTCAGTTTCCTTATCTGTAGATTGATAGGGTTGAACCAGATGGTCTCTGAAGTTCCTTCAAACTCTAGATCAAGGTTCCCAGAGTTGGTGATGCTGATCCCAGAGGGGTGCTGGGATGATTCTGGGGGCTAATAGTAGCCTTGGGTACAATTGGGGGGAAGGTATTTAATATAAATAAGGGAGTGGTGGAAATATAAGGAAAGAAGAGAAAAGGAGAAAATTTTGAAAAGCTTCGTATATGTTTCATCTCTTGTATAACAGTTAAAGTCTTAGTGATTACATTATTTTCCTAATAAACAAACAAAATACAAGTTATAACTGATGAGTGTTCAAGTCTGCCCACAGGTCTTAACAAGCAGGTGTTGGCAGACAAATATGTAGTATATTATTGGGAAGTTCAGCTTGCATTGGCAGGAATATGTGCACATAATGACTTGTTTAAAATACCATACTATGTCTATATGACTCAATATTGTGCCATCAAAATTTCAATGCAGAAAAAAACACAAATATACAATAAATTATTAAATTTAAGGTGCATCATTTTGAATATATGTTATTTTTTTTTAAATAATGCAAATTTCAAAAAAAGTTAAATGGTTTAAAAAAGTAGATTTCCAGGGAGGGACTGAGTAATTTTTTTTCCTCAAATGTATTTTTTACTTGTTTTTAGTTTTCAACATTAACTTCCATAAGTTTTTTATTTTTATTTTTTGGAAAAGGGTTGATAGACCAAATAACTATGGGAACCTCTCCTCTAAATTTATGTCTGTGACTGTCTGTGAGGGCAACTAGGTGGCTTAGTGGATAGAGCACCAAGCCTTGGAGTCAGAAGACTCGTCTTTCTGAGTTCAAATCTGGCCTTAGACACTAGCTATGTGACCCTGGGTAAGTCACTTAACAATATTTACCTCAATTCCTCATCTGTAAAATGATTTAGAGAAGGAAATTGCAAACCACTTCAGTGTCTTTGCCAAGAAAACCTCAGGTGGGGTCATGAAGAGTCAAACATGACTGAAAAATAACCCACAAATATAGCTAATACAATGACTGCCCCTGCTCATGCGTATAATGTTCTATCCTAGTGGTGTTTGCTCTCCTACCCTGCTGGGATGAGGGAGGTATATTATCTCTTCTACCTGCACAGGTAGTACAGTAGATAGAACCCTAGAAACAGGAAGCACTGTTCAAATATAGTTTCAGATACTTCCTACCTGTTTGTCCCTGGGCAATTCACTTAACCACTATCTATCTCAGTTTCCTTATCTGTAAAATGGTAATAATAGCACCTACCTCCCAGGATAGTTGTGAGGATAAAACAAGATAATGTTTCAAAAGCCCTTTGCAAACTTAAAGCAGGATCAAAATGCTAGCTATTATAATATATTATTATTATTTTCAGTTACAGGTCTACTTCCTTTTAATTTTCTTTCCATTTGTACTGTTGGAGACATTGTGCATTGCTCCTGGTTTTACTCATTTCATTCATCACCATGTCCTATGAGGTTTCCCATGTGTCTTTGATTGACCTGTATCATTTCTTCCCTCACAATACTATTCCATTGCATTCATGTACCCTTTCCCCACACAATGAAGTCTTATTTTTGTTTTCAGTTCTTTGATACTAGTGAAAGGGCTGCCATGAAAATTTTGTGTATGTTGGCCCTTTATTTCTGACTTGGAATTCCTTAGGCCCTTTGCTCAAGGATCTCTGGGTCAAAGGATTTGGATAGTTCAGTTACTTCTCTGGAATAGCTTCCAATTGCTGTCCAAAACAACTGAACTGACTCCCAGCTCCATCAACAGCATGTTAGTGTACTTGCCTTCCGCAGACCCTCCAATGTTGAGGTGTTTTGGGGTTTTTTTTGGTCATTTTGTTTCCAGTTTGCTCCATTTCAGATGAAGCCTCAGAGTTGTTTTAACTTGATTTTTTTCTTACTATTTAGTGATTTGGAACCTAGTGTCAAGCAGTTACTTAGAGTCTGCAGTTTTTCTTTTAAAAATTTTCTAGCCTTTGACCACTGGTCTATTGAAGTAAAGGGTTCCTGGTGTTATACATTTGTGTCCAAATCCTTTGATTTGGAATATTATTGGATAGTCAGAAATGAGAACTGTGAGGAGGTCAGAGACACATGGGAAAATTTGCATGAAGATGATATGACTGGAGGACTCCTCCTCCTTTTCAATATCAGCCCGGTTTATCCTCATACTTCTCTACCATCTTTCCTATAACAGAGTATGATACTGGCTTTACTAGGAAGTAGCAAACGGAAGGTCTTTCCCACCTCTACACATATGCCTTTCTGCCTTAGTTTGCAGTTTCATTTGAATTCATGCAGTTATGGGGAGGGAGACCCACAGACTGATTTGTCCCAGGTCCTACACTTGCCTAGCATGGAATTTAGTTCTGTACTCCCTACACCCTAGCAAACTCCCTGCCCACTCTCAGACAAACATTTCCTTTCAGTTGTTTTTCTGAGAGTTGGGGGAGGAGTGAAGGGTCTCCTGAAGTGGTGCAGTTTCACCAGGTTTCCCCTTGTGGCCAAGATCAGTAATGTCCATGAACGTTTGATTATGTGAGAGGTAGTGTGGTACAGTGGAAAGAGAACTGACCTCAAAGCCAGGAAGATCTGGATTCAGGTTCTGCCTCAGACTCACACTGCTTATGAGACTTTGAGCCAGTCAGTTACTCTCTGAGGGCTCTAGGCAATTCTAAGCAAAACAGGTGTTGATCTGCATCCATAAAGGGATTTTATTTAAGTAGGATTTCCCTATACCTGTGAAATCCCAGGCCCAGTCCCTGCCCTTTTCCCCCTGACTTGGGTGAAGGGGGCCACCTGTGATGTAGCAAAGTCATCTGGACCTTAGGGAAGGACTCTGGGGTATTAGGCAGGTTGCTTTTTTCTCTGAGTTTCAGCATCCTTGGTCAAATCCAATTCAAGAAACATTTGGTTGGAGTTATGGCTACCAAAATGATAATCCTTTGCTCTCAGTGAGTTGGTAGTCTATTGGATGGGGGTAAGAAGAATATATGTACAAAAATAATTGGAGGTTCTCTGAGGAAGGAGACTAGACTAACAGTGGAGAGATCAACTGAGCTGAGCCTTGCAGGAAGTCAAGGATACCAAGAGGCCAGGTGGAGGAGGAAGTGCATTTTAAAAAATATGTATATTGTATTGCTGTTCTTTTACATCTATATCACTTTCCACTGACAGCCTCCCTTGTTACAAATCAGAACATTGAGTAAAATACAGTGACCACGTCAGAAAATGCTTCCTGTATTCCACACCTCTGCTGCAGTAACTCTTGGAGGAAAGATGAGACACAGACTTCACCCACAAGCCCTCAGAGGTCATGATTGGTCACTGCATTGATCTGCCTTTTGGAGTCTTGCAAAGTGCTCTCCCTCCCTTTACATTGTCCTCCTGGTTCTGCTTATGTCACCAGGCTTTTCTTCTAGCACTGATCATTTCATTTGGCTCCTTAGTAGTTCCATTCCATTCATACATGACATGTTGCTCATTCCCCAACTATTGAGTATCCACTTCGTTTCTGCTATAATAAACACGGACTTCTCTAAACATTTTTCTGTAGCTGAGACCTCTGGAGGGAGCACATTCCAAGCCTGAGAGCCAGTTGTTCATAAAAACATGGAGGAGGCAGGAGATGAAATGTCAAGGTCAGGAACAGCTATACTTGAACACAAAGAGTTATTAATGAAGGAAAATAGTTTGAGATAAAGCTGAAAAGGTAGGTTGGATCCAGATTACTGAGGACTTTCAAAAATAAGCTAGGGAGTAGCAATGGGTAGACAGTGAAGGGTTTTTATGGCCAGCTCTATGCCATTGGAAGATGATTTTGGCAGCTATGTGAAGGGTGATTTGGAGAGAGGAATGACTGAAAGTTCAGCAACCTATTAGGAAGCCATTATAAAAGTCCAACTAAGGTCTCAGTGAGGGGGAGAGGAAGGAGAAAGGAAAATTTAGAGTTCGAAACCTTATAAAAGTGAATGTTGAAAACCAAAAATAAATAGTTTTTTAAAATACTATCCACATCCAGAGAAAGAACCTATACTGAATGCAGATGGAAGAACGTTTTTTAACTTAAAAACAAGTTTGTCAATTGATTGATAGCCTGGCTTCGTATCATTTATGGAACACCCAGCCTTAACTGTTTGGGACTAGGCAGAAAAAATATGTTTAACCTGTCAAGATATTGGAAGACACCCTATTTTCCAGAGCTAAGACGCAGCAAGCACACTGTGCCTTGAGCTTGGCATAACTGGTTGTTGTCCTTTGTCTTTGAAGAGGACCAAAATGACATCACCATTGCAAAGTGAAATTTCAACGTGTCCGACTGTGGCTGATCAGACCAATATAAGCTCAGAATGCTCTACCACAGGTTGGGCATAGATAGTCTGTGTGAATATTTGGAGTAGATATCCCAAATCTGCACATCCTGCATTCACTTTGTACTGTCTCAATTCTGCTCTGCTCAAAGAGCATAGCACCCTTTCTGATATGGGCATGCCATGCTGAGTGGTCCTGTGCCAGTGTCTCCCATGTCACACAATCAAATCCAAAGTTCTTGAGAGTGTTCTTGCATCGCTTCTTCTGACCACCATGTGATTGCCTGCCTCATGCAAGTTCTCCATAAAATAGTCTTTTTGGTAAGCATACATTTGGCATTTGAACAATGTGGCCAGCCCATCAGAGTTGCGCACTCTGAAGCATAGTTTGAATACTTGGCAGTTCAGCTCGAGCAAGGACTTCAGTGTCTGATACCTCATCCTGCCAGGCAATCCTCAGAATCTTCCTAAGACAGTACAAATGGAAGCAATGGCATGGCATTGGTAGACTGTCCATGTTTCACAAGCATATAACAATGGTGTCAGCACAACAGCTCTGTAGACCTTCAGTTTGGTAGTCAGTCTAATACCTCTTCTCCCCAAACTTTTCTTTGGAGCCTCCCAAACACTGAGCTAGCTCTGGCAATGCATGCATCAACCTCATTGGTAATATGTACATCCCTGGAAAGTACACCACCAAGGTAAGTGAACTTATTCACAGCATTCAAAACTTCTCCATTTGTTGTAACTGATGGTTCCATGTATGGATGATGTGGTGGTGGCTGATGGAGCACCTGTGTGGCAGCCTAGGCCATAGAGTTGTTTCTCAGTGGAAGCAGCAGTGGGACTCGAGAGCCCCCTGGGTGTCTGAGCAGTCTTTTAAGGATTGTACTGCTCACCTCCTGGTGTGAGGAAGGGGGCCAGAAAAGGTGCCCTAAACATTGCCTGCTTACCCAACCCTGGCCTGATTACCGCAGCAGGCAGGGAATCTCACTATGCAGTTGAAACACAAAAAAAATGTACAAAAACATCTGCAAAGATGATTCCACTCACCATCAGCATATGGAATGTGTGTATGCTAATAGACAACACAAAATCCAGTAGACTTGAAAGAACTGCTCTTGTTGCAAGAGAACTCAATACGTATCACATCCAAATGGCAGCCCTGAGTGAAACAAGGTTGGCAAATAAAGGTCACCTTACTGAAGTTGGAGCTGCTGGATGCACCTTTTTCTGGAGTGGGCACAGTGAAGGGGAGTGCTGTGAAGCTGGCATGGGTTTTGGCATAACAACAATCATTTGTGCCCACCCTTTGGCAAAATCGCATAATTATTGTATTGCTTTGACCTGTACTAGGTGATCTCTAAGCTCAGATGAGCAGGAGATAAGCTTGGACAAGTACTGGTCCTGCTACCCATCAAACTTGTCCCTTTGTTGCCATTTCCCCTCCCTGTCAGGGCTACCACTCACTGCATACCCATTGGTGTAACTATTGAGATTTGCCTGGGAGGTCCCAGCACATGTATCTAATCTGCTTCCTTGCTTGCAAGCCATTTCCCTCACTTTGAAATTGAATTTTTGCTTGATTCATGAAAAAAATTAAATAAAAGTCTTGCTAAGAGGTGATTAGAGACTGAAATGATATGTATATGGAGGAGGAGAGAGGATGCATGTGATAGATTGTGGAGGGTTCAGTGTAGTGACCATTCACATTTAGGCTGCTTCTGGGCCCAGAGAAAGGGGGATCAAGCAGTTGATGCAAAATACCTGAAACCTGGGACAGTACACCTACCCCCACCCCCACATCCACTGGAAGTAGAATCCTACTTTGACAAAGCTTTAGAAAGACAAACCCTGAGGGTCTTCCCCTCCCAATTTGATTTTTTTTTTTTTTTATTAAAGGGGCCATCTCTTGAGTAACTTATAGAAGCCTATCCATTGAAGGGTGTATCTCACTCCAAGTAAGATTGCATTGCATCGCATTGCATTCTGGGCCAGTCATCCTGAAAAATACAATGCTGCTGGACCCAGTTGGCCCAGGAGAAGAAAGTGAGACTGGTGACCTTGCACAGCCCTCCCCCCTCTCAAATCAAGGTCAACTGCAAATCATGTCATCAACTTGATGTCATGGTCCTTTTCAAGAACCAAAGACAAACATACAAGTGGGCAAGGAGAGGAATGCAGTAAACATATCTTAGAAGTTATAAAACTGCATGACTTGGAGGGAGCCCTAGAGATGTTTCAGTGCAAACCCATATTTTCAGAAAAGAAATATGTTCAAAAATGTTCAGTGAAGGGCCTGAGCTAGATGGTTCTTAATCAAAGTCCCTTTTGTAACTGTGAAGCTTGACTCTGTGAACTTTTCCTGGGCTAACCACCTGCCTTGTTTTAGAAAGCCTCGAAACTTGTTGAAACTGTGTATCCACCAAAGATTGAATTAAACCAGGAGATGATCCACAACACTTTTCAAAATGCCTATTCTCTTAAAAAGACTTTAAGATATACAATACGCAACCTTCAAGAGAAGAAAACAAAGGAACCAACTAGCCCAGGTAATTACCTTTAAAAAACAAAACAAAACTATTTTGATCTTATCAAACACCAAATCCAACTGGGATTTCCATATTCATATAGAACAGAAAAATATTTATACATTTAACTATAGATTTTTATTATATATAACTTGCTTTTCTTTTAAAATATATAATAAATTTACCATGTAACTTTCAAAGCTGTCTTGCTTATCTATGGCTTTCTGACCTTCCTTCAGTTTTCTTCTGTGCATTGAAAAAAATACTTAAATGACTTTTTTCTTTTTTCTTTTTTTTTCTTTTTTTTTTTTTTTTTGCACCGTAGCCCTCAACTTTTCTTTCTCCTTCTAATCTTCATTGGGGATAAAAAAAAAATCCCTGTGGCATTTATACATAGCCAAGTGAATCAAATTCTCACAATGATTGTGTTTAAAAATGTATGTCTTACTCTTCATCCTGAGTCCCTTATTTTTGTGCCAGCGGTTAGGTAGCATGCTTTCTTATCACCTCATCACCTCTTCCTTCTGGAACTGTGATTGATCAGAGTCCTTAAGTCTTTCAAAGTTGTTTTCTTTTCTACTAATGTTGTTATTGTAAAAAATGTTCTCTTGGTTCTTCTCTCCTCACTCTGCATCAGTTTATATGAGTCTTCTGAAGTTTCTCTGGAACTACCCTTGTCATCATCATTCCTTAGTAGCCCCAGAATTAATAATCATTATATTTGGGACAAAAATTCTGTTCTAGATGGTAGGGCGAAGGTAGTTGGGGGTTATGTGAGAGCGATTTGGAGGAGAACTGAAACACCTTCTCCATATTGGACAAGTTGGGGAAGGAAATGAAAAAAAGGAAATGAACCTTTTCAAAACCCTAATCTCCTCCATTGTCTCTGCATGCTGTTTAATTCTTCAGATGTTAGAAGACAGTCCTCCTTCAGTCTTCTCCATACTAAATATTACCAATGTCCTGAACTGATCCTCCCAAGAAGTGGATTCAAAGCCTTTCATTTTCCTGGTGGCCCTCCTCTGGACTCTGTCCGGTTTACCAATGTTCTTCTTAACTTATGGCAATAAGAACTGAACACAATATTCCAGAGGAGGTATGGGTAGGGAACTAACTGCACAGTGGCCCTATCATGTCCTTATTCTTGGAAACTATTCTTCTGATGCAGCCCAGGATTACATTAGCTTTTTTGGCTCCCACATCAATCGCATTGTTGACTCAAATTAAGCTTCTGGTCCACTAACAACCTCAGGTCTTTGTAAGAATAACTGCATCTAAAAATGCCTCTGCCATCTTGAACTTGTGAAATTGATTTGTGTTTTGACCCAAGTATAAGGATTTTATAGTTATCTCAATTGAATTTCATCTTATCAGATTCAGCCCAATAATCTAGGCAGTCCAGATATTTTTGAATCCCGGCTCTGTCATTCACTATTTTAGCGATTCCACTTAGCTCTGAATTATCTTTGTGTAAAGTTTTATGAGCATTCTATCTATGTTGTTGTTTGGTCATTTTTCAGGCATATCTGACTCTTTGTGACCCCATTTGGGGTTTTCTTGGCAAAGATAGTGGAGTGGTTTATCATTTCCTTCTGTAGCTCATTTTATAGATAAGGAAACTGAAGCAAAGAGGGTTAAGTGACTTTCCCAGGGTCACACAGCTAGTGAGTATCTGAGACCAGATTTGAATTTAGATCTTCCTTGTTCCAAGTGTAGTGCTCTATCCACTCTGTCATGTAGCTCCCCATGGTACCATTTGTTCCCACATCAGTCTCCAGAAGTAAATATTGTCATATGTTCTGATAAATCTGGTAGATCTTCAATATATGTGCTGAGAGGACAACAACCCTTTCTTTTCTTGTTACCAAGTTGACAAATAGCTGCCTCAGTGCCCCCAAGCAGGGATTCACCTACTGTTACTACAATGACTATTATTTCTTCTATGATCTTCCTTGAATATCTCATCTCATAGCTCCCGTGGCTCTATGCTATCATCTTTCATTTTCAATTTACTTATTTATTTTTACTTTTCAACATTCATTTCCACAAGATTTTGAGTTCCAAATTTTCCCCCCATCTCTCCCCTCTCCCTGCCCCACAACACCATGCATTCTGATTATCCCTTCCCCCAATCTGCCCTCCATTCTATCACACTCCTCCCTTCCCGTATCCCCATCTCCTCTATTTTTTTGAAGGGCAAGATAGATTTCTATACTCCATTACCTGTAATTCTTATTTCCAAGTTGCATGTAAAAACAATTTTAATATTCATTTTTAAAACTTTGAGTTCCAACTTCTCTCCCTTCCTCCCTCCCCACACATTCCCATGAGAAGGCAAACAATTCAATAGAGCTTGTACATGTGCAGTTATGCAAAAGACTTATATAAAGGTCATTTTGTGAAAGACTAAATATATTTCCCTCCATCCTATCCTGCCTCCATTTATTCTATTCTCTCTTTTAACTTTGTCCCTCCACAAAAGTATTTACTTCTAATTACCCCCTCACATTTGCCCTCCCTTCTATCATCCTACCCAAACCCCCCATATCTCCTTCTTTCCTACTTTCCTATAGTGTAAGATAGATTTTCATACCAAATTGAGTGCATATGTTATTCCCTCCTTAAGCCAAATGTGATGAAAATAAGCTTCACTTTTTCCCTCTCACCTCCCCTCTTTCCCCTTCCATTGAAAAAGCTTTTTCATGCCTCTTTTATGAGAGATCATTTGTCCCATTCCATTTTTCCCTTTCTCTTCCCAATATATTCCTCTCTCACCCCTTGATTTTATTTTTTTAGATATCATCCCATCCTATTCAACTCACCCTGCACCCTCTGTCTATATGTATATAATCCCTCTAACTACCAAAATACTGAGAAAAGTCTCAAGAGTTACAGATGTTATCTTTCCATGTAGGAGTATAAGCAATTCAATTTTAGTAAGTCCCTTATGATTTCTTTTTTCTGTTTACCTTGTCATGCTTCTCTTGATTCTTGTGTTTGAAATTCAGATTTTCTTTTTTTTTTAATATTTATTTTTAGCTTTCAACATTCATTTTCACAAAATTTTGAATTCCAAATTTTCTCCCCATCTCTCCCCTCCCCCACCCCAAAACACCATGGATTCTGATTACCCCTTCCCCTAATCTGCCCTTCCTTCTATCACACCTCTCTCTTCTCTTATCCCTATCTTCTCTCTTTTGTTGTAGGGCAAGACAGATTTCTATACCCCATTACATGTATTTCTTATTTACCAGTTGTACACAAAAGCAATTCTCAACAGTTGTTCCCAAAACTTTGAGTTCCAACTTCTCTTCCTTCCTCCCTCCACACCCATCCCCACTGAGAAGACAAGTAATTCAGTATAGGCTATATATGTGTAGTTTTGCAAAAGACTTCCATAATAGTCATGTTGTGTTAAGAGTAACTATATTTCCCTGCATTCTATCCTGCCCCCCCATTTATTCTATTGTCTTTTTTGGCCTTGTCCATTCCCAAAATTGATTACTTCTAATTACTCCCTCATCCCATTTCTCCCTTCTATCATCCCCTCACCCCACTTATTCCCTTCTCCCCTATTTTCCTGTAGAGTAAAATAGATTTTCATACCAAATTGAGTGTGCATGTTATTCTGTCCTTAAGCCAAATGTGATAAGAGTAAGCTTCACTTTTTCTCTCTCTCCTCCCACCTTTTCCCTCCATTACAAAAGATTTTTCTTGCCTCTTTTATGAGATATAATTTGCCCCATTCCATTTCTCCCCCCAATATATTTCTCTCTCACCCCTTAATTTTATTTTTTTAGATTTCATCCCTTCCTATTCAACTCACCTTGTGCTCTCTGTCTATAATCCCTCCAACTACCCAAATACTGACAAAAGTTTCAAGAGTTACAAATATTATCTTTCCATGTAGGAATGTAAACAGTTCAACTTTAGTAAATCCCTTATGATTTCTCTTTTCTGTTTACCTTTTTCATGCTCTCTTGATTCTGTATTTGAAATCCAAATTTTCTATTCAGCTCTGGTCTTTTCATTAAGAATGTTTGAAAGTCCTCTATTTCATTGAATGCTCATTTTTTCCCCTGAAATGTTTTACTCAATTTTGCTGGGTACAATATCCCTAGGAGTTTTTCTTTTGGGATCTCTTGTAGGAGGCCATCAGTGGATTCTTTAAATATTTATTTTATCCTCTGGTTCTAGAATATCAGGGCAGTTTTCCTTGATAATTTCAGGAAGGATGATATCTAGGCTCTTTTCTTGATCATGGCTTTCAGGTAGTCCCATAATTTTTAAATTGTCTCTCCTGGATCTATTTTCCAGGTCAGTTGTTTTTCCATTGAGATATTTACCATTGTCTGCTATTTTTTTCATTCCTGGAATGGGACAAATGATCTCTCATAAAAGAGGTTTTATTTTATAATTTCTTGAATTTTCATTAAGTCATTAGCTTTTGTCTGCTTGATTCTAACCTTTAAGGAATTATTTTCTTCAGTGAGTTTAGGCAATTCTGCTTTTTAGCACATTCTTCTCATTGGCTTTTTGGATTTCTTTTGCCATTTGAGTTAGTCTATTTTTTAAAGTGTTATTTTCTTCAGCATTTTTTTAGGTCTCCTTTAGCAAGCAGTTGACCCATTTTTCATGATTTTCTTTCATTACTCTCACTGCTCTTCCCAATTTTTGCTCTACTTCTCTTACTTGATTTTCAAAATCTTTTTGACCTCTTTGGCCTGAGACCAATTCATATTTTTCTTGGAGGCTTTGGATGAAGGAGCTTTGATTTTTGTTTTCTTCTGTTTGAATGCTTTGGTCTTCCTTGTCACCAAAGTAAGATTAAATAGTCTGATTCTTTTTCTGGCTTTTGCTCATTTCCCCAGCCATTTACTTTACTTTTGTTAAGGTAGATCTCTGAATCCAGTAGTGGTGGGGTATATGCTGTCAGCCACTCAATTCCCCCACAATCTGTGGGTCTAAAACTCCAGAAACAGTGGCTATCTCTGCCCCTCCTTCTGCTGTGCCTTCTGAGGGCTCCTCCTTCCCCCTCTGCTACCCTGGGGCTGAGGTCAGACCACTCCACTCTCCCATACTGGTCCAATTTGTCCTTGGTGTTTTGGGATCCTGAAGTTTGGAAACTGCCACAGGTGTGAGAAACTCAGTCTTGCCAAGGACTGCTCAGGTTCCGTCTGTGCCATGCTGGACTGCACTCTGCTCCCAATGTAGTGCAATAGACACTTCCCAGCAATCTTCCAGGCTGTCTTGGGCTGGAGATTTGCTTTACTCTGTCTTCTGTGGGTTCTGCAGCTCCAAAATTTGTTTAGAGTCATTTTTTACATATATTTGGCTGGTTTTGGTGGAAGCACTCTAGAAAGTCCATGCTGGTATTCCACAATCTTGGCTCTGCTCTACTTTATAATTTTATACAGGACTAACTGCAAGGAATCAATACCATCTGTTACTCTCTGATTCTTCCTCAATCTTTTACTCATTTACATCATGTAAATTTTATTTCTATTTGTGTGTTTATGTTGTCTTATGCCTGATAGAATATCAGCTCCATGGAGAACAAACCAAGCACAGTTTCACTAATGTATTTGTTCCCTCAGCCAGGCTTATAAGAAGAGTTTAATGGTTGACTGATAGCCCCAGTCCAGATCTCTCTTCTGGATTCAGCTGGGTGGTTGTCCTCATCATTTGGTTGTTTATTTCTTTTTTAAAAAACAGTTTGCCACCACCCTGTCATCTCCTGGCAGTAGTAGGATGATCAGTTTGGAGCCACTGAAATCAACTTTTAGGGAATTTTACATTTGATCCAAGTTGTAACTTTTCTATGGTGTGATCTCTCTGTGTCTCCTCGCCATATCATTTTCCTCATTTGTTTTGCTATTAAAAGATGGTATGGGCCACAAAAGAAGAAACTCTGGATTGGTTTGCTGACTGCCTTCCTCATAGAAATTATACATGATTGGGTGGAGAGGGCATTGGAAGGTGTTGATTGACCAAAAGGAGGTGTTTAAATCATCCATTAATTTCAAGTATCTAAATTCTCCCTATTTCCCCTGTTATGTCTTTATTAATTTGTTAAGCATTTATTAGGCACCTGCTTACATCAATCTCTTTCCTTCATTTTACCATCCCCAGAGACTATGTCCTCTTCACCCACTGCTCCTCCGGCTTCCAGTACCAATCCCTTGCTGGATAGTGTGGAGAAGGTGCAGAACTCCCCCAGCCCACCAACCCTCACAGGACCATCTGGAGCAAGTGCTGGGGTGCCTTTCCCACTGAAGCAAACCAGCCCACCCACTGCCACCGGGTCTTCTGAGCAAAGTCCCTCTGCTGCCACCTCTTTGTCTTCCATGCACATCTCAAATGGCACTGCCACCAGCCAGTCTTCCCCAGCACCTGTGTTGGACAGCTCCACCAAGCACTGCCTCAAGGATTCCCCCAAGCCAAACATTCTCTTTGGAATGCTGAGTGCCCCTCCTCCAACTTCCTCAGTTCCAGCTCCCCCCACTGTTTCAGCTCCTCCTTCTTCTACTCCTATGTTCAAATCCATTTGGGGAGCTTCCCCTAAAATGGAAAGTAGGGCTTCTTTGCTGGCTGGCCCCTTTGCCAGAGCTCCTGTGTCTTGTGGCTCTGTCCTCCCCACAGCACCCTGCACCTCCAGTGCAACCTTTAAGTCCATCTTTGGTAACATGGGCCCACACACATCTGTGCCCTTGACCTCAGCTTCTCCTTTCCTGAAACAACCCTCTTCTGTAACCCCTACCACAGCTGTCCCGGCACCCCTCTTTAGTGTCCCCCCAAGTGTCCAGTCCCCTGCAGCACCTGCTACTGCTGCTACTACCTCCTCCAGTGGGATCACTGACTCAGGCTCCAAATCCACATTTTGCTTTGGGCTGAGCAACTTGGCCAGGACCACAGTCAGTGCTCCTTCCACTAACACCACCACCACCACTCCCTCCTCCTTATGGCTGCCTTTTATCTTTGGGGCTGCCCCTTCCTCTGGCACTAACTCCACCCTGTCCACTGGCTTCATGTTCCAATTGAACAAACCTGCTGCTGCCACCACTGCCACCACTGCTGTGGTGACCACTACAAGCATGTTTAGCTTTGGTAGCTTGGCAGCCTCAATACCGGTCTTTTCCCAGTCTGCCTTTGGCAGGGCTGCTCAGCCAATCTCTGGCAAGGAGAAGTCCCCTACCTCCTTTGTCACCTCTGCCAGCACACAGCCACCCTTTTTCAGCACTGACTCTGTTTTCTCTTTGAGCACAACTACCACCCCTAGCTTTGAGGCCACCACGAAGACCACCAACAGTTTCATGTTTAGCAGTATAACACAGACCTCTTTCACATTTGGTAGCTCTATGCCTGCAGATAGCAGTACGGGTTTTGCAACCAGCACAGCTGTCCCCAAAACTAGCTCGAGCACCACCACTAGTGTTACCACCTCTTCTGGGGATACCTTGAACCAGAACTCTCTGGATACACCAAGTCAGAGCACACTCTTTGCCTTCAGTGTGGCCAGCTCCACTATGAAAAAGCCTGGTTTTGGAGGCACTTCCACACCTACCTTTACCCAGAATGCTCCAATCCCGGAAGGACACACAGTGGACAGTGGTCTTTTCTTTGGGACTCCGGTCACATCAGCCTAGAGCTTTGTGAGACCAGGGCCATCTTTCAAGCCATTGACCCCTTAGTTTTCCATTGTTGGAGGATCCAATACCCCTGGGCCCAGGCAGTATCTGAAGGCCAGGAGATAGCATACCTAAAAGAAATAATCTATATTGCCCTACCTCCACCTCCAAACCTTTTCCTTCTTTTCCTAACTGCCTCCTCCCCCACTATCACCTTGGCTCCTGCTGTGAAGAGCCTCATCACTGTCCCCATCTTTGTACAGCAAACTCATCCCAAACCAAACCCACTTCTCTAGCTGTAACTGCCAAGAAGGTGGCCATACTGGAAAAGGCAAAGTGGAAACAAAACTCTTTGTACTTGAACAATTCCCATACTAAAACTGGAGAAACTTGTGTACATATTGTCAGCCTTGCCTTTCCTTTCCATCCTTGTGTGTGCGTATGTATGTGTGTGTGTGTCTACCAGCTTGACCACGTTAAGTTCAAAATTGAATTCATTTTTTTATAAATTTGTTAATAGGTTAAGTTCTGAATTTTTAAAAAGAAAAATAGAGGGAGATTCATTGGTGAGGATAGGCAAGAAATCTCTTGTTTAAAATGTAAATGTGGAGTCATAGTTTTAAAAAATATATAATAGTCTTAGTTTTAATGTGCATTATATTGTGAATTTCACCATAGAAACTATAAATAAGATAACCAAACTGTGAGGAAGATGGGATCCTGAGTTAGGTCAGGTGTGTGGCTGTCCTTCAGAGTAAATAGAAAAGTAACTAGACAGAGTATTTATTAAGCACCTAGAAAATCTAAAGAGCACTTAAAAAAAAAAAGAAATGAAAGAGGAAAAATGTAATAGAATGAAATCCTGAAGGGTGGTGTTGAACAGGAAAAAAGACACAAAAAGAAGGATATTAGGTCAGCAGCTAGAAGAGACTACTGAGTTCATCTAGTCTAACCCCCTTATTTTACAGAAGAGAGTCCCAAAAACTATAAGTGACCTTCCCAAGGTTACACACCAATATTTATGCTGTGTGTATTTATAGATATACTTGTATCCTCATGCCTTACATCATGCCTGATCATAGCAGATGCTTAAAAAGTACTTATTGAGGTATAGGAATAGGGTGAGAAGGATAATGGTCAATAGAATAGATGGTATAGAATGGTGGAAAATAAATGGTCAATAATTATAGCCCAGAACGTGAGAAGAATTTTCAGGAAATCTTATAAAAATGAGAAATACAAACACAAAATAAAGATCAGGAATAGAATATATTGTGTAAAAAAAAAAGCAGGGCCAATAATCATGATCTCAGACAAAGTTAAAGCTAAAATAGATTTAATCAAAAGAGAAAAATAGGGAAACTATACTACATGTCACCAATATTATTCAATGTTGTATTAGACTATTTAAAATAACTAGACAGTATAAGGTTGGAATATTGCTAAGGTGTAGGAAATGATGAGCTGGTAAATTCAAAGAAATGTGGACAGACTTGGAATTCATGAACGAAGATGTTATACCTCTTAGAGACACGCTTGACACAAAAAGGTATCAAGGAAAAATTATTAGTGTTCAGAAGAATTTAGCCAAAGCTGACTCCACCCCTCTTCAGGAGGAGGGAGAGCCTTCTATGTTCATTCCCCTTGAATGAACAGGTAGCTTCCAAGAAAGGCTACCGGAAGACTACAATTTGTTCAGACCAATGTAAGCCATTTATATTGTTCTGAATTTTGGCCCTGCGCCACACTGTCCACTGACCATGTGACTTCATGTTCTCCTCTCTCATAGACTCCCTCAAACAGCTCATCAAACCTGCACATAAGTTTCTGACCTTTAATCTGTCAGTGGTAGGTCACAACTCTGTGGAAACAGAACTTCCCTGTTTCCCACATTCACCTTTAGAGAAACAGGACAAGTGAAAATGTTGAGGTCAGGTAATCATAATGATGAGGTTTGGGGTGCTCAGGACCCCAGAATACCAACACACCAGGTCCTGCTGAATGAATTCAACTCAAGCCTTCTTTCAGCCAAAGTAAAACAAAGTTTATTGAAGTTCGCCATATTGGGTGACTCTTAAGAAGCCTAACCATTTGTGATGCTTATATTGACAAGCAGGCCAGGTAAAATCTCAGCTAGACAGTCAGAGCTGGATTGAATCTGAGTGCCTTCATGGAGGCAAGATGGAACTTATATACAGAAAGACTGTGGGAGAGACCTAGAGGTGGTCTAGTAGTCTGGGAGGAGAGTCTAAAGAGGATCTTGATGGGACTGGGGTGACTAGTGATGTAATTCTGAGTGGGAAGCAGGTGGGGCAGACAATGGAGGGCCAGGCTAGGTTAAGGGTAATAGATCTGAGTATGAAAGGCCAGACTAAGTGGGAAGATTCAGGGGGAGTTCAAGAAGGTTCCCAGAGTCCATACCCCATCAGAAATAAGCAGACTACAGTATTAGGTGTATGAGTATAGATGTATGTGTATATGTATATATGTGTGTATGTGTGTGTGTGTGTGTTGGTGTAAATCCATGCTTAATTGTAGTCTTCTTGGCAAGGAGGGGATAAAGTAAAAAGTACACAGCACAGAACAAAAGATAGCCTACAACGAAGCAAAGAAAACATGGATAGCTTTGAACACTATGTTGTGTTTATATTATAGGCTTCTTGAAAATTCACTGCTTTGTATTTTGAATCCTCCCTTGTGTTCTGCTGTGCACTTGGCAGTGTTTTTTCCTGTTATTAGTTTGTATTTATGTTTTAAATAAATTTCAATATATAATAAAGTGAATATGTAACTTTAAAAATAGTGATTGATTGATATCTGAATCAATTACCTTGGATATCAGACCTTGATCAGACGTATTTGTGGGAAAGTTTTTCCCCCTCAATTAAAAGCTTCTCTTCTAATTCTTACCCAAATGTGTTGATTTTCATCATGCAAAAGCTTTTCAACTTTATGAAATCATCCATTTTATCTTATATGATCACTTTTATCCCTTGTTAGGTAAGAATTCTTCCCCTAGCAATAGTTTTTCAGAGTATCTCCTTCCATTTTCCTCTGCATTTTTCATAATATGTTATTTTACATTGAGGTCATGTATCCATTTTGAATCACTAGTGTTATATGGTGTAAGATATTGGTCTGCACCTAATCTGCCAAACTACTTTCCAATTTTCCCAGTGGTTTTGCAAATTAAGGAGTCTTTAATACTATGTAAGATTATTTCTGGGTCTTTTGACCTAGTTTATTCCATCGATCAATTGTTTTACTTGTACCAAATAATTTTGATTTATACTTTTTACTGTAGTTTGAGAACTGGTAATGCTAGACATTCTTCATTCCACTAATTTTTTGCATTAATTTCTCTGAAATGATTGACCTTTTATTCCTTTAGATAAATTTTGTTATATATCTAATTCTATAAAGTAATATTAGTATGATTAGTTTAATATACATTAAATTTGTTGACTAATTTAGGTGCTATCAATTCTTGTTATGAAGAAATCTGAGGGGGGTGGAGCCAAGATGGCGGAGTAGAAAGACTCACGTATGCTAGCTCCGAACCCACAGCCCACATATTTCCTGCAAGAAGAACTCTCCACAAATTCTGGAGCACTGCAAGGCACGCAGAAACACGGTGGAAAAGATTTCCGTTCCAGAGAGCCCTGGAGAGCCATCCCCAGGGGTCCGTCGTGCCCCGGAAAGCAGAGTCCACCCCTGAGCTGCCCTGGCCCCACGGCCTAGAGGAGCAGATCCGAGCAGGCTTCAGGGTCGGAACCTCCAGCGGCTGGGAAGCTCCCTCCACCCACAGATGCTACAGGTCAGTGAGAGAGACATCTGGGCTGGCTGAGAGGGGAACGGGGTGTCTCCGTGACTCGAACCGCCTTGGGAGGGAGCGGCAGAGGCAGCAGCAGAGGCAGTGGCGGGGGCAGCGGCAGAGCCAGTGGCAGTGGCCTGGGACAGCAGGCAGCAGCAGGTAGAAGTTCAGGTCTCTGCATAAACCCCCTGAGGGAACAGAGCCTGGGAGGCGGCCCTGCCCCCACCCAAGCACCAGAACTTAAGCTCACATTGAATAGCAGCCACACCTGCTGCGGAAAGCCCATTTGAATCTCAGACCCCAAGCACTAGCTGGGCAGATCTAGGCAGGGGTGGACAGGAATCTCAGAAGTCAAGTAACTGGCTGGGAAAATGCCCACAAAAGGGAAGAAAAATAAGACTATAGAAAGCTACTTTGATGGGGTTCAGGTGTTCCCGCCTTTCAATTCTGATGACGAGGAAGGATTCTTACCATCAGGGAAAGATGTGGAGGTTGGGGCCTCTGTATCCCAGACATCCCAGGGGGATGTCCAGTGGGATCAGGCCATGGAAGAGCTCAGAAAGGATTTTGAAAATCAAGTTAGACAGGTGGAGGAAAAACTGGGAAGAGAAATGAGAGAGATGCAAGAAAAGCATGAAAAACGGGTCAATACCTTGCTAAAGGAGACCCAAAAAAATGCTGAAGAAAATAACACCTTGAAAAATAGGCTCACTCAATTGGCAAAAGAGGTTCAAAAAGCCAATGAGGAGAAGAATGCTTTCAAAAGCAGAATGAGCCAAATGGAAAAAGAGGTTCAAAAGCTCACTGAAGAGAATAGTTCTCTCAAAATTAGAATGGAACAGATGGAGTCTAATGACTTTACAAGAAACCAAGAAATCACCAAACAAAACCAAAAGAATGAAAAAATGGAAGAGAATGTGAAATATCTCATGGGAAAAACAACTGACCTGGAAAATAGATCCAGGAGAGACAATTTAAAAATTATGGGACTACCTGAAAGCCATGATCAAAAAAAGAGCCTAGACATCATCTTCCATGAAATTATCAAGGAAAAATGCCCTGATATTCTACACAACCAGAGGGCAAAATAAGTATTGAAAGAATCCATCGATCACCACCTGAAAGAGATCCAAAAAGAGAATCTCCTAGGAACATTGTGGCCAAATTCCAGAATTCCCAGCTCAAGGAGAAAATATTGCAAGCAGCTAGAAAGAAACAATTCCAGTATTGTGGAAATACAATCGCAGCTTCTACATTAAGGGATCGAAGGGTGTGGAATAGGATATTCCAGAAGTCAAAGGAACTAGGACTCAAACCAAGAATCACCTACCCAGCAAAACTGAGTATACTACTTCAGGGGAAAATATGGTCTTTCAATGAAACAGAGGACTTTCAAGCATTCTTGATGAAAAGACCAGAGCTGAAAAGAAAATTTGACTTTCAAACACAAGAATGAGAAGAAGCATGAAAAAGTAAACAGCAAAGAGAAGTCATAAGGGACTTACCAAAAGTGAACTGTTTACATTCCTACATGGAAAGACAATATTTGTAACTCTTAAAATTTTTCAGTATCTGGGTAGTTGGTGGGACCACACACACACACACATGCACACACACACACATGTACATGCATGCATGCACACACACATACACACATGCACACACACAGAGACAGAGAGCACAGAGTGAATTGAATAAGATGGGACCATATCTTAAAAGAAATTAAGGTAAATGGTAAGAGAGAAATGTAGTGGGAGGAGAGAGGGTGAAATGGAATGGGGTAAATTATATCTCATTCAAGAGGCAAGGAGGAGACTTTTTAGTGGAGGGAAAAAGAGGAGAGCTGAGAAAAAAACAAGAAGTTTACCCTCATCACATTCAACTAAAGGAAGGAATAAAATGCACACTCATTTTGGTATGAAAACCTATCTTACAATACAGGAAAGTGGGGGAGAAGGAGATAAGCAAGGGGAGGGGGTGGGATGATGGTAGGGAGGGCAATGGGAGGAGGGAGCAATTTGAAGCCAACACTCTTGGGGAGGGACAGGATCAAAAGACAGAATAGAAACAATGGGGGGCAGGATAGGATGGAGGGAAATACAGTTAGTCTTATACAACACGACTATTATCAAAGTCATTTGCAAAACTACACAGATATGGCCTATATTGAATTGCCTGCCTTCCCAAAGGGAATGGGTGGGGAGGGAGGGATGGAGAGAATTTGGAACTCAAAGTTTTAGGAACAACTGGTTAGTATTATTGTTGCTACTAGGAAATAAGAAATACAGTTAATGGGGAATAGAAAGTCATCTGGCCCTACAGGACAAAATAGAAGATGAGGACAAGAGAAGGGAGGGAGGATAGAAGAGAGGGCAGATTGGTGATAGGGAAAATTAGATTGCTCGGTGTGTTGGGGTGGGGGTGGGGATAAAAGGGGAGAAAATTTGGAACCCAAAATTTTGTGAAAATGAATGTAAAAAGGTAAATAAATAAATTTTTAAAAAAAAAGAAAAAAGAAATCTGAGTGTAAATTTTTAAGGAGATGCTAAGATTTTTATATACATTTTGTTATTATTTTGAACAGAGTTTCTTTTTCTGTCTCTTGCTGGGTTTTGTCATTAATATAAAGAAAGGATGAGGTTTGTAGGTTTATTTTATGTCCTGCTATCTTTTTGAACTTATAAATTGTTTTGATTAATATTTTTATTGAAGCCATCATATTATCTGCAAATAGAGATGATTGTGCCTCTTCTTTGCTTGAGCTTATTCCTTCTATTTCTTTGCCTTTTTTCCTAGTTATGACCAGCATTTCTAGAACTGTATCAAATAGTAGTGTTGGCAATGACCATCTTTGCATTACTCTTGAGCTTACTGAAAAGACTTTTTTTATTTAACAGTATTTTAATTTTTTTCCAATTATACATATAGTTTTCACATTCATTTTTTTCTTTTTTTCTTTTCTTTTTTATTAAGTTAATTTATTTTTAGTTTTCAACATTCACTTCCAAAAGTTTTAAATTTTCTCCCCCTCTTTCCCCTTTCTTCTCCCCGAGACAGCATGCAATCTGACATAGGCTCTACGTATACATTCCTACTGAATGTAATTTCACCTTAGTCATCAACATCCGTTTTTTTTAAGGTTTTGAGTTCCAAATCTTTCTCCATCCATCCCTTACTTCCCCCTCCTTAGCAATCTGATATAGTGCATATGTGTACAATCATGTTAGACATATTTCCACATTAGTCATGTTCTTTCTCTGGATATGAATAGCATTTTCCATCATGAGTCTTTTGGAATTGTCTTGGATCATTGCATCGCTGAGAAAAGCTAAGTTCATCATAGTTGCTCATCATATATTGTTGCTGTTACAGGGTACAATATTCTGGTTCTGCTCACTTCACTTAGCATCAGTTCATGTAAGTCCAGGTTTTTCTGAAGTCTACTTGCTCATCATTTCTTATAGAACAGTAGTATTTCATTACATTCATATACTACAACTTGTTCAACCATTCCCCAATTGATGGGCATCCCCACAATTTCTAATTCTTGGCCACCACAAAAGAGCTGCTATAAATATTTTTGTACATTTTCCATTTTTTATGATCTCTTTAGCCTACAGATTTAGTAGTAGTATGGATGTAACTGAAAATTGAGTTATACAGGCAATGAAATATAGAAATCTATTTTGACCTACAGGAAAATGGAGGGGAAGGGAGATAGAAGAAGGGTGGATAATAGAAGGGAGGACAGACTGGAGGAAGGGGTGGATGGGGGACATGCTGTCCTGGGGTCAGGAGTGGGGAGAGATGGGGAGAAAATTTTGAATTCAAATTCTTGTGGAAGTGAATGTTAAGAACTGAAAATAAATAAATTATATATTTAAAAAATAGATTTCATATTAAGAACAAGGTTTCTGAGATGGCAATCCTTTTGTCTTTTTTATTCTAAAGGAAAAGCTTTCTTACTGAGAGAAATTAAGGGTTATAAATGAAGATAGCTTTGGGTTGTTTTCTTTGTCCCTCCAAGCAACTGCATTTAGTCTTTGTGTGATATATAATTTGTACATTTTGGGGAGGAAAATTTCTGACTGAAGGTATTAAATTACTCAAAGATCTGAAAATAAATTAGAAACATATAGCACTAAAAGATTATTACTAGTTATAATATCATTTCCTATTTAATTTTCTCTTAAAATCTCATATGTGAGTTATTTTAATCAGGTTTTTGCTGAAGTAGGTTTAGGAGAGCTAAGGTTTCTGCCTCTGATCAGGCAGCCATCTTAGCCAGAAGCTGACCAGAAGATATTTAAAAGAGAAGTGAAAAGCTGTAATGAGGAATTGGATGTGAGGAGGAGAGTGGGGTTAAAGATGACCCATACCTGGTTGAGTTGAAGGATAATGAAATAATTGGCAGAAGGGGAGTCAAGGGAAGAAATTTGGTGCTAGTAATGAGTTCAATGTCAGGGTAGTAATTTTGTCATCTGTACCATGAGCTGGAGAAGGCAAATGTAAATGACTCTGCTATCTTTGCTAAGAAAATACCAAATGAGGTCACAAAGAGTCAGAAATACCTGAAATGACTCAATAACAAGCAGTGTTTAACCTGAAGTTTATAAACTCCTTTTTAAAAATTAATTTGATAACTATATTTTAATGCAATTGCTTTTCTTTGTAACCTTATGTATATTCTTTTTTATGTATTTATCAACATGATATTAAGAAGGGGTTCATAGGCTTCACCACACTGCCACAGGGACACAGGGACTCATGACATATAATAGGTAAGAGCTCCTGGTTTAGACAATAAATTGAGATGCTGGCAAAACACCTAGGTGATATTCAGTAGATAATTTATTGGAGATGTAGAACTGGAGGCACAGAGTTGGGAATCGTGAGTATAGAGGAGATAATAGAAGGACAATCTGAATATGGAAACCAGTTCATACCTATGCAGCACTGCAGCTGAGAGATAAGAGGACATAGCTGGGATTGTGTTGGGTAAGAGAGAGGGAAACCAGCCTGGGGTTGAAATCTCTGAATTGGACAAGAACTTTCTGGGGTATGAAAAGAAAATGTGTGTGTGTGTGTGTGTGTGTGTGTGTGTGTGTGTGTGTGTGTGTGTGTCTGAGGTTATATGGTAAGGAGGATGTGGTGAAAGAAGAGTGGAGGAAAGACATTTCCATGCTACAAGAATGAATGGAGTGGAAGTGTGGTAGGTAGGAACCAGAAGTTGGGCTAAGGAATATAGTCCTGCCACAGTTATAACAATTACGTGCACAGTCTTGACCAAGAGTTTACCACATGCAGCAGAGGACACCACTGCTTTTTCAGTGCTATCCCAAGCACTATTCATGCTGTCCCTGGACCCAAGTCCTAGATCAGAGATACTAGACCATTTTTATGTCATGGATGCCTTTGACAGTCTGGGGAAACCCATGGACTCCTTCCAGAATCATGTTTTCAAATGCATAGAATTACAAAAAAACCAAATATGCTGAAACACAGTAGCAAAAAATTCAAACAAGAAGTTAATGACTCCAAGTTGAGAATCTTGTTCTGGAGCAAGTATTCTATTCTGTCCAAGATATCTAGCTGCTTCATAACATATAATCTTATTTTTGTGGTGGCAAAGAATTGGAAATTAAAGGGATGCCCATCAACTGGGGAATGGCTAGACAAGCTGTGGTATATGACTGTAATGGAATATTATTTTGATGTAAGAAATGACAGGATGATTTCAGAAAAAAACTAGAAAGACTTGTATGAACTGATACAAAGTGAAATAAATGAACAGAACCAGGACGATTTTATACACAGTAACAGCAATACTGTTCGATGAAGAAGTGTGAATGATTTAGATATTCTCAGCAATACAATGATCCAAGAAAACCCCAAAGAACTAGTAATGAAGTATACTACCTGCCTCCAGAGACAGAACTGATATTGTTTGAATAAAGACTGAAGTATACTATTTTTTTATTTCTTTTTTCTTTCATATAAGTTTTCTTGTACAAAACAACTAATATGGAAATGTCTTATATGACATGTATAGCCTATATCTGATTGCTTATTGGCTCAGGAAGGTGGGGAAAGAAGAAAGGGAGGAAGAGAATTTGGAACTTGAAAATGTAAAAAACCTCGACATATTTAAAAATTGTTTTACCATGTAATCGGGTAGGAGGGGAATAAAATATGTTTTAAAAATAAAATAAAATGAGTGATTGAAAAAGAATAACACATAGTTCTGGATAATCTCATGGTTGTCTAGTAGGACTGATACCAAAAATGTTGCATTTTCATCTGCCTTGTTTTTGCTTTCTACAGATGATGAGACCTTTCCATATGCCCTGCAGCTGTGCCCTCTATATATGTTGTCTTCATCAGGGATCTTCTTAGCTTTCTGTTTGAATTCCCAGCATTTAACATAATACTTTGCATAATACTTTATAAGCACTTTTAAAAATGCTTTTGTTCATGTATTTGTTCATCCATTCACTGACAGCTGCAACTGAAAAACTTAGATCTGTGTGTATCCCTTTGGTCATGTATGCATGATAATGGCCTCTGTATTGGTGTGTAATGTTTTTATTCCCCTGAGTTCTTGTCCTTTTGAATTTCCATTGGTTATGTATTACATAGGTTCTGCTCATGTTTGCTGTTGTAACTCCCAGCACCCAATACAGCAGGCAAGTCATAAATGGTTTTTGAGTTGCATTGATAGGCTCACGGGAAGGGACTTCAGAGGTCATCACATCCATTTCCCTCATTTTTTTTTCATTTAATTTTTTGTTTTTCTAAACATGATAAGTACCAACAAATATAAGTATTTCCACAAGCAGGAAGATTGCTAGTTTTATTTGATTTTTAAAATAGTACAACAAATTCAATATGTTAGTTTCCAGTCTTTCCTGCTTGTCTGTTTCCTTCTGAACCTCCTTCTCTTTTCTTCTGTGAATTCTTTTAAATATCTCATTTACACACTTTTCTTTATCTTTTCTTTCTTTTGTGTGTGTGTGGGATGGGGTGCAGCACTGTTACTAGTTGTACCTTTCTCCAGTTTAAAAGAAAACCTTGTAAACAGAAAACCCTAGTCAAGGAAAACAAATCCCATGTTGACTATGACTAGAAATATGTCTCATACACCTTTAGTCTATCATTTCTCTGCCAGGAAATGGGAAATATTTGATCCTCTGGAGTCATGATTAGTCATTACATAGCTCCAAGTTCTAAAGTCTTTTGAAGTTACTTTTTTTTATAGCGTTGTCATCACTGTATATATTGTTCTCCTGGTTCTTCTCACTTCATCCTGTCTGTTTCAGTCATATAAGTCTTCACAGGTTTCTCTGAATCCATCCCTATCATCATTTCTTAGGGTGCAATAATATTCCATTTTATATATACTATGATTTGTCCAGCCCAACTAAGGGTAACTCCCTTAATTGCCAGTTCTTTGCTACAATAAAAAATACTGCTATAAATATTTTTGTACATATGGGTACTTTCCCTCTTTCTTTTACCTCTTGGGGGATGTCTAGCAGTGACATCTGAGGATGAAAGGAAAAGCACAATTTAGTGACTTATGGAAAATAGTTCCAATCTGCTTTCCAGAATGACTAGTAAAATTCACATTCCAACATCAGTGCATTAGTGTGCCTATCCTCCTACATCCCCTCCAACAACTATCATTTTCCTTTTTTGTCATCTTTGCCAATTTCCCTCCATCACATCAAGAAATAGATTTTCTTTTTTCTCCATCCTCCACTTTTACAAAGAAGAAGGAAGAGATGGAAGAAAACACAGGTGATCAGTAATTTAAATAATCAGTAATTGAAGCAATCTACTTTCTCTCCACTGCCCCTTTGTCTCTTCCCCATGCCCAGATACTGATCACTGGTTCTAACCTTTCTTTTTTTATTCTCTCCTTTATTATCCACACTCTGATATTTGTCTTGCTAATTCTTTCCATAACTCTTCTCTCCCTCTTAAAGCCCTCTCTCACCTCCTCCCTCTTTCCCTGTTGAATTTAATGTATTTCTATACCAAACTCTATGTATATGTGTGTTTTTACCCCTCCTATGTCTGGTTCAGATATCAGTGTGGTTCATATGATGTTTGCCACCTCCAATCTTTCCTCTGTGTTTATAATACTGTTTTATTTTTTTTGCACAACATCCCAATTATGAGAAATAGTTAGGTTTGGTGTCTTTCCTCATTTCATCTAAAGCGTATTCCTTTCCTCTTTCTTTTCTTTCTTTTTTTTAAGAGAATTAAAACAGAACAAAACCTTTGGCCCTCTTAACTTCCTCTGAAACCTGTGAAGATATTAGAATTCTTAAAGGACACTCATGTCTTCTCCCGCATTAGAATGTAAACAGTTCATCATTGTTTAACCCCTTCCAATGACTCAAGTGAATTTAACTTTACAGATTTCGCTTGGCTTCTATATTTGTATTTCAAAGTTTTTACTCAGCTCTGATATTTTCAAGTTGTCCATTCCATTAAAAATTTCTGTTTTTCCTTCTAGAATTCCCCTCTTCTTTTCTCCAATTACATGTAAAAACAATTTTAACACTCTTTTTTTCTTCCAGGTTTTGAGTTCCAAATTCTCTCCATCCATCCCCCCCTCCTCATTGAGAAGGAAAACAATTTGACATGGGTTATACACATGTAGTCATAGTAAATGCATTTACATGTGTCATTCTGTGAAAGAAAGCACACATACACACAAAAACAAGAAAAATAAAGAAAGTAAAGAAAAAGTACCTTTGATAGACATTCAAGCTCTACCAATTCTTTCTCTGGAGATGTACAGCACCTTTTATAATAAGTCTTTCAGAATTGTTTTGGATCACTGTATTTACCAAGAATAGTAAAGTTATTAATAGTAGAGTATCATACAATTTTGCTGTTATCATGTACAATGTTCTCCTGGTTCTGTTCATTTCACTTTGCATCAGTTCATGTAAATCTTTCCATGTTTTTCTTAGAGCATCTTGCTCATCACTTTTTAAAGCATAATACTATTCCATCACAATCACATACAACAATTTGTTCAACTATACCCCACTGGATGAACGTTCCCTTAATTTCCAATTCTTTGCCACCACTTAAAAGAGCTGCTATTAATATCTTTCTACCCATAGGTCTTTTTCCTTCTTGTTTTTTATCTTGAGTCCACTTGTTACTGCAAGGTAAATCATTTTTGGTTGTAAGTCTTTATCTTTTGTGTTTTGGAATGTTATAACTAAGATATTTTTTACCCTTATAGTAATTGCTGCCAACTATTGTGAGATCCTAATTATACCTCCTTGGTACTTGAAATGTTTCTCTCTGGCTTCTAACCATATTTTTTCTTTGACCTAGAAACTCTAAATATTGACCATAACATTCCTGGGAATTTTCATTTTTGGGATTCTCTCAGAAGAAGATGGGTGACTTTCTTATTTTCACTTTGTTCCTTTCCTTTATTATTTATAGAACTATAATGTTCTAGTTTTTGTTTAATCATAATTTTTAGGGAGTCCAATAATGCCTAAATATTTCTTTTTGACCTATTTTTTAGATGTTTGATAGTAGATACCTCACATTTTTGTCTATTTTTTCAATCTTTCTATTTTGTCCTAATATTTCTTTTTGTTTCATGGTGTCATCTGGTTCTGTTTGTTCCATTGTAATTTTCAGTGTCTTTAATACTTAGATAAGTTTTTTTTTTATCTTTTGTTCCAAGCTATTTATTTTTCTCCTATTTTTCCCTTCCATATTCATTATTTCATTTATAATTCATTTTTTATTTCTTGTTTCATTTCTTTCAGGTGCTCTTACACATGACCAAGACATTTTTAAAAATCTCTCCAAGGGGCAGCTAAGTGGTACAGTGGGATAGAATACCACTCCTAGAGTCAGGAGGACCTGAGTTCATATCTGGCCTTAGACACTTACTAGCTGTGTGACTTTGTGCAAGTTAATTACTTCTGATTGCCCCAAAAAAACAAAACAAAAAAATCTATTCAGAGCTCTGCTTATAGTTGTTATGAAGTTATTACTTCTGTTGGGCATCTCTTAACCTATAATATATTCCTTTTTTATGATTGAAAGTTTTATATCATTCTTATTATACAATCTATAGATCTATACCCAATGTTGCATCCATATTTATTATTTATGCTATTCTTTAGACCATTGTGGTACAGAGGGATAATCACACTTAATAGTATATTGAAGAGTCAGGAAAGAATAATGCATGGGATGATACATGTTGGTGCTCTCATTTTGAGCTGTGCCCATATGGAGTTGTGGGGACTAATAGTGATGGCCTGGAAGACACTCAAGAGGCAGACGCTACACAAGGAGAGACTCTGGGTTACTGTCTGAATGTATGTTATGATTTTGATCTCAATTTCTTTTATTATTATTATTATTTTATTTGTTTTCAGTGTTCTACAATCAATTACATATATCTTAGATTTTTTTCCCTCCCTCCCCCTCCTTCCCTCCTACCTCCCTACTCCCTCCTTGAGATGGTTTACAATTCTCTCCCTTCCTCCCTCCCCATTCATCCCCACTGAGAAGGCAAGCAATTCAATATAGGCTATACATGTATAGTTATGCAAAAGACTTCCATAATAGTCATGTTGTGTAAGATTAACTATATTTCCCTCCATCCTATTCTGCCTCCCATTTATTCTATTCTCTCTTTTGACCTTGTCCCTCCCCAAAAGTGTTTATTTATAATTACTCCCTCCTCACATTTGCCCTCCCTCCTGTCATTCCCCCCCCCTCCTCACCTATACCCTTCTTCCCTAATGATTAAACTTTTTTTACTTTTAAAAGCCATATACCTTCTGGCCTCACTTCAGAAACTATTGGTTCTTAACTTAAACAGTTCTCATAAGTTTGCTAATTTATTCACCCAGAGCAGACTAGAAACAGCAAATGAGAAGGAAGTCAAGCATTACTTCCTTCCTCCTTCCTTCCTTCTTTCCTTCCTCAAACTTACACATATGGCCTTTATATAAATTGTTTTAGCAAATGGCCAGAATTGGCTACAAACTAGAAAGACTCTGAATATAGGTCCAGTGACGGTATGACTTCCTTTCAAAGAGCAGTCCAGCTAAGTTTGAAGAAACAGTGTCTCAGGAAGGCCACCTATTAATTATGAAAAAACTTTTGATCCATTCCTTGGAGATTATCTACGCCAAGCAAACTGTGGATCCTTAAAGTAGCCAAAGAAGCAATATGAACTAATGGAAAGAATTCAGAATATGGCATAGAAAGAACTCTGGCTCTGACGCTTAATAACTGTGTGACTATAGACAAATGACTTCATCTCTCTAAGTCTCATTTTCATTGTCTAGAAAATGGGAATACCAATTTCTGCATTCTTCCATCCCACTTCTCCATGCCAGCCTAGGGTAGCTGTGGGGCAAATGCTTTATAAACCTGAAAGTCCTACATAGAAAGGTGAATTATTAAAATTCAAATGGAAAGATGAAAAATTAAGCCCCTATTGGAGTTCAGTTTGCCCTTGCCTTTCAGGCAGATGCAGAAAAAGACTGACCACTCTGGACTTGGCAGTCTCAAAAGTGGGCTACCCCAAGAATCATAGATTTTGAGTTGGAAGGGACCTCAGAGGCTGTCTAATCTAGCCTTCTCATGTTACAGACCCCTGATAGGGTGCTTCAGTGTATATGCTTGGTCTCCAATTCGAAAATCCCATTTCTCTTTAGAATCCCATTTCTCCCTAGCCTCCAAACTCTATCCCAAGCAGTTTCTTTCCAGTCCAAGGACACACCTATGCCAGCAATAACTGTTACCTCCCTTCCTGATACATCAGCCAACTGCACCTATAGAACTTATTAGTCTGAACCAGCTGTATATTGGTTTATCTGGCTGTGCACTGGGTCATAACAACATTTACCACTCACTGAACAATGATATATATCCTAGACTTAGACATATGTATATACTCCCTTACATTTATCTTGTCTAACAAGACATTGATGAGAGCAACCTGGTATTTCCGAGCCAACCCTGACCACTGGTTGGTTGATGCAGTGACATTTCAGGCCTAAAATCACACCTTCATGTAGCCCCTCCCACCCCTGGGCTATTTCCCAATGAACTCTGGGTAAAATACCTGCGCAGTAGATACCAAAAGTGCATGGTCCTTTAAGAACTGACCATTCCTTAGCCACTCCCTAATCCCACCCCAAAACACCTAGTTAGTGTATTTGGCACATGCTTCACTATAGAACATCCTATATAAACTTTACCTATATCCTTCTAAGGTTGAAGTTTCCCTAAGAACTCTTGCTTGCTGAAAAGCATAATACCTTGACCTCAATGATGCTTGAGTCTGTGAATTCCTTCCAGGTGACCTGCCTGGTACTCCCAGTCTTTGTGGGGGGTCTTACCCCCTCCCCCTTCCAGATCTCATCACCCCCACCTGTAAACTAGAAATTGAGACCCAGAAAGGTGCCATTGTCAAAGACCATACAGGTAGTAAGTGCCAAACACATGATTCTCTGCTTAACCGTTCAGGGTCTCAGTTTTCCATTTGCAAAAAAAAAAGGCTGGACTCAATGGTCTCTCAAATCTTCTCCAGCTATAAACCTGTGGTCTTATGATCCTATAATGTCATTTCAATTTGACTAGATATATGACCCTGGGAAAATTACAAATTTGTGGGGATTCAGTTTCCTCATCTGTTAAAGAAAAGATGGGAGAGGATGGACTTCTGCTTAAGGTAATAGCATGACAAGTAATACAGAAGCCTAGCTTTCCCATGTATTTGCCAGAAATTATCTAAAAAGGCAACCAGACAAAATAGAAATAGGAGTAAGTGCCTTCATCTAGTCAAGGACTGTAGGAGAAGATTACCAGAAACACATAGGACTGTTCTACTAGGAAAGCTAGCACAAACCCAGATAAACAAGTTGAATTCAGCCTACCAACCCCCTGAACCAGGGTGTTCTAGAAGTACCTGAAACCTGTAGCCATCTGATTTGGGGGTGAGGGGAGGAAATCCAGACTCCTTGGTCTTGGAAGGAGAAGAGGAGGGATGAGAAACCTACAGTCACTGATCATTTGTTGCCTCTGAGCTGAAATATTCCATGCTTTTTGACCTCTAGAAAGACCTGAAGCCTGTTCTTTAAGCCCAGGCCGGTATACCAGATAGCAGCAGAAGGCCATGAAATTGATGTAAGGATCAAATAGGGTCAAGCCAACCCATCCAAGAATGCTAGATGGGTTAGACCCTGATTTTGGCAAAACTTCCCAAAGCAATAACTGGGGTTGGAGATATGTGTAAACAGAAGACAAATTTTTTTTAAGGAATATATTATGGGGGGATGCCCATCAATTGGGGAATGGCTGAATAAACTGTGGCATATGAATGTAATGGAATACTGTTGTGCTATAAGAAATGATGAACAGGAAGACTTCAGAGAGGCCTGGAAAGACTTATATGAACTGATGCTGAGTGAAAGGAGCAGGGCCAGGAGAACTTTGTACACAGCAACAACCACAGTGTGCGAGGAATGTTTCTGATAGACTTAGTACTTATTGCAATACAAGGACTCAAAAAATTCCCCGTAGTCTCTTAAGGCAAAATGCCTTCCTCATTCAGAGAAAGAACTATGGAATTTGATTGCAGAATGAAGCAGATCATTTCCTTTTGTATTATATTTTAGTTTGTTTTATGATTTCTCCCATTCATTTTAATTCTTCTATGCAACATAACTAAGGTGAAAATGTATTTAATAGGAATGTATGTGTAGAACCTCTATAAAATTGTAAACCATCTCAAAGAGGGAGTGGGAAGGTAGGAGGGAAGGAGGGGGAGGGAGGGAAAAAATATAAGATATATGTAATTGATTGTAGAACACTGAAAACAAATAAATTAGCACTTAGGTTGTTTCCACTTGTTGTTCCAATGACATACAATACTGCTTTGAAAATCTTTGCACAGGTAGAGAGATTTTTTCATTTTTGTCTATCACCCTTTTGGTGAATTCACAGAACTCCCCCTCCTACCATGAATTAGACTAGTCTTTTTCCCCAAAAGGTGATGACAAATTGATTGACCCGACCCATCAGTGGGACAAGGTTCAAGCTATACTTTCCTAGATGTAGCTTCCTGTTAGCCTCTGACAATATTGATCAGGCTTCCTGGTCATCTAAGGTCATCAAAGGGCCCACTTTTGTGAAGTCAGGCCCTTCAAACCTGGCAAGTGTCTCAAGACTGCCAATCACCAACTCTGCCCTGCTGACAGATGAGTTCCTATATGGAGGCAAAGGAGGCCCTCCCTGTTTGAGCTAAGTCTTGTATCCTTGTGGAATTTTATTGTTGTGATTGTTGAGTTGTTTCAGTTGTGTCTGACTCTCTGTGACCCCATTTGGGGTTTTCTTGGCAAAGATACTGGAATGATGTGCTGTTTCCTTCTCCACCTCATTTTACAAATGAGGAAACTGAGGCAAATAGGGTTAAGTGACTTGCCCAGGGTCGCGCAACTGGTCTGAGGCTGGATTTGGACTCAGGAAGATGAATCTTCTTAACTTTAGGCCCAACTCTATCCACTGTGCCACCTAGTGGCCAATCCTTGTTGAATATCCTTTCTCTGATAGGGTTAAGTAAACCATTTATTAGCCATTTAATGACCTGCAGATATCCCATTTCATCCTAACACAAATTCTGAACTAATAGCACTTTGGCCTGACCTTGGTCTGTTCCAAATAAAGGTTATAATTATTGCTATATTTTTTACATCCCACTAACAGATTGCTTTCCAAAAAATTCTGTAAGTTTGTAATTCCACCATCAATGTATGAGTGTACCTGTTTGTCTAAAACTTTTCCATCATTGTGTTTCACTGCTTTTAATTATGTTTACCCAGTTGGATGAGGAAGGTTGTACCTCAAAGTTGTTTTAGTTGTTATCTTTTCAACTGTTCCTGAAGGCCAACATTTTCAAGTGATTGTCACTAATAATTTATGTTTCTTCTCGAAAAAGGTTCAAATTCTTTGACCATTTAATTATCATAGATGGGAATTTGACATTGTGACTTTTAAGTGTTCCATATATATATATATATATATATATATATATATATATATATATATATATATATATATATAAATGAGGGCAGCTGGGTGGTGAAATGGAATCAAGAAGAACTCATTTTCATGAGTTCAAATCCAGCCTCAGACACTGGGTGAGTCACTTACCGAGTTTGCCTTAGTTTCCTCATCTGCCAAATGAGATAGAGAAGGAAATGGTAACCCACTCAAGTACCTTTGCCAAGAAAACCCTAAAATAGAGCGTCAAAATGACAGTAATACATGACTGACATGATGGAACAACAATACACATATATAATGTACACACACACACACACACATATATATATCTATATATACTCTAGATGTGTATATACATATACATTCTAGATAACTTTGGTTTCAATTGCAAGGGAAGAAAGGATAAAGTTCTGTTCTTATCAAAAATGGTCTTATCCTTGACCTGCTGAAAAAATAATAACCCTCCCTGTATTCTAGGAAGTGAAACCAGGAAGCAGCTGGGCAAGGTTAACTACGAGGTGACAGCTGAGGACAAACACAGTTTCTGCCAAGTCAGAGGGCACTACTATATGTAGATTTGCATACTCTTTACTTTGTGTTGACTCCTGTTTATGAGGGCAGGCTAGAATGAAGAAACACTGCGTATTCTCACAGTTTGGATTTATCAGGCCAAAATACTGGGGGAAAGCTAGGTTGAGT
This sequence comes from Bettongia penicillata ogilbyi, assembly GCA_023548195.1. Taxonomy (NCBI): domain Eukaryota; kingdom Metazoa; phylum Chordata; class Mammalia; order Diprotodontia; family Potoroidae; genus Bettongia; species Bettongia penicillata. The sequence goes on from JAJHZJ010000413.1 coordinate 4,537,904, forward strand.
TAGTTACAAGAATGAATTCTAGAATAAAGTCAAAGATCATTAGAGTTAGAAGGTATCTTAAAAAGTTCAATCCTCTTGTTTTACAGGTGAGAAAACTAAGGTTCAGAAGAGGAAGGTGACTGGCCTAAGGTTCCACAGTTATGTGTTAAGTCTCTGTCTCTTTCTGTCTCTCTCCCTTGCCTGCTTTCCTCTCTCTCTCTCTCCTCTTCTTCTCTATCTCTGTGTCTTTTTCTCTCTCACTTAGGCAGCTATATGGCATAGTAGATTGAATGCTGGATTTGGAGTCCAGAAGACCTGAGTTCAAATGCTGTTCAAACACTTACTAGTTTGGTAATCCCAGCCAAGTCACCTTAGCCACATCTGTCTCATTTTCCACATCTGTAAAATGGGAATAAAAAATAGTACCTACCTCTCAAGGTTATTGTAAAGATCAAAATGGATAATATTTGTAAGTGTTTTGTGAACCTTAAAATGTTATATAAATGCTAGCTATTCTTATTATAATATCTATTATGAGCTGAGTTCAAATCCAGCCTCTCTTACTAGCTATGTGACTCTGGGCAAGTCACTTAAGCTCTGCTTGCCTTAATCCACTGGAGAAGGAAATAGCTAACCACTCCAGAATCTTTGCCAAGAAAACACCGTGGACAATGTAGTCCATAGAGTCACAGAGACACAGACATGACTAAACAGCAACAGGTGCAAAGCACTGTGGTAGTTAGATCCCTGCTGTTCAGACAAACAAGGTCTTATTGTCTTTATAAGGCAGCCAGCTCTGCTGCCTCCTTTCCTGATGGAAGGTCTTCCAAAGGGAAGGAGATTGAGAGGTGGAAAGATAGCATCCTGTGAGCCAGTCTTGGACCCCTGCTTTTATCCTGTCTCTTGCACTAAAGTATTTTTAAGTCAGTATTAGATCTAATGTCCAATATTCTTTCTCCTAGCCTGAGCAATAAATGTCATTTGACATCAAAGGGGTGAGACTACCATCTTTAAAAGGGAAACCTAAGGAATAAGGCATCATAGCACAGGGAGGAAAGTATTAGGTCCGGAGTCAGGGCAGACCTACCTTTGACACTTGCTAAGGGAGTGACCATGAGCCAATCTTAGGATCATGGGTCTGAAGTTGAAAAGGCTTGCAGGGACCATTTTACAGATGAGGTACTGAGCCCAAGGGTATGAAGTGCCCAATAACTAAACCTCCCTTTCTTAGGCATTCCACAACCTGCTGGGGGGAGGGAAGGGATTATGGGGGTGGCATTTATAATTTCATTCATAGCTATCTTTTCTAATTTAAAAAAAAACACAGATAATGGAGATTTGTTAGTTTGGGTCATGGAAGTCAGGTCATGAATACAGTCAATTCAAAGAGGACTCCTTCTAGTCTTTTGCAGCCATTGGTCTACAGACCTTTCACTGCACACTCCATCAGTCTCATGTGGCAGAGGGAGCATGGTGGAAAGCAGACCCAACTTCACTGGAATCAATAACTTCATTAAGGAGAATTAAGGAAGACTGAAATTTGAATTGTTAACGAGTCATTAGGACAAAGGGAAATGTGAGTGTGTGCATGTGGGGTGGGCCCAGAATATGAAACTTTTGGGGTATGATTGTAGTTCATGAAGGACCAGAATCACATAGGATGAACAGGAAGGGATGATTTATAATTCTTACTTGGAGAGAATATGCACATTGGTTAGATCACAGACCCAAAGAAATAATAAAGCATTTGAATATGTATATGTGGGAGTGAATGAGGGGACATTTTTAACTGAACCTCACAAACAATTCTTGGAGGAGAAAGATGGCCCCCAAACTGGTAGCAAAGGCAAAGGTTAAGTGGTTTTAGGATGAACTGAAGAAATAAAATTGCTGTCTGTTATTATGTGTAGTGCACTGAGCAAGGAAAGGGGAAGGGAGAAAGGGAGAGACAGAGACAAAATGTGGGTTAGAGACACACACAGAGAATTAGGGTTAGAGTGACACAGAGAGACAGAGAATGAGAATCAGAGAGACACAAACATACAGAGAATTAGGGTTAGAGAGACACACAAACTGAGAGAAAGAGATAGAGACAAAAACAACTAGGGGAGAAAGAGAGAGGGAAGAGAGAAGGAAGGAAGGAAGAAAGAAAGAAAGAAAGAAAGAAAGAAAGAAAGAAAGAAAGAAAGAAAGAAAGAAAGAAAGAAAGAAAGAAAAAGAAAGAAAGAAAGAAAGAGAGAGAGAAAGAAAGAGAGAGAGAGAAAGAGAGAGAAAGAAAGAGAGAGAGAAAGAAAGAGAGAAAGAAAGGAAGGAAGGAAGGAAGAAAGAAGAAAGAAAGAAAGAAAGAAAGAAAGAAAGAAAGAAAGAAAGAAAGAGAGAGAGAGAGAAAGAAAGAGAGAAAGAAAGGAAGGAAGGAAGAAAGAAAGGAAGAAAGAAAGAAAGGAAGAAAGAAAGAAAGAAAGAAAGAAAGAAAGAAAGAAAGAAAGAAAGAAAGAGAGAGAAAGAAAGAAAGAGAAAGAAAGAAAGAAAGAAAGAAAGAAAGAAAGAAAGAAAGAAAGAAAGAAAGAAAGATCAAGCATACCAGTTGCAGGAAACCATCCCTACAAGCAGAGATGGTCAGTTATATGTTATGCCTTGTTTTGGATCAGTGCTGTGATTTCATAGGTACACAGAGCACCAGGTAAGGACTTCCCTCCACCTACACAGAGATCAGTACCAGCTCTGAAAATATAGTCTTAAAAGAATTGACAAGAGTATGAAGAGGTGAAAGGGTGACTTGTCCAGGGTCTCACGGCGAACATTTGTCAGAGGTAGAACATGAAATCCGAGTCTGTCTGATTCCAAGGACAATGGGGAGCTTTTGCCAACAACCTGCCTTTCTGATGCCAAGAATTACTAGTGCAAAAATAAGACACTACTTAAGTGTATTAAAAATTCACTGAGTGGAAACAAAATTAAAAACTGGAAATATTAAGAAATAAGATTTTTCTCTAAAGTCCTGTCCAGTTTCTAGGAAAAGTTTCTTAGAAAGTTGGGAGATGGACTAGAGAATTGTACTGATAGCGATAACCAAACTTAACTCTGGTCTAGATAAGGTCATTAATTCCCCAGCTATTTGAAAGGATTAGTGCTAGGACCTCCTCCTTTCCCCTTCCCTGACTTCTTTGAGAAAAAATGCTGAAATTGATCAGAGGAGAGGGGGTTGTGTTGTTTACCCATAGACACCTTGAGGAGGTGTGGTTCAGAAGGGAAAGGAATGGTGACCCAACTATTTTAGAACATTAATTCAAACTGTATTTTAACATACTTTTTCCTTGTTCAAGATTTCTGTAGATATTTCTTCCAGTGGTCTTAGGGAGAGAGTTGTATAGGAGGGCACTGGGGAACTATGCCAGTTTGGACAGCTCTCCTTCTCCTTGGTAGAAATGGCATGGGTATAAAATAACAATAAAAGTTGTTTCTAGTAGACTTGGGCCTAAAACTCCTCGGAGTTTTAATACAGTATTATGAGTACTTGTATAATACTTTGTGTGCTTTACAAATTTTACTGTTCAGTCATTTCAGTTGTGTCTGACTCTGTGGGGTTTTCTTGGCAAAGATACTGAAGTGAATTGCCATTTCCTTCTCCAAATCATTTTACAGGTGAGAAGACTGAGGCAAACAGGGTTAAGAGACCTGCCCAGGATCACCCAGCTAAGAATTGTCTGAGGTCAGATTTGAACTCAGGTCTTCCTGATTTCAAGTGGGCACTCTATCCACTGCACCACCTCACATCTTAACTTCACAGCCCTAGGAAGTAAGTGCTATTATTACTCCAATTTTGCACATCATCAAACTGAGGCAGAATGCTGTGGACTAGGACACTGAAGCACCCAGAAGCACAAATCTCTGATGCTTGTGACACAGAAATGCTGAGGAAAGAAGCACACAGAACTCAGATGATCAGTCCAAGCTTTATTAAGGGCTTTCCTTACAGGACCTCCCAGTGATAGCACCTTGCAAAGTATGGCAAGCAGATCTGTGCTGGGGCTTCATTCTTAAGTTATTTATGTGTTTTCTACCAAAACTGCTTAAAGAGGGAGTCAGTTGAAAAAATGCAGGATATGTAGAGAGAGTGTGGCTGAAACAAGGGGATGTGCAAATGTTCAACCAAGATGAAATTGGTTACCAATACATCATTCTTGACCTAACTAGCATATTTATGAGTTTCTTACCCCTAACAGCAACCATAATCCATTTACTCCATAAAGTTTCAAACTGTAACCTTGATCCATTTAACTCACAAGAAGTTAAATGACTTGCTCACGGTCACACAACTATTAGGTGTCTGATGTAGGATTTTAAGTCAGATCTTCCTGCTGTAGCTCCCTAGCCTCTGCAATACACAGTTGCCTAGTATTCATATTTTTCTTTCATAATTAGAAAGTGATAGGAGGAAAATAGCAGGAAACTTCAAAAGAACCCAATTGTGAGGACATGTTAAACTTGACTAGCTTTTTTTCCCTCTTTTAATCTCCCTGTAATTTTAAGCTGAGCTATTAAGTCAAGTGTTCTCCTCAAATTGTATAGGAACAGATAAATGTCTGTGTTCATATGGTCTATTTACAGTGACCCTATATTCCAATTATAAGAAAAGAAAATGTACTTTTAACAAGATTTAAAAACAGAACTTAAAACCTTTAAACAGGATTTAAAAAGACCTGATTGTGAATTTTGGATCAGATACTAGCCATGTAATCCAGATAAGTCATTTAAGGATTGTAGCCTCAGTTTTGTCATCTGTAAAATGAGGACAATAATGGCCCCTACCTCACAGGATGGTTGGTGGGATCAAATGAGATAATACAGTGTATATAAAGTGCTTTGTAAACCTTAAAATGTTAGATAGCTTTGCTGTTGTTGTGTCCGAGTTTTTGTGATCCCAATTTGAGGTTTTCTTGGGAAAGATTCAGGAGCAATGTGTAGTTTCCTTCTCCAGCTCATTTCACAGATGAGGCAAACAGGATTAAGTGACTCACCCAAGGTCACACAACTAGTGAGTGGTGAAGCTGCATTTGAACTCAGGTCTTCCTGAATAAGGATGGAAATAGCTGAGAAATGGGATAGCCGGAAGCTACCTTAGAACATAGAATGTGAATGTTAGAACAGAGAACATAAAATGTTTAAATTTCCAAAAGATTTCCCATCTAACTCCCTCTTTTCAAGAGCTGCCCAAGGTGTTATAGCTTACTAATTAGTTACAAAGGGTATGAACTGCTTCTGAGTAACCTTAGTGTGTTCATCCTTCGTTGCCGAAGAAGATCATGCCATCAGAGAAATGATGACATGACTTGCACTTGACTTTGTTTTGAGTGAGGGAGGGCTGTGCAGGTCACCAGCCTCACTTGTCCTCCAGAACCATCTGAATCCAGTGACAAGATATTCATCAGGATGACTGGAGATGACCCAGGAGCATGGTTGAACCTTGGGGGAGGCTGCCTTGGTTGTGCTCCAGCTGAACCACCTTCTCCAGGACAAGGATGGAAGTTTCAGTTCCACAGGGTCTTGCCATGTGCAGACTTGGTGCCAAGTCTAGAGATGCCCTGCCCTCATGAAGCCAATGCCCCAGAGTGGGGAGATGACACAACACACACCATCCCAGAGAAGTCCTTGAGGGGCCTCTAAAACCAAGGCTACGTGAGGTCCAAAGGGGCAAAGGTCATGAGTCAAGAGGGGCACAGGGGGAGCATGAACTATCATGGGGAGAAGTCTCAGGTTCTCTTACTGTTAGAAGGAGGAGAGTGTTCCCACTTCAGCATGAGGTCGATGGCATGTACACAACTCTTGATGAGGGCTAGTCACAGATGCCCAGGAGCTCGGGCTTGACACTGACAGCCCAGAAAAGCTCAGCAAAGGCCTTGAAGATGTCAGCTAGAGCAGGGAAGGACTAGGATGAGGCAGCTCCTAAGCCCTCCCCCTGCGGCCAGTATGGGATACGCTTGCACCCCCAGGGGTCCAGGACGCTTCTCTGAGGCCTCTGCTTGCACGTCTGAGATTGCAGAGCAGCTGGGACTACCCTCCTTGCTCCATTCACTTGGAAGGTCTCCTGGGATACCTGGGAGTCCTAAGGAGAATGTGTGGGCCACTGATAGCCAGCCTGGAACCCAACAAGGGGTTGTTGTCTCAGGACCAAGAAAGGTCCTCAGCGTGAATGCCTACATGCACAGCCCTTCGTCAAGGCCTGGCCCAGCCCTGCTGTCCTGAGCTGGCATCTGGGAGAGGCCTTGTGACATAAGGAGGTGGGACTGAGGCCAAGGCAGGTGCCTCCATCTCCCACTGAACTTCAGTTTCCTCATCAACTAAATAGGGATATTGACCCCTGCACATCATGCGTCACAGGGTGCCCTGTGACCCTAGAGAACCCAGAGAAAAGGGGAACCACCCCAGTGGGGCCCCCGGCCCATTCAGCAACTGGAGTCGTGTGACGTTTCTCACCCCGTCCATGTTCACCTGGTCAACAGTTAACTTGCTGCAGTCACATTACAGCTCACCTACCTGCACACTCTGCCACGAGTATTCTGTGTACTGCTTTTCAAACAGGGGAATAAATTCATTGTAGTGAATCTGCTTAAGAGCTGGAAGGGATCCTAGAGATTATTTAATCAAAGCTCTTTATTCCAAATAAGACATTTATGATAAAATTTTATTCCAAATTCATATTTGAAATCAGGAAGATGAATTATTCTGATTCCATGCCTGGCACTTTGTGCACTATGGCACCACCTAGCTACCTCTATGTAACTTCTAGTTATTTTCTAAAAATCACTTGGTTTGAGAAGCATGGTCAGTCTGGCTTAGCAACCAGAGGTATAGTAAACTATAGCTGAGAATCATGAAGTAAGAAAAAAGAGGCTTCTGAGCAGCCAGAATCAATGAATGTCACAAAGGCAGAACTTGCCATACTCAGATACTCCTGGTAAAGGGCCCTATAGACTTCAGTGTGGTTTGAAGACACTCGCCTGAGGTGATGGGAATATAGGCTTTAGGGCTAGAAGCAGCCCTTAGAAATCATCTAGTGTGACCAAGTCATTTTATAGCTAGGGAAACTGAGACTCAGAGAGGTAAAACTCAATTCAATTCAATAAATGTCTTTGGAGGCATCCACTATATATTCTCTAGAGAAGAAAAGGGCAAACTGCTCCAATATCTTTGCCAAGAAAACCTCAAATTGGGTCACAAGGGGTTGGACATAACTGAAACAACAACTACGAATTCCAAGGATACAAAAGCAAGAAGGAAACAGCCTTGCCCTCAAGGGACTTACATTCCACTGAAATGATTTACCCTGGGATGCACAATTAGTGAATGGCGGGCTGAAACCAGTTACTCTGATTCCAATGACAAATTAACTTCTAATTGCAACCTATAGACTGTCTATATTTCCCCAAGTAAATGAAGGGGGTGAGAGAGGGGTGAAATCATTTATTAAGTGTTAAGTTCCCCAAGCTCTCATGCCTGCATGACATCTTTCTTCCGGGCATGAATGAATGAGGTGGGAACAAGGATGGTATGCACTCCATTTATTCTCAGTTAGCTCAGAGTATGTATAGGCATTCTACTTCCATACATGCAAGAAGTTTATAAACACTGTGTGCTGAGCTTACGTGCTTGGCTGTTGTTGTTTTTGCTCAAGATAATTGTGAAGATTGGTTATTGCATAAGGGTGGTCCATCACATAAGTCATGTCTCAAGAGATTTCTCTCGAGGGCATCAGGACCCTGATAACCCGAGAGTTTCAGACCCCTTACAATTAAGTGTATATTATATGCCAGGAACCATTCTAAGTACTTTAACAATTATCTCATTTGATCCACATAATGACTATGTGAAGTAGGTACTGTTATCATTACTTCCCCCCATCTTACAGTTAAGGAAACTGAGGCACATAGATTAAGTGTCTTGCCCATGATCACATATGACTCCAGGCCAAACACACTGTCCACTGTATCATCTAAATGCCTCTATGTAAATGTATGAAAACATGAAGATGTATGATATTTCAAAGTACAAACAACTGTCTTTCAAGGAGACTCATAACTGATAAGTAGCACAAATTAGCCTTCAATTTAACAGAATAACTTTATGCAAATACTTCAAAAGGAAATTTTATATTATTCAATCTCTTTGGATGAATCAGCTAATACTACAGAAGGCACAGATTTTATACTTCATTTGAGTAATAAGAAAAGACTTTCTCTATTATGAAAAGTTATTTGCTTTGGCCTCTCTTGCAAACGAAACACTGGGAATGGGGATCTTCAACAACTTTCAAGATAAAAGTCATGAAGTTGGATTGACGTGGTAAATTTAATGAATGTGCATACACATGGTACACCTTTAATCAGAGGAAAACATGAAGGCCTTATTGCACACACAGATGCTCTCATTTCTTTTTGTTACATCTTGCATCAGTAAAATCTCTGTGTAAAAGCTACTATTTTAAGTGATACTTCGCAACAAGTTACAAGTATTGTTAACAATATTCATGAAAATGCAATATGGCCTTGTCAGTTTCACAACCTGCTAAAGTTGAATGATGAGGTCTTCATTGTGGATTTGCCCTATCATTCTAAAGTGTGTTGGCTATTTCAGGGACAGGTGCTAACCAAAATTTTATTTCTTCAAGAATAGATAGTTAAATTTTATAGAGAACAGAATCAGCGATGTGAATTGTTGAAAGGAAATTTTTATAGGATTGCTGCATCTCTGTGTGATATCATGTAAAATCAAAACAACTTGAATGTTTCTTTTCAAGGTAAAAAAATGAAGTCTATGCATGATGATATGTGGCCAAAAAAAAAAAAATTCAAGTATTTCCCCAAAAAAGATCTTTTTTCAAAATACTTCTTCAAAAGAAAATTTTGGATGAATATTTCCCCCATTTAACATAGGTCATTGATAAGCAGGATGATATATATGAATCATTTGAAGAATAGAAAGCTGTTATAGGCCTATTTATTGAAGAATACAATGAAAGTTTCACTGACTTTGAGAACCATGACATCACACTTAACTTAGCATTTCTGTCTGACTTGATTGATAGTTCCAAGCCTAAAGAACTACAGATGGAATTGACTGAGCTCTCAGTAGATGACATTTTAAAGTCATTGCTTGATGCTAAGAAAGATAGAACTGAAATATGGAAAAAGTGCCGTAGAATACCCACACCTTAGGCAACATGGCCAAAAATGCTTTCTTGCTTTTTAAGCACTTATTGCTGCTAACCCAAACTGAGATGCCCCTTAAGATCACAAATGACTGATAACCCATCTAGAGGACCAAGTGAAACTGTGGAACTCCATGCTGCAACCAAATATACAAATGTTTTCCAACAAAAAGCAGACACAACAGTCATTAAAAGGTTATTTCCATTTTACAGTTGTTGAAGCTGAGGCAGACAGAGTTTAAGTGACTTGCCTGCAATTACAAAGCTAGAAAATGTCTGAAGGAAAGATTTGAACTCAGTCATAATTACAATAACATCTAGTTTTAAGATTCAAATAGCAATTTCCAAACATTGTCCCATTTGATCCTTATAACAGCCCTGAGAGGCAAGTGATAATAGTATCTTCATTTTACAAATGAGGAAACTGAGGCTGGCAGCACTTAAGTAACTTGCCTGGGATTACAGAGCTAGTGTTTCAAGCAGCATCTGAACCCAGGTCTTTTCTGACTCCAAGTCCAGCAATCTACTATGCCACTTAACTGCCTAGCTGAGAGAGAAAGAGACACAGAGACAGAGAGAAAGAAAGAGAGAGAGAAAGATTGAGAGGGAGAAAAAGGAAAGAGAGGAAGAGAGGGAGAGAGACAGAGACAGACAGAGATAGAGACTTGGATTTGGGAGACCTGGATTGATCCTTAACACATCAGCTGTAGAACCTTAGGCCAGTCACCTCCCTCCCCTGAACCTCAGTTTTCTTACCTGTAAAACAAGAGGAAAGGATTTTCTAAGATACCTTCTAACTGTAATGATCTTTGACTCTGTTCTAGAATTCAGACTTGTAACTAACTCAGACTAGCTTTCCCCGAATATTTTGGACTGATAAATCCAAACTGTGAGACTACACAGTGTTCCTTTAGTCTAGCCTGCCTTCATAAACAAGAGTCAACACAAAGTAAAGAATATGCAAATCTACATACAGTAGTGCCCTCTGACTTGGCAGAAACTGTGTTTGTCCTCAGCTGTCACTTTAGTTAACCTTGCCCAGCTGCTTCCTGGTTTCACTTCCTAGAATACAGGGAGGGTTCTTATTCACTCTGTAGGTCAAGTCATTTTTGATAAGACCACAGAACAGAATTTTAGGCCTTCTTCCCCTGAAACTGAAACCAGTTACCTAGAATGTATATGTGCTTACACATTATATGTGTGTATTCCTTATATACAAATGACATTGTAGTTCTATCATTTCAATCATATTTGACTCTTTGTGACCCCATTTTGGAGTTTTCTTGCCAAAAATACTGAAGTGGGTTACCATTTCCTTCTCCCTCTCATTTGACAGATGAGGAAACTGAGGTAGCCAGGGTCAAGTGACTTGCCTAGGGTCAGACAGCTAAGTGTCTGCAACTGGATTTTGAACTCATGAAAATGAGTCTTCTTGATTCCAAGTCCCATGCTCCATCCCCTTGACCACTTTTTAACTGTGCCTAACATATATAGGAGCAGCTACTGCACAGTTAGGCACAGTTAAAAAGTCAGTGTCTATTTCCCATCTATGAAATAAACTAAGTGGTGAAAGGATTTGAACCTTTTTCAAGAAGCATAACTTGTTAGTGACAATCACTTGAAAATGTTGGCCCTCATTGAACAGTTGGAAAGATAACAACTTTGAAGTACAACTTTCCTCAACCAACTGGGTAAACATAATTAAAAGCAGTGAAACACAATGATGGAGAAGTTTTAGACAAACAGGTACACTCCTACATTGATGGTGGAATTACAAATTTATAGAATTTTTTGGAAAGGTTTCTGTCAGTGGGATAAAAAAATATAACAAATAATTATAACCTTTATTTGTAACAGACCAAACTCAGGCCAAAGTGCTACTAGTTCAGAATCTGTGTTAGGATGAAATGGGATACTTGCAGGTCATTAAATAGCTAACAAATTATTTACTTAGCCCTAACAGAGAAAGAATATTCAACAAAGATTACAGTCAAATACAGCCTCAGACACTTACTAGTAGTGAGACCCTGGGCAAGTCACTTAACCCTGTTTGCCTCAGTTTCCTCATTTGTAAAATGAGCTGGAAAAGGAAACAGCACATCATTCCAGTATCTTTGCCAAGAAAACCCCAAATGGGGTCACAGAGAGTCAGACACAACTGAAACAACTCAACAATCACAACAATAAAATTCCACAAGGATACAAGACTTAGCTCAAATAGGATGGGCCTCCTTTGCCTCCATATAAAAACTCATCTGTCAGCAGGGCAGAGTTGGTGATTGGTAGTATTGGGACAACTGCCAGTCCGAAGGGCCTGACTTCTCAGGGGTGGGCCCTTTGATGACCTTAGATGACCAGGAAGCCTAATCAATATTGTCAGAGGCTACCAGGAAGGTACATCTAGGAAAGCACAGCTTGAACCTTGTCCCACTGAAGAGTCAATCAAGTCATCATCTTTTGGGGAAAAAAAATTAGTCTAATCCGTGGTAGGAAGGGGGAACTCTGGGAATTCACCAAAAGGGTGAAAAGGTTGTCAAAGACAAAAATGAAAAATCTCTCTACCTGTGCAAAGATTTCTAAAGCAGTATTGTACGTCATTGGAACAACAACTGGAAACAACCTAAGTGCTAATTTAGGGAAAAGGTTAAGTAATTGTCATTTATGAATATAGAGAAAAAAGTGCAATGTCTGTGAAACTGACAAAATAATTCAGAATAGCCTTATGAAAAAGTATAAAGAAAAAAAAGAATCTAAAATGTAGGAAACACTAAATACAACCATATAAAAGAAAAAGTAAATGGGAATGGACAAACAAAATCTTGACATGTACAGAGTAATTGACTAAAGAATTATTATACCTTTGGTGATTGAACATAATTAATTTATATATAAATAGTTACTATGTAAATCACTTGTATTATTGTTCAATGTTAGGGTTTTTTAAAAATGTTTAAAGAGAAAAGGAACTGTTGTACTTTGTACTAAAAAAAAGAGTTCAGAGTTCAGACTCACTATTACAATGAGTATCAATATATTTATTGATATATATAAATATATTTTAAAATTGTTAATTAGTGACCGCCTAAACTAATTAAAATTATTGGGAGCATGGTAGAACTGGACTTGAAGTCAGTAGAGGCCTGGTTTTGGATCCCACTTCTGACACTGGGTATTTGACCACAGAGAAATTATTTTACATATCTGAGCCTCGCTTTCTCCACCTGTAAAATGAGGATAATAATGTGAAATATATTTTTTCATATATAGGTATGCATATGTATATATAAATTATTTGTTATATTTGCTGAATAGAATTTTAACTTTGTTCTTTATTTCAAAGCAGGTAAATTGATAATGGAGGAGCATACCAGTGGGGGGATCACAAGGAACAGGACTAGAAATCTAACTCCATCTCCAACCCCAGCCTCTCAGGGTTATTCCTAAAACCCTAAGGGGAGAAATTGGTTGTATTGTTGTTTCATGTTAAAATTCTGATTAAACATTTTTTTTACTTTTAAAAATCATCTACCTTCTGGCCCCACCTCAGAAACTATTGGTTTTAACTTAAACACCATTCTCACAAGTTTGCTAATTTGTTCACGCGCAACAGACTAGAAGCAGCAAATGAGGAGAAGGTCCAGGATTGCTAGTGGTAGGTATCCCCAGGGTAACAAGAGGTGACAAAGAACAATGAGCGAGAAAACAGAAAAATTCTAAAAATAAGACATAAAGACTCAAAAGGCATAGCTGCATGGGACCAATAGAGTGGGGAGAAATAGGCCTCCACACTGCTCCATACTCTGCCAAATCCAATCTATTAGCTATGGCCTAGCAGTCCCATGTCCAGCATTTGACCAAGTCTAATGTTCTCAAAAATTCTGGGAGGTATGAACCTAGGTTCCTCATTGCCATCATCTTCTTCCATAATTCCATTTTACATAACCCCGACATCTCAACTACTTACCAGTTACTGACCTCCTTAGTCAAGTTCTGCACAAGATAACCAAAAAACACACAGGACTAGGAAAGCTAGCACAAACCCAGGTAAGTAAACAAGTTGAATTCAGCCTACCAACCCCCTTGAACCAAGATGTTCTAGAAGTATTTGGAACCTGTAACCATTTGTTTTGGGAGAGGAGTAGGAAATGTAGAATATTTGGTCTTGGAAGAGATAGAGGAGGGATAAGAAATCTACAGGCTCTGATCATTCTGACCATGGATGAGGTACCTAGAACTGTGCCTCTGAGGTGAAACATTCCATGCTTTATCTTCTAGGAAGACCTGAAACCTGTTCTCTAAGGCCAGACCTACCAAACAGCAGCAGAAGGCCAGGAAATTAAGGCAAGGATGACCAGGGCCCAATCACCTCATCCAAGAATGCTAGATGGGCTAGACCCTGATCCTAGCAAAACATCCCAACCATTAACTGGAATTGGAGATATATGTAAACAGAAGACAATAAATATTTTTTTAAAATATATTACAGATCAAGAGATGCTCAAGAGGTAAAAACAGAAGGAGTAACTTCACAACAACTATAAGCAGATAGGATAGATAGAATTTTTTTTTTAATGACTTGGCCAAATAGACTCTAAGAACACATGGAAGAAATGAAACAAGAAATAGAAAATGAAATTACAAATGAACCAAGAATTCTGGGGAACAAAAATAGAAAGATAATAAGTAGCTTGGAGCAGAAGGCCAAAAGAACTTATCTAAGCATTGAACACCCTGAAAATTAGAATGGAACAGCAACCAAAAAAAAATGATGGCTCCATGAGACAAAAAGAAATACTAGGATAAAATTTTTTAAAAATTGAAAAAATAAATGAAAATGTGAGGTATCTACTATCAAATATCTAAAACATAGGTCAAAGAGAGATTTTTAAGCATTATTGGACTCCCTGAAAACTATGATTAAACAAAAAAAACTTGAATATCAAAATTCAATAAATAATAAAAAAAGGGCAAAGTGGAAATAAGCAAGAAGTCACTCATCTCCTGAGAGAAACCCCAAAATGAAAATTCCCAGGAACATTATGGTCAATAGTCAGAGTTTCTAGGTCAAAGAAAAAATACGATGACAAGCCAGAAAGAAGTACCAAGAAGGCACACAGTTAAGATCACACAATGTTTGGCAGCAATTAGTATAAGATATAAAATATCTTAGATATAACATTTCAAAAGACAAAAAGACTTTATATCCAAGAATGATTTACCCTGAAAGAATGAGTGAAATCTTAACATGAATTTTTAATGGAATGGAGGACTTTCAAACATTACTATTGAAAATATCAGAGTAGAAACTTTGAAATACAAATATAGAAGTCAATTGAAATCTATAAGGAAAAATTCATTTGAGGCATTGGGAGGAGTTAAACAATGATGAAATGTTTACATTCTAATGGAGGAGAAGACTGTAAGGTTAATGGGATATAAGATCTTCTCTGCCCATTGGAGTCCTGGCGATGAGCCAAACAGACTCTAAGCCACCAGATTCCCACACCTTCCCAATTAAGTGCTGATTTCAAAGCTTCTCACCACTAAGCCAATAAAGTGCTGAGTCTTTGATTGGATGCTTGGAGGGAAAGGTATGGGTGGAGAGAGAGGCAGGCAGAGAGAGAGAGAAATAGACGGAGGGAAGAACTTCGCTTCCCTGGATGGGTGATGAGTACCTTACTAAATCTTGCCTTCTGGTATCCCAAAAGGGATATTTCAAGTAAATATTTTGATTTTGTCTTGGAGGAAAAGAGTTTATTATATTTAGCGAATCAACTGTGGAGATAGGCATGTATATTCATAGTGGCTGCTATAGCTATCACATTGACGTTACAGAGACATGCGTGTCCTTTTAGAATTCTGGTATCACAGGTTTCAGAGGAAGTTAACAGGATCAAAGGTTTTGTTGTCTTTTGATTATCTTAAAAGAGGAAAGAAGAGAGGAAAAAGGAATATGCTGGAGATAAAATGAGGAAGGACGCTGAACTTAACTATTTCTCATAATTGGGATGTTGTACAAAGAGTATTACAAACACAGAGGAAAGTGTGGCCTTGGCAGACATCACATGAACCTCATTCATGTTTGAACCAGACATGTGATAATCATCTAATAATCTCAATAAGGGCCAAAGTCTGAACTAATCAACCAGAAGAAGCACCTTGGCCTAACAAATATTTCCTTTTCCTGAGTAAACTCAGAGAATACCTCTTCCTATGTCAACAAAGCCAGATGGGCCTGACTTAAGAGCATTTTTTTCTGTTTATGGCCATTAAGAATGAGATCCTAAATTAGGGACACTATTTTGAATAATGAGACTTTTTCTTAGCTTAATGTTTTTTCATGGACATATACTGTGTTATGGCATGTTAATGGTAAAGAAAACACAGATACCTGGGTCATAATTTCAACTGACACTGTCAACTCTCCTATCTCATTGTATTTGCCACCTATTCCATTAAGAAAATTCCTTTCTCATAATAAACATATATGGAGATTAGAAGTTTGAGTGACATAGAGACCCTGTTAGGATTGTTCTAAAATATATTTAAGCCTAGTCATTCTTGCATCAGACAATCAGAACTTATGTTTTGGCTCCATGCAGCATGTATTTGCTAGCTTTAAGGCAATAAATAATATGAATGCATAATCTCCTACCCTGTTTGCCTCTTTTAACCAAACTTTCATGTCAACACATAGGAGGAGTGAAACACACACACACACACACATACACACACACACACACATGAGTTTGTGGTAGAAATACATTAATTTTAACAGGAAAACAGGGAAGAACAGGGAGAGGTGAGAGAAGGCTTTAAGAGGGAGAGAAGAGTTGTGGAAAGAATGGTACGACAAATATCGGGGTGTGGATAATTGGCTTATGTTCATCCTTCTTTGCCGAAGAAGACCATGCCATCAGACAAATGATGACGTGACTTGCGCTTGACTTTGTTTTGAGTGAGGGAGGGCTGTGCAAGTCACCAGTCTCACTTCTCCTCCAGGGCCATCTGAATCCAGCGACCAGATAGTCATCAGGATGACTAGAAATGATTCAGGAGGCACCGGGAAACCTTGGCCTAAAGGGTTCTATGCAGGTGCTCACTTAGGGTGAGGTAACGCCCATTCATTGAATAGGCCTGCATTGAGGCTTACAGTGATGGAGAAAATGTGAATCATGTAGGATAATAAAGGGGAGAATAAAAGAAGACAGGCTAAAACCAGTGATTGGGTTCAGGCCATGGAGAAGAGAGAAGGGGCATATTGCTGACTACTAGAGTTGATCACCTGTTTTTTCTTCCACCTTTTCCTCCTTCATAAAAAAGGACAGGGAGAAAAAAGAAAATCTATTTCAAGATATGCTAGAGGCATGTACACAACTGATCATAAACATAAAATGGAAAATAGCAAAATGGATGAGCGAATTAAATCCAACAATGTGTTGCTTACTTAAAATACAGTCATTCAATTCAAATGAGGAACTGGAGCAGAATTTGTTATATTTCATGAGGATCTGAAAAACAGGACAACAGTAAAATAAATATGGTTAAAAAAAGATAAACAGGTCTAATGTTTAGAAACTCTGCTGAGCTCAGGGGGCGCTACACCTAATCCCCTTTGTAGCGGACAGCCTGAGTCCCCACACAGCTTGGTGATGTGGTGAAGAAGAAACACACAGGAGGCAGGAAAAGATAGACCAATTCCATTTATTGATCCAAGGGTTAGGGTATATATAGACAGAAACTGCAAGTCTACCATGACATTCTGCTCATCTCCTGTCCCAGGATGTGGTCAGTCTTATTGGCTTAAAGACTGTTAACCTAGAGGGCATCTGTTTTACATATCCCTTGTTTTCTGTAGTTCTCTTGTTTGTCTCAAGGAGACAGCAACATCTGGGGAGCATGGAGAACCATTCCAGATGATAATGAGCACAGTCTCAAAGAACAGTTTCTCCTCAGGTCTTTCCTGATCTTGTCAACCGCACTCCACCCTGGCCCTCAACAATTCCCCCTTTCTTTTGCTATAACCGGAGATAAGGTACTTGGGTTTGAAAAGCTTACCCATGATAGAGAAGGTACCTATGAATAGGTGGCCATACAGAGAAACAAAGGGATAGAGGTAACATAGATATGAGCCAATGGAACGGGTATGCAAAGGGATTTGTATTAAGCAACATAATCCCAAATAGCTTGCAGCTCCCTTGGGGTCAAGATTCCCCTTGGAGGCCTGGTCTATAAATTATGTATAGTGGTATTATAATAGATAGGAGTAACACAAAAAGAAATGAACCTATAATCACATCTTATGAACAATCTTGTTTCAAAAACATCAACTGTGTTTCCCACCACCACAACAGTTTCCCTTAATGTATCCATTAAATTGTACCTACGGATAAACCAATTGACACAGAGGAAGCCAATGCTGCCACAAAGCTTATAATGCCCAAAATAATGCAACTTATACATCTTTTCTGTCTTACTTTCAACATTAACTGATTAAAAGTTTGATCAGATACAGACATATACTAGCCTTCACTTTTGATAGGCATTAAAGCAAACCTAGGACACATAATTACAGATATAATGCTAGTGTTAGCTATATGAAAACCAACGTATTCAGTGATAGTACAATTAAAGTATGTTATTTCCCAATCATAAAAGCAAAATTCTATCTATATCAATTTGTTTCCCAAAAACCTTAGATCCATATGCTACCATAATTACCTCCTCTATCTTCCCTCCCAATTTCACCACCCATAACCCAAGGTGGATTATGTACAAAAAGTCCATCCATCTTCCTCTCAATCAATTCCTTCTGCTGCACTGGTCAGCTGGAGGGTGCCCAGAAACAGAATGAGTGTCTTCATTGTCCTGTCAGTCCGATGACAACGAGTTCATTGTGGTCTTGGACTTTTTCTTTCCTCTTCTCCTCAATCCTTATCTTCTCCAATGTATGGCAGAGATCAGATGTTTCTTTCTGGTATCCAGATCGTTTCTTCACCATTTCCTATGGAAACGCAAGCATATCTTTGCCCCCGTGTTAACACAGGGCCTGTCTTTGTGTTGTTCCATTTCACCTTCACTTTTTTCCAATCAGTAAGGTGGGTTTTGCCTTTTTGAAATTTTTTGAGCAGGCATAAGCTTCTCTCTATCTGGTGTCAGGTATACAACACCATGTCAACTCTTCTCCTTATTCTTTTGCCTTCTTCTCCCCTTTTCTTTTGTTTTTGGAGGAGAGTTTTTATGTCATGATTGTGACGTTCTACAATGGCTTGACCAGTAGGATTATATGGGATGCCAGTTCTATGCTGTATTCTGTAAGACAGACAGAACTTAGTAAAGGCTTGACTAATTTAAGCTGGACCATTATCTGTTTTTATAATTTATGGAATACCTAGAGTTGCAAAACACCTAAACAGATGATTGATAACAAATTTCGTTGATTCTCCAGTCAGAGGGGTGGCAATAGTATTGATGAGGTTCAGACTCTGGGAACTTCCTTGAGCTCCCCTTGAATCTTTCCACTTAAGGCTAATCTTCCCATTTGTTCTGGCAGTCAGGAAGCCCAGGGGCTTTTCATTATCATTTCAGGTCTCTTGAACTCCCCACCCTTGATCCCATCAAAACCCCATTCCCCAGGTTGCCATCAAGATCTGTATACATTCCCATACTGCCCCTATCAAGATCTCTGGATTGCCCTACCTGCTTCCCACCCAAACCCTCATTGTCTGATATCTCTTGATAGCCTCCAGCTGCTTCCAGCCTTTGACCCTCCTTGGACTTCTCCTCAAGACCCTTCCTAAACCCTTCCTCCCATCACTCTAGACTACCAGATCACCAGCCCCCCACCCCCACCCCCCAGATCCCGCCTATAGTCTTTTCTGTATTTAAATTCCATCCTGCCTCCATGAAGGCACTCAGATGCAATCCAGCTCAGAACTCTGTCTAGCTGGGATTCTATCTGGCCCGTTTGTGAGTACAAGCATCACAAATGCTTAGGTTCTGTAAGAGGCAACCCAATTAGGCGAATCCTTAATAAATTTGTTTTCTTTGACTTTAAGAAGGCTTGAGTCGAATTCATTCAAGCACAACCTGGACTGTTGGTATTTTGGGGTCCACCCAGCACCTTAAACTTCATCAGTATGACCTGAATATGTCTAAAATTCTGGGACATGTGTGACATCCATTTGCCATATTTCAAGAGGGTTGCATCCTCTAAGATTGATGGATATATTTGATGGAGCTGGCAAAATGGAATGCAATGTGGACAAGACGTTACTACAGTGCTTCTTGCTTGCTTGAAGCATGGAGGCTGACTGATGAAATTGGTTGTAGGAATGCTGTGCTTCTACAACTGTCAGTGTGAGCAAGCTGTCTGCTTGTCCATTTCCCTCTAAAATAGGCCATGGCAGTTGTATATGGGATGGGACCCAAGATCTTTTGGGGTAAGAAAAGTCTGAATTTCTGAAGTTGCTTCCTGCTGAGATTGGATGCAGAGCTGTCTCTGCCTCGATGGGTCCTGTTCAAGAGATACATAGCGTGAGCAGTTATCTGGAAGGTGATGGCTTGCACTCTGGAAAAGACAAACCTGACATGGAGATTAGACAAAGACCAAACAGGCACAAAAAGAATATAAATAAAAGACAATTTCCCTGGCATAACAGCAAAGGAAGGCCAGGCTAGGCCAAGGGCAATAGATTTGAATATGAAAGGCCAGATTAAGTGGGAAGATTCGGGAAGACCAGGCTACAAATCTGAATATGAAAAGCCAGGATAAGTGGCAAGCTTCCATAGACAAGATAGCTCACAAGTTATCACTCTTCACTAGTATAACTGTATGGTCTTAAACAAAAGAGATTTCAAACTTGAACCTTACAACTGAGTAGATGTACATCATTGTTTCACAGGTTAGTTTCTTCTCTGATTACATTTACTCTGGAAGAAAAACTTTTAGAAATTAAGTTGTTAATAAGTTCAAACACTAATTTTAACTTTTGCTTAGGCCATGGATTGACTACAAATTCATATTAAAAGAGCAGCATCTTTTCTGCTTTATAGATCATTACATATTAATTTATCAATACATTGTCTTGAAAATTAAAATTTAGCAGGCTTTTACAAGAGACTGTTTTAAAGTATTTCTCCTAAAAGTGTTTTGTTTTAAAACAGTTTAAAATTTGTCCTGATGTTAACAGTCACTATATACTTTCATAAAGAAAAGTTGAAAACCTTTAAAATGGTAGTTCTCTTTTTACTTTGAAACAAAAATAAACCTTTAAAATTAAAATCCATTAATGCTTAGTTGGTATGAAAATGTCCTTAAGTGATATGAATGCCCAAAGTATTAGAACAAACCAAATTCTTAATTATCACAGAATTCTTAGATAACAAAATGCTGTAATCAAAAAGGTGCAGTATAATCTCAAGACAGTAAGAGACTGATTACAGAAAAACACCACTGCTTATAAAATCCTTTTAAACAATAGGGACATCTTGGGTGAACTTAATGGTATTTTTCTCAGATAATAATTGCAAACAACCACATCCAAATTCAAACTCAAAAACAAAAATATTTATGGTCTCAAATGTCTTTAACAGCAAAATTCACTAATCAGCTCAGAGTCACATAGTCATGTCTATTCTCATGGAGTAACAGTAAGCAATAAAGATTTACCAGGACTCATATGCATAAGAGAATTCCATTAAGATCTTTCCTTTTCAAGTCTAAAACTTGTCCAGATGTAAAAGCCAGTTGCCAAAAATCCTCTCCATATATTACAACTTCGGAGCAAGTCCTATTCATTGTTTATAATTTGCATAAGCCAGTCAAGTTTCTTTCTCAGGGTTGATAACTGTACCTATAGGGATGGTTTCCTAGAGACCTTAGCAATTTTACAAAATAAAGGAGATTGGTACCACACCCAAGTCTGCCAACCCCCAAGCATACAAGAGGACTGTTCTGAATGTGCAGATCTAAATCAAGTTTCATTCAATTCCTTTCTTTCTTCATATGGTAAGCAATTAACAATTAGGTTTAGCATTAAAGCAGTAACTCCAAATAACTTAACAATCTTACAGCTTTTAAAATGATAGCCAAATTATTTTAACTGAAACTTCTTTCACAGGCAAAGGTGAAAATACCTGGTTTTCTAAATGACAATTACAAAAACCAAAACATTATAAGACAAGGTTAGCAGGACTGATAAAGTTTAAAATAACCTAACTGGTTTTGCACAATTTTCCCCAAATCTTTTAGTATCAACAAAATTAAGATTAGAAATTGGTTTCTCTAACACTGTTTCTGGATTGCAGGGGTTACTCAATTTTTACAATACAAGACTATAATACTTTAGAAGCACAACAGTAACACAAATAGTGAACCTTAGGTGTCATTAATTATATTTCCAAACCATCACATATAAATATTATTAATAGAAGACTGGGCTTACTAAATGTAGGGGCTGATTGGTTTGTGATCTCCTACTGCTGTGACCCAACCCCTACCCTTGGGAAGGGTAAATTAAATTCCCTACTATTCTTTAGCATTGTCTTCCCTTAATCTAATCTGGGATGATAAGAGCTACAATTCACTGAAGTCCTAGCTGGTGATGAGTTGGGACTACAGGGCAAAAAAAAATCTTAATTGTTCTAACCTTTACTCAAGTAAATTTTACTTCTGTATCCACTCCTTAAGAACTTCTTTGAAAGAGAGGGCTTTTGAATCTATCAGCTGAAGTGAGGGAGACTTCTGGAAAACTAGCCATTGGCACCAAGTCCCCTGCTTTCTACTGAAGAGTTCAAAAGCTTTATCTCTGCTGAGGTGTGTTTTTCAGATCTATGCATTTTTCCAATTGGCCTTAGTGTCAAATAATACAACAAATTTTTACCTGTCTTAAACATTCAATTAGGATTGACATGTTTCACTTAAAATATGACCAGAATAACTGCTTTTTGGTTATTTCCCATTCTACAAAAACTTTTCTCTTTTAGATGAGGCATGAGATAATTAAAATGCTAGTCATCCTGCCTCTCTGATATGAGGAAAAAACTTCCCTGATTTCTTCTTGTCTTTCCACCTTCCCAACCTGGCCAGCGTTAGAAGGTAAAAAGGGAGAGAATTTTACTAACAACTTGCCAAAACTTTTATGCTTTCCTTAAAACTGTACATGTGCTATTTCCTTGCATACCTTATCTGAAACTGCCTTTAGCAATAAGATTAGTTTCTCTCTTCCTTTTTCCCATACTCCTCCCTGATGCTGCAGTCATCAGAGAGAAGGGACAAGGGGAAAGGAAAGAGAAAACATGGGAAAGAGATTAACACACAAACACACTCACACAGAACATAGAGACAATACACATACAGACAATAAAAAGGAATTCAAAAAGCGAGAAAAGATTATTCAAATCTCCACATTAAGTAATCTCCTTCAAGAGTGATTTTATCTAAACTACACCAATCAGTGGGGCATAGGGCTGTCTGAGAAATGCTGTCTAGAAGAGACTGAATGTAAGGATTACTTGGTCCATAATTGATTGCCCCTTGTTTTAATTCCTGTAAAAATTTAAAATCCAGAGGGATGAATTCTCTTGCAACTCCTCCTGGGTTATTGGGATCTGGGGTTTCTGTCACTGGCAATTTAGGAGGCTGCAGTGGTGTAGGAGGAAGATGAGCCTTGGATAAAGGACCTACTAGTTTTTTCCTTTCTGAAGGAGTATAGAATGGTGGCTCTGTGGAAGCCAAGGGTTCCAGCGGGGCTGAGGTTTCCTCTGACAAGGAATCCACCTCTTCTCCCCCTTCCTCCTTCTCTGCAACCACCTCTATCTGAGTGTTTCTGCTCTTAAAAAGTATCTGACCCATTGTTAACCTTACTTTTGCTATTTACCTGTCAGTATTGATTTCTTATGAACAGAATCTGCCTTTTGATTCTGTTAACATAGAAAATTCTCCCCATAAACCTGTAATTGCTGAGATTTTACTGTGCCTGGGTGAACCTCGAACAAAGTGAAATGCCCTTGCTGGGGTTCTTTGAAGCTTCCCCTTACCTTAGTTGTCTTGTCACAACTCGGAATTCCTTTCCAAGGGGGCCACTATCACTGAAAGACGAATCACTTTCCTGGATCAGGTCCCTGTTTGGGCGCCATATATGGCGGACGGCCTGCGTCCCCACATGGCTTGGTGATGTGGTGAAGAAGAAAGACACAGGAGGCAGGAAAAGATAGACCAATTCCATTTATTGATCCAAGGGTTAGGGTATATATAGACAGAAACTGCAAGTCTACCATGACATTCTGCTCATCTCCTGTCCCAGGATGTGGTCAGTCTTATTATCTTAAAGACTGTTAACCTAGAGGGCATCTATTTTACATATCCCTTGTTTTCTGTGGTTCTCTTGTTTGTCCCAAGGAGACAGCAACATCTGGGGGGCATGGAGAGCCATTCCAGATGATAATGAGCACAGTCTCAAAGAATAGTTTCCCCAAAGGTCTTTCCTGATCTTCTCAACCGCACACCACCCTGGCCCTCAACACCCCTTCTACTAATGTCCATCTATTCTGGATCAAGATGTGAAGTCTGAGCTGGATTCAGTCCTGCGGGAAACTGGTCTCTAATGTGAGGAGTCAGTCTCTCTCTTTTAGTTCCCCTTACTCTTCAACTTGTCACATCCTTAGCCTGGTGTCCTAGGGAACATTTCTTAAGGCTTAGGATGGAGCTCATATTTATTGTCTCCCCAAAGAGGGAATTATAAAAGTACTCAATGTACAATATCAGATGTAGGGCAAACATTTATTTGCTACACACAAAAGAAAACAAATACACAAAAAAGGAATTGACAGAACTTAAAGGGGTAAGAACTTATGACTACTTTTATACCCTCTCAAGAGGATGATACTTAAAATTTATCAGAATTTAAGGCAGTTTTGAGGTTCTCAAGTACATATTCCACAATTCACTTTAGCTCTGCACTATTTAAAGAATTTCTAGTCTATGTCTTCTGCCTGTTTGGGCCAGGGCTTGGATCCACCATCCTGGAGGCAGTCATTTTCTCTGGCAAAGACGAAAGAACTTGCATTGCCACCAGTCACTCTGCCAGAGGGACATAGAACCTCTTCAGCTCACAAGGCTACCTCCATCTAGAGAATATTGGTTGGTAGCCCCCTAAATTGGC
This sequence comes from Bettongia penicillata ogilbyi, assembly GCA_023548195.1. Lineage (NCBI taxonomy): Eukaryota > Metazoa > Chordata > Mammalia > Diprotodontia > Potoroidae > Bettongia > Bettongia penicillata. The sequence continues at coordinate 4,562,252 of JAJHZJ010000413.1, forward strand.
AAAGATGACAAAAAAGGAAAATGATAGTTGTTGGAGGGGATGTGGGAGGATAGGCACATTAATGTGCTGATGGTGGAGTATGAATTAGTCATTCTGGAAAGCAATTTGGAACTGTTTTCCAAAAATCACTGAACTGTACATTTCCTTTCATCCTTACATGTCATCGCTAGATTTATATCCCCTAAGAGGTAAATGAAGGAGGCAAAGAACTCGTATGTACAAAAATATTTATAGCAGTATTTTTTTACTGTAACAAAGAACTGGCAATTAAGGGAGTAACCCTTAGCTGGGCTGTACAAATTATGGTATATGTAAAATGGAATATTGTAAAATGGAATATTATTGCAACCTAACAAATGATGACAGGGACAGATTCAGAGAAACTTGTGAAGACTTATATGACTGATACAGATAGGGTGAAGTGAGAAGAACCAGGAGAACACTATATACAGTGATGACAACACTATAAAGAAAAGTAACTTTAAAAGACTTTAGATCTTGGAGCTATGTAATAACCAATCATGACTCCAGAGGATCAAATACATCCCATCTCCTGAAGAGAAACGATGGACTAAAGATGTAGTATGAGAACATTTCTGGTCATGGTCAATAAAGGATTTGTTTTGACTTGACTAAGGTTTTTTGTTACAAGGGATTTTTTTTTTTAACTGGAGAAAGGGGTAACTAGTAATTGTGCTGTACCCTCCCAAAAAAAAGAAAGAAAAGACAAAGAAAAGCATTGAGGTATTTAAAAGGATTCACAGAAGAAAAGAGAAGGAAGTTCAGAAGAAAATAGACAAGAAGGAAAGCTTGGAAACTAGCATGTTGAATTTGTCATATTATTTTAAAAATCAAATAAACTAACAATATTTCTGTTCATGGACATGTTTGTATTTGTTGGTATTTATCATGTTTAGAAAAACAAAATATTAAATAAAGATAAATGAGGAAAATGTATGTGATGACCTCTGAAGGCCCTTCCTGTGAGTCTATCAATGCAATTCAAAAACCATTTATGAATTGCCTGCTGTATTGGGTGCTGGGAGTTACAACAACAAACATGAGCAGAATCTATGTAATATATAACCAGTGGAAATTCAAAAGGACAAGAACTGAGGGAAATAAAAACATTACACACAAAGCCACAAAACCAGAGAATGCCTGGACATCTCTCAATTCAACTTTATCCAAGTCATTCTAGTCATTCTTACTGGAAGAAAAAAATATGTTACAAATCACTTCAAGAAATCATGTCAAAAAAGTGTGATTTAAAGGAATTGAAGATTCCCAAGCTTTAAAATGTCAAAAAAAAAAAAGTTTGATTTAAAAATATTAAAGATGTTCAGGCTTCTAATAAAAAAGATACTCAATAGGAAGTAACCTGAGCCCCATAGGTGACCATACTTAAGATCTGCCACTGCTAGAGAGTCCAGATCCTTGACTCTTCCCATCAGTGAATGCCCTTACTTGTGAATCTTCCCGTGACTTTTGCAGCTATAATGGAGGGAGAGCTGAGCAAGAGATAGCTCTTCACAGGATTCAAGAATAAACACTGACCCTGATCAAGTTGAGGGAACATGCAACACAGTGGTTGATCCACTATGAGACAGATGGCAACCCTGATGAGTTTGTCATTGTTGGAAAGGTACCTCAGGGACCTATTGCCACACCTATGTGGGACAAGCATGGATATTAATCTATTATAGATTAGATATGCATACTTCATACTCAGTCTTTATAATAGAAAATAGGCTGAGGGAAAGAATTCTCATAACATCAACAATGCATTCTTGAATAAGAGAATTAATTTTTCCCATAGTTGTGATTTTAAGTATGATGTATACTCAAAAGGAGATTTCAGAATTGTGTTTTTAGTAATTTTTTAAAAATGTATGTAAACAGTTAATCATGTTAAGTTTAAATAGAATTATTTACCTTAAGTCAAATTTGCAGGGAAGGGGAAAGATAAGTAAGGAAAGATAAAAAGCAACACACATTAAAAAGTTATCTTCCAATTGAGAATTTGTGACAAGTTTAGAAAAATTTGCCAAATGTTTCTTAATATGTTTATTTTTACCACAAAATTGATTTGAAACAGGGACCCTAACCATCATTTGCTCAATCTACTATTAATGCCCATAGTTTGAAAATAGCCATGTACAAGGGAATTTTTAAGTAATGAATTTGAGGTTTCAAATATTAATGCTTGACCATAGCACCTGTTTTCCTTGACAATGTTGTAGGTTCCCCTGGAGTAGCTTATTCCAGCCTTTGAACAGTGGAAACGAAGAAAGAAAAATACTATCTCACATAGCTAAAGCTAAAATAATTACAGTTCTCCAATGCAGCTGGGACCCCCACTGCCTTTTAAGCCTTTTTGAAGTCTGATTGAGAGATTATAAGTTTCTCTATGTGTTAAAATTTCCAAAATGAACGTTTAATTATGGATATATAAGGTGACTAGTTTAGGAGAGTTGATGAGATGGCTTTACATATTGTGTATATAAAATTTTCTGTGCCTAGGTAATCTAAACAAATTTATATTTTTTTAAAAAATAAGTTTGTTAACCTTACAGTAGACTGTTTTCTCTGTCTGTATTTGAACAGGTTTAATTTTTAAATTTTCGCATCTTGGTCAAGATTCTGGACAGAGTAAAAAGGAAAAAGCTACAGAAGTCACATATATATGGAAGAATGTACTAAATCAGACACTTTGTTAGAATTAACTTGTTTTGGAAAGAAATATAGCTACAACTCACTAATGATTTCATGTTCTGCTATACCAAAAACAAAAACCTACTCTCAGACACACACACACACACACACACACACACACACAAACACACACACACACACACACTCAGAAACACAGTAAATATGTAAAGCAGAAGTTCAAAAAAAATTTATTTTGATTCACCAAAAAAACAAAAACAAATAAAAAACACTGCAAATCAGCACAGAGACCATTATCATGCATACATGACCAAAAGGATATACAGAGACCTAAGTTTTTCATTTACAGCTGTCTGTGAATGGATTAACAAATACATGAAGAAAAAGCATTAATGGCAAAGCATTATGTTAAATGCTGGGCATACAAAAAGAAAGCTAAGAAGATCCCTGATCAACACCACATATATAAGAGGATACAAATGCAGGGCAAATGGAAAGGCCTCATCATCCTTAGAAAGCAAAAGCAAAGCAGATGAAAATGCGACATTTTTGGTATCACTGTTACTAGGTAATTGTGAGCTTATCAAGGACTATGTCTTCTTTTTTTAATCACCCAATTTATTTTATTTCCTTAAAATATATTTTCTTCATCCTCAATTACATGTGAAATTACATGTTAAAACAATTTTTAACATTTTTTTAAAGTTTTGAGTTCCAAATTCTCTCCATCTCTTTCTCCTCCACTGCCCTTTCTGAGACAGTAAGCAATCAGATATAGGTTATACATGTGCAATCATTTAAAACATTTCCATATTAGTCCTTTTTCACAAGAAGGCTTGAATAAAAGAAAAAAAGAAAGAAATCGAAGAATAGATAGCATGCTTTAGTCTGTATTCAAACAATATCAGTTCTGTCTCTGGAGGCAGATAGTATGCTTTATTAATTCTTTGGGATTTCCTTGGATCATTGCTAAGTTTATTGCTGAGCATAGCAATTGAACAATATTGCTGTTACTGTGTATAAAATGCTTTTAGTTCTGTACATTTCACTTTGTATCAGTCTTCCCAGGTTTTTCTGAAATCATCCTGTCATTTCTTATAACACAATAATATTCCATTACAATCATATACTTCAGCTTGTCTAGTCATTTCCCAGTTGATGGACATTCCTTCAATTTCCAGTTCTTAGCCTTCACAAAAACAGGATCATGTCTTATGAAGCAGCTAGAAATCTTGAGATAGAATAGAATGGCTGCTCCAGAGAAAGATTCTCAACTTGGGGTTGAAACTTCTTCTTTGAATTTTTTCTCCTGTGTCTGAAGCTGAGACACAACAGTACGGATCAATTCTTTGCTGCTTGTGACTCAAAAATTAATACCAAGAGAATACAAGTGCTCCATCAGTCACCATCCCACTATCCATACATGGAACCATCAGTTACAGGAAATGGAGAAGTTTTGAATGCTGTGGACAAGTTCATTTACCTTGGTAGTGTACTTTCCAGGGATATACACGTTGACAAGAGGTTGACACATGCATTACCAGAGCTAGCTCAGTATTTGGGAGGCTCCAAAGGAAAGTGTGGGAAAGACGAGGTATTAGACTGACTACCTAATTGTAGGTCTACAGAGCCATTGTGCTGACTTCATTGTTGTCTGCTTGTGAAACATAAACAGTCTACCAGAGTCATGCCAGGAAACTGAATTGTTTCCATTTATGTTGAGGGCCAGGATGGAGTGCAGTTGACAAGATAGGATAGACCTTCAGGGAAACTGTTCTTTGAGACGGTGCTCATTATTATCCGGAATGGCTCTCCATGCCCCACAGATGTTGCTGTCTCTGTGAGACAAACAAGAGAATTACAGCAAACAAGGGATATGTAAAATAGATGCCCTCTAGGCTCCCAGTCTGATTAAATCAGTCTCATAAGACTGATTTAATCACTAGGCTGGAGACAAGCAGAATGTCACGTAGGTTTGCAGTTTCTGTCTATAAATATTGGGACCCTCAGAACAATAAACTGAGTTGGTCTTTCTTCTCCCACCTCCCGTGTCTTTCTTCTTCACCACATCACCGAGCTAAGTAGGGATGCAGCCCGTCCACTACACATTTAAATTGTCTTGGGAAGATTCTGAAGATCACCTGGCACAGTAAGGTACCAGACATTGAGGTCCTTATTTGAACTAAACTGCCACACATTCACACTCTGTTTCAGAGAGTGCAAATGTGAAAGGATTGGCCACACTGTTCAAATCCAAATTGTACACTTATGGAGAACTCACACAGGGAAAGCGTTCCTATGGTAGTCAGAAGTGATACAAGAATATTCTCAAGGTCTCTAAAGAATTTTGGAATTGATACAGTGTGACATGGGAGACACAGGACCACTCAGCATGGTGCGCCCACATCAGAGAAGGTGCTGTGCTCTATAGAGCAAAGTAAAATTGAAAACAGCTCAAAGGAAATACAGGATGCACAAATTTAGAGTATCTAACCCTAAATGTTCAAATGGACTATTTGTGGCTGACCTGTGGTAGAGCATTCTGATCTTGTATTGGTCTGATCAGCCACAGCAAGATGCATTGGAACTCAGTGCTATCATAGTGATGTCACTTTGGTCCTCGTCAATGAAGGACAGCAATCTACAGTGTTTCAGCATAATTGGTTTCTTCTGTAATCCTGGCTTTTAAAAACATGAGTAGTCCATGATAGGAGTCCAAGGGCTTCTCCAGACCATCAGGGATCCATGATATAAAAATGGTCCAGGATCTCTGATCTAGGGTTTGGGTCCAGGGACAGCATGAACTGTGCTTGGGATAGCATCGAAAAAGCAGTGGTGCGGAGTCAAGATGGCAGAGTAGAAAGACACACGTTTACGAGCTCCGAACCCATGGCCTATAGATTTAATGTAAAAAGAGATCCCCATAAGTTCTGGATCACTACAAGGTGTGCATAAACAAAGTGGAAGAGATTTCCGTTCCGGAGAGCCGTCCCCAGGGTCCGTCAGGCCCTGGAAAGCGGACCGCACCCCAGCACTGCCCTGGCCATGGCCCCAGAGAAGCTGATCTGAGCGGGCTTCAGGGATGGAAGCTCCAGCAGCCGAGAAGGTCCCTCCGCCCACAGACTCTACAGGTCAGTGAGAGAGGAGGCTGGGCTGGAAGAGGGGAGCGGGGTGTCTCCGTGGCTCGGGCCCCCTCGGGAGGAAGCGGCAGAGGCAGAGGCAGGGGCAGGAAGCTGCAGAGGCAGGGGCGGCGGTGGAGGCAGCAGCAGCGCGGCAGCAGCGGTGGCCCGGGACTCCCCCAGCAGCAGGCAGGATCTTCATTACTGAAAGTCTCTGCATAAACAACCTGAGGCAGCTGAGCCTGGGAGACGGCCCTGCCCCCACCCCAGCACCAGAACTAAAGCTCACATTGATTAGCAGCCGTGTGCGGCGCGGAAAGCCCATTTGAATCTCAGACCCCAAGCACTAGCTGGGCGGATCTAGGCGAGGGTGGACAGGAATCTCAGAAGTCAAGTAACTGGCTGGGAAAATGCCCAGAAAAGGGAAGAAAAATAAGAATATAGAGAGTTTTTTCGAACAGATGCAAATGATCCCGACTTTCGGATCTGACGACGACGACGAGGAAATATTCTTGCCATCAGGGAAAGACGTGGAGGGTGGGGCCTCGGTACCCCAGACATCCCAGGGGGATGTCGGGTGGGCTCAGGCCTTGGAAGAGCTCAAAAAGGATTTTGAAAAGCAAGTTACACAGGTAGAGGAAAAACTGGGAAGGGAAATGAGAGAGATGCAAGAAAAGCATGAAAAACGGGTCAATACCTTGGTTAAGGAGACCCAAAAAAATGCTGAAGAAAATAACCCCTTGAAGAATAGGCTCACTCAATTGGCAAAAGAGGTTCAAAAAGCCAATGAGGACAAGAATGCTTTCAAAAGCAGAATTAGCCAAATGGAAAAAGAGGTTCAAAAGCGCACTGAAGGGAATAGTTCTCTCAAAATTAGAATGGAACAGATGGAGTCTAATGACTTTATGAGAAACCAAGAAATCACCAAACAAAACCAAAAGAATGAAAAAATGGAAGAGAATGTGAAATATCTCATGGGAAAAACAACTGACCTGGAAAATAGATCCAGGAGAGGCAATTTAAAAATTATGGGACTACCTGAAAGTCATGATCAAAAAAAGAGCCTAGATATCATCTTCCATGAAATTGTCAAGGAAAACTGCCCTGACATTCTAGAACCAGAGGGCAAAATAAGTATTGAAAGAATCCATCGTTCACCACCTGAAAGAGATCCAAAAAGAGAAACTCCTAGGAACATTGTGGCCAAATTCCAGAATTCCCAGGTCAAGGAGAAAATCTTGCAAGCAGCTAGAAAGAAACAATTCCAGTACTGTGGAAATACAATCAGGATAACTCAAGATCTAGCAGCTTCTACATTAAGGGATCGAAGGGCGTGGAATAGGATATTCCAGAAGTCAAAGGAACTAGGACTCAAACCAAGAATCACCTACCCAGCTAAACTGAGTATAATACTTCAGGGGAAAATATGGTCTTTCAATGAAACAGAGGACTTTCAAACATTCTTGATGAAAAGACCAGAGCTGAAAAGAAAATTTGACTTTCAAACACAAGAATGAGAAGAAGCATGAAAAAGTAAACAGCAAAGAGAAGTCTTAAGGGACTTACCAGAAGTGAACTGTTTACATTCCCACATGGAAAGACAATATTTGTAACTCTTAAAACTTTTCAGTATCTGGGTAGTTGGTGGGTCCATACACACACATGTACACGCATGCACGCACACACACATACACACATGCACACACATACAGAGACAGAGAGCACAGAGTGAATTGAATAGGATGGGACCATAGCTTAAAAGAAATTAAGGTAAATGGTGAGAGAGAAATGTAGTGGGAGGAAAGAGGGTGAAATGGAATGGGGTAATTATATGTCATTTAAGAGGCAAGTAGGAGACTTTTTAGTGGAGGGAAAAAGAGGAGAGCTGAGGAAAAAAAAAAAAAACCAAGAAGTTTACCCTCATCACATTTGACTAAAGGAAGGAATAAAATGCACACTCATTTTGGAATGAAAACCTATCTTACAGTATAGGAAAGTGGGGGAGAAGGAGATAAGCAAGGGGTGGGGACGATGGAAGGTAGGGCAAAGGGAGGAGGGAGCAATTTGAAGTCAACACTTGGGGAGGGACAGGATCAAAAGACAGAAGAGAAACAATGAGGGGCAGGATAGGATGGAGGGTAATTCAGTTAGTCTTACGCAACATGACTATCAGGGAAGTCATTTGCAAAACTACACAGATATGGCCTATATTGAATTGCCTGCCTTCCCAAAGGGAATGGGTGGGGAGGGAGGGATGGGGAGAATTTGGAACTCAAAGTTTTAGAAACAACTGTTTAGTATTGTTGTTGCTACTAGGGAAGAAGACATACAGTTAATGAGGAATAGAAAGTCATCTGGCCCTACAGGAGAAAAGAGAAAATGGAGACAAGAGAAGGGAGGGATGACAGAAGAGAGGGCAGATTGGAGATAGGGAAAATTGGATTGCTTGGGGTATTGGGGTGGGGGGAGGGGATAAAAGGGGAGAAAATTTGGAACCCAAAATTTTGTGAAAATGAATGTAAAAAGTTAAATAAATAAATAAACAAACAAACAAATAAATAAATAAACCAAAAAAAAAGATTAAATGAGATGATGTATGAAAAAAAAAAAAAGAAAAAGAAAAAGCAGTGGTGTCCTCTGCCTTACTTGGCAAACCCTTGACCAAGACTATGCCCAAGATTGTTATACCTATGGCAGGACTATATGCCTTAGCCCAACCTCTGGCTCCTATCTACCACATTTCCATTCCATTCCATTCATACTTGTAGCATGGAAATGACTTTCCTCCACTCTTCTTGCACCCCCATTCTTCTTACTGTACGACCTCAAACACACACACATGCACACACACACATGCACATATTTTATTTTCATAGACCAGAAAGTTCTTGTCCAATTTAAAGAGATTTCAACCCCAATCTGGTTCTCCTCCCTGTTACCCAACACAATCCCAGCAGTGTCTTCTTATCTCTCAGCTGCAGTGCTGTGTAGGTATGAACTGGTTTCCATATTCAGACTGTCCTTCCATTATCTCCTCTATACTGAGGACTCCCAACTCTGTGCCTCCAGTTCTCCAATGAACTATCTATTGAATGTCACATAGGTGTTCTCCCAGCACCTCAAATTCACTGTCTAAACCAGGGGCTCTCTTAACCTATTATATGTCATGGGTCCTTGTGTCCCTGTGGCAGTGTGGTGAAGCCTATGAACCCCTTCTTAATATTGTGTTTATAATTCATAAAATAAAATACACAAGGTTACAAAGAAAAGTAATTATATTAAAATATAGTTATCAAATTATTTTATAAATGGGTTTATATACAGGTTAAGAACTGTTTCTTCTTGTTACTGAGTCATTTTAGGCATGTCTGACTCTGTGACTCCATTTGGGATTTTCTTGGCAAAGATACAAGAGTGATTTGTCATTTCTTTCTCTAGTTCATTGTACAGCTAAGAAAACTGCTAGTCTGACACTGAACTCATCATCACCACCACCAAATTTCTTCCCTTGACTCCCCTTCTTCCAATTACTTCATTATCCTTCAACTCACCTAGGCATGGGTTATCTTTTTAAAATGTTTTTATTTTTTTTTTTCAACATTCATTCTTTTAAGATTTTGAGTTTTAAAATTTCCTCCCTCCCTCACTTTCCCTCTCCCCCAGATTCATGCAATCTGATATAGGCTATACCTGTAAATTCTCATTAAACATTTCCACATCAGTCATGTTGTAAAAGAAGAATCAGAACAAAAGGGGAAAAAAACATGGGAAAGAAAAAGAGAGAGAGAAAATAGTACACTTCAATCTGCATTCAGACTCTATGGTTCTTTTTCTGGATGAGATAATTCCATCATGAATCTTTTGGAATTTTCTTAGATCATTGGATTGCTGAGAAGAGCTAAGTCTATAAAAGCTGGTCATTGCATAATGTTGCTGTTACTATGTACAATGTTCTCCTGATTTGGCTCACTTCACTCAGCATCAGTTCATATAAGTCTTTCCAGGTTTTTCTGAAGTCTACCTGCTCATCATTCCTTATGGAACAATTGTATTCCATTATATTCATATACCACAACTTGTTCAGCCATTCCCCAACTGATGGGCATCTCCTCAATTTCCACTTCTTAGGCATGGGTCATCTTTAACCTATCCCTATCACCTCCTCTTATCCAATTAATCATCACAGCTTTTTACTTCTCTTCCAAATATTTTCTGATCAACTTCTGGCTAAGATGCCTTCCTGATCAGAGGCAGAAACTTTAATCCCCCAAACCTATTCCAGCAAAAACCTATAGTTTAAATCAGACTGACTAAAGATCAAGAAATCCAATGGCAGTGACTACTTCTACCCTAAGACTAAATAGAAAGTCTAACAGAAGCCAACAGACACTGGAAAAGACCTACCAATAAAATCCACACAAGCATAGGTGAGCAAATTTGTAATCTCTCAACATGAGCAGGAAAGCCTGGTACCTTCCTAGGGAGCAGCGGCCAACAGTAGAATAGAGTGGTGATAAATGCACATCAGGCACTCATCAGGCAGGATACCCTAGGACCGGGTCCCTAAGACTCTGTCCTAACACCCCAGAAAGGGCCCTGAATATTCAATACTCCAGACCAAAGATCCAGGGGCCCAAAGCCTGGGGAATGGAGGGGTTAGCTTAAGAACCCGGTGACCCAGGGTGAAACCAAGAAAAACTGATCCCTCCAACCAAAAGTGCACCAGAGAGCAGAGAATAGCCCTGGTAAAAAGTCCCAATTCAGGGACTAAGGCTGGAAAGATAACTAAAATGCAGAAAACAGCAATCTTTACAAGCAATTGTATTATTGTAGATTCAGAGTTGTCCAAAACTCAATGTAGAAGAGAGAGTGATGACAGAACAACTGTAAGCAGAGACAGGAAAGAGACAGAGACAGAGAGATGAGAGAGAGACGAGAGAGAGACAGAGACAAGAGAGAGAGAAAGATTAGAGAGACAGACAGAGACACAGAGAGAGGAGAGAGAGGGAGAGAGAGAAGAGAAAGAAGGAAGGAGGGAGAGAGAGAGAGAGGGAGAAGAGAGACAGACACAGAGAAAAACAAGACACAGACAGACACAGAGAGAGATTTTCCACAAAGACTATGTGAATGTGAAGAAGAAATGAAACAAGAGATCAAAAATGAAATAAAAGCTCTTCTGGGAAGAACTGGAAGAGACAGTTTAGAACAGAAAGTGGCAAACATTCCCCAAGTAACAGACTCCCTGAAAATTAGAATAAAACAAGTAGAAGTCTTGTTGACTCCACAAGAGAGCAAGAAGTATTAAACCAAACCAAAAGACTGAAAAAAAAATAGAAGAAAATGTAAGATGTATGATATCAAAAGCTGTTGGAACACAGATCAAGAGGTAATTTCAGAATAATTGAACTCCCTGAAATTTACAAATTTTTTTTTTAAAGTCTGGACATTATATTTCAAGAAATCATAAATGAAATCTGCCCAGATCTAGACAGAATCCATTGATAACCTGATGGAAGAAAGCAGGGCTCAGAGGGAGGATCACATTGGAGGGGGTGTAGTCACCAGTAAAATAAACTTCCTGATTCTGAAAAGATGAAAAGTAAAAAGAAAGGAAAGGCAAAGAACTGGAACATAAGAGGGTTCCCATCAATCTGGGGATAGCTAAACAAATTGAGGTCTATGAATGTAATGGAAATCATTTTTCCATATGAAATAACAGAAGAGACAATTTCAGAGATTACTAGAAAGATATTAACTGATACAAGGAGAACAACTCATATGATTGGGACATTAAAAAAAAAAACTTTGAAAGACTTAAACACACCCATATTAGCAATGACCAAACAATTTTCTAGAGAGCCTATAATGTAGTACCGCCTCTGACAACAAAGTGCTCGATTCAAGGTACAGAACAGCCAACCAGGACTTCTGAGTAGTGTGGTCAACAATATGGAGGACTAGATTTTTTTCTAGTTGTCACATACTCTCAAATTTCTCCAAAATAATTCTGGACAAGAGATAAAGGAATTCAACTGTGTCCATGGTTTAAGACACCAGGAACCATAATGAGGAAACAACAAATTATCAGTACAGAAGGTTAACCTCTAATTCCTAATGCTCTCACTGAACACCACATCTCCAACCTCCACCCCACTGGCCACCAAGCTTTGGTAGGGCTACACAAGCAAGTTCAATCCCTGCCAGAAGTCACTTGGGGCAGAAACTAAGGTCAGTGAAGAATGAATTCTCCAGCAAGAGAGGAAGCTGAGACAGTGTTGAAGGCTAACCTCTAGGGAAAGGAGGAAGAATCAGAAAGTGAGCCATGGGGAACATAAGGGGAAAAGACTGAAATTACCAAAGGCCTCCAGAAGAAGAAAATTACATTGGAACTTAAGTAGATAGACTAATAGGAAGATTAATAACCTAAGGGAGAATCTAAACAAGTCCAGACATCTGTGAATAAATATTACAAGATGAAGGAAAATGAATCAACACCTGACAGGTTGGAGGGCTTTGTACATTCCCACGAGAGCATAGAATAATTTGGAACTATGCCCAATGGGCTATAAAACTATGCATACCCTTTGATGCAGCAATACTACTTCTAGGTCTGTATCCCAAAGAGAGTATAAAAATGGTTAAAGGAGCTGCATATATGTATTTATAGCAGCTCTTTTTGTGATGACCAAGAAATGGAAATTGAGGAGATGCCCATCAATTGGGGAATGGCTGAATAAATTGTGGCATATGAATGTAATGGAATGTACTATTGTTCCATAAGAAATGATGAGTGGGTAGACTTCAGAAAAACCAGGAAAGACTTACACGAACTGATGAAATTGACATGAGCAGAACCAGGGAAACACTGTGTACAGTAACAGCAACACTGTTCAATGATTAACTTTAATAGACTTAGCCCTTCTGAGCAATGCAGTGATCTAAAACAGTTCTAAAAGACTCATGATGTAAAATGCTATCCAAACCTGGAGAAAGAACTGTGGACTTGGAATGCAGATCAAAGCATATTTGCTCATTTTTTGTTCGTTTGTTTCTTCTTTTCTTGTGGTTCCTCCCATTGGTTCTAATCCTTCTTTACAGCATGACTAATGTGAAATATGTTTAATATGAATGTATATGTAGACCCTATATCATATTGCATGCTGTCTTGGGGAGGGGAGGAGGAGAAAATTTAGAACTCAAAATTTTATGGAAGTGAATGTTGAAAACTAAGAATTAATTAAATTTTTAAAAAGAGAGAACACAGAACTACGATAAAATATTCCTGAATGGTTTAGGAAAGAAGTAAGCATTATGAGAACAGAATTTATGGCCTGTTCACTGAACAGCAGAAATAATTGCATTACTAGGCTTATATCCTAAGGAAGGCACTGATAAGAAAAAAGTTCTCATGAACACCAAAATATTTATAGCAGCACTATTTATGACAGCAAAGAATTGGAAAGAAAGTAGATGCTCATAGACTGAGAAACAGCCAAATAAAATATGGTACATGAATGTAAGAGAATGTTATTTTGCTTTAAGAAAGGACAAATATGATGATGCTGAGAAGCAAGGAAAGATTTATGTTGCAGAATGAAGTATAGAGTCAAGAAAACAACATTCACGACTTTTGTTGTTGAGTCATTTCAGTCATATTCAGCTCTCTGTGACCCCATTTGCGGTTTTCTTGGCAAAGATACTGGAGTGGTTTGCTATTTCCTTCTCCAGCTCATTGTGCAGATGTGAAAACTGAGACAACAGGGTAAAACGATATGTCCAGGGTCACACAGCCAGTAAGTGTCTGAGGTCACATTTGAACTCAGGTCCTCCTGACTTGAATACCAGTGCTTTATCCACTGTACCACCTAACAGCTTTATATTTACAACTGTAAACTCAAAGAACAATCACAAAATTATCAAAAGACAATGACTGCAAACTACAAAGAACAAGCATAGCTCTAAAGAAGAGATTTCAGAAAATATCCCCATTCCATTCTTTTGTAGAAGTAAAAGGTCCATGGGTATGGTACATTGCACATGTATTTTTTAGACATTTTCAATGTGTTAATTTCTTTTTCTCCTTTTCTTTAAAAGAAATTATTTGCTATATGGAATAGTTCCTGGGAAAGGAATATGTATATTGGGGAATATTCTGGTGATATAATCAAACAAAAAAGAGGAATAAAACTTTATTTTAAAAAATAGACCAAATAGCAATCAATGATGCTATGAGAGCAAGAAATATTCAAATAAAATCAAAAGAATGAAAAAAAATTTTTAAAAATATAAAGATCTCATACCAAAAATAATTGATCTAGAAAACAAGTTAAGGAAGGTAACTTAATGATCATTGGATGCCCTGAAAATGATTAACAAAAAACCTGGAATTATATCATCAATCATAATGTACAACAAAAAGGTTATTTGATAGAATCAGCCAAAGTCATGGTAGAATGTAAGTTTGAGGACAAGAAGTTTCATGTTGTATCTGTATCGCTAGTACTTTTCACAGTGTCTGGCACAGGGTAAAAGCTTCATAAATATTTGTTGACTGCTTTTCCCCTAAAGAAACTGCTCCTCACTCCACCACTTTTCAATAGCCTTTTCCCATTTTAATGTCTGCTCCTCATGAACATAATTGCCTACATTTTATACAAATGAAATTGTTATGCCTCAAAATGATATAGATTCATGTATCACACAAAGGCCAATAAAGAGCTTGATTCCAATATTATGATGTAATGGTATCATGGGATTGCTGCCTGGGAAAGAGTGGAAAAATGTGGGACTTCAATAGTTGTCAGTACAAGTGAATGAGGCAGGTCCTTAGACTACAATTGTCTTCTTAAACAAGTTCCTTTGCAACTCCACCCAAGTTACCAATTCTGTTTCACTAAACAAGTTTTGTAAACCATTGCTGAACCCTTTAATGGGACAGACTGGCTGCCAATGAAGGTCTCAAGAAGGCTTTGGAGTGGGAATATTTCATTGGCTGTCCAAAAACAAGCATATCAGTGAGAGATTATGTAATCTGCTACAACCAGTCAAATGAGAATGCAGGGCGGGAGGTGAACATAGGAGAAAGGAGGGGGATGCAAGGGTTTTTTTTTTCTCTTTCTTTCCTTCTAGTTCTTTTAAATATTTTGTCATTGTTCAGTGGTTTTCAGTCATACCCAACTCTTTGTGACCTCATTTGGGGTTTTCTTGGCAAAGATAATTAGAATGACTTGCTATTTTCCTTCTCCAGCAAATTTTACAGATGAGGAAACTAGGGCAAACAAAATTAAGTTACTTTTCCAGGGTCACACAGCTACTAAGTTTCTGAGGCTGAATTTGAACTCAGGTCTACCTGATTCCAGGGCTGGCACTCCACCACCTACCTTCCCTTGTTAAATATTTTACTAATGCTTTTTGTTTTAAAACCAGATTTCTAGATATCCCTCTTCCTCCCCCTCCACAAAATATCCTCATAAGGAAAAGGTTAAGCAAAAACAAGTGATTTTGTATGATAATGTATACAACATTCTGCCCTAATACCCTCACCGCTCTGCCAAAAGAGCTATTTTATCTGTTCTCTATAATCAAGCAGTTACTCAGCATCTGATTTCCTTTTAGTGTTCATTTATAGTCGTAGTCATTGCATACCTTCTTCTTTTGGTTCTATTTATTTCACTCCTGCATCAATTCAGAAGTTTCTGACATTTCTTTAAACTGCTAACTTTTATTATTTTATAGTGTTTATTTCATATGGTACATAATATTCCATTCATATGCCATTTTGGTCAGCCATTCTCCAGTTGGTAGACATCCATTCTGTTACCAGTTCTTTTTGCAAAAAGTGTTGTGAAGATTTTAGTACATGAGGAAACTTTCTGTCCTTGACCTCTTACTGTACATAAGCGGAAGTGGGATCACTGGGTCAAAGGGTATGAAAAATCTAGTAATTTTCCCACTGCTATCCTTACCCCTTCCTCCTCTCCTTCTCATCCGCCTTTCCTTCTCTGTCACTCCTTCTTTCTCCATGCACTATTTCTGACCTGTGAACAGCCAATCACCTTTAGTCCTACTGTAGTTTGGAACTACCAAGATCAAGAGACCTGTCAGTAGCAGGAATTACGACATGCATCACATCCCTCTTTCCCCTCCATTTCTAAAATGCTTATATTGTTTCACATATTACAAGAAAGAAAATTTAGAATAATTTTAGAGGACATCTGTTTTTCATTAATGGTTCATGTTGTTTGTTCATAATGTTTCAGAGCCCCACCCCTCCAACACACACAGAAAGAGAAACAAAACAAAATTCAGGCATAATCCATGTCTGACATGACACAACTTTATTGAATTCTATTCTGATGTAATTTTATTGGACTCATGATTAAAGGAAGCAACAATTTAGGCTACAGTTATGTCAGATAATCACAGGATAGATATTTCTTATCAGACATGAAAAATCAATTTCTACAGTTTCTACAATTATCAATGGAGGTCAATAGAGGAAAATTTGCAGAGTAATGATTCATTATGGGATAGAAATCCATCTCAAAATAATCAATGATGAAAAAATAGATTCAATTTCCCAAGTTATCTATTAAGCATTCACTATCCCTAAACACATTTCCCAAGTATCTATTAAGTATTTACCATGTGTTAAGCACTGGGAATTCAAAGGCAAAAACATGCCTGAGGATAGCATGGGACGATGACAAGATCACTGGCTCTACGTTCATCAGAGCTTGGGTTTAAATACCACCTCTGACACAAGCTATCTCTGTGATCTTGGGTATATACTGCTTCAGTTGCCTGATCTCAACTTCCTCATCTCTAAGATGAGAAAGTTAGATGAGATGGCTTCTGAGGATCTTTTAGCTTTAGGTTTATAATGCTATATTAGCTTGTAACTTTTGCTACATCAGGCTAAGTAACGGATTATTATCCATTTCCTCATTAGGAAAACCAGTTAAGCAACAACAATGGCGGCTCTATGACAATGTATACCACATTCTGCCCCTACACTAGTAATCATGGAATGGTAATATAGAGGGTGTAATTGGCTGGCCTCAGGCAGCCCTTTCCTCCTTAATCAGTCAAACTTTCTTATTACAATTAGCTCGTTTTTTAAGCTTACGAACAATTAATGGTCCCTCAAGTTCCCAAGGTCCTGACCCCAGCTGCTCTGTGGAATTTACATTCAAGGAAAAGCTAGGAATACAATAGCAATAGCTCAAAGCTTCCAGTTGGGAAGGTTCCTAACCTTCAGATCCTATATACCAGAGCATGCTTGGTGTGATATTGCAAAAAGAAACCAAAAATGTGTTTCTTGGAGTTTCATCTGTCGTTTACACTCTGAGTCAACAAATTTTTAGGGAGAAACCTGATCTTGCATTATCTTGTCTAAGGAGGTGAGAGCCAAGTTGTTGATTCCCTCTCATTTGTCCCTAACATCGCCAAGGCTAGTCTCCCAAACACTTTTTTCCTATTCTACACATATTTGTTATTTATCCGTATAAAGTTGGGAAAGGGACCTAGAGGCCTTCTTTTCCACAACTAAAGCTCTTGGAAAAAAGGTACTAAGTAAAACTTTGTATCTCCCAGAGAAATTCTCAAGGTTCCCCATTTATAAATATGTATAGAAGTTTCAACCATTTATATTGATTAATTCAGCTTTATTATTTTCTCACAGATGAGCAACTCTACATAGAGATGTAGTGGCGGGTCTTGCCAAGAAGACACAACTGTTTGCCACTGTATCTGGGGTAAGAGAGAAGAGGACAAGTTCTCTCTCCTTAGGGATCAGGAATTCTAAAATGAGGTTCAAGTCAAGCCTTCTGTCCCAGTGGACTTAAGAAGAACTTTAGAAGTTGTGAGTGTGACTCCAGAACTTTCCCTTGGGGAAAAAGTTTCCCTTGGGATTCTGAGGTCTAACTATGCCACAAACCCATGTCATTGCTTCAGGTCATTGGGAAGAAGATCCCACATCTTTATATTTGTGACAGGTTCTGTGCAAGTTATTAGACCAGCATGCCCTAAACTATTACACAGGACATGGATAGAGGTTTCTGTGAGATGCTTTCACTGATTATGATATTTTCCCCTCATAAAAAAAAAACATCAAGTATGAAAACATCTATGTATCAGAAATACCTATTACAAATAATAATCTTCCAGTATGAAAACTGAAAATTTCCTTTTATTTCTTTTCCATAGTTTTTCCCTGGGATCCTCCCAATTCTAATTACCCCCAGGCTAGCATTTCAAATCCCAAAACACTCTATGGCCAAATTAGATGGGGGATGCTATATTAGATAATGCAGACAACCCAAGTACAAAAGAGGAAGAAATGAAAAAAACAAAAACAAAATGGAGATTCATTGAAATTCAGGAAAAATCTGAATTCAAATCCTGTCTCTGACACTAAGTAGTTGTGTGACTCTATGCAAGAGACTTAAATTCTCATCTGCAAAAATGAGGAGGTTGGACTTCACAACACCTAGCGTCTTCAAGCTCGAAATTTATGATACCTCTGTCCTCAATTCAAATGAATGCCTATTTTCTTTTTGGAGGGGGGGAGGGGGTCTAGTTTCAAGTACATGTTCTTGTCTAACACCCCAAAATCACCAGGATGCAGTCCCTTAGAGATACAATCACATGGAAAATTCAGACACTGAATATACCTGTTTCTTTTCCCATGACCAATTGTGTCTACATATTGTCAATAACTCATTAGAAAATACAGACAAAAATGAGTTATTCACAAATGAAAAAGATGAAAAACATTTCGGCAAAACGATGGTTATCCTGTTTAAACAAACTCAGATTAGAGAGGAGAAGGGAAGATAAAAAGCTTCCAAGAGCCTGGGATCAACACCAGTGTTATTTCTCCTCCTATAAACATGGACGTGACAGCAAAGGTCTTGGTCAGCTGTAACAGCAGTGAGCCTCAGGTAAGGGAGTGGGAGTCAAAGCTTCCCTGATGAGGCTTGACCAAGAACTCAGAAGCTGGAACTAGCTTATCCAAAGCCAGAGACCATCCTCTCCATACGCCATTAGCTCATTTTGACCTGACTCTAGAGCCTTGGATGCTCTGGGCAGTCTGAAAGGAAAATGATCATTGTTCTCCTATTAAGAGGACAGATGCAGTGACAAGGGATCTGCTGCTGCCTGGTGTAGCAAAAGAATACTGGACTTAGAGAAAGGGAACTGGGGTTTCAATCCTTGCTCAGTTCATGGCCTGTGTGATCTTGAGCAAGTAATAGGTTAACTGAGTCCCAGTTTCTTTATCTATAAAACAAAGGGGCTAGGCTAAACAATCTTTATAATCCCTTCTGGAGCCGTATCTAAGACATTGATAGGAAAGATCCTTTCCTAGGAAAGGAAAAGTTTTGAAAATCATCTACTGGGAGACTTTTTTTTTTCCCTCTAAAGGGGTAAAAAAGAAAGAAAGAATAATTTTTTAAAAAATTTTGATCCTTGGTAAAGAATTATTGAAGAATTTCTTCTCTTAGAATGTGAAAATATATACTCTCTACTTCCCTATGCCATACTAATTTACTACAATAGCAGCATATGACTAGTCAGCAAAGCTCTTGAAATTTTTTGGCTTATGAATTAAAACTACTGGGGTTGGGGTGAGGGAAAGAGTTGGGCATCAAGATCCCAACCTCGAATGTTTCTCTTTCTATATCACTTTTAAAAAAGTCAAATAGACAAAGAGATGAAGACGATCATAAGGATTAGGGTTGGAGGGAGAGAGAGGGAGGATGGCAGCAGTATACCACATGAACTAACCCCAACCCTCAGCATGCAATAAGGCCTATATATGGCAGCCAGTAGGACAGCCTGTATTACTTATATTTTTCTGGGGGCTGGAAGAGTAGCATTGATTTAAGCCTCTGTGAATTGCCCAGAGGCCTGGCATTACCAGCAATGGCCAGTATAACTTTGAGAGATCATCTTTTCTAAAGACAATGTGATTTGAGCCCTTAAAATTCCGCTTAACTGAATCCTACGTGCCATCCTCCCCCATTATCGACACGAATGCTCTTCCCCCTCCCAAATGCACTTCCTAACCTTACACGGAATTATCTGTAAAATTATCCAAAGAAAAATGCCATCATGGCATGGGAACAAGTTGCTTCTCCTATAACCAGACAGCCTTAGCTCAGAGGATAGTTATTTGAACTAATCGCAAGATGTAACCTGAGTTGGATGGGATGTGAACACTAGGTCCCACCATTTGAGTAAAACTACTTACTACTTCAGTGGGCAGATAGATAGAGAGGTACCATTAGAGAATAACCAGAAGGCGGGGTACAGTGCTTCCGAAAACTCTGCCTTGTACTTATAGATCAGGCTGACTTTGTCAGTGATGGCGAAAAAAATGACAAAACCGTCATCATAATTCAGGAGCACACCAATCCTGGTGGCATTGGTGAGAGGCAGGTTTTTCTCCACGTCATTATGCCAGGTGGAGATCTTCGTGTTGAACCACTCTACGCACCAGGAGAGACGATTGCGGCCTAATCGGCTCTCAGAACCCTGGCGATCGATGCTCCCATAGCAGATGCCAATGGCACAAAAGGTGTTCTTCTGCAGCTCTACCTCCCAGTAGTGGACTCCGGATTTGTAACCCTGCAGGCCAAGCACCTGAGAGCAGTAGGTGAATCTCTTGGAGTGGGGTGGGTAGGGCTGGGGGGTATTGGCCACAAATGCTACAGTGTTGTTGTCTGACAAGGCCACTTTGTAGTTGGCAGTGTTGTAATCCAGAATGACTCGAGTAGCATCTACAGAGATAAAATCCTTGAGTAGGAAGAGTTCAAAGAACAAACTAAAAGAAGGAGACAGAAGCCTCCTTGATATGGTAAAGCATGAGCCTCAACTTTCTTTTCCAACCCTTCCCTGCCCAACCCACTCTTCCTCCATCATTCAAATAACTCGAAATCCCCTCTCTGATGAGTTTTCCAGATTGAGTTCAGGAGAGTTTTGCTTTCCCATCTCCATTTATATACCTTTCTCCTTTCTCCTATACCTTCTCCTTTCCAATTATATACCTTTCTCTGTCCTCTCAATATATTAACCTAGCAGTCTGAGCTAAAATTACCTGGTAGTTTTTTTGTTTTTTAGTTCTCCATGCTTTCTATGGGAGCTGAAACATCATCTAGACCAATCCACTCATTTTATCATGGAACGCTGGGTCAGGAGTCAGGAAAATTTGTAAGTCAAATTCAAATTTGGCCTTGGACACTTCTTAGCTGCATGCCCATTTTGGAACTTGAGGGTGACTTGGGATCAAATCCTAGGTTCCATGACTTGCTAGCATGGTGATCTTGGGCAAATCCTTTCCCTTCTCTGAAAATCTTTTCTTTCCCCAAATTGTAAAATAAAGGGGTTTGGACCTGATGAACTCTAAAATGTCTTCTAACTCTAAATCTATAATGCAATGATCACTCTCTGAGTCTCATTTTTCCCATCTGTAAAATGGGAGTAGAGGGTAAGGGAAATGAAGGCGTGGATGAGATGACCACTAAGGGTCTTCCCAGCTGTAGATCCTGTAATCCCGGGTTATTTCCCCCACTGATAATGACACTTACACTGCAGAAGCTCTGGTCTAGATTTTGCCAAGAAGGACTCTAGTACTTGTGTCTTCTGATTTGGTGAATTCTTTGGTAAGGCATTGGCTTCTTCTGTAGATGCAGAGGAGAAGTTCATCATTATTTCCAAATAAACTCAGGCTAAGACATTCAAAAGACAAGAGACAAAAGCACACATTTCCCCATTTCCAAAACTACTCTCTCTCTAGGAGGACTGGTTTTAATTTTGTTAAGTCTATCACAGATCCCACGCTGGAATTCAGACTGGGTGTCACTGCAGGGGCTGAATGAGGAGAAAATTAAATTGGTGATGTGCAGGAAGGACAGGGCAGGCCTTAGCTGACTCATTCCCTATCTGCTGTTAAAAATAACCTGAGCTTACATTATTGAAACACAGACATAATGCTAGGGGCAAAGCCCATCTGGTCTCAACTATGTGGCTTGTTTCTATTCAGAACACCTAGAGATACTGGATGTGGGGGAGTGGGAGTGATCATATCACAGAGTTACTGACTTAAGGACCCAGGTTTAGGTCAAGAAATAAGCTTGTAGCACTTAAGTTTGTGTTTGGGGGAAAAGGAGAAGAGGTACAGAAATTGATTATACTTACCAGGTTTCTTAGGTTTCTTTTCCTGTTCTGAAAAAAAAAAATTTCTACAATAAGATATTTTAAAACAAAAAACTGAAGAATTCAAAAGATGACAAGGACGCTGACAAAAACAAAGGCTCTGCACCCAATCAGACATTTACAGCAGCAAAGAAATGGAAAGAAAGTAAATGCCTATCAACTAGGTAAGGACCAAACAAATTATGGTTCCTGAATAGAGTGGAACCCTCTGTGCTGTAAGAAATGATGAGCATGAAAAATATAGAGAAGAATGGAAAGACTTAACATGAACTGATGCAAAGTGAAGTAAGCAGAGTGAAGAAAACAATATACACAATAAGAACATAATAAAACACTGAAAATAAATGTTTGTAATGTTAATTAGATCTTCCCACCCATTAAAACATCTCAAGTACCTTTCCTTATTTTGAACTGAGGCACTGGGTCAGAGGTCCTGCCCTCCAGCTCTGAAAAGTGTATAAATACTTTGACGTGAGGTTTTACTTTGGGGCTTACTTGTTGGAAGTGTTTGTTTGGCCAGACGAGATTCTGGCTAACCACTAAGAAGCCCTCCACCTTTGAAAACGCAGATGTTGGTGCTTCTGTCTCTGGTAACTATGCATATATAGTCAGACAGTTGGATCTGTCTGTTGATCTTTATTTCTCTGTATTTTCTCTGAAGTTCAGGGTACTGACTTTCTACTGTGAAATAAGTGAATGATATACGTGCTTGATTAAAGTGATTACTGACCCCTCAAGAGTTACTTTCCTTTTAGAAAAGCAGGTCTAAGAACCTGTACAGCAGTCACTCCTGCATATGCCGGAGTCCTTGCTGTTACAATGTTGCAAAACTGTAAAGAATGAGTTTAATACTAAAGAATTGATATGAGACAACACTGTCTGCTCCTACACAGACGTAGTGTTGGGAATGGGAGTCTATGGGTAAATGACATCAGAGTTTGATTTTTGTATTAATCAGTTTTGCTGAAATTTTTTCTTCTCTACTTTTTAAAAACATTATGTTACATGGGATAGCTCTATGGAAGGGAAAAGAGTAAGAAACACATTGGGCAAATCTAGGTGAGGAAGTACAGGGCACAGTGTATAGAGTGTCTCCTTGAAATCAGGAAGATCTGAGTTCAAATTTGGTTACAAACACTAGTTGTATGACCTTGAGTAAGTCATTTAACCCTATTTGCCTCTGTTTCCTATAAAATGAGCTGGAAAAGGAAATGACAGATCACTCTGGTATCTTTGCCAAGAAAACCCCAAATGGAGTCATCAGGAGTCAGACACAAATGAAATGCCTAAACAACAAAGAACTAGGTGATATAAAAACAAAGGCTATTCATAAAAATCTGTTTTAAAGACATTAAGACGCATAAAACTAAATGGGCCTTTACTTACTACAATAAACAACGTTTATATCGAATGAAAAACCAGCATTACTTGTAATGTGTAAACATTAGAAAGAAGGCTTTCCAACAGGATCAAGAGTAATGCAGAGATGGCCACTATCATCAACACTATTTGATACAGTTCTAGAAATGCTGGCCATAACAGGAAAAAAGGCAAAGAAATGGAAGGAATAAGCTCAAGCAAAGAAGAGGTGCAATCATCTCTATTTGCAGATAATATGACAGCTTCAATGAAAATATTAATCAAAACTATTTACAAGTTCAATATAAAACAAAACTACAAAAACCAGACTTCCTTTATTATTAATGACAAAACCCAGCAGGAGACAGAAAAAGAAATTCCATTCAATATAGTTACAAGATGTATATAACATCTTATCACCTACTCAACAATTCACACTCAGAACTTGTATGAGTACAAATATAAAACAATCTTCATAACAAGAAATAAAGATAGCACCTAAATTATTTAACAGATATAAAGTCATATCAAACTAAATACCCTAGGATTACTTTGAATAAAAGGTCAACAACTTCAGAAAAAATAATGCAAAAAAAAAAAATGGAATATAAAAGGCTAACATTATTAGATCTGAAAGTAAGGTAAAAAAACACATCAGAATTATTTGGTACAAGTTAAAAAAAATTAAAGAGTTAATCAGTGGAATGGAGAAGGTCAACAAGACTTTCTCCTTAGTGTTCAACAGATCAGAAATCACCTTAGTGTTCAACAAATCTAAGAACATCTAATATCAAAGACTCCCTAAATCACCAAACTACTGGGAAAACGGGAAAGTAATCTGGCAGATTAGCACAGACCAGTATCTTGCCCCATAACAGAAGGATTACACGTAACACTAGGGATTCAAAATAGATACATGATCTCAATGTAAACTATCACATCATGAAAAAATTAGAGGAAAATGGAAGGTGTTCTGAATAGCTATTGCTAGGGGAAGAATTCTTAACTAAACAAGGGATAAATGTGATCATATAAAATGGATAATTTAATAAAGTTGAAAAGTTTCTGCATGAAGAAAATCAGTGCATTTGGATAAGAATTAGAAGAGAAGCTGTTAATTGTGGAAAAAAATCTTTCCCACAAATAGGTCTGATCAAGGTTTGGTGTCTGAGATACGTAGGAAATTGATATAAATATCAGTCAATAAGTACTTTTTAAGCATCTGCTGTGTTCAGGCATCACGTAAGATATGGGGATACAAGTACATCTCTAAATATACACAGCATAAATATTAGACGTGTGGCCTTGGGAAGGTCACTTATATTCTCTGGCACTGTTTCCTCTTCTGCAAAATAAGGGAGTTAGACCAGATGGACTCTGTAGTCCCTTTCAGCAGCTGAAATAATGTCCTTTTTCTTCTGAATCTTTCCTCCTGTTCCACTCTACCCTTCAGGTTCTTATTCTTTTACATTTTTTCCCTTTATTTCATTTCTTTTTTTTTTCCCTAAGGCTTTCTAAGCATTTAATAAATAGTATCTCTACCTAGTTACCTTCCTATCTACTCCGAAGGACAACTACACACCTGACCTAACTCATGATTCCATCTTCTCCAAAGTCTGGTTATTTTATTTATAGTTCTCATCGTGAAATTCACAATATATACATCTGTACATTAAAAGTAAAGCTACTACATATTTTTTAAAACTTTGTGTCCACATTTACATTTTAAACAAGAGATTCTTGCCTATCCCTGCCAAGTTCCCCTTATTTTTCTTTTTAAAAATTAATTTTTTAAAAAATTCTGAATTTAACAAATAGAATAGTTATTTCTACATACATAGTAGAAAAGTGGACACATAAATTGCTGATCTCTATTATATATAGTTTGCTTTTCTTTTTAAATATATAATAAATTCAACATGTAACTCTTAAAGCTGTCTCGCTTATCTGTGATTATTTCTGTCCTATTTTTTTCCTATGCATTAAAAAAAAAAATCTTTCAGTACTCAGTTTCTTTCCTTTTCTTTGACCCCACCCCACCCCTTGCCAAATTTTTTTATGGTCTACAGATATTCCAACCTAACTCTAACATACTATATGAGAAAGTGACATTGTCATCTCCTTCCTCCCAGCAAAAAGACGGGGATCTACTAGGAAAAAATGTTGTATGGAGGGTGGATTTGTTTTCTTTTTAAGATACTACTTTCCAGGATCCATAACAGTCTACTAGTTCCTAGTATAACCATCTGTAAACAATCTCACCATGCCTGCACATTCCATAATGATAAATAATATAAACACCTGAGTTATACTGTAAACAGTACACTGCACGCTATACTGAATGACCATGATATTGCTAAAGTTAATATAACCTTGTGAGGCTATTGCTGGCAAACTGCCTTTTTTGTGTGCTCCACTATAAATCAAGTGAGTACTGGCCAGTAAGTGGGCAATGTGAGTACTGACACTGCCTCAAGCAGCCCTCACCGAGGCTTGGGGGGATTTGTGATTACGTGTGCTAGTCCTGACTGGCCCTCATTGAGACTTAGGGACACTGTGGAAGTTGGTATCCCTACTTTGATTCTCTCCCTTCCCTGTGAGAAGAGTAATTAGGGGATGCTGTAGGGGTTGATGTTCCCATTATTAGCAACCCCTTTGAGAAGAAAAAAGAAATTAATCTCTACTACGTGTCTGTGGTTGTCTTTCTGACTGCCTGGATAAAGAGGGAATCTGCTAGATGCTGGAGTCCAGAAGTTCCCACTTCAGTCTTTTGGGCTCCAGCCTTATAATGTCTTATTATATGCAGTCACCTTTTAGGTGTTTTTGCCTGTTTTTGTTACAAGGGAGTATTTAGTCTTGACAGGTTAGGAGAGAAAAGAAGAAGGATATTTCCAGAAATTACTGGGAAACATCAATAGAATGTATCTAAAAGTGAAAAGTATTTTGCTCCCAGAACCCGAACATGAAAACACTTCAATCTAAAGTATAAATAAAATGTCATCGAAGGACCTGGGTTAGAAGTCTGCTGCTTACCACCTATGTGACTTCATTACTAAATTTCTCTTGCCTCGTTCCCTTATCTGTAAAATTAGAGGGTTGAACCAGATGACTACCCAGTACCTACTGGTCAAGGCAAAATTCTTTTCACTTCCCGAGTGGCTTACTTACTTTCATCTGTAACCCCACTTTTCTCCTCCTGGGTCCTCGGTGGCTTGGGCTGTGATTTGTCCCCTTTTAAGAAATGAAAAGAGAGCCATGAGCATCTTACCAGTAACACCTACCATTTCTTCAGCAAAAAGCATTGCCCCAGGTATAACAGGACATAACCTTAGGAGAAATCACTTACTGGGCATCCGTCTTTGGCGATACTCTCTGTTAGGATATGTTGGTCCGAAGAAAGACGAAGGTTTTCCACACTCATCTATTCCAACAGAGACTGGGATCAGTACACACAACTGAACTTCAAATATAAACATCAGCCATTTTGCAAACTCCCCAAGATAAGGCAAAGCTCCCCCACCTCCATCTATTCTCAGTCCGCTTCTCTTAGACTCATGTAGTAAGACTCTCTACCCTAACTAAACTACTCAGTTATCTCCTAAAAATATCCCACTGTTTCTTACTTCTGTACTTTTACTCACAACATTTACTATGCCTATCATATTCTTCTCTCATATCTATGACAACTGAAATCTTGCCCATACTCCAAGAGCCATCACAAATGTCACCTCCTCCATGAAGCTGGAGCTAGCTCTCTGGGATCCCTTTCAGCTCTACAGTGCTATGCTTCTACAAGTCCTCACTGATTCCCCCCAAGACAGACCTCATCTCTTGGTCTTTATGGTTCTACCAGTACCATGATTTCATGCTAATGCCTCCCCTCAGATGATTCTCTCCAATTTATCTTGTACATATCTTGTTTATTCATCGCTTTTTGTGTGTTGTTTCCCCCATTCAACTCTGAGTTCCTTGAGAATAAGAACTGTTTTTTGCCTTGCTTGATAGCCTCTGCACTTAGCACAATGCCTGGCAAACAGCAGATGTTTAATAAATGCTTATTGACAGTGTCGGCACCACTCTTGTGCACTTAACCCACACTGTCTTGTATACCAGTTCCCGGTACTAGACTCTGAGCCATGGAATGATTGTGCCTACACATGTCTCTCCCTGTAATTCCCTGAGCATTTAGCACATACCTTGAATGTAACCAGGTACTTAATAAATGTTTAACAAATTAATTAAGACATACCAGGGGAAATAGGGAGAATTTAGATACTTGAAATTAATGGATGATTTTAACACCTCCTTTCTGTCAATCAACACCTTCCAATGCCCTCCCCACCCAATCATGTACAATTTCTATGAGGAAGGCAGTCAGCAAACCAACCCGGAGTTTCTTCTTTTCTGGCCCATACCATCTTTTAGGAGCAAATCTAATAAGCAAAATAATACAGCGAGGAGGCACAGAGAGATCACAACATAGAAAAGTTACAAATTGGATCAAATGCAAAATTCCCTAAAAGCTGATTTTAGTAGCTCCAAACTGATCATTCTCCTTCTGCCAGGACATGACAAGGTGGTGCCAAACAGTCAGTTTTTTAAAAAAAGAAATAAACAACCAAATGATGAGGACAACCACCCAGATGAATCCAGAAGAGAGATCTGGACTGGGGCTATGAGTCAAGTCAACCATTAAACTCTTCTCATAAGCCTGGCTGAAGAAACAAAGACATTAATGAAACTGTGCTTGGCTTGTTCTCCATAGAGTTGATAGTCTATCAGGCAGAAAACAACACAAACATACAAGTAGAAATAAAATCTACATGATGTCAATGGGAGTAAAACACTGAGGAAGAACCAGAGAGTAACAGAAGTTAGTGATTCCTGGAAGTTGGTCTTGTATAAGATAATTCAGTAGAGCTATGGAAGCCACAAGATGAAGATCACAGAGGAAAGGCTAAATAATAGTCATTGTAGTAACAGTAGGTGAATCCCTGCTTGGGACCACTGAGGCAGCTAATTATCAGCTTGGTAATAAGAAAAGAGAGGGTGGTTATCCTCGCAACACATGTATTGAAGACCTACCAGATTTATCAAAACAGATGTCAACATTTGCTTCTGGAGATGAATGTGGGCACAAATGGTACCATGGGCAGCTACATGGCAAAGTGGATAGAACACTACATCTGAAGTCAGGAAGACTTGAGTTCAAATCCAGCCTCAGGCACTTACTAGCTGAGTGACCCTGGGCAAGTCACTTAACCCTGTTTGCTTCAGTTTCCTCATATACAAAATGAGCTGGAGATGGAAATGGCAAACCACTCTCTACCAGGAAAACTCCAAATGGGGTCACAAAGAGTCAGATACGACTGAAACAACTCAACAGCAATAACATCAAATGGTGCCATAAAAGGAAATCTAAAAAGGCATTGTCAGCAATTGTTAAGAAACTGAAGTGGCGTAAGTTTGTTTTCCTTACTGTTGTCCCTTGAATAAAAGGGATGCAAAAGAAAAAAAATTAATTTGAGATATCAACAGCTGGCTAAGAAGGTGGCGTCTGGAAATGAGATTTGGACTTCTTGATCTTGGCTTAAATATACAGACAAGAGATTTCTGGGCAGAAATAGAGTTGTTTAGTCATTCAGTCGTGTCAGAATCTCTGTGACCCTGTATGGGGTTTTCTTGACATAGATAATAAAGTGGTTAGTCATTTTCTTCTCCAGTGGATTAGGCAAAGAGAGGTTAAGTGACTAGCCTACAGTCATACAGCTAGTAAATATCTGAGATCACATTTGAACTCAGGTCTTCCTGACTCCAGGAGCAGTGCTACATTCATCAAGTCATCTAGCTGCCTGGAAATTTGCTGAGTGTCTTGCCAATTGAATCACATAAGCTTGAAACTAAAAGGGATGGGAGAGGAAGCAGATTAACTACCTACATTCCTCAAGCTAGATAACACAGAAGGAAGCTACGATGAAGGAAGAGGACGAATTGAGATACCCTGAAGTTCACAGGAGCCAAAATACAACAAAGGATCCAGCAGGAAAATCTGTGCCCTCAAATGTTTAATGCTCAAAGTTTAGGCAACAAGCAAAATGAAAAGAAGTCCTAATGCAAGGAGGTAAATTTGACTTCACAAATATCACTGAGACTTGGGAGAATGAAACCCATGAGTGGACTGAATTCAAAAGAAATAGGTAAAAGGTAGGAGGAGGGGGTAATATTGAACACTGAAAAGATATACTCATGAGGAAAGCAGGAGTAGGTGTCAGTAGAATCATGACAGAATGGATTTGATAAAGGTCAATGGAGAGAGAAACAAAAGTGATTTTGTCATTGTCTTATACTACAGAACATCCGGATGGAAAGAGAAATGGATGGAAAGAGTATAGAAACTGATCACAAGCCTGTTGTAGAGGAATGCTATAGTAGTGATGGGGCATTTTCATTATCCAGAATCTAATGGAGTTCTATCTCTCTGCCAAAGGGAGAACATTTAATAAGTTCTTGATTTACCAAATGACAACTTATTTCATCTTTCAAAAAGTAGAAGAAACAACAAGAGGAAATTCTATTCTAGATCTGCTTCTCCCCAACTGGGAGTAATCAGTTGTGCAGAAACACTAAAGGGGATGTGGACATACCTAAGACCTTGTATTGGAGAAAGAGAGGACATGCAGGCATAGTCTGCCATGCACCCTGGATCTGGAGAAAGCAGATTTTAATGAGTCCAAAGGAAAGATGAAAATGATACAAGGAAATGATACAAAGAACGCTAGCCCAAGAAGAAGATTCTCAAGGATGAAATTCTGCAGATACAAAGGCAAACAGTCCTAATGAGAAAAAATGTGAATGGTCTAAAGAGACTGATGTGGATACATAGGGAATTCACTGAACAACTTAAGTTTGGAGCGGGGGAGGTACAGAAGTAAGAAGCAAGATAACAGAAGATACATAATACAAGTGCGATACAGATCATTAAAAAAACAACACCCCAGTATCATATGTGCTAGAGTTCAAAACAAGCTGAGGCTGATAAAAAATGCTAAAAAAAAAAAAAGGGATTGAAAAAACAACTAAGTTGGGATGAATAAAGGAGGAATAAAATGTTTAAATGAGGGTACAGGAGACAGTAATTAGCCACAGAGAGAAAGCGCGGCTGATGCATATATCACTTCTCTCTTCTCTGTAAAGGGCAATGACCTTTACAGTGGGGATGATGAAGTAAAAATGAGTGACATGGAACTGATTCCCAAGATGAGTAAGAAGATAGCTGGAAAACACTTAGCTGATGTTGATGAATACGTATCATCTGACACCAATCAACTATATCCTTGGATACTAAAAGAATTAGCAGGCACGCTTGCTTTCCCACTGTCAGTGATATTTGAAAGATCACAGAAAATGAGAGAGATGCTGCAGGATCAGAGAAAGGCAAATACTATCCCAATTTTCCAAAAAGAAAAAAGGGAAGAGAAAAGAGTCTACAAACTCATTTCAATTTCTGGGGAAATTCTTAGATGGCTCATTAAAGAGTCAGTGAATTTCTAGAAAGGGAAGCAATGATTTCAAAGAGCCAGCTTGCCCTCTAGGGAAAGAGGTCATGCCAGAGCAACCTCTTTTCCTTTGTCATCAGAATAGTTCAACAAGTAGATGAAAGGAATTGCATAGATAAAGTTTACCTAAATACTGGTAAAATGCTTCATAAAGTGCTTCATCCTCAGAGGCATGCTAGAGCCAGCCCCAATCAGATAGCAAAAACCAACTGTTAAATTTTCAGCGTGAACACTCACATCCCAAAAATAGGCAAACACTACAAATCAGGGTTTGTTTTTTGTATTGGTTATTGAGGCTTGTGTTCATCCTTCTTTGCTGAAGAAGACCATGACATCAGAGAAATGATGACATGACTTGCACTTGTTTTGAGTGAGGAAGGGCTGTGCAGGTCACCAGCCTCACTTCTCCTCCAGAGCCATCTGGATCCAGTGACCAGATACTCATCAGGATGATTGGAGATGACCCAGGATGCACTAAGAAACCTTGGCCTAAAGAGGCCAAGGTCTATGTAGGTACTCACTTAGGGGGAGGTAACGCCCATTCATTGAACAGGCCCATCTTGAGGTTTATGGTGATAGAAAAAATGTGAGTCTTGTAAGTTAAACTTCCTCTTTCCTTCCCCCTTGCTGCTGGTTCCACAATTACCAGGACACCTTTGCTCATACTATTCTAGTGGAAAAGGTGGAGAGACAGGGACCAGACAAGAAGGCAATTAGATGGATACATAATTTACTGGATGGCCTGACTCCATGAATATGTATTAACAGTTCAATATTATGGCAGGAGGCTGCAATAAAGCACTCTAGAAAACTATGTTTAGTTCTATGCTATTTAATACTTTTATCAGTAATTCCATTAAATGTATAGATGGAATGCTCATCTGACAAGAAAACCCCAAATGGGGTCACAAAGAGTCAGATAAGACTGAAAAATGACTAAACAACATAGATGGAATGCTCACAAAAGTTGGCATAAAGATAACACAGAGCCAGGCACTAACAAAGTGAATGACTTATCAAAATTCAAAAACATCTAGTCTAAAAGATAAATCTGAACTGCCTAGAATACTGGGCTGAATCTGGTATGATGAAATTCAATTGAGATAAATAAATGAGATTTTCTTGGCAAGGATGCTAAACTAGTTTACCATTTCCTTCTTCAGCTTATTTTACAGTTGAGGAAACTGAGACAAAAGGGGTTAAGTAATTTGCTCAGGGTCACACAGTTAGGAAGTGTCCGAGGCCTGATTTGAACTCAGGGAGACAAGTCGTCCGGATTCCAGGTTGGGCACGTTAGCCGCTGCACTACCGAGCTGGGATTAGTCTTGTTCTATTTGCCCTTAGAGGGAAGAACCAGAAGTAATGGTTGGAAACTGAAAAGAGGAAAATTTAGGTGAAATGTCAAGAAAAGCTTCATAATAATTAGAGCTGTCCAAAAGTGGAATGGGCTGCCTTGAGAGCTATTGGGATGCTTTCAAGTAAAGATTAGCTGACAACTTGTTAGTATTTTATAGTGAGGTGTGGAAAATAAAACTAATAAAGATAAACTGAGACCTAGCTCTGACCAAAATCAGTTTATTAACAGTGATGTGTATAACTGTTAACAAAATGGGTCAGACTGAAAACCTCAGTGAGGAGGGGACCATCTTTATTGATAACACAACAAAGGAGAGGTCTTGGTAGGAATGGAGAAAAAAAAATGAAAGGTTGTAGAGTTAGGACAAGAACATTACAATTGGTTACACTGAAAAAGGTGGACTGGCATTCCCATGAGGTAATTGCAGTCCCTCTCTAACAATTAAGGAATGTTAATTGTTCAATGGGACTCAGCCGCATCTTGTAATCTTTGCTAGGGGATCAAAACTACCAGATTTGCTCTCTCACTGGAAAAGAGAAAAACTCCCTTAACTGCACAACGACATCCAAGCCTGATAACATGTCTTTTCAGGATGGTGCCAAGTTAACTTGTGTGGTTTAAAAATAACAAAAAGATGTCATGAAGTATCCCAGGGACTACCAGTGTGAGAGAAAACAACTTTTCTTGTAATTATAACTTGAACTCAGAGCACAACTCAAGAGACCTAGAAAGGTAACTTTAGGCAGATACAGATTCAATTACAATATAAAATCAATATAATATAAATTACAATATAAAATCCAAGTGGTACTAATTTTATTTTCATCAGAGGATTCTTTTTATGGCTTGGGGTAGTCACCAAGGGTACCCCAGCTCAAAAATTCTGATTCTTTAAAATGCAAGGTAATTGAGGAGAGGAATGATAATTAATAACGGACTAATTCAGAAAGTGCAGAAGGCATTTCAGTTGAGCTTTGAAGGAAGACAGGGATTCTAAGAGTTAGAGATGAGGACAGAATACATTCCAGACATGGGGGACAGATTTTGCAAAGGTTATGAGGTGAGAATTGGGAGAAGGCCAGTTCTTCACGCAGAATGTGAGAGAGGGAACAGCATGCAATAAGAGTAGAAAAGTAGAGTGGAACCTGACTGCTGGCTATAAACAGCATGAAGAGACAGTGGAGGAGATAGGATTCTGAAAAGTTATCAACTCTCATTTCCTTCCCCAATTTGTCCAATATGGAGAGGATGTTTCAGTTCTCCCCAAAACCATAAGCCCCAACTACCTCCACCCTACCATCCAGAATGGAATTTTTGTCCCAAATATGATGACTATTAATTCTAGGGCGATTGAGGAATGATGACGACAGAGACAGTTACAGGGAAACTTTGGAAGATTCATATAACCTGATGCATAGGGGAGGCAGAACCAAGAGAACATTTTTTACAATAACAACATTAGTACAAAGAAAAGCAACTTTGACTTAGGGACTCTGATCAATGCCAAAATCAATCATAGTTCCATCAACCATCGTTCCAGAAGTGTGATAAGAAAGCATGCTACCTACCTGCTGACAGAAAAATAAGGGACTCAAGTCATATATTTTCAGACAGTCAATGTGAGAATTCGATTTGTTTAGCGATGTATAAAGGCCAGAAGGACTTTTCTTTTTTTTAACTCTCCAATAGGAATTAGAGGGAGAAAGAAGGGGTAAGGTTTAGGGTGCCAAAAAAGGAAACAAAAGGAAAAAGTCATTTAAGTAATTTTTTCAATGCACAGAAGAAAACAGAAGGAAGGCCAGAAAGAGCCACAGATAAGCAGGACAGCTTTTAAAATTACCTGGTGAAATTGTTATGTATTTCAAAAGAAAAGGAAGCTACATATAACAGTCTGCAGTCAAATGTATGAATGTTTTTCTGTTCTACTATGAATATAGAAGTCCCACTTGGATTTGGTGTTTGCTAAGATCAAAATAGTTTGGGGTTTTTTTTTCCAGTAATTACCTGGACTGGTCGCTTCCTCTGTTTTCTTCTCATGCAAGTTGTCTGTTTTATATTTTAAAGCCTCTTTAAGGGAGTACGCTTTTTTGTAAACACTCTGGATCATATCTTGGTCTAGTTCATTCTTTGGTACATACACAGCCTTGATGACAAGTTCTTGCAGTTTCCAAGCTTTCTAAAACAAGTCAGATAGCACAGGAAAAGTTGTCAAGGTTAAGTTTCAGAGAATCACAAAAGGGACTTTGATTAAGCCCCATCTAGCCCAATCCCCTCAAAGAACATTTCTAGACACAGTGTCTTTGCTTAAAATGAAGAGTATGCACTGAAACATCTCAAAGGCTCGCTCTAAGCCAGCAGAAGCAGTGCTTGCTGCATGCCTCTCCTTGCAGCCTCCTCTATATGCAAAAGGTTGCTGTACCTAACCCTCCACAATGTCTCACATGCATCCTCTGTCCTCCTTAATATCCCTCACTTCAGTCCCTCACTCCCTCTTAGCAGGACTTTTAGGCTTCCTAATAGGTTGCTGAGCTTTCAGTCATTCCTCTCTCCAAATCACCCTTCACATAGCTGCCAAAATCAACTTCCAATGGCATAGAGCTGGCCATAAAAACTCTTCACTATCTACCCATTGCTACTCCCTAGCTTGCTTTTGAAAGTCCTCAGTAATCTGGATCCAACCTACCTTTTCAGCTTTATCTCAAACTATTTTCCTTCATTAATAACTCTTTGTGTTCAAGTATAGCTGTTCCTGACCTTGACATTTCATCTCCTGCCTCCTCCATGTTTTTATGAACAACTGGCTCTCAGGCTTGGAATATGCTCCCTCCAGAGGTCTCAGCTACAGAAAAATGTTTAGAGAAGTCCTTGTTTATTATAGCAGAAACGAAGTGGATACTCAATAGTTGGGGAATGAGCAACATGTCATGTATGAATGGAATGGAACTACTAAGGAGCCAAATGAAATGATCAGTGCTAGAAGAGAAGCCTGGTGACATAAGCAGAACCACGAGGACAATGTAAAGGGAGGGAGAGCACTTTGCAAGACTCCAAAAGGCAGATCAATGCAGTGACCAATCATGACCTCTGAGGGCTTGTGGGTGAAGTCTGTGTCTCATCTTTCCTCCAAGAGTTACTGCAGCAGAGGTGTGGAATACAGGAAGCATTTTCTGACATGGCCACTGTATTTTGCTCAGTGTTCTGATTTGTAACAAGGGAGGCTGTCAGTGGAAAGTGATATAGATGTAAAAGAACAGCAATACAATATACATATTTTTTAAAATGCACTTCCTCCTCCACCTGGCCTCTTGGTATCCTTGACTTCCTGCAAGGCTCAGCTCAGTTGATCTCTCCACTGTTAGTCTAGTCTCCTTCCTCAGAGAACCTCCAATTATTTTTGTACATATATTCTTCTTACCCCCATCCAATAGACTACCAACTCACTGACAGCAAAGGATTGTCATTTTGGTAGCCATAACTCCAACCAAATGTTTCTTGAATTGGATTTGACCAAGGATGCTGAAACTCAGAGAAAAAAGCAACCTGCCTAATACCCCAGAGTCCTTCCCTAAGGTCTAGATGACTTTGCTACATCACAGGTGGCCCCCTTCACCCAAGTCAGGGGGAAAAGGGCAGGGACTGGGCCTGAGATTTCACAGGTATAGGGAAATCCTACTTAAATAAAATCCCTTTATGGATGCAGATCAGTACCTGCTTTGTTCAGAGCTGCCTAGAGCCCTAAGAGATTAACTGACTGGCTCAAAGTCTCACAAGCAGTGTGAGTCTGAGGCAGAATCTGAACCCAGATCTTCCTGGCTTTGAGGTCAGCTCTCACATAATCAAACGTTCATGGACATTACTGACCTTGGCCACAAGGGGAAACCTAGTGAAACTGCACCACTTCAGGAGACCCTTCACTCCTCCCCCAACTCCCAGAAAAACAACTGCAAGGAAATGTTTGTCTGAGAGTGGGCAGGGAGTTTGTTAGGGTACAGGGAGTACAGAACTGAATTCCATGCTAGGCAAGTGTAGGACCTGGGACAAATTAGCCTGTGGGTCTCCCTCCCCATAATTCCATGAATTCAAATGAAACTGCATCTTAACTAAGGCAGAAAGGCATATGTGTGTGGAGGTGGGAAGGACCCTCATTTGTTACTCCCCAGCAAGGTTTTAATACTGAGCCAGGATCATACTCTGTTATAGGAAGGATGGTAGATAAATATGAGGACAAACCCGGCTGATACTGAAAAGGGGGTAGGGTCCTCCAGCCAAATCATCTTCATGCAGATTTTATAGTAGGTCTCTGAAGTCCTCATAATCCTCATTTCTGACTATTCAATAATATTCCAAATCAAAGAATTTGGACACAGATGTATAATACCAAGAATCATTCTCCTCAATATACCAATGGTCAAAGGCTAGAAAGTTTTTAAAAGAAAATCTGCAGGGGGTTTGGTTTTTGGAAGAAGCTTTGTGTGTCAAATAAGACTCTGGGAAGCCACTAAGCAGCCCCCTGGTTTGAAAACCCTGATGTTGTTACTTCCCTCTCTGGTAACTATGTATGTATGTAATGATCAGACAGTTGGATCTGTCTGTTGATCTATGATGTATGTATTGCTTATGTCAGACAGTTGGAAGCATGTCTGTTGATTTTGATTTCTCTGTATTTTCTCTGAAGTTCAGGGTGCTGACTTTTTCCCCTGAACTAAGTGAATGATATATGTGCTTGATTAAAGTGATTGTTGACCCCTCAAAAAAAGAAAAACTGCAGACTCCAAGTAACCACTTGACCCTAGGTTTCAAATCAATAAACAGTAAGAAAAATTCAAGTTAAAACAACTCTGAGGCTTCATCTAACATCAAGCAAATCTGGAAAAAAAAGACCAAAAAAAGCCCCTAAATATTGGAGGGGCTGTGGAAGAAAAGTCTACTAACATGCTGTTAATGGAGCTGGGAATCAGTTCAGTTGTTTTGTTATTTTTTTTTATTTTTAAATTTATTTAACTTTTTACATTCATTTTCACAAAATTTTGGGTTCCAGATTTTCTCCCCATTTGTCCCCTCCCCCCACCCCAATACACCAAGCATTCTAATTTCCCTTATCACCAATCTGCCCTCTCTTCTATCCTCCCTCCCTTCTCCTGTCCCCATCTTCTCTTTTGTCCTGGAGGGCCAGATGACTTTCTATTCCCCATTAACTGTATTTCTTATTTCCAAGTAGCAACAACAATACTCGACAGTTGTTCCTAAAACTTTGAGTTCCAAATTCTCCCCATCCCTCCCTCCCCACCTATTCCCTTTGGGAAGGCAGGCAATTCAATATAGGCCATATCTGTGTAGTTTTGCAAATGACTTCCATAATAGTCATGTTGTATAAGACTAACTACATTTCCCTCCATCCTATCCTGCCCCCCATTATTTCTATTCTGTCTTTTGATCCTGTCCCTCCCAGTTCAGTTGTTTTGGAAAGCAATTTGAAACTATGCTAGAGAGGTGACTGAACTATCCAAATCATTTGACCCAGAGATCCTTGGGCCCTTTGCCCAAGGAATTCAAAGTCAGAAACAAAGGGCCAATATATATAAAACCTTAATGGCAGCCCTTTCTGTAGTAGCAAAGAACTGAAAACAAAAATAAGTACTCATTGTGGAGGGAAAGGCTACATGAATGCAATGAAATAGTACTGTGAAGTAAGAAATGATACATGTGAATCAAAGATACATAGGAAACTTCATATGACCTGGTGATGAATGAAATGAGTTAAACCAGGAGCAGTGTACAATGTCTCCAACAGTACAAATGGAAAGAAAATTCAAAGGAAGTAGAACTTCCTTGAAAGGAAGTAACTGAAAATAATAATAATGTAATAGCTAGCACTTAGATCCTGCATTAAGGTTTGCAAAGGGCTTTCAAAATCTCATTTTATCCTCATCACAGCCCTGGGAGGTAGGTGCTATGACTATTCACATTTTACAGATGAGGAAACTGAGATAGACAGTGGTTAAGTGAACTAAGTGCCCTGGGTCATAAGAGCTAGGAAGTATCTGAAGCCGTATTTGAAATCAGCTCTTCCTGCTTCTGGGTCCAGGATCAGTCATCACCTGGTCAGACAAAAGAGATAATATACCTACCTCCTCCGAGCAGAGTGGGAGGATAGAACGGGCATTAGCAGGGGCAGGGGCAGTCACTCTATTGGTATGTTTGTGTGTTGCTTTTTAGTCATGTCTGATTCTTCATGACCCCATTTGGGATTTTCTTGGCAAAGATACTGAAGTGGTTGCCATTTCCTTCTCCAGCTCATTTTACAGATGAGGAAAAACTGAGGCAAACAGGGTTAAGTGACTTGGCTAGGGTCACACCACTAATAAATATCTGAGGCAAAATCTGAACTCAGGAAGATGAGTCTCCTGATGGCAGGTCTGGTGCTCTATCCACTGAGACACCTAGCAGCCCTCATAGCACTCACAGACAATTGTAGATTTAAAGATTTAGAGTTTGAAGGACCTCAGAGA
Source organism: Bettongia penicillata ogilbyi (assembly GCA_023548195.1). Taxonomy (NCBI): domain Eukaryota; kingdom Metazoa; phylum Chordata; class Mammalia; order Diprotodontia; family Potoroidae; genus Bettongia; species Bettongia penicillata. The sequence goes on from JAJHZJ010000413.1 coordinate 4,601,043, forward strand.
CCATCTAGACCAACCCTTTCACTCTACAGATAAGGAAACTGAGGATCAAAAAGGTTACGTGAACTTTCTACAAATCAGAGAGGTAGGCTTGGACTTGAACCCAAGATATCCTCCTTCTTCTCTAGTCGTCTTTCTATTATGCCATACTACCAAGACGGTAGATATCCCAATTTAAGTAAATAAATAAATTTTAAAAAGCTTCATCTTTCAAACGGGGTGAAGCGACTTTCCCAGGGTTACACAGCTGTTAAGCATCTGAGGTTAGATTTTAATTCAGGAAGATGGAAGTGTTCCTGACTCCAAGCCCAGTGGTCTATGCATTACAGCACCACCTAGCTGCTAGGCAGATTTACTAACTGGATTTTCTTTGTCACAAGGAAGGGCTCAGTACTGAGAAATGGAGATGGTACTGAAATGATGGTGGCATAAAAAGAAGTGGCTCAGTAAAACATTTTTTTAAAAAGAAAGGAAGGCTCCATGTTCTCATACACTTTTTGCACCCTATAACGTCTAGGGAGGCAGTGAGGTACAACAAGGAAACAGGCATTTAACGCCAAGTACTATGGCTGGGGATACAAATACAAGAAATGGGAAAAGACAACACCTAAAAAAAAACGTTCTGGGTCCTCCCCTGACACATACTTCTCAGTGTAAGTCTCTGAAGCTAAATTATAGATCACTTGCTCATCTACATTGGGAATTTCCACACTGGGAGTTCCCTACTCTGATGAAATCACAGGTCCAGAACAATAACAGAAACATTCCCGAAAGGGGGTAAACAGGGGAACAGCTGGCCTAGCAAGAGGCAAGGCAGACATTCAATGGAACCCTTGTGGATGGACCCCATGAGGACTCACCTCCAAAAAGGCGATCTCATCATTTTTCATGAGCAAAAGTTCAATCTCTTCTTTTGTAGACTCAATTTCCCGTTTTTTCTTCTGCAGGACCTGACTAACATGGTCATATTTGTCTAAAACTCTCTTTTCTTCCTCTTTCAGCTTCCTCAGAGAATTCTTCTCATCTGATTCAATGAGGGCTTTCATTTCTTTATATTCATGTTTCAACAAGTCCATCTTTCTGGCTGCTATTTCCTAAGGGATTCAAAGAGACATTTTGATTTGGAGTGGTTTTAAGTAAGAGGAAACAGCTCCAGTGCTTCTACAGAGTCCCTTCCCTACCCCAAGACAGTCATTTCACCAGAGTAGTGCTAGACACCCTAACACAAAATGAGGGCAACATCTGCCCTTTGACTGCAAATGGAATTAATTGAATCCATCTTCCCCATGGTAAACTACCAAATATTTGAAGACTCTAGTCACTGCTTCAAGTATGGGTCCCTTTTATCCTAGAGAGGAACCTCTGGACATGCCAACATGTCAACATCTGTCAACATCTCTACTTAGCAAGCAGAGGGGGAACAGGATGCAATGATTTAAATGACTTGCTATTTGACTTATAACTAGCATTTACAAGCTCAACTTTGATTCTCAGCTCTCAAGGAGGTTAGAATGACTTGTAAAACCTATAGAAGCATAGAGTCTTGGGGCTGGAAAGGATCTTAGATGTCATCTAAGTCAACCTTCCCCACCCTACAGCCATCTCCAAAAAGTGGTCTTTCGGGCCTTGCTGCAGCACACCCAGATATGAGGAACTTACTGTTTCACAAAGCAATCAGTTCCACTGAAAGATGACTTTTTGGTGCAAAGTTCTTAATAGCTGGACTGGAACAACAGTGAACTGAATTAGTTCAACCACTAATTCTCTCCTTGTAAACAGAATCAATCAATTCCATCTTTCCCATGGTAGACTTAATCTTCAAATTAGAGTCAAAAGATTTTAGGCATATGAGCCTCCGGGCACATCCCCTAAAATGGGTCAGCTGGGAGTCAGGGAGATAAGTCATCTAAGGCTGGATGACTGGTAAAGGCATTGCCTACTTACCTGGACTGTATTTTGTTTCAACTTTACATCTTTCAAGGCATTTGAAGCCTTAGTCATATGATCAAATATGGTTGCCAGCTTCTGCTTCATCTTGGACTGCAATTAAAAATAACAGGTGTGAGAAAAACTAGAATGACTGGCAGTGTTTCTCAGCAACACTCATGATGCTCCCCGAGGCTACCAGATCCCTCTGCTATATCCCAAACACTATACTTTTGCAAAAACTAATTTTCTATGCCAATCATCTTTTTCTGTTTTTCAATGTATATGGAAATGATCATTTTAGTTGTTTTTTTCATTAAGTTCAAAATAAAAAATTAATATTTTTTTAAAAAATAAATCAGCACGGGGTGGAGCCAAGATGGCGGAGTAGAAAGACTCACGTATGCTAGCTCCGAACCCACAGCCCATATATTTCCTGCAAGAAGAACTCCCCACAAATTCTGAAGCACTGCAAGGCATGCAGAAACACAGTGGAAAAGATTTCCGTTCCAGAGAGCCCTGGAGAGCAGTCCCCAAGGTCCGTCGCGCCCCGGAAAGCGGAGCCCACCCTTCTGCTGCCCTGGCTGCACGGCCCAGAGGAGCAGATCCGAGCAGGCTTCAGGGTCGGAACCTCCAGCGACCGGGAAGATCCCTTCGCCCACAGACTCTACAGGTCAGTGAGAGAGACGTCTGGGCTGGCCAAGAGGGGAGCGGGGTGTCTCCGTGATTCAGGCCCCTTCGGGAGGCAGCGGCGGAGGCAGCGGCGGAGGCAGCGGCAGAGGCAGCAGTGGCGGCCCGGGACTCCCAGAGCAGGCAGAAGCTCCCATTACTGAAGGTCTCTGCATAAAGCCCCTGAGGGAACTGAGCCTGGGAGGCAGCCCTGCCCCCACCCAAGCACCAGAACTTAAGCTCACATTGAATAGCAGTCATGCCTGCTGCAGAAAGCCCATTTGAATCTCACTCCCAAGCACTAGCTGGGAGGATCTAGGCAGGGGTGCAGAAGAATCTCAGAAGTCAAGTAACTAGCTGGGAAAATGCCCAGAAAAAGGAAGCAAAATAAGACCAAAGAGAGCTACTTCGATGGGGTGCAGATGTTCCCGCCTTTCAATTCTGATGACGAGGAACTATTCTTACCATCAGGGAAAGACGTGGAGGTTGGGGCCTCTGTATCCCAGACATCCCAGGTGGATGTCGGGTGGGCTCAGGCCATGGAAGAGCTCAAAAAGGATTTTGAAAATCAAGTTAGACAGGTGGAGGAAAAACTGGGAAGAGAAATGAGAGAGATGCAAGAAAAGCATGAAAAACGGGTCAATACCTTGGTTAAGGAGACCCAAAAAAATGCTGAAGAAAATAACACCTTGAAAAATAGGCTTACTCAACTGGCAAAAGAGGTTCAAAAAGTCAATGAGAACAAGAATGCTTTCAAAAGCAGAATTAGCCAAATAGAAAAAGAGATTCAAAAGCTCACTGAAGAGAATAGTTCTCTCAAAATTAGAATGGAACAGATGGAGTCTAATGACTTTCTGAGAAACCAAGAAATCATAAAACAAAACCAAAAGAATGAAAAAATGGAAGAGAATGTGAAATATCTCATGGGAAAAACAACTGACCTGGAAAATAGATCCAAGAAAGACAATTTAAAAATCATGGGGCTACCTGAAAGTCATGATCAAAAAAAGAGCCTAGACATCATCTTCCATGAAATTATCGAGGAAAACTGCCCTGATATTCTACAACCAGAGGGCAAAATAAGTATTGAAAGAATCCATCGATCACTGCCTGAAAGAGATCCAAAAAGAGAAACTCCTAGGAACACTGTGGCCAAATTCCAGAATTCCCAGGTCAAGCAGAAATTATTGCAAGCAGCTAAAAAGAAACAATTACAGTATTGTGGAAATATAATCAGTATAACTCAAGATCTAGCAACTTCTACATTAAGGGATCGAAGGGTGTGGAATAGGATATTCCAGAAGTCAGAGGAACTAGGACTCAAACCAAGAATCACCTACCCAGCAAAACTGAGTATAATATTTCAGGGAAAAATATGGTCTTTCAATGAAACAGAGGACTTTCAAGCATTCTTGATGAAAAGACCAGAGCTGAAAAGAAAATTTGACTTTCAAACACAAGAATGAGAAGAAGCATGAAAAAGTAAACAGCAAAGAGAAGTCATAAGGGACTTACCAAAAGTGAACTGTTTACATTCCTACATGGAAAGACAGTATTTGTAACTCTTAAAACTTTTCAGTATCGGCGTAGTTGGTGGGAACACACACACACGTACACGCATGCACGCACACACACATACACACATGCACACACATACAGAGACAGAGAGCACAGAATGAATTGAATAGGATGGAACCATATCTTAAAAGAAATTAAGGTAAAGGGTGAGAGAGAAATGTAGTAGGAGGAGAGAGGGTGAAATGGAATGGGGTAAATTATATCTCATTCAAGAGGCAAGCAGGAGACTTTTTAGTGGAGGGAAAAAGAAGAGAGCTGAGAAAAAAACAAGAAGTTTACCCTCATCACATTCAACTAAAGGAAGGAATAAAATGCACACTCATTTTGGTATGAAAACCTATCTTACAATACAGGAAAGTGGGGGAGGAGATAAGCAGGGTGGGGGGGATGATGGAAGGGAGGGCAATGGGAGGAGGGAGCAATTTGAAGTCAACATTCGGGGAGGGACAAGATCAAAAGACAGAATAGAAACAATGGGGGGCAGGATAGGATGGAGGGAAATATAGTTAGTCTTACACAACACGACTATTATGGAAGTCATTTGCAAAACTACACAGATATGGCCTATATTGAATTGCCTGCCTTCCCAAAGGGAATGGGTGGGGAGGGAGGGATGGGGAGAATTTGGAACTCAAAGTTTTAGGAACAACTGTTGAGTATTGTTCTTGCTACTAGGAAATAAGAAATACAGTCAATGGGGAATAGAAAGTCATCTGGCCCTCCAGGACAAAAGAGAAGATGGGGACAAGGGAAGGGAGGGATGATAGAAGAGAGGGCAGATTGGTGATAGGGGAAATTAGAATACTTGATGTATTGGGGTGGGGGGAGGGGAGAAAAGGGGAGAAAATTTGGAACCCAAAATTTTGTGAAAATGAATGTAAAAAGTTAAATAAATAAATTTTTATTAAAAAAAATAATAAATAAATCAGCAAAAGTTTTAAATTCAAAAAGAATTCACTTTCAAGGCATTCTCTCTCATTTTAAATGACTCATTTTCATCTCCCAATCTTGTGATATAGGTGTGGCTTACCATTCCCAATTTACAGATGGAGAAACATTTTCCAAGTTCCTAACTTGCTGCAAGACCTTGAAGAGGTCATTTCAATTTTCTGGGTCCCTTGCAAATGGGGAGATCAGACTATTAGGTGTTTTTAACTTAGGATCTGTGAATTTATTCTTTTAATAGTCAGGTAAATATCTTTCTCTATAATTGATTTCCTTAATTATTCTATGTACTATATTACATTTTATGCATCAAAAAAACCTTATTCTGAGAAGCAGTACAGAGTTTTATAAAAAAGGTTGACTCCTCTAACTCCAGAATATCTAAGGTTACTTGCAGCTCTCACATTCTTACTGTGACTTGTCCAAGATCACACAGCAAGTTCATGGAAAATCTGATTCCATGGTATGGACATAGAAATGGGGATAGGAGAAGTCAATCTTTTGGCAATAAGGTTGCATATGATCTCTTGGGCACCCAGGAAAGAACATTTCCCCTATTTGGCTGGTAATAACAACCCCCTTGACACAGTCCAGAATTCTAAGTCTGACCTAAAAGCCAAATTTGCACAATCAAGCCACGACATGACAACAGTAGGGACATAAAGTTACTCTAAAAGCACAGGTCCCTGAGAAGTGTCCCATTTGAAGCCCCAATTATAGGATGGTGCCCTACTAGACTAACAAAAAAAAAACAAAACAAAAAAACCTCTCTTAGATAAAGCCTAGGCCCAAAAGAGTAAATCACAGAACCACAGAGCTGGAAGGGAACTCAGAGGCCACGTGTTCAGGGACTTGGGAAGACAGAATGTTGGACAGAAGTGGTCTACTACTAATTTGCTGTGTTACCTTGGGCAAGTCACAATTAGAATATCAGAGCTGGAAGTAACTTTAGAAAACTAATCTCCTTTATTTTACAGATTACTTTTTCTTTGTGTTTTCTTTTGCAATAAGACTAACACAACCAATCTACATCAAATTGCTTGCCTTCTCAAGGAGGGGGGAAGGAAGGAAGGGAGTGAATTTGGAACTCAAATTTTAACTGCAACTACTTTTTCGTAGTAGCAAAGGACTGGAAATTGAGGGGTGGCCCATCAACTGAGAAATGGCTGAACAAGCTGGGGTAAATGGAATATTGCTGTGTTATTAAAAAAAAAATGATGAGCAGGCTGATTTCAGAAAAATCTGTTAAGACTTTATGAACTGATGCAGAATGAATTGAGCAGAACCAGGAGAACATGTACACAGTGATAGCTGTCATGATCAATGACTTGGCTGTTTTCAGCAATACAATGATGCAGGATAATTCCAAAGGCCTCATGATGAAAAATGTTATTCACCTGCTGAGAAAACTGATTGATTCTAATTGCAGATGCAAGTATACTATTTTTCACTTTCTGTATTGTTTTTATGTTTTTTTTCCCTTTGGGTCTGTGTCTTCTTTCACAATATGACTAACATGGTAATATGTTTTGCAGGACTAAACATGTATAACCTATATCAAATTGCTTAACAACTCAGGGAAGAGGGAGGTGAGGAAAGGATAGAAAAAATTAGAAACTCAAATTTTTAAGAATTGAGTGTTAAAAACTGTCTTTACATGGAGGAAAATAAAACATTATTTAAAAAAAAATGCTGCCACCAAAAAACTCCTCAAAACCCCAAGAAGATTCAGATTAAGGAAAAAGTAATGTGTGTGGAGGAACCAATTTTCATCATTAAAAAGAAAAAGGTACATTTTTGCATGACTTCACAAGTATAATGGGTTTTGTTGTTTGCCTTCTCAATGGGTTTCAGATAGGCTGGGGAAAGGAGGAAGAGATTTTAGAATTTGCCATTTTAAAAATGAATGTTAAAAAACAAATGATAAAAATATTTTTGAAAAGAAAAAAGGGAGTGTAGATGATGACTAGAGTTCATAAGGTTCAAAGACTTTACAAAAATGCTCTGGGCTTGAAAGACTTCATCATAGTTCAATTCAAGGATCTTTAGATTCCTACTACTACATCCCAGGAGGGAGGGAGGGAGGGAGGGAGAGAGTGTGAGACAGAGAGAAAGACAGACACATAGATTTACAGTAAGCCTGACTGACTCTCTATTTCTGATCATAGGAGTTAGAATTGGAAGGAACCTTAGCTAACCTAAGCTAACCCTCTGGTTTTACCAGAATATTGAAAGCAATAGGAGAAAAAGACCCCTGGCTTCCAAGTAAGAGGACCAGAGTTCAAATCCCACTTCAAACATTTCCTACCTATGTCACCCTGGTCAAGTCATTTGACCTCAGTCCCTCATCTGTAAAATAATGAGGGTGATGCCTTCTGAAAACCCAGCTCTCTAAAATCTACTACCCTATAAAGACTGAAGGAAACAAAGTTTCTCATCTCAGTTTCACGGTTTTAGGGCAGTCACTTCAATCGGGGCCAGCGGGGAAACTAAAAGGAGACCCTCCTCTCACTTCCCCATCACAGATCAAAATAACCTTGGGACCTTCGGTTCCCCAGATTTAGCAATACTGCTTCATAGGGAGGGAGGGACCCCCGGATCCACCTAGGACCTCTGAAAAAATTCTGGGGAAGGAATTTCCCTCGATCAAAGCAAAATAGCATTTTCCCAGCAATCTGTAAATAACCTGGGGCACGGAGAGGAAGAGGTGAGTTGCCCAGGGTGACACGTCCACTATAGAGAAGGCAGAGCTTGAACCCCCCTCAAGCAAGCCTCTCTCCTGGACTGTGGCCTTTTCTCCTAACAAGTCTAGGCACGGGGCAGGATGACTTCGCCTTCTTCTACAGACCAAGAAACTGACACGCTCGCACAGAAAAGCAACCCAAGCGCCTCTGCCGCCCGGGTAGGCAGAGAATAGGTGCCCCTAGATCCTCGAACCTCTCTCTTGAACCCCCACATCCACAAGCCCCCTACCTGTTTCTTGGCTGAACTACATACAGGTTCTTCCCCCGGAAGGCTCGAAGCCCGGGGGAAGAGAAACTAATCACGGCACCGGGAAATTGAGGCTTAGCCGGGCCGTAGCTACCTGTTTCCCGTAGGGGCCTGAGGCTAACCCCGATCCGCTGCCAGGCAGGTTCCCCACGCCGGACCTCTCCCCGCTCCCCCTCTGCCCACCTTCAGCTGGGTCCTGGCCACGTCCAGGGCCACCGGGGAGCAGGTCTTGTGCCCCACCAGGCAGACGCTGCAGATGCAGACGCCGTGCTGAGAGCAGAAGAATTCCCGGAGGCGGCTGTGCTCGGGGCACTTGCGACGGGCCAGGTCTCTGACGGGCGGCTGCAGCTCGTGGCTCAGGAACACGGGGTTGTCCAGGTGCGGCCGCAGGTGCTCTTGGCAGAAAGATGCCATGCAGGTGAAGCACGTCTGGGCGGCGGGAGCCTGCAAGCAGTAGTCGCAGGCCACGCTCCCGGCAGTCTCATCCTTGGCGTGGGCCCACTTCGTGGACGGCGGGTCCTGGGACTCGCCATCTCGGGGCGCACCGTGGGGCTGCTCCGAATCCCGGAGGGTCTGGGCTTGTTGCACCTGCTTCACCACCGCGCACAGCGCCGTGTTCTTCTTCAGCTGGGGCTTCTCCAGGAAGCACTGCCGGCACTGGGGGCAGTAGAAGCAGCTGGGGCTGTGGCCGCTCCACGCCTTGTCCAGGCAGGGCGAGCAGAAGTTGTGGCCGCACGGGATGGTGACGGGCTCCTTGAAGAGCTCCAGGCAGATGGAGCAGGTCAGCTCGTCGGTCAGCGGCTCCAGCTCGGCCATCGGGATGCGCTCCGGACGCCTTCCAGGAAGAAAAGTAAGTCTCGGGCTGGCTCCGGGGAGAAAGAAATGAAACTAGCCCTAGGGGAGGGGAACCGAAGAGTTACGGGAAATCACGTGAGGAATGGGGAGGAGTTGCAGGGCGGGGATGGCTAAAGGAAAATAGCAATGTTCTACCATTTAGACACACGTAAGCCAGAAAGAGTTGTATTTCATTGACATTCTCTAGAGAATCCAACAGACATTTATTAAACACCTACTATGTGTCAGGCGATATCCCTAAACACTAGGGATACAAAGAAAGGCAAAAATAAAAATTCAAAAAACTCATAATCCCTGTTCTTGAAGAGACTGTATTCTAATGCAACCTATATAAGCGCATGGCCTAAAGGGCTCAAGGTCTCCCAGCGCATCCTGGATCATCTCCAGTCTTCCTGATGAGTATCTGGTCACTGGATTCAGATGGCTGTGGAAGAGAAGTGAGGCTGATGACCTGCACCCTCCCTCACCAAAAACAAAGTCAAGTACAAGTCATGTCATCATTTCTCTGATGGCATGGCCCTCTTTGGCAAGGAAGGACGACCACAATATATGCGTGCAGTATGTCCGCAAGGAGAAAGCACTAACCTTAAGGGGGAGTGGTAAAGGCTCCTTGCAGAAGGTAGGACTTGAATTTAAGGAAGGCAAGAGGAGGGAAAACATTCCAGGCAAGGAGGCTGTCACTAATGAAAATGCAAACTCCAGAGATGGAGCGCCCCTGCAAGGAACTTCGAGGAAGCTCCTGTCACTAGATCGAATTGTATGCACAGGGGAGTGAATGTCAGGAGACTGGAGAAACAGGAGGGAGCCAAGTTATGAAGGACTTTAAGGCATTTCCAACTTGGAGGAGAGAGTTGTCCATATTGACATATACTCTGATACATCTCTGCACCACAAGATGATATTTATAGGAATTTACAGGAATCTTGAACAAGGAGAAGATCACAATGTGTTAAAGCACAGTTTGGGGTTAACTTTCCAGAATAGTCACTACTCACTTCCTTCTTGGACCCTTCCTTTCAAGGATTGAAAAAGATTACTTCCTACTTCCCCTCCTCTACCTCCCAGCCTCCATCTATACCTTAATCATGAATGGAAAAGAGGACACTGCCCTTAGGTGCAGTGCCATTCACTGCAGGTCAGGGGGATGCTAGGTTCTTATTTCAACCTAAATTAAATTTGGCTCTCACTCTTAATCCAGTCCTTTAACTTTTCTTCTACCCATTCTCTTAAAGGAAAAGTCTGAAAGACTTTTAGGTTGCAGAAATATTATTCCTTAATATTTCTCTTGAGCTAAAGAGGGAGGCTTTTACTATGCTTTCATAGGTTGGAGGAAGAATGATTAGGACAACTTCTCCTCAGCACAAGATACCAACCCTAATGACAGAGATCCATCTGCCCAGTGGGAATCTAAGGAAAGGAAGAGATGGTTTCACCCAGTTGTTCTGTGAATTGCTACAAAGTGGAGTCTGGAGACCCCAACCAATCCCTGACAGTCTTTTCTACCCTGGGCCAGCAGAGTCTTTCCCAGTCTTGTACTCTTTTGCCATCCCAAACTTCCTCTCTAGTAACTCACGTTACACCTGTGATTTAGAACTGGAGGTGCACTTAGAATAAACCACCTCATCCAGCTTCCTCATTTTACCCAGAGGAAACTTGGTACCAGAGGGATGAAGCCATTAACTCAATGGCATACAGGTTGTATGTGGCAAAGTCAGGATTAAAATTTCTCTGATTCCAGATTGAAAACTCTTCACTGTGCAGTTCAGTCTTCTCCCTTGCTTCCAGTATTGCTGGTTTTGTTTCTAGGCAACCCATTTAAACTGGGAAAGGGGTATCTTTGCTTCAGTTCATTTTTCATCCTTTTCTCATGTCCTTTCCTGGGCATATGTATGCAGAAATCTATCCAAGAAAGGACTTCTTCCCTGCCTTCATGGAGTAGGAGGCAGCTAGTGTGTTTCAGTGGAGAGAATACTAGCTTGGGCATCAAAGGGCTGTGATTTCAGATCCCCTCCAACGCTTTCTGACACTGTTGAGTTGCTAATCTGAGCCTCAGTTCCCTAAATATCTCTAAAATAATTTTTAAAAAATGTCTAAATTTCTAAAAGAAAGGATTGGGGTAGGTCCATCTGGATTCGCGATCCTATTATCTCTATGTAAGGGAATGCTGACACAGAGAATCACATTGTAAGGAAGCCCATTCTCTGCTATCTATAGTGTCAACTCAAGAGAAACAGGGAAAGAAGAATCACCTATAACACGCAGAGATACAATGACTTGCCTAGGGTCATGTGGTTAGTATATTTCAGAGCTGGGGCTTAAACACAGATTTTCCTTAGTGTGGAAGCTGGCTCTCTAGCCACAAAGTCACACCGCCTCTTTGATATATACATACCAGAAAAAATAAATAAGAGAATGGAGGTGTGAGGGAAGAAATGACAGAATAATGTGGGATTGAGTCAAAACTTGAAGTCCTAGTTAGACTCTCCTAGCTTATTGCTTCTGCACACCCCCATTGGTCAGCCAAACTTTGAGGGAGATCTCTTTTGAGGTGGGATGATGAAACAATGACCAAAATCATTGCTCTATTTGTTTTTTCAAAAAGTAACCAATTTTAAGCCCCATTAAAAGGAAATTCCTTTGCAAAATTGTGTGACTATATGGGGTCATCCATAAGTATAGCTCTAAATTTGGTTCACTCCTTTAGGATGTAGGAAGTTGCTCAGTTAACTTGGTAGGATTACAGAGCGTGAGTCATTGCATGAAGGCAATTGATACTTATTGCAAAATCTAGGGATGGACTGAAAAGATTGGCCCTGACCTTTGAGACTATTTGTAGAATAAGCTAGCCAGGTATGTGAGTCTAGAAGAAAGATAACTATGGAGGAAGAGCTCAGCTTCAGAGGGGACTTTTTACTTTTCCCCTTGCTCCTATTATAAAATCGCAGTGGGTAGGTAAGAAAGGTATATGCCTCCCTGTGGTAATAGCAACTTGAAACAGAAACATATACCAGTATCCAGGACAGAAGAGAGTCCAGCAAAGTCTAGCTAAATGTGTTAGGGACAGGAATCAAGAGTTAGCTGCTAAGAGAGTGGATTGCACTCAAGAGATGGCAGTCCCCAGACATGATATTCTTACTGGTCTTATGGCTTGGGCTCCATTTTGTTCTAGAAAGGCATCATAGTACCATAGACCAAGATGTTAGTCTAGCCCAAAGCTGGAGGCAGTAGTCAATCACTGAATACAATTCTAGCAGAGCCTGAGAGACCAAGGTTAATGAAAAGAGTTGGAGGACATCAACCATCAGTGGTCCCCTCAGCCCCACTACAATCCCCACTTTGAATATATCTTGATGACCCATATTCCCCTTGTGTGTACTTCATTTACCAACTCTGTAAGTATTTCCTCTTCCCTCTGACACCTTGAATATTTGTAGGAAGTATTCTCTAGGTTTATGAAATGCTGTAACTGATATCATTTCAGTAAATGCCTTTGTCTTGAGCAAATTGGGTACTATGACTGACTAGACTCAGGTCAACAAACATTTATTAAGAAGGATCCAAATCTAAGGATACCTTAAAGGACCAAGCTCAGTCACTTGATGCAGCACATTTTTTCCCCATAGGGCAAGAAATAAAAATGGAAATGGGGTGAAAATTTCAAAGCAAAATTATAATAAAGTTTTCATGTCAACTGATGCATCTGGACCTTCTACTGGTAAGCACTTTACTATGCGCAAGGCACTGGGCTAAGCAGTGGAAATATAAAAGTTGAAAACAGTTCATGCTCAAGGAGTTTACAATCTATTGCAAAAGACACCATGCAAACTGCTAAGTATGTATAAAATATATACAGTGTAAATGGGAGGCAGTCTTAGAGGAACTAGCATTAAAAGTATCTGAGAAAGTTTTCTTACAGGAGGTGAGAATCTTAGCAGAGACTAGATGTAAAGGCAAATGTATGCTGGCAACTTGTGAATTATATAGTCTTAGGAGTGTGGATCTACAAAGTCCTTGAGGACTCAACCTGGTAATTTAAATGTGGATGGTGCCGGTCCCAGAGATGTATCATACCTGTGCTATTGTAAAGCACTCAGGTTTTCTCATGCAAAAAGACTTGGATGAGTATTTCAGTTGGAAGAATCTGCCATTTTTCTTGGTGATAATAATAAAGGTTATAATGAAAATTTCCTCCCTGAAATTGAAGTGTTTAATGGATTTTTTAAATGGAGTATACGAAATAAACCAATGTAAGATCATCAAATTCACAAAGAACCATGAACCTCAGTTATGCTGTGCCACAGTGATAGCCAATCTGCAAGTAGGTGAGTACCCCCGGGCATTATATGTATGCTACTTTTATTGTTATATTGAAGTTATGTGCTAAAAAAAAAAGTGGTAATAAATTCTTAGTTTTATCTGAATAAAGTATGAGCCAAAACAAGATAGGGTAGAAGAGGAAAGTGTCATTATATAAAGTTTGGAAGCTTTGTCTTTCAATGCATTTTCCAGCTCCACCGATGTATTAAAAGTACCATCTCCAAGGTTACTAGTTTTTTAACTGAAGCCCAGGGAGTGTGAGTGTCTTCTTCGAGGTCACAGACAGTAGAATGTGGCAGGGATAGGACTCTAAGTCAGGTCTCCTGATGAGGCTCCTTCTTCATGAAGTGCTTTCAGGAGCAGAATACTTGTAGAAATGGGTGGTAGGGAGAAGCTACCTATCTACCTCGGGTCTTGAAGCTAAAGTAATTCATCTCCATTTCTGCAAGTCCTGCTTCTCTTGTGGTAGTTTTTTTGCTTTCCCTTCTTTCGCCCAGTTTGGAGACGGAGGAGAGAGGATGAAAGAGAAGACAGGGAGGAGGAGACTGCTAAATCATATTTTTTCAGTCTTTTTTTAGTCCTGTCCAACTCTTCATGCGGTTTTCTTGGCAAGATACTGGAATGGTTTGCCATTTTCTTCTCCAGCTCATTTGATAGATAAGGAAACTGAGGCAAATAGGATTAAGTGACTTGACCAGAGTCACCCAGCTAGTGAGCATCTGAGACCAGATTTGAACTCAAGATGCCTTCCTGAGTCCAGGCCCAGCATTCTATCCACTGTGTCATCTAGCTGTCCCAAAACATATGTACTCTAGAAATGAAATATGACACAACTGTCATGGGTAGAGTCTTTTGTCAGAAGTCGTTTGGCTAAGGTTGTGGTTTTCATTGATGATGTTCTGATAAAAATAAACACTAATTAGTAAGTGAGCATAAATTCAAAGGACAGATTAAGTGCTTAGGGAAAGGTTTAAAAGAAATAATTCTTTTGATTCTCCCACCCACCCCACCCCCACACCTGTGGTTTGATTGGTGTAGGAAACTCCTGGTGAGGAAATTTCTTCTAATAATGTAGATAGGCAATTTTTCTACAATTTAAGAGTCTTAGAGGCTTACTGGGACAGGATCAGCAGACATTTTCTATAAAGGACCAGATAGCAAGTATTTGGGGATTTGCAGCCCAAGAGGCAAAACTGAAGACATTATATAAGTACTTATATAACAAAAGAGAAAAATTTCCAAAAAATTTTACTGATGAAATTTAAAATATAATAATAAAAATGATAATAGAGTATAATTTTTTGTAAAGCAGGTCTACTAATGAGAATGGAATTGGGGGGATAAAATTTCACTTAATTGGGGTTCAAAATTAGTGTTCCCTATCATCAAAATTGACTACAAATGTTCATCTGTTAATGCTAATTTTTAATGAGATTTTATATATTTGGTCTTTGAAAATGACTTTTTCACATAGATAACAGCTGGCAAATACTGATGTCATTCCATGAGTATGTGGTTTTAATTGTGCATATTCATTGCTCAGAAGGCATTTATAGAATTCTATTTTAATTTCCTCTTGATATTTGCCTTTTACCATGTTACTACATTACAGATTAATCACTTCCAATTGAAGATTAGGGGTAGACTCCTCAGTTGTCCAGTTAAATGGATTTTGAAATACAGACATTTCTTTTATACTTCTATCAAGGTCCTCAAAACACTACTGGAACAGTAGTTTGAGCTCAGAAAACATTTCTAATGAAAATTTGTGTGGAAACGAAGCTTTCATTTTTTGTTTTAACTTTTGAGAGCATAAATATATAGAACAGTTTGATATTACTTGTGAATTCAAACAACATTGTCTTAGAATTGATGTTACCACAGTTCACTTGGTAGTGTTTCTTTTTTTTTCTTTCTTTATTTTTTTTAAAATATTTATTTATTTATTTTACTTTTTTACACTCATTTTCACAAAATTTTGGATTCCAAATTTTCTCCCCTTTTATCCCCTCCCCCCACCCCAATACACCGAGCAATCTAATTTTCCCTATCACCAATCTGCCCTCTCTTCTGTCATCCCTCCCTTCTCTTGTCCCCATCTTCTCTTTTCTCCTGTACGGCCAGATGACTTTCTATTCCTCATTAACTGTATGTCTTCTTTCCTAGTAGCAACAACAATACTAAACAGTTGTTCCTAAAACGTTGAGTTCCAAATTCTCCCCATCCCTTCCTCCCCACCCATTCCCTTTGGGAAGGCAGGCAATTCAATATAGGCCATATCTGTGTAGTTTTGCAAATGACTTCCATGATAGTCGTGTTGTGTAAGACTAACTGTATTACCCTCCATCCTATCCTGCCCCTCATTGTTTCTATTCTGTCTTTTGATCCTGTCCCTCCCCAAGTGTTGACTTCAAATTGCTCCCTCCTCCCTTTGCCCTCCCTTCCATCATCCCCCCTCCTTGCTTATCTCCTTCTCCCCCACTTTCCTATACTGTAAGATAGGTTTTCATACCAAAATGAGTGTGCATTTTATTCCTTCCTTTAGTCAAATGTTATGAGGGTAAACTTCTTGTTTTTTTTTTCTCGGCTCTCCTCTTTTTCCCTCCACTAAAAAGTCTCCTACTTGCCTCTTAAATGACATATAATTACCCCATTCCATTTCACCCTCTTTCCTCCCACTACCTTTCTCTCTCACCATTTACCTTAATTTCTTTTAAGCTATGGTCCCATCCTATTCAATTCACTCTGTGCTCTCTGTCTCTGTATGTGTGTGCATGTGTGTATGTGTGTGTGTGCATGCATGCGTGTTCATGTGTGTGTGTGGTCCCACCAACTACCCAGATACTGAAAAGTTTTAAGAGTTACAAATATTGTCTTTCCATGTAGGAATGTAAACAGTTCACTTTTGGTAAGTCCCTTATGACTTCTCTTTGCTGTTTACTTTTTCATGCTTCTTCTCATTCTTGTGTTTGAAAGTCAAATTTTCTTTCAGCTCTGGTCTTTTCATCAAGAATGCTTGAAAGTCCTCTGTTTCATTGAAAGACCATATTTTCCCCTGAAGTATTATACTCAGTTTAGCTGGGTAGGTGATTCTTGGTTTGAGTCCTAGTTCCTTTGACTTCTGGAATATCCTATTCCATGCCCTTCTATCCCTTAATGTAGAAGCTGCTAGATATTGAGTTATACTGATTGTATTTCCACAATACTGTAATTGTTTCTTTTTAGCTGCTTGCAATAATTTCTCCTTGACCTGGGAATTCTGGAATTTGGCCAGAGTGTTCCTAGGAGTTTCTCTTTTTGGATCTCTTTCAGGTGGTGATCGATGGATTCTTTCAATACTTATTTTGCCCTCTGGTTGTAGAATGTCAGGGCAGTTTTCCTCGATAATTTCATGGAAGATGATGTCTAGGCTCTTTTTTTGATCATGACTTTTAGGTAGTCCCATAATTTTTAAATTGTCTCTCCTGGATCTATTTTCCAGGTCAGTTGTTTTTCCCATGAGATATTTCACATTCTCTTCCATTTTTTCATTCTTTTGGTTTTGTTTTATGATTTCTTGGTTTCTCAGAAAGTCATTAGACTCCATCTGTTCCATTCTAATTTTGAGAGAACTATTCTCTTCAGTGAGCTTTTGAACCTCTTTTTCCATTTGGCTAATTCTGCTTTTGAAAGCATTCTTGTCCTCATTGGCTTTTTGAACCTCTTTTGCCAATTGAGTGAGCCTATTTTTCAAGGTGTTATTTTCTTCAGCATTTTTTTGGGTCTCCTTTACCAAGGTATTGACCTGTTTTTCATGCTTTTCTTGCATCTCTCTCATTTCTCTTCCCAGTTTTTCCTCCACCTTTCTAACTTGCTTTTCAAAATCCTTTTTGAGCTCTTCCAAGGCCTGACCCCACCCGACAACCCCCTGGGATGTCTGGGATACAGAGGCCCCACCCTCCACATCTTTCCCTGATGGCAAGAATATTTCCTCCTCATCAGATCCGAAAGGCGGGATCATTTGCATCTGCTCAAAAAAGCTCTCTATAGTCTTATTTTTCTTCCCTTTTCTGGGCATTTTCCCAGCCAGTTACTTGACTTCTGAGATTCCTGTCCACCCCCACCTAGATCCGCCCAAGCTAGTGCTTGGGGTCTGAGATTCAAATGGGCTTTCCGCGGCAGGCGCGGCTGCTATTCAATGTGAGCTTTAGTTCTGGTGCTGGGGTGGGGGCAGGCCCACTTCCCAGGCTCAGTTCCCTCCGGGGCTATATGCAGAGACCTTCAGTAATGGAGCGGGTGGGGCAGGGCCATCTCCCAGGCTCAGCTCCTTCAGGTGGTTTATGCAGAGACTTTCAGTAATGAAGATCCTGCCTGCTCGGAGAGTCCCGGGGGGCTGCCGCTGCTGCCGCTTCCCCTGCCTCTGCCACTTCCTGCCCCTGCCTCCGCCGCTTCCTCCCGAGGGGGCCCGAGCCACAGGGACACCCCGCTCCCCTCTCGGCCAGCCCAGATGTGTCTCTGACTGACCTGTAGAGTCTGTGGGCGGAGGAACCTTCCAGGCCACCGGAGGTTCCGTCCCTGAAGCCTGTTCGGATCTGCTCTTCTTGGCCGCGTGGCCAGGGCAGCGCTGGGGTGGACTCTGCTTTCTGGGGCTCAACGGTCCCTGGGGACGGCGCTCCAGGGCTCTCTGGAACGGAAATCTCTTCCACTGTGTTTCTACACACCCTGCAGTGATCCAGAACTTGTGGGGAGCTCTTCTTACATTAAATCTATGGGCTGTGGGTTGGGAGCTCGCATACATGAGTCTTTCGACTCCGCCCCCATAGTGTTTCTTTACCTTGTAATTTTAGGTTGAATTCATCAAGAAATATTATCAACTCTGCAGCAAAGGCTACTTTTCAAAGCCATTCAGTGTTTGATAATAGTGGTGGAAGGCAGTTCTCATTCAGAAAAATTTCTATCTCAGTCCTCAGCTGAAAATATTGTAATAAAGATTTTTCTCTTCTTTTCTTGTTTTGACATTATGGGAATCCACTACTAATAAAAAGATGTTGCAAAACAAAAATATGCATGGTACTTAAAATGCTGCTGAATTATAACAATGGCACTGAATTTGTCATGCACTGAGCCGTGGTACAAAGAGATGAGAGTGCCACATGCTGTTGGAACTTCACAGCTCTGCTGTGGTAGTTCACAAGCCTTCATGGACAATACTTAAATGAATATGGGTAGCTATGTTCTAACAAAACTTCTGGACATGAACATTTGAATTTCATGTAAGTTTTCACATGTCATAAAATATTATTCTTTTGATTTTTTTCAACCATTTAAAAATGCTAAAAGCATTCTTGATTCAGGGGTCATATAAAAACAGGTAGGAGAGTGGGGATATATTTGATCCTCCAGGCAAAGTTTGCAGAACCCTGGGAGTAGGCAACCTTCCCAGAGTCATAGAGTCAATGTATGTCAAAAGCAGTACTTGAAATGGACTATAGGGTATCTCTCTAGCCATTAAATCACAGAGCTTCTAGAAAAATTATAGCCCAGGGCAGAGAATACTCGTACCCAACATTATGCCATGATCATGAAGACACATTCTGGATTCTGCTTTTCTCTTCTCCCACTCTCCTCTTTTGCTTGTTGAGCTTTCCTTCTACAGTGTATTCTGCTTTTTCCCTAAAGCATAGCCATGACCACATCACCTCTCTTTTCAAAATCCCTGAGCACAACATAAATTTGTTTGGCTCCAACCTACCTTTCCAGTTTTATTTTCCATCATTTCCCTCTGTACACTATTTCCAGCCAATTGAGACAACTAAATGATCCTGAAACTTGGCATTCCATCAATCCCGTCATACAAGTCATTCCTCATGCCTAGAACATACTCCATCTCTACTAAAATACTTACCTTCCTCAAGGTGCCACAACTTTTGTGAAACCTCTCCTGATTCCTCATATTTCCTTCCCCCCAGGTAGTGCTCTATTCCTTCTCAAATTATATAATATTTACTTAAAGCACAGATCTGACCATGTCATACTCCCTCTCTCCCCTCCAACTGAATAAACCCCAGTGGGGTCCCTGTTACTTCCAGGAGCAAATATAAAATTCTCTCCTTGGCTTTTAAAGACCTTCTCAGCCTAGGTACTTTCTATTTTTCAAGTCTTTTTACATTTGCTCCCCTCCATGTAAGTGACTGTGGCCTCATTGCAAAGATACACCACCTTCTAACTTCCCAAGTGCCTCTTCCCTGACTATTCCCTATTCCTAGAATTTTCTTCTTCCAAACCTCTGCCTTCTAGCCTCCTTGGATTCCTTCAAATTTCCCTTTCTCCCCACCCCCCCTTCCATTGTACATACACATTGTGTGTGTGTGTGTGTGTGTGTGAGTGTGTGTGTGTTTTCTCTCTTTCCCAGAGGATCATTACTTTTGTAGACACAACAGAAGTGAAATAGTGTTGGGCACTTCTGCCTTCCCTCTGTAATTCATTACATAGCTCATCCACCCCAGTTCTTCTGTCCTTTGATTTTCTTCTTAACTTCAGCATAGCTCTCAAATCACCCTTGGCTAACCTTAATATACTTTGCCAGCCTTGGCTTTTTCTGTACTTTTGCCCTTGACTGTGTTCTATCCAACATTTCAGCCACTGATTTGGATGATGACACAGTGGGCAGGTTTAGCAATCATCATACGTGATCCAGACCCAGGAAGAATACATAATATGTTTGAATGCCAAAAATTTTCACAAAGGTCTCAAAAAGCAGAAACAGTGAGCCTAACCTAACAAGATAAGCGTCGATAAGGGTGAATTTAAAGATCTATACTCACTTTTTTTAAAAGTTCATATATAAATTCAAAATTAGGGAGACTGACTCATGTGGGTGGAAAAAAATCTAAGGATTTTTGTTGACCACAAGCTCAGTGTGAGTGAACAATGTAATCCTGCCCCCTCTTCAAAAAATGATGTAATTGTTGACTTCATTATTAAAAATAAAGTGATAAGAACAAGAGAAAATATAATTCTGCTCTAATTAGACCACATGTGGAGTACTCTGATCAGTTTTCTGAGATATCTATTTCACTCTACATCTAAAGTTTTAAAAGCATAGTCAATGCACAGACTATTTTAGTCCTGTTTTCTTCCATTTCTGTATCTTTGTGCATTTCTTTATGTTCTCACATTTATCCTTTTTTTAAACATTGCTAATATTATTTCATAACATTCACATGCTATAATCTGTTTGGACAAGTGTTGGACACAGTTTGTTTTGTTTGTTTTTAATATAGTTTATTTTTTTTAACTTTCATCTTTAAAATATTTGAGTTCAAAATTCTCTTACTCCTATTAGCCCATCCCAGATCAATGGGAAGGCAAGCAACATGATATTAATCATAAATGCAAAGTCACGCAAAACATATTTCCATATTAGGCATGTTGCAAAATATAACAATAAAGTGAAAAAAGTATGCTTCAGTCTGCCCTCAGAATTTATTAGCTCTTTCTTGGGAGGTAGTTAGCATTTTTTATCGAGTCCTTTGGAACTGTCTTGGATCATTATATAGGTTAGAGTAGCTAAATCTTTCACAGTTGCTTTTCATTACAATGTTGCTTTGACATTGTAATACATTCTCTTGATTGCTCTCTTCACTTTACTCAGTTCATGTATCTTCCCATGCTTTTCTGAAGCTATCCCCTTCATCATTTCTTATAGCACAATAGTGGACATATAGTTTGTTTTCAGGTTTGAGCTGTATAGCATGGATATGAATATTTCTGCTGACCCATCTTTCTTCTCCCTTTTTACTTACATTTTTTTTGGGCATGTTCTCTGTCAACATGATTTGTGAGTCTAATATGACCATTTATGTAAACTCCCTTTCCTACCCCCTACCAACCCCAACCAAAAGGAATACAGAATGCATCAGAAAATGTCATCAAGGATACAGCTGCTACTTTGTGATATACAATCATCACTGGCAAGTCCTTCAGTGCTCTTTACGTTAAAGATAATGCTAAGATTGTAACCTAGGACACTGGAAGGATGGTGGTACTCTAGATAGAGAAAACTGGAAGAAGTATGTTTGTCCTTCATTGCTGAAGAAGACCATGCCATCAGAGAAATAATGACATGACTTGCACTTGACTTTGTTTTGAGTGAGGGAGGGCTGTGCAGGTTACCAGCCTCACTTCTCCTCCAGAGCCATCTGAATCCAGTGACCAGATATTCATCAGGATGACTGGAGATGACCCAGGATGAATTGAGGTTGAGTGACTTGCCCAAGGTCATACAGCTAGTGAGAGTCAAAGGTCTGGGGTGAGATTTGAACTCAGGTCCTCCTGACTCCTGCACTGGTGCTCTATCCACTGCATCACCTAGCTGCCCATGGATTTGGGGAAAAGATAATAAATTTCATTTTGGACATATTGAGTTTGAGATACCTATGAGATATTCAGTTTGAAGTTTCCAATATATAGTTTAGAGATGTGTGGGCAGAACTCAGGAGATAGGTTGAGGATAGACAAAAAGATCTGGGAATGATATTTAAACCCATGGGAGCTGATGGAATCACTAAGTGATAGAAGGCAAAGAGAGAAGAGGATCCTGGACAAAGTCTTAGGGATACAGTTAGAGGGTGCAATATGATTGGTTAACCAGCCAAATAGACTAAAAAGGGATTGCTCAGACAGGTAGAAGGAGAACAAGGAGAGTAGTGTCATGAAATCCAGAGCAGAGAAAGTATGTGTCAAATGCAGCAAAGAGCCACCCCACCAAAAAAAACTTAAGAAAAAAGGATAAGGATTAAGGAAAAAAATAGATTTGACAAATTAGAGATTATTGGTAATTTTGGAGAAAGCAGTTTCAAGATGAATGGAAAAGTGAAATTGCAGAGGACTGAGGGGTTAGGGAGAAAAAAGAAGCAGGAGGCAAAAAGGGTAGACAGATTTTTCTAGTTTAATTGTGAAAGGGAGGAAAGTATTCTCCAGATTAGCATATCTTTATTTCAGTATTTCTGGCCTTGAAAAAAAAAGTAACTTTCAGAATTTCAGAATGACCATGTACAGTGTTGCAAGCATTAGTTTTGTTTTGGTTTGGTTTTTTGTCCCTTTCAGCTTTAAATCTATGCTCTTATAAAGATCTGCTTCCAGAATACTCCAGCAGTGTATCTTTATACAAATTGAGGGATAAAGTAGTTATGGCTGTTAGTAAACCAGGATGGAAAGAAAATAACGAGGGTCTTCAGAAAAGTCCAACCACCAAAAGTAACCTTTAGATGCTGTTCCAGTCCTTTCCAGTGCTTTCATACATAGATATCTGGGACAGTGAATAATCAGCTGTGACACACAGAACCATTATTAGGACTTCATAAGACTTTCATAAGTACTAAAGTAAGTAGCAGGCCAGTGGTCCTACCATTTTTATTATTTCTATGATTTGTTCTTTGACCCACTCATTGTTAAGGATTAGGTTATTTAGTTTCCACTTAATCTCTTCCCATTAAATGTAATTTTTGTTGCATTATGATCTAAAAGGATATATTTAATATTTCTGTCCTTCTATATTTGATTATGAAGGTTTTATGCCTTAATACATGGTCAATTTTTGTGCAGGTGCCATATACCACTGAGAAAAAGGACTATTTCTTTCCATCTCCATTCAGTTTTCTCCAAAGGTTTATCACATTTAACTTTTCTAAAAATCTATTTATCTCCTTAACTTTTTTCTTGTTTATACTTTTGGTTAGATTTATCTATTTCTAAGAGAGGACAGTTGAAGTCCCCCACTAGGATAATTTTACTATCTATTTCCTCACTTCTCCTTTACAAATGTGGGTGTTATACCCTTTGGTGCATATATATTTACTATTGAAATTATTTCATTAGCTATGATACCTTCCTTAGCTCTTTTAATTAGATCGATTTTTCCTTCTGCTTTGTCTGAAATCATGATTGCCACCCCCACTTTTTTACTTCAGTGAAGCATAATAGATTCTCTTCCAGCCTCTTACCTTTATTCTGTGTGTCTCTCTACTTTAAATGTGTTTCTTGTAAACAACATGTTGTAGGATTCTGGTTTTTAATCCATTCTGCTAGCCACTTCCATTTTATGGGTGAGTTCATCTCATTCACATTTACAGTTAATACTATATTTTCTTCCATCCTATTCCCCTCATTTATCCCTCCCTCCCCCGTCCCTTTTACTCTGTCCCTCTTGACATATCCCCCCATCTGCCCTCCCATCAGTCCTCTATTCCTTTCTCTAATCTCCCCTCCTTCCTGCTTCCCTATAGGATAAAACACATTTCTATGTTATAATTGTTAATTGTTGTAATATGTCAATTATTCTACTCTCTCTCTTCTTTTATCCTATCCCCCTTCACTAGTGTTTTGCTTCTGACTACCAGCTTCCCTGATCTGGCCTCCCTTCTATCAGTCCTCCCCTCTTCTCATTTCCCTCCTTTCCTGCTTCACTATAGGTAAAATAAATTCCTATACCCAACTAAATGTGCCCCTCTTTGAGCCAATTCCAATGAGAGTAAAGTTCAAGTGATGCCCACTCCTTCAGCTTTACCTCCACTGTAATGTCTTTTGCATCTCTCCATGTGAGATAATTTACCCCATTCTATCTCTTCCCTCTTCTCCCAATGCAATCCTCTTTTTTTTTTTTTTAATATACCATCCCATCAAAATCAACTCATATCCACACCCCAAGGCCTATGTATATTTCTTCTAACTGCCCTAATAACAACAAAGTCCTTAAGAGTTACTAGTATCACCTTACCATTTAGGAGTGTAAACATTTTAACTTTGTTGAATCCCTTATGTTTTCTCTTTCCTGTTTTACCTTTTTATACTTCTCTTGAATCTTGTATTTGAAAATCAGATTTTTTGTTCAGCTCTAGTCTTTATATCAGGAATGCTTGAAAGTCCACTATTTCATTGTATACCCATTTTTTTTTTCTCCTGAAGAATTATATTGTTTTTCTGGGTAGGTTGTAATTGTAGCATTTTTGCCCTCTGGAATATCATATTTGAAGCCTCCTGATCCTTTAATGTAGAAGCTGATAAAAACTGTGTAATCCTGACTGAGGCTCCATATTTAAATTGTTTATATCGTATTACTTGCAATATTTTCTACTTGACATGTGAGTTATGGAACTTGGTTATAATATTCCTGGGAGTTTTCATTTTGGGGTCTCTATTATGAGATGATGAGTGGATTCTTTCGATTTCTATTTTAAAAACTTTCCCCACTCCCCATTCTAGTATATCAGAGCAATTTTCCAAGACATGATCTTCAGGCTCTTCTTTTGATCATAGCTGGACCAATAATTCTTAAATTATCTCTCCTGGATCTATTTTCCAGGTCAATTGTTTTTTTTCAGTGAGATATTTCACATTTTCTTCTATTTTTTCATTTTTTATTTTGCTTGTTACTTGATGTTTTCTACAGTCATTAGCTTTCACTTGCCCAATTCTAATTTTTAAGGAATTAATTTTTTGGTTAGTTTTATTTATTTTAGATTTCAACATTCATTTCCACAAAATTTTGAGTTCCAATTTTTCTCCCCATCTCTCCCCCCCCCCCCCCACACACCATAACACCTTGCATTCTGATTACCCTTTCCCTCAATGTGCCCTCCCTTCTGTCACACCCCACCCTTCCTTTAACCCCATCTTCTCTCTTTTCTAGTAGGGCAAGATAGATTTCTCTACCCCATTGCCTGTATTTCTTATTTCCCAGTTGCCCACAATAACAGTTCTCAACATTTGTTTCTAATACTTTGAATTCCAACTTCTTTCCCTTCCTCCCTCCCCACTCATCCCCACTGAGAAGGCAAGCAATTCAATACAGGCTATGTATGTGTCATTTTGCAAAAAACTTCCATAATAGTCATATTGTGTAAGACTAACTATATATCCCTCCATCCTACCCTGTCTCCCATTTATTCTATTCTTTCATATAACCCTGTCCCTTCCCAAAAGTGTTTACTTCTAATTACTCCTTTCTCCCATTTGCCCTCCCTTCTATCACCCCCCTCACCTCACTTGTCCTCTTCTCCCCTACTTTCCTGTAGCGTAAGATAGATTTTCATACCAAATTAAGTGAGCATTTCCTCAAGCCATATGTAAAGACTAAGCTTCACTTTTCCCCTCACCTCCTCCCTTTTCTCCTCCATTGAAAAATATTTTTCTTATCTCTTTTATGAGTGATAATTTGCCCCATTTCTCCCTTTCTCCTCCCAATATACTCCTCTCTCACCTCTTAAATTTTATTTCTTATAGATACCATCCCTTCTGATTCAACTTAACCTGTACTCTGTGTGTGTGTGTGTGTGTGTGTGTGTGTGTGTGTGTATACAATCCCTCCACCTACCCAAATACTAAGAAAAGTCTCAAGAGTTACAAATATTATCTTTCCATGTAGGAATGTAAACATTTCAACTATAGTAAGTCCCTTATGATACCTCTTTCCTGTTTCCCTTTTCATGCTTCTTTTGATTCTTGTGTTTGAAAGTCAGATTTTCTCTTCAGTTCTGGTCTTTACATCATGAATGCTTGAAAGTCCTCTATATCATTGAATGTCCATTTATTCCCTTGAAATGTGGCCAGGGCTGCGTTGTGCTCCGCGTCCCATGTGATAGACTTTTCATGTTGGCCTTCCAGGTTACCTTTGGCTGGAAATATCTTTCACTCCATTGTTTTGTGGCTTCTGCTACTCTAGAATTTGTTGAGAGTAATTTTTTGCAGGTTATTTTATGGTCTGTGGGGAAAGAGCTAGAATATGTGTGCCTTTCTACTCCACTATTTTGGCTCTGCCCCCAGGAATTATTTACTTCAGTTAACTTTTTTAAATCCTTTTCCATTTGGACAATTCTATTTATTAAGGAGTTGTTTTCTTCAGTGAGTTTTTGAACATCTTTTCCCATTTCCTCTGTACCGTAGACAGCCGTGGACCAACCAAAGGATGGAAGCTAAAGATGGTCACGGTCACCTTAATATAAGGGAAATTTTTTAAAATAATTCAATTCAACAAATACTTAAGTACCTGCTATAAAGCAGATAATATGTTAAGTGCTATAGATATAAAAAACTAAATGAAACTATTAGAGCTGCTAAAAGCATGACTGTGATATAGTGAACTCCCCAACTGTGGAAGTATTCAATAAGAGTCAGGGTGTTGTAGCGGGATTCCATGGATCAGATGGACTAGATAACCTTTTAAATCCCTTCTAACTCAAGTATGGCATGATTTGGTAAAGGCAGAGGAATATTCTATACAAAGTCCAGGCAGATGAAATTCTGGCCTTGAACTCATCAGAATATGAGACATCAGAACTATACAATATAGATAAGGTATCATTGGTCTAGTCAAAACTTGTAAAATAATGAGTTTTGCAGTCTCCCAACTCCCATAAAAAAAGTTTTCACCAAGGAAGGGACACACTGGAAGGAGGGAGTTGGCAACTGGAGTTGGGATTGACTTATTCTTGTCTATTTAAAATGTGACTAACCCAGAATGAGACAGGTAACCCAAAACAGGATGATGGAACTAAAATGGCAAATACGCCTGAAGAGGTAACTTAGAAAAGGCACCTTGATGCTAAAAGGGTACATATGCTTGAGGAGAGAAGAAAAGGCATATACGTCATTCGTTGGTTTCTAGATTCTAGGCGACAGGTGATCAACTCCCCATTCCTCAGCCTGGGATTCGAAGTCTTCCATTGTCTGATTCTACTTCTACCCAGACTTCTCTACCACTACAACACCAGGATAAAACTCTCCACTCAATCAAGATAGTTAGTTATCTTGCTCTCCCCTTTTGAAGGTACTTTTATTTAGTCTGGTGGGCAAATATATACTGACTTCTCCCTTCCTTTCAACATGTTCAAACCCTAACCAATCTGCAAATCTGACTTTTATACAGAATCTTCTCTAACCTCCTCAGTTCAGTTTTCTTTTATTTCTCTGTACCACAGAATTTAGCCGTAGATTACAATTTAACAGACAAAACTGTCACATGATGAGGAATGGGGCAGGTAGGTGGCACAGTGGATAGAGTGCTGGGCCTAGAATCAGAAACACTCTTCTTCATGAGTTCAAATGCAGCCTCAAACACCTATGACCCTAGGCAAGCCACTTAACCCTGTTTGTCTCAGTTTCCCCATCTATAAAATAAGTTGGAGAAGGAAATGGCAAACTACTCCAGTATCTTTGCTAAGAAAACCCCAAATGGGATCACAACAAGATGGACATAAATGAAAAATGACTCAACAGTAATCAGGACTTGTCCACTGAATCAACACCCCTTTGTTATCTACTATGTGTTAGGCATCAGGAATATAAAGATAATAATGAAAATAGTCCCTACACTCCATTAACTTATACTCTATTGGGAGAAACAGCATGTACACACATACATCCAAAGACACTGTGCATACAGCACACATATATGTACACACATGTAATACAAGGTAATACAAGGCAACAGTTAGGGGTTGGAGGGTAGGAAGGTCTTATGTAGGAGGTGGCAATTAATCCGTATCATTGTTATCCTTGGGAGGTTATGTTTATTTCTGATGCTATTGCTCAAAAACTTGTTTGTAAGTCCTCTTTGAGAAATATCTTATGAGCCAATTTATGAGACATGTAAGAGTATCACTTATAAACCTTCTTTTATATTAAACCTTCTTATATATTACCTTCTTTTTTGACCAAAATCAGTTTCATCAACTTGATCTCTAACCTCACCCTTGACCAGCTTTGACTATGGATGGCTTTGCTCCCCCTAATCCAATCTAATCTCAAAAGATGAAGAATTGCCATCGCAGAACCTAACTGCCCAAATATCTGAAAACATTTATACAAATATCCATTATATCTTGACAAAATATGTCTATGAATGAAACTAAAATTTGTAAAATTTTTCAATGGACAGAATTATTAAAATATGGAAATTTTCTTTAGCAATTTAAATGTTACCAAATGGCATATTAAAAAAAATACACAGTCTCTTTTCTTCTATTACCATCCAGTGGCAAACAGTTTATTAACTTCACAGCACTCAAAACTGTTATGTCAAATTCTATAATGAAAGTCCTACTGACTTCCAGAATTTCATGGTGGGTTTTGGGGAAGAAATTACATATCAGTGATCCTAAAATTATGGTTAATTTAAGATAACTAATAATTCTGTAACATATTTTATGTTTTAAAAGTGACTAGTTTCAATATTAAGAGGTAGATCTTTTGTAAGGTACTTAACATAAAAAAAGACAATAAAAAATTTACTCTGATGTTGAAATACTTTATTTAGAAAAGGTCCAAACTACAGTCACTTTCACAAGGTCATAAAACAAACAAACAAAAAAATTACAAACTATTTGAACCCATATGTTTAGTCCTTATCTGACTATATATATGTGTGTGTGTGTGTGTGTGTGTATATATATATATATATAGGGTGGAATGATAAAGGTCAGGCCTGTTCTGTACTTGCAGGAGGGTCAGACTGAGGCTCAATAATCAGTCTTGGTTCAATCAGTTCTTTCCAACTAATAGTTATCTGGGGAAAAACACAAAAAATAATCAATATGGTGATAACTACCTTTCTGGTAGGCTTTTCTAGTGAAATAAATTCATTATCACACAATATAATCAACTTCCATATAACCAAAATAATGGAGAAACATTGTTTTCTAGTAAGTTAATACCTTGGCTGAGTTATAATAAATTATATGTATAATAGGATATACTGAAATATACCTAACGCTAAAACTGAACGTATACAAAAACCCTAATAAAACAACTGAAGCATTATCTTCCTTCTAGACTAAGCACAGGGAATATATCCTACCTAACCTTTTATCTCACCTAGCAGAGTGCTTTGTATACAGCAAACCCTTCATTAATATTTGTTAAATTGAATTATTTTTTGATTTTGCAGAAGGATCTTTAGAACCTTGTTCCTCAGAGGACATCTGTTCCCTGTGATTATCAGATGGTAAAGTAATCCCCTCTTTTTGCCATTCTACATTCCACAGATCTGTTCTTTTTAAAACAAAAAACTTTATTTCTTGCCATGGTAAAGTGTTCATTTATTAATTTCTATCGGCTGTCCTATAATGACAATGAAACTAACTTTATTAATGACACAAAAGCATCACTTGGTGGCAAAAATGACAAATTAACCAATGAGCCTAACTGCCTAAGGAGCACATGCAGGAAAATGTTTCTTATTATCTACTTAACAACAAAATTTCCAGAAATGTAGAGTAGCAAAAAGCCTATTGTATGGAGACTGGAAGCATAATAGACTGAGCTAGTATATATTCATTCCAATCATGTTCTTTGAAAGGTGATCTTTTAAAAAAATAAGTCTGAGAGCTTTCTCCTTCTTTCATAAAATATAGAAAAACCTATATATTTAAGTTTCCCAACTATTTAAGTTTGGGACCAAATGGGGGTTACTGTTTATGAAGTTCACCTAAAATACAAAATCTTTAAATAAAGCATTAAACATAAAAACTAATATTTTTTCATTTCAATGCTGGCAAAATAAAAAAAGTCAATTCATGTCAAAAAATTTTAAACATTTAGATTTTTAATATAAGTCCTAAAAAGTTTCTGATGGCTCTACTAATCTAAACCAAACACTCTTAAAAACAAGCAATTTTTTAATCATTTAAATAAGTTCTTAAATAGCTAAACTCTGCTTAATAGAATTATAGAACATTATTAATAGAAAGTTTACTACAACAAAAATCCTTGTAAGTCACTGTGTTAAAATAAAGCACTAATAAAACTTAAAAAAAAAAAAAGAATGATACCAAGTAGCTCCCAGAATAGAAGCATACCCTTTTATCCTGTGACACTGCATACTCCACCACTTCTGTTCCATTTTCATTCTGGTACACCAGATCAAACTTCCCAGGCTCCTTCACCGCTGAAACCATAGGTAAGAGGGAGGTTGGGGGGAGGGCAGAAGTGTTAAGCATGTGCAATTTCTAGGCAATTAAGATATTCTGCTAATCGCTGTTTTCTTCATTTTAAACAGAATTATCCACTGGATAGTTAGTGTGAAGAAGGATGAGAGTCTTAAAAAAGTGGATGGTACAGTTCTAATGCCAAGGCGGTCATTCAAAACTCATCCACCTCTACGAAACTTGTTTAAAAGCACTCTAGAAACCCACAGCCAAGGTTTCAAAATTGGCTCTAAAAGGATTTACCTGGTATAGAGGAAAGGATTTCTATGTCCACTTCTTGAGCTTCGGGATTGTAGTTTATTATTTTTCCCTCCTTCAAAAGTAAAAAAGTTCACATCAACGTTACCTGTAGTTTATCAAACATCCCATTTCAACAACACAGACATACTACACTACAAATAGAACAAAATTTCATTTAAGCCAACATACATTTAAATCTGGAAGGCCAGAAACAAAATAAATATAACAATAAAGCTTGACTATATGGAACTGAGACTGATCCAGTACAGCAGAGGACATTCAGCCAAATGATGAAAAGCTATGTACTCATTTAAATAAGACTGTAACTGTCAACCTCTTTCAAAACTCTTCCTTCAGAACTGCCTTCTGAGCATGAGATGGAGATCCTTGGGCAAACAGGGAGGCAGCAAAGTTACACAGTTGGTCCCACATCTTTTGTTAACCTGTGCACTTCTTTACTCACAAGATGTTATCTTCCATTCCTCACAGACACATACTCTGGTACTAAAAGCTAGTTTCCCTGTTGCCCTTAACACTGACTGGCCAGTAGTGCCATGCTGATTTCTACTGCTCTGGCCAAGAAATTCCTACTACACATGGTATGGCAGCAACTGTAGGACAGAGAACCTTGTAAGTAAAAATCTGCAAGACATACTAAACATTAATGACTCCCCATTCTTGCATGAGGATCTCTATTACAGTATGACCTGAAAAATTTGATGTTATTAAACAAACCAGAATGATTGAAATAAAGAGAAAGGGTAAGGGAGAGGGAAAAGAGAGAAGTTCTTATCAAGATTTTATTACAAAACCAAAATCTTTTAGGCATGTTTGGGAATTCCAAACTCAGACCAATTTCTTACATTTTCCTTAACTATTATGTAAGTTACACAGTATAATTAGTGAGAATCTTAATGCAATAAAAAAATCACAAGAACAATGCTGTGTGCACTTTCCCAAAAATAGAGTACTATATACCTTAAAAAGATTTCCAGTGAGTTATTTTTTAAAAGAAGTACATTCAAGGTAACCAAGTATAAATGACCCAACATTGTTTCTTGATCATTCTAGGATAAAAGTTTTACTGAATTGTAATATGTAATCTGGCAATAGAAGTCTCAAAGAGATTAAATAGCTCAGTTTCAAAGAAAATAAACTTATAAACTGACAACTCAAAAGAAACATGTCAATATGACTATCATTAGTATAATTAAGTAAAACTTTTAATCAGAATTATTTGTTTTTAACAGCTTCTATCCATTCAGCTTGAAGTTCACAATGGGAAAAGTGTATCCTGAAAAATAGGATGTTATAGATTGACAAAGCTGACTCCAAAAATTGATTTTATTAGATGAAAACGTTCATCCTTTATGAAGTATATGGGAAAATTCACCCATTACTGGGCTTAAAATAGGGATTACTCCCAAAGAAAGTCAGTCACTTTGTTTACAAATTAATAATTTTTTCATTCTTCTACTAATTATACTACTCAGCTCAATTCCTATACTGTCTATATCTATTAAAGAGGAGATATAGTAAATACAGCACTGGATTTGGAAATCAAGAGCCTTGAATTTGAAACTCATTGCAAACAATTATGAGCTATATGTTCACTGGTAAGTCACTTCAGCTCTCAGGGTCTCCTCTGTAAAATGGGGATAATAAAAACTGTACCATATACTTCACAGACTTGTCAGGGGGAAAGTGCTTTGTAAACTTTAAAAAATACCATATAAATGTGAGCTATTATATTAAAGTCTATATAACAACTAAAAACACCAACCATTTTGAAGGTGATATTAAATCCTACAAATATGGTTCACAAGATTACTTTTGAACCATGTGCTCTAAATACCTTTACTTTTGCCATATAACAATTTTAAAATAAGTAGTACCTTGTAACTAGAGACATCTGGAGAATAATCTGCTGTCAGTTCCAAAAGCTAAGAAAGATAAACAAAAAAAGGTATTTATCATAAGCTATACAAAAGTTCATTCTTAAAAATTTTAAAAGGCTGATAAACATGACAAGAATATTTAGCCATTCCATTGTTGATACTACTGGAGGAGAAACTAGAGGTTTTCCATATCAGTAAGTAATATCCATTTACCATTGATACAGCATATTAAGGTGGGATAGGGAAGAAATACTGAGAGAAACTAGATCTGGAAAAAAATGAGATCTGGATTACGGCTGCTCTGGGTCTACTAATTCTTAAGAAAGGCTGTCTTCTAACAACTTCTCACTTCTAATTCCCCAAGACAGCACAGTAGTGTCAGAATGCTGGCCTCTCCTATTTCACCTGCCCAACCAATATGTCTAACAGATAAAGGAGTAGCAGAGATGGAAGAGGGAAATACTTTAAAGCTATTTTGTTACATAACCCAACAGACCAAGCGTTCATAACTTTGTGTGATGTGGCATCCTTTGGTAGTCTGGGGAAGCCTGTGGACTGCTCAGGATCATGTTTGAACATGTACAATAAAATACACAAAATTGCCAAGAAAAGTGTTTCTATTGTTTTTGTTCATTGTCTTAGTCATATCCAATTCTTATGACACTAATGACAAAGATACTGGAGAGGTATGCCATTTCCTTCTCCAGCTCATTTTACAGATGAAGAAACTGAGGCAAACAGGATTAAGTGACTTGCACAGAGTCACACAACTAGAAAGTGTCTGAGGCCAGATTTGAACTCATAAAGATAAGTCTTCCTGACTCCAGGTCAGGCACTCTATCCACTCTACCACCTAGATGCAAAAACATTTTTTTTTATAAGTTCACAGACTCCCAGGCAATCCATGGACCCCAGCTTAAGACCTCCTACAATTTATTCTAGTTGTTCAGGCCATTTAGATGTTAAGGGGAAAAATACCTTAAATGCAATCTTTTCCCCTACCCGAGGGGGTGCTGCTAATTGAGGAAGTAGACTGTAGTCCTTCTGAGGTGTCTCCACTGGATTCTACAAAAATAATGGTGGCTATGAAGAGGTGACCCTTATCACCAAGGCCAACCCTCTACATTTACTCCTGAAACCACCCCTTCCCATCTTTCGCAGAAGATCACCAGCAATCATTCTGCAACCTCTGTCTTTAAGCTTTGATCTCTCCCCACTTAGTGGATCCTTCCCTATTGCTTAAAATCATACTTAAGCATCTGTACCACCCTCACATCAGAACCTTCCTTCTCCATAAGCTTTTTCCTCTCTCTCCTCTTCTTCTCAGCCAAATTTCTAGAAAAAGCTGTCCACATTCGTTGCCTCCACTTTCTCTTCTTAATCCTTTGCAATGTTCTTCAACCTTAATACTCAATTAAAATTGCTTTCTCCAAAGTTACCAGTGATCTTGTAGTTGCTAAATCTGATGAGCTTTTTCCAATCTTCATCCGTCCCAATCTCTCTGTAGCACCTGACACTACTCTCCACCCTCTCTTCATGGGTCCTTTCTTGCTCTGAGTTTTCACAGCAATGCTTTACCTTGGTTCTACTACCTCTACGACTGTTCCCTCTCAGCCTCCTTTGCTGGATTATTATCCATATCAGAATGCCTAATTCTGGGTATACCACTAGGCTTTCTAAGGCTATCTCTTTCACAGGTTTAATTAAAATTTCTATTCAGAGGACTCCCAGATCTATATATCGAGTCCCAATAAGGCTTTAGTCATGCATCTCCAACTGCCTATGGGGCATTTCCAACCAGAAGTTTGGTAAGTATCTCTAATTCAACAAGTCTAAAACAGAACACTAAATTCCCTCTAAATGTACTCTTCTTCTAAACATTGTTATTTTGCCTAGGACACCACCATTATTCTAGTCTCCTAGATCTACAACTTTAGTATTCTCTCTCCTCAACGTCTCATTCTCTCTCAATTCATATTCCTAACCAGTTGTCAAATCTTGTTTCTACCTCTATAACATCCTGATATAGGATCACCTCTGCACAGACTACTGCAAATTCTTCTAACTGGTGTCCTAGTCTCAAGTGTCTCTCTTAATTCATTCTCCATATAGATGTCCAAATGATTTTCTCCAAGAACAGGTCAGACTACATCACTACTCTAACTCCAACTCCAATTTATACCTCATTGTTCCTAGAATCAATTATAAACCCTTCTGTTTGACTTTTAAAGCACTTCATAGCCTGATGCCCACCTACCTTTTCAACTTTGTTTCCCGCACTGTTTTGTCCAACTAGACGGGCCACCTTGCTGTTCTTCACCCAGGGCACTCCATCTTCCATTTCTGTGCCTTTGCACTGGATGTCCTCCATGTCTGGAAACACTGCCTCTTCACCTAAGCTTCTTAAATCCTCATTTTTTCAAAACTCAGCTCAAATGCCACCTTTTACATGAAACCTGTCCTGATCCATCTAGCTATTTGTGCCCTAATCCCCCAAATTAACTTGTATTTATACTTAAATGCACACATACAGAAACACATAGATTTTTAATCCTTGTTGGTAGAGATTGTTTCATTTTTGTCTCAGATCCCTAGCACAACACATGGAATATAAACAGATACTTAATAAATGCTCAATGACTGATTGATTTCATTAGCATAAGTAAATACTGAATAGGTAAACTGTAGGCTCACCATAACTCAGGCTGGTTATATATATGTAGGGAGTAAAAAAATAAATAGATAAAAGAAGAAAGGAAGGCTACATACCTGGATAATAATGGAAGTGTTTTTTACTACTTCAGTTAACTGCTGCTGTTTCTGGGATTCACCATTAAACACATAATTAATGTTTCCCCCTCTCCCTCGTCCTCTCATTCCACGAAAACCTCGTCCCCTAGGTCCCCTCCAAGGGAAAATGTCTTCCCCTCTTCCCCTCCCCCTTCCAAAACTGCTGGGGTGAGGAGCTGCTTCTGGAACCAGAGGTGTCAGCTGTTTCCCACTATTCCCCAATGCTGGCTTATCCCAGAGATCAGAGTATTGCATCTCCTGTCTTGTTCCTAAGTGATTGTCTGTATCCGGACCATTTGCCTGTGAAGATCCTGGAGATACTGTTGTTCCAGTTGGTGGAGGAGCCAATGCTGGTGCTCTCTTTGGCATCCTGCCCTGGTCATCCGAACTGGAACTGGAATCCAAACTAGAGGATGATGCTTGAGTTCTTTTGTCTTTGACAGAGGGTGTATTACTGCCAATGTTGGCAAGAAGTCTGTCTACAGTTGGGTGGGAACCAGTTGGCTTTGATGTGATAAAAGATGGCTTCTCTACTAATTTCTTACCACCAAGACTTGTCTTGCTGTGGCTATCATCTGATGATGTGGCAGAAGAATCAGAATCTGATGAAGTATCAGTTTTAGTTTTACCAGACAAGCCAATATCCTTTTTCTTCTTTATTTCAGCTGAATTATTTTTATTAGAAGCACTCTTCTGAACACTATGGCTCTTTTTGGTCCGTTCTGGCAACATCTTTGCTTTAGAAGGCTTTGGAGACTTTTTCTGCTTCTTATTTTCAGTTTTCCCTTCCTTCTCCTTCCCTGATTTTTTGGGGGTCCATTTTCCATTATTTTCACTTCCTCCCTCATTTCTTTTTCTCTTCTTGTTTTTCTTCCTTGTGCCTTGATCTGGTTCCAAGGAAGAGGAGGTTTCACTGATCTCTCCCCCTTTCCAATGTTTCTCTGTGTACTGATCATTTTCTGCATCAGACTCTTCTTCCTCCCAGGTGGTTCTCCTCTTCTGTGCTTTTTTGTATGAATAATTGAGTCCATTGCTGACTGCTACAGAGTTCTCAACAATTTCAACATCTTCTAATTTAACTCTGTCAAAAGTAAGAGGGTCAGTGAGAAATCTATGACAATTTTTCCATACAAAAGCACTATGACTACACAAATCCTACATCAACATTCAGTAGAAAAGTTACCAATCTCCAAGACAGCAGTTGTAAATGCTTTCATGAATGTGATTAATACAATAAAGTCTTAATCATCTAATGATGAAATGAATAGGCAATCTAAATAACCTCAAAGCTTAATATAAAGGTGGTGTTTATATTTGATTTTGGAATGCAATTTTTAAAACCCCTATGTATTTTGATATCATATATTTAGCAAAATAGTAAATTCATTAGAATTTCAATACATTCACTGGTGAGGCGGAGACAATTCAGAAAAAAAATTCTATGACATTTACCCAAAACACTGTACCAACAAACTTTCACTTTTTACTATATCCATTCCATTTCTCCCTTTCTCCTCTGAATATATTCCTCTTTCACCCCTTAATTTCATTTTTTAAAGATATGATCTCATCCTATTCAACTCACCCTGTAGTGTGTGTGTGTGTGTGTGTGTGTGTGTGTGTGTGTGTGTAATCCCACCAACTACCCAGATACTGAAAAAAGTTAAGAGTTACAAATATTGTCTTTCCATGTAGGAATGTAAACAGTTCAACTTTAGTAAGTTGAAAAATGAAATTTTTTTTAAAAAAGAGTAATATTAACTTCTTTATGTTGATGTAGTAAGACGGATGGAGTTTAAATTCTGTTGCAAAGAACAAAACTGAATTTAATAAAACTAAGACAAAGATTCATTTCTAGGCAGCTTAGAAAATAATCCCAAAGCTTTACCCATAAAAGTGGCAATAAACATATTTAATAATTACGCTGAAGAACCTAGTGTGTGCTCAGCACTAGATAAAACCCAAAAGCAATAATTATGGTCCCTGTTTTCAAGAGACTTAAAATCTACTTAGGGAAATAAAATTTATTAATCTATCAACCAATTAAGAAACATTGGCTAATGAGCAAAAAGCTATGTTAGCTCCTGGAGAAAGCAAAAAATTTTAGAGATAGCCTTTGCTTTAGTGGATCTTAGAGTCTAGTAGGGAAATAAACATCAA
Organism: Bettongia penicillata ogilbyi; assembly: GCA_023548195.1. Classification (NCBI taxonomy): domain Eukaryota; kingdom Metazoa; phylum Chordata; class Mammalia; order Diprotodontia; family Potoroidae; genus Bettongia; species Bettongia penicillata. Next base: position 4,638,370 of record JAJHZJ010000413.1, read on the forward strand.
CACAGATATTGAGCTATTATGTAAGGTGTGAAGGGGAAGGTCATGAATACAAGGCAGTTTATAATCAAATGCTAGATTGGATAGTAGGGAGAGTCTTTACTGTACTTCTATGTTCCCACTGAGATTTTCACTACTTAGCACTACAAGAAATCAAAGAGCCAGAAGATTAAAGTAAATTTTCTAGATTCCAAAATGACTACTACTCTGAAGCAATAGTTATAAATTTATACTGGAAATCTAGTTCTAGTAGGAGAAAATAATCTCCCACAGGGCTTTATGTTTATCTAAAAATGAAAGCTAGATCTACAAGGATTACCACCATAGATAGCTGTAACTATTGTTCAAGTACCCTATACAAAATAGAGTCCCCCAGAAAAGCTATCAAAACTAAACTAAATAGCAAAATACTTATTAAGCATTAAGAGCTTCTTAATCCTTTGCTAGGCACTGTTGGACATACACAATTATTGTACCCCCTGCCCTTAAGAGCTTACAATCTTGTAGGTAGATCAGATTAGTTTTTTTTAATTATATACTAACTTAAATGGTAGAATGGTAACCACATCCCTGTACGTGCCAAGCAATCATTAAAATTGTGTGGTATTGACACAAAGACAAAGAAACTATCTGGATGCTGCAGTGAAAGGAACTACTACACCCTAGATAACAGGATATCTCTCAGGAATAGAAAACTGGGCATACTCTGACATGCACTCTAGATAAATCTTGGGAAAGCAGATTTTGATGGGTTCAAGAAAAGATAAACAGGATTTCCAAAAGGAAAATGCTGAATGGAAAGGCAGCTCAGCAGGGATGGGAGATATTCAAGAATGAAACTCTGAAAACTTAAGGCAGCACTAATTCCACTGAGTTTAAAAAGTGGAATTTATTGAAACAGGCTGATGTGGATGCACAGGGAACAAACCAACCGACTTAAGATTTAAAAAAGAAATGTACAGAAGATAGAAGCCAGATAAAAGAAGAGAAAGGGTAGCTAGGTAGTGCAGTGGATAGAGCACTGGGCTTGAAATCAGAAAGTTTGATAAACTCTTCTTGAGTTCAAATTTGATCTCAGACATTTACTAGCTATGGCACCTTGAGCAAGTCACTTAACTCTGTTTGCCTCAGTTTCCTCACCTATAAAATGAGTTGGAGAAGGAAACGACAAATTACTCTAGCATCTTTGCCAAGAAAACCCTAAATGGGGTCACAAAGAGTTAGACAAGACTGAAATAAATGAACAACAAAAGAAAAAAGAAATGTAAGAATGGGACACAGTTCAATAAAAAACTGCCAGGAATGCTTAAGTTCTGAATGAGTGGAAGAATCTGGTTGAAGAAGTTGAAAGAAGCAAAGGACAAAAAACCCCAGTATTTTAGAGTTATACTGGGAGAAAAAAAAAAAAGAACAGTTAGTCACTAAACATCTATTAAGTGCCAACTGTGTGCCAGGCACTGTGCTAAGTGACAGGGATACAAAGAAAGGCAAAGTCCCTGCTTTCAAAGAGTTCATAATTTAAGGGCGGAGATATGTGCAAATAACCATGTACAGATCAGCTATATAGACAATAAAATGGAAATAACAATGGAGGGAAAGCACTAGAATTAAGAGGGATCAGAAGGCTTCTTGTAGAAAGTAGCAGTCTAACAGGGAATTGAAGGAAGCCAGGGAAGTCAGAAGACAGAGCTGAAGGAAGAGGGAATAGGGGACAGTTAGAGAAAATGCCTGAGTTGAGAAATGATGTTTCTTGTCTGAGAAACAACGAGGCTAGTGTTATTAGATTAAAGAGTATTGGGGGATGGGGGCATAATGGATGTAAGGTATAAGAAGACTAGAAAGGTAGGGAAGGGTAGTACATATTTCAATATCAAACAGAAAAGTTTCTATTTGACCCAAGAGGTGACAAGGAATCACTGGGACTTACTAAGTAGTGTGGGGGGGTAGGAGGGGATAACATGATCAGATCTGTACTTTAGAAAGATCTGTGCTTTAGAAAGATCACTTTGACAGCTGAGTGGAAGATGAACTGGAGGAGGGAAAGACTTGGGACAAAGACCAATCAGTAGATTATTGCAATAGTTCATCTGACTAAGGTAATGAGGGCTTGCACCAGGTCAGAGGAGAGAAGAGAGCATATATGAGAGAAAGTAAAATTGACAAGCCTTGGCAACAGATTAGATATGGAGGGGCGAGAAAAAATGAAGAGTTGAGGACAACACCTAGGTTGCAAGCTTTTGGGACTAGAAGGATAGGGGCGCCTTAAACAATGATAAGGGCCAAGATGGCGGAGTAGAAAGACACATATACTCTAGCGCTTCCCCCACAGCCCACATAATACCTGTAAAAAATAATTCTCAACAAATTCTAGAGCAGCAGAAGCCAGAGAACAACGGAATGAAAGAGGTTTCCCATCAAAGGTAACCTGGAAGGCCAACAGGAAAGGTCTATCTCACAGCATGCTGAGCGTAGCGTAGCTTAGCCCTGGCCACATGGCATGGGGAGGAACAGAACCTGAACAGACCTCTTGGCCAGAGTTCCCAGCAGGGAGAGTCCCAGATTCCTCAACCCACAAGGAAAGCTCCAAAGGTCAATGTGGGAGGGCTTTCCCAGCTGGGCAAGAGTGGAACAGGGTTCCTCCAGCAATAGCCCCAGGTGACAGCAGCAACAGCAGCAGCAGCAGCAGGCAGCTACAGTGCCCGGGAAGCAACCTGGGTCCATGGTCCAGGCAGCTCAGCTTAAGGCCTCTGGCGGTAGGGAGCAGCTGATCTAAACCTCAGCCCTCAGTGTTGGCCCTGGCCCCATCCAAAACCCTGGGGAATCAAGCAGCTGAGTCAAATCTAAGCCTTGAAAAATATGGTACTGGGGAGAGGTGTGGTAATAGGACCTCCTTTTGACAAAGGATTCAGAAGTCAAGTAAATGGCTGGGAAAATGCCCAAAAAAGGGGGTAAAAATAAGACCATAGAAGGTTACTTTCTTGGTGAAAAGGTGTCTCCTCCCATCCTTTCAGATGAGGAAGAACAAGGCATACTGTCAGAGGAAGTCAAGGCTCCTGCCTCCAAAGTGAATGTAAAATAGGCTCAGGCAATAGAAGAGCTTGAAAAGCAAGCTACCAGCTTGCTATAGGAGAAACAAAAAAAAAAAAATGCTGAGAAAAATAACACCTTTAAAAACAGGCTAACTCAATTGGAAAGAGGTCCAAAAAGCCAATGAGGAGAAGGAGGCTTTAAAAAGCAGAATTAGCCAAATGGAGGAGAAGATTCAAAAGCTCACTGGACAAAATAGTTCTTTAAACAAGAGAAAAGAGTTCAGGGAAGCTAATGACTATGAGATAAACCACGCAGTTAAAAAACAAAACCAAAAGATTGAAAAAATAGAAGATAATGTGAAATATTTCATTGGAAAAACAAATGACCTGGAAAATAGATCCAGGAGAGACAATTTAAAAATTATGGGAAAGCCATGATCAAAACAAGAACCTCAACATTATCTTCCATGAAATTATCAAGGAAAAATGTCCTGATACTCGAGAACCAGAGGGCAAAATAAATATTGAAAGAATCCACCAATCACCTCCTGAAAGACACCTGAAAAGAGAAACTCCTAGGAATATTGTGGCCAAATTTCAGAGTTCCCAGATCAAGGGGAAAATATTGCAAGCAGCTAGAAAGAAACAATTTGAGTATTGTGGAAATACAATCAGGATAACACAAGATCTGGCAGCTTCTACTTTAAGGGATCAAAGAGCTTGGAAAGGATACTCCAGAAGTCAAAGAACTGGGATTAAAACCAAGAATCACATACCCAGCAAAACTGAGTATAATACTTCAAGGGAATAAATGGTCATTCAATGATATAGAGAACTTTCAACATTCATGATGAAAACACCAAAACTGAAGAGAAAATTTGACTTTCAAACCCAAGAATCAAGAGAAGTATGAAAAGGTATACAGGAAAGAGAAATCATAGAAGACTTTCTAAAGCTGAACTGTTTACATTCCAACATGGAAAGATAATATTTGTAACTCTTGATTTGTAAGTCAGTACTTGGGTAGGTGGAGGGATTATACACATATACAGACACACACATACACACACCGACACATATATAGACAGAGTACAGGTTGAGTTGAAACAGAAGAGATGATTATCCATAAAAAAAGTAAAATAAAAATTAAGGGGTGAGGGAGGAAAATACTGGGAGAAGAAAGGGAGAAAGGGAATGGGGCAAATTATCACTCATAAAAGAGATAAGAAAAAATCTTTTTTAATGGAGGAGAAAAGGGAGAAGGGGAGAGAAGGAAAGTGAAGCTTACTCTCTTCACATATGGCTTAAGGAGGGAATAACACGCTCACTACATTTGGTATGGAAACCTACCTTACATTACAGGAAAGCAGGGGAGGAGGTGACAAAGTGGGGTGAGGGGAATGATAGAAGGGAGGGCAAATGGGAGAAGAGAGTAACTAGAAGTAAACACTTCTGGGAAGGGACAAGGTCAAATGAGGGAATAAAAAACAAGGGGGAATAGGGTAGTATAGAGGGAAATATAGTTAGTATTACACAACATGATTATTATGGAAGTCTTTTGCAAAACAACACATATTTAGTCTGTACTGAATTGCTTGCCTTCTCAGTGGGGATGGGTAGGGAGGAAGGGAGGGAGAGAAGTTGGAATTCAAAGTATTTAAAACGAATGTTGAGAATTATTATTGCATATAACTGGGAAATAAGAAACACAGGTAATAGGGTATAGAACTTTATCTTGCCCTACAAGAAAAGAGAGAAGACAGGGATAAGGGAAGGGTGGGGTGTGGTAGAAGGGAGGGTACATTGAGGGAAGGGGTAAGCAGAATGCAAGGTATTAGGGGGTGAGAGGAGGGGAGCGATGGGGAGAAAAACTGGACATGTTACAAAGCAATTAGTACTAAAACAATTGACTGAATTAATTACTGAGACGAAATTAGAGACATCTTTAATTTGGGGAAAAGAATTTTAGTCTAAGTTTCCTAGAGGCAAGTAATCTCGGGTAAAATCTGGTATTGATGGAAAAGTTAAGGTTTTAATGGTAAATTTGATTTTATGATTGTTTTTTAATCAGGAACTAGAATATGTATAGAAAGGCATGTAAGCCATTTAAGACTTGCCTCAAATGATGGTCCTTAGCCAATGTGAAATTATAGTCATAAATGAAACCTGAAAAAAAAACCAATGATAAGGAAGTTTGGAAGGGGTGAGTTTTGGGGAAGAAAGAGTTAAGCTTTGGACATGAATTTAAGATGTTTGCAGGGCATCTACCTCAAGGTATCTAATATCTGATAGCTGGAGTTGCAAAACTGAAGGTCTGCAGAAAGGACACTAGATTAGATTTGCCAGATAAGTAGATGTGAGAATCATCAGTAAGGGATGCTAATTTATGACAGTTGATGAGATTACTAAGTGCAATAGTGTGGAGCAGAAGATGGCCCAGGACAGAACCCTGGGGGAAATTCATGGTGAGTAAACATGACTTGGATGAAGATACAGCAAAGGGGAATAAGAAGGAAAAAAATCAGGAGAGAACAGTATCTCAAAATTCTAGAAAGAACAGAGTATCAAGGAGAAAAGAGTGATCAACAGTAGCAGAAGACATTTAAGTGATGTGAAAGGAAGAGGGGAGAAGAAGGAGCTGCAAATGGCCTCTTTTTTTCCTGTAAAATATGAGGCAAGGATCTCAGTGGAGAGGGTGGGAAGGTGAAGAATCATGGAAGGTTTGAGGAGGAATGAAAAGGTTTGGAAGTGTGGATGAGTTGATAAGGGAGGTGTAAGATTGCCTAGCAGTAATGAGGGCCCAGTTGAAGTTACAGAACATAAAATTGTAGTGAATCCAGTCAGCATGGTTTTATGATTTTCTCATTTCGATCAGCAGCATGTGCACAGGAGTAAAGGCAGTAGATGGTGGGAGTGATCCAAAGCTGAGATTAGGCACATCAAGATCAATGATACAATAAGGAAACCATAGGGACTCAAGAGAAGAGGCGAGAGTAGAGTTGAGATGGAAAGGATAGTGATAATTGACAAAAGAGAGAAGATAGAGCAGCACCATTCTTTTTGTTTACATTTTCTCTGTAAGGACCAATGACTTTTACTTTGGAAGTGACAGAAGGAAAAAAAGACAACCTAGATGCTGATAATCAAGATAAGTAGGAAGACAGTGAGAGAGCACTAAGTTGCCCTTGATGATGAATTCAAGTCACTGGGCCCAGATGAACTACATGGTTATGTTTTGAAAGAACTGGCAGGTATGACTGCTGAGACACTGTCAGTGATTCCTGAAAGATCATGAAAAGTGGGAGATTAGATAAGATCAAATTTGCTGATATTCCAAAAAGGGAAGAGGACAATCTATAAATTACAGGCCAGACAACTTGACTTTCAGTTCAACAAATACCTAGAAATGGAAAGGGTGATGACCAAGAGCCAGCATGGGGTCATCAAAATTAAATTATGCCAGCATTTCTTGCCTTCTCAATGGGTGGGGGAATGGAGGGGGAGAATTCAAAACCAAAAGTAAATTTTTAAAAATAATACATGACTTGAAAAAAAATAGATCATGTCAGACTAACATTATTTCTTCTTTGGATAAGATTACTGAGCTAGTAGATGAGGTGAATGGTATGGAGATGGTTTATTTAGATTTTAGCAATGTTTTTGATAAATTATCTCATACTACTGTATGGAGATGAAAAGGGGAGAACTAATACAATGAATAACAAAATTAGGATCCAAAAGAATCTTAACAGGCTATAATATTGAGCTGAATCTAATAAAATGAAATTCAATAAGGATAAATGCTTTATAGTTGGGTTAAAAAAATTCAACTCCATAAGTATAAGATAGGGCAGAAATGGATAGAAAGCAGCGGAGGTTTAATGGACCACAAGCTCAATGAATCAACAGTGTGATGTGGTGAGTAAAAAGGCTAATGCACTTTGAACTGAATGAGAAGAATTTTGTTATTCAGTCATTTCAGTTGTGTCCCACTCTTTGTGACCCAATTTGGGTTCTTTTCCTTCCCCATAACAACCTCATCAGGTAGGTGCTTTTATTATTAATATTTTCCAGATAAAAACTGAAACAGAGAGATTAAAGAACATTTTCAGAATAACATGGCCAGTACATGAGTAAGAAAGTATTTAGTATGTTCCTAACTCTAAATCTGTTTCCAATGACAACTTTAAGTTTCAATAAGCTGTCAACTCCAAAACAATCAAAACAGATAGTAGTAAAGATATTAACCATACTTTTCCCTTTTGTTCTGATTCTTCTTTCACAACATGACCAATGTGGAAATATGTTTAATATGACTGTACATGTATCATCTATATAAGAATGCTTGCTGTCTTGGAGAGGGGGAGAGAATATTTTATTTTGTATTGCCCTCTATCTTGTTGGGTCATAAATTCTTCCCTTTATATAGATCTGGTAAATAAACTATTACATGCTCTCCTAAATTGTTTATGGTATTACCCTTTTATATGCAAATCATGCATCCATTTTGGACCTTATCTTGGTATATAGTATACAGAGTGTAAGATGCTAGTTTAGACATAGTTTCTGTGGTATCATTTTCTAGTTTTCCAAGTAGTTTTTGTCAAATAATGAGTTTTTGTTCTAAAAGCTTGGATCTTTGGGTCTATCATATACAAGATTACTATGGTCATTTACTGTAATGTAATTTGTACCTAGTCTCTACACCACTGATCCATCACTCTATTTCTTAGCCAATACCAGATTTGTTTTAATAATTATCACTTTATAAAACAGTTTGAAATCTGTTATTGCTACATCACCTTCCTGCACATTTTTTTTATTACCTTGATATCCTTGACCTTTTGTTCTTTCAGATGAATTTTGTTATTTTTTTCTAGCTCTATAAAATAATGTTTTGATAGTTTGATTGGTCTGGCACTGAATACATAGATTTAGGTAGAATTGCCATTTTTTATTATATTGGCTCAGCCTACCCATGAGCAATTTATATTTTTCCAAAGAGATCTGACTTTGTGTGAAAAGTGTTTTGCTGTTGTGTTCATGAAATTCCTAGGTTTGTCTTGGCAGGTAGACTTCCAAATATTGCATATTGTTTATAGTTATTTTAAATGGAATTTCTCTATCTCTTGCTGCTGGATTTTGTTGGTAAAATAAAGAAATGCTGATGCCTTATGTGAGTTTATCCAATTACCTTGCAAGTTCGCTAAAAATAATTTTCAAGTCGTTTTTTAATTGATTCTCTAAATATAACATAATATCATCTGCAAAGAGTGATAGTTTTGTTTCCTCATTGCTTATTCTAATTTCTTCAATTTCTTTTTCTTCTCTTATTACTATAGCTAACATTTCCAGTACAATATTGAATAAGAGGTGATAATGGGGATCCTTGCCTGACCCCTTATTGTACTAGGAAGGCATCTGGCTTATTATATTACAGATAACACTTGCTGATGGTTTTAGATAAGCATTGCTTATCATTTGAAAGTAAGCTCCATTTATTTCCATGCTCTCTAGTGTTTTTAATAGGAATGGGTACTGTATCTTGTCAAAAGTTTGTTCTGCATATATTGAGATAAACATAGGGTTTCTATTGGTTTTGCTACTGGTGGTCAGTTATGCTCATAGTTTTCCTTATGTTGAGCCAGCCTTGCATTCCTAATATATATATCCTTCCTGTCATAGTATATGATCCTTTTGATATATTGTTTCAGTCTCTTCATGAGTATTTTATTTAAAATTTTGGCATCAATATTCACTAGGGAAATTGGTTTATAATTTTCTTTCTCTACTTTGGCTCTTCCTAGTTTTAGGTATCACCAACATATTTGTGTTATGAAAGGAATCTGGTAGAACTCTGCCTATTTTTCCAATTAGTTTATAAAGTATTAGGATTAGTTGTTCTTTATATGTTTGGCAGAATTTGCTTGTGAATCCATCTGGCTCTGGGGATTTTTCATAGGAAGTTCATTGAGGACTTGTTCAATTTTTTTTTTTCTGAGACTGGATTAAGTATTTCATTTCTTCTGTTAATCTGAGTAATTTATATTTTTGTAGATATTCATCCATTTTATTTAAACTGTCAAATTTATGAGCATATAATTGGGCAAAACAGCTCCTAACAATTGTCTTAATTTCCTTTTCATTGGTGATGAATTACGCCTTTCACTTTTGATACTAATTCTTTAGTTTTCTTCTTCTTTAAATCAACCAATGATTTTATCTATTTTTTTAATAAAATTTTTTTTCATAAAACCGGCTTCTAGTTTTATTTATTAGGTCAATGGTTTTCTTACTTTTAATTTTATTAATCTCTCCTTTGATTTTCAAGATTTCTAATTTCATGTTTAATTTGTTCTTTTTCTAGTTTTTTCAAGTTGCACTCTCAATTCATTGATATGTTTTTCCTCTATTTCATTGACATAGGCAATCAAAGATATAAATTTTCCCTTAAGTACCATACTGGTAGCATCCTATAAGTTTTGGGTATGCTGTCTTACTGTTGTCATTTTCTTTAATGAAATTAGTTACTGTTTGTTCTCTGACCCACTTGTTTTTTAGAATGAGATTATTTAGTATTCAATTAATTTTTAATCTATCTTTCCATTGCCCATTACTGAAGGTAATTTTTATCGCATTATGGTCTGAAAAGGATGCACTATTTCTGCATTTTGGTTATGAAGCTTCTTATGTCCTAATACATGGTCAATTTTGGTGCAGAAATCACACACTGCTAGAAAAAAGGTATATTCCTTTCTATTCTCATTCAATTTTCTCCAGAGAGCTATCATATCTAATTTTTCTAGAATTTTATTCACCGCCTTCTTTCTTATTTATTTTGTGGTTAGATTTATCTAGTTCTGATAGGGGAAAATTGAGGTTCCCCCACCAATAAAGTTTTATTATCTATTACCTCCTGTAATTCATCCAACTTCTTCAAAAATTTAGATGCTATACCATTTGGTACATGTTTAGAATTAATATTACTTCATGATTTATGGTACTTTTCAACAAGAGATAGTTTCCTTCCTTATCCCTTTTTATTTTTGCTTTGTCTGAGATGATGACTGCTTCCCCTTCTTTCTTTGCTTCAGCTGAAGAATAACAGATTCTGTTCCAGCCCCTTACCTTTACTCTGTGTCTGTTTCAAATGTGTTTCTTGTAAACAATATAGGATTCTAGTTTTTACTCCACTCTACCATCTGCTTCCATCTGTTTTCATCCCATTCACATAACTGTGTATCTCCTTCCATGCTACTTTTCCCTTGTTTATCCCCCTCTCTCTCTCACACACCCATCCTTTCCTCCTTAATCTATGAGCTCTGGAATTTGGAAAAGGTGTCTGAGGCCTATTAATGGATGGGGATGATCTTTAACTCTTCCCCATACCCACCATTAACCTTACAAGGGGTCAAAGCCTGGCTAGTGGTTTGTGCTGGGGATTGGGCCTTGCTGTGCTGTAAAAACTGCTGGACTGCTGAGGGGGCTGCTGGTTTGCAGGAGGGTAGGGTCTCAATGGTGGATTGTCCCAGGCTCTGAGACCTGCTGAAGGTCCCCTGCTGTGAAGCTGGTTGCTCTTGCTCTCAGACTTTGCTTTGCTTGTACCCCAGTGAGGCAGACCTTTCCTTTTGTGCTGGTAAGAGGCTCCTAGATCAGTTCTGAAGTGCTTTTCAAGTTGTCTGGAGGGGAATGTGGGAAGGCTTCAGAGGGTTCCTTCCTCATTGTGATGGGGTGCTTGGGTGCATGTACTTGGGCCCCAATTCTAAAATCACATTTCTCTTTAAAAATCACATTTCTTCCCAGTCTCATAATACTATCTCAGGCAATTTCTCCCTCAAAGACACAGCCTGCCCTAGAAACAACGTTATCTCCCTTCCTGCTATAGTAGCCAGCTGCACCTATAGTACTTATTAGTTTGAACCAGCTGTGTACTGAACTATGTGTACTGGGTCACTACTCACTGACCAATCATACGTATTCTAGACTTAGACATACCTATACTCCCTTACATTAATCTTATCTAACAAGACATTGACAAGAGAAGCCTGGTTTTTCCTGGTCAGCCCTGACTACTGGTTGACTTAGTAACATTTCAGGCATAAAACTACACCTCTAGGTAGCCCTCACCCTGGACTATTTCCTGATGAATTTTGGATAAAATACTTGACCAGCAGATACCAAATGTACATGTTCCTTTAAGAATTGACCACTCCTTAATCCCACCCCAAAACATCTAGTTAGCATATCTGGCACAAGTGATACTATAGAATATTGTATATAAACTTTCCTCGTACCCTCTAAGGTTGCAAAGTTCCCTAAGAACCTGCTGAAAAGTGTAATAAATCTTTACTTTGACTTCAACAATGCTTGAGTTTGTGAATTCTTCTCCAGATGACCTAACCCTGGTACCCTGGTCTTTGTAGGAGTCTCATACCCCCTTTCCAGCCCTCATCATATCGACCATCTTGGCACCAAGAAGTCCTTGGGATTTTCTTGGCAAAGATACTAGAGCAGCTTGCCATTTCCTTCTCCAGTCTTTTTTTTCCCTTAACAAATGAAGAACTGAGGCACATAGGGTTAAGTGACTTGACCATGGTCACAGAGCTAGTGTCTGAGGCCAGATTTGAACAAAGATGAGTCTTCATGATTTCAGGCCCAACATTCTAACCACTATGCCACCTAGAGGCAATGTATTAGAAGCACAGCTTCCATAATTAGGGAGGTGAGTGTTCTATGATATCCTGTCCTAGTCAAGTCTCAGCTGGAATATTATGCTTAATTCTGAGCACCAAAGTTTAAGAAGACATTAATATATTCAGTGCCATACCAATCAAACTACCAAAAATTATTTTATAGAGCTGGAAAAAATAATAACAAAATTCATCTGGGAGAACAAAAGGTCCAGAATATCGATGGAACTAATGAAAAGAAATGCTGGGAAGGTGGCCTAGCCATACCAGATCTTAAACTGTATTATAAAGCAGCAATCATCAAAACTACTTGGTACTGGCTAAGAAATAGAGTAGTGGATCAGTGGACAAGACACAGTAGTCAATGACTATAGTAATCTACTGTTTGATAAACCCAAAGACCCCAGCTTCTGGGATAAGCACTCACTATTTGACAAAAACTGCTGGGAAAACTGGAAAATAGTATGGCAGAAACTAGGCATAGACCAATATCTCATACTACATACCAAGATAAAGACAAAGTGGGTACATAATTTAGATATAAAGGCTGATATTATAAGCAAATTAGGAAAGCAAGGAAGAGTTTACCTGTCATATTTATGGAGAATGAAAGAATTTTTACCAAATAAGAGAGAACATTATGAAATACAAAATTGATCATTTTGATTACACTGAATTAAAAAGTTTTTGCACAAAGCCAATGCAACCAAGATTAGGAGGGAAGCAGAAAATTGGGAATTTTTACAACCAGTGTCTCTAATAAAAGCCTCATTTCTAAAATAGATGGAGAACTGAATTAAATTTATAAGAATACAAGTTATTCCCCAATTGATAAATGTTGTCAAAGGATACGAAGGGACAGTTTTCACAGGAAGAAATTAAAGATATCTATAATCATATGAAAAAATACTCTAAGTCTCTACTGATTAGAAAAATGCAAATCAAAGTAACTCTATGATACCACATTATAACTATCAGATTGGTTAACATGACAAAACTGGAAAATTATAAATGGCTGGAGAAGATGTGGGAAAACTGAAACACTTAATACATTATTGATGGAGTTGTGAACTGACTCAACCATTTTGGAGAACAATTTGGAACTATGCTCAAAGAGCTACAAAACCTGCATACCCTTTGACCAACCAATATCACTTTTAGGACTGTATCCCAAAGAGATCATAAAAATAGGAAAAGAACCTACAAGTACAAAAATATTTATAGCAACTCTTTTTGTGGTGCCCAAGAACTGGAAAGGGAGGGGATGTCCATCAATTGGGGAATGGCTGAACAAGTTGTGGTATATGAATGTAATGGAATACTATTATGCTATAAGAAATGATGAACAGGAAGACTTCAGAAAAATCTTATATGATTTTATATTTTACATAACTTATATAAACTGATGCTGAGTGAAATGAGCAGAAACAAGAGAACTCTATACACAGTAATAGCCACGCTGTGCGATGACCAGTTTTGACAGACCTAGCTCTTCTCAGTAATGCAAAAATCTAAGCCAACTCCAAAAGACTCATGGTGGAAAATGCTATCCACATCCAGAGAAAGAACTATGGAGTCTGAATGCAGATGAAAGCATACTAATTTGCCCTTTTTTATTTTTCCTTTCTTGTAATTTCTCCCCATTCTAATTCCTTACAATGACTAATGTGAAATTATGTTGTAATAGTAATTTAAAATGCAAAGATCTTTCTCATTAATTAATAAGGCTGTATGATCTGTTTTGATAGCCTAGAAGCCTGGGTCACATGTGGTGGGAGGAGCTTGAAGAGGTGGAACAGGAAGGGTGCAGTGGAACCCAGGAGGAAGTGAATGCGGTCAGGTCAGAGGGGAAAGAACACAGGCCAACTGACACACTGTGATGGGTGACAGTTGAGAAGTCCGTGGCTTAGGGAGGGGAGGTTTGAGAACGGCTTTGCCCCGTGCTGTGATCATGGTTATTAACTTCTTGGTCACCATAAAGGATTTGGCTTTCTGGTGTTTAAATAAATGCTTTTCTTCTGCCTTCTATATAGAGTTTTTTTATATGTTGCAATTGAGAACTACACTGGCATATTCATAATCACCACCAGTGCTGTGAATATTACCTTGGCAATACACGTTTACTAAGAATGTATATGTGGAGCCTTTATCAGACTGCGTACCATCTTGGGGTGAGGGGAGGGCAGGGAGGTGGAGAAAATGTAAAACTCAAAAGCTTATGGAAGTGAATGTTGAAACTAAAATTAAATTAATTTAAAGAAAAAAAGAAAGACGCTAATAATCTAGGAGGGCAACTACTTGAGTTTGTGATGTAAAAGAACTAAGCATGTTTATGCTGGAGAAAAGAAGACTTGGGGGGACCTGATAGTTGGGTTTAAATACATAAAAGCCTGCACTGTGGAAGAGGTATTAGATCTGTTCTGTTTGGACTTAGAGGAAGCAGTGAGTGGGAGCTACAAAGAAGCACAGATCTGATGGCAGGAAAAGCTTCCAAATAACTAGACCTGTCCAAAAATGGGAGGGGCTACCCCAAGAAGTAGTGGGCTCCCCCTCCCTGGAGGTCTTCATGTAGAGGCTGAGTAATTACTGGTCAGGTATGTTAGAATGTGGGCTCTTCCTTGCATGGGTTGAATTAGAGGGCTCCTGAGTTTAGTGAAAGGTGAAATCAATGTGGATCAAAATAACCAGGAAAGTCACCATAGAAGACTGGTAATTCAGGCTGCGCCATGTATTAAATGAAGAAGTTTGCCTAGATGTTCTCTAAGGGATCCTTCTAGCTCCAAACTCGATGATCCTCTGCTCAAGTAGGATTTGGAAAGACAATGTTCCAAATGATAAGAGCAGCATGAACAATGACAGGAAGCTAGGAGCAAGCATAGTGTGTTCAGCAAACAGTAAAGAAACCAGCTTGAGTGAAATCTCCATGTTGAAAGGTAATAGGACATTGGATTCGATTCGTACAATAAAGGCTCTAAATCCCAGGCTAGAGACTCTGGTTTTGATGTAATTGGAAAATGTTATGTAACTTGATAAAAGTGGCAAGGCTAATTCATCAACAAGTAAGAAGATGGAAGGGATGGAGATGAGTCCGGAAATCTAGCTACTAAACTATTACAGCAAGGGGGCGGAGCCAAGATGGCGGAGTAGAAAGAGGCACTTTTACAAGCTCCGAACCCACAGCCCATATATTTAATGTAAGAAGAGTTCCCCAGAAGTTCTGGATCACTGAAAGGTGTGCAGAAACAGAGTGGAAGAGATTTCCGTTCCAGAGAGCCCTGGAGAGCCGTCCCCAGGGTCCGTTGTGCCCCGGAAAGTGGACCCCACCCCAGCGCTGCCCTGGCCGCGGCCCCAGAGAAGCTGATCCAAGCAGGCTTCAGGGACGGAAGCTCCAGCGGCCGGGAAGGTCCTTCCGCCCACAGAAGGTACAGGTCAGTGAGAGAGACGACTGGGCTGGAAGAGGGGAGCGGGGTGTCTCCGTGACTTGGGCCCCCTCGGGAGGAAGCGGCAGAGGCAGAGGCAGCAGCGGAGGCAGCAGCTGCTGTGGCAGGATCTTCATTACTGAAAGTCTCTGCATAAACCCCCTGAGGGAGCTGAGCCTGGGAGAGGCCCTACCCCCACCCCAGCACCAGAACTAAAGCTCACATTGATTAGCAGCCATGCCTGCCACGGAAAGCCCATTTGAATCTCAGACCCCAAGCACTAGCTGGGTGGATCTAGGCGGGGGTGGACAGGAATCTCAGAAGTCAAGTAACTGGCTGGGAAAATGCCTGGAAAAGGGAAGAAAAATAAGATTATAGAGAGTTTTTTCGAACAGATGCAAATGATCCTGACTTCCGGATCTGATGAGGAGGAAATATTCTTGCCATCAGGGAAAGACGTGGAGGGCGGGCCCTCGGTACCCCAGACATCCCAGGGGGATGTCGGGTGGGCTCAGGCCTTGGAAGAGCTCAAAAAGGATTTTGAAAAGCAAGTTACACAGGTAGAGGAAAAACTGGGAAGAGAAATGAGAGAGATGCAAGAAAAGTATGAAAAACAGGTCAATACCTTGGTAAAGGAGACCCCAAAAAATGCTGAAGAAAATAACACCTTGAAAAATAGGCTCACTCAATTGGCAAAAGAGGTTCAAAAAGCCAATGAGGACAAGAATGCTTTCAAAGGCAAAATCAGCCAAATGGAAAAAGAGGTTCAAAAGCTCACTGAAGATAATAGTTCTCTCAAAATTAGAATGGAACAGATGGAGTCTAATGACTTTCTGAGAAACCAAGAAATCATAAAACAAAACCAAAAGAATGAAAAAATGGAAGAGAATGTGAAATATCTCATGGGAAAAACAACTGACCTGGAAAATAGATCCAGGAGAGACAATTTAAAAATTATGGGACTACCTGAAAGTCATGATCAAAAAAAGAGCCTAGATATCATCTTCCATGAAATTATCGAGGAAAACTGCCCTGACATTCTAGAGCCAGAGGGCAAAATAAATATTGAAAGAATCCATCGATCACCACCTGAAAGAGATCCAAAAAGAGAAACTCCTAGGAACATTGTGGCCAAATTCCAGAACTCCCAGGTCAAGGAGAAAATCTTACAAGCAGCTAGAAAGAAACAATTCCAGTACTGTGGAAATACAATCAGGATAACTCAAGATCTAGCAGCTTCTACATTAAGGGATCGAAGGGCGTGGAATAGGATATTCCAGAAGGCAAAGGAACTAGGACTCAAACCAAGAATCACCTACCCAGCTAAACTGAGTATAATACTTCAGGGGAAAATATGGTCTTTCAATGAAATAGAGGACTTTCAAGCATTCTTGATGAAAAGACCAGAGCTGAAAAGAAAATTTGACTTTCAAACACAAGAATGAGAAGAAGCATGAAAAAGTAAACAGCAAAGAGAAGTCTTAAGGGACTTACCAGAAGTGAACTCTTTACATTCCTACATGGAAAGACAATATTTGTTAACTCTTAAAACATTTCAGTATCTGGGTAGTTGGTGGATCCATACACACACATGTACATGCATACACGCACACACACATACACACATATACAGAGACAGAGAGCACAGATTGAATTGAATAGGATGGGACCATATCTTAAAAGAAATTAAGGTAAATGGTGAGAGAGAAAGGTAGTGGGAGGAAAGAGGGTGAAATGGGGTAATTATATGTCATTTAAGAGGCAAGTAGGAGACTTTTTAGTGGAGGGAAAAAGAGGAGAGCTGAGAAAAAAAAAAAAAAGAAGTTTACCCTCATCACATTTGACTAAAGGAAGGAATAAAATGCACACTCATTTTGGTATGAAAACCTATCTTACAGTATAGGAAAGTGGGGGAGAATTAGATAAGCAAAGGGGGGGATGATGGAAGGGAGGGCAAAGGGAGGAGGGAGCAATTTGAAGTCAATGCTTGGGGAGGGACAGGATCAAAAGACAGAAGAGAAACAATGAGGGGCAGGTTAGGATGGAGGGTAATTCAGTAAGTCTTACACAACATGACTATCAGGGAAGTCATTTGCAAAACTACACAGAAATGGCCTATATTGAAATGCCTGCCTTCCCAAAGGGAATGGGTGGGGAGGGAGGGATGGGGAGAATTTGGAACTCAAAGTCTTAGGAACAACTGTTTAATGTTGTTGTTGCTACTAGGAAAGAAGACATACAGTTAATGAGGAATAGAAAGTCATCTGGCCCTACAGGAGAAAAGAGAAAATGGAGACAAGAGAAGGGAGGGATGACAGAAGAGAGGGCAGATTGGAGATAGGGAAAATTGGATTGCTTGGGGTATTGGGGTGGGGGGAGGGGATAAAAGGGGAGAAAATTTGGAACCCAAAATTTTGTGAAAATGAATGTAAAAAGTTGAATAAATAAATAAATAAAGATTAAAAAAAAAAGATTAGCATAAACTATTACAGCAATCCATACATACCATCTTGAGAACCTAAAGTAGTACTAGCAATGAAGAACAGATAGGACTCTATGACACTGGATATAAATGTAAAGATATAAAGGAGTCCAATAAGATTACAAGTTTTAAGCTAGGACTACTAGGAAGGAGAATGGCAATAGCAGCAGAAATGTAGATTTGCGGAGTCTGGTAGGGGTAGGAGAAGAAAAAAGTATAATTCAGTATGGGACAAGTTGAGGTGAAAAACAGGTTATTAAAGATTTATAAGTAAGTCACTGAAAAGACAGATATTACTACTATATAATTTTGTTTCTCCAAGAAGATTATAAACTTCTTGAGAACAGTGTTGTGATATTATATATTTTTCATGGTTAGACTTATAACAAGAACTCAATTAGAGGTTGAGATTGGATACCTTGAATGAAGAGTTGTCCGTAAAGGAGACTTCTTTTTCCTTAATTAAAGGAGTAGGTTATGGGAGAGAAGAATGAGGAAAGATAGGTTTTTAGATAGTTGCTAAGGGTTAAGAAACAAGAGAAAACAGAACTGCTAAAGGAAAAAGTGTAGTAAATGAACCAGGACAATATTGTAGAAACCAAAGGAGCTGATTTGGCTTAAACAAGAGGAGACAGTCAATAGTATTAAATTCCACAGAAAGATAAAATATAGAAACTGAGAAAAATACATTTTGGCTGGAAGATCACAATTTACCAATTACCCTCACCATACCCATCTCTTCCAAGTCTGCTGGGATTCTCATTGAGATGGGGCTATGTCAGATAACATCACACCCCTGTGCTCTGGCTTTACTGTCAGTACCCCTCTCAGCCCTGGTGAAATGGGATTTCAGAAAAATGAAAAGTACAGGTAAACTTTAATATCATGACCTGTCTACACATACACACACACACACTTCACCTCTGAACTTCAGAAACCTTATAGTAGTAGCTACTGAAATAGGGACAATGTTATAAATGGTAGATTCAGTCTTTCTCTTTTATTTTGGATGAATGATAGCAAAGAGTGTAACAGCCTGCTGGTTAACCCTCTGGGGTGTTCAGATGGCTCCAGGGCTGAAGGCTATGGAGCTAGGGGAAAGGGACAGCTCTAGACACAAAGATGGTCAGACTCTTGATCTTGCCATCATCCACAAAAGTACGATCTCCATGTTCAAGGACTCTGAAATTCCATTATTCAACCATAATCTATAGGCTTTTCCCCTATCCCTGTCTTCTCTTACATAACCCTAATTCCTTACCCTCACTATGACATCCAATCCCTGGGCCTTGCTCAATTCTCTCCCAGGCCATTTCCCCTGTACTAGCCACTCTTTCCTCTTCACTCCTTGGTAAATCAATGTAATTCTAAATTATCTACCTTTCTTGAATCTCTGCACACTTATCATGTCACCAATCACACTTAAGGGGCAGCTAGATGAAACAAGTGGGTGTCAGGAAGATTCAAGTTCAAATCTGACCTCAGACACTTATTAGCTGTGACCCTAGGTAAGTCACTTAACCCTATTTGCTTTAGTTTCTGCATCTGTAAATGAGATAAAGAAGGAAATGGCAAACCACTCTAATATCTTTGCCAAGAAAAACCCAAATAAGTCACATGATCCAAACAGGGTCATGAAAAGTTGGACATGACTGAAATGACTGAACTACAAACAAAAATGATGCTCAGCCAAGCTTCAGCCTTGGATCAATCCCATGATTTGTCACCTTCACTGCTACACATGTGCTACTAAATAAAGGTAAAGAAAAAAATCATACAATGTTCTAAATGGGTCCACTCAAATTTATGTTCCCCAACCTCACCTGGGTCCCCACTCCTGCTAGGCAATTCTACTATCCCTCTCTTATGAACTCACCATCCTCTTCTCCAAAGTGGCTCTTCTAAACCTTTTCAGCTTTTCTCAAACGCCCTATGGCTCTGCCTCCTCCCACTCTCTTAATTTCACCTTTGCAATATCTCTCATATATGCCCCCTTCTCTCCTCTGACACTGTTGTCATTCTAGTGCAGGCCCTCATCACCTCACACCTTGATTACTGCAATAACCTGCTGCATCTGCCTGCCTCAAATCTCTCCCCACTCTACATTCAGCCACCAAAGTGATTTTCCTAAAGCACAGGTTTGACCATGTCACCTGTATTCAAATGAACTCCAGTGGCTCCCTATCTCCTCCAGAATCAAATACAAAATCCTCCACAACTGCCAAAGTGTTGCTCCTAAAGCACAGGTCTCCCCTGCTCAAAAAAAATTCTAGTATCAAATATAAGTACTTCTTTTGGCATTCAAACACCTTTACAGTTTGGCTCCAGCTTTATTATCTATTACTTCCTTTTAGGCAGCCTACACTCTATCCAGAGTGGTCATATTGCTGTCCTTCACATTTTATCTCCCATCTCCATACCTTTGCACAGTCTATCTACCCCACATGCCTAGAATGTACACCCCTTTTCATTTCCACTTCTTAGAAGTCAATCCAAGACAAGAAGCATTTACTAATAGCCTAGTTAATTAAAAAAAAAAAGGCTAGATACTATGCTCAGAACGGAGGATATATTAAAAAAAAAAATAGGGAAAACCCCTGCTCACAAGGAGTTCACACTTTAATGGGGAAGACAATTAGGCAAGGACTACAGGTAAACAATATACAGAGAAGATACATTTTAGATAATCTTGGAGAGAAGGCACTAGCATTAAGGGAGATCTAAAAAGGTTTCTTGAAGAAATCTAGGACCTGAAGGAAGTCAAGTAATCCAGGAAGCAGAAATTTCCAAGTATGAGGGACATGTGAAAATACAAAGAATATAGAGATACAGAGTATCAAATTCAAGGACCAGCAAACATTATTATCATTGGATCAAATGATACATGGTAGGAAGTAGGGTATTAGAAGGGGACTGATTATGAAGTACTTTAAAAGTCAAACAGTTTTCTCAGTTTCTCAACTGGGAGTGCAGAAAGAAAGTGAGAGGGAGACAAGGTAGATCTTCGTAAAAATAAATGTTAATTTTGAAAAAGCCAAACAGAGGATTTTATTTTTGAATCTGTAAGTAACAGTCACTAGTTTACTGAATGGGGATAGTGGTGACATAGATCTGCTTTAGGAAAAATTAATTTGACAGATGAATAGGGAATAGGAGTAGAAAAATATTTGAGGCAGGGGGACCAACCAGAAGGTGATAAGGGCCTCTGCCACAGGGATGACAGTGGAGAGGGTCCTATATCAGAGATGTTGCAAAGGTAGAATGAATAGGTCTTGGCAAGTGGTATGAGGAATGGTAAGAGTAAGAAGCTGTGGATGATGCCTAGGTTGTAAGTCTGGAAGACTACAATGATGGTAGTACCCTGGAAAGTAATAGGGAAGATAAAAAGAGGTGACAGTTTGGGAGAAAAAACAATAAATTCCAATTTGGACATGTTGAGTTTAAGATGCCTATGAGATATCCAATTCAAGATGTCCAATACGCAGAGGAAGATTCAAGATTGGAGGTTAGGGCAGGACAAAAAGATCAAGAATCATTTGCATACAGACAATCAAATCCAAGGGAACTGATGAGATCATCAAGTAAAATAATACAGAGGGAAAAGAGAAGAGGGTCCAGGGGCATCCATAGTTTGTGAGTGTGACCTAGACAAAGATCTGGCAAAGTACCTGAGGAGCAGCCAAGTAAATAGGAGGAATACAAGGACAAAGTAGTGTCTTAAAAACCTACAGAGAACAGAGTATCAGGAAGAAGGTGATTGACTGAGTCAAATGCATCAAGGATGAGTATAGAAAAAAGGTCATTACATTTGGCAACTAAGAGATCATTGTAACTTCTGACAAGGCTCTTTCAGCTGACTGGCGAAGTCAGAAGCCATATGGCAGACAGTTATGAAGAGAGTGAGAGGAAAGGAAGGAGAGGTACCTTATTGTAAACATGCTTCTCAAGGAGTTTTGCAACACAGAGGAAAAATAAAGCTAGCAAGAATGGATGGATTAAGGAGGAGACAGGTTTGTAGGCAGGAAGTAAAAAGCTAGTAGAAAGGGAAAGACAGATTAGTGAGAGTGGGGAAGATAGAAGGCATAATCTGCTGATGATGATTGTTTGTGTTATGTTTGCCTAGGTCAGGAGAAAGGCCAACTCTTCATGTGTGTTATTGTTCTCAAAGAGGATCAATGACGTCCCAATGACGTCTTGACTTCTGAGTGAACTGGATTTAAATGAGGCAGAGATGCACAAAGCCGTCAAGACTCATTCTCTCTTCCAAAATCATCTAAGTTGACTGGCAATAGTCTGGGATGGAGTGGATCACCTCAGTCTTTCTAAATTAAGGTCTTTCCCAAGCCCCAGTTTGTCTGCAGCAATGCCCATTCAATGACTAAGGACCGGGTAAAAATTCAGACTTAGCCTCATGTGTGACAGCAGTGTACAAGATAGTGGCAGAAGGCAAGAGTGATGTGAGATGAGAGAAGAAAGCACTCTTGTCCAATGTTTCAACTTTTCAAATGAAATATGAGACAATGCTCTCAGCTGAGAAGGTCGGGGGAAGGACATGAGGGAAGAGATGGAAAGGGGTAGAGAAGTTGCTATAGCGAATGGAACAGTGAATCAATTAGGGAAGTATAAAATGATTGCCTTGCTGGGATCATGTAACAAATCTGTATTGAATATAGTCAACACAATTTTGTTACTTTCTCCAGGTTCATTGTGCAGCATGTGAGTAGGAGTAAAGACAATAGACTATGGAAGTAATCCAAGGCTCAGGCTTGCCAGGGAAAGACTACTGATGGGATAAGGGAGGAGAAGACTCAGAGGAGAGTACAGGTTCAAGATAGGGAAAAAAGGAGAGTGCAGCTAAAAAAGAGGATTGATGGCCTGAGAAAGAAATGAGGAGATGGAAGAATTGAAGGTTACCCTGAAGACAAAGAATAGGGTTAGGTGACAAGAAGCAGTGGGATAGACAGAATAACAGATGATTAAAAGAATTTTAAAGTTCACTAACATGGACCAACACTTGTGGGAAAGATCAAGGGTGTGACCATCTCAGTAGGTAACTGAACAGGTCATGAGAAGTGAATTAAGGAAATGGGAGGTTAGGGTGCTTGAGGGATTACCAAAATTTACTATAAAGTTAGGTTAGAAAGAAGAGAAAGGTTGTGAGTCAGGCACCGAGCTTTTTAAGGAAGGGGAAAGTGTTCTGGAGGTTGGTAAATAACAGCTACCAGAATCCTGATTCACTGATAAATATGGATTGAATGAACCTTAAATGAGAGATTACTGACTGAGGATGGTAGAGGAAGAGCATGGAAGTGGCAAGGGGGAGCAAGGGGTATTCCCCTCACCTTGATCTGAATGAAAATACAATTTGTGTTGGAAAAAGTCTGCAGAGAAACTGTATAATCCAGAGGGAGTCAGGTCTCAGTAGGAGAATTTGTGCTCCCTTCAAAGCTCAGCTCAAGCACCACATCTTAACTGCTGGTACCACTTCCCTCCTCAAATTATCTTATATTTACTTTGTATGTTCTTTATATCTACTTGCACATTGTTGTTTCCTCACATAGAAGTCTGCCCCTCAAAAATCTGCTTCTTTGTATTTATCTTTGTATTCCTTGTAGTCAGGAAGACCCAGCTTCAAGTTATGCTTCCAGTCACACCAGCAGTACGACCCTGGTTAAGTTTCTAACCTCTCAGCTGACTAAGAAAGTAAGACTCTAAAGCTGCAGAGAGAGGGAAGACCTTCACAGTAGAGGAAGTTTCCTCCCTACGTCTGCCCTTCTCCTGGGCCTGCCTATTGAATAATACATAGTAAGTGCTTAATTATTAAAGGAAAATATATCATCAAATGTGGAAATTTAGTATTGTAGAATGTGTGTGTATTGGGAGAGGTATAGTAAATAAGCATAAAAGGTGCTGAAGTTTATTAAGTACCTAGTGTAGGCTGCTAGCTTCTGTTCGTCCTTTGCTCTCAAAGAGGACCATGACATCAGGAAGGTGATGCCATGACATGCCAGTGACTTAGACTTAAGTGAGGTAGGGCTGCGCAAGCTCACCAGCTTTACTTTCTCTTCTGGAGCCACCTGGGTCCAGAGGTCAGACATGGATCGGGACAACTGGAGATGGCCCAGGATTCAGTGGGGATCCTTGGCCTTTTCAAGCAAAGATCTTCAACAGGTCTCAGTCTAACTGAGGCAAAGCCCGTTCAGTGATTAAGGCTTAAGAAATGAAGCAGGGAATGACCAAAAAGGTCACCTCTTCCTCTCCCCTTTTCCCCCTCAAAAAAAAAAAAAACCGCCCAGGGAGGGAAAGACCCTCAGGGTTTCTGGCCAAACCAGAAACGCTTGCTATTTGCATTCATTACAATACCAAGCCTGCACCAAGGGCTGGGAATACCAGGAAAGGCAAAAGAATATGTGATCTCTCCAAGAGCTCCCGATCTACAGGGAAAGACAACCCCAAGCTAGGCGGTGCGAGGGCGCCCTAAGATTCATCTTTCCGAGTTCAAAGGCGCCCTGGTGGCCAACGAGCCGCAGAAGAAAACGGTGAACCATTTCAGTATGTCTGCCACGAAAAGCCCCGAGGGGTCATGAAGAGCACAAGCGACAGGGTCAATCATGCGTAAGGGAAGGCCCAAGGGTCAAGGTTCCCTGGGGCAGGTGGTAGTGAAGGCCAGGCGCGGGATCGGCCCCGGTGTCCCGGGACCGGGAGGGAGGGGAAGCAGCGCGCCGTTAGACAAGGGGCCACACGCGCTCCGGCCATCCCGGCCCCGAGCCGCTCTCTTCACCTCCACGGGCGCCCCCGCGCTGGACGCAGCTCCGGGGCGTCCCAGCCAGGGCCGAAGGGGGGGTGCCGTCTCCCCAAAGCACACGGACCTGTCCACGGGAAAAGGCTGGGGGGGAGGCCCACGGAGCACGAGCAACGGCGCGCCCCCTCCCTGCACTCTGCGCATGCGCCACCGCGCACGGTCACGCACCTGAGGCAGTCGTTGTCACGCACCAGGCGCGCGCTCTCGGTGGGGGGGAGTAACCCCCCATCCAGGTAGAGTCCCAACGCCGCCCCAGAGCTGAAGCCGAAGCGGTGGCGGATGAGGCTGGCCAGGTCGGTAACCACTCGGCATTTGGTCAGGTCGGCCAGGAGCCAGAAGACTGAACACCGCGGAGAGGAAGGCGGCGGGTAATCGAAGTGGAGCCGCAGACGGACCGTCTCGGCGGCGGCCATCTTGTGCCGTGCTTGACGGAAGCCGGGAGGCACCAATAAACCTATGAGATGCGCGCGAACGTTGTGAGGGGCCCCCTCGGTTGCCTCGGGGATGACACCGCCACCTTCTGGCGCAAGATGGATACTGCAGGCTCTCCGTTGAAACGAAAAACTGGCAAGAAAGACGGAGGAGCTTTGTCATCCTCATTTGAGAACTCCCTTGTGGTTAGAACAACTAAGAAAGGTTACTAAAACCCAGGGAGTTTACAATCTCAACATGCCTAATCCTTGCAAAGGAACTAGTACAAGGATAGACTGTGTCGTCTCAGCTGTAGTACTGCAGGCAAGCTAGCGCCTGGAGTCAGGGAGTCCTCAGTTCCGATTCAGCCTCAGATGCTTCTTAGCTGTCTGCCTCAGTTTCCTGGGTTCAGGTTTTCCCAGTCTGGTTCTGGGGACCTCTCCAGCCGTACTACCTGTTGCTTCCCTCCATGCACTCACCACTTGTGCCAGACTGGCCCTTCCCACTCTCTCTCACACGCAGCATTTCAGCCCTTGCTGAATGTGCCCAGAATCTACACCCACATCTCCTCTTTATATCCTTGGTTCAAAGCTTAGCTCTGAAGTTCAGATTCTCATGTGTGCTCAGACACTTAGAGGTGGGGTTGATGGGGTGCTTGGGTGCCTGTGCTTGGACTCTGATTCTAAAATCACATTTTTCTCTAAAAATCACATTTCTCCTTAGCTTCAAAACACTATCTCAGGCGGTTTCTCCCCAGCCCAAGGACACAACCTGCTACAGTTACAACTGTTACCTCCCTTCCTGCTACAGTAGCCAGCTGCACCTAAAAAATTTATTAGTCTGAACCAGCTGTGTACGGACTGATCTGGCTGTACTGGATCATAACAACATTTACTACTCACTGACCAATTGTATGCATCCTAGATTTAGACATATGTATACTCCCTTACATTTATTTGTCTAACAAGACATTGATGAGAGCAGCCTAGTATTACTTAGTTAGTCCTGTTAGTTGACTTAGTGACTGTTAAGGCCTAAAACCACACCTCCAGGTAGCCCCTCTTTGGGCTATTTCCTGATGAACTCTGGGTAAAATACCTGCTCAGTTGATACTAAAAGTGCATGTTCCTTTAAGAATTAACCACTCCCTAATCCCACCTTGAATCAACTAGTTATCACACTTGGCACTTGTTTTACTATAGAATATACCTATACCTCATTCAAATCACAAGCTTCCTAAGAAATCTTGCCAGCAGAAAAGCATGATAAATCTTTACCCCCTTGACCTCAAGAGTTCTTGAATCCTTGAATTCTTTTTCTAGATGACTCACACATGGAACTCCAGTCTTCCTCTATCATTCCTCTATCTTTCCTGGCTCTTATCAGAGTGACCTTGGGCATCTCACTTAGGTTGCTTTGTAAAATGAGGGTAACAGCATAGCCTACTTGTCTATTAAAGTGAGGGGGAAACATTTTGTAAACCAAAAGGCCAAAAGTTATTTTTCATTCCTCTCATGCATTGGGCAGAGATCAGATCCTGCTTGTCCTCAGTTTCCTCAACAACCTTTCCACTTTTAGGTTAACCACTCCTGTACCATTCTCCAAGCAAATCTAGAAAACTTTATCAGAAGGAGTATGGGATGGACCATTCTTCCTTTTATCTAGTAGGGTCCAATTAGGTTGCTGAATTGAACTGAGCTATTTAGTCTTGAGTTTGGCATAGTACTTGGAATGGATGCCACTGGTGCTGCCAAGTTGATCACCTTTTCAAAACAGGTTGACTACATCCTCATGAAGACAAGCTAAGCAATCCATTTCCAAAGTCATCCTTGTTCCTTACCAAGAGAGAAGAAAAGAAAGAAAAAAAAAGAAGGTAAAGGCTTATTTTTTGCTACATTATTCTACTACATTACTATTACATACATTCCTCCTCAGCGAGAGGAGGCTACACTTGCTTTACCAAGATTTAGAATCACTCTGGTTAACCAAGGGCAACCAGAAGAAATATACCTTACTAAAGATTTTTTTTTTATCAGCACATCTTTTGCCTTTCTGAAGACACAGCTAATGGAAATGCCAATGATTTGCTAGAGGGATACAGTATTAAGTGTCAAATAACAGGCCAGTATTTAGAGAATACCTACAAGGTACTTATGAGTTTACCTCTCTGCTAGGTCAACCCAATAAATAAGGTCATTTAAACAAACTAGTCTCTGCCCTAGAGGCATGTAGAGTGATTTACAGTCAGGCCAGGAGTACATATTTTAACTTCATTTTAACTTTATCTTCATGTCCCTCCACACTTACTGTGCACAATTATTTTGGCCCAAACAGTTACACAGTTTTGAATTTTAAATTCAGAAACCAAAGCTGGAAATAGGTTTGCAAGGAGCTGTGAGGGATAAAAAAAAAAGTCACACCACAGGGAAATGTTTTAGGTTGTTAATAGCATGTATCAGTCTTGGCTCTCAAACTTGACAGATTTAAATGAGTTCAGTTTTTCAGATACAAACTCAGAAAAAAGGAATCATTTCAAGGTGACTCAGTGACCACAGAGAGACAGCATGGTATAGTGGAAAGCCAAGCCCTGGATTAGAATTAGAAATCAACCAACCTGAGTTCAAGTCTACCTTTGCTATTTATTAGCTTTGTGACCATGGGAAATTCACAATATCTGGACCACAGGTTTCACGATTTGTAAAATGAGGATGATAATATTTGCTCCACCTTACCTCATAGGGTTATTGTGAGGATCAGATGAGATAACATCTGTAAAGTACTACGTAAATGTCAGCTATTATCTGAAAAGTGGAGAGGAGAATAGGAAAATCCTTTTTTCTGATAACAAGAAAAATTTCTAAGACCCAGAGAAAGTTTCTAGCAAGAATTGCATCTATTATCTTTTCCTCTTCTTAGTCAGTTATCCAGCCCTGACCTATGGGATTTGCCTTCCAATTACAGAGACATTTCAAAGGTTTGTGGAGTCATAGGTGGATTCACAGTTTTCTTTTATTTCCTAACCAGTTGCTTTCCCCTCATATGCATCATGTATTTCCCTCTGGCTAACCCTAGAAAAATGATGACACAAATAACCAAGAAGAGGTTTATCTCTTGCCCCAGAGAAGTATTTTTTAAATAGTCTTTAAAAACATTCCAGAGATACCAGTTTCCTCAGTCCATGCTGGCTAATTTTACAACATAGTTTCACTCACACAGGTCAGTTCATTTGGAGAATCATAGTATTGAAGATTTAGATGTATAAAAGATTTAGAAAGTGGGGATTTTCAAGATCATTGAGTCCTCTCATTCTATGGATTATAAGCTGGACATTAAAGATTTCCAGCTGTTTACCCTGGAGGAAACTGGAAAAAAGTAGGAAACCCCCCCCCCCCCCCCCCCCCCCCCCGCATAGACATAGTGAGCCAAAATCCATGCTCCAAGATCTACCCGTATCAACTATGTATCATTAGGGAAGTGACTTAATTCAACTCTCTGTTGGAGCAATGAATCCTCCAAACTAAATACCCTACTTTCTTCCAATCTAACCCCTTCTCCTGCTTTGGGGGAGGCAGGGAGTACAAGTTCAACTGAGGAGTGTGCCTAAGAATTCTTGGGACTATCTTACCTACTCCCCCAAACCCTCACCAGAAGTTCTTTTGTCTTTAACCTGCCAAGACCTCCCCAGCCTACCACCTGGTCATAGAAATTCCTTCTTTTCTTTCTTCTGTACCATTGAAACAGCTGCCCAATTAGCTTCTCAGCCTCAAATCTCTTCCCTCTCAATCCATCCTCCATCAAGGAGGATATTTGTCAAAGGGATGTTCCTGACCGTATCATTCCCCCTTTAAGCAGCTTCTTATTTACTCTAGGATCAAACACAAATTGTTTGACATTTAAATCCCCATACAATCTGGCCCCAGCATACCTTTCCAGATTTATTACACATTAATCCCCTCCATGTACTCTGTTGTCCAGTATTGTACTAGTATTTTCTCAGGCCCTGGGGATACACAACTACAACTACTACTACAACACCTACTACTCCTACAACTTCTACTATAGTTATCCCTCCCACATTTGGGGAATTAGGGGAGTGGCACCCCCATCTGGAAAATCTGAGAAAAATTTTTGGGCCCTCTCTTCCTACTGGGAAAGAAGTCTGTATTTTTTCTTTTTCTCTTATGGGGTGTTTACAGCACCTTATTGTAAAATTTGGGTTAAGTATTTGGTCATAGGCTCAGTGTCATCTGCTGGCCTTCACACGTCCTCTGTGGCTTCCACAAAATTGCCATTTAATTTCTTATGCTGACCTAAGGTATATTGAAACTGGGATGGAGGAGAGTTGAGATGTGGAAGAAATAACATTTACATAGCACTATTGTGGATATGATCACAGGATCATAGATTTAGAGCTAGAAGAGAACTTAGAGGCGAATGAGTCCAGTCTCTTAATTTTCTAGAGTTAGAAAATAGGAGGCAGGATATGAATCCAAGATTTCCTTACTACATGCCTAGCACCCTATCCTCTATAACATCTACAAAAGAGCTGAAAAATAAATACAAGGTCATTTCAGCGCTGAGGTCCTAGGAGCTGGAGGGGTGGGGTAGGGATTGAGACAGCCCATGCCCACTGATTTCAAGGTCTCTGTCTCACAGTCATCGTGGTAACAGCGGGCCTTACATATCCAGGCTTAAAAAGATAGTGGGGTCAATATTTTACAGCATTCCCTTGGGGCCCCTTGTATTCCTGTTTCAAGCATCTTTGAGTCTTCCCTTCTCCACCCGCCCCATTCCAATTATATATGTAAGAGATTACATCAGCAAAAAATGGGGTGACAGCTTTCTGACAGGGCTTGAAGGCCGAATCTCCACTCCCCCACCCCTACCCTCACCTCCTCTGCTCCATCCATGTGGCTCCCCCAGGAGCTAAGTAGAGGCTTTTTTGTCACTTGGCTTGTAATAGCCCTGTGGAAGGGCCAGAGGGAGCACTGGAGAAAGTATGACTGACATCCTCCCCCAAGCCAGCCCTCCCCAGCTCCCTTTTTCTCCTCCGCCCATCCGGTAGGTCATATGATTTCTGCCCCGCTGCTGTTGCCGTGACTGCTGCTCCGGCCCCGCACTCATCATGGAGCTGGTGCCCTGGCCGTGCACTGCCCTGCTGCTGCTGCTGCTGAGCCTGAGCCCGGGTAGGTTTGGCGCCTTCTTCCCTGTAGGAACTCGGTGCTGTCCCTTCTCTCCCCTTTAGCTGGATTTCGTCTGCTGTGTTTCTACAGGGGCTAAACTTACACGAAAACAACCATAGCTAAGCTAGGAGTTGCCTTGTTTAGAGCTGGAAGCAGGAGACCTGAGTTCCAGCTCCTCTTCCCCTACAAACTGTGGGACCCTGAGAGAGCCTCAGGTTTTCTCGTCTGTGAAATGGGGAGCTTAATTGTATTTTTGCTGCTTCCTTTCCTAGGGAAAGAACTTTGTAAAAACTTGAAGGACATTCTATAAATGAGCTGTTCTCATGAAAGGAGGTAGACAGAGCCCTGAACTTGGAGTAACAGAACATGAGTTTGAATGCTGGCTCTGCTTCTTACTAGACATGTGAAAGTTATCTAGTTACTGTACAGTCACTTCCTTAATCTGGATCTCAACTAGCCCATCGGTAAAATGAAGGGTGGGAGTGGAGTCTCAGATGACTTCTAACGCTGGACCTCTGATCTTCTGAGACTTGGGTTTAAGTCCTGCCTTGAACATATACTAGCTGTGACTGAGGACAATTCACTTGGAAGTTTTCTGAGCCTTGTTTACTTATCTATAAAAGAAGCAGCATGGATGTGTGCCCCATTCCACAGGGTCATGGTGAGGGAAAGTCATATATAAGTGTGAATGGTTATTTTTTTCTCAGTGTAAAAGAGCTGGTCACCACATGCTATGTGGGAGTCTCAACCCAGGACTGAGATTTCCCTTTTTGTGCAGTGTTTGGGTGGGCTGGGCTAAATGATGTTCTCTTCTCTAAAATTTTGAGTTGAAAGATCCAGAAGAAGAAGAAACTTTTAAAAAGGGTCTTGTTTCTTCAAGACAAAAGAAAATCTTCCCCCTCTGGTACCTTCTTGATGCTCTGAGAAGCAGCCTGTGCAGGGCAGTTCTTGGGTTCCAGTCCTATCTTGGATACTGTGTGACTAGGGGAAAGTCACTTATTGTCTCATTGTGAGGGATTTTCAAAAAAACTGGGAGTCCCCTACATTTGAAATCATAAGAAGCTTTCTTCTGTCCCCACCTATATGCAAACAATAACAGCAATAAATCTCATTCTTATTTTTCTCTTGTTTGTTTTACTAATGGGGATTTAACACAACTTATTTCAAGGAGTTTTTTGAGAGGCCACATGACCTTAGTGGAAACGTTGTTCCTATTTAGTGCTCATTGCTTGTTATCATAGGCCAAGTGGTTCATGGAGAGGGATAGACAGACTTGGACTCAGAACTCTGGAGGTAAAGTCTACTAAGTTCCAGGTACCTAGCTTGCCCAGTACCACAGTTTTGCCTTTTATAAAGTAGGAATTCCAGCATTTCCCCCTTCTCTTCTGACTTAAAGACAACATGTTCTTGTTGTGGAGACTCTTTGTGATCCCATTTTGGAGTTTTCTTGGAAAAGATCCTGGAATGGTTTGCCATTTCCTTTTCCAACTCCCTTTACAGATGAGGAAACTGAGGCAAACAGGGTAAAGTGACTTGCTGAGGGCCACACAGCCAGCAAGTGTCTAAGGCCAACTTTGAACTCAGGTCTTCCTAACTCCAGGCCCAGCACTCTATCCACTGCACCACCTAACTGCTCCAAGACAGCCATGTGGATAAAGGACTGGAGTTGGAATAAAGAAGAACCAGACTTAAATTACCTCAGTCACTTAGTAATCAATCACTCTGAGCCCCAGTTTCCTCATCTGTATAATGGGGATAATAACAGACCTTACCTCTCCAGGGTCTGTGTGAGGCTTAAATGAAATCATGTATGTAAAGTATTTTGTAAAGTGCTGATGTATATCAAATATCAGCTGTTATTATAGTGTCTCCAAAAGTAGGAATGGAAACCAGAAACTATCTGTCTATTTTCTGCTGTCCTTCTGTCTCCTGACAAGGGCCACTTTCTATTCCTCTTAATTTGCACTCTTCACTCCAGTCCAGCCTCTACTCAGCTACTGAATCTTCCTTAAAAGCAAGTCTGACTATGCCACACTCCTTCCTCCCACACTCAAACTAAAATGGTTCCCCATTATCTCTTGGATCAGATATAACATCTTTGTTTTGTCTTTTAAAGCCCTTCATGCCCTGGCCCCTTCCTACCTCTCAGTCTTCTTGTACCTTTCCCTCCTGTACTTGATAATACGGTGACTGGCCTTTTTGAACAAGATGTGCCATCTCCTACTCTGGGCATTTTCACAAGCTAAGCCCCATTTCTATTCCCATCTTCTCTCTGCCTGTTGATTCTCCTTGGTTTTCTTCTCAGCCAAAATCCCACATTCCCCAAGAAGCCTTTCTGGTCCCCCTTAATACTAATGTCTTCCTTCTACCCTGTTATATGTCTTGTAAATACTAAGTAGTAACTATTTCCTCTGATACCCAGGAACCCTGAGGGTCTTCCCTTCCCAGTTTGAATTTTTTATTAAAAGGGGCCATCCCTTGAGTAACTACTTAAAGAGGCCTATTCTTTGAATGGGTGTGTCTCACTCAAAGTGAGAATGTGACAAGAACTTAGCCTAAAATAGCTAAAGTGCTTATATTGTCCATATCATCATCATCATCGTTATCATCATCATCATCATCATCATTCCTCTGCCACAGAGGGAAGGTTTGGAGCTAAAGGGAAAAAGAAACAGGAAACAGAAAAAAATCAAGTCAGGGATGGGGATTCAACAGCCACTTCCTTTTGCCATCCTCTCCCTTTATTTTTGAACCCTGTTCCACTTTCCACCTCATATAGAAACAAACATATAGAAATACCATGCTGGTGTGAGGTGAAGGTATTTATAATGGCATTTAGAAACAAGGTTTGTGTTCAACAAAAGGAAGCTGTGTAGGAAGTGGAGTTAGCCTGTAGCATGAAGGATTTAGATTAGATTTACGGAATAATTCCTCTACAATAGAGGTCTTTAGATTAAACACACACACCACCACCACCACCACAACAATAGGTGAATATGCTTTGGAGGTTTTAGAAAAACTGGTGAAATTCTGATCTGTTGAACTTAGTTTTGGACCTATCTAAAGGCTTTTGAGCATCCGCGATTCTTAGGTTCATCTTTCTATTTTTATTCTGGGTGTGGAGAGAGGTTTTAGAATGCAGAACTATCATTGAACTATAGTAAAAATGGCACAATCATCCAAAGTGTATGTTGCATTGAACCTGGAATCAGAAGAACTGTTTTCTAGTCTTGTCTGCAATGAGAGACAGAGAGCAACAGACAGACAGAGAATGAATTTATTAAGCAGTTAGTATGTACTGGGTACTATGCTAAGTAGTGAGGATACAAATACAATTGGAAAAAAAAAAAGACAGTTCCTGCTCACTAGGACTTTCCGTTCCACTGAGAGAAGACAACATATGAAAAGGGAACTGAAAAGAGAAGAGCAGGGCAGCACAGACCTGAGGGCAAGGCCCAGAAAGAGTTTAGGGAGTCATTGGGCTGAACCAAGTTTGAAATGAATATGGCTGACTTGGAAACTAACTCAAATGCGGGTTCAGAGGAGGAGACTGGAAGTGAAGCATCTGTTAGCTTGGAGATGATTGCTATGGGTGGAGGTCCAGAAGGAGCCCAGAGAGTCAGGAACTGAACCTGGCTTAGAGCGGGTGACCTTGATCAAATCCTTGAACCTCCTTCAGCCTCTGTTCCTTCATGGGTACAGTTTAGATGCTCATCCTAGATTCTCCAGGGATCATTGTGAAGCTAACTGTAATAGTAAAATGCCACCTAAGTGTCAGTTTGAGAGGTTTTTGTTTTATTTTTACCCTTTTGGATTTGATCTTTGATTTCCTTGGTATGAGGTCCTGTCAGGGAAACTCTTCCAATTCAAATCAGCATCCCTACTGCCTCAAGGTGGGGCAGCTAGATGGTGCAGTGGATATGATGAGGTCAGGGAACCATAACGCTGAGGTTTGGGGTCCTTGGGACCCCAGAAATACTGACATGTCAAGTTTTGCTGAATGAATTCAACTCAAGCCTTCTTTCAGTTAAAGTAAAACAAAGTTTATTAAAGATCTACCATATTGGATTGAATCCAGAAGCCCAACTATTTGTGATACTTGTATTGACAAGCAGGCCAAATAGAATCTGAGCTAGACAGTATCAGAGCTGGATTAAATCTGAGCATTTTCCTGAAGGTGAAATGGAATTTATTTACAGAAAGAGGTGGCCACGTAGTTTTGATGGGACTGGAGTGACTGACAGAGGGTGGGAAATAGTTGGAGGCCATCAGGAGATAACAAGTCGGGAGAGCCAGGCTAGGTTAAATGTAACAGATTTGGGTATGAAAAACCAGATTAAGTGGGAAGATTCTAGGAGGTTCCCA
Organism: Bettongia penicillata ogilbyi; assembly: GCA_023548195.1. Taxonomy (NCBI): domain Eukaryota; kingdom Metazoa; phylum Chordata; class Mammalia; order Diprotodontia; family Potoroidae; genus Bettongia; species Bettongia penicillata. Next base: position 4,672,748 of record JAJHZJ010000413.1, read on the forward strand.
GAGGCTGCACCCCATCAGAGCACTGGGCTTGGAGTCAAGAAGACCTGAGTTCAAATGCAGCTTTAGACAATTACTAGCTGTGTGACCCTCGGTAAGTCACTTAACCCTGTTTGCTTCAGTTTCCTCATCTGTGAAATGAGCTGGAGAAGGAAATGGCAAACTACTCTAGGATCTTTGCCAAGAAACCCTAAGTAGCATCACAAAGAATCAGTCTTGACTGAAATACTTAAACAACAAAACTGCCTTACAGAGCATATCCCTAGAACCTTGAGATTAAGTGACTTGCGTAGGTTCACATAGTCAGAGCCAGGGCTTGAACCAACCTTTTTTTTAAAATTTATTTGTTTTCAGTTTTTTACAATCACTTCTATAAGTCCTAGATTTTCTCCCCATCTCAGCCCTGAGATGACATGCAATCTTATGTGGGTCCTACACACAGATTCTTATTAACCATATTTGCACATTGGTCATGTTGCATAAAAGAATCAAAACGAATGAGAGAAACCATGAGAAAAAAACAAACCAAAACAAAACATAACACAAGAGAAAATATTCTACTTCATTCTGCATTCCGATTCCATAGTTCTTTCTCTGGATGTGGATGGCATTTTACCTCAAGAATCCTTTGGGAACGTTTTAGGTCCTTGCATTGCTACGAAGGGCTAGTTCTACCAGAAACAGTCCTCACACTCTGTGGTTGATACTGTGTACAATGTTCTCCTGTTGAACCAATCTTTCTAACTTCAAGGCTAGTTTTTTGCTTTGACAAGCTGCCTCTCATATAAAATATGTGGCGAAAAGAGAAAAAGCTGCTGCTACCATCATGTCCACCACCTCTACTAGTAGGACTATTTGGGGGGAGGGAGTATGAAGATAAAAGTCTGAAATCTGAAATAAATTCTCCCCCACCCCAAGCTGGTATAGCCAATGTCCTTTATTTGGGCACTATTAAATTAGTGAATGAATTGGGTAGATAGATAAATGTAGCTTCTTTTTTTAGGCACTGCTCGAATTCAACCAGTAGAAGAAGGCAAGGAAGTCTGGGATTATGTGACAGTCCGGAGTAATGCATCCATGTTCTGGTGGCTCTACTATGCCAACAATCCCTGCAAAAACTTCACAGAACTGCCTCTGATCATGTGGCTTCAGGTAAGGGTGCCCACATATCTCTAACTAAAGGTGAGCGAAAGCTTTTTTTTGCTCCTGTCAGTTCTCTGGCTCTTACGAGGAATAAGGCCCCTGTCCAGCTGCTTTGGTAACCAGAACAAGAACAGAGAAGCCTCAGCGATGGATCAGCAGTGAACTGGAGTTCCAGGAGTTGTGATTTCAATCCTTTGCCCCATCAGGCTATGACAGAAGCTATGGCAGAAGCTACGGCCAACTTAGCCACCACCCATGTACAAAGGATGAATACTAATCCCAGACCTTGTGAATTTTTAATTTTCACTTTTAAAGAACTTAAGGACTGTCTCCTGAGTCTTCTGTTGAAAGTTTTTTTTTTAAATGAAAATATTTTATTGTAAAGTTAATAATAGCATGAACAATTGAAGAAAATGAAGGCTGAAGCCACAAAATCTATCCAAGTTTATCACATGGGACAATGGAAAAAGAATTTGGATCTGAAGAGCTGAGTTTAAATCCTAATCCAATTACTCACTATCCCATGACCTTCCTCATCTGTAAAATAAGGGAGTTGAATTAGTCAGGGGTGGGGAACTTACAGCCTCAAGGTCACATATGAGCCCCCAGGTCCTCAAGTATGGCCCTTTGATTGACTCTAAACTTCACAAAACAAATCCCCTTAATAAAAGGATGTTTTCTGTAAAACTTGGGCTCAGTCAAAAAGCTGCACCCAAGGACCTAGAAGGCCACATGTGGGCTCAAGGCCCCAGGTTCTCCATCCTTGGACTAGATCTTTAAGGTCATTATGAGTCCTAAATCTGTGGTCCTGGGATCTACATTTTGAGATAAGAAAAAGAATATAAAACTTCAAAGCCAAAAAAAATTACTCTGATGATTTATTTGCTGTGTGTTCCCTTCCAATCATCAAAAGTATTTTGAAATAGATGGCCAGCAATAGGCCAAATTGTGAAAGATTGCTGCTGCTTGCTTCTTCTACTTCATCTTGAGGTATTCTGTTCTCAAAAACCATGATAGGACAAATTCTGTTGGAAGATTCAGAAGATATCTTTATGGGAGTAGCAGTCACCTTCCTCCTCTTCTAGGAGTGTTTTCAGTTTCCAGGACCCTTGGGATTTTTTTATTTCGTTTTCCCCCTCTACTTGTAGAGCAAAATGTTTTGTCTTTTCTTAAAGGCATTTCCCTCTGGAGGGGGTAAGCAGGAGGGTAGGGTAGGCTAGGACCTTTCTAAAATAGCAGCACCTACCCCATAAAGTCATCAGCCTCTAGAGTGAGGGGGAGGGGGACTATGTTTCAGGTAGAGTTTAGGACTATAACCTTGTTGCCGTAGACTCTAGGTTATCTGTGCGTGGCTTTGACCCAGTCATCAAATCTTCACCAGTACAACTGATGGCTTCACGAAGTGTTCTCTTTACATATAAGCTAATAAAGAAATAGCAGTCTAAGCTTCCAAAACTTGCCCTTCCCTCCGCCCCCATAAGTTGACCCAGGCTATCTCATGAGTTAACAATTTACAGAGTATGATTCTTCCAGTATAGCTATCATGCTCCAATTCTCTGATAGATTAACAGATGAGGCCCAGACCTGACCTTGGAGATGCTGAGAACTTCTCTGGAAGAAATGTCCTTGAAATATATCCACCTAAATTGTGAACTGTTCCAGATATTGTGGAGAACACTTTGGAACTATGCCTAAAGGACTATAAAAATGTGCATGCCCTTTGACCCTAGCAAGACCATTTCTAGGACTGTATCCCAAAGAGATCATGCAAATGGGAAAAGGACCCACATATACAAAAATATTTATAGCAGTTCTTTCTGTGGTGGCAATGAATTGGAAATTGAGGGGATGCCCATCAATTGGGAAATGGCTGAACAAGTTGTGGTATATGAATGTAATGGAATACTACTGTTCCATAAGAAATGATGAGCAGGTAGATTTCAGAAAAACTTGGATAGATATGAACTGATTCTGAGTGAAATGAGCAGAACCAGAGGAACATTGTGAAGTTGTGCAATGACCAACTCTGATAGACTTAGCTGTTCTCAGCAATGTAAAGTCTCATGATGGAAAATGTTATCCACATCCAGAGAAAGAACTATGGAATCTGAATGCAGATCAAAGCATACTCTTTTCTTGCTCTCTCTTTTTTTCTTTCTTGTGGTTTCCCTCTTTGGTTATGATTCTTCTTTGCAATATGACTAATGTGGGATTTAGTATGATAGTAGATGTATAGTCTATATCAGATTGCATGATGTCTTGGGAAGGGGAGAGGAGAAAGAGGGGAAGAAAATTTAGAACTCAAAACCTTATTGAAATGAATGTAAAATACTAAAAATAATAATAAAAAAAGAAATATATCCACCTATAAAATGTCTCCTCCTCCTGCCCCCTCCCATCCAGTGGTAGTGTGCTCCTTTGTGGGGAACAGATGTAAAACTAACTGTATCCTAAGGCTAAAGAGCACCTGAAAGCCAGGGTACCAATAGTCTACAAATATTTCCAGGCTATCTTAATAATTAATAACTTGAAAATAGTACTTTAAGTTTGAGAGTGGTTTACATACAAAATAACTGCTAATAACCAGCTCTTTGCTATTGCCCCAGAGGACTGAAACTAGAAATAAATCTTAGTTGAAACAAGAGTTATTTGAGTTAAATGTGCAGAAGAACTTTCCCACAAGGATGATTTGAAGCTTTAGAATAGCTTTCAAAGGGAAGTTATGACATCCCTTACATAGAGGTCTATAAGAACAGACTACACAGTCTTGGAGACTTGGAGATGGGGAACTAGACTATTTGATAATCCATTTAAGTTCTATCTAGTTTTAGGATTCTAGACTCCTGTGATATTGTATCATCACTGAAATGCTAGTTTTTATGAGGAGTCTTTTACACAGTTTTTAGAGTTACTCTACAATAGGCATCCAAGTGGAGTATCAGTATTCTAGTTATCCCTTCTTTCCACTAGGGAGAAGTCAGAAATGAGTCTGATGTTGCACACCTGGATGACTGGTAGGCTGATGGTGCCCTTGACAGAAATAGGGAAGTTAGGAAGAAATTTGGAAGGAAGGATGACTTCTTTTCTGGAAGTACAGAGTTTGAGATGTCTGTGGAACATCCAAATGGAAATGGCCATTGAACCCATTTTATCACAGCTGCCCCATGGTCTGGAATCCCCTCAGCAGTTCACAGTCACTTTTGTCAATAGGGTTTTTACTATAGAACTATGACTCCGAGGGTAGTGTAGTGGAAAAAACAGTGGGCTATGGGTTAGACCTTTGTTTGCAATAGGGCAGTCTATACAGAGTAATATGCCACCTGGATATCAAGGGGCATTGCTGCTGACTTGACTATGGGATTTGGAGATAATCATTTAACCTGTTAGAGACCCAGTTTTCTTCCCTATCAAATGAGAGATTTGAACTAGTTTATCTCTAAGATCTCCTCTAACTCATGGTCATGTAGCATCTAAGTACCACTCCTGTTTGGAGCCGAGAGCCCTGGGGGAGACCCCACTCACTAGTGAGGTCTTCTCTCTCCTTAAAATGAGCATTAGATAACCTAGTTGTTGTCAGTGTAATCTGTGAATTTCTTTTTTAAAAAATTATTGATATTTTCATTTCTGAGTACATCCCTTTCCATGCCCCTCCCTTGTCACAAAGAGTAAAAAAAGAAAGAAAACAGAGCAGTTGAGCCAAACTACCCAACGTGTCAGCAGACATGACAGTGCATACAACTTGCCACACCCACAGTTCTCTCTTCCCCAGCATTGCCTACAAAAAGGGAGGGAAGTACATTTTCTTTACTCTGGAGCCAAGGCAACTACATAACGTTCAGTTTCATTATTTTCTTCTCCTTATTTACATTGTTGTGACTTGACTATATTTTTTATTGACTTATATAGTCATTTGCTTTCTATTTATTTATTATAGGGGGGTCCAGGAGGTTCCAGCACTGGATTTGGAAACTTTATGGAAATTGGTCCCCTTGATGTAGAGCTCAAACCAAGGACAACTACCTGGGTAAAGTGAAGATTATTGTTAACTGTAGCTGTGAGCTGATCTTTTGCTGTTGTTGAGTTGTTTCAGTCATGTCCTACTCTTCCTAACCTCATTTGGGATTTTTTCAGCATAGATACTGGAGTGATTTGCCATTTCCTTTTCCAGCTCATTTTATAGATGAGAAACTGAGACAAACAGGGTGAAGTGACTCACCCAGGTCACACAGCTAGAAAGTGTCTGAGGCTGGATTTGAACTCAGGAAGATGGATCTTATTGACTCCAGGCCCAGCATTGTATCCACTGTGCCACCTAACTGCCCATCGGTCTTATCTAGTCTTGCGTTTTTTGCAGACAAGCAAGTGAAATTCTGAGCATGCAATCTTGCAAGTTCCAGAGGCAAATAGTGAATAATAACACATTCATTGCTTCTATTTTATTATATGATATTATAGGATAAGCTCTGATGGCTAAAGGCAGTTTTCCCCCCTTCTAACGCTCAGAGGACCATTTTTGCTTTTTTCCAAGCCTCTCAGCCCCTTCCCAAGGCAGCATGGTGTGTTGGGAAGAACCCTCTGTGATAGAAACAATACCATAGGTGGGAAAGAGTTTCAGTCCAGCTCTGTGTGATATTAAGTATGTAGGCACCATTCATCCTGGACCTGAGCTTTACAGGTATAACCCATGGGGCTTAGATGTGGGTCTGCCAGCTCTGACATTCTGTCATTCTAAGAGTCTTTAGAAATGTCTTAGAGCATCCTGGCTAGTGTAAGACTGAATTTGGAGAGCAGGAGGCAGATGGAGGGAGATAACAGGCAGTGTTATTTTTAGTCCTTGAATATGTTACCACTGCTTTGAAATCGTTGGTCAAAGTGGAGTGATGCAATTTCACATGGGCCTTATCAGTTATCTCCACCATTTATGGCTTGTGTGACCCTAGGAAAGTCACCCAACTCCTCTGGGGCTTACTTTCTTCATCTGTAAAATAAAGCAGTCCAACTAGATGACCTCAATGTCAGCCTTAGATCTATGATCCTGTGATTCTGAGCATTTAAAGTGGTACAGTCTTATGAGAAAGAGAAGGGAGAATCCAGGATGGTGTAGAAAACATTAATTTCCTTCTCTCCACAATCATATGTATGATGTTGCTGGGGAGAAAAAAGCCCCAAGATCCTAATGTATGACAGGCTCACCCCAATTCATGAATAAGACTTTTTGCTAGTATGTGGACCACACGCTGGCTCAGGAAATATTGTCTGGCTGATGGCCTTCACCATTTGTTATTTTTTTATGATATACAGCTACAATCAGCCAGTCTTCTGTTTGTGGATAACCCGGTGGGCACTGGATTTAGCTTTGCAAATCAGAGCGATGCATATGCCAAAAATCTTGACATGGTGGCTTCTGACCTGCTGATTCTCCTACAAAATTTTTTCGAAGCTCGGCCGGAGTTTCAGGTAAGCAAAGGTTCTGTGATGGTCAGACCAATTTCCAGCAGGAGCAACGTTGCTTCCCTCAGATCAAATATGTTTTTCCTTTAAAGTGAATTTTTTAAACTCTCAATCCAGTGACACAGTTTTAGAGTAATTTCTGTAAAGATAAGGATATCAGTTACTGGTCAAATTGACATTAACTTGACAGAGTAGCCCTGGACTCTACACCCTAATCAAGGCTTAATTACACTCAAATCATGGCTCAGAAGAAACCTTAGCAGGTTTATTTTTGCTTATACACAGTGTGGAACAGAATGGACTTTGTTCCTTTTGAAGACCTTTAGAATTTTGACTTTTCTACACATTTTTTTCTCCTTTAGACAATTTCATTCTACATTTTCTCAGAATCCTATGGAGGGAAGATGGCTGCTGGGATTTCCTTAGAGCTTTACAAGGTAACAGGGGAGAAGACTTGGCTTTTGGTTTCCAGAAGATTCTTAAGGAAGATATACTTTCCAAACTACTTTGAAATTTGATGTATTTTCATTGAATGGTGGAGAGAGTACTATGGGCTGGGAACCTGAACTCTTGCTTCTACTCCACTATGTGATTGTAGGGTAAGTCATTGACCTCTCTGGACCTCAGTTTCCTTATCTGAAGAATGGGAATAATAATCTTGACACCCCACATCTATCAAGGACACCTAAAGACCTTTGAGCTCTTCTGAAGAAAGGAATCATATACATTAAACTATTTCATCATTGGTATCAGTCAGGCATTCCAGTCCAATCACTCAAACCAGTATTTGTCAATAGGTACATGTTTTGTATACAGATATTATGAAGCTCCTGGAGAGTGAAGCTGTTTTTTTCTTTGTAAACATCTTTTGACATTGGTCATACAACAAAGGAGCCTCAAGTTTATATTTTAAGCACTTTTCTTTTAAATATTATGGTCAAAATGGCATGGTACCATAAGTAATTAATAACTAATTAATATTATTTAATACTTCCCAATTTTAATATTATGAACTTGACAGATAACAACAAACACAAGGATTTTCCTGTACCAAGAAGAGAAAAAAGAGCATTACATATGAAGTTGTGAATCTCCACTACCTACTGCCTATGGGGGTCTTGCTTTTTAATAAATATTTTAAATTTAGCATGGTAGTTCTAAGAGTTCTAACCTGCATGCCTCTGTTCTCTTCTGACCTTCCCTCTGCTCTCTTCACTTTAAAAAAGAAAAACCTTCATCAGCACCTTTTTCTTTCATTTTTTTCCTTTTTTTTAGTATCACTGTCACTGTTTCCACTTCTTTTAGTTCTTCCTTCTTCCCCCAGATGTCTTATACCATTACCCTTACAACAAATAAGTAGATTCCCACAAAACCAGTACATACATTGGCTATAGCTGAAAATGTATGTCACATTCTACACCTGTGGTTGATCACATCTTAGCTCAAAAGTAGAGGAGAAGCATGTTCTATCATCGGTCTTCTGGAGGCATAATTAGGCACTGGATCATTGATATTAAGTATGTTACATCATAGTATAAATTATTTATTCAATTTTTATTTATTCAATTTTTCTCATTTCACCACTCTGTATCAGTTCACAAAAGTCTTCCCAGGTTTCTCTGAATATTCTATTACATTCACATACCACACAATTTGTTCATGCCTTCCCCAATGGATGGGAACCCCTGAGTTTCTAGTTCTTTGCTGCAACAAAAGTCCTTTCCTTCTGTCTTTGACATCTGAGAATTAAATACAAAGAAGTAGTGTCTCTGGTTCAGTGGGTATATACAGTTTAGTGATAGTTTAGTTTAGTTCCAAAATGATTTCCAGAGTAGTGGGACTGCATTCCAGTTCCACCAACAGTAACTTAGTGTATCTGTCCTCTTATGGTCTCTAATATTTGTCATTTTCCCTCTTTGGTAATCATTGCCAATCTGATAAGTATTAAGTAGAACCTCAGAGTTGTTTAAATTTGCATTTCTCGAATTATTATTAATTTGGAGCATTTTCTCACATGGTTATTGATAGCTTGCATTTCTTCTTTTGAGAACTGCCTGATCATATTCTTTGACCACCTAAGTATTGAGGAATGGATTTTTTTTCTTATATATGTGTAGCAATTTCCTATAAAAGTGTCCAAAACTCAGTGCAGTTTTTGTAACTTAAAACTGAACTTTTGAGACACACCATATATATTGAATAGTGAACCTTTATCGGAAAAGTTTGCAGCAAAGATTTTTTTCCCAATTAGCTTTTTTTCTTCATATTCAAACTACATTAGTTTTGTTTGTGAGAAAACTGACCCTTTTATCTACCATGATTCTCTGGGTCCTATGTATATTTATTTAAGAGCTCTTCCCTTATTTTTAAAATTCCATTTTATTTTATTTCCTGTTCTAAATTCTCTTCCTCACCCTACCCCTCTCCCACCCATTGAGAAGACAAGAAATACAATACCTATTGCACATATAAAGTAAAACGTACTTTGACATGTTTACATCATGAGTCCTTCAGAACCATCTTGGATCATTGTTCTGATCAGAGTAGCAAAGTCTTTCACAGTTGATCATTGTTACACTGTTGCTGTTACTATGTAGATTGTTTTCCTGGGTTCTGCTCACCTCACTTTATATCAGTTCATATAGGTCTTCCCAGGTTTTTCTGAAACCATTGTTTGTCATTTCTTATAGTATATCATAATCATATGCCACAACTTGTTCAACCATTCCCCAACTGATGGGCATTCCTCTTCTCTCTAGTCATAGTTGTGAAAGATATGTTATTCCCTACTCCTAATTTGTTCAGGAGATGACTTCATATATGTAGGTTACTTATTCATTTAGAAATTATAATAGTAGATAGTAGGAGATGTTGATCTAAACCTAATTTCTTTTTTTAGAATTCTTTAAGTTTAAATTTAATTTTTTGTTACATTTGAAGTTCCTGTCTCCCTTCCTCCCAACATCATAGTAGAGAAGGATACCATATATCTATATCTATCCATCTCTATATATGTGTATATGTATATATATATATGTGTGTGTATATATACATCTATATGTACATACATATGTGTATATATATACATACACACACACTCATACCCCATACTACGCATACTTCCATTTATTAGTTCTTTCTCTAGAGATGGATAGTATCATTCTTCATGGGTTCTTTGTAGTTGATTTGAACCTCAGAATAACTTAGTCTTTTACAGTTATTCTTCAAACAATATTGCTGTTACTATATACAACATTTTCTTGGTTCTGCTCATTTTATTTTTCATTATCTCATGCAAGTCTTTCTATGTTTTTTCTAAAATCAACGAGCTCATTATATCACAGTAATATTCCATAAATCCAAACCTCATTTCTATCAAACTGCTTTTCAGCTTTTCCAGCCGTTTTTGCCAAATAGTCTTTACCTCAGTAGTGAGGGTTCCCTGATTTATTGAACACTGTGCTACTATCTAAGTGTCATAGTTTCTGAGTCTGGTGTACCTAAACTGTTCTACAAATCAAATTTTCTGTTGTTTAGAAGAGACTGAATAGTTTTGATGATTCCTGCTTTGTACTTTCCACTTTTTTTTCATTACTTCCCTCAAAGTTCTTGACCTTTTGTTTCTCAGATGAATTTTGTGATGATTTTTTCTAATCTAATAGTAATTTAGTAATTTGCTTGGTATGACATTGAATCTGTAAATTGGTTTAGATAATATTGTTATTCTTGTATTGGCACAGCCCAGCCAAGAGCAGTTTATATTAGTGCAATTATTTTGGTTTGTCTTTATCTCTATAGAGACTGTTTGTAGTTGTATTCATAGAATTCCTGTGGGTGTCTTGGTAGCTAGAGTCTCTGATGTTTTATATAGTCAGTAGTTATTTTGAATGGAATTTCTTTCTCTGTCTTTCCTGCTTGCATTTGGTGATAGAGCCAAAAGTTTGTTAGTGTACATTTCTGGTTCTTTGGGGAGCTCATTCAACTTAAGAGTATTCTCAGAAGTTTCAGTGATTCCTTAGAAGTTGCTGTTTGTCAGTGACTATGCACAGGTAGCACTTGAGTGTTCACACAAAAGACTGTGTTCCATGTTGCAGGGTCAGAGATGTGCTCTGCACTCATAGCCCAAAGGAAATTGAGACCTTTCACCAGATGCTCACTTGATCTTTCTCATATGCCTATGATTTGTGTAAGGGTGGACCTGATCAGACTCATTTTGTGTGATGATGCACATAAAAGTAGCTCCTGCTATCTCCATGATAATAATAGCTGACATTAACATGTTACTTTAAAGTTAGCAACAGGCTTTGTAGAAATCACAACAACTCTGTGAGGTAGGTGCTCTTATTTTCTTTGTTTTACAGATGAGAAAACTGAGGCTCAAAGAGGCTAAATGATTTGCCCAGAATCACAGAGGCAGCTAGGTGGCACGTTGAATACAGCGCCAGGTCTGTAGTCAGGAAGACGAGTTCAAATTTGGCCTCAGACCCTTAATAGCTATATTAAGCCACTTAATCCTGTTTGCCTCAGTTTCCTCATCTGTAAAATGAGCTAGAAATGGCAAACCATTCCCAGTATCTTTGCCAAGAAAACTCCAAAAGGGATCACAGAGAGTCAGAAAAGTCTGAAATAACTAAACAGAGCTAGTGTCTAAATCAAGATTTGAACCACATCTCCCTAACTCTGAGTTCAGCACACTAGCCTCATTATTACACTGTCTCTCTTTATGTCTACTGCTAGTATCCAAGATTGATTAATATGGGTACTTCATCCAGTTAGACAGTTTTCATAACGTTCTGTTGCCAGAAAATCACCTGTAGACAAACTTGGTGCTGAACCTCTCTGATTTTCACCTGGCTAGTTCTCAGATGACACACCTATAGTCCATTACTGGGCCCTTCCTGGAAGACTTTCTGTAGCCTTTACCAGCACCTCCTTGCATCAGAAGAGAACCTCAGTGGAGGCATTCTGCCTTCATATTTTTGTAACAGTGTTAGTAATAGCTTACATTTACATGGTACCTTATAACAACAGCAATGTATTTTACAAAGTGTTTCATATATGTTATCTCTTTCAGTCTCTGCAGTAATCCACAAGGTAACAGAGCAGATGCTGCTTGACAGATTAGGAAACTGAGGCTCAAAGAGATTAAGTGAAGTCACTTAACCCTTAAGTTGAAGGACCCGGATTCACCCTCAGTTCTGCTGGCCTCCAATTTAGTCAGTCCTCTTCTCATTACATCATACTTTCTATATGAGTATCCATCAGATCTATCCATAGGAATCCATTAAGCACTTTCATGCCTGGCATTGTCCTAGGTGTTGGGAATACAAATGAAAAAAAAAGACATACAATTCCTGCTGTCAAGGAGCTTACACTCATTTGGGGTATAAGACATTAAGTGTATGGAAAATGAATCCATTATTATTTAACACAAGGTAGTTAGTTAGAGAGGGAAGGCACTAGCTATGGAAGGATCAGGGAATGTTTGCCATAAAATATGGTTCTTGGGTCGGATCTGGAAGGAATAGAGGGAGTCTCCTGTCAGGAGAGAAAGGAGCAAGTTCTAGGCATAAGGATAAGGCAAAGGCACAGAAAGAAAAGTTTTCTGTATTGGTGAAAAGGATCCGGTGAAGATTTCCCTCTAACCTTTTACCAAATGAAGGGATATCTGGACTTAAAATTTGCCTAAGTGTGACAAGGACCATAGGGCCACAGATTTAGAGCTGGACAGGACCTCATAAGATCATCTGGTTCATCCCATTCAGTTTATAGATAGCAAAACTGAGTGCCAGAGAGGTTAAGTAGTTTGCCTAGGGTCACATAGAGAGTAACAGAGATTTGAACTCTGAGGCTTATGTGCTTTTTCTTCCCTCAGGCTATCCAAAAAGGGAGTATAAATTGCAACTTTGCTGGTGTTGCCTTGGGAGATTCCTGGATTTCTCCTGCAGGTAAGGGTTCTCCTCCATTCCCCATCCCATCAGCCCTTAGTTGTGTTTCCAAGCCCTGAATAACATGATACCTTAACTCTGCAGCCCCTTGGAGAGGACAGCAGCTTTTGACCCATTGTCCTCCTTCTCCAATATTAAAAAGCCTCCCAGAGCTTGACAGGAAGCATTGGAACTGAAATTTCCATTTGTTTTAGAAATTGTGAGATAGATGCGTATTACAGCAGATGATCTTTTTTCACCGTCCCAGTTTCATTTAGCTTCCTTGTCCCAAGCGCAGATGAGTTAGCTGATTTTATTTTTAATTGGAATACTAAAGATTTTGGGGTATAGTTTCTGGAGTCTGAAACAGATAGATGTTGGTTTAGTGCCATACATATCCCTCCTGTGGGTAAGGCTGTCAGTAAGAAAATATAGTAAATCCACTTAAAAGATAACTTTGTGGTCTCATTTAGGAGCATGACCATGCTCTGTATGTTTCTGATAATGGGCCATTCTTGCCATTTCTGAAATGGGACGAAAATCACATGAAATGAACGGTGAGTCTCCACTAAGAATTAGTACTTTTCATTTTTCATTGGGAACTTTGGCTCTTAGAACGAAGTTAAGCTTCTGTGGCCTTTAAGTAAGCCTAGGACCTGAGAGGCTTCCTGCTTGACCGTAGAACCTTTGAGTAAGAGGGACCTCAGAGGTCATTTAGAGTAATTTGCAGCCTGGAGCAAGACAGGACTCTCTTCTACACCACTGAACTTTTACAAAGATGGGGAATTTGCTCTTGCAAGGCATCCCATCCTACTGCTGGACAGCTCCAATTGTAGAAAATTCATGTTATTTTGAATCCAGATCTTCCCCCTTTAAGCTTCTACCTATTTTTTTGATTTCTGCCTTCTAGTGCCACGCAGCAGGATTAGTTTAGAATCTTATTAGGGGAATTAGAATCCTCTAATCCCACTTCCCCATGACTGTTCTTCAGATATTTGAAGATGACAATCACATAGTTTCCTTCTTCCCCTTTCATTCTCCTTATTTCTCTCCCAAAGTCAACAAACTTGTTCCTTTACTAGGTCTTCAGATAACATGATCTTCAGCTTCCTGCCTAAATTCTGGCACCTTAGCATTGAACCCAATATTCTAGAAGTGCACAGTTAGGTGGGGAATTTTACCAGGCACTGGCTCTTTAGGTTCATGAAGGTTCATTTATTCTTCCTGTTTATATAAAATTACAAAAAACAAAAATCAAGCCCAACATTCTGCAAAGTCAATGCCAATGAGTTTGGTGGGTGTGTTTGACTTGTTCTCAGCCTTCCTTAACTAGTAGCCCTAGAACTTGGGGAACAAACAGGATATAGGCCAAGAATGCGTGGGGTGAGCAAGTATTTAAAGCTACCAGAAGATGGGAACTGGGCAAAGGGGCCACAATCCACCTGTCAACTACCTTTCTGCAAGGAGACGTGATTATTTATGACAACATTTATTAAATATGCAATTAAGTCCTGCCTTGGGGCATGCACCCCACCCTATCCCCATCTCCTAATCACAGAGAAGTCCATGAGTATCACCAAGAGTATGATTCTGAGTTAAGGGCACAGGAAGTTACAAAATAAACATTTCAAAATTCTGCTTAGGAGTATAAGTTAGGTGTTGCTTTTTCTCCCTTGAAAACAAAGCTGCAACAAGCTTCCTTTATTTATTCTGGAAATATGTGTTTCTCTTTAGATTCTGTGCTTTCCTGGGGACCTTATCTATATAGCATGGTAAGTTTTACTTCTTTTATTCCCTTTTTTATATCTATCAACTAAATTCCTTCAACTGGAAATAATAAAGTTTGGAGTTGTGTTTGTATTGAATTGTCTTTAAATTGCCATTTCTTTTATCAACTTGAAAAGTAGTTTATTTAATTGTCTTTGGGGGCTAAAAGAGATTGGTGATTTTTTTTTTAACGAACATCCAGCCTCCAGAAAATATGAGTAAATAAATCAGATTTATCATTTTGCTGGGCACATGAACAACTCTTCATGTTTTACTAGTAGTTCTTGATTGAAGACAGCTGTCATCATTTAAATATATTTAAGCTATTTTGCATTGAAATTCTTCCCTTAAGAGATTTTTTTTTTAATTGATGCCCTTTGTATTTTACATGATTGTTCTGTCAGGGTAGAGGCCCCTCCCATTCCTCACCTTTACCACTACCACTATCACCATCCCAGCCCTGACATTAAAACCTCCCTGGTACCGAAGAAGAAACTGTTAAGCAAAAACAACCAATACACTGAACACTCCAAATAATGATGGCATGTTGTCTTCTGTTCTCTATACTCTCCTACCTCGTGGAAGGAGAAGAGAGCGTGTTACATGATCGGGGATTAGGAGGGGGAAGGGGACACGAGGGACCAAAATTGCTCATTATAATTACTCAGAGTTCCATTTCCTTTTAGCGTTTGTTCATTTAAATTATTTTGGTCATGGTTCTTCTACCTTCCCTCTGCATTAGTTAATCAAAGTGTATCCATGTCTTTCTGAATTCTTGAATTTAATAATGTCTCATGACATGATAATATTCCATTACCTTTTATAGCACAGTTCATTCAGTCATTTTCCAGTCTGCAGACACTCAACTTTTTGTTTAATTCTTTGCACCATCAAAAATGCCTTTATGAATATTTTGGTATATTTGGTGTCTTTATTTGTATTTGAAGTGCTTATCACAGTGCCTAGAATGAAGCAAATACTTGATAAATTGCTTCTTGAGTGACTGACTTTCTTTGACCCTATTCAAGGTGTGTGTGTGTGTATGTACACACATATACCTTAGTAGTGAGATCGCTGAATCAAAGAATATGAACGATTTAGTAGCTTTTCTTACATAATTACACAATTTTCTGGAATGGTCGGACCAATTCACAACTCTCCCAACAATGCCTGTCTTCCCACAGACACTCTAATATTTGACTGTTTCCTCATTTTTTGGTCACATTGCCTTTTTATTTATGTGAAATGAAACCTTGAATTGTTTTAAATCACATTTCTCTTATTAGTGAATCAAAGCATTTTTTTTGTGTCATCATTTAACTTGCCTTTCTTCTTTTGGAAACTGTTTATTCATATATTTG
The DNA here is from genome assembly GCA_023548195.1 of Bettongia penicillata ogilbyi. Taxonomy (NCBI): domain Eukaryota; kingdom Metazoa; phylum Chordata; class Mammalia; order Diprotodontia; family Potoroidae; genus Bettongia; species Bettongia penicillata. The sequence continues at coordinate 4,688,394 of JAJHZJ010000413.1, forward strand.
CATCAATTTCTTTTATATCCTGGATGTCATACCCTTATAATGACATTTGATGTGAAGATTTCTTCCCACTTGACAGTTTCTTCTTTTTCATTTGGCATTTATTTCATATGTGCAGAAGTTCTTTTAATCAAACTTGTCTTTTTGTGTGTATCTCTGTGAGGTCTCTTCTATCATTTGACTTGTGAAGAATTCTCTCCCCAGCTACAGGTCTTAATGAAACCTTCTTGTTCTTTGTTATTTTTGTAATATAACATTTTACATTTAGGTATCTTCACTTCCCGCCCCCCCCCCCCAAATTCCAAACAATTGCTTGATTTTATTTTTCACAGTTTTATTTTACTAAAATAAATAAGATTTTCTATGAGCCCACAAAGATCCTTGTCGCCAAAACATAACCAAGGTTAGACTTTTAAGTTAACAACTCTTTTTCCTCTCTATTTGCATTCTAGTCTCTTCTGGATGATAGAAGTCTAACAGATTTGATAAAAATTGGAGAGAAAATTGTAAATGCTATGAATATAGGACTATATGAATGGGCTACCCAGCTGTGGGGAGATGCGGAAACGCTTGTGGAGCAGGTGAGAAAAGAAGTCTGTTTAGGGATAAAATCAACTATCAGACCTATGAGTTCAGGATCTAAAGAAAAAGCTGTTACAAATAAGAGCAGCATGACTTTTAATTTAATTTCAGGACACAGATGGAGTGAACTTTTACAACATTTTATATAAAAATCCCCCTGAGAGTATAATGAAGACAAGCCAAGAATTCACCCAGAGTCATCTAGGTGAGTTGGGCCTGGTGACCTTAGGTCATACATACCCTAAAAAAGTACCCAGGTACTGTTTTTGCTTTTCTTTTTGTCCCCAGCTGATAGTACAGAACCTGGCATACAGTAAGTGCTTAACAAATGGGTTTTTTTTTTTTTTGATTGACTGTAAGGGAAAAAAGACTTGGAAAATTCTTGTCTGCTTTAAACTCATTATTATTTGCCCTTCCTCAGTTCAAATGTCTTATTGATGCATAATTTCCAAGCTGAAAGTCCTTTTTAACTGGCTTTTTCATCTCTTTGCAAATTATTGAATTTATAGGTAAGCTGTTTTTGTTACTATCTCTTTTTGCTTCTGTTTGCCTGTTGCATAGTAAGTACTTAATAAATGCCCCCTGATTGACTTGTGGTATGAGACTGTAGCTTCCCCTGCTCCAGGAAGTCTGCACCCATGACTAACCAATAAGGTGGTTCCCAAGTCCAGAATTCAGCTACAGATGGACAAAATCTCATCTCATACTTTCTCATTTCATTTCATTCCATGCTGGCCTGTAGTAGCTATAGGTGCAACCAGGCCACACACAGCCTTATGCAGTGCTCAGGGTCTGACTTCATGCCCCCTTTCAGCAGCTCAAGTGCTAAACACATGGCCAGCCCTTCCAAGTTCTGCATAAACACAAGTACCTGCTAACTTAGACTTTTGTCAGAGCATCTCTCCTGCTGACTCTCTAATCTTATAGGAATCCATATTCAGGCAGAACCTTCTCACTACAACTGCTGAGATTCTTTCTATCCTACTGCATTCTTAGACCCCTCAAATTACAATCAACACACATCAGCCTCCACGCTATTTTCTCACACTCCTAAATATCCCCAGGGACTTCATATCGCCCTCCTCTCTTCCCTCAACTACTTCCCCCAATTGTCCGTAAAGAGAGGCAGCTACTTCTCTTTTCCCCTCCCAACCCCACAGCATTCCTGTTCCTAACCTAGGTTCTATTAGAGCAAAGGAATGGAGTGCACCTTTCTTTTCTTTTCTTTTCTTTTTTTTTAAATATTTATTTATTTATTTAACTTTTTACATTCATTTTCACAAAATTTTGGGTTCTAAATTTTCTCCCCTTTTATCCCCTCCCCCCACCCCAATACCCCAAGCAGTCTAATTTTCCCTATCTCCAATCTGCCCTCTCTTCTGTCATCCCTCCCTTCTCTTGTCTCCATCTTCTCTTTTCTCCTGTAGGGCCAGATGACTTTCTATTCCTCATTAACTGTATGTCTTCTTTCCTAGTAGCAACAGCAATACTAAACAGTTGTTCCTAAAACTTTGAGTTCCAAATTCTCCCCATCCCTCCCTCCCCACCCGTTCCCTTTGGGAAGGCAGGCAATTCAATATAGGCCATATCTGTGTAGTGGAGTGCACCTTTCTAAAGTAACAAACCATCTCCACTTTCAATTTGTATTTCTTTCAGGGACAGCCAAGATTATTCTTTCCTACCTTCTAACTAAAACACTTCCTTTACAAGCATAGCTCCTCCCACCTAAACTCTAACCCTGTCATATTAGTGTACCTGAAGCTACAAGACTTTATATATTGGTTTGTAACTTGATCTTTCAATTAGTTTCACCGTGGAGGCTTTGTAAGAAAGAGGCCGTCATGACATTTTTTTCTTTTTGGATTTATTTTCAGTCCAGTGACTCAATGCAGACTGTTTTTGTTTCAGTTCGACTTTATCACCGCCATGTGAGACAACTACACCAGGAGAAGTTAAGTGCACTCATGAATGGACCCATCAGAAAAAAGCTCAAAATCATTCCAGATTTTGTCACCTGGGGAGGTATTAGTTAATATTATTAGGTTCTATTTGTAGAGGATTTTGGAGAAGACAACGTTTATAAACTTTAAGATTTATAGTATACTTTTCCTCCATATTTTATCAATGCCTTTTGTTTAATTCCCAGTATCCTACCCCCACTTTGAACCTGCTTTTGTAACAAAGCAGTAAGTAGAACAGCCTGAGAAAGTCACCAAGTCTGGCAGTGTATGCAGAATTCCCACACCCATAGGTCCCTACTTCGACTGAGAAAAGGGCTGTGTAACATGTTTTCCATCCTCCAAAACCAGATTGACTTCTGCTTGAATTCAGCAGGTTTTTAATGTTATTTGCTTCTTCATTATTGTGTTGATGGTATATGTTGTTTTTGTGGTTCTGCTTTCTTTACTTCATACAGGACTTTTCACATGTCTCTGAATTCCTCATATTTATTATTTCTTATGGCACAATAATATTCCAATACATTCATGGGCCACGATTTATTCAGTCATGCCCCAACTTGTGAGCATCCACTTTGTTGCCAGTGTATTTGCTAACATAAAGCATGCTACTACAAATAATTTTTTCCATGTGTCTTTGTTTCTATAATTGCTCTTCTTACAGTATATGCCCCTAGTAGGAACTCTCGGGAAAAGGGTAGGAATAATTTCATTATTTTTTCTTGTGTAATTCCACATTTTTTTCTCAAATGTTTGGACCAGTTTGTTGCTGTACCAACAGTGTATCAGTGTGCCTCTTTCAAACCCCTCCAACATAGACTGAGTCATATTTACTAATTTATGGGATATAAGGCAAAGCCTCAGTTATTTTATTGTGCATTTCTCTTATTAATGCCTTGGAGCATTTGTTCTTATAATTGGTGATCATTTAATTGGTAAATTCTTTATTCAGATCTTTTAACTACTTGTTTATCAGGGTCTTCATCTTATATTTGTGTCAATTGTCTCTATATCTTAGATTACAGACTTTGATCAGCAATATTTGATAGAAAGAGGCAAAGATTTTTTCCCCCACTTGACATTTTCCTTTCCAGAACTTAGTACAGTATCTGCCATATAGCAGGCATTTAATAAATGCTTGCTGACTTCTTATTCCCAGCTACATTGATTTTGTCCATGCAAAAGCATTTTAATTTTATGCAAGCAAAATTTTCTATTTTATCTCTTAGGACCTTCCTACTTGACTAAGAATTTTTCCATAAGCCACTGGTGGTGAAAGAGTCTTCCCTCCATTTTCCCTTTTTTTTTATGACATGATCTTTTCTGTTTAGGTCAAGTAGATGTTTGGAGGTCATTGTGATGCATAGGGTAAATGCTGAGCCAAATGTAACTTTCTTGCTCAACTGCTTTCAGGTTTTGCTGGCAGTTCTTCTTATAATCCTTTGCCCAGGCATTTATGTTCTTGGGTTCATCAGATACTAGTCTATAATCTTTTTCTTCTTTTCTTCTTCCTCCTTCTCTTCTTCCTCTTTCTCCTCCTTCTTCTCCCCTTCCCCTTCTTCCTCCTTTCTTTCTTTGTAACACCTTTGTGACTTAGGCTGTACAGCTATCTCCACTTTAATAGAACTGATAATAATGATTATGTGTGTATGTATAATGCTTTGTTTAAAACAAGAAACTTTTTCTAAAAGTGTCTTTCTTCTGTCAGTTCAGTTATTATCTCCTCAAACCTGTAAGGAATTATCCCTGTTCTAGGTGTAGCCTAGACCCAGAGAATATAAATGACTTGCCCAAGGTCACACAGCTAGTGCAAAGCCAGGACCCAAATTCAGGTCTTCTCAATCCTTGCCCAAGGCTCTTTATTTTAGGTCACTTTACCTCTGGAGACCATCATTGACCCTTTCTGTACCTCTTTTTAAAGGAGAAACTATAGTTGAGGCTATGTGGATTGGTTTAACTTGTTAAGTGTTTCTAGTGGTGGCCAGCACAAAATTATTTAGGGAGACCTAGAAATATCTGGCTTCTGAGCCTCTGTCTCACTTTGTGACATTAGGCAAACTACTCCCCCAAGGTCTAGTTTCTCTGTAATAAGATATAATGAAATCTGCCAAATCATTACCAGGCATTTGAATGAAGTATGCCAGTGTTTCCTTTTATGCTTGCCCATCCTTCCCTCCATCTTTGGTTATCACAGAGTCAGGGTGCATTAGGACCAAGGCCAGAAACCATATCCTGAGAACTTAACCCTTTCACTCTAGAACTCTTATCCTGAGAATTCCAAATAGTGACCTGGTTTCCACTGCCCACTATTTCAGCCTGCTCTCAGCTATGGTTTACTCCCCAGGCACCTCCTTCCACCACACCCCTTCCAGTTCTGCAACCATAATGAAATCAATACAAGAAAAGGTGTGCCAGTCTACTTCTCTATGGCTTTTTACTCACCAACCTAGTAACTTTCCAAAGCAAAACTCCCCTCCAGCTACTATTCCCTTATATGTTTTATCTCTGTTCACTAGAATGTAAACTTGAAGACAGGATTATTTTTGCCCTTATTTTGTATCCCTAGTCCTTAGTACAGTATATAGGAAACATTTATTAAATGCTTATTCATTTATTGAGATAGGGTCATATTAACTAAGCACCTGTAACTGATTCACTAGTTAGAACAGTAGTACTATTAAAGTAAATTATATACTGAAATTACTTATGTCATGTATCCAATGACTCCTATTCTGATTAAGTCAAGCCTAATCCATTTTTTCTCCTTTCTACATATGCAGGACAATCAAGTTTAGTTTTCAGAAACATGGAAAAGGACTTCATGAAGCCTGCGATTAACATTGTAGATGAACTGCTGGAAGCTGGCATCAACGTCATCATTTACAATGGGCAATTAGATCTCATAGTGGACACTATTGGTAGGGAAGGATGGAGAGGGGGAGACAAGTAGATCTCATAGTGGACACCCTGGGTGGGAAGGGTTGAGGTGGGTAGAGAAAGATATGATAACATGGAGTTTCAGTAATTGACCTACAAACAAATAGACAATGAAAATTCACTGACTAGGCAAGTAGAATTGATGATATTAAGTTTGTTGGGAAGCTGGTCATCTCTATCCTGTTGTGTCTTCCCTGCCAGTCAGCTCTCAGATCTTGTGACAAAGGAGTTGGGCTTCTTTGTCTTGGCTCTCTTCTCCTCTCCAGCCCTTCAAGTTAAAGAGCATTTATTAAGCAGCTACTTTGTGCTAAACACTGGGGGTACAAAGGAAGACAAAAATGGTCATTGTGTCAAAGAGCCCCCATTCTAATGGGGGAGAAGGGGAGTGGGAAAGGCCTTTGATCTGAGATCTGAAGGAAATCACAGAATGCCAGAGGCAGAGGTGGAGAGGGAGGACATTTCAGGCAAAGGGAACTTCTAGTGAGAATACACCAAGTAGGGAGATGGTGTCTCCTGTGGAAGGAACAAGGAGACCAGTGTAACTAGGTTGTGTAGTAGATGGGAGGGAACAAGGTGTGATAAACCTGAAAAGGTTGGAAGGGAGTGAGTTATGAAGGGCTTTAAACACCAAACAGGATTTTATATATAATCTTGAAGGTGAAGGGAGGCACAGAAGTTGAATGAATGGGAGGCAAGGATGGGAAGGGCATTGTGAAGTCAGACTTGTGCTTTAGGAAAGTCACTGGTAGCTAAGTGGAGGATGGACAGGAGTCAAAGAAAAAGAAAGAAAGCAGGTAGTGTAAGGATGAATAGTACCTTGCTTACACTCCCACTTTTGGAGGCCAATGTCAATGGATAGTAGAGAACATAGAGAAGAGTAAGATAGAAGGGAACTAGAAAGGTAGGTGAGGGCCAGGTGGCCACTTCAGATTTGAGAAATGCCCGACTACTGTCATCATTGCACATAGCCTGCTCTTTGTCTACATGAGGCAGCTGACTGTGTTTGGAGCTGTTTTCTTGCATGAGAGTCTCTTAATGCCATCTCAGGTTGCTAGAGAGGTATTTGACTAGCAATTGTGGGAAAAATGGAAACTTGTGCCTCTCTGCAGTGCAGATAGACATGGGTGGTCCATTTCTATGGGTTATAGCCCTTTTGTAGCCAGGCACTAACAGCAGTAGGAGACGTGTCTTGTTGGAGACTGTTGATAATGTTCATTTCTTTGTCTTTCTTGTCTTTCTCATCACTGACAGGTCAGGAGGCATGGTTGCGTAAACTGAAGTGGCCTGAGCTGACTACTTTCATTCAGAAGAAAAGGAAGCCTCTGTATGTTAATCCTGGATCTTATGATACATCTGCTTTCTATAAGTCCCATAAGAACCTTGCTTTCTACTGGATTCTCAAGGCTGGCCACATGGTAAGGAAAACATTTTGTTCTAGATTGAAAAGTGTGTGTCCTCTAGGCTGGCATGCACAGGCATATTGGAGAAGCCAAAGGGTGAAGAATGCTGGCTATGATAGCCTGTGCCATGTGTCTTTCTTTCTTCCTTTTTTTTAATAGTATTTATTTATTTAGTTTTAGATTTCGACATTCATTTCCACAAAATTTTGAGTTCCAATTTTTCTCCCCATCTCTCCCCTCCCCCACCCATAATACCTTGCATTTTGATTACCCTTTTCCTCAATGTACCCTCCCTTGCATCACACCCCACCCTTCCCTTATCCCCATCTGCTCTCTTTTCTTGTAGGGTAAGATAAATTTCTATACGTGACTACCTGTGTTTCTTATTTCCCAATTATATGCAATAATAATTCTTAACATTCGTTTCCAATACTTTGAATTCCAACTTCTCTCCCTCCCTCCCTCCTCACCTATCCCCACTGAGAAGGCAAGCAATTCAATACAGGCTATATAAGTGTCGTATTGCAAAAGACTTCCATAATAATCATGTTGTGTAATACTAACTACAGTGCCCTCTATCCTACCCTGTCCCCCCCTTTTTATATTCTCTCATTTGACCTTGTCCCTTCTCAAAAGTGTTTACTTCTACTTACTCCCTTCTCCCATTTGCCCTCCTTTCTATCACCCCCTTCACCCCACTTGTGCCCTCCTCCCCTACTTTCCTATAGTGTAAGATAGATTTTCATACCAAATTTAGTGAGCATGTTATTCTCTCCTTAAGCGATATGTGACGAGGGTAAGCTTCACTTTTCCCCTCTCCCCCTTCTCCCTTTTCTCCTCCATTGAACAAGATTTTTCTTATCTCTTTTATGAGTTATAGCCAGCCTCATTCCCTTTTTCCCTTTCTCCTCCCACTATTTTCCTTCCTTACCCCTTAAATTTTTATTTTATTTTTCTTTATGAATATCATCTCTTCTGATTCAACCCAACCTGTCCTCTCTATCTATGTATGTGTGTGTGTGTCTCTCCACCTACCCAAATACTGAGAAAAGTCTCAAGAAATACAAATATTATCTTTCCATGTAGGAATGTAAACAGTTCAGCTGTAGAAAGTCTTTTATGATTTCTCTTTCCTGTTTACCTTTTCATGCTTCTCTTGATTCTTGGGTTTGAAAGTCAAATTTTCTCTTCAGTTCTGGTCTTTTCATCATGAATGCTTGAAAGTCCTCTATGTCATTGAATGACCATTTATTCCCTTGAAGTATTATACTTAGTTTTGCTGGGTAGGTGATTCTTGATTTTAATCCCAGTTCTTTGACTTCTGGAATATCCAATTCCAAGCCTTTTGATCCCTTAATGTAGAAGCTGCCAGATCCTGTGCTGTCCTGATTGTATTTCCACAATACTCGAAGTGTTTCTTTCTAGCTGCTTGCAATATTTTGTCCTTGACCTGGGAACTCAGAAATTTGGACACAATATTCCTAGGAATTTCTCTTTTCAGGTGTCTTTCAGGAGGTGATTGGTGGATTCTTTCAATATTTATTTTGCCCTCTGGTTCTAAAATATTAGGGCAGTTTTCCTTGATAATTTCATGGAAGATAACGTCTAGGCTCTTTTTTTTGATCATGGCTTTCAGGTAGTCCCATAATTTTTAAATTGTCTCTCCTGGATCTATTTTCCAGGTCAGTTGTTTTTCCAATGAGATGTTTCACATTATCTTCTATTTTTTCAAACTTTTGGTTTTGTCTTTTAACTTCTTGGTTTATCTCATAGTCATTAGCATTTTCTTTTACAGAACTATTTTGTTCAGTGAACTTTTGAACCTTCTCCTCCATTTGGCTAATTCTACTTTTTAAAGTCTCCTTCTTTTCATTGACTTTTTGGACCTCTTTTTCCAGTTGAGTTAGCTTCTTTTTAAAGGTGTGATTTTTCTCAGCATTTTTTTGATTCTCCTGTAGCAGGCTGCTGACATGCTTTTCAAGCTCTTCTATGGCCTGAGCCCATTTCATATTCATTTTGGAGGCACTGGAGGAGAAGCCTTGCCTTCCTCTGACAGTATGCCTTGTTCTTCCTCACCCGAAAGGATGGAAGGAGACACCTGTTCACCAAGAAAGTAACCTTCTATGGTCTTATTTTCTTTCCCTTCTTGGGGCATTTTCCCAGCCAGTTACTTGATTTCTGAATCCTTTGTCAAGAGGAGGGTCCTAGTGCTTCTCCTCTCCCCAGTACCTTGCTCAAGGCTGAGGTTCAGATCAGCTGCTCAATTTCCCCAGTGGCTTTAGGTGGGGGCAGGGCCACTACTGAGGGCTGAGGTTCAGATCAGCTGCTTAGTTCCACCAGAGGTTTTAAGCTGAGCTGCCTGGACAATGGACCCAAGCTACTTCTGCGTAGCCTCCTGCTACCTGCTGCTACTGCCACCTGGGGCCAATGCTGAGGGAACCCCATTCTCCTCTCTCACAGCTGGGAAAGCCCTCCCACACTGACCTTTGGAGCTTTTTTTGTTGCTTGTGGGTTGAGGGATCTGGGACCCTCCCTGCTGGGAACTCTTCCCCAGAGGTCTGTTCAGGTCCTGTTCCTCCCAGTGCTACCTGGCCAGGGCTGGGCTCTGCTCTGCTCAGCGTCCTGTGAGATAGACCTTTCCTGTTGTCCTTCCAGGTTACCTTTGGCTGGAAACCTCTTTCACTCTGTTGTTCTGTGGCTTCTGCTGTTCTAGAATTTGTTGAGAGTCATTTTTTACAGGTATTTTTGAACTGTGGGGGAAGTGCTAGAGTATATGCGTCTTTCTACTCCGCCATCTTTGCTATGTGTCTTTCTATGGGCAAGTAGGTGGCATAGTAGATAGACTTAGACTTGGAGTCAGGAAGACCTGAGTTCAAATCTGGTCTCAGATACCTATTAACTATGTGACCCTAGGCAAGTCATTTAACTCTATTTGCCTCCATTTCTTCATCTATAAAATGAGCTGGAAAAAGAAATGGCAAACCACTTCAGTATCTTTGGCCAAAAAAAAAAGACCCAAATGGGGTCATGAAGAGCAGGACATGACTAAAAACAACTAAACAACCACAAAATGTGTCTCTCTAAACTATTTAGTGCTAGGACTGATACTGATAGTTTTAGAAATCTCACCATCATTTCTGAGGCTAAACAAATTACTAGACAAATCACCTGGTAGCTCTTTTGCACCTATTTTGTATATATCTAAATGTGTATGCAATGTCTCCCCTCAGGGAGTTCATCTCAACAGTACCTGACATGTAGTAGGCATTTAATAAATGCTTGTTGATTCATTGAGAAGATGAACAGAGTGGAGTTGAGTGAATTTGTGAAATCAAATGCTTTCCATTGCACAACTAGCTAAAATGTATTATGCCCTGAGGTAATGGAAGTTTTGACTGTGTACAAGGAAAGAGAATGTATTTTGGAGCAAAGGGACACCAAAGAGAAGGTGCTAGCCTGGATGGGGTGGGGGCGCCCAGGGAAATTGTAAGCATTGAGAAACCTAGGATGCATGGATTGGTGATCATTGCCATCAGCCACAAAGGGAAACAAGGGGCAGTGCATAAACTCAGCACAATTTATCACAGCTGAGAAAACCAGACAGCACAAGTCATTATGGGATCTTTACAGGGAAAAGACATTAGATACATGCAAACCATTTTAAAATTTTTCCTATTTTCCATTTCTTTAATTATTTCCATTGATTTTACTTCAGATAATTTCTAGGTTTTCCATGGCTCTTTTAAATAAGAATACTGACCCTTCCCTCACACCCTTTCAAGAGGAAGAGACTCTTTGCCATGGGAAATGTGACTCTTTTTAGAAGTATGCCCCAAGTATTATTTTTATGATTAATATCTTACTGCTATGTAGCATACCCTATGTAATGTTGCCCAGAACAATATAATCTGACAATAATAGCACTAATAAATTAAAATTAAATGCTACCCAGGATGGTAGCAGAAAAACCTGGAAAGACTTATGTAAAGTAAACTGAGCAGAGCCAGGAGATCATTGTACCTGTGTACAACTGCATGACAACTTGTGTTACAACTGTGTAACAGCAAAATTATACAGTAATCAATTCTGAATCACTTAACTCTATTCAGCCCTACAATGATTCAAGACAGTTCTGAAGAACTTACAATGAAAAATGCTATTCACTTCCAGGGGAAGAACTGATGGAGTCTGAATGTGGATCAAAGCATACTTACAAAACTTTATTTTTCTTTGCGTTTTGGTTTTTTGAGTTTGGTTTTGGGGTTTGTTTGGTCTGTGTTCTCTTTTTCTTCATGGCTGATATGGAAGTATGTTTTGCATGACTGCACATATATAATTATCAAAAGGCTTTCTTTCTTGGGGGGATGGGAAGAAGGGAGGGAATTTGCAACTCAAAAGTTATTTTAAAATGAATGTTATAAATTACTGTTATGTGTAATTGAGAAAAAAAATAAAAACATTCTTAAGAATAAAAAATTAAATGTTACCCTAACCCTGCAAAGCCCATGCATAACATTGATCTGATATCTGGTATTAGGTCACTAGCAACTGCTTGCAGAACCTTATTTCATTTACAGTTGTGTTTTCATGGATATGCCTGTATTTATTCTTTCTTTCTTTGTTCCTTCCTTCCCTCTATCTTTTTCTCTCCTCTCTCTCTCATACAATCATGGTACAGTGGGAAATGTGCTAGATTTGGAGTCACCATCTGTAGTCACATCTTGGTTCTGCCACTTCTTGTGTGACCTTTGACAAACCACTTCACTTGTTATCCTCTCCACTTCCTGTCCTCTAAGGTCAGGCAATTGAAAGGGCCTCCAAGTTCCCTTTCAGTTCTCCATCTAAAAGCCTGAGATTTCTTAGACACTACCCCCTAGCTCCAAGTCCCCAAAATGAACCTAACAATTGCAAAGCCATTTTAAACACTAATATCTAAACTCATTTTTCTTCCCAGGTTCCATCAGACCAAGGGGAAATGGCCTTGAAAATGATGAGGATGGTGACTGGACAAGAAGAAAGCTGAGATGGAAGGCAGCTGGCCTGGCCTCTGCAGCTCAGTACGATGTCAAGGGCACATTGCTGAGCTGGGTAACACAGTGGCCACTGGGGTGCCCAGGGCCTTTCTCTTTAGACATCAAACAACTCATTCTTTATGATTTGGGCGGCCTTGAATCATCGTACAAATCTTCCTAATTTGAGCATTTGCTGCGACTGAAAGCCTCCCATGACTACCTCCCAAAAGTGCCCTATGGTTTAGGGTTGAGTTTTGGTGGGTGTTTTTGTTTCTTGGTTTGTTTTTTGTCTGTTTGGGGTTTGTTTGCTTTTGTGGGGACCACAGGATGCCTAAGACCTTTTTTATGGACCTGTTTTCATCAAGATGAAGTTTCAAGTGTTTTTGTGTGCTTCTCATTAATGAAGCCAATCCTGGCATTGTTTTTAGATTTGAGATCTTTAATTAGTTAAAAGAATCCAAATTTCTTCTTGTTTACTTTGTCAGCAGTCAGCATTTCAGTGCTGAACCTTCTTGAAGCTTTTGTTTACACTTGAAAAAAAATCAGCAGATACTGGTTGCCTGCGCACATAAGACTTCTGATCCAACAAGCATTTACTAAGCACCAACTATATGCAAAGCACTGACAGTAGCAAATTTTCCTATGTGGACTTGAAGAAGGAGAGCAGGTTCTCAACTTCCTCCTGTCTGTTGAAGAGAGCTTTAATTCTGACACCACTGAACCATCACCAGCCTGGGATTCAGCCTCTCCCGCTACCTCCTGCCTGTCTGTCTTCCGACTGGTCTGTGATGACAGCGCTTTTCATAGAATCTACCCATAATTCGTATCAGATCTAACCCTTCATGCCTTGACCATTAAAAATGAAAATGTTTGCTCATTTCTGTACCTTGATCTTTTCTTTAAGACCTTAACCTGAAAAGGCCAAGGTCTCACATTGCACCCGGGGCCATCTCCATTCTTCCTGATGAATATCAGGCCATTGGACCCAGATGGCTCAGGAGAAGAAAGTGAGGTTGATGACCTTGCACAGCCCTCCCTCACTCAAATCAAAGTCAACTGCAAGTCATGTCATCATCTTGATGTCATGGGCCTCTTTGAGAATGAAGGACAAACACAGTAACAACAGCCCAACTGTTCTCAGGTTCTCTGCAGATGTAATTCTGATGTCTAACTTCATAGTTCATCAAGGTAACATCATTGAGAGTGACAGGAAGAGGGCAGGCTTGCATTTCCTAGCTAGGACCGCTTCAGTCCACAACAGAACTCATTATCTATCTCTCCAAAATCACCGTCTCTTCCACACTGCATCATTCTTCCAGTCTCCCACATTCGTAATCTCAGTGTTATCTTTGACCCCTTACTTTCATTAGACTTCTAGATCCATTCAGTTGCCAAATGTCTTTTTTCCTGCCTCTGTAGAATCTCTCACATCTATTCTCTTGTTCACTTCTCTCCACTCTTTGTGGCTACCATCCTAGTTCAGGTACTTACTCACTTTCCATCTAGACTATCGCATTGGCTTTCTATTTAGTCTCCCTGCCCCTAGTCTCTCTCTACTCTAATTTATTATCCACGCAGCTGACAAAGTAGTTTTCCGAAAGCACAGATGTGACTGTGAATAAACTCCAATGGATCCCTATTAACTCCTAGCCTCTAGGATCAAATGTAAACTCAGTTTGATATTTAATGTCCTTCACAATCTAGCTGAATCCTTCCTTTCTAACCTTATCATTCATTATTCTCCATACTCATGATTCTGCCAAACTTGCCACCATATATTTCCTCACACACAGATTTCCATCTCTCATCTCCATGCCTTTGCATTGACTGTCCTGGAATGCCTCTATCCTCTCCTTTGCCGAGCTTCCTTCATAGCACAGCTCCAGCTTCATCATCTACTTGAAATGAAATCTTTCCTGATCCTTCCAACTATTAGTGCCTTTTCTCCAATGCTTTATATACATATATGTATATACACAGATCAGCTTATGGATGTCTATCAGTCTATCTTGTCTGTCCTCACTAGTTTATAAACTTTGAGGGTAGGGTCTTTTGTCTCTGTCTCCACTGCCTAGCATAGTGCCTAACTCGCAGTAGTTTTTTATTGTTTGATGGTGGACTTATTACAAGATGTAATTACAAGCTCAGTAAGACTTCAGTGAAGTTTTAGCTTGATGGGAACATTATAATTTATGTAAAATATGGCAAAAGGTAATTTATTTCCAGTTCAGCGAGAATTTATTAAGTACCTGCTAAGTGCAGGGACTGCTTTTGGCACTGGAGATGCAAAAACAAAAAACAGACCCTGACCTCAAAGCTCCAAGCCTCTGGAAATCTCTTCCCAGGAAAATGAAAACTTTGAAGTTTTTTGTTTTCATTTTCTGTGCCTAGCTCATAGTAGGTGCTTAAGTATTAATTCATTTAGAAATAAATGGGTTTTACATGAACCAAAATCTGTCCACTCACCTTTAGTTTCATTATGGGGCTTCACTAAAATCTGACTAAGCTTGTAAAACAGTCCCTGATCTTCTCAAGAGGGTATGTATTCATAAGATAGGTTCTGGATCTCTCTCCCTCCCACCCTCCCTCCCTCCCTCTCTCTCTCTCTCTCTCTCTCTCTCTCTCTCTCTCTCTCTCTCTCTCTCTCTCTCTCTCTCTCCAGCACCTAGCATACGTTTAATAAATGTTGACTAATTACTTTGTTAAATCTAACACTGAAAAAAGTAATAAATTGCAGTTCATGAGAAAGCTTTTGAAGCTGGTCAATATCTTTCCATTGTTTTATCTAAATTCTGTTGTTGTTCAGTCATGTCTGACTCCATGGCCCCATCTGAGGTTTTCTTGACTGAGTAGTTTGCCATTTCCTTCTCCAGTGCATTTTACAGATGAGGAAATGGAGGCAAGTAGGTGTAAGTGACTTGCCCAGGGCCACACGGCTAGTAAGTATCTGAGGTGGGATTTGAACTCAAGAAGATAAGTCTTCCTGACTTGGGGTCTGGTACTGTATCCACTTCTCCACCTACCTACCCCTCTCTAAATTTACCATACTATAATTGTTGCACCACGGAGTCTGGACCCTTAGAAATGAGAAAATTTTTTATTCATAGTGCTGATTTTATTTACGATTCCTACAAAATGAATCTTTCCTGAACCTCTGGAGAAATCCTTCTCAAACATTTTTAAGAACCCCCCCCACTCAGAATTAGCACATTAGACATTGTCAACAATCTTTAGACCATCAGGACCTTTTGGTCAGGCCTATACTGTCCCTTTAGTTCCAGAAACCATGATTCTGTCATCCAGGGTACAGAAGTACACACACACACACACACACAATCCATCAAGGACAGTAAAAAAAACATCAGTCAGTAATTTCTAAAGCAGCAATAGCCAATCTATAACCCAACTCCCTTTCATCCTGTTGAAGAAAAGAAAGGAAGTAAGTTATGTTTTAAAACCAACATTTAGACTTTCATGAACACATGAAATTAGATAAAAATGAGACGGAAGGTTCTGCTGAGTTCATAGGATCAGAGAGTTGGAAGTGAAAGGGACCTTAGAGGTCACCCAGTTCAACCCCCTCTCTATCCTGTAGCTCATAAGTGTATGAGGCAGTATTTGAGCCCAAATCTTTCTGGACCAGTTAGTTTGAAATCAAGCAAATATGGATAAAAGTAATGTGGCAGCATGGCCCAGTGAGGGTCTTCGTAGAGGTACAGAAGGTACTGAACACAATTCTAGCAGGTATCAGGCCAAGGAAATATCATAGAGTAAAAGAACTAGCTTCAACATGACTAGAAAAGATAATCTCCCAGGTTTGTAACCTCAGCAACATCCTCAACTCTCCACCCCCTCACCTCCTAGATCTGATCAGCTACTCAATCTTGCTATATCTAATTCAGCAATATCTTCCTGCACCTGACCCCTTCTCTGCACTCACACTACTGCTTTAGCTGAGACTTTCATCCCCTCTCACTGGACTATTTTAATAGCCTTCTAATTGACCTCCCTGCCTCAAATCTATTCCCTACACCAGAACATCTTCCACTCCTCTGCCAAAGGGATTTTCCTTAAGAGCAGACCTGACCATGTCACTCAACATGAGTCATTCAATAAACTCTAGAATGAAACAATATTTTTTTATGACCATTGCAATCTGGTCCCAATCTATCTTTCTAGCCTCATTAGACATTACTCCCCCTTCTGTACACTACAATCCAGCTAAACTGGCTTTCTTACTATTACTCACCATGACAATTCCATTGCCCATGTAATTGCCTTTGCCCTGTCTTTCTGCCAGGTCCACAGTGAACCTCCTCATCTTCCTCTCTTCCTTCAAAGCAGAGTTCAAATACCATCTTAGGTAAGATTTTGTGATACTCTCAACTACTAATGCCCTCCCTCCTAAAACTACATTTCAATTTAGCTGCTTTGTATTTATTTCCTTTATTTTTATCTTGTATATAATTACACATGTTGTTCTTTCTTTGTTAGAATGCCTTATCTTAAAAAGGCCAATGTCTCCCACTGCCTATGGGAGCATCTTTAGTGATCCTGATCTATATCTGGCCACTGGACCCCAATAACTCTAGAGGAGAAAGTAAGGCTGGTGACTTTGCATAGCCCCCTGTCACTTAAATCCAATTCCCTTGCAAGTCATGTCATCACCTTCCTGATGTCATGGTCCTCTTTGAGAACAAAGGACAAACACCAACAATTAGAATGTAAGCTCCTGGCAAGCAGGGATTATTCATTTTTTCATCCTGGTACCCAGAGGTATGGGTACCAGGGGACACCCAGGTCCCCACAAAACAACAACACATACTAGACACACTTTTAAGTTTAAATTGCATTATTAACATTTTTTTCCATCACTTCCTTGAGTCTAGACAATCAACAAAAGAATAAATTAAACCGTGATTTGTAGCTTTCGCTGATTTCTGAGGTGTAAATGCTCACACTGAAAACTGAATAGTCAACTCTCATAAACTAGCTAGACGGGGCTCCCTGACACCCCAGTGACTTAGTGCCCAACACGTGGTAGGTTCTTAATCAATGATTCCTGAGTGGCTGTTTGATTGATGGAATTTCTCTGGACCTTGGTTTTTCTCATTGAAAAAATTATTCAATTAGACTGTTATTTCTAATGACCCTTCCAGTTCTAAATTAGTGATCTTTTCATGGTCTTCTCATTTCTTCACTTCCCTCAACTCACTCTACTCTGTCTCACAAATTTCTCACAAATTTCTTTTGTGTTTTTATAATATTTTATTTTTCCCCATTACATGTAAGAATAATGTTCATCTTTTTTAAAAACTTGAGTTCTAAATTCTCTCCCTCTTTCTTTGCCCTGTCTCTTCTCCCTGAGGTGGTAAGCATTTTGATGTAGGTTATACATCACAGGTTTCTTTTGTCCAGACCTAGACCCTGGATTCTGCACATGAGTGGTGTCCTTTTGTGCGTCCATCTCTAGTATATCACCCATAAATATCACACTAGAGAGATCTCCCCTCATCTGACCCCATTCTGCTAGTACAGTCTCCTCCTTGATAGTAAAGTACTATCTTGGGCTCCAGGAGAAATTCCTCTGTGACTCAGAATCTAGTATATTATATTACAATGTGAGGTTTGTATATTGATCCTGGCATCTCTGTTTAGAAGGACAGTAAATCATATCTTTGGCTCCCATGTATTTAATTGTTTTTTAAGTGAATTCATTTGGATAATGGCTTCCCATTGGTTACAGGGTTAAAGGTTTCTCAGAAATGCCCAAACCTTTGAAAGTCAATTGAAGATGTGGGCTCATAAATCACAGACTGCTGAAGAAAATCATCTGCTCCATTCCTCTCACTTTAGAGATATGAAAACTATCACCCATAAACAGAAGATCCTACATTTAATAGGCCCTTACTAAATGCTTGCAGCTGTTAGTGGCATAAACAAAGGAGAATGATGGATGTCTGCTTACCTCAGTTTAAGTTCAAGCACATTACTGCTCTAACTTCAATGTGAGTGCTAAAAAGTGTTTTTGGTTTTCATTTATTATTTCATTGATGTAAAGAACTTCAGGTGAGGAAAGTCCCTGTAGAAGTACAAGAATTTTAGAGAGTTGCCTGGGTCAATGAGCTCATATAGCCAGTAGGCCTTAGAGATGAGACTTGATAAAATAAGTATTCCAAAATTAAATCCAAGAGAAATCATTAAAAATTATGCCAGTGTTACATAAGATATTTGGATAATTTAAGTAAAGGCCCTGATATTTGTGTAGTCCAAACCATGGGAGTAAAAATCTCAATATATAAAGGGAAATATTTTTGGTCCCAATGGATTTTCTTGTTGTAGGGAACTCCTAGTAAGGAAAGTTCTACTAAAGCAGGTTGGCAACAGTTCTGCAACTCATCGTCATAGAGAGTTGACTAGGGACACAGAGAGGTTAAGTGATTTGCCCAGGTCATACAGCCAGTAGGTGTCAAAGAGGAACTTGAACTCAAGTCTTTCTGACTGCAAAGATTGCTCTCTATGTTCTGACTACAACATGCTGCATTTCTTGACTATTAAGTTTATGTAAATAATCAAGAGGATATAAAATGTTTGATAGTGCAACAATTTTTCTTTTAAAGAGATATATGTAACACTGGTTCCAATAGCCTCTTCTATGTAGGTTATTGTTACAGTTACTGTGACTTTAAGAGCCAAATGGAATATTGAGAATTTGACAGATGAGTTGACAGACTCATCTTTTGAGAGACTGAGAAGGCAGAGTTAATAGAGATGGTTGGAAAGAAATTGTAGAGAAGACAACAAAAACTTTTGATATAGAAGTATGAACACAATAATATATGGAAAAGGTTTTTCAAGCTTATTAAATAAATAGGAGAGGCAATAATGTACTGGATGGAGAGCTGAGACCCCCATTATAACATATAAGAATTGTTTAACTTATACTATAAAGGAGAGGAAATCAGCATTTAAATGCTAGGCACTGGGCTGAGCACTTTTATAGCCACTGATCTTCACAGCAGCTCTGTGAGATAGGTGCTATTATTGTTCCCATTTTACAGTTAAGGAAACTAAGTCACAGAGGTTAAGTGACTTGCCCAGGGTCACACAACTAGTAAGTGTTTGAGGTCTAGGGTCAGATTTTAATTCAGGTCTTCCTGACTCCAGGCCCAGCACTCTTTGCATTGTCCTGCTTCTCTTCCTCTAGACAGTGGGAAGAAGCATAAAGAGAATTTACCAAGGAGTCTGTTAAAGGTAATAGCTTTAAAGAAATTGCAGAAGGCAAGGAGAAAGGAGATGAAGAGAATTTCTTTCTTTTTGGAATTGTGTTAACCTTTACCTTGTAAAAGAGGGTGATGAGAATACTTGAGAAGCTATTTTAATTGGTATTCTGAGTAAACTAGATGTTTGAACTGGATTTTTAGAAATGACAAAGCTTTATCTACAGTTACAATGATTGAGGTGACTATGATCATTCTCACAGCTGTAAAAATAATTATAATTTATTGAAAATAGTTACCTATCTGTGGTTTTGCTTGTTAATAATGTAATACATTTAATTTATTTATTTATTATATAAATTTATTGTTTTTATAGGGTAAAGATGCAATTACATAAGAGAAATTTACATAGAATATATTCAATTTATTTAATCTGAGATTAGGGATTTTGATATAGAAGTATGAACAATAATATATGGAAAAGGTTTTTCAAGCTCATTAAATAAATAGGAGAGGCAATAATGTACTGGATGGAGAGTTGAGACCCCATTATAACACGTAAGAATTGTGTCACTGTGTGTCCCTGAACAGTCACCAAGTTCTCAGTGTTCTAGAAAACATTCAAGAATGTAAAGTTGAAAAGAATATACTGATCAGTATCAGTAGAGGGAGTTTCCTCTCTGGGAGTTCCCTAAGCTAATGAAATCACAAGTCTAGTCCCTATCCTCTATGAAATATAAATAATATTTAATAAGCCGGAGTGGGGGGAATCAGATCTTAATTGATTAATTAAATGTAATTAGAAATTAATAAGGCAATATCCAAAGTGTTCCCTGGATTACCCTAGAATTCAGAATTATGAGAGCGAATTTGGTAATATGTCTAGTAGCAAGTTCAGGGGTCACCTACAGTGGGTTTGGAATTAGCAGCACCCTGCTTAGGGGAGACTTGTGGGGAACAGAAAGCCACAGTAATGCCCTGAATGAGGAAGCTGCAATGGTTATAAATGACCATGGCAGTTCTCAGACTGAGTACGTCCCAAGGGTGATGATAACTGTAGTGCCCTAAGCAGGGAAGCAACGGAGACATACAGGATCATGTCACATGCCACCCCTTCCATGTAGACATCCTATTACTGAGGCTTTTATTAGTACCTCTCTCTCCAAAAGCAAAAAAAAAAAAGTTTATACTTTTCATATATAGTATATCTTTTTATATGTGTATAATATGCTGGTGTGGTGTTTGCAGTTGTTCAACCATTCCCTATTTACTGCCTACTTTACTATTAACTGTTGCTTGGATGAGTTTCCCCATATTCTCTCTCTGCTCTGGGAAGTTGTAACAAATATCTATAATTCTTTCTACTTTTAGCTCTGAATCCCCAGTCAGAAACAATACTCTGGCAAAACACCTCAGTGTTAAAATTGTCTTTTTCCTCTGTCTTTTGGAATGGACCCTGCCCCTCCCTCCCAATTACTTCCTTCTAACTACAATCACACTAAGTACACCCAGTCTAGCAAATGCCTGAGGTTGACATTGCTTATGAAAACATAGTGAATATTTAAAAACAAAGAAAAGTTCCCAGGAAAATGTATTCAGGGTTTCTATGAGGGAAATCAAGAGGAGAAAGAATATACAAAACCTTGTAGCTGGAAGTTGGGGGAATTGAGCAATACAACATTTATTTGACACTCCTCATGTCTAACTGGCCCCTAGAACCTCATTCCTGGAGTCCTGGTCCTTGTTCCTTGTGGCAGTTGCCTACACCCATTCTCTTTCTAGCTCCATATGGCAAATTTCTTACATTTCACATTTACCCCATGTCCAGTTCTGTGCATTCTATGCATATGATTGAATGCTGTCTGGCTTATGCTTGGACTCATTTTAATTGATTGACTCAAACTATTGAACTGTTCCACTAACATTTTTTTAAAAATAAATTAAAATTTTTTTCAATGGATAAAACTATTTTCTTTCCCTCCCAATTATTTCCCCATGAAAAGAAAAATCAAAACCTTTGTAACAAATATGCATAGTTAAGAAAAAAATTCCTCAACTGGCAATGTCCAAAAAAACCCTTTCTGTGCCCTGTCCATTACCTCTCTGTCAATTGATAGGTAGCATTATCCATCACTGATCTTCTGGAATTGTGGTGATCAGAATTGTTGTCTTTCCAAATTGTCTTTATAAAATTATTGTTGTACAAATTGTTCTCCTGGTTCTGTTCACCTTGCTCTGCATCAGTCACATATTCATACTTTCCCTTTTTACATTTCTTACAGCACACAATACAGCACAATACAATTCCATTTCATTCACATATAGTCATTTGTTGGACTTCCTTTTTAAAGGCCACCTGAGATGTGTACCAATGAGAAATTGCTCCTTTAATCCACTCAAGGGTTTTTCACAATCCCTAAAGAATTAGTATGTTGTTAACCCATGAACACACACTCAGTTTGTGATCATATCCAATCCCTATCAAATACTTTAGTTTATCATCTATAAATATTTTTCCAGAAAAATTGACATTTAGGAAGAAGGACTGGACCTGTGATTATACTGATATATGTGAGAAACTCCCTCTCCCAATGCAGGTCACTACTTTCCTTTAACTTCTAGACTTAGATGAGAGCTGCCTTGAGCCCTGAGAGGTTACAAGACTTGCCGGAGTCAAGCAGCCAGTATATGTCAGAGACTGGACTTGAGCCCTGCTCTTTCTGGTTCTAAGGCTGGATTAATAATTCACATTATTAGTAGTTAGTGCTAGTTAATATATATTTGAAAATGATAAAACTACATTTTATTCCCTCTTCCTTCCAATGTCTTCTCTCTGTTAATTATTTCCTATTTATCCTGTGTGTGTGTGTGTGTGTGTATATATACATATATATACATATATATATATATATATATATATATATATATATATATATATATATATTTGCATGTTGTCTCCTCCATTAGATTGTGAGCTCCTTAAGGCCAGGAACTGTCTTGTGCTTCTTTTTGTATCCCCAGCACTTAGCATAGTGCCTGGTATGTAGAAGGGGCTTAATAAATATTTATTGAATTGAATATTTAGCAATATTCTGTACTTCATAATTAAATCTAATAGTTGCTCTAAATTAATGAAATTCTAGTACTTATCATCACGGAAGGCAGCACAGAAAGAAATGTTAGAGAGGGCAGTGAAAAGAGTGCCAGATTTGGAGTTAGGAGACAGGGGTTCAAAAGTGACCTCTGATATTAGCAGCAAGGTTGAGTGGAAGGAACACTGTACTTACATTTGGAGCACCTCAGTTTACATCCTGGCTTCATGCTTAGTTCCTGGGTCACTCTGGGCAAGGTAGTTCATCACTATGGGCCTAAAGTTTACAATACAATCAACATTTATGGAGCACTTACTATGTGGCAGGCACTGTGCTAAGTGCTGGGAATACAAAAAGAGGTACTAGCAATCCCTGCCTTCAAGGAGTTTATAGTCTAATGAATCACATGTTTGTTTTTGTTTTTTGTGTATATAGAAATTACATTTATGCTATAATTATAATTATAATTGTCTATTAAATATATCTGTAGTATTATTGTGTCTTATAAAAGTACATACTTTAAACAATACTTTAATGACAGTGTTTTATTGGAACATTGAATTATTCTTAGAAATATGTCATTTTGGGGTAAGATTTATGCTTTGTGCCTGAATGTATTCTTCCCTCGTTTGCCCCTGTCATACCAGATAAAGAAGTGATAAGCAGTCATAGTAATATAGATTTAAACCTAGAAGGGACTTGAGAGATCATTTGGTCCACTCCCCTCATCTTACAGATGAAGACACTGAGGGCTAGAGAGGGATGGTGACTTGTTTAAGGTCTCACAAGTTGTAAAAGACCTTGGCCTAAAGGGCCCAAGGTCTCTCAGTGCATCCTGGATCATCTCCAGTCATCCTAATGAATATCTTGTCACTGGATTCAGATGGCTCTGGAGGAGAAGTGAGGCTGGTGACCTGCACAGCCCTCCCTCACTCAAAACAAAGTAAAGTGCAAGTCATGTCACCATTTCTGTGATGGCATGGTCTTCTTTAGCAACAAAAGATGAACACACACACACACACACACACACAAGTCTAATGAGGGAGACAAAGAGCAAGCAAGTATATGCAAAGCAAGCTACATACAAGATAAATAGGAAATAATTAAAAGAAGGCAAGCACTGGGCTTCAGTGGGGTTAGAGAGAGCTTCTTATAGAAGATGAAATTTTAGGTTTGACTTAAAGAAAGCCAAAGGAGTGAGTAGTTAGAGCTTAGAAGGGAGAGAAGTCCAGGCATGAGGGACAGTCAGAAAATGCCCAGAGCTGAGAGATGGAGAGTCTTTTGAGTCGAATAGCCAAAGGGCCAGTGACACTGGAATGAAAAGTGAATGTTAAGGGGTGAGATGCAAAAGGACTGGAAAAATTGTTTATCTATGAAGAGCAGCTGACATTTACATAGCGCTTACTGTGCCAGGCATTGTCCTGAGCACTTTTCAATTACTATTTCATTTAATCCTCAGAAGAACCCTGGAAGTTAGTTGCCATTATTATCCTCATTTTACAGATGAGGAAACTGAGGTAAATAGAGGTTAAGTGACTTGCCTGGGACCACACAGTTAGGTAAGTGTCTGAGACAAGATTTGAACTCAAATTTTCCTAAGACTCTGTAGAGTCAATGAGATTAAAGATCTTCCCCACCCATTAAAGGGAGTTTGATTAGGGGAGATTTGTAGGATGGCACATACTTTTGTTAGTGAGGCACTGGTTCTCTAGGGTTGTGATGCCCTCTGACTCCCAAAAATGTATAAATACTCTGAGGTGAGTTTTTACTTTAGGGCTTACTCTTTGGAAATGTTTGGCCAGAAGAGACTCTGGGTAGCCACTAAGGAACCTTGCCCCCCTCCCACTTTCCCACCCCCCACACTCTTTGAAAACTCAGATGTTGGTGTTTCTCTCTCTGGTAACTATGTATGAATGGTCAGACAGTGATCTACCTGTCTGTTGATCTGTTAGACAGTTGGAAGCCCTGTCTGTTGATTTTGATTTCTCTGTATTTTCTCTGAAGTTCAGGGTGCTACCATTTTCCCCTGAACTAAGTGAGTGATACAGGTGCTTGATTAAAGTGATTGTTGACCCCTCAAGTTGCTTTCCTATTAGAAAAGCAGATCAAAAAACCTGTGATAACACCCCCTCCCCACCCTGTGTATATCAGAGTTCTTGCTTCTCCAGGCCCAGGGACTACTATTTATTGGACTACCTAACTTCTAGTTGTAAACTAAGTAAGCTAGATCAGATCATCTCTAAGTTCCCTTCTAGCCTTAAATCTTTTATTCAATGACTTTTTAGCTCTGTGATGATGGACAAGTCATTTTATTTCTATTTCTATGTTAGTTTCTCTTCCAATCCCTCATCTGTAAAATAGGGATAAAAACTTTCATTGAATTTATGCTTCTTTAGGGTAGGTAGTATCCTTATTTTTATCTTGGCATACAGTAAGTGTTTAATTCTTGTTAGGATGAAAGTAACTGACAAGTACTAAAGCCTATATGAATTCAATTTCTATTATATTTTTCATGCAAAAAGTGTTTATACATGACAAACTCAGCTTCCCATAAGAAAGAAAGAAAATGAGAAGCAATTCCAACAAGGATGAGGTAAGGGAGGGATGTATATATCAGCTACAGTACATTTATTATATGCCTTCTAAATGCCAGGCATTATGTGAAATACTGGGGATACAAAGAAAGGCAAAAGACAGTCTGTTCCCTCAAGTAGCTCATAGTCTAATGGAAAAGACAAAATGAAAAGAACTATGTACAAACAAGATATAAATACAGGAGAAAATGAGGATAATGTATAGAAGGAAAACATTAACACTAAGGGGGATCGGGAAATGTTTCTTGTGTGTGTTTATATATTTTGTACATAGACATAAATACATAGAGATATAGAGGCATAGATGAAAAAAATATATGTCTAAAGAACTTTGTGAATAAATAGGGAAACTGGTGATCTAATTTTTAAAAGAAATATAAGAAATACAAAAGAAAATATTAAAAAATTATAAAGCACACAGAAGGAAACAAAAAGCCATTTGGATAGAGGAATATGAGGAAACAGTAGTTTTGTTGCTACCTTGTTGAATTAAACACACATTGTTGCTGAATGATCCCAGACAAGTCCTTTATCTTCTCTGGCACTCATCAATAAAAAGAGTAGGGCTCAAGGATCTCTAAGATTCCTTCCAGCCCTAAAGCTGTGGTCTAGGATATAGAATCTAGTATATGTATGACCTATTTTATAAAAATAATTTTTTGCTTTTAAATTTCAATATTTTTCCCAATTATATGTACAAATAATTTTCAGCCTTCATATTTTATAATTTTGAGTTTTAAATTCTCTCCCATCCTCCTTTCCCTTCCTTCTCATTGAGAAGGCAAGCAATTTGATATAGGTTGTACATGTGCAGTCATGGAAAACGTATTTCTGTATCAGTCATGATGTGAAAAAAAAACCCACAGACCATAAAAACAAACTTAAAACACACATTCACAATTCCATATGCAAGCCTCTGTTTTGTCCTTAATATATTAAAATATTTGTGTTTACCGCTGTTTACTAAGTTCAGGTAAGAAAAAAAATCATTAAAAAAAGAGAAAAATATATGTGTGGAAGAGAGAAGCAAGATCCGGAAATAGGATCTGAATATAAAAGTAAGGTCAATTGGTAAACGGCCTTAATTGTGAATTTGTGACTTACGTGTGGTTCATGGATGTAATGTAGTATTACTCTGCAGCAAGACATGACAAATGTGATGAACACAGGAAAGCACAGAAAGATTTACATGAACAGATATAGAGTGAAGTAGGAAGGACCAAGAAAACAATATACACAATGACCAAAATAATGAAAGTGGAAAGAAAAACAACCACAAAACAATAAAATATGAATGTTACCAAATTAGGAAAAGTAAGCATGGTCCCAAAGAAGACATGTAAGAAAACACTCCTGCCCAGAGGTGTGTTGGGAAACGTGTAACAACCGTCTCTCTGAAAAATTTATTAGCAATAGCTTTATTAAGACTAGATAATCAACAAAGCAATGAGTCAAGCCCTGATTTGTTTGCTGAGGAAAAAAAAATCTAGGACATTGTTTTTGACCTTGCTCAACATTTCCTAGCACTACAGACCTTTTGGGGTAGCTAGGTGGCACAGTGGATAAGTGAATTCAAATTCAGCCTCAGATACTTACTAGCTATGTGATCCTAGACAAATCACTTAACTCTATGTGCTCAGTTTACTCATCTGTCAGATGATCTGGAGAAAGAAGTGGCAAACCACTCCAGTATCTTTGCCAAGAAAATTTCAAATGGGGTCATGAAGAGTCCAGAGCATGGCTGAACAGATAATGACAATTTAGCAATGACAATTAATTGTCACAGATAATTGAACAATCACATGCTACTAATTGAAGCACACAGGAGTATAATTATTAGTAGTAGTTATTTGAAATTTGTACCTACCTTTCCTTCTTCCACAGGGGCTTAAGGAACTTATATTTTAAAGCTGTATGAGATAAGCTATTTGAAGATTATATTTTATCTATCTAGAATTGGAAGGGACCTTGGAAGTCATTCAGTTCATATCAGTCATTTTACAGATATGGAAACTGAGGCCCAGAGAACTTAAATAACTTGTTTGATCTTTAAAGCATTAGTGATAGGCATAGTGAAAAAAGAGCAGATCTAGAGACCTTCAAGGTAAGAACGGCGCCCTTGTTTTTGTATGGCCCAAGGGCAAAGAACACATTCATAGCTTAAAGGCTGTACAAAAAACATGCAATGGGCCAGATTTGATCCTTGGGTCATAGCTTACCTAACCCTGCTAGACAACTAAGACTCTAAAAAAGGGTGCTGAACTGCATTGGGAGAGGGAGTTTACTCACCAGGGAGTTCCCTATATCAAGAAAATCATAGGTCCAGGCTTTATCCCTGAGTGTCAAAACCAGGACAAGAAAAACTTGAGACCTGCCTAAAGCAAGGAGAATAAGTGATTGCTGTGATATATATGCATGTGTGTGTATGTTTATGTACATATATATCAGAATTAAGCAGCTTATATTACTTGGCTAATAAATTTAAACTCAAGGTTTGGGGACAACTGAGGCAAAAAAATAAAGGTTACTTAATTTTTAAATTTCTGATAACCAGAAGGCAAATCTATCAGCAGATGGAAATTTTCCATGCAAATATATCAATAGAGAGAACATGTGCTAATCTATGGCACACTAAGGGCTACCATCATTAAAACCAAGACAAATCTCAAACTTTGGGACGGTGATAGGGATTGCTACAGGTGTATTTTGATGGAAAATACTATGAGCAATTTCTGAGTAAAGTCTTCATCTTGGAATCACTGGATAAGTGGGAGTTACCAACAGTGGCTCATGTGCTAGAGTCTGTCCAATTTCAAGATGGAGAGAAAATTGTAGTTCAGCGGCAACCAAGAGATAACTTTTCCATTGTAACAGAAGGTACAGCTTCTGTTCCTCAGCTCAGGTCTGGTAATGAGGAGTATGTGGAGATTGGAAGGCTTAGGTCATGAGATCACTTTGGAGAGACAGCACTGATGCTTGACTGGCCTTAGGCTGCCATTGTGGTAACCCAATGAAGTATGTGAAGCTTGATTATCTTTGCTTCCAGCAAGTCCTTACTTAGAAATCCTAAAGAGAAATATTCAAAGACGCAAGTTTTGTTTCCCTTACTGTTTATGGGAACTCTTTCTTCTCCCTGACTCCTTTCAATATCTCCCTGCCTTTTATGTTAACCTTGTGCCTCAACAGGTTTACCTGAGCTGTTTCATAGCTTCACCAAATTGTGAGGTTTTTTGGTGACTTTTTATGTTTCTGTCTGATGCAGTGGAGAGAACTGCCCATTCTCATTACAGGGAAGACAATTTGAATGAGACTGACTTTTTGATACCTTGGATGAATTCTAAGATCTGGGACAAGGAATATCTAGGAATAAAATGCGCATCTTTGCATTATCTGTTTGTTTAAAATGCAAACTCAAAATAATAGTTTATATTTATGGAGATTTACTTTATCCTATTTCATCTTTAAAACAATTCTGTGAGGTAGGAAATGCGAATATTACTGTCCCATTTTACAGGTGAAAAAACTGAGGATCTGGAAGAATAAATACCTTGTCCAGGATCACGCACCTAGGAAATGGCACAGTCTTGATTTGAACCTAGTCTTTTTAAATCACTCTTCCCACTGCACCAGGTTGCCAAAGAAAGAACAGCTTTATCTTTTAGCTGAATTGGTCAAGAGCAGGTATGTCTCCTATGTGAAAATGAGAGAAGATACAGATTTTTCACCTAAGAGGCAATGAGAAAAGGAACAGAATCCCAGAACTCTCCGGAGTTGAACCCTGGATCATTCCTTTTGTCATTTAAACTGGTGATCTGAAGTCTAACTCTGGTTTACAAATCAAGGCTTAAAGGGGTGAGCATTTTTGTCTCATGGGCAATAATCCATAGGCAGTTGTGTCAGAGTCCAGTGATCCTCCCCAGCATGAAGCGGGGGAGAAATAATAAGAAATGCTTTCGTTTTTCTATTTTGCATTCTACCAAGATATTATCCTTGATCACTTTTATGGAGAGTATCCTTGAATCTGGTTATAATGCTTTTCTTTAGATAGTATTATATTCTGTAGCTAGGACTGCTTTGTCCGGCTCTCAAGAAACTTACAATGTAGTTGGGAAGACAAGACAGATATGTTGCAAATTAAAGAATAATACGTAAGATTTTACCCCTTTCTTTGGATTCACCCATCCCATTTCAGTTCTGCTAGACTAAGGTCCCAAAGATCCAACTCTCTAATAAAAGTTACAGGACCAGTTGGAAACTACATCTGGAATCCTTACCAAAAATTCTAGCACCATTCTTTTGAAGACATTTAAGACTTGTGATTATGGGAAACAAAATTCAACCAGGAATCCATGTTCCCAAAATAGTCACCACTTATTAAAAATGAGTAATTAGCATCAGTAGAGGAGTTTCCACAATGGAAGCTCCCTATGATGAAATCCCTCTCCCTGAAGAAAGCTTTATTTTTGTGAATGAAAACTTTTCAGAAGTTTTATTTGAAAAAAGTTTTCCAACAACTTTTCTTTGACCTTTTTTTTAAGGCTTCATCTTTACTGCAACAAATTTTAAAACACAATAAAACTATTGATTATGTGTTTTTAAAAAGTATATCAAACATTTTGTATATTTAACTTTTTATTTAATAAGCATTGCTTTTCTTTTTTTAAACAGACTCATTATTTATTTTTAACATTTTTTTTTATTTTAAGTTTCAAGTTCCTTCCCTCTCTCTTGAAACTCCTCCACCCATTGAGAAGGCAAGAAATGTGGTATCAATTATATATGTGAAATCATCCAAAACGTATTTCCACATTAGCTACGTTTCAAAAAAAGCAAGAAAAATAAAGTTTAAAAATTGATTAGCCATTTATTTTCTCTTCTTCCCCATTTCCTCACATTTAGAAGAAGAAAGAAAAACAAAACCCTTGTAAGAATATAGTCAAACAAATTCCCAGCTTGCCCCTGTCCAACTACATTCATCTCGTTCTGCAGCTTGAGTCCATCACTCAACATGCTATGTCAGGAGTAACATGCATGGGTAACATGCTTCATCATCAATCCTACGTATGTGATTTGGGTCAGCTAGGTCTATCCTAGACAAAGCTAGGATAAAAGCACTGGACTTGGAATCAGGAAGATTCCACTTACCAGCTGTGTGATTCTGGGCAAATCACTTAAGCCGGTTTGACTCAGTTTCTTCATCTGTAAAATGAGTGAGATAAGGAAATGGTAAACCACTTTGCTAACTTTGTCAAGAAAATCCCAAATGGGGGGAGAGTCAGACATGACTAAGCAACAACAATTGTGATTGGCCATTGAACTTAACAGAGTTTTTAGATTTTTCAAAGTTGTCAATAAGCATTTAAAGGCTTCCTATGTGTCAGTCGTGCTGGACACAGAAATGGAAGAATCCCTGCTCTGAAGAGGCTTATAATTTTTATTAGAGGAGATTATTTGTACACCTAAAAGTACGTACAAAATAAAACATCATTTGGTGAGGAAAAGCCCTCGAGGCTGGTAGGGACCAGGAAAAGCACTAGATGGCAGTGCTTGAGCTGTCTCTGGAAGGAAACCAGGCCTCTTACAAAATATCTGTGAGAAGGAAGTACATTCCAGGCATGGGTGCATCCTGGGCAAAGGAACAGAGAAAGATGAAAATTAGAGAAGGCAAACAGGAACTAGATACTCTGTAATCTCCTCTCTGCTCCTCTAGCTGGTGTTCTAGGTGGTGGTAAAAGGAACAAACATTTATTAAGCACCTACTGTGTGCCAGACACTGTGCTGCGCATTTATCATTGCCTCATTTGATCTTTACAACAACGTTTGGTGGTGGTTGGTGAGTCCTTTCAGTCACATCTGACTTCTTATGACCCCACTTGGGAATTTCTTGGCAAAGATATTGGAGTAGTTTGCCATTTCCTTCTCCAGCTCATTTTATGGATGAGGAAACTGAGGCAAAGAGGGTTAAGTGACTTGCCAGGGGTGACACAGCTAATGTCCAAGGATGGATTTGAACTCATGTCTTCCTGACTCCAAGTCTGACACTCTACCTACTGTACCACCTAGCTTTCCCATTTTACAGTTGAGGAAACTGAGGCAGACAGAGATTAAGTGGCTTGCCCTGAATAACACAGCTCTAAGGTCTGAAGTGGAATTTGAATGCAGGTCTTCCCGACTCCATGCCAATCATTCTATCCATTGCATCACTTAGGTGCCCCAGGATCAGGAGAAGCTTGATAGAGAGTATGGACAGATGGTTACTTGGATGTATCGTTAGTTAGGTGAGTGGATGGGTAGATGGTTAGTTAGCATTTCTATTGGACTATTTCTATCAAAGATCAGATCCTTAAAGAAGCATTGTAGAAACATTGTTCCTTATATAGTCCATCTAGTCTAGCATCTGGCAATGCCTGGTATGTCAAGATTAATGTTTTGTTTTTTTAATACATCACTTATGTGTCTTGGAAATGATTCAGTTTTAAAAAAGCAAAAGATAAATTCTAACAGAACTGGTACTGATGGCAGAAAAACATTTATAAAGCACTGACAATGCAGATCTTGTTAAATACAATTACCCCTTATCAATTAATTAATCAAGAGGCCTTCAGCCCATTTTGCTCTCTTCTGTCTTCTCTTGGAAATCTGAACATGCTTTGAAGGGAGACAAAATGGTACACCACCTTTGAGAAGCGGTGTGCTGGAATGGAACAAGCACAACTTCCCAGGGATCCAAAAAGGCAATTCTTTAAGCTTACATGTTCCCCAGAGTTGTTGGAGGGAGTTTCCATGCAGAGTGGTCCTCCATACTGAGGAAATCACCACTCACTATTGTTCAGCCCTATCTGACTCTGTGATCCCATTTTGAGATTTTCTTGTCAAAGATATTAAAGTGGTTTGTTCTCCAGCTCACTTTGCAGATTAGGAAACTGAGGCAAATACGGTTAAGTGACTTGCCCAAGGACACATCGCTAATAAATGTCTGAGGTCAAATCTGAACTTAAAGATGATTCTTCCTGAGTCCAAGCCCAGCGCTTCTGCCACCTAGCTTCCATTCCTCTCTCACTTCCCCTTCCCAAATGGATGTTATTGGCAAAATTTTGGATTTACCAGAAAAGGATCAGGTAAAAGAAGCAATGGGATTAATCGATCGCTTGATAGAGTAGATACTTGAACAATCACTTGATAGATGGAGACTTTCTTGTGTCACGGAAATGGAATCTTGCCAGAGGTCGAAGCTTCATGGTACAAGCTATTTAGTAGAAAAAGTCCAATCAGTACTGTTGCCAGGTTTCTTTCTTTATGAGTAAGTTGTTCTACGCAGTTAGTGCCCATTAATAATTGCAGGACAACAATGAACAATTATATTCTACGTCAAAAAAATTGCCTAACCAAAGCTTAAGTTGAACCAATTCTTAGAAAAGCAGCAATCTCACCTCGTATAATTGCTAGAAATAGAATTGTTCCTGCGTGGGCCATCCTAAAAGGAGGATAGAAACACCCAATGATTTTCCTTTTTTTTAAATAACAAGGTAAAAACAATAAAAATAAATAAAACAATAAAAAACAAAAATAAGGTAAAAAACAAAATAAAGAACAGAACTATTTATATGAAAAAACTTTAAAATAACATTATTTTAACATAATATAGCATTTGAAAACAACAATAGCAGCAATTTAGGTACTGCATGTCTCCCGTAGTCAACCAATGCTTATACTCCATCAAAAGCGAAGTACAAACAAAGCTTAGAGATACGGGACTCCTGGCTTAGTAAGAAGGCAGATGAAATTCAGTTTTATTCTGATAGTAACAATCCAAAGTGCTTTTATGATTCCCTGAAAGGTATTTATGGACCAAAAACCTATGGTGCATCACAACTACTCAGTGCTGATAGTCACATTGATTAGTGATAAGGAATGATCCTAGAGAGATGGGCTGAACACTTCCATAGTGTTCTCAACAGACCATCATCAGTCAATGATGAGGCCATTGATCATTTACCTCAGGTTGAAGTCAGTCCCTCCTTAGCTGAACTTCCAACTAAAGAAGAGGCTTTGAGGGCCATTAGGCTCCTTCCATGTGGCAAAGCACCTGGTGCTGATTCTATTCCAACTGAGATTTACAAGGTAGGGGGACCATTGCTCATACAAAAGCTGACTGAGATTTTCCAGGTTATATGGTAAGAGGAGATTATCCCCCAGGAGTTCAAGGATGCCTCCATTATCCATCTCTATAAGGGTAAAGGGAATAGGTTGTCCTGTGACGATCATGGGGGAATCTCTCTTTTAGTCATTATCAGCAAAATTCTTGCTAGAGTCCTCCTTAATAGGCTGATCCTTCACCTAGAAGATGGGCACATACCTGAGAGCCAGTGCGACTTCAGAAAGGGTAGAGGAACAGTCAATATGGTGTTTGCTGCCCGACAACTCCAGGAAAAATGCCAGGAATAGAACAAAGGTCTGTACACAACGTTTGTAGATCTGACCAAGGCCTTTAACACTGTTAGGCGTGAGGGCTTATGGAAAATTATGTCAAAATTTGGTTGCCTGGAGAAGTTCATCAATATTGTACACCAATTTCATGATGGCATGTTTGCCTGGGTTCTGGATGATTGACAATGCTCTCCTGCCTTCCCGGTCACCAGTGGAGTGTAACAGGGCTGTGTGCTTGCTCCCATGCTTTTTAGCATGATGTTTTCAGCCATGTTGACAAATGGTTCAATGAGGATGAACATGGCATCAAGGTCAACTACCATACTGATGGTAAGTTCTTCAATTTGAAAAAGCTACAAGCCAACACCAAAGTGGAGGGAGTGTTGGTGCCTGATTTTCTGTTTGCAGATGATTGTGCACTCAATGCAGCCTCTGAAGCTGAGACGCAACGAAGTATGGATCAATTCTCTGCTGCCTGTGCTAATTTTGGCCTAATAATTAACACCAAAATAACACAGGTGCTCCATCAGTCACCACCACACCATCCATATGTGGAACCATGGGTTACAACAAATGGAGAAGTTTTAAATGATGTGGATAAGTTCACTTACCTTGGTAGTGTACTTTCCAGGGATGTACATATTACCAATGAGGTTGATGCATGCATTGCCAGAGCTAGCTCAGTGTTTGGGAGGCTCTGAAGAAAAGTTTGGGAGAGAAGAGGTATTAGACTGACTACCAAACTGAAGGTCTACAGAACCATTGTGCTGACCTCATTGTTGCATACTTGTGAAACATGGACAGTCTACCAGCACCTTGCCAGGAAACTGAATCGTTTCCATTTGAACTGTCTTAGGAAAATTCTGAGGATCACCTGGCAGGATAAGGTACCAGACACTGAAGTCCTTGCTTGAGCTGAACTGCCAAGTATTCAGACTATGCTTCAGAGAGCCCAACTCC
This sequence comes from Bettongia penicillata ogilbyi, assembly GCA_023548195.1. NCBI lineage: Eukaryota > Metazoa > Chordata > Mammalia > Diprotodontia > Potoroidae > Bettongia > Bettongia penicillata. Next base: position 4,722,573 of record JAJHZJ010000413.1, read on the forward strand.
AGTGGGCTGGCCATGTTGTTTGAATGCCAAATATATGCTTGCCAAAAAGACTATTTTATGGAGAACTTGAATGGGGCAGGCGATCACATGGTAGTCAGAAGAAACGATACAAGGACACTCTCAAGACCTCTCTCAAGAACTTTGGATTTGACCATGCAACATGGGAGACACTGGCATAGGACCATTCAGCATGGAGTGCCCACATAAGAAAAGGTGCTGTGCTCTTTGAGCAAAGCAGAATTGAGACAGCACAAAGTAAACACAGGATGCGCAAATTTGGGATATTCACCCCAAATATTCACATGGACTATCTGTGCCCAACCTGTGGTAGAGCATTCTGAGTTCATATTGGTCTGATCAGCCACAGTTGGACACACTGAAATTTCACTTTACAATGGTGATGTCATTTTGGTCCTCTTCGAAGACAAAGGACAACAACCAACCATACTCCAATTTTGCTTTCTTCACATTGCATAGCTTTCAATATTTATTTTGTTTCCATTTTGTTTCATATTCCATTACATTGACACCTACAGTGTTTTGTTTTTGTTTTTCCCCCAAGCTAAACCCCAACCACTGGACACAAAAGTTGTTTCTAGGTTGTTGTTTTTTTTCATTTTGTAAATAAATAAGGGAACAACTCTAGTGGGGATGCCACCCCTTCTGTGTCACTACCATTTGCTAACCAACTGCCAAGGGTTAGGAGGGCAAGTTAGAAACAGTGAAATACCCTGAGGGAGAAACAAGGTGGTATATGTGTGTCAGGAGAGAGTTCAGCCATCATGGTTGCTCCCACCCCAGGGCCTAGAAGTGGCTACTCAGGAACTCCCTGAGTTCTAAGGCCATCTGTCTGTCCACTACACCACCTTGCCTCTTGAATAGACATAGATATATAATTTATATGTATACATGTGTATGTATATGTAAATATGAATGTATGTAACAAGCCATTTGTAATTCCACCAGCAATGTAATAGTGTCTATTTAGTGTCTCATGTAAGTTTTGTCCTTTTTTTCCTAGTTTGATTGATCTGATGGTTATTAACTATTAACTAATAATTACTAATTATTTTTAAAATAAATTTATTTGTTTTAAGTAATTACTAATTAATTATTCAAGACTTTAAACGAATTATGAAATATTATTTATAGCATTTCATGGTCCCATAGATTACTTCTAGCCTGATTTCCTAGGGGACTAGTCCCTGCATAAATAATTGAGTGAATGGATTGTTATACTTTGTGCTCCTTCTTTTGTAAACTGACTGTTCTTATCCTTTTATCATTCATTGATTTACCCAGAGATTTATGTAAAGACTATTCTTGCAGTATCCTCCAAGGAACCAGAAGACATTTGTCATCAGAGTTGTGACATAAACCCAATTCACCCTAGAGTCTAACATGATGCTTTTGAGGTTGTCTGACAGACTCTATAGCTGTGCCCAGAAAGCCAAGGAAATAATAATAATAATACATTATTAATTTCAAGTAATAATATTAATTGGCATATAGAACTTTAGGTCTGGCAAAATGCTTTACATAAATTATCATCATTGAGCTTCACAATGTCCTGTGAAGTAGGTATTCTGAGGCTTAGAAAAGATAAGAAGCTTACCCATGACTACCCATCTAGAGACGGGATCTGAATCCCCACATTTTCTTGACTCCAAGTCTAAAAATCTATCCCTTATACCATGCTGTATCTCAAAAGTTAAAAAAAATTTTTAATATGTAATTGGAGGGAAATATTATATGTATATATATATATATATACACACACACACACACACACACACACACATACATACACCTGTGTGTAAATTGGTTTAAATTTCTAAAATATTGTCATATTATGCCATTTTGGCTCTCATCAGTATCACCTGATATGAAACAGGAGGCACAGGTAACATCCTCATTTTGCCCTTGGTGTAACTGAGGCAGGTTAACTGCTATGTTTCTTCAAGTTAATGCTAGAATCAAGACATGAAACTGAGTCTCTTGCTTCCCAGTTAAGATTCTTTCCGTTAAAAGTTGACCACAGTGCCTCCAACTGTAGTAGGACAAATCTCAGACCTGCCTTTCTCCCCTGTACCCTTTTAGCTGGGTCTGACCACGATGATTTGATAACTCATACTGAGCTGCTCCCTTATGTATTTCTGAAGTTTGTCAACAACCTCTAGGTGCCAGGACAACTCTCTTAGACTATCAATTAGAAAGGATTTTCTGTCTCCATTGATAAAAGGAGATTCCTCCCAGGGAAGGTCTCTAGAGGAAATTACAGATCTGAACTATAGTGTCTATTTCTATAACCCATTAGGGTTTGCAAAGTAAATTATTCATTTAACCCTTTCCTCACCCCCTAGGCTCTTCTTTTTGAGTCTTTCTCTACTAGGATATAAACTCCTTAAGGGCAGTGACTATCTTGCTTACTTGAAAATTAAACTCTGGACCTTAGCACAGTACCTGATATACTATAAGGGTTTAATAAATACTTTACCATCATCATTCCATATTATTTCATGTGACCCTCACAACAACTCTGTGAGGTATGTATTGTAGATATTGTCACTGTCATTTTACAGATGAGGACACTGAGGCTCACCCAGAGTTACACGACTAGTAATATAAGGTAGCATATGATCACTTATCATAGGAAACCTACAAAGCATAATCGCAGAACTGCTTTCCCATCGCAGCTCTCCATTTATATAGTAAATTAATAGAGCGTTTATATGGTAAGTTAATAGAACCTTTCACAGCCATTAACTCATTTGTTCCCCATAGCAATTATGTATAGTAAGCAGGGCACATATTATTATCCCTGTTTTTACAGTTTTTACAGCTGAGTTTTTACAGCTCAGAGACTCCTAAAATGTCAGGGCTGAAAAGGAGCTTAGAGAGTTATCTTGCTGGCATTTCCATGTTACTGAAGAGTTCCCACTTGCTTTGGTAGAGGGAACTTCAAAGAGGAAAGTGAAGCCCAGAGAGGTAAAATTAACTTGCTCCTGATCACCCAGCATAACTAGACAGTGGTAGTGCCAGGCCAAGACCTCAAGTCCTCAGGTTCCCAGGTAAGGCTCTTCTAGAGGCTGTGCAAGTTCAGACAAAAGAAAAAGTACTTCCTGTTGGCAAATTTGGGGAGATTTAAAGAATGGAGGAGGACATGAGCTGGGTCTTAGGGGATAGGGCAAGGGTTGGCTGGGTAGAGCACCAGGGGAGGGTCCCTTTCCCAGTCTTGTTTTTGCAATAATAGTTCAGAGAATTTCATTTTATCTCAAGGGATGTCCCAAGATTTTCAAAGCAAAATTAAATTTAATTGGCTAATTAAAACATCCTTCCTCTGAAGCCTCACTCCTATGCTTCATCATAGTGTGAGGATGACCCTGGTTTTTCACAGGCCATGCTAGAGAAGCACCAACAGTGGTGGGTACTACCAAATTTCAAAGGCTTGAGGTGTGAGCCAGGGATAGGCCCCATGTCTCTTGTCTAAGAGTTCACATATTTAAGGCCAGAGAAAGAGATCCACTATCAAGCTGACTGTTGGGTAGTGCTTCTTTTCTTTCTTTTTTTTTTTTTTTTTTTAAAGGTTTAGGTTTAGGAAAGCTATTTTTTCCTCTATACAGAAGGAAATGCTCAACACCAAAGGTTCCCAAGCACTTCATTTACAAAGACTCAACACAGGATACAGTAACAAAACTACTGTTATTATTCCTGTAATTGTGGAGACATAAAAGTAGTTGGTAAGATTGCGAAGCAGGCATTACTCCATCTCATCTCAATTTTGCAGTCTCCTTCAAAGATCATGCCTTCTGCTAAGTCAGGGATTAGCCTGGTTCCTTGCAACTCACCTCGATGTTCAGCTACTGAGGTGTAAAAGACGGGGATTTTTCACTAGTGATTTTTTCATTTTTTTTTCTGGAAAAAATCCCAGATATCTGCAGTTTTGAAGTAAAGTAATCAAAATAATAAATATGTGCCATACAGTCCTTTGACAAGGTAGAACTAGTATTGTTGTAGCCTTGTGGCAGATTATACAACTGTACAGAGGTTGGGGATCTTTGCCAGAAACAAAAAATCTTTCAAATGCTAATTGCCCAGTTAAGGTGTGTTTGTTGCCTCTCAAAGAGAAAACTAAACTTTTCCCTTTTCTGATTCTTCTTTCACAACATAACTAATATAGAAATATGTTCAATAGGATCATATATGTATAACTTATATCAGACAGCATGCCTTCTTGAAGAAAGGCGAGTTGAGGTAGGGGGGAAATTTAGAACTCAAAACAAAGAGCAAATGTTGAAAACTAAAAATAAATATTTTTTTTTAAAAGAGAAAACCAATGTAGTCAGTTTACAAATGTAGGAAAGCCAGCATAACCACAGTACAGTTCAAGTTGCTGAGAAACCTGGCCTGGAAGCCAGGAATACCTGTGTTCAAACCTTGCCTCTGATACATAGTAGCTATGTTAACTTGGGCGGGTCATTGTTAACCTCTATCTGTCCTAGGCTGGTGGTATCAAACTCAAACAGATACAGGCTACTGAACCTAAGGGAAGGACTTCGATGGCTGTGGAAGAGAGAAGTTTGACATCATGTTGGTAACTTTGTCTCACTTAAATCTAGTTCACAAGCAAGTGAAGATATCACTAGTTCTCTTCAAAATTAGAGGAAGAACAGTAAACAAACAAACCTAAAGAACTATAAAAGGATCCCTGTGGGCAGCATATTGACTTAGAAAACCACATATTAACATTATCTATGTTTTATTGTATTTTTATTTTGTTAAATATTTCTCAATTCCATTTTAATCTGGAGTGGGCTACAATCATGAGTGCTGTGAGCTCCTGGCACCCCTGCTACATGTTTGACACCTTTGTTCCAGGCTATAAACTGCAGGTAAATGCAGAGCTCTTTTGGTAGGTGTTTTCTCACCTCGGAGTTCTGCATTCCAATGAAAACATAGTCTTATCCTGACCAGTGTGAAGGTGTGGAAGGAGCTCGGCCTAGAGTGAGTGAGGAAAAGACTTGGATTCCATTTCTACCTTGGAAACTTCTGAGCTATGTGACCTGATCCCCAATTTCCTCCTCTATAAGAGTAATAATAAAATGGGATGATATATGTTGTGAAAATACCCCTCAGATTAATATGTCTGTTTTCTATAAGTTACCTTACCAGACAGGTGCACTGGACACAGAATAAGCCTGTTTGCTGAAAGGAGCCAATCAGGATTGGCAATGAAACAAAGTCTTGCTCACTCCCAGATGCCTTTGCTGATGTTTGCTGGGTGACCTTGTTGAACTGTCTCTCCACACCCCTCACCCCAAACTGGCCCAAACCAGTCTTGTGGTCAACTGTTTCTGCAAAACATCCTGCATCTATGTCTACCTATTCCTGAGAAAGATTTTCCATTCTTTTCCCCAATCGCTCCCTGCACCTCCCCTTTGTAGTTTTCAAGCATAAATCTACCCTGTCTCTCCGGGGCTGTGGGCTCCCTTGTACCTTGTCCTGGGGACTCAAAACTATTGTCTGACTTTCCTCCTAAAAAAACTTTTCTGCTTTCAACTCAGCTTAGACACTTCCGAGAGGTAGGCTTCACCTGCTTGACAGCATAAAGGGACTAATTTTTATCACTTCCAGATTCAAAAGGAGAATGCCTAATTCATGTGGCTTCCTAGGGGTTATAACCCATATTCTCATTCAGATCATTAGGTGACAGGCATTGACTAAGCATTTACTTTGTGCCAGCTACCATGGTAAGCAATGGAGAAACAAAGGAGCAAAACCCACAGCCTCCCTCAGAGATCTTCCTTATGCAGTGTACTGTACACTAAACATAACTGGGTTTTAAATAAGAAGACCTGACCCCCTAGTTCTTTTACTTAATTATTACTAGTGTAAATTTGGCAGTTTAACACCTCGCCTCTTGGGACCTCAGTCTTCCCAACTGCAAAATGCAGGGATGGACCAAAGCATAATACCTATGATTCTTTCTTCTCCCAGATGAAATTTCTTCAACCAAGAGTAGAGGTAGACATGGGGCTGTCTCTTAAAAGATATTTGGCTTTATCATTCAGTACCAGGTTAGTTTTGAACAACTGAATTTGAAGTCTAATATGGTTTTTCTCAGTGGTCTGAAAGAAAATGCTTTTGAAGTAAGATGCAAAGACTCATATGCCTGGTGCTTAATAAATGTTTATTGACTGATTCAATGAGTGTGTCCTGTGAGTGGCAGACACATTGGTGATTTGGAATGTATAAAAATAATAATAGCTAATATTTATGTTGATTAGACTGGAAAGGAGTTTATTGGAATAGCCCAATCCATTTCCTTTTCCACATGAAGAAATTAGAGAGACCAAATGACTTATCCAGGGTCTCACAAGTAGTAAATGGAAGAGACAAATTTCAAACTTTGGTCTTTTGACTCCAAAATCAGTGCTCTTTGCAGAATTCCATGTTGGTTTTATCTTGCCAGATAGCTTTTCTCTGGGAGTCCTCCCTGCTTTATTACTTGATGTTCCCTTAGGAAGCCCAAAGTAATTTTAATGTGACATAATATAAAACATCATAGATAGGCTGTAGCTGAAAAAAAAAATCAATGTTAGACTAGAAGGAACCATTATTTAAGCCAGGTCTTTCATTTTACAGAGGACTCTAAAGTCCAGAAAGGTAGAGCAACTTGCCCTAGACCACACAGATAGTAATGGCTGGAGTTAGGACTTGAACCCAAGTTCCATTATTCCAACAGCAGTGCTCTTCCTACCTTATCATATAGTAATAGAGCATCTCAAAGTCAATTTGATTTTTGCAAACATTCATGCAGCTATGTTCCTCCATTAACACACTAGTCAATTCTTTGGTCATTAATTCGCCAAAGAAAGACCTGACATTATGTCCACTTTAACCCTATAAGTTGAAGTTTTCCATACAGCTATATCTCCTTTGGAGTGGATGTAACCCTCTAGAGAATTGGATGGAAAGATCTGTTCTTTCCCAGTAATTGTTGTTGGCTCTCAGGTGTGACTTGGAAGTCTTTATTTTTTTTTTTAAATCTATTATTCTGAATTTAATGATTCCCCAAAAGGAGAACATTTCCATTAATTAAACAGAACAGAAAAAAGATAATTATATGTGAAAATGTGAATTTACTTAGATACAACTTGGTTTTTTTTTTAAAGTATATAATAAATTCAACACATTACTTTCAAAGTGATCCTGTTTGCCTGTGTTTCCTTCTGAACTTCTTTCTGTTCTCTTCTGAGACTTTAAAAAATGTTTTGATGAAATTTTCTTTCTTTTTAAAGCATTTTTTAAAAAATCATAGGTAAACTAAATCTTTTATAGCCATTTCTGGCATCACAGCTAATTGCTGACATTGTATATTTCCTTTAAAATCAGTGAGTCTATTACATACCATAGTCTTGGGAAAATGGACTTTTCTGCTAATTCAGTCTCAGTCTAATTGTTCCTTGGTGTAGTAACCTTTCTGGATCTTAAGCTTTCTGCTGGTAAATTTCCAAATGCCCTGAGGAGTCATTAGCACAATGAAAGACAATTCTGATTGGATAAACAACAGATCTCAGGCAGGGTTCTTCAAGTTAATTACTTTCAAACAGGTGTCTGCCATTATCATTGGCAGGAGAAACTGCCCATCATTACCAGCAATACCAGCTTCACATTGGCACATCTGCCGTCGAAAATATGTCAGGACTTGCCTAGACCTTTGAACCTTGAAGAGAAGGTGGGTGGGGATTGGCCATCCCTACAGTCCCACAGTAGTGCAGGGGTAAGTGGTAACCTCTCACCCATAGGTCTTCTTAAGCAAGTCATTTCACTTTTCTGGAAGTGACTTACCCATAGAGCAAAAGGGTTGGACTAGGTGTCCTCTGAGTTTTCTTCCCCTAAATCTAGGAGCCCTCCACTAAGAGCCTGAGCTCTCCCACCTAGGTGGCTGCAGCAGTTTTAATTGTGCCTAATTTTTCAACCTCATTCTCTATAAAGAGCTGCATTTCCCAGATGAATTCAGCATCACTACCCTGAGAAGAGGAGGTAAAAATGTATGCTGTCCACGCTTTATAGATGCAGAGAAACTAGAGCTGAGTCTTGTTTTCAGTGCTGACACATTTTAGGAAGGGTAATGATAAGCTGGTGAGTGACCAGAGAAGGGTGAACCAGATGGGGAAGGGTTTGAAAACATTCCATGTATGGATGGTTGGAAGAAGCGGAGTAGTGGAGAATGACACAGCATCAAGTGGGGTTTTTCTTCTTTCTTTTTCTCTCTTTCGGTTCGTCGTTTAACAAACGTTTATTCAGGATGAACAATATGCTAAGTCAAGTCGATAAGCATTTGTTAAATGCTTAGTAAGTACCTCATACTGAGCTAAGCAAAGCACTAGGGTTACAAAGAAAGGCAAAAAAAAAAACCAAACAAAACCGGAACAACCAAGTCCCTGCCCGCAAGGAGCAGAGGAGTAACATACAAAAACCATGACGAAACAAGATATAGAGAGTGTAAATTGGAGGCAGTCTCAGAGGTTAGGCTCCAGGACTGAGGGGAAGCTGGAAAGCGTTCTTGCAGAAGGTAGGATATGAGCTGAAACTTGCAGGATGCCAGGAAAGCCCAGAGGTGGAGATGAGGAGATAGAACATTCAGGGTATGAGGGACGGCCAATGAAAATGCAAAAAGTCAGAAGACTGAGTGACATATTCCTGAAACAGCATGGCTACTGTTACTGGATCTTAGATTACATGAAGAGTAAGTAAGAATGGAAAGGTAGTAAGGAGCCAGGTCATGAAGGTTGTAAGAGCCAAATAGGATTTTATATTTGTTCTGGGAGATAACAGGGAGCCACTGGAGTTTATTGAGCAGAGGAGTAACATGGTCAAATCTGTTTTTCAGGAAGATCACTTTGGTGATCTTTGGAAGATCACTGTGGCAAGGAACATAACATAACAGATGTTGAGAAGACAGAAATGCTAGAGTGTGCAACAGATTATACATGTAGAGTGAGTGTTAGTAAAGAGTCAAGGATGATATCCAGGCCTAGGTGACTGGAAGGATGATTGTGTCTTGACAATCATAGGAAAATTTGGAAAAGGGGAGCTTCTTGGATTTCCTTATTGCCTCTAGGATCATATAAAAACCCCTCTGTTTGGCTTTATTCAAGATAAACTAACAAGAGGAGATATTCTAGGTCTCCTCTATAACGGTTGGTGCTATAGACCCATTTGTCCCCAAATGAAAACTTATCTCCAAAGCTATTATTGAGAAAAGAGGCCAGGGAGATGATCTCATTGATTTAAGGGGTGAAAACAAAAGAGCAAGGGACTATTAAGACTTACAGGATACCTGTTCATTATCTGGTAAGTGTCAGTAGTTATTATAAGTGTTATTATCTCAAGTAAGAAATCAGAGGATTTATAGAGATAACTGTTCTTTTTCTTTTGTTTTGTTTTTTGATGGTGAAGCATCTAGTTGGTGCAATAGACAGAATGCTGGGCCTCAAATCAGAAACACTCATCTATCTGAGTTCAAATCCAGACTCAGATGCTTGTCAGCTGTGTGACCCTGGGCAAGTCACTTAACTCTGTTGGCCTCAGGTTCCTTATCTATAAAGTAAGCTGGAGAAGGAAATGGCACAGCACTCTATTATCTCCATTAAAAAACACTCCAACTGAGATCACAAAGAGTTGGGATAGGATTGAAGAACAAAATGTTTTTTTTTCCCCTTGAAATTCCAAATATGAGAATCTATGACTAAGGAAGAAAAATGTTCACTGCTCAAAGATACTGACAGGAATAAAAACTTTACTTATTAACAAAGCTAGCAAGCAATATTGACTGGTTTATAATGAAGATCAAGAAGCAAAATTTTATCCTTTTACACATAGTGAGGAAAGGCATAAGATTTCAGACACCAGACATAGTGCAAGGTAGCTAGGTTAGCCCTCCCACAAGGTATTCAATGTCAAAGGAAGAATTTGAACCCAGGTTTTCTAGATTCCAAGCTCCATCTTTCCACTTTTCTTTTATATGTTGCCTTCTATTAGGCTGTAAGCTTCTTGAAGGCAAGAACTATCTTTTTTTTTTTTTTTTGTATTTGTTTCCATAGCACTTAGCTCAGTGCCTGGTACATAGCAGGCATTTAATAAATGTTTATTATTATTCTGATCACTGATAAGCAATAAAGTGAGAGCTAGAAGATCCTTCTGACCCTCTCTCTGTCCAGCACTCTGAGATAATGCTCAAGTACACATAAAGGCATAACTAGAAAAAAGGAAATTCTTAAATTAAATGCCAATAATTACTTGCACAAGAAAAGTGGAGTCCAACACATCCTCAAGGATATGTATATCCGTAAAATAGGGGGTCTTTAACCTGGAATCTATAGATTTCCCCCATTCTCATGAAGTCAATGGATAGATTTCCAGGAGTCCATGAATTTAGATGGAAAAACAGTTACACCATTATTCTCATCAATTTCTAATTGAAGTTGGAGGCAGCTAGATAGTATAGTGGATAGAGTGCTAGGCTGCTGCGCATAGTCCAGCAGATCCGAGGCAGTTACGGGGCTCATAGAACGAGGATGAAAAGACAGGCGGGACACAGCAGTCTGAACAAACTGAGTTTATTCTAGACATACTGAGCCAATAAATCAGGGTATTGGGGTGCTTAAATAGTAAAAAACCATAGTGGTAGCAATTGAGGCATGAAACAGAACAGATTGTGACAAGTAGAAAGGGAGGCCTCAAGGCCTCTTTATCGGAATGTTATCCTGTGTAGCAGGGGCTCTGATTCCTGGAACTTGAACACTCATATTCAAGGACCTGCACCTGAGAACAATATATCACTTAACTTCTCAAGTCAGCTACTCTCCCTTGGAGGAGGGGAACTCTTGATAGGAGCTCTTTCAAACCCCTCAAGGTTTTCTACACGAGGCCTGGAGTCAAGAAGACTCATCTTCCCAAGTTCAAATTTGGCCATAGATACTTAACTGTCTGAACCCGGGCAAGTCATTTAACTGTTTGCCTCAGTTTCCTCCTCTGTAAAATGAGCTGGAGAAGGAAATGGTAAACCACCCCAGTATCTTTGCCAGAAAAATCCCAAATGGGATCAGGGAGAGCAAGACGCAACTAAGTAATTAAATAAACAACAAAATAGAAGTTAAGAATTTCCTTCAGCTATTTTAAAACATGAGGGAGCTAGATGGCACAGGGGGCCTGGAGTCGGGAAGACCTGTCTCAGACGTTTGCCACCTTCATGACCCTGGGCAAGTCACTTAACCTCAATCTGCCTCAGCTTCCTCACCCATAAAATGGGGATAATAATAGCACCTACCTCCCAGGGTGGCTGTGAACATCAAATGAGATCATCATTGTGAAGCATTAGCACCGTACCTGGCACATAGTAATTATTCTTTTAATGTTCATAATTAATGATCATCATCAAAGAAGTTGGGCCGATTATGTAGCAAGAGTGAAGGATTTAAAGAAAAATAGTGAGATATGACAGATGGACACGCTAAGTGTGCCTCAGGAAGACAGGTATCGACCAAACGAGGGAGTAGCTAGACCAAGGATTTAATCTTATTAGCTGATTCCTTTCTGGTGTTTAATGGGACCTCAGGTCAAGAATTACGCAAGATAAGATCTGAAAGTATTCTGATTTACACCACTAGAGGGAGTCTGCACACTGGTGAGATCACAACTCCTTCAGAAACATGGGGAAAGTTGTTTTATATTTATATTGCACAGATAGGTCTATTTATGATGTCATGGAAAGAAACTGTGGTATAGTAGATAGAGCAATGGACTTGAAGTCAGCATCATGGTACCTGGAAGGGAACTTAGATCGATCTCTCTCTCTCTCTCTTTCTCTTTCTCTCTCTCTCCTTCCCTCTCTCCCTCTCCCCTTATTCTCCTCCTCCTCCTCCTCCTCCTCCTCCTCCTCCTCCTTCTTCTTCTTCTTCTTCTTCTTCTTCTTCTTCTTCTTCTCTCTCTTCCTCTCTCTTTTTCTCTCCCTCTCTTCCTCTCTCTCTCTCTCTCTCTCTCTCTCTCTCTCTCTCTCTCTCTCTCTCTCTCTCTCTCTCTCTCTCTCCCCCCCCCTCCCCCTAGTCTAGAGCCCCTCAGTTTACAAATGAGGAAACTGAGGCCCTGAAGGATCACATAGGTAGAAAGTGTCAGAATCTTGAACTCAGATCCTCTCACTCCCATGCTAGCATTCTTTACTAGGTTCAAATCCAAGCTCTGACCTCAAGCAAATCTTTTCACCAATAACTGCTCCTTACAAGTTCCCAGGATTTCCTGAAGTCTTAAATGGGATATAATCTGAATTAGTAAGGGGACTTCCCACACTAAGAATTTCCTACATAGCTCCTTCTACAGTGCCAAGGCAAACAGTTGGCTTAGTGGATCAAGAGCACCGGGCAGACAGTCAGAAAGTGTAAACAGGTCCCTGTCCAAGCTCCACTTCATGGTTGGCTTAAAGTGATTATCAGTAGTAACAGTTTCTCTTTGCTTCCCAATGTGATTTAGTTATTTTTTTTTCTTTTGCTCATTAAAAGAGCTATTCCCTGACTACTTCTTAAAATACCCACTCAATGGGCATTACCTCCCTCTAAGTGAATACTTGGAAAGGTCAAGTTCTCCCATTGCATCCTGGGTCATCTCCAGTCATCCTGATAAGTATCTGGTCACTGGATTCAGATGGCTCTGGAGGGGAAGTGAGGCTGGTGACCAGCACAGCCCTCCCTCACTCAAAACAAAGTCAAGTGCAAATCATGTCATTTCTCTGATGGCATGGTCTTCTTAGGCCACGAAGGATGAACACAAAGACAACAACAACTTTATTACTTTTACCTTAGTTTCTTCATTGGTAAAACAGGCTATTCATAGCACTTATTGTGAGGCTCAAATGAGATAATATACATAAAACACAGTGCAAACCTTAAAGTCCTTTCATAAATACTAGCATTTTTTAGTGATACATGCATTAAAGTGAAATTCTGTCTATTAAAAACAAAAATTGTACTTATTTACTAATGCCCCCTTATAAATAGCTGTGGGGGGGTCCTGATGGGATTAGTGGTAAAACACATATATGTATACATGTATACATATACACACATACATACATACATACATAGAGATAGTCAAATATCAACAAACATTGCTTAAGTACCTACTATGTGCCAGGTACTGTGCTAAGCCCTGGAGATACAAAATGAGGTAAAAGACAGTCCCTGGTCTCAAGGAGCTTACAATCCAATCAGAGAGACAACATGCAAACAAACTCATACGAAGCAAACTATATGCAGGATAAATAAAAAATAATTAATAGCAAGAAGGCAATAGAATTAAGAGGGGATTGGTTAGTGTGTGGATTCAGCTTCTTCATTTAGAAAGACTTCTAAGGAAGCCTAAGTTTTTTTAAAGGTGGCACCCAAAAGCATTTGATGGAGCAAGGAGACTATTGCAAGGAAAGGATTATTTCCCAGTTCAGTCTCATAGAGAGGGGTGACAGAGGCCTCACCCTAGAGCAGACAATTGTCCAAGGGTGGAACTCATAGGGTAATAGATTTTAATCTGTAAATGACCTTGAAATAACCAAATCTTTCATTTTACAGGGGAGGAAACTGAGGCTCAGAGGGGAAAGTGGACTGGCCAGGATCACACAGATAGTAAATGCCGGAGTATGGATTCAAAGATAGGTCCCCTGACCCTGCCAATTCCAGGATTCGTTGGACTATGCCATAAATTTGAACCAGAGCCAGTTAGTGATATAGTTTCAGTGAAGGAAGGAGCATACTACATCCAGGGGAAGCAATCATGGGATTGTTCCTTCAGTTGGGCAATGACTCTCATGGACTATTATTTCGGAGAAGCCTCAGCCTGGCTTCACTTCCCTCCCTATTCTCCTTTTCCTCTCCACCACCTTAGCCACCTCTTTCTGCCCTTTGTGTGCCCTTTCCTCTCTTCTCTTCTAGAACTGGAACCATAAACCAGGATCAAATTCACTTTGCCTCTTCCTAGATAGGTTGTGTCACTCTCCTCTCCTGTGATCCTGCTCAGCATTCCTTTTCTGACCAAAGCACCCTTCCCTGGCCACCATTCCATCGCATGTGCAATCTTCCCTCATTGGAATTTTTGCTCCTCTCAGAACCAGAAGAACAGTGTACAAAGTAACAGCAATATTGTACGATGATCAACTGTGAACAACTTAGCTATTCCCAGCAACATAATTGCTGATAATTCCAAAGATTTTCCAAAGATCCAAAGATAATTCCAAGATAATTCCAAAGGTCTTATGATGAAAAATGCTATCCACCCCCCAGAGAAAGAAGTGATGGAGTCTGAATGCACATGGACACATACTTTTTCAAAAACTTTCTTCATTTTTCTTGGGTTAGATTTTTTGTTTGTGTCCTTTTCGGTCTGTGTTTTCTTTCACAACATAACAATTTGGAAATATATCTTGCATGTTTGCACATGTATAACCTATATCAAATTGTTTGCCAACTTTTCAATGAGGGGGGAGAGCAAGGAGGAAGGGAGAGAATTTGGAACTCAAAATTTTAAAAAATGAATGCTAAAAATTGTTTTTACATGTAATGATAAAAATGTCTATATTTATATATGTATATATTTGTGTGTGCGTGAATGTAAGCTTCTTGATACCAAAGACTGCTCTTGATTTTGTATTTGTAATGCCCCCATCCCTTGCCCTAAAGACTGGACCTGCAATGAGGAACTTATGGCCTCAAGGCCACATGTGGACCTCTAGGTCCTCAAGTGCAGCCCTTTGATTGAATCCAAACTTAACAAAACAAATCCCCTTAATAAAAGGATTTTTTCTGTAAAACTTGGACTCAAAAGGCCATACCCAAGGACCTAGAGAGTACACTGTAGCTTGAGGTTGCAAGTTCCCCACCCCTGAGTCATGCTATGAGAAAATGGGGTGGTGGTATACTTTAAGGATCTTAGCCTCTCTAGCGACCTGCCATCTTCAGAGGCATAGATGCCCCAGGCCTAGGAGAGTTCCTCAACCTCTCAGCTAGCTCTGCCAGACCAGGAAAAGGGATGGGGGCATTTCAAGTGGGGTGAGACTAGAGGGGAGGAGCCAGACCCCAGTTTTTGCTTTTAGAAACTGCTTAAACTCCCACTGACTCTCCAAAGTTGGTGCCCCATTTTTAAACTCTCGGTCTTTCCTATTTGTCCCCTTCACCAAGGCCTTCAGGTGGAAGGTGGACTTAGGGCCAAAGTGAGCCAGAGACTGCATTGCACCTGGAGGCTCTATATGTACCTAGTCATATGTATCTTTATCTCCCTGTTTCTCTCTCCCCCTCCACCCGCCCCGCCCCCATATTAGAATGTGAGCTCCTTTAGGGCAGGGACCAAGTTTATGCCTCATTTCTCCACCCCACCCCCCACTCCCCACCATCTCCCCCCCTCCCTCCCCCCAAGTCCTTAGCCCAAGTCTGCCACACAGTGCTCAGTATGATGAATAACCACCCTGAGTTGTGAGATCATGAACCACTGCTCTGGGAGGCCAGGGTCCCCTGGGGAAGTCCAATTTCTACAGTCTGGCTGAAAGTGTAGATCTTACTAATTAAAATGACAAAGTCTGTCCCAGAAAGACAGTTGAAAAACCTTTCTTTCTTTGAAGAGATGGGAAACAAACAGAGAGGTTGGGAGGGTCACATGAGATAAGGGTTATAAAGCACTTTGCACACATTATAACACTATATGAATACCTGTTATTTATTAATATTGTTATTGTTATTATTTGCCTGCAGTTATCAGGCTTCTAGGCTACTGAGGAATTCATTCCCTGAGCTTCTTACTGCACTTCTACTGAGCCCAAGCAATCTTTATAGAGCATTGCAGGGGTGTGCTGGTAAATGTTTAACTATTGGGCTCCGAGGGGGGGGGGGGGGAGAAGTATGCATACACACCTTCCAGGTTAATCTGCATTACTAACACTTAAACCTAGCCAATCCACAAGTGATAAACCAAGCCTTGATTGGTAGTGACTGCTGATTTCTTGGGAATACATGAATTCACACTGAAAATTTAACAGTCGGCTCCCCAGAGGTGGTTAGAACTGGCCACAGCACACCTCCGATGTCAGTGTAAAACTGCAAGTGCTCAGTTGATCTGTTAGTTTTGCAGAATAGCTTTTTCCCAACATTCTTCCTTTTTCATTCTTTGTTATGAGAGGTGACTTGCTAGGTGGGGGAGGGAGTAGAAAAAACAGTGATCAAACAAAATATATTAATGAAAAATTATTTTTTAAAGGAAAGTGCTAGAAGGCAGAGGCTGAGTGAGGTCCGCTGGTCCAGGAAACCTGTGTCCCCTTTCAACTGTGACTCTAAGCTAGTGTTATGGCCAAGGTGGTCTCTAAGATCCCTCTAACTCTCTGGTATTGATCTGTGATTGTATGTGATGTGAATTTGATCTGATTGTATTCCAATGGAGCCTTAGTCTTAGGAGGAGCTGAGTAAATCTTTCAGCGTGACATTGAGCAAGTTCTTTGTCCTTTGCTGGCCATCATTTTCATCAGTGGTTCAGTGGGTAGAGGATGAGATTTGGAATTAGACAACTTGAGTTCAAATAGTACCTAAGACATTAAATAGCTGTGTGATGCTGGGCAGTCACTCGTACCTCTCTAGGGCCTCAGCTTTCCTCATCTATAAAATGAAGGGCTTGGCTTCCCCAGCATTCTAAGGTCTCTTCCAGTTCTGAAGGATACTTTGAGAATTTGATGGGGACGGTTGACTTCAAGTCCCATTTTAACATACCCCTTCACACCTTGTAGTTATCTGTTTCTTTTGTCAACACTCCTTCCCTGCCACCCTCCTCTCACTACCCAGTAATTAGGATTCTTCACCAAGACATCAGGGGCGGAGCCAAGATGGCGGAGTAGAAGGACGCACGTTTACGAGCTCCGAAACCAAAGCCCAGAGAATTAATGTAAAAAGAGTCCCCCATAACTTCTGGGTGAATACAAGGTGTGCAGAAGCAGAGTGGAAGAGATTTCCGTTCCAGGGAGCCCTGAAGACCCGTCCCCAGGGTCCGGCGCGCCCCGGAAAGTGGACCCGACCCCCAGCGCTGCCCTGGCCGAGGCCCCAGAGAAGCTGATCCGAGCAGGCTTCAGAGACGGAAGCTCCAGCAGCCGGGAAAGTCCCTCCGCCCACAGAAGCTACAGGTCAGTGAGAAAGAAGGCCGGGCTGAAGGAGAGGGGAAGCGGGGCGTCTCTGTGACTCGGGCCCCCTCGGGAGGAAGCGGTGGGGACGGGGGCAGGAAGCGGCGGAGGCAGAGGTGTGGGTGGCGGCTGAGGCGGCAGTGGCCCAGGTCTCAGGAATCCCCCAACAGCAGGCAGGATCTTCATTACGGAAGATTTCCGCATAAAACCGGACGGAGCTGAGCCTGGGAGACGGCCCTGCCCCCACCCCGCTCTGTTACTGAAGGCTTCTGCTTAAAGCCCCCAAGGGAGCGGGATTTGGGAGGCGGGCCCCCCACCCTGCCCCTACCCGTTCCATTCCTGAAAGTCTCTGCATAAAGCCCCCGAGGGATCAGAGTCTGGGAGGCGGCTCTGGCCCCACCCCAGAACCTGAACTAAAGCTCACTGATTGACAGCTGGCAGGAGGAAAGCCCATTTAAATCTCAGAGGCCAAGCACTAGCTGGGCGGATCCAGGCGGGGGTGGAAAGGAATCTCAGAAGTCAAGTAACTGGCTGGGAAAATGCCTAGAAAAGGGAAGAAAAATAAGACTTTAGAGAGTTTTTTCCAACAAATGCAAATGATCCCGACCTTCGGATCTGATGATGAGGACGTATCCTTGCCATCAGGGAAAGACGTGGAGGGTGGGGCCTCAGTACCCCAGACACCCCAGGGGGGTGGTGGGTGGGCTCAGGCCCTGGAAGAGCTCAAAAAGGATTTTGAAAAGCAAGTTAGACAGGTGGAGGAAAAACTGGGAAGAGAAATGTCAGAGATGCAACAAAAGTATGAAAAACAGGATTCTTCACCAAATGGCCCATTTCTTCTGGGGGTGAGGGGAAGCTTTCTTAGCTGTGACCTCATGGTATTCTGGGTTCTGTCTCCCCCCACAGGGGGCTGTCAAACTTTAAAACTGACCCAGTTCAGTTTGTGGTACATAATCCAGGTTGCAAATGTTCATAGCTAAGACTTTGAAATGAAGACAAAGTCAACAAAGAAGAAAAAGACTAAGTGCTGATGGGCCTTAAGGATGGGTGTGTTGGGGTGTAGGGGCTTCCCAAAGTGTATCCATAATATACTGTTTCAGGAACTTTCTGGGTCTTTGCTAATTACTGCCCACATAAGCCAGCACAGGATACCGACAGGTAAACTGTAGTTTATTTGTAAATTATATATTCTATATTCTTTCCTTCTGAACTATGGACCCAAAGAGAGTAACCCATGTTTTTCACAAAGCAGTCTTGCGTAAGAAGTTGTAGGGTCTGTAAGTAGAAAAAGGCACTTATCAAAACAAGAAAGAGATACTTAAACTGTTATAAAGGAAAGAATGCATCCTTTACAAACAGCCCAGACTTCAGAAAAACCTGAAAAGACTCATGAACTGATGCTGAATGAAATGAGCAGAACCAGGAGAACATTATATACAATAACAGCCACAGTGTGCAAGGACTGTTTCTGATAGCCCTTCACAGCAATGCAAGGACCTAAAACATTTCCAGAGGACTCTTGATGTAAAATACCATCCACATCCAGAGAAAGAACTATGGAATTGGAATGCAGAATGAAGTAGACTATGTTCTCTCGTTTTATGTTTTGTTTTGTCTCATGGTTTCTCCCATTCATTTCAATTCTTCTATGCAACATGATTAATGTGAAAAATGTGTTTAATAAGAATGTATGGGTATGACCCATTTAAGATTGCATGTCATCACTGGAAGGTAGGGGAAGGGGAAGAAAAGAAAATTTTAAACTTATAGAAGTGATTGTTGAAGACTGAAAACAAATTAATTCTTTTGAAAAAGAACTAATTTGGAAAGACTTATGTGTGTTAATTATAGCCAGTAAAATTCATCATTCAACCTTAGAAAAAAGAATGTGTACTTTAAAGTAGCCTTTTACACCAAACCAAATAGTATCTTCAACAGGAAGTTGATTAACATTTTTATACCTCTACAATAGGCTTTATTAGATAGGATTAAGTGGGGGAAGATGACTTTCTGGAACTATTGGGATCCCATGAGTTTTATTTTGTACTCAGAAAACTATTGAGGGAAGGGAGGGTATCCAGTACTGCAAAAAGAAAAATAGCAAATACTGGACAAAATGGAGTTAACTATGTTCTCTTCAAAATCTACTTTCAGCAACAGCCAACTGGTGGAACCAACAGAGCAGGGGCATCCAATTAGCTGAACTCTCCCAAAGTCTCCTCCAAACACCTTTAAAACAAACCACCTCAAATCAAATTTTGGAGGGGCAAAGTCAACAAAAGGTTGAGGTGAGACACTTTTGTGGCCTAAGAAAACTTAAGAGGTCTGCAGGAGAAGTCTGTGACACTGAGATGAAGGCCTGGTCCTTCAAACCCACACACACATGGCAGGCAGCAGCTGCAACTTTTGGAGCTCTCAGCCCAGAGGTGGTAAGTGGGTCAGACAACTAAAGTCATTACAGAAGACACTTTTGCTAGTACTGGGTATAACTGGTGCTGATTGGCCACTCTATTGTCACAGTTCCAGGGTAGAGAGGAATACTAGGGATCCCTCACAAGGGAGATGAAGCCCTGGTCACAGTTCCAAAGCAAAGAGAAATGCTAGCATTTGGGGCTGCCCTTCTTGGGTAAAGGCCAGAGTGCAGATCAGAAGACAATGGTCATACTTCTTCCAGGATCATACCACCTTGGAAGCACCAAAAACTTGCTCACCCCCAGAACTGACTCTGAAAACAGCAGCATGACAAAGCTAAGGCTTGGGACAGTGCCTCCCCACCCCGAGGTAAGCAGAGTCCAATTTTAAGATAAAGTTCAAAGTCAAGAAATAGTCTGGAAAAATGAGCAAACAACAAAAAAAATTTTGATCATAAAAAGCTACTACAATGGCAGGGAAGACCAAAACATAAACTCAGGAGAAGACAAAAATGTGAAAACAGCTACCAAAAAAGTCTCAAAGAGAAATGCTAATTGGATCCAAACCCAGCAAGAATTCCTGGAAGAATTAAAGAGATAAGAGTGGTAAGATGAAAAATTGGTAAAAGAAATGAGCGTGATGCAAGAAAATTATGAAAAGAGAATTAACGTCTTGGTAAAAGGGAGGACTAAAATAATACTGAAGAAAATAGCACCTTAAAAAAAAAGAATTGATCAAATGGTAAAAGAGGCACAAAAATTCACTGAAAAGAACTTTAAAAGTCATATTGGCCAAATGGAAAAAAGGTACAAAATCTCTCTCAAGAAAATAATTCCTTAAAAAGTAGAACTGGGAAAGTAGAAGCTAATCGCTCTACAAAACATCAATAAAAAATAAAACAAAGTCAAAAGAACTGAAAAAAAGAAAATATTAAATATCGCATCAGAAAAAAACTGACCTGGGAAATAAATGGAGGATAGATAGCAATTATTGGCCTACCTGAAAGCCAAGCTCAAAGAAAGAGCCTAGACATCATATTTCAAGAAATTATCAAGAAAAACTGCCTTGATATCTTAGATCCAAAAGGTAAAATGGAAATGGAAAGAGTTTACCAATCACCCCTTGAAAGATACCCCAAATGAAAATTCCCAGAGCCCCCAGGTCAAAGAGAAAATATTCAACAGCCAGAAAAGAAAAATTAAAATATTGTGAAGCCATACACAAGATTTAATGGCTTCTATATTAAAGGACCAGAAGGCTTGGAATATGATATTCTGGAAGGCAAAGGAGCTAGGATTACAACTATGTATAACCTACCCAGAAGAACTGTGTGTAATCCTTCAAAGAGAAAAAAATGGATATTTAATGAAATAGAGGATTTTCCAACCTGAATAGAAAATCTGATATTAAAACACGAGACTCAAGAAAGACATACAAGAGTAAACATGAAAGAGTAATCATAAGGGACTCAAAGTTAAGTTGTTTGTATCCCTGAATGGGAAGAAGATACTTTATCATTATTAGATCTGTTAAAAGGAATTGACATAGACAGAATGCATGAGTGTGAGTCCATTATGTTGGAATGATCTCCCCCCCAAAAAAATGAAGGGGTAAGAGGGAGGGATATACTGGGAGGAGGGGAAAGGGAGAAGTAGAATTGGAGAAATTTTCCTCACAGAAAAGAGTTTTTACAATGTAGGGGAAAATGGAGGAGGGGAGGCAATGCTTGAGCCTTACTTTCATCAAAATTGGTTCAAAGAGGAAAGGATACATATGTGTATGTGTATATATATATTATATATATATACACATACACATATACATGTATATCTACATATATGTACTATATATACATAGATGTATATATGTATATACATACATACACAAACTCAGTTGTGTATAGGTATATCTAACTTTGTGTTGTTGTGTTTGTCCTTAGTTCTCAAAGAGGACCATCAAGATGATGACGTGACTTGCAGTTGACCTTGATTCAAATGAAGGAGGGCTGTGCAAGGTCACTAACCTCACTTTCTCCTCCTGAGCCATCTGGGTCCAAAGGCCTGATATTCATCAGGATGACTGGAGATGGCCCAGGATGCAATGAGAAATCTAACTTACCCAATAGGGAAATAGGAGAGGGAGGGAATAAAAGAAAGGGGGGAATGATAAAATAGATTAAGGAAGGCAGTGATTAGAAGCAAAGAAGACTTTTGAGGAGGGACAGGAGAGAAGGGGCAGGGGGAAAAAAACAGAAGAAAATGGGATGGAGAGAAATACATAGCAAACATAGCTGTGAATGGGAATGTGAACAAGCTCACCCATAAAACAATATATTGTTTACAAGAGACACACTTGAAACAGAAAGATACACACAGAATTAGAATAAAGGGTTGAAGCGTAATTTAATATGTTTCAGCTGAAGTGAAAAAGCAATCATCATCTCAGATGAAGCACAAGAAAAAATTACTGTTGTTAGTTTTGTCCAACTTTTTGTGATCCCATTTGGGGTTTTCTTGGCAAACATACTGGAGTGGTTTGCCATTTCTTTCTCCAGCTCATTTGACAGATGAGGAAACTAAGGCAAACAAGGTTAATTAATTTGCCCAGGGTCACATGGCTAGTAAGTGTCTGAGGCCAAATTTAAACTCAGAAAGATGAGTATTCCTGACTCCAGGGCAACCATTCTAGCCACTGTGCCCCCTAGCTGCCCCAAAGCAAAAATAGACTTAATTAAAAGAGACAATGCAGGGAAAATACTTTATGCTAAAAGGTACCATAGAAAATGAAGTAATATCAAAGATTTTTGCAGCAAGTTCTCTGATAAAGATGAGACTGATAAAGGTCTCATTTTTCAGATATACAGGGAATTGAATCAAATTTATAAAAATAAGAGTCATTCCCCAATAATAAATGATCAAAGGATATAAACAGGCAGTTTTCAGAAGAAAAAACAAAAGCTGTCTAAAATCATATAGAAAAATTCTCTAAATCATCATTGATTGGTGAGATTCAGATTAACCAACTCAGGTGTACCACATCACACCTATAGGAAATGACAGGTACTAGAGGGGATGAGGGAGAAATGGTATGCTGGTGAACTGCTAGTCAAATAGTTGTAGTAGCAAGCATTATGGCACATCCAGGATGTCCTACTAGAATGGGTTCTTAGATCTGCTTTTCTAAAAGGAAAGCAACTTTAAAAGGTGGTGGTCAATAATCTATTTTAATTACACAGAAATACAAGCAGGGAAATAAAGACCAACATACAGGACTTCTAACTGTCTGACCATAAGCAATGTATACATCACAGATCAACAGACAGATCCAACTGCCTGACCATTACATAGTTATCAGGGAGAGAAACACCAACATCTGCATTTTCAAAGCTGGGGAGACTACACAGAGTTTCATCTGGCACATGAACCCAAAACAAAACCTCACCTCAGAATATATATACACTTTTCAGAGCCAGAGGGCATCATGATCCTCAGGACCCAGTGCCTCATTAGAAATTAAGAAAAGGTGTGGGCCTTCCTACAAAACAAACCTCCCCTAATCAAGCTTCCCTTAGTGGGCTCTACCTGAGACTTATTACTGGGCGGGGAAGATCTTTGCCTTCCTCCAAAACAAGCCTCCCTTAATCAAGCAACTCTTGTTAATGTTACAGCAGGGAACTGGTCTAGCAGCTCTGGAGAATGATTTGGAACTATGCCCACAAGGCGTAGAAAACTCTGCATGCCCTTTGACCCAGCAATATTAGGTCTAATATCCTCGGGAGATGAAGGAGTGGGGAAGGGAGACTTATATGTATAAAAATATTTATGGAAGCTCTTTTTGTGGTGGCAAAGAATTAGAAATAAAGGGGATGCCCATCAATTTGGTGGACAATTGTGGCATATGATTATAAAGGAGTACTATTGTGCTATGAGAAATGTTGAGTGGAATAGTTTCAGAAAAAAACAAAACAAAACATGGTAAGACCTATTAATGAGCTGATGTAAAGTGAAGTGAGAAGAACTAGGAGTTCATTGTGCACAGTAACAGCAAGAATGTAATGATTATGGATTGTAAAAGACTTAGCTACTCTGATCAATATAATGATCCAAGACAATTCCAAAGGACAGATAATGAAATACATGCTATTCATTTTGGAGAGAGAACTGATGAACTAAGTGCAAGTTGAAGTATAATTTTCTCAAAAACAACAATGCCAATCCACTACAAATTACCAATTCATCTTCTACCCCATGAGATGTACAAAGAGTAATCTAAGTAGAAGCAACTTCCATCTTAATTAATTAATTACTGTTTGTCTGATTTTATCCATGGAGGGAATTTCCAGAGTGGAAACTCTCTCCCAGGATGCATATAGGCAACTCTGCTGTGATTTATTGTCTTAAAGAGATTGCCTGGAGATTTTTAGAGGTAACATGATTTGCCCAAGGTCACAATCATCTAGTGGACATCCCAAGCAGAACTTGATCTCAGGGCTTTCTGACTCCAAAGCCACTCTGTCCACCATTCTATATTGTCTCTTTCCTTTACTAAACATTTATCTAAAAATAATTGTTTTTCAGAGGGTGGATAAATACCAGGCAGTTGTGGGGAGAGGACTGGGGAGGAAGTCACTGGAGGATAAAATCACAAGATTTTGGAGCTGTAATGAGCCTTACCTTGTTCAACCCCCTCATTTTACAGAGCAGGAAACAACTCACAGAAGGGCAGTAATTTCTCTAAGATCACACAACTAGGAAGCAGCAGAGCTTTCCAGGTCCACTGGCTCCAAAGCCAAAGTGCATTCCCCTCTACAACAAACTCCTGCATTATGAAAAGCAGCTTGCTCCTTTATTTACAGCCATTGGATGATGTCTCAGGTTTTCTTTGGCAAGCAAATCTGACTGCTGGTATGTACTTTATGTCTCCCATCTTACATTTCTTTTTGAGACTGGGATTACACAATTCCTACTATAAATTACAATAAAAGGCAATCCTAAGAAGGACACAGTTTGGGGGAAAGAATTTGTTATTTTGGATGGGACTTGTCTGGACAAGTCAGCATTTTAAAAATTCTTCAAAAGGACTCTGAAGAAGGAAGCATGATTTAGGCTGTAACAATAGCCGCCTGGACTTTAAATAGCCAAATTCAATCCTGTTGAAAGTGAAAAGAAAGGTTCTCTGGAGACCTTAAATTAGGCTGTAACCTCTTCCATTCCAAAGCACATGAAGAAATCTAGAAAGGGTTAGAAAGGGTGATGGAGGAGAGAGCAAGGCTTCCTTCCACAAGCTAATCTGTAACATTTAAACAGCATATATGTTGGACCTCCCTCCTCAGGGGGGCTCCATCTGACCCGATCAAACCTAATAGAGCTAAGTCTGATCTGCCAGTCCCAATGTCTCCCCTTGTTCAACAATGCCTTGATTCCACTGAGGTGAGGTTTGTTATTGTTACACTGGGAGGAGCCTTCCTCCAAAGAGGGCAGGTTGGGATTTGATTGTCAACAGCTCTGAAACCTGCCCTCCCAGTCATTTGAATAGGAGAACACACTCAGGACTGGTTCATGACTGTACATAAAAGTAAAGGGGAAAGAAAAATTACCAGTAGTTAGCTGATGAAATCCAATGATAGATCCAAGTAAGTACCCCCTGCAAAGGGGCAAAGACTCTACAGAGGAATTTAGGGATTCAGAGCTAGAAAGAACCATAGAGGTCATCTAGTTTAACCCTCTCCTTTAAACAGAGGAGAAATTAAGACCAGCGATGTAGTGTCCAAGGTCACACAGAGAGTAATTGGCCGGTGGAATTTATAATCATTGGGGTAGCTAGGTGATACAGCAGATGGAGTACTGAGCTTGGAGCCATGAAGACTTACCTTCCTAAGTTCTAATCTGCCTCAGACACTTACTAGCTGTACAACCCTGGGCAAGTCACTTAATCCTGTTTGCCTCAGTTTCCTCATCTGTAAAATGAACTACAGAAGGAAATGGCAAACCCCTCCAGTATCTACACCAAGAAAACAGTAAATGAGGTCACAATGAGTCAGATACAACTGAACAACACCAACAAAAGGAACCTTCCCTCAGAGAGGGCAGGTTAGGTTTTGGTTGTCAACAACTCTGAAACCTGTCCTCCTAGTCATTTGAATAGGAAAACACACTCAGGGTTTGTTCATGAACATACATCAAAGTAAAGAGGAAAGATAGACTGCCAGTAGTTAGCTTATGAGATCCAAAGGTAGAACCAAGTGTGTCCCCTGCCAACAAAGCCTCTAAAGAGTTTTGTGGCAGATGGCTGGCATCCCCACGTGGCTGCATGATGCGGTAAAGAAGAAAGACACAGGCAGGAAAGAGAGGATAGGACAACTCTATCTATTGATCTGAGGGTCTGGGTTTTTAAAAACAAAATCTGCAAGTCCACATGACAATTTATTCATCTCCTGTCCTAGTAATTTGCCCAGTCTTATTGTTAGCCTAGAGGGCATCCGTCTATTTTACATATCCCTTCTACTCTGTAGTTCTCTTGTTTATTTTACCAAGACAGCAACTTGCAGGGGGGTATGGAGAGCAATACCCGATGATAATGAGCACAGTCTCAGAGAACAGGCTTTCCCGAAGTTCTGGCCTGGACTTACCACCACACTCCATCCTTGCCCTCAACAGAGTTTATAGAGTCACAGCTGGAAAGAATCTTAGAATTAGTCTTCTAATCTAGCCCTGTCCTTTGGACACAGGAGGAAACTGAGGCTTAAAAGAGTGAAAGGGCCAAGGTCATGTAGGGAGTAAGTGGCAGGTGGGATTGATGATGGTGGTGATGATAATAACGATGAAAGGCACTTGGCACAGTATATAGAGGAATGAGAAATAATAACTAGGATTTATATATCGCTTAAAGGTTTGCAAAGTGTTTTTTATATGTTATCTCATTTGACTCTCACAATAAATCTGTTAGGTAGGCACTATTATTTTCCCAATTTTTTAAAGTAGAAACTGCAGCTGAGAAAGTTTAAGGGTCACAAAGCTAGCAAGAGTCGAAAGAAGGATTTGCACTCAGGTCTTTCCGATTTGGAGTTGTGTCATTGATCCATTACACCATTACTACTAGCATGAGTTCACATTCTGACTATCTCTGTAACCCTGGACAAGTCTCTTAAATTCTCAGTGCCCCCAGACAATTTACTAAGGCTTTTAGTTACAGATCAAGTTGCCCACTTATAAGTGTGGAGGACACATGCTTAAGTAGGAGATTCTTTTACCTGGGGCAAAAATAATTTAAGAGCTAGTAATACTTGCTGAGATTGCTCTCATTTTCACATGTGCAGTTACTTTAGGGAAAAGGGCAGCTAGTCCTCCTCCTTCTCCTATCCTCTACCTGCAAGCCCCTAACCTTGCAGTCTCATTCTCCAATAACAGGCATTGGGGCATGGGCTGGAGAACCACAAAGCGTTTAGGGACAGAGATGCCTGGACCTCAGCTTGGATGAAGTGTCTCTCTCCCCCTGCCTTCATTTCAACATTCCATGTCAATGTCTAGCACAAAGTCCCGGACGTCTCATCCTAGTTATAGCTCTAATGGAAGGAGTTTTCGCACCAGAAGTTCTCCACACTGATTAAATCACAGGTCCAGAAACATACTCTCCCCTCTCACAAATCCTATTTATATAATCACCTTAAGGTTTGCAAAATGTTTAATATGCATTTTCTCCTTTGCCCCAACAACTCCATGAGACAGGTTCTATTACTGTCTCTATTTTCTAGATAAGGAAAATGCAGCTTGCAGAGGTCAAGTAATTTGCCCAGAGTTACTGAAGTTAGAAAATGGCAGTCAGAATTCGAACTTACATCTCCTGACTACAAATTTATTTTTCTTGTTAAGTTTGATTGATAGTGGCTCTGCTGAAAGGACTGTTGACTGTCATTGATCTCACTCCAACATGGGAAACAAAAAGTAATCATAACTGGAGCAGCTAGATGTTGCAATGGATAGAGTACTGGCCCTTAGGTCAGGAGGATGTGAGTTCAAATCAAATCCCAGACATTTACTGTCTGTCTGACCCTGGACAAGTTACCTAACCCCAATTGCCTGGCCCCAAAAAAATAATCAGATCTGAGCCCAAAATAACAAAAATGGGTCAATAAACTGGCAATATAGAATCTATGATCTTATCTTCTAAGTTGACAATGTACTTCTAGGAAAAATCAGAAGAAGCAGAGGAGAGGACTTATATCATGAAGCCCCCAGCTGTTTTTTTCTCCTTGATTTAAAAGCCTTACTCAGTAGATTCCCTTCCCATCAAGGCTCAGTTAAAATGTCAGTTCTTACATAAGGTTATTTAGATGCTTCTGCTTGTTAGAACTTTCTCTCCTCTATCCACCCCAAACACACAATTACTTTACTGTATTCACTTTATATCTCCTTTGTATTTTACTTATCTGTGCTTATGTTGTCTCTCAGCAGTAGAATAGGAACTCCTTGAGGACAAAGGCTATTTTCATTTAGTTATTGTATCCCTGAGGTCATTATAAAATATAATACGGTAAAAGAATGAATGAAACAGTCGCTGAAACAAGGTGGGAGGGAGAAGGAATTGAAAAGCTAAAATGGCAAATCCCCAGGATTTAAACCTCTGGAGCAAAGTTTTCAGGGAACCCAGGTTTCCAATCCCACCCCCCTTCTCAAGTGTATTCTGCCTGTGCTCCCTTAAGACTATTAAGAAAATGCCTGATTGGCATGTAAATTCAGTTCACTTATTTGATTCAATCTGGACTATTGATTTAAACCCCGACTATGTTCCAGGCCCTGGGAACAGATACAAAGAAGATACAAATGAAATACAATAAAGTAATGGGAGGGGAGAGGAGAGGGACTTGAATGATTATAACTAGAAGCATCTATAAAGCTTCATGCAGGAATGGAGACTTGAACTAAACCTTGAAGGAAGCCAGGAATTCTGAGAGGCAGGGATAAGAGAATATTCCAGGAACGGAGGAAAGCCTGTGGGAAAACCCAGAGGCAGGGGAAGAAATACTATGAATCATGAAGAGTAAGTACACTAGGTTGGCTGAAAGTGAGTGTGTGATAGGGAGCAAGAAAAGATGGTGTGAAGCCAGAAAGGGCTTTAAATTCCAAGCAGAGGCATCTGTATTTTGTCCTAAAGGTAGTAGGGAGCCATAGAATCTTCTTGAGCACGGGAGTGATTTGTGTCAAAGCTGTATTTATTTTAGGAATATCAATTTGGCAGATCTGTGGAGGTTGGTTTGGAGAGGAGAGTTTCATGTTTGAAATGTTCTTTTTGCCTGAACCTCTTAGAATCCCTAGTTCTTTCCAAGCATCACCTCTTATATAACACCTCCTACAGAAGCCTCATGGTCATCAGAATTCTTTCTATGACCCTCCCTTACTTCGTAAATATTTCCTGTTTTCCTAATTTGAATTCAGGTTGCTTCCTCCCAGTAGAAGTGCAAGCTCTTTGAGGACAAGAACTGTTTTCATTTTTACTTTTTAAATACTTAGCACCTAGCAGTGTCTTGAACTTAGTAGGTGCTTATTACATTTTTCAAATTGAATTTGATAACTTGTTTAGGGGAGGATAGTGTGCTGAATACTGTGGATGCTAGAGAAGTTAGAGGTAGGGAGATGATTTGGGGGGCTATTATGAAAGTTCAAATATAAAGTGAAAATTATTTGGGTAGGAGGTTGCAGGGGGAATGGAAAGTAAGGGGTGACAAGACTACTGGGTATATGCTCCAAAGACATCACTCCCTCATGTGTAAAAATTTTCAGTTGCACTCTTGGTAGTAGTAAAGAATTGGAAACAAAGTGGGTGTCCATCAAGAGGCAAATAGCTGAATAAGGTTTGTAAATATAATAGAATATTATTATACAATGAGAAATGACAAATAAGAATTCAGATAAGACTTGTATGAAGTGATGAATCAAGTAAGTAGAACTAGGAAAATAATTTGTTTCTTTTTCTTCTACTTTTACTTTTTCTTTTTCCCCCAAATTTATTAATTTATTTGTTTTCAGTTTTCAACATTCACTTCCATAAATTTTAAATTTTCTCCTCTTCCCTCCCCAAGACAGCATGCAATCCCATATGGGCTCTTCACGTACATTTCTATTAAACACATTTTCACATTGGTCACATTGCATAGAAGAATTATAGTGAATGAGAGAAACCATGAGAAAAACAAAACAGAACAGAAGAGAAGATAGTCTGCTTCATTCTATGTTCCCTATTCCCTAGTTCTTTCTCTGTATTTGGATGGCATTTTGCATCATGAGTCTTTTGGAAAGGTTTTAGATCCTTGCATTGCTGTGAAGGGCTAAGTCTATCAACAGCAATCCTCACACACTGTGGCTGTTACTGTGTATAATATTCTCCTGGTGAGGAAAATAATTTGTACGATGATCCCAAAGATGTAAAACAGAGGTGTCAAACATGTAACCTGTCTACATATGACCCACAATATTCAGGAGTGAGGCTGAAATAAAATTAAAATATAACTGGAAAACATTTAACAAAATAAATAAAAGTACTACAAAATATAGATAATATTATATTTTAAAACTAAGTCAATATGTGGCCCATATTATGTACAATTTAGAGGCCTCCATTTCTATTTGAATTTGACACCACTAATGTAAAGGAAAACAATATTGAAAGACTTTTTTTTTATTTTTTTGATGCAAAACCTATTGAGACTTCAAAGTGCTGGCAGTGAGATGTGCATCCTTCTTCTTGGCAGATGGGTAGTAGACTACAGGTGTGAAATGAAGCAGACATTTTCAGACATGGCCAATACATTGATTTATATTTGACTATATTTATCTATTAAAAGGAGATGGTTCTGTTGGTGATGGGGACTTTTGGGGAGGGGACAATAAAAGAAAAGCTTATATATGTTGACCTAATAGTATATGAGGAAAAAAGAGGTAGGTGAGTCAGAAATGACCCCAAAGTTTCCAGTCTGGATAAACAGGAGAGTGATTGAAAGAAGGTAGAAAAATCAGGGAAAAACATAGTTGAAGCATATAAGATGAAGAGATCTGTTTCAGACATGCTGACTTCAAATTGAGGGTTATTAAGATTCCTTAACCTCTGACTTGGAGTGTCCCATAAATTCAAACACAGTGGTGACTGACCATTGGAGTTTGGAGATCATAGGGGATACTATGGCAACAATGGGAGTAGCAAAGAAAGCTACAGTAGAAAGCTGTAATATAATAACAAAAAAATTATGAAAAGGTTAGAAAAGATAAGTTAGGAGGAGCTTATGCTTCTAATTGTAGGGACAGCACCTGATAACACCCCTGTGGTGTAGACTGACTTCTGCAGAGCTCCTGACATACATAATTCTGCTCTGGGTAGAAGCCCCTATAAATTAGACCCAAGCAGACCTCTTTATATGATTTCTTTTGGAAGCTAACTCAGCAATTGGATCTTGCACAATAGAAACCCATAGTTCAGAACATGGGTATTATATAACACATCAGGACAAATCATAATTCTGCTATCTAGTTTTAAGCAGTGGTCACTACAGGATGGAAACTGAGATACATCTTTTATTTAACCTGTCTTTATTTAAATAAACTCTTGAGCAGAATTCCCTATCTACAATACACGGAGAGAATGGGGAAGAACTGAGTAGGTACTGTTAAAGATTTAATCAATTGCTTTCACTGCCCTGTGACAGAGTTGCCATTGCTCACTCCCTTGATTTGACTTAATCTGAGCCCAAGAGCTCAGGCAAGTTGCAGCAGCCACACCCTGATACAGAAGACTTCCCCAGGGACTCACACAACAGAAAGAAAATGCCAGGAAAGTCATACAAGAAGTGGACACTCCAAGAGCTGGCTACCCTCTTCTCCCTCTCGGTTTCCCTCCTTTTGGGATATGTGTATAAAATCTGCATGATTTTATTTTCTCCTACATTTTGCCTCAGAGTGGAATACACAGTAAATAGGCTGGTAAAACCCCTGCCTCTAGCTACTGTTCACCAGCCACACCACTTAGCTGCTCTGACTTCCTTATTGCAATATCTTCTCCCTGTCAAGGCCTGTCTTCCCTGCTTTTCCTTGTACAAGAAGTCCACAGAGACCTTGCTTTTCAGGAAGTGGCAGGAAAATGGTGAAAGCCTGAAAAGATATCTCCTTGACTACTAACCCTTAACAATATTATTATTGCTCAAGTCCTTCCATATTCTCCACTCCCAAGATCCCAAACAAGTTGCTGGGTAGCCAGTCACACCAGTGAATGAGAACACAAACATACACACACACATAAACAC
The DNA here is from genome assembly GCA_023548195.1 of Bettongia penicillata ogilbyi. Classification (NCBI taxonomy): domain Eukaryota; kingdom Metazoa; phylum Chordata; class Mammalia; order Diprotodontia; family Potoroidae; genus Bettongia; species Bettongia penicillata. The sequence continues at coordinate 4,754,471 of JAJHZJ010000413.1, forward strand.
ACACACAAATCATTCTATTAAACTCCTGACTAGCCACCATACTCCTCTTCTAAGGCATCATCTCCCTCTGGATCAACTAGTTCTATAGGCAGTTTAATCGATCAACCTAAAACACCTGCCTTAAGGCTCTGCTTTTGCCTGTTTTTATCTATTTCCTGTAGACTAACTCAGAGAGGGAGACTGATGTTGTCAAGACTGCTGTCCATAGATGCTGCTTGCTGGACGCATAAAACTCATTTCTCTGGCTTCCTAACATATTGGTAGAATTCAGCAACAATAACATATAACAGTAAGCTCATGCTTATATAGAGGCAGCCAGGTACAGGTGCCAGAACAAACACTGATGGGAGACAGAAGACCCAGGTTCTTGTTCAGTCATTTCAATGGTATCCAACTTTGTGACCCCATTTGGGATTTTCTTGGCAAAGATACTGGAATAATTGCCATTTCTTTCTCCATATCATTTTGAAGATGAGGAAACTGAGGCAAACAGTGTTGAGCAACTTGCCCAGGGTCACATAAGTAGAAAGTCTCTAAAGCCAGATTTAAACTTGGGAAGTTGTCTTCTTGACTCTAGCCCCAGTGCTCTATCTACCATGCTACCCAGCTGCCTTACGACTAACTTGTAATTTCCATTTACTACCTGTGTGACTGAGCAAGTTATTTGACCTTAAGCTTCATTTTTCTCATCTGTAAAATGAGGAGGTTGGACTATGATCCTGTGGTCTATATTTTCCTATCATGGCCCTTTCAGGTTTACAAAGCACCTTTCTTAAAACAATCTCTTACACCCCCACCCCCACCCCTGCCACCATACAGACTCCTCACTTCATTACTGGACTACTGCATTAGCTTGCTGGCTGATGTCCCCATCTCCATTCTCTCCACTACTGTTCTTCCTCCGCTCAGCTGTCAAATATATTTAAAAAGCACAGATCTGACCATGGCATCTTCTTACTCAACAAACTCCAGTGCCTCCTGATCTCCTCCAGGATCAAACACAAAATCCCATGCTTATTTTTGAAGTTCTTCATAGCCTGGACCCTTTAACGTCGCTCCAGTCTTCTTGTTTCTCACTCCCTGATACATACTTATTCTGCCATCCAGTGTCATGTGCTTCTTGCTGTTCTTGCACAAGATACTCCATCTCGACCCTAGTCATTTTCTCTGGCTGTCCCCTATGTCTGGAATGCTCTCTCTCCTCCCCTCTGCCTCCTGGCTTCTTTCAAGTCTCAGTTAAAATCCCCCCTCCCCCCGAAAAAAGCTTTTTCTAATAATCCCTCTTAATGCTAGTGACTTCCTTGTGAAATTACTTTTTATCCAAACTGGATATAGCTTGTTTGCACATGGTTATATGTATGTTGTCTCTCCCATTAGAGAGTGAGCTCCTTGAAGGCAGCGAATTCTGCCTTTTGTAGAAAAAACTCTATCACATTGTTTGAACTTAGCCTGAGAAACCAGACTTATTGCTTAGAGACCAGCTTTGTTTAATGATTAACTCAGGACATATAGGTTATGATGACCCAAAAAAACCCTTTCTGGATATCTGAAGAATGATGCAAGGAATGCAAGTTTTCTCTTTTACACATATCAAGTGATCTTGGTGTCTTTCCTGGAAACTGCCTCCATGCTGGCCAATCAGCTGGTGTTCTCTTGTTCCTTTGTATGTAAAACTTGCAGAGACTGGGGGGAAAGGGTCACTTATTTCAGCTTTTTCTTCTGCTAGATAAATTAAAAGAATTTTTTTAAAAAAACGTTTTCAGTTCTAGGTTTGTTCTTGATGGACACTTTGTATCCTCTGTATCTCCAGCACATAGTATAGTTCCTGATGCATAGAAAGTACTTAATAAATGCTCATTGACTGACTAAAGAAACACTGTGAGGCAAGCAGTACAAATATTATTAACCTTATCTTATAGGTGAGGATACTGTGTCTCAGAAAGTTTAACTGACTTGTCTAAGGTCACATAGCAAATTAATGTCAAAACCAGGACTTGATCCAGTTCCTTGACTCCAAATCTTTTCCTCTGTGCTGTGATAACATAACCAATATACACTTAGAAATACAGAAATAGAGTTCCTGAAGACAAATCAGGGCTGAAGTCATAAGAATAGGTGAATTCCCTGAGCGAGGCAGAGAGGGATAATAGCTGAGGGGAATATTTAGAGTTGGAGGAAGTAGTATACTGGGAAATATTTTACAACTGACTCTTCAAAGAGAAAAAATGCACACAGACCCCCACCTGAGTTTAGTCTTCATTGTTGGCATTTTCTCTATCACTTTCTTAAGTCTAGACAATCTGCAAAATAATAAATCAAGGCTTGTGGGATTAGTTAGCCAATTTCCCAAAGGCAAATGCTCATACTGACAATTTAACAGTTAGGGCTCCCAGCTGGCTCCAGTCCATCTCTGCTAGTTAGTCCTTATGTAAACACACATTAAAAAGACAGGACTTATTTTAACCTGACAGAAAGCATAAATGACTAACACTGGAGCCCATAAGTAGTTAGTACAACTTTCTTTCCCTCTCTGATTGGTCTTCATCTTCCCCAGGGACTTATATGTTCCTTCAGGTTTATGACATTGTAAAGGTTAAGGTACAAGGTTAAAGCACTTGATGAAGAATTAAAACCCTCTCCCTCTGAGGAACTCCACCTTTCCAGTAATTTAGACCATCTTCTGGGTTTAAAACATAAGCCCTGTTTGAGCACCCAATTCACCTCCCCCAGGAGAAAATGCTTGGGGCTGACAGTCAGTCCTCATCCCTGGACTTTCATGGTCTGCCCAGCTTGTAGTATCAGTGAATGGCCATGTCTAAGTTTGCTCTTCTGCATTATGTCCCTGTTCTTTGTTGTTCCTTGGCTATGTCCCCACTTGGCTTCTGTCTTGGGTTAAGAGGATTCTTGGGGGTAGGGAGGAACTGCATAGATGTCCTGGATTGCATTCTGTCCATAGGAGCCTAAATCTCTCTCGGTGGGGTCCCTATCTCCTCTTTGTCTTTCCAATAGCTTTCATTTCCCTTGTTCCTCAGCCCTATTTTATTTTTTTAATATACAATTTATTTTCAGTGCTTAACATTCACTTCCACAAGAATTTGAATTTAAAATTTTCTCCCCATCTCTTCCCACCCCCTACCCCAGGACAGCATGCACCCCATCCACCCCTTCAGTCTGTCTTCCTTTCTATTATCCATCCTTCTTCCATTCTCTTCCTCTCTATTTTCCTGTAGGGCAAAATAGATCTCTATACTCCATTGCCTATATACTTTAATTTCCAGTTGCATGCTAAAACAAATTTTAACATTCATTCTTAAAGCTTTGAGTTCCATATTCTCTCCCTCCCTCCCCATCTACCCTCATTGAGAAAACAAGCAATTCAATACAGGTCATACATGTGTAACAATGCATAGCACTTCCACAATAGTTATATTGTAAAAGACTAACCGCATTTCCCTCTGTCCTATCCTGCCCTTCATTTATTCCATTTTCTCCCTTGACCTTTCCTCCCACAATAGTGTTTGCTTCTGATTATCCCTTTCCCCAATTTGCTGTCCCTTCTGTTATCTTTCCTCTCCTATCCCCTTTGCCCTTGCCTTTCTGCAGGGGAAAATAGATTTCAGTATCCAGTTGAGTGTATATTATTCCCTCCTTAAGCCAAATCCCATGAGAGTAGGGCTCAATTATTTCCTTTCATCTCTCCTCCACTTCTCCTCCATTGTAAAAGCTCTTTCTTCCCCCTTTTATGTGAGATGATTTGCTATATTCTACCTCTCCCTTTCTCTTACTCATATATACATACATATATATATATATATATATATATATATATATATATATATATATATATATATATATATATATGAATACTGAGAAAGGTCTCATGAATTTCAAATAACATCTTTCTATGGAGAAATGTAAACAATTCAACTTTAATGAGTTCTTTAAGGCTTCTCTTTCCTGTTTAACCTTTTGATGTCTCTCTTGATTCTTGTATTTGAAAGTCAAATTTTCTACTCAGCTCTGGTCTTTTTGGCAAGAATGCTTGGAAGTCCTTTATTTCATTGAAATTCCATTTTTTTCCCCTGAAGGATTATACTCAGTTTTTCTGGGTAGGTGATTATTGGTTTTAATCCTATCTCTTTTGACTTCTGGAATATCATATTTCAAGCCCTTTGATCCCTTAATGTAGAAGCTGATAAATCCTGTATTATCCTGATTGTATTTCCATAATACTTGAATCGCTTCTTTCTGGCTGCCTGCAATATTTTCTCCTTGACCTGGAAACTCTGGAATTTGGCTACAATATTCCTAGGAGTTTTTCTTTTCAGATATCTTTCAGGAGGTGATTGGTGAATTCTTTCCATTTCTATTTTGCCCTCTGGTTCTAGAATATCAGGACATTTTCCCTTGATAATTTCTTGGAAGATGATGTCTAGGTTCTTTTTTTGATCATGGTTTTCAGGTAGACCAATAATTTTTAAATTATTTCTCCTGCATCTGTTTTCCAGGTCAATTGTTTTTTCAATGAGATATTTCACATTGTCTTCCATTTTTTCATTCTTTTAGTTTTGTTTTATAATTTCTTGTTTTCTCATAAAATCATTGGCTTCTATCTGCTCCATTCTAATTTTTAAAGAACTACTTTCTTCAGTGAGCTTTTGAAAGTCCTTTTCCATTTGGCCAATTCTGCTTTTTAAAGCATTTTTCTCCTCATTGACTTTTTGGACCTCTTTTGCCATTTGGGTTAGTGTATTTTTAAAGGTGTTATTTTCTTCAGCATTTTTGGGGATCTCCTTTAACAAGCTGTTGACTTGCTTTTTAAGATTTTCTTGCATCACTCTCATTTCTCTTCGCAATTTTTCTTCCACCTCTCTTACTTGATTTTCAAAATCCTTTTTGAGCTCTTCCATGGCCTGAGACCATTGCATATTTTTTTTACAGGTTTTGGATGTAGAAGCTTTGACTTTGATGTCTTCCTCTGATGATATACCTTGTTCTTTCTCGTCTGAAAGGAAGGAAGAAAATACCTTTTCACCAAGAAAATAACCTTCTATAGTCTGACTTTTTTCCCTTTTTTGGGCATTTTCCAAGCCATTTACTTGACTTTTGAGTCTTTTGTCAAGTGGAGGGTATACTTCAGGGACCTGTAAATTCTCAGTTTCTCCAAGGTGGCACAATCAAGGGAGAGGATTTTACTCCTCTACTGGCCTGTGCTCTGGTCTGTGAGCAACCATAAGCACTCTCTTCTACCCAGGATATGTGAGTAGGGTTTCCTGTCCACCAGCTCAACCACACCAGCCTCTTCCTCACCCCAGGACCGCCAATCAGGGTTGAGATCCAGATCAGCCTCTTGATTCCCTCAGGGTCTTTAGGCAAGAGCTCCAAAAATGGAAGCTGCTGCAGCAGGGAATGCCACTGCCCTGCAACCAGGGTTTGGGCTGGACCCACATCCACCTCTCACCCAGGTGAAAGAGCTTTCTTTCTTACTGACCTTTGAAGCTGTTTTTGGTGTTTGTGGGTTAAGAAATCTGGGAACTGCAGCTGCTACCAGTGATTCCTAAAGCCTGCTCCAGTCCTGTCCCTGCTGTGCAGCCAAGCTGAGCTGCACTCTGCTCTGAGCCCCATGAGATAGACCTTTCCTGCCAGCCTTCCAGGCTGTCTTGGGCTGGAAATCTCTTTCAGTCTGTCATTTTGTGGTTTATGCTGCTCTAGAATTTGTTTAGAGTCAATTTCTACAGGTATTTTATGGGTTATGGGGGGAGAACTAGAGTAGAACCATCCTTCTACTCCACCACCTTGGCTCTGCCCCCCAGTCCTATTTTAAAGAATAGTCAAAAATACTTTTATTGATATATTCCTTTTTGATCACTTTAGTTCCAAATATATCCCTCTTTTTCTTATCTCAAGAAAGTCTCTCAGAATAAGAAGAGAAAAAAAAGCAGTTTAGCAAAATCAACTTAACCAAGTTTGAAAATATATGCAATGTTCGACACAACCTCAGAAAGAACAATGAGAGATAGTTTTTCTCATCTCTGTTTTAGGGCCACATTTGATCATTATAATTGCAGAATTCAGTTGGTTTGTTTTTTCTTTCTTTTTATATTGTAGTTTTATATATCTATATCTATCTATCTCTCTCTCTATCTCTCTCTCTATATATATATACATACATATGTGTGTATAGATACATAGATATAGTATTACTGGTTTTGTTTACCCCACTGTGCATTGGTTCATGTACGTCCTCCTGGGCTTGTCTATATCCTTCATAGTTTTCACTTCTCACAGCATAATACTGTTCAGTGATATTTATGTACCTACAGTTTGTTTAGCCTTTCTCCATTCTTTGATCATTATTTTGTTTCCATTCTGTGCTATTATAAAAAAGCCTACTTTTAAAAGTAAAGTCTAAGGATGAATTAATTTCATCAACAATGAAGGGTCAACAGGGCAATAAGTACCTATGAACAGTATCACCAAGGTAAGATAAACAGATATTTTTACTTAGGTCTAGGTCTCTTAAAAAAAAAAGGACTCGCCAAGATGGTGGAGTAGAAGGATGCAAGTTGATGAGCTCCAACCCACAGCCCATAGAATTAATGTAAAAAGAGATCCGCATAACTTCTGGACCACTGAAAGGGGTACAGAAACAGAGTGGAAGAGATTTCTGTGCCAGAGAGCCCTGGAGACCCGTCCCCAGGGTCCGTCGCGCCCCGGAAAGCGGACCCCACCCCCAGCGCTGCCCTGGCCGCGGCCCCGGAGAAGCTGACCCGAGCAGGCTTCAGGGACGGAAGCTCCGGCAGCCAGGAAAGTCCCTCCACCCACAGAAGCTACAGGTCAGTGAGAGAGGCTGGGCTGGAGGAGGGGAGCGGAGTGTCTCCCTGACTCAGGCCCCCTCAGGAGGAAGCGGCGGCGGCAGAGGCGGGGGCAGGAAGCGGCGGAGGCAGAGGCATGGTCGGCAGCGGAGGCTTGGTAAAGGAGACCCAAAAAAATGCTGAAGAAAATAACACCTTGAAAAATAGGCTCACTCAATTGGCAAAAGAGGTTCAAAAAGCCAATGAGGACAAGAATGCTTTCAAAAGCAGAATTAGCCAAATGGAAAGAGAGGTTCAAAAGCTCACTGAAGAGAATAGTTCTCTCAAAATTAGAATGGAACAGATGGAGTCTAATGACTTTATGAGAAACCAAGAAATCACCAAACAAAACCAAAAGAATGAAAAAATGGAAGAGAATGTGAAATATCTCATGGGAAAAACAACTGACCTGGAAAATAGATCCAGGAGAGACAATTTAAAAATTATGGGACTACCTGAAAGCCATGATCAAAAAAAGAGCCTAGATATCATCTTCCATGAAATTGTCAAGGAAAACTGCCCTGACATTCTAGAACCAGAGGGCAAAATAAGTATTGAAAGAATCCATCGATCACCACCTGAAAGAGATCCAAAAAGAGAAACTCCTAGGAACATTGTGGCCAAATTCCAGAATTCCCAGGTCAAGGAGAAAATATTGCAAGCAGCTAGAAAGAAATAATTCCAGTACTGTGGAAATACAATCAGGATAACTCAAGATCTAGCAGCTTCTACATTAAGGGATCGAAGGGTGTGATATTCCAGAAGTCTAGGAACTAGGACTCAAACCAAGAATCACCTACCCAGCTAAACTGAGTATAATACTTCAAGGGAAAATATGGTCTTTCAATGAAACAGAGGACTTCCAAGCACTCTTGATGAAAAGACCAGAGCTGAAAAGAAAATTTGACTTTCAAACACAAGAATGAGAAGAAGCATGAAAAAGTAAACAGCAAAGAGAAGTCTTAAGGGACTTACCAGAAGTGAACTGTTTACATTCCTACATGGAAAGACAATATTTGTAACTCTTAAAACTTTTGAGTATCTGGGTAGTTGGTGGGTCCACACACACGCACACACACATACACACATGCACACACATACAGAGACAGAGAGCACACAGTGAATTGAATAGGATGGGACCATATCTTAAAAGAAATTAAGGTAAATGGTGAGAGAGAAACGTAGTGGGAGGAAAGAGGGTGAAATGGAATGGGGTAATTATATGTCATTTAAGAGGCAAGTAGGAGACTTCTTAGTGGAGGGAAAAAGAAGAGAGCTGAGGAAAAAAAAACAATTAGTTTACCCTCATCACATTTGACTAAAGGAAGGAATAAAATGCACACTCATTTTGGTATGAAAACCTATCTTATAGTATAGGAAAGTGGGGGAGAAGGAGATAAGCAAGAGGGGGGACGATGGAAGGGAGGGCAAAGGGAGGAGGGAGCAATTTGAAGTCAACACTTGGGGAGGGACAGGATCAAAAGACAGAAAAGAAACAATGAGGGGCAGGGTAGGATGGAGGGTAATTCAGTTAGTCTTACACAACACGACTATCAGGGAAGACATTTGCAAAATTACACAGATATAGCCTATATTGAGTTGCCTGCTGTCCCAAAGGGAATGGGTGGGGAGGGAGGGATGGGGAGAATTTGGAACTCAAAGTTTTAGGAACAACTGTTTAGTATTGCTGTTGCTACTAGGAAAGAAGACATACAGTTAATGAGGAATAGAAAGTCATCTGGCCCAACAGGAGAAAAGAGAAGATGGGGACAAGAGAAGGGAGGGATGACAGAAGAGAGGGCAGATTGGAGATAGGGAAAATTAGATTGCTTGGGGTATTGGGGTGGGGGGAGGGGATAAAAGGGGAGAAAATTTGGAACCCAAAACTTTGTGAAAATGAATGTAAAAAGTTAAATAAATAAATAAATGAATTAAAAAAAAAAAAAAAAAAAGGCCTTAGACCACTTGTAAGCACTCAGATTATGGGGACCCAGCTCATCCTCTCCCTTCTGTCTCCCTCTCCTTTGGGATTTACTGGCTACATGTCCTTCCTTCCTTTCTTCTTCCTTCCTTCCTCCCTTCCTTCTTGTTGTTTCCAAAACCTTAAACTTAGTGCACTCTGAAGCTCATAGTTTGGACAACAGTAGATCCCTGCCCAAGCTTCACTTAATGGCTGACTTAGAGTGATTATCAATAGTAACAGTTTCTCTTTCCCTCTCAGTTTGATTTTGTTACTTTTTCATTTTGCTCATTAAAAGGCGCATTCCATGACTACTTCTAAAAGAGGCCTCTTCACTCAATGAGCATTACCTCCTTCTCAGTGAGCAAGTGAAAAGGCCTAGCCTAAAAATGCCAAGGTCTCCCATTGTATCCTGGGCCATCTCCAGTCATCCTGATGAATATCTGGTCACTGGATCCAGATGGCTCAGGAGGAGAAAGTGAGGCTGGTGACTTTGTGCAGCTCTCCCTCACTCAAAACAAAGTCAAATACAAGTCATGTCATCATTTCTCTGATGTCATGGTCCTCTTCAAAAATGAAGGACGAGCACAAGCACTCAGGCTACTAGGTAGACAAGGCAAATTTATACCTTGCCAAGGAATTAACCTTGTCACATATTGCTTAAGAGCTAAAACAAAATTTCCATCAGTGGGAAGGAACATTTTTTATGACCTATAGAGAGGATTTTTCACCTAGGCACTTCCTTCAACTTTTTCTAATGGTTCAACTTCAGAAGTGGATATGGTTTTATCTATGGAAATGACATTAAAGATATATTCTATATTCTGCATTCTAGGGACCATGGGGTCTTTTGATCTGACTTGCAGCTGAAACCTTCTATATATGCTGTCTCACCCTATTTGAATGTGAGTTGCTGGAGAACACTTATGCCTTGCTTTTCTGTTTGTATCCCTAGGCCTAGCACAGTGCTTTGTATGTAGTAAAAGCTTGTTAAATCTTTTCTACCTTCCTTCTCTTCTTCCTTCCTCCCCACCCCCCTTTTTTTTCTTTCTGTCAACTAGTATAACCTTGAGAACAAAAAGAAAGGCAAAACTAGTCCCTGTCCTCAAGGAACTCACATTCTAAGTTGGGAGACAATATGTAATATGTTGGGAGACTATGTACATAGATGATATATACTGTGCAAATGAGAAATTATCTCAGAGGGAAGTTACTAGCAGTGTGTGGTAGGCAGGGCTGGGAATAGAGTCTTGCATCAAATGGGATTTAAGTTGAGTCTTAAAGGAAGCCAGGGAGCAGAAGTGAGGAGGGAAAGTAGAAGAACATGAATTTATTCCTTCATAGCCTTGACAGGGAAAAAGTGTGTCTACAAGAACTCTGATGCAAAAAACCCCCCATAATTTGTGAAAAGAGGGAGGTCCAGTCAAAGTACTACAAGAATTTTTTTTTAATATAAATTTATTTATTTAACTTTTTACATTGATTTTCACAAAATTTTGGGTTCCAAATTTTCTCCCCTTTTATCCCCTTCCCCCACTCCAATACACCAAGCATTCTAATTTTCTCTATCACCAATCTGCCCTCTCTTCTATCATCCCTCCCTTCTCTTGTCCCCATCTTCTCTTTTGTCCTGTAGGGCCAGATGACTTTCTATTCCCCATTAGCTGTATTTCTTATTTCCTAGTAGCAAGAACAATACTAAACAGTTGTTCCTAAAACTTTGAGTTCCAAATTATTCCAAATTATCCCCATCTCTCCCTCCCCACCCATTCCCTTAGGGAAGGCAGGCAATTCAATATAGGCCATATCTGTGTAGTTTTGCAAATGACTTTGATAATAGCTGTGTTGTGTAAGACTAACTGTATTTCCCTCCATCCTATCCTGCCCCCCATTGATTCTATTCTGTCTTTTGATCCTGTCCCTCCCCAAGAGTGTTGGCTTCAAATTGCTCCCTCCTCCCATTGCCCTCCCTTCCATCATCCTGCCCACCCTGCTTATCTCCTTCTCCCCCACTTTCCTGTGTTGTGAGATAGGTTTTCATACCAAAAAGAGTGTGCATTTTATTCCTTCCTTTAGTCAAATGTGATGAGGGTAAACTAATTGTTTTTTTCTCAGCTCTCCTCTTTTTCCCTCCACTAAAAAGTCTCCTGCTTGCCTCTTGAATGAGATATAATTTACCCCATTCCATTTCATCCTCTCTCCCCCCCCTACATTTCTCTCTCACCATTTACCTTAATTTCTTTTAAGATATGGTCCCATCCTATTCAATTCACTGTGTGCTCTCTGTCTCTGTGTGTGTGTGCATGTGTGTATTTGTGTGCACATGCGTGTACATGTGTGTGTGCGTCTGAGTGTGTGTGTGGTCCCACCAACTACCCAGATACTGAAAAGTTTTAAGAGTTACAAATATTGTCTTTCCATGTAGGAATGTAAACAGTTCACCTTTGGTAAGTCCCTTATGACTTCTCTTTGCTGTTTACTTTTTCATGCTTCTTCTCATTCTTGTGTTTGAAAGTCAGATTTTCTTTTCAGCTCTGGTCTTTTCATCAAGAATGCTTGAAAGTCCTGTTTCATTGAAAGACCATATTTTCCCCTGAAGTATTATACTCAGTTTAGCTGGGTAGGTGATTCTTGGTTTGAGTCCTAGTTCCTTTGACTTCTGGAATATCCTATTCCATGCCCTTCAATCCCTTAATGTAGAAGCTGCTAGATCTTGAGTTATCCTGATTGTATTTCCACAATACTGGAATTGTTTCTTTCTAGCTGCTTGCAAGATTTTCTCCTTGAGCTGGGAGTTCTGGAATTTGGCCACAATATTCCTAGGAGTTTCTCTTTTTGGATCTCTTTCAGGTGGTGATCGATGGATTCTTTCAATACATATTTTGCCCTCTGGTTGTAGAATATCAGGGCAGTTTTCCTTGATAATTTCATGAAAGATGATGTCTAGGCTCTTTTTTTGATCATGACTTTCAGGTAGTCCCATAATTTTCAAATTGTCTCTCCTGGATCTATTTTCCAGGTCAGTTGTTTTTCCCATGAGATATTTCACATTCTCTTCCATTTTTTCATTCTTTTGGTTTTGTTTGGTGATTTCTTGGTTTCTCATAAAGTCATTAGCCTCCATCTGTTCCATTCTAATTTTGAGAGAACTATTTTCTTCAGTGAGCTTTTGAACCTCTTTTTCCATTTGGCTAATTCTGCTTTTGAAAGCATTCTTGTCCTCATTGGCTTTTTGAACCTCTTTTGCTGATTGAGTGAGCCTATTTTTCAAGGTTTCATTTTCTTCAGGATTTTTTTGGGTCTCCTTTAGCAAGGTATTGACCCATTTTTCATGCTTTTCTTGCATCTCTCTCATTTCTCTTCCCAGTTTTTTCTCCACCTGTCTAACTTGATTTTGGAAATCCTTTTTGAGCTCTTCCATGGCCTGAGCCCATCAGATATCTATTTTGGGTGTTTGGGGTAGAGAGGCCTTGACTTCTATGTCTTTCCTTGATGGTAAGCATTGTTCCTCGTCATCAGAAATGAAAGGTGGGAACATCTGTTCCCCAAGAAAGTACCCTTCTCTGTTCTTATTTTTTTTCCCTTTTCTGGGCATTTTCCCAGCCAGTTACTTGACTTCTGAGATTCCTCTCCATGCCCACCTAGATCCACCCAGCTAGTGCTTGGGGTCTGAGATTCAAATGCTCTTCCTCAGCCTCAGGGCTTTCAGTGGTGGGGTGTGGCTGCTCTTCAATGTGAGCTTAAGTTCTGGTGCTCAGGTGGGGGCAGGGCCACCTCCCAGGCTCAGTTCCCTCAGGGGGTTTATGTGGAGATCTTCAGTAATGGAGCGGAGCTCCTGTCTGCTCCGGGAGTGCCAGGCCACCACTGCCTCTGCCACTGCCTCTGCCACTGCCGCTGCCTCCCGAGGGGCCCTGAGTTATGGAGACACCCCACTCCCCTCTCGGCCAGCCCAGAAGTCTTTCTCACTGACCTGTAGTGCCTGTGGGTGGAGGGACCTTCGTGGCTGCCGGAGATTCCATCCCTGAAACCTGCTCGGATCTGCTCCTCTGGGGCCGCATGGCCAGGGCAGGGCAGGGGTGGGCTCTGCTCTCCAGTGTGTGACGGATTGTTGGGGTCGGTTTTTCAGGGCTCTCTGGAATGGAAATCTCCTCCCCAACGTTTCTGCACAGGTTCCACTGCTCCAGAATTTGTGGGGAGTTCTTTTTACAGGAAATTTATGTGGGTTCCGGAGCTAGCATACGTGAATCTTTCTACTCCACCATCTTTCACAGTTCCTACTACAAGAATTTTGAAGAGGAAAGGTAACCTTCAGTTTGGAGGATCAGGCAAAGTTTCATGGAGTAGAGAGTATCTGTTGTTGTTGGTCTTTCATTCTTGAAGAGGCTCATAGCATCAGGAAGGTGATGATTTGTGAATTGTGATTTAAAAGTGAAGTGGATTTAAGTGAAGGAGGACTGTGCAAAGTCACCAGCGTCATTTTCCCCTCTGGAAGCATTGGGGTCCAGTGGCAAGATATAGATCAGGATAACTGGAGATTTCCTAGATGCAGTGGGAGACCTTAGTCTTTTTAAGTTAAGATTTTTAACAGGTCTCAGTTCAGCTAAGGCAATGCTCATTCAGTGATTAAGGGTAAATAAAAAATGAGGCAGAGAATGGCCTCTATTTCCTAGTTTAAAAAAATCAATGGGGGGGGGGGCAGAGCCAAGATGGTGGAGTAGAAAAATGCATATATTCTAGTGCTTCCCTCACAGCCCACAAAATACCTGTAAAAAATTACTTTCAACAAATTCTAGAGCAGCAGAAGCCACAGAATGACAGAATGAAAGAGATTTCCAGTCAAAGGTAATCTGGAAAGCTGACAGGAAAAGTCTATTCCACAGGATGCTGAGCAGAGTGGATCCCAGCCCTGGGCATGCAGCACAGGACCAGAACAGTCCTCCAGAGCAAAATCCCGAGCAGGGAAGGTCCCAGATCCCTCAACCCACAAGTGATAAAGAAAGCTTTAAAACACACAAGTGACAAAGAAAGCTTCAAAGGTCATTGTGGAAGGGCTTTCCCAGCTGGGTGAGAGGGGAGCAGAGTCCTCCCAGCACTGGCCCAAGGTGGTGACAGAGGCAGCGGCAGCAGCAGCACTGGGCTGCAGGGCAGCTACAGCAGCCATGGAAGCAGCCTGCATACATTGTCCAGGCAGCTCAGCATAAAGCCCCTGGGAGAATTGAGTAGCTGATCTGAATCTCAGCCCTGAGCATGGTTCTGGGGGGAGGAGGAGTACTAGGATCCTCCTCTTGACAAGGTTTCAAAAGTCAAGCAACTGGCTGGGAAAATGCCTCCAAAAGGGAAAAGGACAAGACCATAGAAGGTTACTTTCTTGGTGAACAGACATCTCCTTCCATCTTTTCAGATGAAGAATAACAAGGCATACTATCAGAGGAAGTCAAGGCTTCTGCTCTAGTACCTCCAAAATGAATATGAAATTGACCCAGGCCATAGAAGAGTTTGCAAAGTCAGTCAGTAGCTTGCTAAAGAAGAACCAAAAGATGTTGAGGAAAATAACACCTTTAAAAAGAGACTAATTCAACTGGAAAAAGAGATCCAAAGGGCCAATGAAGAGAAGAAGGCTTTGAAAAGCAGAATTAGCCAAATGGAAAAGAAGGTTTCCTAGTTTAAGTTCACTGAACAAAATAGTTCTTTAAAAATGAGAGTGGAGTTCAGGGAAGCTAATGACTATGAGATAAACCAAGAAGTTATAAAATAAAACCAAAAGATTGAAAAAAATAGAACACAATGTGAAATATTCCATTGGAAAAACATCTGACCTGGAAAATAGATCCAGGAGAGACAATTTAAAAATTATGGGACTAAAGCCATGATCAAAGAAAGAGCCTAGATATTATCCTTCATGAAATTATCAAGGAAAACTGCCCTGAGATTCTAGAACCAGAGGGCAAAATTAATATTGAAAGAATCCACCAATCACCTCCTGAAAGACACCCAAAAAGAAAAATTCCTAGGAATATTGTGGCCAAATGTCAGAGTTCCCAGGTCAAGTAGAAAATACTGCAAGCAGCTAGAAAGAAAAACTTCAAGTATTATGGAAATGCAATCAGGATAACACAGGATCTGGCAGCTTCTATATTAAGGGATCAAAGAACCTGGAATAGGATATTACAGAAGTCAAAGGAACTAGGATTAAAACCAAGAATCACCTACCCAGCAAAACTGAATACTTCAAGGGAATAAATGGTCATTCAATGACATAGAGGACTTTCAAGCATTCATGATGAAAAGACCAGAACTGAAGAGAAAATTTGACTTTCAAATACAAGAATCAAGAGAAGCATGAAAAGGTAAACAGGAAAGAGAAATCATAAAGGACCTTCTAAAGCTGAACTGTTTATATTCCTACAAGGAAAGTTAATATTTCTAACTCTTGAGACTTTTCTCAGTATTTGGGTAGGTGGAGGGATTATACACATGCACCCACACACACACACACACACACACACACACACACACACACACACACATACAGAGAGTACAGATTGAGTTGAGTCAGAAGAGATGATATCCATAAAAAAAATTAAATTAAATTAAGGGGTGAGAGAGGAAAATATTGGGAAGAGAAAGGAGAAATGGAATGGGGCAAATTATCACTCATAAAAGAGATAAGAAAAATCTTTTTCAATGGAGGAGAAAAGGAAGGAGGTGAGAGGGGAAAAGTGAAGCTTACCCTCTTCACATATGGCTTAAGGAGGGAATAACATGCTCACCAAATTTGGTATGAAAATCTGTTTTATACTACAGGAAAATAGGGGAGGAGAGGACAAGTGGGGTGAGGGGAATGATAGAAGGGAGGGCAAATGGGATAAGGGAGTAAGTAGAAGTAGAGTAAGAGAAGTAGAAGTCCCACTTTTGGGAAGGGACAAGGTCAAATGAGAGAATAGGAAAAAAAGGGAAGGACAGGGTAGGATGGAGGGAAATATAGTTAGTCTTACACAACATGACTATTATGTAAGTCTTTTGCAAAATGACACATATATAGCCTATATTGAATTGTCTGCCTTCTCAGTGGGGATAGGTGAGGAGGGAGGGAGGGAGAGAAGTTGGAATTCAAAGTATTGGAAACGAATGTTGAGAATTGTTACTGCATATAACTGGGAAATAGGAAATACAGGTAATAGGGTATAGAAATTTATCTTGCCCTACAAGAGAGAAGATGGGGATAAAGGAAGGGTGGAATGTGATAGAAGGGAGGGTACATTGAGAGAAAGGGTAATCAGGATGCAAGGTGTTATGGGGTTGGGGGGAGGGGAGAGATTAGGAGAAAAATTGGAACTCAAGATTTTGTGGAAATGAGTGTCAAAATCTAAAAATAAATAAATAAAACTATTAAAAAATCAGTCTGGAAGAGGAGAAGAGAGAAGGATAGGAGCTGCTTTGCCCAACTGGAATTGGCCAATTGGGTCCTTAGGGGAACAGCTTATACTACTCACAGGTAGTGTTTGTCCTTTTTTCTTAAAGAAGACCACAATATCAGGGAGGTGATGCCATGACTTGCATGTGAATTGGATTTACATGAGGGAGGGTTGTACAAAGTCACCAGCCTTACTTTCTCCTCTGGAACCATCTGGGTCCAGTGGCAAGATGTAGATCAGAAGGATTCGAAATGACTCTGAATGCAGTGGGAGACCTGGGCCTTTTTAAGCTAAGGTCTTTCCCAGGTCTCAGTCTGACTGAGGCAATGCCCCTTCAGTGATTAAAGCTAGGTCAGTCAGAGCACCTGACTTGGGTTCTGAAGGACTAGTGTCAGACTGAGATGGAGAAGTAATCTATTTCAGATATAGGGGAATTCCATGAGTTGTCACAAAAAGAGAATAATGTACAGTTGCATCAGAATGATGGACAGAGAACAATCTACTTTGGCTAGAAAATAGAATATATAAATGAGAATAATGTGAGAAAAGAGTAGAAAGCAGGTTGGAAAGAAGGGGGAAAAACATTTATTAAGTACCTACTAGGTATTGTACAATGAACTCAGTGAGAGACCCTGACAACAATTCTGGGAGGTAGGTGCTATTGTTCAGTCATTTTCAGTTGTATCTGACTCTTTGTGACCCCATTTGGGGTTTTCTTGGCAAAGTGCTATTATCCCTAATTTTACACTTAAGGAAACTGAGGTGAAATGATTTGCCCAGGGTCACACAGCTAGTAAGTGTTTATCCACTGAATCACCTGACTGCCTCTTTTAGTCTACTATTTCAATGTGATGTAAACAAAATGAACAAAAATACAAAATACCATCAGATAAGAGTCTACAGAGGGGTACAAGTGAAGTACCTCATGAATTCCAAGATAGGAAATATCATTACAGATTAGGCAGATAAGGGAAAGTGGCATTTGAGGTGGTGCTAGAAGATATGGATTAGGAATTTCAACAGTGGAGGTGGGGTAAGGACATTTAATAATTAGGGAACAGAGTTAGAAAAGGCACAGATGTGGGAAAGATTTGGGAATCTTTTACACCGTAAATAATTAAGATTATACAAATGGAGATAATTAGTATAATGTATATCTACAAAGAAGTGGAGGAACCAGATAGCATATGGCCTTGGGCACCAAGCTATGGAGTTTCATACTTCAGTTGATAGACAAGCAGAGAGCTACTGAAGGACTTTGAACAGGGGGATGGATGACAAGGTCTAATCTATGGCAAGGGTGTGAAAGATGGCATACAAAGGTAATATAGAAGGAAGATTTAAGAGCTAAGTACCTGGTCATATTGACAATTTTATAGAATAGATTTAGAGCTAAAAGAGACTGTAAGGATCATTTCATTATAATCCCCTCCCCAATTTTACAAATGAAGAAATTGAATCCTGAAGAGATTCAAGGACTTGAACTCAGTTTCACTATACAGTTCACTTTCCTGTGCTAATGGAAGGCATTACCATCTGTCACAGCTGGCAAATCTTCCTCCCTGATAGGGTATTGAACTTAGTCATGCAGAATTAAGATAGGCCTTTCAGAGGTTGGATGCATCAACAATTCACATCATCACTACTCATCCTTTCTTGGCCCAGGCAGTTCAGAAGTCAATAATGGACCACCAAAGACTCACAGGGAAGTGTAGATGGGACATGAGCTCTTTTATACATATATATAAAATTTATTTTATTTTTAATTTATAAAATTAAATATATAAAATTTATTTTATTTTTAATTTGTGGAATAAAATCAGTCTTTCTAAAACATAGTGCAATAAAAAAGGTGATTGTACATGAAATGCAAATCTGTTATGTCCAACTTGTTATTCCTTTTTTTTAATATAAATTTATTTATTTAACTTTTTACATTCATTTTCACAAAATTTTGGGTTCCAAATTTTCTCCCCTTTTATCCCCACCCCCACCCCAATACACCAAGCATTCTAATTTTCCCTATCACCAATCTGCCCTCTCTTCTATCCTCCCTCCCTTCTCTTGTCCCCATCTTCTCTTTTGTCCTGTAGGGCCAGATGACTTTCTATTCCCCATTAGCTGTATTTCTTATTTCCTAGTAGCAAGAACAATACTAAACAGTTGTTCTTAAAACTTTGAGTTCCAAATTCTCCCCATCCCTCCCTCCCCACCCATTCCTTTTGGGAAGGCAGGCAATCCAATATAGGCCATATCTGTGTAGTTTTGCAAATGACTTCGAAAATAGTCGTGTTGTGTAAGACTAATTGTATTTCCCTCCATCCTATCCTGCCCCCCATTGATTCTATTCTGTCTTTTGATCCTGTCCCTCCCCAAGAGTGTTGACTTCAAATTGCTCCCTCCTCCCATTGCCCTTCCTTCCATCATCCTGCCCACCCTGCTTATCTCCTTCTCCCCCACTTTCCTGTGTTGTGAGATAGGTTTTCATACCAAAATGAGTGTGCATTTTATTCCTTCCTTTAGTTGAATGTGATGAGGGTAAACTTCTTGTTTTTTTCTCAGCTCTCCTCTTTTTCCCTCCACTAAAAAGTCTCCTGCTTGCCTCTTGAATGAGATATAATTTACCCCATTCCATTTCACCCTCTTTCCTCCCACTACATTTCTCTCTCACCATTTACCTTAATTTCTTTGAGATATGGTCCCATCCTATTCAATTCACTCTGTGCTCTTTGTCTCTCTCTGTGTGTGCATGTGTGTATGTGTGTGCGTGCACGTGTGTACATGTGTGTGTGTATGTGTGTGTGTGTGTGGTCCCACCAACTATCCAGATACTGAAAAGTTTTAAGAGTTACAAATATTGTCTTTCCATGTAGGAATGTAAACAGTTCACCTTTGGTAAGTCCCTTTTGACTTCTCTTTGCTGTTTACTTTTTCATGTTTCTTCTCATTCTTCTGTTTGAAAGTCAAATTCTTTTCAGCTCTGATCTTTTCATCAAGAATGCTTGAAAGTCCTCTGTTTCATTGAAAGACCATATTTTCCCCTGAAGTATTATACTCAGTTTAGCTGGGTAGGTGATTCTTGGTTTGAGTCCTAGTTCCTTTGACTTCTGGAATATCCTATTCCATGCCCTTCAATCCCTTAATGTAGAAGCTGCTAGATCTTGAGTTATCCTGATTGTATTTCCACAATACTGGAATTGTTTCTTTCTAGCTGCTTGCAATATTTTCTCCTTGACCTAGGAATTCTGGAATTTGGCCACAATGTTCCTAGGAGTTTCTCTTTTTGGATCTCTTTCAGGTGGTGATCAATGGATTCTTTCAATACTTATTTTGCCCTCTGGTTCTAGAATATCAGGGCAGTTTTCCTCGATAATTTCATGGAAGATGATATCTAGGCTCTTTTTTTGTTCATGACTTTCAGGTAGTCCCACAATTTTTAAATTGTCTCTCCTGGATCTATTTTCCAGGTCAGTTGTTTTTCCCATGAGATATTTCACATTCTCTTCCATTTTTTCATTCTTTTGGTTTTGTTTGGTGATTTCTTGGTTTCTCATAAAGTCATTAGCCTCCATCTGTTCCATTCTAATTTTGAGAGAACTATTATCTTCAGTGAGCTTTTGAATCTCTTTTTCCATTTGGCTAATTCTGCTTTTGAAAGCATTCTTCTCCTCATTGGCTTTTTGAACCTCTTTTGCTGATTGAGTGAGCCTATTTTTCAAGGTGTTATTTTCTTCAGCATTTTTTTGGGTCTCCTTTACCAAGGTATTGACCCATTTTTCATGCTTTTCTTGCATCTCTCTCATTTCTTTTCCCAGTTTTTCCTCCACCTGTCTAACTTGATTTTCAAAATCCTTTTTGAGCTCTTCCATGGCCTGAGCCCACTGGACATCCACCTGGGATGTTTGGGATACAGAGGCCCCGCCCTCCACGTCTTTCCCTGATGGTAAGAATAGTTCCTCGTCATCAGAATTGAAAGGCGGGAACATCTGCACCCCCTCAAAGTAGCTCTCTATAGTCTTTTTTTTCCCTCTTCTGGACATTTTCCCAGCCAGTTACTTGACTTCTGAGATTCCTCTCCACCCCCGCCTAGATCTGCCCAGCTAGTGCTTGGGGTCTGAGATTCAAATGCTGCTTCCCAGTCTCAGGGCTATCCGTGGTGGGAGTGGCTGCTATTCAATGTGAGCTTAAGTTCTGGTGCTGGGGTGGGGGTAGGGCCACCTCCCAGGCTCAGTTCCCTCAGGGGCTTTATGCAGAGACCTTCAGTAATGGAGCGGGTGGGGGCAGGGCTGTCTCCCAGGCTCAGTTCCCTCAGGGGCTTAATGCAGAGACCTTCAGTAATGGAGCAGGTGGGGGCAGGGCTGTCTCCCAGGCTCAGTTCCATCAGGGGCTTAATGCAGAGACCTTCAGTAATGGAGCGAGTGGGGGCAGGGCTGTCTCCCAGGCTCAGTTCCCCCAGGGGCTTTATGCAGAGACCTTCAGTAATGGAGCGGGTGGGGGCAGGTCCGTCTCTCAGGCTCAGTTCCCTCAGGGGGTTTATGCAGAGACTTTAGGTAATGACCCTGAACTTCTGCCTGCTTGGGGAGTCCCGTCCTGCCGCTGCTGCCTCTGCTGCTGCCTCCCAAGGGGGCCCGAGTCACGGAGACACCCCGCTCTCCTCTTGGCCAGCTCAGACGTGTCTCTCACTGACCTGTAGCGTCTGTGGGTGGAGGGACCCTCACGGCCACTGGAGGTTCCGTACCTGAAGCCTGCTTGGATCTGCTCCTCTCAGCCGTGTGGCCAGGGCAGCGCAGGGGTGGACTCCGCTTTCCGGGGCGCAACGGACCCTGGGGATGGCCCTCCAGGGCTCTCTGGAATGGAAATCTTTTCCTCTGTGTTTCTGCATGCCTTGCAGTGCTCCAGAATTCGTGGGGAGTTCTTCTTGTAGGAAATATATGGGCTGCGGGTTCGGAGCTAGCATACGTGAGTCTTTCTACTCCGCCATCTTGGCTCCACCTGTACCCATTTTTTAAAAATCCATGCATCACGTTGATGAAATGTAATGAACATTTAAGATTTAATAGGTTTTACTGAACGCATAAGCCAATATCAGGTACTTGGACACATTAGGGGGATGTTGCTAGAATCAAAATCAGTTAATTTCCAGATTTCTTCATAGCATATCTTCCTCATCACATCCTAATGAAGTCAAGTTGTGAAGGACCTTACTATTCATAATTTCCCCCCCCTTTTAAGAAAACTAACAAGGAGAAACTATTAGCAAAATGGCTCAGTAAGAAGTTTTATATGAGCTTAGCTTTCCCCATCACTTTAAAATAACTAGAAAAGAAGTATCGTTTAACTAAAAAGAACATCAATCACTAAAAGTGGAGAAAGCAGTTCTTCTCAAAGTGTGGTCTGGGGATCACTAGGTGATATACCCTAGATATTTTTAGTGGTGTGTGCAAGGTCAAAACTATTTTCACAATAATATTAATTAATGTATTTAAATTTCTAATATAGTAAATATTGATAGACGTAACCCACATCCATCCTCAGACATTTACTAATTGTGTGACCTTCATCATTTCACATAACCTCCATTGCCTCAGTTTTCCCATATGTAAAATGGGGATAATAATGGCACCTATCTCCCAGGGTTGTTGTGAGGATATAATGACATAATATTTGTAAAACATTTAGCCCAGTATCTACTACGTAGTAGACACTAAATAAATGCTAATTATTATTATTAACAAAATCTCTCTGGGAAGTCTTAAGTAATTTTTGAGAATGCCCAATGGTCATGGGACCAAAAACCTTGGGAACAATTAGTTTGGAGGAAGAGCTAGAAAGTATTACTAAAGCAGTAGATACCATAAAAATAATAGAGGAGATGAAGCTGAAAACTTCACCATTACAACAAAAAGTGTTAGGGCAAAGTCAGAAGACAGCAGAATTAGAAAATCTTGGGAGATAGCTACAATCAGAAACAAATGACCTGGGCAAACAGACTTCTGAGATAATCTTAGAATCATTAAAAAAATTTTGAAACAATAAAAATGCCAGATTTCAGGAAATCATTTAAAAATGCCAAAGGGGTACTTTACAGCATTAGACAATCTAATAACAAAATGAATTTTGATAAACAAAAGGTCAAGACTATCAAGAGATGTGTGTGTGTGTTCATCCTTCCATGCCAAAGAAGACCATGCCATCAGAGAAATAATGACATGACTTGCACTTGACTTTGTTTTGAGCGAGGGAGGGAGGGCTGTGCAGGTCACCAGCCTCACTTCTCCTCCAGAATCATCTGAATCCAGTGACCAGATATTCATCAGGATGACTGGATATGACCCAGGATGAGGCAATTGGGGTTAAGTGACTTGCCCAAGGTCACACAGCTAGTGAGTGTCAAGTGTCTGAGGTGAGATTTGAACTCAGGTCCTCCTGACTCCTGCACTGGCGCTCTATCCACTACACCACCTAGCTGCCCCATCAAGAGATATAATAAAAGTAGAAAGGCAAGGAACTTGGCTTTACCACATCTCAAACTATATTACAAAACAATAATGACCGAAATAATCTGATACTAGACAAGAATAAACAAACAGAAAAAGATCAGTGAAATAGACTAGATAATGGAGATGTAGAAACATGGGTGCCCAGAAGTCTACTGGTAAATAAATCCAAGAACACAAACTGCTTGAGAAGTTCAATCGGAGCTTCTAGGAATACTAGAAAGTGGTTTGGTTAAAAAAAAAAAAAGCATTAGCTTAGAATCTTAATATAATTCCAGATAGATAACTAATCTCAATATAAAAGCCATACTAGAAAAACATTACAGAAAAATGGAAGATTATGTATTTTATCACTATAAATTGGGGGAAAACTTGTAACCAGAAAGATTTTGTTTAAATGTCTGTTGGGAAATTAAGAGGATCATAGATGTATTAGCCAAAGGGATCTTGAAGTTCATCTAAGTCAATCCTTTCCTTTATTTTACAGATAAAACCAAGATTCAAAAAAAGACTCAAGGGCTAGTGAGTCAAAGGCAAAATTGGAACACAGTTCTTTCCTGCCTCCAAATCCAGCACTTAATCTATATATAGTGCCAAAGTTTTTTACTTTCTGTGAGCTGGATGACTGGAAGTGTTTGAACCCTCCTTACGTCCTGAAGAAATGGTACAATTAAAGGTTTGCTAAATAAAAATTGTTAACAATTTTTTAAAAATAGTGTTAAACTACTTTGCAGATTACAAATCACTGAAAAACATCAAATAAATTGGACATTTCCACATACAAAGTAAACAGAAAAAGAAGATTGAACATAAAGCCACAGCTGTCTATTATGTACAGCTTTTCTTTTTATATCTAAGTCTAACTTCTAATTATCACAGCTATCCTATTTGTCTGGGCTTCTTTCTGGACTTACTTCTTTCTCTTCTCTGTTTTTTTTTTTAATGTCTCAATAACCGTTTTGTCCTTTCTTTTTGCTACCTATTCATTCTATTCCCTTTCCACCCCTTCCCTAATTAGGAAGCAAGAAAAAAAAAATGAAAACCCTTGTGACAAATATTCATTAAGTCAAGCAACATAAATCTCCAAATTAGTGTCAAGACAAAAATGTATGTTCTTTTGATACTGCAAGAAGAGATGCTATAAATGTTTTTGTACATGTGGGTCTGTTCCCTTTTTCTCTGATCTCTGGGATACAGGCATAGGAGTGATTTAACTGGGTCAAAGGGTATGCATAGTTTAGTAACTTTGGGGGCATAGTTCCAAGTTGCTTTCCAGAACAATTGAACCAATTCACAGCTCCACTAAGAATACATTAATGTCACAGCAACTCATCCAGGTAGGGAGCATAGATATTATTATCTGCATGTTGTACCTGTGGAAGCAAGAAGGTTGGGCAATCTGCCCAGGTTCACATAGCCACTGAGTGGCAGAATTGGGACTCGAACACAAATCTTCTGACTCTAAAATCTGGTTATTTTACTATCACACCATGCTATCTTGGGTGGAGACTAACTGCACATCATTAAAATTTAACAAAACTAAAACCTCTTTTCTTTGAAGAAAAAAAAAAAAAACCAGCAAAAAAAACCCAACCCTACCTTCCCATTCACCTACAAGGAGCAACTGCTAGAGATAGAATAGAAAGTAACAGAAAAGTCTCCTAAGGCCATTTGCCAAGTCCCAGAAGACTAGATACCAGGACTTTACTTCTGAAAGAGTGCCAACCAGTCACAATGAGTGCCTTTCCTTGTAAAACCAGACAATCTCTTTTGGTATCTCTCCAGTTGGCAGTTCCTCTGCATCTATTACCCTTCTCATCACCCACTCAGGCCTTCTGCTGGCATTACAAATTATTCTACTTCCCTGTTTCTCTACTTCAGATAGAACTACAAGCATCTGCCCCAGAGTGCCCTTCCTGTGTTTCATTTTTGTTGTTGGTTGAGGAATTTCTCAATGGTGTCCAACTCTTCAGACCCTTTTGGGTTTGTTTTCTGCAAAGATACCGGTTTATCATTTCCTTCTCCACCTCATTTTACAGATAAGGAAATGAAGGAAAAGAAGGTTAAGTATTTTGCTCAGTAAGCATCAGAGCATTAGTAAGCATCAGAGGCTGGATTTGAACTTACATCTTCTTGACTCCAGGCAAAGCACTTTCTCTTCTGTGCCACCTAGCTGCCCCATCATTTTATTTGCCATACATGAAAATTTACCCCTTAGTATGACCCCCTCAAATAGAATATAAGCAAAAAGGTTCCCTCTTTAGGAATTTACTTTTAGAGACAAACATAGGGAAATTGTTGTAAATATGTGAGTTTTCCCTTCGGGAAGGGAAGGAACTTGCTGTCCTGGAAAGAGCATTGGTCTTGCAGTCAGAAGACTTGAGTTGGGAGCCAGACTCTGCTGTTAATCACCCATATGACTTTGCAAATCCACTTTCCTTCTTGGAGTGTCTATTTCCTTCTCTGTTAAGTAAGGGAATTTCTAAGGTACCTTCCTGTTTTGATCTCCCATGATTCTGGGAAATGCTGTACAGATGTCTGTTTCGGGCCAGAGAACATGTTTTATTCAGGTAACTCAACAACAGTGAAGCCTAGCTGTGTCATTTCTAATCCCTTTTCCATAGAGGGATCTTCCTTTTAGCATGGCCTTTGTGCCATCCTTTGAAGAAGTCAATGCTTGGGGAGCAGGAGCTAAAAAAGGAGATGGCAGGGGTTACCTAGGGCTAAAGACTAGCAGGGTGTGAATGATGAAACCACAAGGGGTCTAAGTGTTGGGACAGTGCCTTGCTGAATAGTCTAAACGTAAGGTCGTTTAGACTGTGAATGGAGAACAAGGCCAGAAGACAGGTTTGGGAGAGCTCAGAGGAGTGGAGGGAAGACCACTAGTGAAGATGAAAAATAAGTTTAAATACAGGGGCTTCTGAGGGGCCTGAACTTTGCCTGGTCATATTTTCAGTCTATTTACCTATAGATTATAGATCCTTAAAAAGTCCAATAAAAGTCTGTTCAATAGCCTTATTCAGATTCAGCCTCTTGAGGTCCTCTACTACCATGCCTCGGTGGCTCCATGTGTAATGTGATGGACTGAGGATATACAACCACCATCATATGTTGTGTACAGGATAATTAACGCCTCATACCAATCAGATGTCCATTGGTCATTGTGTTTGTTAACACTTTATCTCTTAGTGTTATATCTAACGAGGGTTCAGCCACAAGGCAATTGGAGAGGATCCTTAGGGTTCAAAGCACATGGTTATCCACTGTTTTATTTCCATTTATAAAACTAATTGTTTCTTTAAATTTTGTCCTCCCCCCTTCCTTCCCCTTGTACAGCCTGATTTTTTTTGTGTGTGTGTGGTACATTTCAAATTTAACTTGGTAGCTCCATCACAGCCCTGATTGTCTGACTCCTTCTAAACTTTTATTTGCTTTTTTCTGTTTATTTTTTACATGATGCATTGGTACTTTTCCCCCTTCCCCCCCCCTTTTATTTTTGGTATCATGATGATTTGCAAGCCGTAAAGGAGTGTATCAATGTCGACTATTATTCTTATCATCATCATTGCCACACTCCACAACCTTTTTTACCCCCAAAGCCCTTCGTGGTAACAAGTAAGTATAGCCAAATACAATATAGCTATGCCTCCACCTACAGTAGATTAATGTGATCACAAGGGTGGGAAGAGCTAGATGATTTCTTAAGATCTTCAATCAAATTAGAAGAGAAACAGTTAATTGAAGGGGGGGGGAGCAATCTTTGTAGCAAATATTTCTGATAAAGACTTGATTTCCAAGATATGTAAGGCATTGATACAAATGTGTAAGAGGAAGAGGAAATTTCTCAGTAAGTCAAAGAATATGAATAGGCAATTCTCTTTTTAGTAAAATTTTAAAATTGTAATTCAGAATTTGACAAACACTAGCAAGAATGACTGTTTTGTGATTGTTTAGCCTTCATATTTGAAGAGGACCAATGACATCATGGGGTGATGCTTTGATTTGAGTGTAAAAGGGATTTAAGTGGGGTAGAGTTAGACAAAGTTCTCAGTCTCACTTTCTCACAGTCATTGAACTCTAGATGCAAGACAAAAATCAAGACTGGCAATGGACCAGGATGCAATGGATGACCTTTCATGAGATGGAATTTTATTTTTCTCTAAGAAATGATGAAATAGAATCAGAAGAAAGTATGAAACCTTGCATGGATAGTGAGCAAAATCAAAAGAATATCTTAATACAATTAATGAGGGAGAGTGGTGAGACCCCGACAAAGACCAGGGTACCAGGGGCAGGCTGCCTGGAAGGAATTGGCGGACTCAAGCATTGTTGAAGTCAAGGTAAAGATTATTACACTTTTCATCGGGCAAGAGTTCTTAGGGAAACTGCAACCTTAGAGGGGTACATGTAAAGTTTATATATGGTATTCTATAGCGAAGCATGTACCTGAACTGTCATCTGCAAGTGGAGGGTAGGGAACCTAGAAGACACAAATCTGGCAATGAGATTAAACAAACAAGGACCAAAAAGGAGTAGGGAGAAAAAGACTAGAAGTAGGGTGAGTATGGGAATGCTTTCAAATTTCCCCATACTCTTTCAACATATTTAGTACATATTCAGGTACAAGAGGGGCTTGGATGGGATGACCCCCATTTGTCCCAAACCTTTCTATCTGCTGTCCATATTTTTTCTATTTTTTAAAAATTGTATTTATGTTTAGTGTTCTACAATCACTACCATGAAGCTCAGATTTTTCCCCCCTACCTACCCCACACCTTCCCTCTCCCTCCCCCAGATGGCATACAATTCTATATAAGATCTACACATACATTCCTGTACATTTTCACTATAGTCATGCTGTGTAGAAGAACTAAAACGAATGTGAGAAACCATATAACATGATTCCCATATTTTTAATAAAATCTTTATTTATCTTTCCAATTCTTGTAAACCCTTTACTCAGACTGCTTTACTTTCCTTTATATTTCTATCATAGACAAGATGATTCACAAATTATTACTTTTCATGAGCTTAGTTGTACTGCCTTAAACAAAAGAGGTTTCTAACTTGAACCTCATAACTAAATAGATATACATCATTTTTTCACAGGCTTGTTTATCCTTCTCTGATTATATCCACTTTGGAAGAGAAACTTTAGAAATTAAGTCTTTTTTTTACATATGCTAAGTTTGAATACTAATTTTAACTCTTGCTTAGTCCATGGAATGACCACAAATTCAGTTCAAAACATCAAGATCTCTTCTGCTTTATAGATCATTACATTAATCTAGCAATATATTATCTTGCAAATGAAAATTTAATAGACCTTACAAGAGAGATTAAAAAAACATTTCTTTTAAGAATATTTCCTTTTCTTTTAAAATGGTTTAAAATTTATCCTAATATTGAGAGTCACTAAACTTTTATAAAGAAAATTAGTTGAAAAGTTTTCAAAATGATAACTCTCTTTTCACCTTAAAGCAAAAATAAACCTTTAAAATGAAAATTCATTAAAACTTAGTTGTGTAAAAATGTCCTTAAGTAATATGAATTCCTGAAGCATTATAACAAACTAAATTCTTAGTTATTGCAGAATTCCTAGATATCACAAAATGTTTTAGTCAAAAAGGTATTGCAATGGAATTTCACATTGGTAAATAGGAACAAGCTGATCACAGAAAAACACTGCTGTTTTAAAAATCCTTTTAAACATGGGAACATCTTAAGCTGAGTCTTAAGTAGTTGACATAAATTTCTGCACATGTTCTAATTCTAGATAAAAATAATATTTGATTTCCCAGTAAGATTACACAAAAGGGCTCACATGTTTTACTGACTACTTGCTCTGATCATAGAAATTTATTATAGAAGGAAAAATGCAGGGACATGTGATATACCAAATATAACAGGATAAAACATCCTTGGTTCTGTTTGAATTCAGATATGAGTAAAATTCTTCAATAATGCAGTATCTGTTTCATAGCCAGACTCAGGAATAGTCAGGTGGAAAACATTCCTTTTTATAGGAACACATTGGGTAAAGTGAGCCAGGGCGATCCCATGCTAAATTGAGGCTAGAATTGTCTCCTCAGCCTTTTCTTTCCAGATACAAACTTCTCCTGTTAACACAACAGGATCATATTCCCTCAGAGTAACTTGTGGCATTTCTCTCAGATACTGATTTAATGCAGAAAACTACACCCAAATTCAAACTCAAAACAAAAATAGTTATGGTCCCAAATGCCTTTTTCCTTAAACAGCAAGTCTCACTAATCACAGCTTACAGCCAGATACAATTATTTCAACTCTCATGGAGTTACAATAAGCAATAAAGACTTACCAGGACACACATGCATAAGGCATTCCATTTAACATCTTTCCTTCTCAAATTTAAAACTTGTCCTGATGTAAAAGTCAATTGTTAAAAATCCTATTTATTACAACTTTTGAGTAAGTCATATTCATTGTTTAGGAATTACATAACTCAAACAAGTTCCTTTCCTGGGGCTGATGATCTTGCCCACACAGATGGTTTCCAGGGACCTTGGCAATTTTACAAAATAAGGGGAATTGGCATGGACCCCAGGGAGGGGGCTGATGCTTCTGCCCCTGCCTACCAACATACAGGAGGACTGTCCTTAATGGGCAGAATCAATCTAAATGAAGTTTTCACTCAATTCCCTCCTTTCCATGCACAGTAATCAGTTAACAATTTAGGGTTTCAGCATTAAAAGAGTTACCGCAAATAACTTAGTTAACAATCTTACAACTTTCATAAATGATCGCCAAATTGTTTTAGCTGTACCCTCTTTAACAGGCAATGGTAAAAATACTTGGCTTTCTAAATGGCAGTTATAAAACATTATAAGACAAGTTTAGCAAAGCTGATGTTAAAATAATATTACAGGTTTTATACAATTTTTCCAACATCTTTTAGTTTCAACAAAATTCAGATTAAAAATTGCTTCGTCTAACAACATTTCTGGATCACAGTGGTCACTCATTATAAGAATTTTTACTACAATTTAGAAATACAATAGTACCACAAACAGTAAACTTTAGATGACATTAATTTCATTTCCAAACTTTCACATATAAAAATTATTAATAGAAGACTGGGCTTACCAAATGTAGAGGCTGCTTGATTTGTGATCTTCTACTACCCTGGCCCATCCCCTACTCTTCTCAAAGTTGCAGAGCCTGTTTGTAGGGAAGTCAGGAATTTGAGAAGGAGCAGAAAGAGGGACTAAGGAATGGGAAGTGCTGCGAGGTTGTGGACTCTAGCACCTGAATTAAATGGGCAAGAACTATTGCGGAGGGGAATTTGGTTCATACAGAGGAGGATCCTTGAGGAATCTATGAGCTTCCTGATAGGGATTCTTCAGACAACTTGGAAGAGCTTCAAGCTCTGGTGGTGTGGGAGCAAGGCCTGTGGGTTTGAGAGGAGAGGTTCCTCTGCTTGCCTAGAGGGGTGGGCTTCAGGGCGCCCAGGGACCTAAGACTGTTGTCAATGGGGTCCTGATATAGCTGCTATGCCTCCCCGCTCCTTCCTTTTGCCAGGTCGGGGAGGATAACAAATTCTCTACTATTCTTTAGCACTCTCTTCCCTGATCTGATCTATAATGAGAGGAGTTAATAGAATCTGCTAAAATGTTTTTAACTGTTCTAACTATTCACTGCAGCCCTAGCTCAGTGGTCAGAGTCAGGACTACAGGGTAAAAGGTCTTAATGGTTCTAACTTTTACTCAAGTAAACTTCACTTCTGTGTCCACTCCTTAAAAACTTCTTTGAAAGAGGGCTATGAATCTGCCAGTCGAAGTGAGGGAGACTCTGGGAAAAGATCCAGAGATGCCTAATGCCCCTTCTCTCTACAGGAGAGTTCAAAGTTTTTTCTCTGAAGTCTCTCTCTTTTTTATCATCTGTGCATTTTCCTAATTTGCCTTAGTGCCAAATAGTATAATAAAATTCTGACCTATCTTAAACATCCAGTTAGGAGTGACACATTTCACTTGAAATATGACCAGAATACATTTACCTTTTGGTTGTTTCCCATAACACAAAAACTTTTATCTTTCAGGTGAGGCATGAAATGATTGAATGCTAGTCAGTCTGCCTCTCTGATATGAGGGGAAAAGTTTCCCCAATTTCTTTTTCTTTTTTTTAAAATATTTATTTATTTATTTAACTTTTTTTACATTCATTTTCACAAAATTTTGGGTTCCAAATTTTCTCCCCTTTTATCCCCTCCCCCACCCCAATACACCAAGGAATCTAATTTTCCCTATCTCCAATCTCCCCTCTCTTCTGTCATCCCTCCCTTCTCTTGTCTCCATCTTCTCTTTTCTCCTGTAGGGCCAAATGACTTTCTATTCCTCATTAACTGTATTTCTTATTTCCTAGTAGCAAGAACAATACTCAACAGTTGTTCCTAACACTTTGAGTTCCAAATTCTCCCCATCCCTCCCTCCCCACCCATTCCCTTTGGGAAGGCAGGCAATTCAATATAGGCCATATCTGTGTAGTTTTGCAAATGACTTCCCTGATAGTCGTGTTGCGTAAGACTAACTGAATTACCCTCCATCCTATCCTGCCCCTCATTGTTTCTATTCTGTCTTTTGATCCTGTCCCTCCCCAAGTGTTGACTTCAAATTGCTCCCTCCTCCCTTTGCCCTCCCTTCCATCATCCCCCCTCCTTGCTTATCTCCTTCTCCCCCACTTTCCTATACTGTAAGATAGGTTTTCATATCAAAATGAGTGTGCATTTTATTCCTTCCTTTAGTCAAATGTGATGAGGGTAAACTTCTTGTTTTTTTTTCTCAGCTCTCCTCTTTTTCCCTCCACTAAAAAGTCTCCTACTTGCCTCTTAAATGACATATAATTACCCCATTCCATTTCACCCTCTTTCCTCCCACTACATTTCTCTCTCACCATTTACCTTAATTTCTTTTAAGCTATGGTCCCATGCTATTCAATTCACTCTGTGCTCTCTGTCTCTGTGTGTGTGTGCATGTGTGTATGTGTGTGTGCATGCATGCATGTACATGTGTGTGTGTGGTCCCACCAACTACCCAGATACTCAAAAGTTTTAAGAGTTACCAATATTGTCTTTCCATGTAGGAAAGTAAACAGTTCACTTATGGTAAGTCCCTTAAGACTTCTCTTTGCTGTTTACTTTTTCATGCTTCTTCTCATTCTTGTGTTTGAAAGTCAAATTTTATTTTCAGCTCTGGTCTTTTCATCAAGAATGCTTGAAAGTCCTCTGTTTCATTGAAAGACCATATTTTCCCCTGAAGTATTATACTCAGTTTAGCTGGGTAGGTGATTCTTGGTTTGAGTCCTAGTTCCTTAGACTTCTGGAATATCCTATTCCATGCCCTTCAATCCCTTAATGTAGAAGCTGCTAGATCTTGAGTTATCCTGATTTTATTTCCACAATACTGAAATTGTTTCTTTCCAACTGCTTGCAAGATATTCTCCTTGACCTGGGAGTTCTGGAATTTGGCCACAATGTTCCTAGGAGTTTCTCTTTTTGGATCTCTTTCAGGTGGTGATCGATGGATTCTTTCAATACTTATTTTGTCCTCTGGTTCTAGAATGTCAGGGCAGTTTTCCTTGATAATTTCTTGGAAGATAATGTCTAGGCTCTTTTTTTGATCATGACTTTCAGG
Source organism: Bettongia penicillata ogilbyi (assembly GCA_023548195.1). Lineage (NCBI taxonomy): Eukaryota > Metazoa > Chordata > Mammalia > Diprotodontia > Potoroidae > Bettongia > Bettongia penicillata. Next base: position 4,786,865 of record JAJHZJ010000413.1, read on the forward strand.
TAGTCCCATAATTTTTAAATTGTCTCTCCTGGATCTATTTTCCAGGTCAGTTGTTTTTCCCATGAGATATTTCACATTCTCTTTCATTTTTTCATTCTTTTGGTTTTGTTTGGTGATTTCTTGGTTTCTCAGAAAGTCATTAGACTCCATCTGTTCCATTCTAATTTTGAGAGAACTATTTTCTTCAGTGAGCTTTTGAACCTCTTTTTCCATTTGGCTAATTCTGCTTTTGAAAGCATTCTTGTCCTCATTGGCTTTTTGAACCTCTTTTGCCAATTGAGTGAGCCTATTTTTCAAGGTGTTATTTTCTTCAGCATTTTTTTGGGTCTCCTTTACCAAGGTATTGACCTGTTTTTCACACTTTTCTTGCATCTTTCTCATTTCTCTTCCCAATTTTTCCTCCACCTGTGTAACTTGCTTTTCAAAATCCTTTTTGAGCTCTTCCAAGGCCTGAGCCCACCTGACATTCCCCTGGGATGTCTGGGGTACCGAGGCCCCGCCCTCAACGTCTTTCCCTGATGGCAAGAATATGTCCTCGTCGTCGTCACATCCGAAAGTCGGGATCATTTGCATCTGTTCGAAAAAACTCTCTATAGTCTTATTTTTCTTCCCTTTTCTAGGCATTTTCCCAGCCAGTTACTTGACTTCTGAGATTCCTGTCCACCCCCACCTAGATCCGCCCAGCTAGTGCTTGGGGTCTGAGATTCAAATGGGCTTTCCGCAGCAGGCGCGGCTGCTAATCAATGTGAGCTTTAGTTCTGGTGCTGGGGTGGGGGCAGGGCTGCCTCCCAGGCTCAGTTCCTCAGGGGCTTTATGCAGAGACCTTCAGAAATGGAGCGGGTGGGGCAGGGCCGTCTCCCAGGCTCAGCTCCTTCAGGTGGTTTATGCAGAGACTTTCAGTAATGAAGATCCTGCCTGCTGTTGGGGGAGTCCCGGGCCGCCACCACCACCGTGCCGCCGCTGCCTCCGCTGCCACCCCCGCCTCTGCCTCCACCGCTTCCTGCCCCCGCCTCTGCCGCTGCCGCTTCCTCCCGAGGGGGCCTGAGTCACGGAGACACCCCGCTCCCCTCTCGCCAGCCCAGCCGTCTCTCTCACTGACCTGTAGTTTCTATGGGTGGAGGGACCTTCCAGGCCCCCGGAGCTTCCGTCTCTGAAGCCTGCTCGGATCAGGTTCTCTGGGGCTGCGGCCAGGGCAGCGCTGGGGTGGGGTCCGCTTTCTGGGGTGGGACGGACCCTGGGGACAGCTCTCCAGGGCTCTCTGGAATGGAAATCTCTTCCACTATGTTTCTACACCCCCTGCAGTGATCCAGAACTTCTGGGGAGCTCTTCTTACATTAAATCTATGGGCTGTGGGTTCGGAGCTCGCAAACATGCATCTTTTTACTCCACCATCTTGACTCCGCCCCCCCCCCCATTTCTTTCTTGTCTTTCCACTTCCAAAACCTGGCTAGGGTTAGGAGGTAGAAAGAGAGAAAGAATTTTGCCAACTACTTTCCATAAATTTCCAAACCTTTTATGCTTTCCTGAAACTTTCTTCCCATGTGGTTATCCTTCCTACATTCTTGCTTTCTTCTGGTGGGCTTTGATTAAAGCCCCTTTAAAACTGCACATACCTTATCTCTTTCCATTTCTGGCCTGAAACTGCGTTAGCAATCATATAAACTAAAGAGTATAAGACTTGTTTCTCTCTTTCTCTCTCCCATCCATCTGCTCCTTTGATGCTGCTGCAATCAGAGAGAGAAGGAGAGGGGGAATTAAAGAGATAACTGCATTCCAAAATCCGGTTGCAGTGGAGCTGGCTGCCTTAACACACTCTTATTTACACACAGAAGCAGAACATATCGAGACAGAACACATATACAGACAATGAAAATAAGAATCCAAAAACTCAGAGGATTGTCAGAAGTCCTCTGCACAAATCAGACCTTTTTGCTTACCTCTCCAGACCATATTGGAGGCCAGGAAACACATTGTTTATGGTTTTAGAGACCAAGTTTCCTCGGGGTGAATGGGAGGGGGGGTGGGGTTTGGTCCATCCTTTTGCCTGTAAGCCTTAGAGATGGGTTTAGAGGGGGAAGGGATACCAATACAGTGCCTATAGCTTATACCCTCACTTTTAGACATCCCTAGAGCGAGTAAACCCACACAGATACTCTCAAAGTGTCCCTTGTCTCCAGGGGACAGTGCCAGAGACTTTTGAAGGTTCCACCTGAACCCCAGTAAACTTTCCTAGGTTTTTAATGGGTGAGCCTCAACTATTGGGCTAGGAGAGGGAGAGGGCTTGGGAAGCTTAAGGGAAAGGGAAAGAAAGCGGAGTCTTACCTTGATTTGAAGAATGCTTGAGACCTCAGATTATGGCCCACATTTGGTGCCAAAAATATGATGAGGGCTGGAAGAGGTGGTGGTGGTGAGACCCTCACAAAGACCAGAGTACCAGGGGTAGGCCACCTGGAAGGAATTTGCGGACTCAAGCATTGTTGAGGTCAAGGTAAAGATTTATTATGCTTTTCAGCTGGCAAGAGTTTTAGGGAACCTGCAACCTTAGAGGGGTATGAAAAAAGTTTATATAAGATATTCTGTAGTAAAACATGTACCAAATATGCTAGCTAGGTGTTTTAGGGTGGGATTAGAGAGTGGTTAGTTCTTAAAGAAACATGCACTTTTGATATCTACTGCACAGGTATTTTACCCAGAGTTCATTGGGAAACAGCCCATGGGGGTTGCTACATGGAGGTGTGGTTTTAGGCCTGAAATGTCACTAAGTCAACTAGTGATCAGGTTTGACTCAGGAATAACAGATTGCTCTCATCAATGTGTTGTCAGGCAAGATAAATGTAAGGGAGTATATGTATGTCTAAGTCTAGGATACATAAGATTGGTCAGTGAGTAGTAAATGTTGTTATGACCCAGTGTACAGCCAGATCAGCCAGTACACAGCTGGTTCAGATTAATAAGTTCTATGGGTGCAGCTGACTATTGTAGCAGGAAGGGAGATAACAGTTGTTGCTGGGGCAGGCTGTGTCCTTGGGCTAGGGAGAAACTGCCTGGGATAGTGTTTTGAGGCTAGGGAGAAATGTGACTTTTGAAGAGAAATGTAATTTTAAAATTGGGGCCCAACCATAAGCACCCAAGCATCCCATCACAATTACCATAGCATTGTAAGGAAAAACAACCTTTGATATCTGACCAAGCACTAAGCACTCCCCAGAGCCTGCTTCAGACATTGGGACAAATTGTTTTCATCTGCCCATTCTGAGCAGGTAAGTCTTCACATGGTTGGCGTAGATATCCCCCTAACTCACTGGCCAGTCTGAAGCCATCAGTTACCCTCACTGCAAAGACAGTTTTAGCAGAGTGTGACTGCTGCACATGCTACAGCTTCTTGGAGCCACAGGTGAGTGTTGAGTGAAAGTGGACACCAACCCTTACACCAGAGTTGCTAGTACTCCCTGAATGCCCGATATACCTCTTGAATAACATATGAGGCAAAGCAGAAAAAAGAGAATTGTAGATAAAACCCCAAATCTCTATTATGTACAGTTTGTTTTAAATAGATGTATTCACACATATTCATATATGTATATACATACCGTATACATACATATACAATATATACACATATTCACATATATGTAGAGTACACACATGTAATAGATATGCACATACAGGTGCTATATGTATGTAACATATAGGATATATAAGACATATATATATAATGTATGCATATGTAATATAAATTCAGAATGTTTGTTTCAAAGCTGTATTTTTCTCTAAACCTCTTCTGTGCTCTTATTATTTGTTTTATTATTTTTTTTCTTTTTTTTTTCTTTTTGTCAAAGAAATGTCAAAAAACATTGTTTTCTTTTTTCTGCATAATCTGGAAAATGCTTTCCTAATTCTCCATGCGACCTCCTCACCCCCAGGAAAAAACTTTCCCTTCTAACCAATAAGCATAATGAAACTAAACAAACTCATATATTTTGCAAAAATAAAGCATCTCATTCTGTATCTATTTCTGTATGGAGTCCTTTACTTTATTGAATACTATGCTGCTATGTTTCATTGCGTCACATTTGGTGTGCCTAATCTATTGTACTGACCAACTTCTCTATTTTTTTCACCTCTCTGTCAAGATGTAAGAAGTATGATTCATGGTTATTCACTGAATTAATCACAGTTCTAGGTTGTTTTTCTTTACAATGCTATAGTTATAAGATGTTCTTTTGATTTTGCTCACTATCTATTCATACAAAGCTTCATACTTTCTTCTGACTCTATTTCATCATTTCTTAGAGCAAAAATAAAATTCCATACCTTGAATATACCATGATTTGTTTAGCTGTTTCCCAATGGGTAGGCACACCATTAATTTTCAGTTAATTGACACAATAAAAAGTAAAACTATTAATCTTTTTCTACATATGATTCTTTTATTTCTTTTATCTATTGGAAGTATAAGCCTACTACGTACTGCTGAGTCAAACAGCATCCATAGGCTAGTGATTTGTGAGGTATAGTTCCAAATTGCTCTTCAGAATGGTTGTATCAGTTCACAGCTCTACCAACAGTTCATTAGTTTGCCTGTACTCCCATACACCTTCCAATAACCATTATTTTCATTTCCTGTCATCTTTGTAAAACTGCTGGGTATGATGCTTTAAATAGTATTTTATTATTAGTAATTAGTAATATAGATGTAGTTTATGTCTTTCTTTTTTTTAGAGTTATCTGTTCATATCTTTTATTTATCGAAATTCTTTATCAGAGAAATTTGCTGCAAAGATTTTTCAGTTAACTGCTTCCCTTCTAATTTTATCTGTCTTGATTTTGTCTATACAAAGACTTTTCAATTTTAGATAATCAAAATTATCCATTTAATCTTCTGTGATCCTTGTTTAATCAAGAACTCTTTCCCTATCAATAGCTGTGGAAGGTTTCTCCTTACCTTCTCTATTAATTTTACAGATGTGATCTTTTATTTTTAAATCACATATTCCTTTGGAGCTTATTTTATATGTTGTGAAATACTGATCTAAACTAATTACTGCCAGATTGCGTTCCAGCTATCTCAGCAAGTTTTTGTCAAACAGTAAATTTTTACCTAAGTATTTGGGGTACTTTTAATTTATTGAACACTATGCTATTATGTGTGTTTCAGCTACTGAGTCTGGTGTACCTAATCTCTTCAATTGTTCAAACTTTTTTGTTTTTCTAACCAGTATCAAATTATTTGTTGATTAGTGATTTTTTTAATAGAGTTGGAGATCTGGTACATTTCCTTCCCACTTTTTCAATTATTTTCCTTGTAATTCTTGACCTTTGGTTCCTCCAGAAGTACTGTGCAATTATTTTTTCTAGTTCTATAAAATAATGCTTTCATAATTTGGTCAGTAATAAGTCACTGAAATCTGTAAATTAATTTAGATAATGTTGTGCTTTTTATTATATTGACATGGCCTAATCATGAGCTATTAAATACCTTTCCAGTTATTTAAGTTTCTTAATTTTTTTTAGTAAAATATGTTTTGATGTGGTATTTATATAATTTTTGTGTGTTTTGTATTAGGTGGACTCCATGATATTTCATACATTAGTTATTTTGAATGAAATTTCTCTTTTTATCTTTTCCTGCTGCATGTTGTTGGACTGGTAATATATATGGGTTTAATTTTGATGCTGCAACTTTAAGTTACTTATTGTTTTAAATACTCAGAGCTCTAAGGCTCTCTAAGTAAACCATCATATTATTTGCAAAATATCTAATAATTTTGTTTATTTATTGCCTGTGCTTATTCTATTATTTTTTTTCTTGTCTCAAAGCATTTCTAGAACCATCAAATAAGAGGGGTGACACTGGATATCCTTGCTTTACCTCTGATTTTATTGGAGAGGCTTCTTGCATTTCTTCATTTTATATAATGTTAGCTGCTCTTCATTTTAGATAGGTATTATGTACCACAAAAAAGGAAAGATCCATTTATTTCTATGCTTTAAATTTTTTTTTAACATAAATAAGTTAGATTTTTGTCAGGTTTTTTCTTCATCTGCAGATATGAGAATGTGATTTTTATTGTTTTTGTAATTAGTATGGTTTATTATGTTTATGGTTTTCTTAACATTGAGCCAAACTTACATTTCTGATTTAAATTCAACTGGGTTATCGTTCATAATCTTTTTAATGTGTTGTTGTGACTTTTTGTATAATAAATTAGTTGATATTTTTGCATTGATATGGAAAGATATGAGCCTATGGTTGTCTTTTTTTTTGTTAATCTCCTTAACGTAGGTATCAGGATTATATTTATCTCACAGGAGGAGTTTGGTAGTATGCCTTCTATTCCTATTTAAAAAAAAATTTATCAATATTGGAACTAATTATTGTTTGAATGTTTGCTAGAATTCATTCGTAAATACAATTGCTCCTGAAATTCTTTTCTCTGGGGAGTTCCTTTATGACTTGTTCAATTTCTTTCAATAAGAATGGGATACTTATATTTTCTCTATTGATCTGTTTGTTAATTTAGGTATTCTTATAAATAGCCATCCATTTTATTCAAATGATCAGTTTTTCTAGAATATACTTGGGCAAAATAATTTATGATAATTTTCTTTATTTTCTCTTCATTTGTTATGAATTTTCATTTTTAATTTTTTGATATTGGCAATTTGATTTTCTTCTTTTGGAGGACCATATTAGCTAATGGTTTATTTCTTTTATTGGTTTTTTTTTAAAGTAGTGCCTAGTTTTGTTTCTCAATTCAGTGGGGTTTGTTTTCAATTTTTCTCATCTCTTTGATTGTAATAATTTCTACTTTGTGTTTGGCTGGGAGTTTTATGATGTGCTACTATTGTAGTTTTTTTTATTATATATCCCACTTATTGGTTTAAAAGTGACTTTGTTCTAACACTAAACCTGACTCACTGTGCTGGTTCAAGTGAAGTCTGGCCCAGTCAGCAGGACTGAATTCAAATGACCTCATCAGAGTAGAAGGATGATAGAGAGGAAAAGGAGACCAGGATGGTTAGAGGCCCTGTACCCTCTGGCCTCTATGATTCTGATTGAAGGCCTTCTAGCTGTGCATGAACACTGTGAAGCATGTGCCATTGACCCAGGAGGTTTTGAAAGTACAAGGACAAAAGTATTAAGGAACTGGAAGCAGATGTGAGTGTGCTCTACATCTTTAAAGACCATGACATTAAAGTAAGAAATACTATAAATTGAATTTGGATAACTTCTGCATTTAGCAGTGGCAGTGATCTCCAGATCCACGACCTTCTGTGGTAGGCCTAGGTCTTCTCTAGAGACTGTAATTTTGAGATTTTTTGAACATTGTGCTGAATGAATTACTTGAGACCTCTTTATGTGGCACTTGGGAGATCTTTCAGAACTATTCCAAATGGCTTTTGTCTCGACTCTTTAGTATTAGGCACAGGTGGAGACTCTGCTTGATTCTCTCCAGGAGCTGACATACCTTTCCAGAATTGTAGATATAGACAAATTTGCCAAATGAATCTCTGTTGATTTTATAAAGACACAGGAGAGTGGGGAGATGTTGGAGAAGACTCAGAGGATATTCTTATGGAGAACTACAGAATCAACCCTCCCTCCCTCCCTCTCTAAATCTTCATTTTAGAAACCACAATCAAGGTCTAATAGGAGCCCCTTAGAATGTTAATTACATTTCAGGGAAGCAAAATGTTACTGTTGGCTAAGTATTCTCTCCTCTTATCATATAGTAATTTGTATGCTTAAGTGGATAAGTGTAGAATGTGAGGGCAGGAAATATTTTCTCTCTATTTTTGAATCTCCAAGGCCTACGCAGAGCAGTGCCTTGCATGTAGTAGGTGTGTCACAAATCCTTTTTTAAAAAATCAATTCACTAGTAGCCCCTCTTTTTGTCATTAACAAATGCCTTTTGAAAGAATAAGTGGGTAGATAATTCATTTTCCCTTCTAGAGTTATAAAATAAAAGAGCTAAAGGGGAAAGAATAAGTGGGTAGATAATTCATTTTCCCTTCTAGAGTTATAAAATAAAAGAGCTAAAGGGACCTAGGAAGGTGATGAGTAGAGAAGAGAAGTCATTTACCTAAAGTCACACAGCAAATTCTTGATACAGCTGAGATTAGAATTTAGAGCTCCTGACTTGGGTCCAGTTCCTGTTCTATTATAGCAAGCCCTAAGCACCTTGAGAATAGAGAAAATGATTTAATGAGATGCAAAGAAATTATCTATGTTTAGAATTAAAAGCACTACCCTCTACTGTAGCTCGTACTCTGGAGTTACCCTTTCAACCTTAATTCACACTGGTGAGTGGAATAGCTTTGCTGAAGCCTTCTAAAATTGTAATTCTTCTCCTAGGGGTAAGGTAAGACCGAGAGGCTCAAGGTTACAATATTTTTAGAGTGGAATAATTTCATATAAGGATATAAAACTGTGTAGTACATTAGGGTCTCAATGACTGGATGAAACATACATAATTCTTCGATGACTTCATTTTGAAAGGGATTGGCTAGTTTTCGCATCTAGAATGTAAGATCATATTCTCAGCTAATGAGGATAATGGTCAGTGGGGAGGGAGGGACTTGCCTTAGAGTCTATCTATATCATTGCTTCTCCTTTGTCTTCGGCTTTTCCTGCTCCAGGTGAACTGGTACAGGAACTGCCCTGCTTCTCGAGAATCGAATAAATAAACTTTCTGTCATCACTTTGAGAGGCCTCTGAGTAATTAATTAAGTAGGGATCTGAGCCATCCTACACACTGGGAAGCTGAATGCCTAGAGTATAGTGTCCCCTCTGAGTTTTAGGGGAAGCCTTGAGGATTTAGAAAGTATCCTTCTAATGTCTTCTAATATCCTTCTAAGCCTATGAGCCCACCCCAGCTGCTCACAACTAATATGTTTCATTTCATGATTATCAATTGATATCAATTAGCCAACTAGATTTAATTAGCTTTTATTTTTTTATTTTTCAATTTAATTTAAATTTAAACTTATGAACATACATCTTTGTTTTTTTTTAATTAAATTATTTTATTTGTTTTCAGTGTTCTACACTCACTTCCATATATCTTGGATTTTTTTTCCCTCCCTGCCCCACCTTTCCCCTTCCTTTCCCATTCTCTCCCTGAGATAGCATACAATTTTATATAGGTTCTACACATACATTCCTATTAAATACATTTTCACCGAATTAAATCATAAAACAAAACTAAACATAATACAAAAGAAAATGGTCTGCTTCATTCTGCGATCGAATTTCATAATTCTTTCTCTGGATGTGGAAGGCATTTTGCCTCAAGTCCATTGGGAATTTTTTAAGTCCTTGCATTGTGATGAAGTACTAATTCTACCAGAAAAATTCCTCACACACTGTGGTTGTTGCTGTGTACAAAGTTCTCCTGGTTTTAATTAGCTTTTAGAAAGGGGCATTTTACCATAGTGGTATTGTTGGTACAAAATACTCCCCTAAAAGTTTGTACCACATTCTCCCACCAGTACAGAGCAAGAGGGCCCCAGCTGCAAGTGGGCTCATGTTATTGAGAGGGTATTGTGATGGGGTAACTCACAGCTCCTGAAATATGTTTTTTTTTATAGTAGTCCTCAAGATATCTCCATTAGGTATGGTGCAGTCCTTCTGCTGACTTCCTTGTAGACCTCCAAATCTGCCTTTTTTCAACCTGGTCCAGTGATGCTGATAAAAGGTCTAGGAGATCCCAGATCCTCCAGACCCTTCAAAGTTGACATGGTCCTCCTCTTTGCCAAGATGGGAGGGGAAGGAGAATGAGACCAAGGACCAATTTTTTTCTTCTTTTCTCTTCTTCTCCCCACCATACCTGGCAATTCTTTCTGAATGGCTATCTATCTATCATCTATCTATCTATCTATCTATCTATCTATCTATCTATCTATCTATCTATCTATCTATCTATCTATCTCAACCTAAGTTACCAGGAGTTGAATGCAAGCTAGCAGGATGTTTTTTAAATGACCCTCATGATACAAATAAGTTTTCTTAACCAATTGTAAAAGACTTGCTATACAATTATTCCAGTTCATTCAATGATTTTCAAGAACTTCTACATTGATCAAAGATTTTTTTCATGCTTTGCCTAAAGCCTATGATCGATTGATTAAAGTCTAGACCTAGGTCATACCTAATTTTACCTCTCTTATTCACTGATTGTCCTTTCCTGACAGAGTTGAGAACACTCTGGGTGTAGCACCTGGTAACTTATTCTGAGTGGGGTGGCATGATTGGATTGATTTGAGTCAAATTGATCTCTACTCTTACACTTAACTGTTGACCTGGGCAATAGTTGTAGGGCCAAGAGTCCCTTCCAGGCCACTTGAGCTGAGGCAGAGTGGAAATAGCTTCCTTGAAAATGAGGACAGTGGGTCCTAGAGCAGGCTTGCAGAACATGCAGGACTTTGGGGGGGCCAGTGAAAAATACAGAGTTGCCACTGCACCTTCTCTCCTGCTTATCACATGACCCAAAGCAACCAACCATCCCCAGTCTGTCTCTAGTCTAACCCATCTGCTGCCCGAAGAGAGAGTGGAGAGTCAAGTGGTTTAGCTCCTCCCTGGTATGGCTTCTGGTGGTCCGGTTTGGACGTTGGAAAATGTCAAGGGTAAAGATGACAAAGACTTAAGCAAGTAGAAATAACTGATAACTAATATCATGTTATCCTGTGAGATTGATACCTAAAGCATTAAGGGATCCTTTTATGGAACTGATGGATGTGTATTCCACCTTTGGCTCAGTTCTACACTATCTTCCTCCAGGTCAACATCTTCTGGCAAGCTAGATCAGAAGTCAAATTCCTTTTTCTGTTGGCCATCCTTCTGTTTTGAATCAGCTTCAACTGGGGGACCCAGGAGATCCTGACTTCTTAAACCCATGAGGCTTCCTTTAAGATTAGTCAGAGCTATTGCAGGATCAGTATTCAGTCATTGATGCTTAGAGGTGGTACATAGAACAGATAAGGCAACCAGGGGCACAAGGCCCAGTCTTAGGCTCAGGCTCCCCTAGACAGGACACATATTCTGTGCTCTGCTCTTGAAGCTGCCATGCTGCCAGGCCCCAGGTGGGGGTGGGTAGGCCTCTCTTCTACCTCTCATTAGAAATCTCAGTTACACCTTTTAAAACCCTCTTTGTGAGTGGCTCTTCTTATCTCAATAGTCAATCCTCTCTAATGCATTCTCTCCCATTCACAACCCTCACACTAGATGGGGAGTGAGAAAATAAGGTTTCCAGTGAAGGGACCACTGAGGGTTTTTCTATGTCATCAGAAAGCAGCAAGTCCTTTATATTTACCTACATGGTATCCCTACAAGTTGCCAGGAGAACTCAGCATTATGCCTCATGAAGAGTACTCCAATCTAACCCCTGATATATATGTATTTCACCATTCCACTCCTTGGGTTTAGTTCACCCTTTTGTCCAACACATTTGTGTTATCTCTACCCTATAGTCATTTTCCAGTATCTTATTTATAGCATGTGTATATAATTTGCTTATTTTAGCATGTGTATATATTTCATCTATGATGTATAAATATAATATATAATAAACATATAAATATTATATACAGTATATATATTTGCTTTTAAAAAGCAAGCCAGAAGGCTTGTAGATCTCTTCTACGTTAAAAAAACTACATTTACAATTTAACAGACATTTGTCCCTGACCTATAGAATACCCCCAACTTTACAAACACTAATTAAACATATCAATTCTTCCTCCTATTGGAGATTTTTATTACTATGATCCACATAATTTGTGGGGACAAAGGCCCATCATTGATGAGAATCTGGTAGCAGAATATAATCCACTGTATGGTGCACAGAGGAAATTTACCAACTCTATAGACCTATTGTCATTAAAAATCCTGGAGACGGGAGTCTTTTTGTATCAAAAAGTTACACAAGTGTTAAGAAGTCTAACAAACATGTAGGGGTGGACAGGGAAGGATGCAATTAAACCCAAAAAATCCTTTGATGAATTTTAACCAGGCCTAATAAATATTTGCACTTAATAAAAGCCTGGTCTGAAAGAATTATTTAAAAATTTCAATTTTGATGATGTGTTTTAAAAATAATTCTACTCTAGTGACTTCTCACAGAACTCTGTGAGACAAGCTAGTTGGTCTCAGTGTGGAACAGACCAGACAAGGGGTGGGGAACCTTCAGCCTGCAGGTGATCAAGTGCAGCCCTTTGACTGAATCCAAATTTCACAGAATAAATCCCCGAAAGGATTTGTTCTGTAAAACTTGGACTCAGTTAAGAGGCTGCACCCAAGGATCTAGGAGGTCATATGTGGCCTCGAGGCCCCAGATTCCCCACCCTTGGATCAGAGACTCTTCCAAGGTGGAAGTCAGCCTTCAGAGTAAGGTGTCTCTAGGTCAAATGCCTCCCTCAAGGCCCTCCTGGGACGTTCCTGGAGCCTGTTTCCTAGGTAGCCTAAGAGCCAGCAGTGACTAACACCCCTCTGGTGAGCCTCTTCTCTCATGAATCATAATCCCACAATTAAGACAACTGGTGGAGCATGTTTCATCTTCATGGGTTTGTTCAAATTGCTAAGAACCCTTTATTTTGGGTTTTAGGTACCAGCGATCCTCAGGGACACAGCTTTTCGCTGTCCCATCGGAGGTACATCTTGGCTGGGGGGAGGTCCCCAGGAACTTTTATTTTTTTGATAGCTTGAGTGCTTCATTATATATCTCCATTGGGTCCTGTACCTAGCCAACGTGTGTACGGTGGTTTGGCCATTATCTCTCCCATTACAATGCCAGCACCCTAACAGCAAGGACTGGGCTTTTTTTTGCCTTTCTTTGTATCCCTAGCACACTGCACTATGTTTGGCACAAAGTGGGCACTCCGTGCTTGAGCTAAGAGAATGCCAGTCCTCCCTACGGCAGAAAAGCTTTGTTAGAGTTGGAAGGGACCTGAAATAAAAATCATCGTTTTTCAGAGGAGACAAGTGAGGTCCAGAAAGGGAAGGCAACTTGTCTGAGATCACTCTGCAAGTTGGTCAAGCTGAGACTACTGTCCAAGGTCGCAGAAGGAGGAAGGGCGGGCTCACGCCGGGGTCACATTCTACACCCCCTCCCTAACACTTAGGTCCAGACTCGTACAGAGTTTGGGCTCCCAGGTCTGAGCCACAGAAGATAGAACACGAGATCTACTCTCTGCAGAGGAAAGGGATAGGCAAATTAAGGAGCGAGGGATGCTAAGTACGCGTGCGCAGTGGGGGAAGGCACTGTCGGGGGGAACGGGGGAGTCAGAGGATGGGAAACAGGGAGCCCTTGGGCCACGCGTGCGCAGGAGGAGAAGGAGGGGTTGAAAGGAGTTGGGTGGGGGCGGGGGAGAAAGGAGGGAGGGAGGACGGGAGCTTGGAACCGGTGCGTGCGTAAGTGTATGAAGGCAGGGCTGTGGGTGGAGAGGGCAGGGAAGCATGGAATTGCGCGTGCGTGAAGGAGAGGGAGCGGGGAGTTGGGTGTGGGCGGGGCGGAGAGGGTGGAATAGTGCGCGTGCGTAATGTCTTAGAGGCGGAGCGGAGGGTAAACCGCGAGGAGCTGGGAGGCGGAGCGCAGGAAGGGGGCGGGGTTTCTCAGCGCGTGCACGTCGTCGGCGCGCGCCTTCACTATTTAAAGTCTCAGAGTTCCCCCAGCCAGGCTGAGCACGTGGGGGAGCGGCCCGAGCCGAGTCGCTGGGCCGAGGCGGAGGAGGGGGCGGCGGCGGGGTCGGGGGTGGGCGGGGGCAGCGGTAGCTGCACGTGGACTGACTGCTCCTGGGGGAGCGATCGCCTCAGAGCTCGTAAGTGTGGGGGATCGGGGTGGGGGGGAGATCTCCCCGCCTCTGCCCCGGCTGGGTTGGGAGACTGCGGTCGGCGGGCGTTTGGCCCCGGGCTCTCCTCTCCGCACTTTCTCGCCTGTCGCGTCCGCCCGGCTCGTGGAGACAGCTGAGAAGTGCGGGGGAAGCCCGGGGCGGAGCAGCGGCCCCTCCTTGCCCTCGGTCTCCCAGCCATGTGTATCTGCACCTTCCCCGTGGCCAGCCTCCCGGGGCCCCCATCCTCGGCCGGTCCTGGGCTTGCGCTTCCCTCTGTAACTTCACTTTTGGCCGCTTCTCCCTCCCTGCCCGGCTGCCGGCGCCGCGCGCTCCGCTTCGAGAAAGCCGCCGAGCTGAACTTGTCCCACCCAAGGTCGCCCGGCTCCGCGTGCGTTTACTTTCCAAAGGTCGTGTGTACCCAGCCCGAGCGGGCAGAGGGGGCCTTGGGATAGAACCGGATGCCAAGGGCGCAGCCCTGGCGTGGGGTGGGGCCGGGGCGGGGGGTCCGAGGACTGGCTCTCCCGCCACCCTACTTGTCCATCCAGCTTCTAGAGGTACTAGCCTTGAACAGCAACTGAAGAAAGATGTCATCCGCCCTTAGGCCCCGGTCCCGTCCCAGGTCAGAGTGTGGCAGGTGGTAACCGGGAGCCAGGCCCCCTGGATAGTTTAACTGATGTGGTCTTTGCTCCGTGGTAGACGTTAGCGGAGAAGCATTTTGCAAAATCGACCGTGTGAACCCGGGGATCAGTGCTGAGAAACGAGGAGAAAAACCCTTCTTGGCTAGTGTTTTGGGGAGAGGAAGAAATGGGACGTGATGGAGACTCCAAAGGAGGAGTTGTCACGCCTAGAGAAAAGCTGGTGGAAGTCAGTGCTTCGTCGGAGAGGCCCCCAGGGTGGTTGTTGGACGAATGTTACCGAGAAGCGTTGATTCCCTCAAGATCTGCGGCAGCGACCTGGGTGCTGGGTCTCTTGGGTGGGCGCACGCACCTGTTGGGAATTACAGTTTAAAACAAAGCTAGAAAGAAGGCGCTTGGGCAGGACTCGACTCAGCCTCTGGAGGGGGCGGGCGTTGAGCTGGGCCAGCCTTTCTTTTCTCTCTGGTGGCTCTTAGCGCTATTGGACGGCAGCTGGCAGAAAGTGTGTGAGACTAACGGGTTTTTGTTCTGTTTTTTTGGCCCTGTGCTGTTGCTTGAGTCTACGGGAAGTGCCTGCAGGTTATGTAACTGAGATCTAGTTGTTTTCTCCTTTTCCCTTCATTAGGAAAACTTATTCCACCCTCACTTTCCTGGGAGCAGAATTGGGAACTGGAGGTGTGAATAGCAAGCAGAAGGTGTGTAAACTGGGGGCAAGGTCAGGTGTCAAAATAGAAACAGTCTGACATTTTGATCCTAGTTCTGGTAGCAGATGCCGCCTCCAGCCTTTCCCCATCTGCCGTTACTGATAACTAGTGGTCTTTGCTCTAAGTGAAGGTAGAAACACCTAAAGAGAAACCTTTTAAGTTGGTATAGTGTGAATTTTTTTTTTTTTTGAAACGAGGCTAGTTTAACTATTGTCCTCTAACTTAAGCACAGACTACTTGGTATTTGAGTATTTCTACGAAGTGAAACCAATCTCAGCTGAAACGACTTTGTACAGCCTGCACAATCTTCTCCGTCTCCTCCCCCCCCACCTCCCCGCGCGAGTTTTAATCACCAATAAGGGAAGGGCTTTTTGTTAACACAATTTAAATAAACATAAATCATGTAGGAATCATAAATTGAGATACCTATAATCTATAATAGGAACTAAATTCAAAACTTGTTGGCCCTTCCATTGTTTTATAGCCCGTGTTATGTGTAGAAAACAAAGCTTTGGCTGGCTAGAAATGAACTGTTCTTAATACTTAAATGATACTTTGTGCTGTTTTTTTGTTTTTTTAACAAAAACAATAAAAACCCTGTAGTATCACTCGGTATTACCTGATTGTCTTCATTTGGATTCACTCTGCCTTTTAGCAGTAAAGTGGAGTTTCTTTCCTGTTCATCTCGGAAGAGGTCCCAGCCCTTTCTCTTTTCAAAGCACATGTAGCAGTAGAAGGATCAGAATTTAAGAATCCCTCAAAGAACCAAACTAGCATTTAACACGGCAGTTTTTTAAATCCTTAAGGCAAAGAAAATAGGATAATTTTTATTCCAAATAAAATAACATGTGCTTTTAATTATTTGTATTTAAAGGGCAAGTAAATAGGATTGTGTTCTTAAAAGGGCTTTCTCTAGTTATGTGACCCTGAAGTGTAGTGCTAGGGCAAGATTCTTTAGTTGAACCCCTTCTTTTTTTTTTTTTTTTAACCATGTCAATTAACAAGCATTTATTAAGTCCCATTCTATGTGCTCTTTGCTGGATAAACTGCTGGGCATAAAAAAACAAGGCTGAAAAGAGCCTGGGGCAAAGAGAACTGAAGAAAACAAGTATTTTTAAAGTGCTTACTATATTAGATATTGGAGATAAAAAGGAGGAAAAGATATCAGCTTTCCAAAAGTTACTGCCTATGAGGAAAACTGTGTATATATGTACTTGTGTTCAGAATAAATGTAAGATAGTTGGGAAAGGACACAGTTGCACAGAGTACTAAGTAGCATAACCTGCATTGGAAGCCACTTTTCAGTCCAATGTACATCGCTCTTTGCAGTGGAAAAGAGAACTTGTTTGGATTATGGTGATAAAATAAGGAGTGCCAACTGTAAGACTCCCTTGACACTCTACTTGTTATATGGAAATCAGTTGAAGGTACTAGAATTCCAAGGGTTATTCTTATATTAAATGGTACTCCAGAAATTGTAGATAACTGACTTGAATGAGTTTGGCAGGGGTTAAATGCTTGCTTAATTCTCCCCTCTCTCCCCCATTTATCAAACTCCTACCCACAGGACAAAGGCCATGTAATAAATATATATAGCCAAGCAAAACAAATTCCTATATTGACCATGTTTGAGAATGTAGGTCTCATTTTTTCATATTAGTTTATCACCTGTCTCTGTCAGGAGATGAGTAATGTTCTTCATTGTTTTTTTTTAAATCACACTTGATAATTGTGTGAGACTTTCAAGATTGTTCATTTTTACAGTGTTAATGTGTAAATATATCTCCTGGTTCTGTCCACTTCTCTCCGGATCAGTCTATACAAATCTTCCCGGGTTTCTCTGCAACTGATTAATTTCTCACAGTATAATAGTACTCCTTTATTTTCATATGCTGTAATTGAATAGTACCCCTTAGTCTGGTTCTTTGCCACTAAAAAACAAAACAAAACAAAAAACATGCTATAAATATTTTTGTTCATATAGGACCTTTTCTTCTTAATTTGATCTCTTTGGGGAATATGCCCAGTAGTATTGCGGTGACAAAGGATAGGAAGAGTTCAGTCACTTTGTGGGGGGTGTAGTTCCAAATTGTATTTCAGAATGTCTGTTCCAGTAAAAGCTCCACCCACAGTGCTTCCTTGTATTTCTTTTCCCAGAATCCTTCCAACATTTTTTGTATTCCGTTTTTCTTTGGTCTACTCTGCCAGTGATAGGTGTGAGGCAGAATCTCAGAGTTGCTTTAATTTTGCATTTCTCTAATTGTTAGGAATATGGAGCACTTCTTTTAAAATAAGGGAAATACTTGAATATATCTGGAACAGCACTTCTATCTTATCTTTCTCTCTTTCTCCCCTCCTCTCCCAACACACATAGCACTAAATGTTTTTTGTAGCTGCTTTAAGGACCTGGTGGAGACTGCCTGCTTTGAGTTAAAAGGCCCATACCCAGTTATCATGGTTTCCCAAGGACACTGATGATGAGACTCCAGTGTCAGGGTCTGAACATGAGTATTTAAAATGATTTCACTTCGAGCCATAGTGAACTGCAGGGACCCTTTACTTGGACTGACTGGAATTATGCATCTATAGCTGCTTTTGACTAATAACTTGAGGCTTATGACTCAAGTTGGTTTTGTCTTAAGGGTTGCTTGGGTAAGCTTTAATACATAGCTCCCTAAAATTCAGGAATTTGGTGTTAGGGAAGAATTGAATTGACCAGACTTGGATATCAATCTTAATCTTGCTAACATTTCACAGCATTCTAGCTAGGCAAGAGCTGGTTTCTTCCCCTTAATTTTGCATTTATGTTATATATAGATAGAATGTAAACTTCCCAAGGACAGAGACTTTACATTTTTTTCTTTGTATCTCTATTTCCTGGCACCTAGTAGGTGCTTAATACTTGATGTCAGTTTTACAGCTGTGTGAGTTGTGAGACAGTTCTCAGGTTCGTGTGGGTATGTGTGTGAAAGTGCATGATATATATACACATACACATACTATATACACACTCATACATATATATATATATATATTCTATATAGAATATTGGTGTTTCTTGTTGGGATAATGTCAGTACATTCATGTTTAGTTTGCTTTCTGGCATCTTTTCATCGGTATACTAAGTAGGTTTGGAATCAGAAAACCTCTCTGAATCCAGGCCTTTGAGAGCTAGGGCAAGTCATTTCACTTGTCTTTGCCTCAGTTCTCAACCCTACAGAAAGAGGAACTTGGTTCTTCTAAGAAGCCACACTGGTCTTGGCACCTGTGAGCAGAAGTAGAAATTCTCCACGGAGTTAATCAACACCAAGTGCTATGTGTCTCATTGTTTGAAGCATGGGAGTGCAAAAAAAATGGGTCTTGCCTTTAAGGAGCTTTTGAAGGGGATGTAACATACGCAAAGTAACTAAAACATGGTTACAGGCATCAGATGACTGCAGGACACCAGAGCAATTCAGAAAGACTTTGGGTAGCAGTGGTACTTGAAAGAAACTTTTGAAGGTTTCCTGATGTGTTGCTGTATATGATTGATCTGTTTTACTTCCTTTTCTTTATCTCTAGTAGAGTCTGTTAGATAGTTTCTTAGTATACATAGTCCCGCGGTATAAATTTAGAGGTAACAGAGTCAATAGAAGGCTAGATTTGGAGTCAGGAGGGCCTGAGCTCTAATTCTGCTTCAGATTCGTACTAACTGTGTGACCTTTGGGCAAGCAACTTTCTCTAGCCTCAGTCTCTTTATCTGTGAAATCGAGATAATGGTAGTACCTACTTCCTAGGATTGTTGTGAGAATCAAATAAGAATTTAATATTTGTAAAATGCTTTGCAAAACCTTAAAATGTTTTTTAAATGGTAGCTATTACTAGAGGTTTACAAAATTTTGGTTTACTATATATGGTCTCTAAATGGAGGACTGAGATTAACAAAGAAACCCTGGATAGAATATATGAATTCTCTTGCACAGTGCAAAGACATCACGAGCTGGTTTTTTGTTTGCTTTTCTTTTACATGTATAATAACATTCTCAGTAGTGAGGGCAGGTTTGGGAACCAGTAGCACATGGTGAATAGCAAACTAGACTCAATAAGAAAGACTTGGATTTGAATCCCACCTCAGACACCAATGTGTGACCTCTGAGCATATCACTTAACCCCTCTAATCCTCAGTTCTCCTCTGTGTAAAATGGGCTACCTATATCACAAGGTTATTTTATGGATCAAATAAGAGGTTTATAAAATACTTTGCAAACCTAATGCAATATGTAAATGTGAACTGTTAATTATTATCGTTTATTTTGGGTCTAGTCCTGCATCAGAGGTGTTAGTGAGATTGTAGCAGACAATTTTGGAGGGGCTTTGGTGAAAATGAGACAGGACTAGCATCCACCAGCAGTGCTTGAGCACGACAAGGCTGGCCCAGAGAAAGCAGGATGAGGGCAGATTTTATTTTTGCTATAGATTAGGTTCTAGTCAGTGTGGGTGAGCTTTTTTTCCCTTCTTTATTCTCTTGATGAGAGGGGAGAGTCGATGCTACTGACTTAAGTAGGAGGTAGAGGCACTGTGGAATATATACTTAACCAAAGAATCAGAAAGACTTATTCTGATAGCCTGGTTATTTCTTTGCTTTACCTTCTTTGGTTTGTGCTTAAGGCTTCAAAGGAGAAGACTGCAGGGGTTTTTTAAATATTCAGCATTTGTTTGTGAACCAGCTGCTGTCTAGTAATAGTTAAGTGGATTTTTCTAGGCAAATTTTTTCCTGGAAACTGTCTCACTTATCTTCTCCCTAAGGAAAACAAAACAAAACTGCAATGTAGCTTCTCCTGTAGCTTAAGATCTCCTTCCATTCTGTCTGTTCCTTGACTGGGTATTTTTCCATAATGACTTCTAGTTGTAATAACATCTGCAGAAGGGCATCCCACATCCCATTCAGTCTTCCTAGCTTTTTGCCTGGATTTGTGTGGTTGAGACCCACTTTTGTTCCTTTATGAACAAGAACTGCAGGTGCTTGCTTTCTTGGTGAGTTCTTCCATCTGATACAGGTATGTTCTGTTGCTCAGAGCAGAAAAAATTTTGTTTTAGGACTCAATATCAGTTCATTGATCCTTCTAAATACTGTGCCATTTAGAAATGCTTTCCCTTTAGTTTCTCTCCTTCCCTCTTTATGTAACTAGGAAAGCAGGTAGACAGACCTCTGCTTGTCATGCCTTGCAGATATATATTTCTTTTGAACATGTAAATCTCTTAAGTAGGAAAACTTGGTAATAAGTAACTGCACAAATCCCATAGCTTAGGCGACAGATTATTTGTTCAGCTTCTCTGTGATAACATACTGAGAGGCACCAACTGAGCCCTGATATGCAGGTTATGAGAGGAGACAATAAAATTTGAAGTAGAGAGATCAGGTTAGTTAGGGACTAAGCACTTACAGAGTAGTGACAGCAAATGAAAGACTATCGCCAGCTTTGAGGCCTCTGTAGGCTTCAAGCTTTCAGTTCTGGCTTTTGAAAACATTTATAGTGCAGTAGCACCTTCTGGCTCTTGCCTTTAATTCATATGAGGCTCGTGAAGACTTTGTCTTTAACTTTTTACCAGACTGAACCCCTTTTTGTTTTACATCTTTTATCTAAGTAGGAGTCTCAGTCTGATTAATTTCTGCTAAATCAGATGGATTATACACAATGAAAAGGAAATATAACTTGATGCTTGAGTTATTTCACTCCGCTGCCTCCCTGATTCTCAGGCCTCAGTCCTTAACATATTCAGGTATCAGAGCACTGTGGCTGGCAGCCAGTCATTGAGAGGGAATTCAGTTCAGGATGAGAGTAACTTTTTAGCTTGTTAAGTTTTTGTCATGCTTGGTTGGGCTCTTGGCATGTTGGAATTGGAAAGTATGATCATACTTTTAGATAATAAGGGATTCTGATATTGAATAGGATCTGTCAAAACCCTATACCTTAGAATTGGAATAAATTTTAGAGGTCATTATAACCACCTTACTGCATGATTCCTTTCCACAATATCTTTGACAAGTATTCAATGACAGAGACCTTACTATCTTATGACAGCCTGTTCTATTTTTGAATAGCTGTAGTTATGGGGCAGCTGGATGGTGCAGTGGATAGAGCACCAGTGCAGGAGTCAAGAGGACCTGAGTTCAAATCTCACCTCAGACACCTGACACTAGCACTGTGACCTTGGGCAAGTCACTTAACCCTAGTTGCCTCATTCTGGGTCATCTCCAGTCATCCTGATGAATAGCTGGTCACAGGATTCAAATGGCTCTGGAGGAGAGGTGAGAATGGTGACCTGCAAAGCCCTCCCTCACTCAAAAAAAAAAAAAACAAACCCAAAGTCAAGTGCAAGTCATGTCATTATTTCTCTGATGGCATGGTCTTCTTTGGCAACGAAGGATGAGCACACAGATATCTAGTTGTTAGAAAGTTCTTTCTTTGGGTTATTTTGAACTGTCTCCCTGTGGCTTGTACACATTGATCCTAGTTCTTTGTGTTGGATCCAAGCATAGTGGTGTAGACTAGTGGTTCTAAAATTTTTTGGTCTCAGAACCCCTACACTCTTAAAAATTATTGAGGACCATCTCCCCAAAGAGCTTTTGTCAATTGATATTTCCACTATTAGGAATTTAAAAAATTGTTATTTTGAAAATAGTATTGAGCTTGTGGAGCCTTCTGAAAGGATCTTGGGGTTTCCAGAGATCCCCAGACTGCACTTTGAGAACTGTGGGTTTAGACTAAAAGCTGTAAGACGCCAGGGACAGTTTTAGCAAAACTTCATTTGGCGTCTTTAGCACAGTGCTTTTCAGGTAATAGTAAGTACCTTATTAAGATTGGTTTTATGCCAGTAAAAGAGTTTGACAGTTTACTTAAAACTGTTCAAGAAAGCTTTAACCATATTTCCTGCTTCCACATTTGTGCTACATGTGGAAAACTACTGGATTGTTCATTCATTGCTGGGATAAGTGAGCCCAGTATGACTACAGTAGGGATCATTGGATCCTGCCTGTCTGGACTCCTGAAGGCTATGAAAATGACTGAGCTGAAGGGAGTGAAGGCCTGTGAATAAAAATAGCCACTTTTCACATTTCTACCCCCACTTCCCCCACTCACATAAAACTTTCATAAATATTTTATGGGAATTTTATCTTCCTTACTGTATATTTGGGAATGCCTTATATTCTTCTTTCCCAACAAACATTTTATTAAGCACCTATTTATGCAAAACACTGTTCTAGGTGTACAATGAATTGTTCACGAGCTAGCCATAGGTTAAGGCATTTGAAAAAGCAGCTGTGGCATTGAGCTTTTACTGGCTATTGCCTGTGAAGTGTCATTAGTCTTTAATAGCTCAGAAAACTGTTCTGAAAACAGCTTAATCAGACTAAACACTTACCACCTGTACGCATTAGACACTAGTTTTCTGGTAACCTTGAGGCCATCGCTTAGTGTGAGAATTCTTAACCATTTCTTGTGTCATGTAACTCCTTTGGAAATCTGGTGAACCCATGGATCCAAGAATGTTCAGGATGCTTCATTTCAGTTAGATGATAGTGGAAATAAAGATGCTGAATTTTTCTCCCCATCTGAGTTTATGGACTACTTGAAATCTGTCCATCTTGGGTGCAGAATCCCTGCCCTAGAGGTGTAGAGGTAAGGTGATATAATGGATGGTGTGCTAAACTGAACCTAGTTCATGTCGCGCCTGAATTATTAGAAGCTGGATGACCATAGGCAATCATTTAATCTCTGTGATCATCTGTTTGCCTAGAGATAATACTGTAGGACTGACCTTTTAGGATTGTTATCAGTGTTAAACTAAATAATGCTTGGAAAACTTTAAAATATGACATAAATATCCATATGAGGCAGCAGAGCTTGGTGGACATTTAAGTCCAGGATCCAAGTCTCTTTTCTGATCACATTCTGGCTATATCACACCAGACAAGAAAGTCATAATGTTCCAGGTGGTGTCCTCCTCCCCTGGGAGTTCTTTATACCTGTGAAATCTCAGGTCCAGTCCCTATCCCTATAAATACCTATAGTTTCATACCTGATTCATAAGATTGGTGTCCAGCTTGCTTAGTTTTAGCCACTGAGATGATAGTGATCCAGATACCTGAGGGAGAGGTAGGTGCTAAGCTTTAAGGAGGTCAGTGTGGGGATTCTAGAGCTTGGTAGGGAGATAAGGCCTAAAGTGCAGTGGAGGCCCCAAGGTTCAAAACTGCTTGATTTGGGAAGAGAAAAGGAGTAGGACATGATTTGGTTGTCATTAAAAAAAAAAAAAAAAGATTAATGCATTCAGATTTTACAGCAGTATTTTCTGATGTACTCACTTTCCTCTATTCCCTCCCCTAAGGGAGGGAGGTATATTCTTGATCTCTTTTCTCTTGGATCAAGAATAGTTATAAGAATTACACAGCTTTGCTATATTCTTGAATTTTTTTTTCTTTTTGGTGGCTGGTTTTCTTGCTTGCAAGCTGGCAACAAAACACTTCTGTCTGCCAGCAGACTTGGCCTGTTCTTTTAATAGGCTTACCCTCTTTATCTTTGGTCTCTGTATAACTTCCCACCCTTGGCTTATATTCTTTTTGAAAACTGATTGAACAGTCCCAAGAAACATGGAGCCCAGTGTGAGTATGTACTTCCTAGTTGAACTGAGTGGTTAGGACCAAGGCAGATTGACATACAGACTTGTTTTCGGCTCTCATCCTTCCCCAGGAATCACAGCCTAGCTATGAATATAACTTCTCTGCTTTGTCCTCTGACTTTGACATAGGTTACGAGCATGTGCTTCGTGGCTATTTTTAGCCATTGAGACCCACTTCAGGAGCTGTTTGAGTATGGTCAAAGGGTCCAGGGTTGCTTTTGACCAGAGGAGCTTCAGTCCAGGAGGTGCTGAAACTGTTCCCTCCTGTAAATAATCTTTGGGGCTTTATGGAAAAGAATTAAGGAAGGCACAGCAGGATTCTCAACAGACTCCTTTCTCCCTCCATCCCACCCTGTGTCTCTGGTGTATGTCAAGTTATTTAAGCCACGTTGGTGAAAATAAAAGGACTGCAGAATAGCAGAGATACAGTATTTCTGCTGCTATTAGAGCAGAGAAATAGAATCAGACATCACAGTTGGAAAATAAAAAAGGTGGATGGCGCTGAAATCTTTGGGTTTGTTTTAAGATAAAGTGTTTCCGTTCCCCCAGCCTGCTTTACTTTCCTGAATTGAGACCTGCAGCCCATGCATGTGTTTCTGATAGTGGGGGAGGCTTCTGTCCATATAAGGTGCTCTGTGTGGCTGGGCTTTATGTTGGCTGAGGAGCTGAGGCTGTTTCACTGAGCAGTTTTAAAGAACTAGGACGCCTCTATTGTTCTTCCTGAAAAACAGGTCCTTCTGTTTACTTGTAACCATTTCTGGGCGCTGAGCTGCCTGCCTTTATGTAAATACACAGGGCTGAATTGGGGGGCCAGGAAGAAAATAGAACCTGCCGGAGGGGACACATTCTGGGAGGAAGAAACAACTTCTAAAGGTTTTGGTGGAGCCGGGGAAAAGGATGAGAGTTTCTGAAAAAGGACAAGGCTGATAAGTGAATTGTGGTAGTCACTTGGCAAGCCACTTTTGTCAAGAAAATGTGATATAGGATGAACTCCTTTTTGCCCACATTTGCAGACATGCTGTCAGTATACTTATAATTTATTTTTTTCTGACTTAAAATTCAGAAGCAGCTTCTGTCCTTGGATTTTATAAAATGCTTCAAGAACTGATTTTATCTTTCTGTCAAATTTGTAGGGTTTGGGTCCTGCTGTTTTGGGAAGGGGCTTATTGTTGGCAGCCTCTGCACATTGACCTTGAGGCACTGAAGGCCTCCTTTTTCCTTTCCTGTGTTTCCCACCATGAATAGCCCATCATATTGAGTCTCTCTTGGTCTCTTCTGATTTGCTTTCTAAAAGTTGTAGTGTAGTTGTACTCCTGTCTCTTTGTTGTGTAGAGATAGAGTTCTTTTACCCCATCTGGATGCTAGTGTGAGGAACAAGGAATCCAGGTGCTTTGAGTCTTTATGCAATATTAAGAACATGTTCTACTCAATGGCTTTTGTGTTTATGTATCAAACAAGAGGTAGACGAAGATGGTTTTGAGTGCTCCTAGAACAGGAGGAGCATACTATCTAAAGATGTGGGCTAGCTCTTCCTTATCTCATGTACTTGTCCACCAAAACCCTTGAGAAATATAGGTATATATCTTACTGTAATATATCTATAACTTAGATCCTGAGAATTGATAGTAGTGTGATATCACCTAAAAAGTCTGCTTTCCAACTTTCACAGGAAATTCACCCTGGATGCCCTGTACAGAAGAGTTCTACAAGTATTGACCCACAGTTTCTACTATTCTGAACAGCCCTTTTTCAGCATTAATACTGCTGTGATTGGGAGATGTTAGGCTACCCAGCCCCCATTATTGCCAAAAACCAACACCTCTGTTCCTTTTATTCTGAGTATCTCATATGGTCTTATCTGGCCACAAGATCACTCAGAAGGTGTGAGTTTCTTCATGGACCTCACTTAATTCTTAAGAAAACATCCTAGCAGCTAATACAGAATTGAGCTTTGTCAGAAACCAGGTGAGTGTTTTCTTTGAAAGCAGAATGTCTGACTAGAGGAAAGGCTTTAGCAATTTCTCTTCCCTACAGTGAGTAAAAGATGACTTTAATAGAAAGTCTCTCTCTCTCTCCCTCTCTCTCTCTCTCTCTCTCTCTCTCTCCCTCTCTCTCTCCCTCTCTCCCTCCCCCCCCTCCCTCTCCCTCTCTCTCTCTCTCTCTCTCTCTCTCATCTGTCCTTGGACAATGACATAGGAGGAGAGGATGTGGCTCAATAAGGAAGCTAGGATGCTTGGACTCAATTGTTACATTTCTGAGTCTGCCTAAGGTTGCCTTCATACTCCTATCTAATTCCTATGAGTGTTATTGATGAGATTTAGAGCTAGCAGTTACCTTATCCACTCCACTCTTATCATTTAACAAATGAGGAGATAAGCCTCAAAGTCAAAGTGATTTAAGTAGCCAGGTCAAACAAATACTAAGTGGTAGTCAGGATTCAAATCCAGATCCTCACACTTGGAATCCGGCATTCAGCTGTACCACGGTTCCTTCCTAAGGTGATGATGTCTTCTGAATGGGAATTCTAGAATCTTAAGAGTTTGACATCCAAGACCTTACAACGACTACCAAGTTTAAGAATCTCTTCTTACAGTAATCCAAGATCATCCTCTAGCCTCTTGTGTGAATTTGAACCCTTCTGGTAAGGAAGAGCTGATTGCCTCTCAAGGCTAGAAATCTGCCTCCCTGTAACTTTTACCTATTGGTTCTAGTTCTACCTTAGTTACGAAGTTTAAATAGTACCAGATTAGAGAGAGTTCTGCAAGAGAGTTCTCTCGCAAAGGTGAGAGTCCTGGTCTTGTTCAGAGATAACTGAGTAGAAAGAGTTTTTTGGTCTTCACATCACGTCAGCTATACCTTCCCTAGACCTCTGTGTTGACCTCTGACATCTCCATCTGGTAGGGAGTGGAGGGTAGATACATTTAACTAATCAAACTCTGCCACCCTGACCATTCCTGCGGATTAAACTTGGGCCGCAGTTGAGGAGATCTGTAAATAGTATGTTAGGTATCTGCAGCTCCTAGTGTGAAAAGGTTGAGTTTGGTTTGTAACAAGTTCAGCACTTCAACCCCTTAAGAGGACAGCCTAAGGACCAAGGCTGTGTGACTGCTTTTCCTAGGTGATCATAATCAAGGGTGTGGAAACAATGGGGTGTAAGCAGCATCACAGCCCTACTGTGAGCTAATTTGGAACTTTTAAGGTGTTGCTACAAGTCAGTTTATTAGGGCCACTTTTGTACTCTGAACACCAGGCTTGCTCTTGGAGTCCCTATAGAAACCTGAGGCATGGCTCCAGCACTCTAAACCCAGGCCTGGGCGGCAGCCCACAACCATGTGGCTGGGGGGGAAAGAGCCCAAACGTGGCATCTTCAAGCTCAGTGACTAGGATCTAACACCATCTCCAGCAAGGTAGGAGGCATCTGCTGCCAGGGAAGTGGTTCACTTTGCTTCATTTGTTATTTGTTCATGTCTCTGCCTTCTGTCTTCTAAAATATCTCCTTGAAGGAAAAGGACTTGCATCTATTTTGCCTGGAGGATACATAGTATATTATTTCTCATAGGTTCACCCTGCACACAAGGGTTTACTTGGATACATTCTTACTTCCCTTTCTTACAAAGCTTTCCGAGTTCTAGTTGCCTATAGAATGAGATCAAACTTTTTTAGCTTGGCATTCCATTATTTCTATCATCTACTCCCCAACTCTGTTTCTACTGCTCTGTTTTTCTCTGACCCTTTCTTCTCACTTATACTTCAAAGATGTCTTGTTTTGGCATCTCTGTCTTTTAGTGTATGTTACAGGTTTTTTGGGGTTGTTTTAAACCTGGAATATTTTGACCAGTTTCTTTTCTCCCTATCACTAATGTCTCTCCCTCAAAATCCTATTAAAAACTTATTTATCCTTCAGGTCCCTTCACAGATCCTGCCTTTTAGGAAGTCTTCACTCATCATCCCAGTCCTCCTCCGAACTCGGCTAGCATTTTTACCCTCTCACTTACACAAATCATAGGAATGAGAGCTGGAAGAAATCGTAGAGGTCAAAGTCTTAACTTCATTTGACAGATGAAGAAACTAAAATTCAGTGTAGCAAAGTGACTGACTTGCCTAACATCACCCAAGAAGTAAGCAAAGCCTGACTTTAAACCATGTTCAGACTCTCAAGCCCTGTTTTGTCTCCATCACACTCCAGGTCTGGGAGTTGTATGTAATGCCTTGTGTTGTCATGACTTGTATGAAAATGCACTATTGGATTTTAGGCTTATGGTAGACAGGGACTAGATCTTAATATCTAATTGTCACAGTTGCACCTTATACATAGCAGGAATTTGAGTATTTGTTGAATGAATGCACATTCATATTTAACTGGTAATCCCTAATGGAATCCTGAAATGCAGACTTATAAATTTATATCCAAAGTAGTCTACTGGATATTACTATGTATTCAAGTAGAGTAACATCAGTTTCACCAATAACTCGTTGTAGATTGAATATTTTCATTTTGGCAGGTCTTCAGGGACTGATAGTTAGCGTTATCTATCTCATTTAGTTCTCTAAAATAACTAGGTGTATTATCCCTATTTATACAGATGAGAGAACCGAGGCTCAGAGAAACATGATCATGTAGCTAGTAAGTGAAGTCAGCAATCTTTCTACTACTCTAGGCTTCAGATTTAACATTTGGAAATTCTTATCAAAGGTTCTCTCAAATTTTCAGGAAAAAGTGCATTGATGCTATAAGAGTTACAGCCACTGTTGAGGTTATCCTCCTAAAACAAGTATTGGCAGAGATACTCTAGAATGTCAATTTTAGAACCATGGAATCAGAGCTGGAAGAGATCATTGGAAGAAAACAGGACATGAGAGGGGACAGTGATTTTTCTGTGTCCTATGACTTGCTAATAGCAGAACCTAGAATTAGAACCTGATCCTCCTGATCCAGTGTCCTCTCCATCAAGTCAGCCTTGGACAATTAGTGAACCTTTGTGGGCCCTACTTTCTTTCCTCAGTTGTGAAATCAAGGGACTAGACTAAGTCTGCTTTCCCTCCTAACCAGTATTACATTATCTTCCTATATTTTAAAAAATATATCTTAAAATTTATTTCATTAAATATTTCCCAACTACATTAAAATTTTTTCTAACATTTAATTTTTTGAAATTTTGACGTCCAAATTCTCTCCCTCTTTGCACCTTACCCTCCCTTTGAGAAGGAAAGTGATATATCGATTTTTATATATATATATATATATAAATCTTTATGCCCGCTTTTTATCTTATGCACATGAATCTGAACTTCGGTTAGTTTGGAGGGAAAGCATATGTTAAATTTATCAAGGTAGTAACAATCCTGCTAACTTTGAAAGATGAAAATAACTTCCTCTCCTGATCTGTTCTAGGTGTTTGTTACTATTGAAATGGCCAAACTTTGGAGCATCTCTCTATCCCTAGGTACTCATTCAGGAGGGCTTCTGGATGCTAACCTCTGTCCTTTGACAACTTAAAGGGAAAAGATTCTGTTTCCAATATCTAACAGCTCTCATTTACAGCACAAAATACAAAGTGCTTCCACTTACATTTGGACAGACTGCCATCAGGCAATGATTATTACTCTTTAATCCTTAACCCTGCCTGTTTACTGGTCGAGGTTCCACCAGTCACATGCATTTGTATGTTTGATAATAGCTCAAACAGCCATATTGACTTAGTCACATGGGAAAGGACTCTTCTGCTTCATTCTTCTGCCAGTTTAATACCTAAGTGTAGCCGAAGGCAATGGATTGCTTTCACAACTATAGTTTCTGGAGAGGAGAGTCTTGACAGTCTCTTGACAGATGCTTTTCTGAACAGGCCTGTGGCATCAGACAATTGCTCTGCCTTGTGTTCTAAGGCTTAGTACAAGGCCTCTTCAGGGACATTCCTTCTAACTTAGTAAGCACATGAATGGTGTGACAGCCTGGGGGCGTGGCACAGGGCTGCTTTTAGGCTTCTACGCTTGTTTTGGCAACTAGTCAAGTCAGCAAGCCTCCATTCCCAGGCAAATGGTCCTGCTAAAAATAAGCGGGCAGAAACTTAATGCATTCAGATCCAAAACAGCTTAATCTTTCCTGTAGGGTTGGGCTTTTCCTAGTGTTTTCATATTAGGAACCTTTTGTTTAAAGTTTTGTGGATGCCTTTTTTTTAAAGCTAGTCATTTCCTTTCATATACCCTCTTCTACATTATACCCTCCCTCATAACAAAGATAAAGTGGTAAGTGAAATACAGGGAAACCCCAGCTACTGTGCCATATTATATCAATAATCCTCCAACCTTTCTACTAACGGAAGAAACTATTTCCTCTAGCCTCCTAGGCAACTTTTTTAGTGTTTTGTTTTATCTCATGGTCGTCATTTCTATACACTTTGCTTTCTGAGTTTCTTTGAGGCATTCCCACTTTTTCATTTTATAGGTATCTTTCTCTTTAGGTGTGTAGTGCAGGACATGTGAGGTGGTTGGTTCTTACCCTTGGTTGGGTGGAATGGAGTAAAGAATGAGACTTTTTATCAAAAAGTCACCCCACTAAGTGTTGTCTGTGGTAGGATTTGAACCTAGGCCTTTCTGATTAACAAGTCCAATGCTCTAATCTGCTGCCTCTGGAGACTGAAGAACAGTGGAAAACCAGAGGTTTTTTTTTTTTCTTCCTGACTGCCTTTCCTTGGTAGCACAGAAGTTCTGATATGCCACGGCCCCACTGAGTTCCTAGAACCGGAGAAGGGTGCTCAAAAAGCCTTTTCCTTTATAGCAGTCCTCTCTTGGGACACAAGAAATAGTATCAAGTTAGATTATTTAAAAAGAACGTACAGGATAGCTTCATTCAGTCCTTTTGAAAAAGAAAGGCTTAAAGCTAACAGGTTCTGAGGGTGAAGACGAATCTGGCTCAGCAACAAAGTAAGACTATCCATAAAAACTGTGATAATGCATCTTTAATCATAAACACATGGAGCTAAAAAAAAAGGAAGAAAGTTCATTTTTAAACCCATCTTTCCAAAACTTATTTAAAAAGGAAGAAAGTTCATTTTTAAACCCATCTTTCCAAAGCTTATTTCCATGTGCATGATAAAGTTTTCTGGGATAGTCAAAGACCTTCTCTTTACTGAAGGACTACTTCCCCAATAACTAATTCTACATCTGGATAGCTTTCCCTCACATCAAGCCTGAAATCTTCTCTATCTGCTATTTCTAGTTCTGCCATCTGGAACTGAGCAGAATAAATCTAATCCCTTTTTATATTTGACGGTAAGTTAGTTACTTGGAGAAATGAGTTCTGTCTTCCTTTAGTATCTTTTTATTTGTATGAAGAACAAAGAGTAGATTGTCTTAATTGCATAACCCAGGGGAAAGTAAATTCCTTGAGGACAGTCTTGGTATCCTCTGTGTCTTCTTGATCTTAAGGCCTTTTAACACAAGAATTTAAGATTATTTCTTGGGACCAACCTGTTCTGTAGTATAGTGCATTTTTAAAAAATATGTAATTCAAAGAAAATAGAAATAAAATTAAAATCTTTATTTCAAAGTAAAATTATAATAAATCTTTTGCATCTGTTGATGCACTTAGTCCTTCCCTTGTTAGTAAATGTTTGACTTGAGCTTGTCCCTGGTAATTGATTGGAAGCTACAGCTAAATATCCTTTTTTTGAGAGAGCATGACTCTCTTGTGTCTAATTATCTGTAACCGTGCTGGACCAACCATCTGTGGGGTTTTCTTGGCAAAGATGCTGGAGTGATTTGCCATTTCCTTCTCTGGTTATATACAGGCAGGGGTGAAGTGACTTGCCCAGGGTCACATAGCTAGTAAGTGAGATCAGACTTGAACTCTGGTATTTCTGACTCCAGGCCCAGTAGATAGATTCACTGCACCACCTAGCTGCCCCCATAACTCTTTAGTGGCAAACAAACAAAACCTCAGCATTCTCATGGGAAGGAGGGGGTGAATGGGCCCTTAACTTTTTCATTGAGAACACTAGCAGAAAGGGGTACCCAGAAGACAAAAGAGATGAGGTAGCAGTAAGGGCCTGCTGCATCTATTTAGAGCAAGACAAAACTCCAGGACAGAATTATTTTAGTGTTCGGATGAGATACTACACATCTCAGGCTTAGGCTTTGATCCCAGAAGACAGAAGGAAGGGGCAGGGGTTTACTGGCTGTGCTTGAGCAGGAATGATCTGTTCAAAGGTAATATGGGAAAGGCTTTCCTTGCTGTGATCAGGATTTATAGATAGGAGGTACTGCCCTAGAGAGTAACATTATAAAGTGCCTTGTTCTAAATCCATGATCACTAGTCTGTTAGAATAAGGCCCTTTTGCTTTTTGATATAGTCCTGCCTCTCCTTCCCTCTGCCACCAGAGTGTGTGCACATGAGCAGCTGTGTACCATAAATGGTCTGGCCTGATAAAGCAGTGCTAGGTGAGCACAATAGCTTCTTGAGAGAACAGACTAGAAGGTTGAGGGCTAGCTGAGTTGACCCTTTCTGCTGAATAAAAGTGTAAAAGGGACAGTAATCATGCAGCTCACAAGTCCTTCCATATTCTGACTGCTGACAGCTGCTTCTCGACGTTCCCAAGCTAAATCTGGAATTGGCGATTGCCCTGCATTGGGCGACTATGAAGTAGGAGAGCTGAATGAAAGCTGTGCCCTTCACACTGAAAGTACAGCAACAAGCAACCTGGGAGAAGAAGGGAAGGAGATGAGAGGGAGAGAAGGCATGGTGGTTCTGTTCAGAAAACGGGACTGGTACTTAGAGAAATACCTGAAAAGTGAAGGTGGCATCACAGTCACTCTGGGTTCTCTTCTTTTATCCCTAAACTGTTTGTGGTTTGTTCTCTCAATTCTTAGAATATCTGACTTTTTTTAAAGGGGGTCTGTGAAGGGGAATTAAAAAGTGCAGTCTTGCTCCTAAATCTTTGTATTTTAGTGGAATTGGTTATCATTGTGGTAGTATACAGTGATTATTTGCAAAGTCTTGGTGATATTGACCTTCATTCAGACTTACTGTTCAGTCATTCACTCTTGTCTGACTCTGTGACCTTGTGGATCATTGTGTCCATTGACTTTTCTTGGCAAAGATACTGGAGAGGTTTGCCATTTCCTTCTCCAGTGGATTAAAGCAAACGGGTTAAGTGACTTGCCCAGCATCACACACACAGCTAGTATCTGAGATCGGATTTGAATTAAGTTCTTCCTGACTCCAGGCCCAGTGCCCCCTGAGCCATACATAGCTGCCTTCAGAGTTCTAGGGGTTGTAATTTCTTCCTCTTCCCCACCCCCCACTCACCTTAAGAATTTCTTGAGTTGATATAACTAGGAAAAAAAGACACCTGGTGATCAAATCAGCTACATTTCATGAAACTGGCCCTTGGACAATAAATACCCAGTGAACTCAGTCTTTCTAGCTTGGTAGTGAAGTTATTGTTGGACTTTGGAGGCAGGACACCCAGAGTTCAGATGCAGCTTCAGACGCTGGCTTACCACTTCTTGGGCCAGTCACTTGACCGCCACGGTTTCCTTATTTGCAAAGTAGAAATAATAATAGTTGTGAGCATTGAAAGATGACGTTTGAAGACTTAAATGCTCCGTAAATGTTAGCTCATATTTTCAGTCCAGCTTGGTAGGTTGGACTTGCCAGAGCTCTCCCTGACAGACCAAGGATCTGTCCTGGGCCCTTTTTTTTCCTTCATGCTCTCATAATGATCACATCAATTATCGATACACAGGTATTTAATTAATATTTCTGTATAGATGATTTCCAAATCTATATATCCATCTCTAATCTCTCCCCTGAGCTTCAGTTGCCTATGGGTTCTCTTAAACTAGATGACCTTGTAAAAACATCTCAACCTCAGCACATCCAAAAAAGACCTCATGTTTCTTTCCCCATGTTCCATCCCAAGTCCACTAGTTCTGTCAAGGGTACCACCATCCTTCTAGCCACTAGGATTGCAACCTTAGTGCCATCCTGGACTCCTCTCTCATTCATCCTCCATATCCAATCTGTTTTCAAGTCTTGTCATTTCTTTCATATACTTTCATATACAAATTCTCTCCACTTAATGCCCGCCACCCTGGTGCAAGGCCTCATCACCTTGTGTTTTCACTATTACAATAGCCTACCATTCTTTTTATATCAAGTCTCTTCCTTCTTCAGTCTGTCCTCCATGAAGATGCCAAAATGGTTTTCCTAAAGTCTAGGTCTGGTCAAGTCAACCCTGCCCCCCCTACTCAACAGAGTGCAGTGGTTCCTTATTGCTTCTAGAGTCAGATATAAAATCTCCCATTTGGCACTTAATGTCTTTCACAGTACCTCTTACTACCTTGTACTTTACTTTCCTCTGTGTACTTTGCATAAAGTTATTTTGTAAAGGTTTCTCAACCCTATGCCTTTGCATTGTATTGTCCCTTACACCTGGAATACACTCACTCCTCACCCGTGCTGGCCTCCTTCCCGACTTGTCTCAAATTCTGCTTTCTGTGGGAAGCCTTTTCCTATCCCTTTCCTACCCTCACCCCGCTCCTAATGTCTTTTCTTTGAGATTAACATTTACATATTTTGTATGTACCTAGTTATTCCCCATTAGAATGTGAGAGCTCTTTGAGGGCTGGGACTTCTTTGGGGGGGGGCGCTGTATGAGAGGTGTTGTGGCTTTCTTTGTGTCTCCAGGGCTTATTTAGCCCAGTGTCTAACAACATAGTAAGCACCTAATGATATTTTTTGGGGGGAGGAGTGCTGTAGTCTTTTATTGACATAATTCTTGAGAACTAGGGCCACCTCTGCCAGGATGAAGCACTTCAAATAGGATTTAATAGAGGATGGGATTTGGAGTCTCACTAGTATTAGTACTAACTAGTACAAGTCAGCTAAGTGTCAGGTCAACAAGTTAGCCTTTCCTTGCCTCACTTCACATTTTTCTCTTTCCTCCCTCCCCCAGGAGAATTCCACATTCTCTGTTCTGTGTCCCCTACCCTAGGATACCCAGACTTTCCCCAAAGCTTCTCCAAGTCCAGTGAAATCTAAACTTTTGATGAGGCCCAAGCCTTCAGGCAAAGATTATAAATGCCTTATAACCTTAGCCCCTTCCCTTACTTGTTTTTGCAGCCTGATTTCTGCCAGATTCTGGCTGATAGAAAATAGGACTTTAAAAAGAGAACATTTGTAGTATACTAATGATACCTATAGGTCTCCTTTGTCTAATAAAATTTTGGTTTCATACAAAGCAGATTTTGTTTGGAACTTGACTGTGCTTCAAATATGGCTGGGTAAAATCCCTTAGAAGTATAAGAACTTAGTCATCTTACCTTTTTTCTTTTTTTAGTAACATTTTATAGAGACAGCAAGGACCTCTCCTTGGCACTAGGAAGACTTGGGATATTCTGGCCATGTGGCCTTGGGCAAGTCACTTAACCCCCTTTCCCCCCAAACAACTCTTTATAAGTTTATATAATTTTATATATTTATATAAGTTGCTGAGTGGATGCCTGTCTACATGGACAGAGAGTCTTTGCTTCTTGGGGGAGTTTTCTTTGGCTCTAAAAACACTGCTACCCATAGAACCATAGATAGACCTCTTTCATAAGAAAGGGAAAATCTAACAAAACGTTGTGTCTGGTTGCTTTCCTACCACAAAAGAATGCCATGAATATTATGGTGTATCTTGGCCCTTTGAATGTCTGTCTATAACCTCTATGCTTCCCAACTCCTTTCCTTGGAAGGCTGAAGAACAGCAAATACTAAGAAACCAGTCTCCTGAGAGGTCTTATATTTAACTTAACTTATTTTAACTTCATTTTAGAAGTAGATTGGTATTTAAAACCCAGCTGAGACCTGGGTTCTTTGAATTTTGAATTGACTGGGCTTGTTTCAGCTATTTGTGTGAATGATCGAGTTGACTATATAACCTAACGCCTAGGGATCATTGAGAAGAGAGTACATGAGGGAGGTTGTCTAAGGAGGATGGACCAAGTCATTACCACATACCGACTGATGTCTGTGTGCACATGGGGAATACAAAAGGTTTCTGTGCATGCCTGAGGAAGTGTATAGGGAGGATGAAACATGAGTATCTGAGCCTGTGATTGGTGTGATATAAGGATTGTAGATGAATTCAGAGAACAAATGAGTGATAGCAAAGGAATGCTGGCAAGTTAACCAGCAGCCTCAAGAAAGTAAGTTACATACAAAATATACAACAAAACCTCATCGCTGTCCTTTTTCATGGCTAAAACCCTAGGAAGAATTTCTATTCTCTGCTTCTTTTTTCTTTCCATTTTTCAGCCTTTCACATTCAGGTTAATAGCCTCTCACTCTTCAGAAAAATTTTCTCTCCAAACAATGATCCAGTTATCTTTTTTGGGTCCTGGTCTTTGATCTCTGCAGTTTATTACTGACTACTGCATTCTAGGTAATCTTTCTTCTCTTGGTTTTCTTGTCCTTTCAGTCTCCTTCATTGTCCATCATAGGTCTACAAACTCTCAAGTGGAAGTAAATCCAGAACGCTCTCTTCTCTCTATATTCTCTCCCTTGGTGATCTCATCAGTTCGTATGGGTTCGTTTGGTGCCACATGAATGGTTCTTATGTTTTGATTATCACTACACTGCTGACTTCCAGATCTAGATATCTAGCTTCCTCTTTATTAAATTCTACTCTATATTTCCTGGATACCTAGATGTCTCCATCCACATCCCAACTGAACTTTTTCCCAACATATCT
Organism: Bettongia penicillata ogilbyi; assembly: GCA_023548195.1. Lineage (NCBI taxonomy): Eukaryota > Metazoa > Chordata > Mammalia > Diprotodontia > Potoroidae > Bettongia > Bettongia penicillata. The sequence goes on from JAJHZJ010000413.1 coordinate 4,823,426, forward strand.
TCTGTTTCCCCTGTCCTCTGCCTGGCACAGACATCCAGATTCATAACTTCAGAGTCATCCTGAACTCTTCATCCTCATATGCCATTAGTTGTATCCTGTTACTTCCATAGCATATTTCAAACCTGTCCCCTCTTTTCTGATTCGTTGGCCATTCTGTTAGCTTTAGTCTCTTGCTACTACCTATCTGGACTATTATAAAAACCTTAGGATTGTTTTCCCTACAGCTGATCTCTTCTCCTCCAATGCATTTACCACATGGCTTCTGAAATCCTCCTGGGTCACAGATCTGACTATGTTACTGTGCTTAAAAGGTCACCAGTTGTGCCTAGAAGAAAGTAGAGATTTCTTACTCTGACCCTTAAGCCCCTTAACATCCTTATTTTGCCTCCTTCCCTCCCCTCCCCAACCCAATTTATTTGGCATTCCAACCATCCAGGGTTGTGGCTGTTGCCTGAACTCAACATACCAGTTCTTTGAGGATTTGCATAGGTCTGAAATATGCACATCCTCTCAGAATTCTTTTTCTTCTGCTCAAATGCTGTTTCTCTCATGTATCTTTCCTTGTGTCCTCCTTTTCCTCTTGTTTCCAGCTATAATACTATTCTTACTCTATTCAAATTCCTTATTCATGTGCCTAGAACTCTGTCAAGATCTTTCCTTGAGTTTCCCCATGGTTCTTGACATTTTTTGTGTTCAGAGTTTTTGTATGTATTATAGTCTTTCTCCCTTGAAGATGGGGATTGTTTGAGCTTTCTTTTCATTTTCCTAATACCTGAAACAAAACAGGTGCTAATAAATATGTTGATTTGAGCCATTTTTATATGGAGAGGTAGTGATGAGATTTGGGTGTAACAGAATTGTAGAGGAATATCTGAACGGAACATGCATTGAGCAGAAAGGCAATAATAAGTGATGTTTATACAGTGGTTGAAGGTTTACACAAACACACTCCTACTTTGATCTTCATAATGCCAGGTAGCCCCAATTGTCAGCTGAGGAAAGGGAGACTGAGACATTAAAAGCCTTGCCCATGCTTCCCCAGTTAGTATCAGATGTGGAATTTGAAGCCATTTCTCCTGACTCTACATTCAGAGCTCTATTTACTATACCACAATGTTACTTTAATAGCCAGAATTTTCAGAAGGAACAGTATCTTGACCTCTACAGGGTTGGGTTTTGTTTTTTTTTTTGTTTGTTTTTTTCATTCAGTGATTTGAATGGGGAGGTTGGCATTGGAGTTGTGATGAGATTAGGATTTAAGTCATTATTGTAAAGGAATCTCTGAATGGGATGTGCATTGGGCAGGAAGAATGAATAATAACTGACAGTTTTACAGTGTTCATTGAATAACTGATAATTGAATTTTCCCCTCCTTCATTTGTGCTATAGTGGGATGCTAGAAATATCAAAGTAGGTACCTTGTGAAAAGTTTTTGTTTGGCTAGATAATCAACTTTCTTCTGACTTGTGCTACTTTCTCATTTCCTATAGGTGTAACTACAGAACCTCCAGGATGGCCATACAGTTCCGTGCAATCTTCCCATTAGCTTTGCCTGGAGTGTTGGCACTCATCGGCTGGTGGTGGTTTTTCTCTCGAAAAAAAGAGCATGTCAACAGTCATGACAGGCAGGCAGGGGCCACAGCCAAAGATCTTAGGACAGACACCCCAATTGAGGAATCCCTTTTGAGGGACCAAGTCTGCTACACCAGAGTAGTACCTTTGCCATCAGATGGTTTACGGCCTCCAGGAAAAGAGATGGTAACTATAGGTAAATCTTCCATGGAACTTGTAACTATACCATTACAACCACATCTGGTTCCACGAAAATCAGATTCTTCTTGTACCTTCTCTGGTACCACAGACACAAAACTCCGACTAAACTCACGCAAGGATGACAGTGGAAAATTGGAAAAAGCAGTATCTCAAGAGGAAACAAGGTCTGTTCCTAAAGAATCTTCACTTCTACCCCTGAAGGATGCTTTGTTCCCCCATGAAGCAATAGAACTACAAAAACAAGACTCCCTATTCAGTCAGATACCTGGGAAAGACTGGCCAGGCCATTTGGAGGTCCCTTCTGAGCCACATGGCCCTTTGGAAAAGGTGAAGGAGACAAGTGGAATAGAAGGAACAGGTGATGCAGCCATGGGAGAGAGTGTGTCTGAAGAAGGTGATTTGTCCCATGATCTTGGTTCTGAATCCAAGAACAGAGTTCTCAGACAGGATGCTGTAATGGAAGAAGAAAAAGTGAAAGAGAATAGATCTCGGGGAGACAGGTCAATGCAGAAGGAAGAGTGCCTGGGGAAAGTATTGAATAGTTTCATAGAATCAACTCAAGCAGAATTGTCACAGGAAGAAGAGGCACTGGCTCATCAGGTCAGAGGCAGCAGATCTAGAGAAGGTTACCTAGATGGGGACCACCTTGTAGGAGAACTGAAGAAAGCAAGCTCTCTAGAGATCAGAGAGGATTTTGAGCAAGCAGCCATGCAAATTATTTCCAAAGTGATCTTAGCAGCAAAGGAAGAAGTACTAGGGAAAACAGTGGGTGACCTTAAACAACACAACTGTCAACCTTCAGCGAGTTGGATTGAAGGCCCAGTGGAAGAGGAGATCTTTGCTCTAGCCAGTCAGAAACCTGTCTTGGAGCAGAACTCTTCAGATCCCAGCAGGGCTGTGATTGAAACACCGATGGCAGCAGGAGAGACAGTAGAGCTGGAAGTAGCCAGCTCCCCACCTGGCCCCCAGATGGAGGACGTTGTTCACAAGCAGAAGACCTATGTGAGTTGTCTGAAGAACAGTCTCATGTCCAGTGCTGCCCTTGATGGCAAGCCAAAGAATTCTGCCCAGCGTATCTCCCTGGCAGCATGCCCACCCCAAGCCATTCACCGTAATGAGTCATTTGAGGAGGCTAACATCAGGGTAGAGGATACCAGCTGTGTCACCTGCATGTCAGAGGACAGCCAGAGGGCTCAGTCAGTATCCTCTTCTGGTAATTGTTCAGATTCTGCAGGCACTTCTGGGCCTGAAGATTCTTCCTTGGAGTCCAACCTAAGCCCAAGCAACAAGCCACTCACCCCTCCACTGCTGGAAAGGACTGTGTCCTATAGCAATGGAGTGCTGAAAGGGGAGTCCTCTGACTTGGGGACAGAGGATAGATGGACCACAGAGACAGAGGCTGATCAGTCTGGAGGTAGGAATGTTTTAAAGTCACATAGAGTGAAAAAGTGGAGTGGGTTCCCCATTTTTCTGGCCCCTGCTTATCAACAAGCCTGTTTTTAAGAGTTTTTTGGTTGTTTTTTCTAAAGACCTGTAGCTTGAGTTTTGTGAATTGTGCCTTTTTAAACTCATCCTTCCAACTCTTATGACCCAAGAGACTTTCTGATAATGTATTCTTAAAAGCTGGGCTGTGTAATTAATGTATATCTGAGGGCTCTTAGGTGACTTTGTTGGGTCAAATGGATGAAACTTCCCTGGAACAATGTTGAATGTGTTCCTCTGTGGAGGATAACTTTTGAAAATCAGGCTTATTATTGAAAGCCAAAAGCAGACTTGTAGGTCTTTTTTTATGGTCTTTAAAAGAGGATACTTGCTCTTTTGGAGATTAAGTACAGACCATATAGTTTATTTCTTTAATGCTTTTTTTACTTGAACTTGTTTCTATGGCTTTGCTTATGTCCTTTCTTCCCTTATTGAGAGGAAAATCCAACAGATGACCACTTCCCTTCGTAGCCATAACATATTGAGGCTTTTCAGGCTAGTCCCTGTTACACATTCAACTGGAAATCTGGTGGAGATTTCTAGCCAGCAGCCAACCAGTCCTGGTCTGTGACTAGGCAGCTGTAATTCCATGCCAAGGGAGGCTTCCTGTGATTAAAAACTGTCTTGGCCTTCTCAAAAATGGACCCAGATGTGGAATGGCTAATTCCTTAATCAGCAGTTCCCAGTCCTGAATTGACTAACTTCCAGAATGTGTCAGATCACCTCGTGGGATGATACAGTGATCAAAATACTCATTTTAACTGATTTACGGCACATGGCCATTTCTTAGGTTTACATACATGTTTGATCCACAGAATATAAATTGGTTTGGCTCCAAAAGTGAATGTCTTAGATCTGTAATCCTTTGCGTATAGTATTGACATCTGAGAAATAACTTATCTTTCAGATAAATTTTGGACTCCTTTCATTGGTCTTTGCTATTACTGTTCCCTTTAATTTTAGATGTGAAAAGCTTCCTTAATCCCACAGTTCTGAGCATAAAGGGACCTCAGAAGCTACTTTTAATTTGTCCTGTATCTGGACCAGAATCTATTTTGCTACATCCCCAACCAGTGGTCAACTTCCTTTGGTCTGTGGACCTAGAAGGCAGTTCATTCTTTTTTGGACAATTTGAATTCTTAAGTAGCTTTTTCTTACATTGAGGTAAAATGCCTTCCTTCTTGAACATAGTAGAAACGAGGCTCAAATTGTTGACCTGAAATTAGAGGGTATCTACAAGACAGTTATTCCAGCTTGGAAACACCTCAATCCATTCTGATTCTTTTTGACTACCTTGGAGGGGGGAGGACTGTGCCAGAGACTTGCTATCATTTCACAATCAAGAAGCCTGATGAGCAAGTGCTCAGTATTGGGCTAGAAAACAGATCCAAGAGCAGAATCATGTTTGTACTTGAGAGACCCCCACCCCCAGGGTACTCAGTCTGGGCAGTGCTTCTAGAAGTGTTACTTGTACGTAAATGATGGGTCTGATTCCCTCCTCTGTCATCTTCCTGCCTGGCATTATGGAGATGTATACTGCTCAAGGACCAGAATCCTTTAGAATTATGGCACAGGCCTTGAGGGGTTAGATATACATGAAAGTGAGATTACTGGCCTGGCAACTCCAAAGTACAGGGTCATTACCACTTTCTTTTGGAAGGGACATGAAGCAGGAGTTTCCATTTTTTAAATTCTTTTCTTCCCTTAAAATTATATGGAGCATAACTCAAGGAAAGATAGAGGGTGTATAGAAACTGTAGTGACAGTTTGAGTCACCTTTTAGCTAGGAATAATGTAAAAGTTGGGTTTTATGGGAGTGGATTTTTTCCCCTTATTGCTAACCCTTGCTCAGTTACATGCAGCTCAAATTGGTAGAGCTCTATAATAGAATCATTGCAGCAGAAAATCCTAGGATTTGTAATGATTCTTTGTTACTTAGTACTTATGGGACTAGAGAAATCGTACAGCTTCTTAGCTTGAGTTCCATCCTCAAGAAATGAGGAGGTTGGACCAGATGATCTCTCAGGTCCCTTCTAGAAATTTTAATACCTATATATCAGGGGAATTTTAGGCAGGATAAGCATGACTTCAGAACAACTTAAAGAATATAAACCAAAAACAAAATTGGCCTCTCTCTTCCTTCTCTCCTTGTTTCTGGTAGGGGAAAAGGCCTCTAATCAGGAAGGGGGGACTCAAGAATCCAGAACCTTCAGGGAAAGCTTTCCTGAGAAGATGGAGGTTGTACGCAGGCCCTAGTACCCGAGAGTTAGGTGATCTCCTCTTCTTAGAGTGGTTGGGTTGGGAAAGGTGGTGAAACAAATTGACAAAGACCTATTTGATGGGTTGCTTAAGTGAGACCCAGATAATAAGAAGAGAAATTCGTTCTTCTGTGCCCAAGAAGTTTATTGTGATATGGGCCCTGCTTAAACCAACAAGTTCAACTGAGGAACCCCTCCCCCATCTTCACCATACCTCTTTGTGAGGCATCTGAATTTTTGGTTTTAGTTTCAACATTTCTGAACTAGAGCCTCTGGGTTGGATGTGCTCCTAATAATGCAAGTAAAACTGTGGGTGGCAGACTAAAATTAGATCTACCTACACCCCCCACTCCCCCCTATTCCTATCTCCACTTAGGCACTTAGGTTTATTATAGTCCTTCCAGATTGAAATGGCATTCACCACTTGAGAATTGTGTTAGGGGTGGGCGGTGGGTGGGACTCTGTACCTTCTTAGAAAATTTAATTGTGTGCTTTATGGGTTATTGGTGATTTTTTTTCTTTTTTTTTTTTTTTTTTTTTTGTAATGTACAAACTTCTTCCCCCTGGCAGGTTCAGATGTGAACAGCATGGATTCTGTGGACAGTGGATGTGGCCTTAGGAAGACAGAAAGTCACTCGAGCTCCCAGGAAGGCACTGAGACCAACAAGGTTGAGCTCACAATCTGGGAGATAGAAGTGCCAAAGGTAAGCGTGGACCTTCCAGCCCACTATTTCGGAAAACTGAAGGGTCTAAGGAAACAGGAATAGATAACCGATTTTTCTAGGACTCAAGTCTGTTAGGTTGTCTAAATTCAAAGAATATTGTAGAGAGGAAATGAATATTAAGTAGAGTCCCAAGCAATCTTAGAACTTTAGAATCTTAGCTGTTAGTGAGAATGACTTTCTGTAATGACCCTAAACCCTAATAATACTGAGTTATTTAAAAACCTCTTCCTTTAATCCCTCGCACGGTGACAATCTCCCTATGGTTGCTTCTTGTTTAGGGAACCCTATCTGTATGAGGTTGGGAGTACAGTGGTCAAACTTAAGAGAAATTGTCCCTAAGCTGCAGTGCTGTTGAAAAACATAGCTAGAGGAAAGTTGAAAAAAGTCTACGAATTGCCTCCTGGACTAGAAGGAGCCTCGTTTAGTGTGGCATTTAAGTGAAATATCACTACCAGGGTTCTTTTACTCAAAGAAATTTGGCTGCCCGGAGCCTACAGTGTATGTCAGTACCTTATGCTCCTAGGAGGCATTCACCTAATTGAACGCATGCTGCATGTATACTGGGACCGAGAGATGTGTTTCTCAATCTTAATTTCCCATCAGTGTATTTTCTCCCTTAGTCTAAGTCTCCTGTTCAGACTTCTCTCTCAGAGGACTCTTGTCTCAACACATGGGCAAAATATGAGGGCACCTCTAGGAGAAGGTGAATCTGTTGGGTGTGGGCACAAAAATTCTGGTTTTAAGTCACACTCTTTCAGTGATGATTGGGGTTTGACTTCTTCAGAATTTGTGTTGTATTCCTAACTTCAGTGCCCAGATTTGCAAACAAAGACAAACGTGTTGAAGGCTCCAGGTGGCTTGGAATTGATGATAATAGCCTGAGAAAATTAGACAACTAGTTCTTGGATTTTTATTTGCCATTTGCTCTTTCTCTTTCTGCTAATTAGGAGAAACAAATGGCCATAATAATTTGACTTGGAAGAGTGGCTGCAGAGGTTGGAGTGAATGATAGTAACCTGTGACTTCTTTTGTTTTCCTTCTCTCATAACTGAGAATAAGTGTGGGGGGAGAGGGGGAGGAATGGTTCTCTGGAGATTTTTTTTTCACTTGATATCTCTTCAGTCTTTAAAAACTTGTCCTTTTACCGATATGAATCTATCTGCCTAGACTCCTTTATGTGGCATAAAATAAGATACAAGCTTTGTCTAAAACGATGGTGAATACATGTTTTGATATGGAATTAACTTAGCCCATAAATATCTTCTGTCTTTTTTTGAAGCACTTGGTTGGCCGGCTGATTGGTAAGCAGGGACGATACGTGAGTTTCCTGAAACAAACGTCTGGTGCCAAGATCTATATCTCAACACTACCTTATACTCAGAACTTCCAGATCTGCCATATAGAAGGTCAGTGGGATACATTTGCTATATGTCCTGGTTTCCTTTCCAAAATGTAGCCAAGGCTTTGCATGTGCCCTAGGCATAATTTTGTGGTTTGTCTTAGTGCTTATATATCCAACTCATCGGTTCCTCAAGAACCTGGTAGGGTAGGTAGGCAGTCAAGGCAGGTGGTATCCCTGGAAGAATAAAGTTATTCTCTCCATTCCCCACCTCCTCTTCAGTTACTCTTTCTTATCCATTCTTGTCAGGAAAAAAAGGGGCTTAGAAGTTAAAAGTCTAAGGTCATACTTCTAAAAAGTAGAAGATCTGGGATTATTTTGCCAACCTGCCTATGAACCTTCTTAAAACTAAAATCTTTGAATAATTTTGTTGAGTTTTCAAACAACAAGTGGGGAGCGGGAGATTCAGAGGTAGTTTTCCTTTCTAGCTTAATGCTTTTCTTACCAGAACCTTCCTTTCATGAATATTTCTATTCCTCACCTCGCTTGTATTTGAAATTCCATTGGATTTCTGAAGTATGCCTCTAGCTACTCCTGAGGAGTTCAAACCACTGCTAATGTTATTGGCTATTACTTGAAAGTCTATTCGGTTCTGAGAAGAAAAGCCTTTTGGATTAGTTTTACCCTTAATAATGCCTCTGAAATATCTCTTGAGACCTCTTCTTTTTAAAGGCTGCTTGCTTCTCTATTTCATTAAAGGCATGTAATCCTTGATCTTCAAAAGAATTACAAACTGCAAACCATATGAAAACAGTTCCTGCACATTATAAATAAGAGATGCAAATTAAAATAACCCAGAGGTTTCATCTCATACCTATCAGATCAGCAGATATTACCAAAAAATGGCAACACTTAGTGTTGGAGAAGTTGTGGGAAGGATAGACACAGTAGATATATAGTAGGAGCTGTGAATTTTTTCCAGCTGTTCTGGGTAACAATTTGAAATTTTGCAAGAAAAGTGACCAAGCTGTTCCATATTCTTTTCAGTCAGCCATTCTACTACTCCAAGGTAGTCAGAACTCCAATTTATAGTAAGCTATTCATAGCCACACTTTTTGAGATAGCAAAGAAAGAAAAACCAAGCAGATGCCCATGAATCTGGAAAATAGCTGAACATCTGTGGTACAAAAATGTCATAGAATGTTATTGGGATGTAAGAAGTGACAAATACAAGAAATTAGAAGAAATGGGAAAAGATTTCTGTGAATTGATCCAGAGAGAAATGAGTAGAATCAGAAAAACAATAGGTACAAGGACTACAACAGCTGGAAACCAAGCTGAACTTTGAGGGATTGAAAAAACAAACCAGCCAACAATAAAAGGCCCAAAGAACCGAGAATGAAACTTACTCCTCTTAGCAGAAGAGAGTGTTATAAACATCATGTGGTCATTATATCATTTTTATTTAATTGCTCTTATTGGTTAAAAGGATGGGGTTTGATTGTGAAGGAAGTGAGAAGGATGGTGTTTTCAGAAGTGACTAACATAAAACCAAAAGGCATTAGTAAAATATTGCTATTATCTTTTTTAAAAAGGGAATAATGGATGGGTGGTAAGAGCTTTTCCTTTGTTTCTTGATGGATATTTTCTCCCTTTCCCCTTCATTCAGGGTCTCAGCATCATGTCGACAAAGCCCTTAGTTTAATTGGTAAGAAGTTCAAGGAGTTGAACCTCACCAATATTTATGCTCCTCCACTTCCTTCGCTGACTCTACCTTCTCTTCCAATGACCTCCTGGGTAAGTGCCCTTGACAGATAAAGTGTTGGAAACCAAGGGCTTATTTTATTCTCTTTCCTCTTATTTAACATCCCCCAAGTTGTGTGCTGCCAATTCCTAGACAAGACCTGAACTCATGGGCCATTTTGGAATGTTTCTCCCAATCAGAGAATGGCAGGGAGGTGTGTGTGTGCTCCCTCCTGTTAGTTTCTTAATGGTAACTAAGCCACTCACGTCCTTATTGGAGGGGTTGGAAAATAGTATGAGGATAGAAACCCAGGATAGATGCACTGATGGCATATAGTAGCTTTAAAATAATCAACACTTGAACTTCTTTGTGTTTGTATGTGATTCAAAGAGGGTCACTGTTTTTGTTCGTGCAAACATATTTATGAAACAAAACAGAATTGTATTAGCTCAGTGTAGCATCTTTTAAAACCATACTGCGAAGTCTAACCTTGTATAGAGTTGAGGGTACTCACTACCTGATGGTATCTCTATTGTGAGAATGAGTGGGACCTGCTTCACTACTTTTCTTTGTTCCAAGGGAGAGTTCAGTTCCTAGGGAGCAAGGATTAGGGAGGCATTCAGAAATGACTGCATTATAAAAGCAAATATAAAACATTTTTAAAATGGGACATCTCTACGGGCTGTGATACACTTTTCTTAGGTTACTTTCTCTTGTCTTGTACTTAGATTTATAAACGCTTTGTAAACTTTTTTAAAAAAGAAAAGAACCAAAAAAAAAAACCAACCCCTAAATGTGAAATGCTGCTGGACAATAAGCTACGCTTAAAAATAATACACATTGTCTCTATCATTTTGCTTTCTTTGACCAGTCTTTTCAGCAAGGTACACAAGCAATAAAATATGTTGCTTTTCCTTTTTTTTTTATAATTTGCCCGTGGGTAATAAGCATGTTACACATTTGCAGTAAGAGGAGCAGGCATCCATCTTTATTTCCTAACACACAGGAGAAGAGACACTCTTCTCAATTTCTCTGCCCTGAATAGCCAGTGTAAGTTTCCTATCTGGCACGTTCTAATGAATGCCCAGTCTGTACCTCTTGGGACTACTCAGTATTATCTGTTGGCACACTGGAAATGAATTCCTAGAGTATACTTCAGATATTCTCCTATACAGACACCCCCAGCTATGTCTAATCTCAATGTTAAGAGGCTTTCAGTGCTTTGTGGGTATGAGATTTAGTTGGCTTTGGCCCATAGGTGAGACTTACTGCTCAATGAAAACTGTCTTCATGAGTTTTGGTTTGGGAGAGGAGATATTTTAGTTAATGGTCATTCCACAGAATGCCAGGTATATAGCCAGGCTGGCTATTTCCTTGTCTGTGAGCATCCTAAACTCCTTCCCTTCCCCTGCTCCCCCAATTGGGGTATATTTTGAAACATTACAAGTGAAAGAGAATGTTTCGTATGTCTAAATACAAATACATTTTTATAGAAATGCTCGTTCAGGTTCGTTATTAGTGGGGCAATGGAGGGGAAGTTCAGTTATTTATTAAATGACTATTTTAAAACTACTATTTGCAAGAAACTGTGATAGGTATTATGGGGGATGCTTTGATGCATAAATCCTCTGATGCATAGAACACTTTTAGAACATGGGAAAGTGCAGAATCTCAGATAAGACCTGGATCTTCCTTTCTTTTTGTATAGTGTCCTGTTTATTTGAATGGGAACCTTGGCTTGGTGTTGATCCTGCTCTTAATGAAATGGGCCTCCCTGTTCTCATTCGTTTTTCCAGAACCTAGATAATTGTGATTGGAGGGTATCCCTGAAAGCATCCTTGGGGAGGGATCGGAGTGCCTGCATGAAGAGCTTGTTCTCCTATTCTTGCCAGCAGTACTGGGGAAAAGGTAGAGTTAGAAATATGTCTCTGAGAGAGAGAGTGCGAGAGGAGAGAAAAAGAGAGAGAGGAAGGATATTGGTGGGAGGAAGGGGGGCAGCATAAGACTCATAGAAGGTGCCATTTATGCTTGGTGCCCTTTACTGTTTTATAACTAGTCATGAAAGAGAATAATTGTGACCTTGGTGGTTGGAAAGGACCCCAGTAGACTATGGAAATATGCAGCAGGCCGGGGCAAAACCTTGAGAATTCTCTTGGGGGATAGGGAAGTGTTCTGGCTGTCAGTGTTGGTCAAATTCCAAAGCAACATTGCTTTACCTACTGTTGGTAACTTGATTAGGAGGTAGTAACCCAGCCTCCTAGTTTCTCCTCTTCCCCTAGACTTCAGTAGGGATGAGGAGAGGGACAAAAGACAGGTAAAGGAAGGTAAAAAGGTTTGGGATGAGACGTTAAGGCCCCAGGGAATAGAAGAGGGTTTAAAGAATAGACCAGGTGTCCTAGACTTGATATATAAAATGTCCCCAAACTAAAGACTTAGTGCTTAATACTGCGCTAAGACTTTTGGGACATTCTATATGGGACTGATTCTTGTTCCACTCTAATTTCTTCTGGACTCTTGGTACCATGCTCCTGTCAGTAAAAATGCTACTCAGACCCACCATGGAACCTTTATACCTTAAACTTCTTAAGGGGCTGTCTTGAGCTACTTAGTGACTTATCCAAAGGAAATTCTACATGGTCTCTGAGGGCCCAGCCAGGTCCTAGTCCCTTGGGGAGATCTTGAAATGGAACTTCTCTCTTCCCTTCTTGAGGAAAGGTGGCAGAGCTATTTGTGCAGCAGTGAGGATCCCAGGGAAGGAGAGAGCATCCTGGGTTATTAGCAAGCCTACTCTGGGAGGTCTTACTATTGTGGGGAGGTTGAAGTCTTGGCTCTTCTTTCTTCATTAGAGTTGTTTAATGAAAACATAGTCTCTGGCGGAATAAGATATTAATATGTTTTGGGAGGAGGGGACACTTTGTAAGAGAAATTGAATCCATTTCCCTTGTGTTTATGGTGCCCAGTCCATTGGAAGGGCTTATAAAAACTTAAACTGGGGCAAATTAATTGAAAACTTGGTGTCTGATAAAGTGAGATATTGGCTCTTCAGTCTGACTATACATACATCTATAGGCAACAAAGGACGAACACACACACACATCTATAGGACTGCGCCCAAGTACTAAATGCAAGAGGTCTTGAACACCTACATTCCTCAATCTATTTTTGTTTTTTCTTGGCAGCTCATGCTCCCCGATGGTGTCACTGTGGAAGTGATTGTGGTCAATCAGGTGAATGCTGGGCACATGTTTGTGCAGCAACATACGCACCCCACCTTCCACGCACTCCGTAGTTTGGACCAGCAGATGTACCTCTGTTACTCTCAGCCAGGGATTCCAACCTTACCTACACCAGTAGAAGGCAAGTACTTGCCAAGGATATTCTAGATGGTGAGGAATTGGGTGGTCCTGAGACCTAGCCGAGGAGGAGAATGAGAAGCAACATCTCAAACCTCTCTTGAAAATTGGAATAAAGGATATGGAACAAGCATTTTTTCAGATGAAGAAATCAAAGCTATCTATAGTCACATGAAAAAATGCTCTACATCACTGTTGATTAGAGAAATGCAAATTAAAACAACTCTGGTGTACCACCTCACACCTATTAGATTGGCTAATATAACAGAAAAGGAAAATGATAAATGTTGGAGGGGATGTAGAAAATTGGGGCACTAATGCACTATTGGAGTTGTGAGCTGATCCAGCCATTCTGGAGAGCAATTTGGAGCTATGCCCAAAGGACTATAAAACTGCATACCTTTTGGCCCACCAATACCACTCACCACTAGGTTTGTATCCCAAAGAGATTTAAAATAAAGGGGGTTGGGAGGAGAACCTATTTGTACAAAAATATTTATAGCAGCTCTTTTTGTATAGTGGTAAAGAATTGGAAATTATGGGGATTTATGGGGATGTCCATCCATTGGGGAATGGTTGAAGAAGTCATGGCATATGATTGTAGAATATATTGTACTATAAGAAATAATGAGCAGAATGCTTTTATAAAAAATTTTTAGAAATCTTACATGAACTGATGCACAGTGAAGTAAACAGAACGGGAGAACATTATACACAGTTAATAGTAATACTCTACAATGTTCAGCTTTGAAAGACTTGGATATTCTCAGCAATATAGAGATCCAAAACAGTTTCAAAGGACTCATGATGAAAAATACCATCCACCTTCAGAGAAAGAACTGATGCAATCTGAATGCAGATTGAAGCATACTATTTTTCACTTCATTTTTTCATAATGTGTTTTGTTTTTGATTGACCTGTGTTTTCTTTCATAACATGACTAATATGAAAGTATGTTTTTCATGTTTGCACATATATAACCTATATCAAATTGCCTACCTTCTCAGGGAGAGGGGAAGAGAGAGAAGGAATTTGAAACTGAGAATTTTAAAACATGAATGTTAAAAATTGGTTTTTACATGTAATTGAGAAAAAAGAAAATATTATTTAAAAAATGAAAATAGAACCATCTGACAAGGCATGGGGAGAGTATCTGACTAAAACTCCATCACAGATAAAGCATCAATGTCAAGAAGGAATGCTTACTGGTAGTAGAATTGAAGACTGAGCTATTCTTGCTTTCTCCATAGAGACAGCCAGTCATAATGGATAGAGCTGGGCTCAGAGTTAGGAAGACACTGGGTGTCTCTGTGTGTGTGTCTGTATTTGTATATATGCATGCATGTGTATGTATATTTTTATATCCCACATCTGACAGTTGTTAGTTCTGGGGAAGTCACCCTCTGTGTGCCTCAGGCCACTCCCTGAAACTTTTCTTCTAAGCCACAGAAAGTTAGTAGTTTGCATTAGTGGAGGGAGATCCCACAATGGGAGTACGTGTACAGATCAATTTGAAGGTCATTCACAGTGTCTGCCTGAACACCTGTAACATGAGAAGATTTCTAGGTAGAATTATGGCCACTTCAGCCCACCTTTGGGATAAGATGAGACCAGGTCAGTGAAGTCTTCTCCAAACTGTGATGTAGGCTTATGGGGCAGCAGATGGTGGTAGTTCAGGGCTCAGTAAGTAGCCATGTTCTTCCCTGAGGAGGAGGGTGCCTTGGCCTTGTGGGTGGCAGGCTCACCTGAGACGGCTGGGCAGTCCAGGTTACTTGAGAGGCATCATGATCTAGCAGAGTAAGTGCAAGGTTTGGGATTCTGTTCAAGATGGCTTGGTTAGATGCTCATGTCTGACATTGCTGCTCTTGTACTTCTTGAGCTGTAAAACAGGGTGCAGGGAGTCCTTGTGTTAGGCCCCCTCACAGGGTGGTTACGAGGGCCAAATGAAGCAAAAAGCATGCAGGTAGCCTTTGTGAACCTTGAAATGTACTCCATAAATATCCACATTTGATAATAACTAAGATTGACCCTTCCCATAATGGAGTGTATGAAGTTCAGGAAACCTACTTTCTAGTGTAGACATTTCATTTGGAATGCCACCTGAGACCCTTCTGTGAGACACCTAGCAGGGAGTGTTGCCCTTTACTTGGTCTGGGCAAGTATTTGAAGAAGAGAAAAAGGTGTTTTTTGAGGGAGAGGAGGAATGGAACTCTTTAATAGAAGGGTGTGAACAGAGCAGAAATTCCTATATTAGTCTTCCAGTGCCCTGTCCTAAGTATCCATATCAGCTTGACTTCTTTTCTTAGGAATATTTGGCTTTTTTGTTGGATAGTCCAGAGGAGAAAGACAACACTAGCTGTCATCCAGCCAGAATAACTGACATGTAAGATCAAAGAGGATATTGGGGATATTGGTAGCTATTTATACCCACCCCTGGGGTAGAAGGGGAGGGTGCAGCCAGAGATGAATATCAGCCCACTATGAGCTGTTTCAGTAGTGAAGCTAATCAGGTGAAGACAGACGGTTAGCGATGTCCCCTTTGTTCACTCCCCTCCCAGCGAGTTCATCAATGTGTGTCTACATTCATTCTTCTTTGTTTTTTTAAATGAACATCTTGTTTTTCCAGTTAACAAGTATATATTTTCCTTCCTCCCACTCCCTCCCTCTGCATTGAACAATTAAGAGAAAACACTCATGACAAACGCAGCCCAGAAAAGCAAATTTCCATTTGGCTAAGTCCTAAAATATGTGTCTTATTCTGCATTTAATGTCTATCACCTCTCCTATTGGGGGAAGGGGGGGCGGGGGCACGGCGCAGTGGCAAATTTATGTTTGATCCTGGGAATTGTGATTTCATTAATGACTTATAAAGTCAAAGTGGTTTTCGTTTATAATGTTATTGCTATTGTGTAATTGTTCTCACTCTGTCTTTTTATATAGGTTTTTCCAGTTTCCTCTGTAAACATCCCTTTCAACGTTACTTCTGAGATAATAATACTGTTACATTCATATACCATAATTTATCCACAGTAGGTGATGACCTTCTTAGTTTCCAGGTTTTTGATACCAATGAAAGAATTGCTATAAATATTTTTGTACATATGGGTCCTTTTCCTCTTTTTTTGATCTCTTTAGGATATGTGCCTAACAGCTGTGTAACTGGGTCCCAAGGTATGCACAGTTTGGTAACTTTCTGGGCACAGATTGCTTTCCAGAATGACTGAACCAGTTCACAGCTCCAGCAGCAGTGCATTAGTGTACATATTTTCCAGAAACCACTCATGACATTTTGTCATTTTTTTTCTCCTGTCATCTCTGCCAGTTTGGGTGTGATTTCATTTCATTTGATTTAATCTGCATTTAAGGTTGTTGCTATCTTGGGTTTGTCCCTTTGAAAACTCTCCTTCCCCTTACTCCCTCTGCTTCTTGCTCTACAGTCGCCGTGATCTGTGCTGCCCCTGGGGTGGATGGGGCCTGGTGGCGTGCCCAGGTTGTTGCCTACTACAAAGAGAGTGATGAAGTTGAGATCCGTTACGTGGACTATGGTGGATACAAAAGAGTGAAAACTGAAATTCTTCGACAGATCAGGTCAGGTTACATTGCTTGGAGCCGCTTCTGACCAGGATCTGAGCCAGTATCTGGTTTTGGCAGAGCCAAAAGCTTTGTTGAATTATAAACTTTGAGTTCCAAGCTAATAATCTCCTCTAGTATCCCTTGCCTAGCTGATTCTAAATAACTTTTAAAAATCTGGAATGTTCAGTTTGAGTATTAATTAGGTTGACATAGATTAAAGGAGATTAACATAGTCCAAAGGGAGTTGTGATTTTAAGTACAGATTCATTAGTTTAACTGCTTTAAAATTTCAGTGCTTTATGTCAAGAAGTTTATCACTTTTGCCTTAGGATATATTTCTCTTAGGGGCAGCTAGGTGGCACATGGATGGAGCACTGGCCCTAGAGTCAGAAAGACCTGAGTTCAATCAGGTCTGGCCTTAAGACACTTACTAGCTATGTGACTCTGGGCAAGTCATTTAACCTTGATTGTCCCAAAAAAAGGAAAAGAAAAAGGGATATATTGCTGCCATGCTCCCTATTTTCTTTCTGTTTTCTTCTTATAAAAGAGATATTATGCTTTTAAGATTATATTGTATGTATGTATATATGTGTATAGATAAGTGTATATGGGTGTATGTGTGTGTACATAAACACATACATACACATATGTACGTACTTACGTATGTACTATATGGGGCAGCTAGATGGTAAGGTGGATAGGACACCAGTCTTGGAGTTAGAAAGACTCATCTTCTCAAGTTCAAATCCAGCCTCAGACACTTACTAGCTATGTGACCCTGGGCAAGTCACTTAACCCTGTTTACTTCAGCTTCCTTACCTGTAAAATGAACAGGAGAAGGAAATGGCAACCACTCCAGTAGCTTTGCCAAGAAAACCCAAGAGATAGGGTCACAGAGTCAGACTGATTGAAAAATGACTGAATTAAACACATATACAGAGGCATATAGGCATCTTTATACATATTGGTATATGTGCCTGTGTGTATACACATGCACACAATATAAGCACAAACTGTGCCTAAGTACTTTGCTGTGGTGCTAATTTTGCTTAGCATGGGCTGTATGCTAAAGTAATACCCCCTCTTTTTTTTCCCTCCCTCCTGTTGCTTATAAACATTGTGAATACAGCCAGGTCCTAATCAGTGCAAAAATGAATACCCCTGAAATGGTCATATATATGGGAATTTGTACTATTTAAAATTAGAAATATGTAAAATATAGTCATTGTTTTTAGCCCAGTGGAAATTTGCAGTGTGAATTCAAATCAAGTGACCAGGAGATTCATGATTCTCACTAATTGGGACTATAAAGTTAAATATACGCTGTTTCGAATTCCTGGCTATTGTGCTGTCAGAACAATCTCCTGTCCATTATCATTAGTGTATTAATTGTAGGGCTGTGGGGAGGGAGAGTTCAGCCCTGTGCTTTTATTAGTCCTGGGAACCTTTGTTACAGAAGCTCCTTCTCAGATGCAGATCAGTCTTACTGTGGCTTGGGGCATGTAGAGGTAAAATGGTTTCATACAGTAGGTCCCACATCTTCAGACTAAAGGCAGCCATCCTGCCTCAGAGGCAGAAGATAATCCCTAGTTGACTTAAAAAGTTAAAAAAGTCACTTGAATCATAAGTGTTTTCTCCCCCCTCAGATTATTATCTTGGATTTACCTCTGTTTATATCATGGACTTCTTCCTTCCAATCAAAAGGAAGCTCCATGAAGCAGGACATACTTCATTTTTTATCTTTGTCTTTGCATATCCAACATTTAATATATTACAATTTGAAGTGACTCCCTTCCTAAGGGAATGCTATCTGCTGGATTTCTTCTTGCAGAAAGAATTTTGCAGCAGATATCCTGTGGAGGGAAGCAGGGTCATGATAGGAAGGGAAGTGAATGAGATTTTCCCATTTTAGCTAATCTCACAAGCCCTGGTTTGTCAGACTGGATTTGTTGCCATAGACCTTGCTCCCCCAAGTCAGGGATGGGCAAATTAACCTAGTCAAGTGCCCTGTTCACTTGCTGAGAACTGGATTGGTTCACCTTGCCAGGACCCAGTGGTAGAAAAATCTAGTCTTACAGCAGAGGGCACAGAACAGGATGTTTTTCAAAGCCAAGCCTTTCAGTTTCTCACGACAGGTTTCTGTGTCCTTTCTCCAGATCTGATTTTGTCACGCTGCCATTCCAAGGAGCAGAAGTCTTATTGGATAATGTGGTACCTCTGTCAGGTAATAGATTGGCTGCTGTGTTATTTTTTTCCTTCCAAGTCTTAGATGTAAAAAATTACTCTCTGGGAAGAGTTGAAAACAACTTCATTCATCCCAGGGATAGTTCTCCCTTCATTCCTACCATGTTTCTGACTTTAGTCTCCCCCTAATTTGAGATGCAGTCAACCTCCTATTGTAGTCCTTTAGACTGATCACCTCCAAGCTTTTGTATCGGTATTCATCTGTATCAGAGAGGGCTACTGGACTTGAAGTCAGGAAGATCCCACCTGTTGGTACTTGAGGAATGACCCTGGGCAAGCCACAGTTTCTTTGATACTTAATTTTCCCATCTATACAATATGAATTACCTGAATTAATATAGAGTTGTGAGTGTCAGATAAGATAGTAGAGGCAAAATGCTTTAAAAAAAACTTAGAGTACTGATGAATGTCAGCTGTTTTATTTTTTAGTCATTTATTTGTGTTTGTTTATATTTTATTTTTATTATTCTGTTGTTGACTAAGAATCTTCAGTTCTCATAAAGTTTTTCTTAACAACAATAATAACAAGCATTTATATAACACTGTATAACGCAAATATTTTATCCTCACATCTACTCTAGGAGGTAGTGCTGCTATTATCCCCATTTTTCTAATTAGGAAGCTGAGGCTGACAAATCAAGACCGGGAAACCTGTGGCCTCAAGACCACTTGTGGCCCTCTTGGTCCTCAAGTACAGCCCTCTGACCGAATCCAAGCTTCACAGAACAAATCCCTTTCATAAAAGGATTTGTTCTGTAAAACTTGCACTCAGTCAAAAGGCTGCACTCAAGGCCTAGAAGGCTGCATGTGGCCTGTAGGCCATAGGTTTCCCATCCCTGGAAGCAGTTTGCCCAGTCCACATAGCTTGGAATTGTCTGAGGCCAGCTTTCAACTTGGATCTTCCAGGCCCAGGGCTTTACCCCCTGAACCATCTAGGTACTTTACCATTTCCAAGTGACCAGGTTTACCAATCCTTCTTTGTAGATCTCCTTTGAGGAGTTTGCCTTCTTACAGGAGGAAAGGAAGACACAAACAAGTGTAGCATAGAATAAATTAGAAAGTGCTAAGAATTCATAGCAGACCACTTCTAGCTAAGAAATTCAGGGAAGGCTAAAGGGGCAGATCCTTACCCGGGAATAAGACTTCATTGAGGAGATATGGAGGCAGGGGAGAGGGGTAGATTCTAATCTTAGAAGAGTGTGAGCATGGAATTAGGAATGGTAGGAGTTGCGTTTGGGGTATACTTGAATTTTAGCTAAATAATAAGTGGGAAAGAGAAAAAAAAGGTAGGAAAAGGTACTTCAGAAAAGTGAGAAGATTAAGAGAAGGCTAATGGATTTGTTGTAAAGTTATTGATGACTTTCAGTTGGGACAGCTAGGTGACACAGTGGATAGAATGCCAGACCTGCAATTGAGAAGATCCAAGTTCAAATTCAGCCCTAGATACTTTCTAGCTGTGTGATCCTGGGCAAGTCACTTAACTCGGTTTCTTCATCTATAAAATGAGCTAAAGAAGGAATGCCATTTCATGTTTTTTTTTGCTAAGAAAATTCCAAATAGGGTCACAAAGAGTTGGATATGATTAAGGATGGCCTTACAGCAATGGTATTGGATTTGATGTGGAATATTGGTGGTTTCCGGCAGAGCAGTTTCAGTAGAATGGGAATAGAAGTCAGATTCCATGGTGAGGAAATGTGCAGACATTAAATGTGGCCAACTCTTTCTAGAAATTTGGGTATTTAAAGGGGAAGAAGAGTTAAGATGATTAGAGGAACTGGAGGTAGGGTTTGTTTTTGGTTTTGTTTTTTTAAGGACTAATGAAACCTGAGCATATTTATAGCTTGCTTGTGAAGGTCAAACCTTTGTGGCCTCGTCTGACCCAGGAGAGCACACGAAGATGACTGGAGGCACGTGTTTTGTCAAGTGGCAGGGATAGTAGATATTTTGGAACTGAGTAAAGTAGGAACTGAAGCTGTCCCAGTGCCCCTGGGCATTTTACAAGAAGAAACAGTTGAGAATGGATTCTGTAGGGGTTGCGGTGGAGGATCAGGAAGGATTTTCATAAGGAATCAAGTCCTCCCTAAGGATCTCCACAGCATTTGTCTTGATGTAATACTAGAATTCTCTGTCCAAGACCTCTTACAGGGAATAGAAATCAGTGTCATTGGACACATTGTTGTGTCCGAGTGAGATTGTAATCTGGGGTTCTCTTTCCCTCTCCTCCCACCTCCCCCCGGCCCCTTTATTCTTTCCAAAGATGAGGATCATTTTTCACCAGAAGCTGATACAGCTGTAAGTGAAATGACCAGAGGTACACCGCTGCTTGCTCAGGTATGAAGAATCTTGGTTGGAAGGGAACTTGGTGGCCAACTAGACCCATACATAAATAAACAAGATTCCCCTCTATAACAATCCCATTACATGGTCATCCACCTTGACTTGAAAATTTTCAGTGAGGAGGAATTTGCTACCTTCAGAGAGGCTTCCCATTTCATTTTGAGATTCTTCTAATTGTTAGGAGGTTTCTCCTTAGATTAGCTCTGCCACTTTAACTGCCACCCATTATTTCCTGGTTGTCCCTCTTTGGCCAAGAAGAGTAATGTAAGCCCTCCATGTTTCAACTCTTCAAATGTTTTGAAGATAGCTATTTTGTTGTCTTTCCTTCCATTTTCCTTCTCCCCCTCCAGACCTTTTGTTTAGGTGGATCCTCCCCAGTTTTTCCAACTGATTCTTGTACAGCGTGATTTTGAGACCCCTCATGCTCTTGGCCACTTGTTCAGATGTTCTCAAGATTGTCCATTTCTTCCTAAAATGTGGTGTGCAAAATTAGACGATATTATTATAGATGTGTGTGTGTAAGGGTAGAGTATAAGAGAATTATCAGTTCCCTAGTATGAATATTATGTCTCAGTGTAGTCTATTAAGCAGCAAATAATGCAGCACAGTTAGCTTTCTGACTGCCTTTATGCTGTTGACTCCTGAATGAGCTCATAATCCATCATGTACCCCCAACTAAATGCTATCTAATAAGCCTCCACTATCTTGTATGTGTGTGATTTTTTTCTTTTAAAACTAAGTGGAGGAGGAGGATTCTTTTATTTTTTCACATCTTCCTTGATTTGATCCAGCAATCTAAACTGTTGAGATTTTTCAGTCCTGACTGCGTTAATCTTCCCATTTTTGTGTCTATATGC
This sequence comes from Bettongia penicillata ogilbyi, assembly GCA_023548195.1. Taxonomy (NCBI): domain Eukaryota; kingdom Metazoa; phylum Chordata; class Mammalia; order Diprotodontia; family Potoroidae; genus Bettongia; species Bettongia penicillata. The sequence goes on from JAJHZJ010000413.1 coordinate 4,845,111, forward strand.
AGATTTGATGAGCACCTCAGTGTGCTCATTGATAGAAATGTTGAACTGCACGGGGCAAGCAGAGATCCTGTGGGCATCCCACTAGAGAGCAACCTACTGATTAATGTCCCTGTTTGGGGCCTTGTGGAGATTTACCCTTACTTGGTCATTGCACTGGGTTGGACTGGCAATCTTTAAAGACTGCAGCGAGAGGCTATCTTAATTCCATTATGTTTCTCCATCTCCAGGTTACCAATTACAATTCCACCGGCCTGCCTCTCATACAACTATGGAGTATGATTGGGGATGAGGTAATAGCTTTTGAATTTTTCTTACTGAAGTGTCTTGCTAGTAGTAACAGCATGGGTGATGTTGGGTTCTTTTAGAATTCTTCAGTTCTTGGCATCGACTTGGCTGGTCCTTGCTTTCCTACCCTTTGGCTTCCATGAGCCAGACTTTAGTGTGATCTTAACTTTTTTTTCCTTCTGGAAAGCCTGTTTGGATTAAAAAAAAAATTTTTTTCAATTAAAAAAAATCTTATTATTCTCTTCCCTTACTCATCAGACTGGGGGGTAAAAAGGAAAAACAAAATGCTGGTAACATACACATAGTGGAGCAAACAAATCTCTGAATTGTCTATGTCCAAAAACATATGTCTGCACCCTGAGTCTGCCACCTCTCTTTTCTTTCAGGATGTTTTTCAGATATTGCTTTTTAAATTATAAGAGTGAGAGATCATCTTGGATAATGCCAGTTTTGACATGTATAGTGAGATTGGCTTCATTCAGAATCCATTTTGCACATCAATCCCTTACGTCACTGGGTGTGGCTTTAGAACAACGTCCGGTATCTTGTTATCTGAAGTTTATTGTGACCATTGCCTTCAGTGACCTTTCTCTTTTCCAGGCGGTGTCCATAAACCGAACGCTGGTGGAAAGAGGACTTGCTCAATGGATAGACAGCTACTATACAAGCCTTTGATACCCCCCAGGCAGCCACCTCCCGAATCCTGTTTTGCACTGTATTAGAAATGGACTTGGCACTCATGGAAAAGACTTGTTTCACATCAGAATACAAAATGTTGTCCTACCCCCGTAATAGTCATTTTTGGGCCATATTGTGGTCACTTTAAGGAAACATAATCTCATCTCTATGGAATACAGGGATATTTTTTAATGCCACAAGGCAATAGCTTTTACAATTCCCTAATGTGGTTTCAAACTTAAAAAAAAAATTAAAAACAATCCCACAAATTAGGGAAGGGTCTTAATAAAGTCGAAATGCTTTTCTTCTCCCCTTCCCCCCCCACCACTAAAAAAAACAATTGTGGCTATTCCTGTTTCATGAGTACAATAGCATTTTAAGCAGAGCTATGTTGCCTGCTGAAGAAAGAGAGTTTGTTTTACTTTTAAAATCTGTTGTTCTGAGCTCCCTAAGTCTGTGTGTCTAATGTTAATGTGTACAGCCTGTTTCTTTAAAAAGTAGATCTATTGTACACACCTTCCCCAAGAACTTCATCTGTTGATCAGTAGGAAACCAAACTTTGCAGAAGTTAGGTACAGGACAACAGCCATGATTTTGGCCTCTGGAGATTCCCCACCTCAGTGGGGCCAGGAAGGTGGGCAAAGGAGAGAACTTGTATGACTGCCAAGCCTCATTGTAATTTGTAACCATTTTCTATTTGTGCAAAGTTTGTAAATATATAAAGAAAAAAATCACTGTAATATTTTGTACAAGAAACACTGGAGAAGAAAGGGAACTAGGCTTTTCTTCCACCCCACCCCCAAATATCCTTGATTAGGTATTCACAGTTTCACTGCGCATAGTCCTAGCTGTCACCTTCACTATGCACAGGATGGATGGCATAATCAGGATTACTGGTATGGATTGAGGAATTCTTTGCTATTCTGCTGTACAGATCTGTAAAAAGTTACCTAATGGAATTAATATTGCAGTGGTGTGTCTTTTTGATTAATTCTTTGCTCTTTTTAGACTGGCAAAAGAATTGTTCAATTTAAAATTGTTGAAGTAATTTAAGCTAACTTAAAACTTATATAAAAAAACACAAATTGTATCAACATGAGCCTCTTTTCTTGAGTATAATTGCTGGGAAGGGAGGGTTGACAGGGCTCACATCAGAAGCTTATGTGCCAAGTTTTTGTCATGTACCTCACCAGTCCTTGAATCCATTGTGGGTACTAACAGCTTCTCTGCCCAACGTTTTCCTTGGAAATTGGGTAAGGTTCCATTTGTCCTTGGCCTGCTTATGTGCAAGCTCATGATGGTGATGATTTTCCTGTTGGCTAATGAGAAGTTAAAAGAGGAGACCCAAAGACCCAGGAAGCAGGGCTAAGCTTGAATCAATGCTAATAACCTTTTTGGAAATCTCATCTGAGTTAAAGCTCTTTTTTCTAATAGTTACACTTTAAGACTCCCATGAGAATGGGTATGTCTACTTTATCTTATGTGGTAAAACTCCAAATAGCAACTCCTACAGAGACTCCATGGAATGTCTGAAATGTGGCATAATCAGAGACCATAGTGTCCTATACTAAAGGAAGATTAAGGTGCTTTAAAAAATGATTGACACAAAATCCTTCCCATTACTCATTAGAGAAGACAGGGAACCTCCATCTTCTCTGAGCAGTAGGAGATCTGTGAACAGTAGTTAATGATGTTTTGTCTGTTAGCTTGAGTAAATAGAAGGATATGACAGTTTTGACTTAGCCCAAGTATATATTTCCTTTCTCCTGTATGTCCTCCATTATCTTTGTCTCTTCTACCTGAAGGTATCGCAAGTTCAGTTTCATTTATGTTTCTCTTAATTGGTGTTTATATTGAAATATTTGTGTTTATAATTTTAATAATTAATGTAAAAAAAAAAAACCTACGACAGCCAGTATAGTTTCCTATATGTAAGGCCACCGTACTCAGCCTATCGAAAGAAAAGCCAAAGTGATGGGTGATGTCTAATCAGATAGGAAGAAGCTTAATGAATGAGGAACCTAAGAGAGAACTAAAATGTTATAGTTCTTATTCTTTTCATTTTAAAGTAAGTCTTTTGGAAATGGGATTTCAGGAGCATAACTAAATCAAAGGGTGACCCTGAGTCCTTCACTGTGTGCGAAGGTGAATAATTCTGGAAAGTCATAATCTGTAGTTCCTCTGATTTATTGGAAGCCTTGCTGAGATCTCTTAAATAAGCAACAACAGCCTTGAGGTGATGAGCTGGGGCAAGCACTATGTGAAAAGGGCAACGAATGGTTAGCCTCTTGTTGTCTCGTTGCCAACATGAGAGTTGTTCAGAGTAGTGAGAGACCTAGAGGAATTCCTGCCTCCATCCACCATGAAGAATTCTTAGAACCAAGACTGGATGTTCATAAGCAATCATTCCTTTTTGTGACTTTCCAAGTTCTTATCTCTGCTTTCACAACCATTGTCCTAACCTCCAGCATCCCAGGGAGGAAACAGACATGCTCAGCCTTGACTGTCCACCGAAAGAGGGAAAAAAAAAAAGGACAAAATGCCACCCAGAATGAAGTTGGTGTCTTCTGTCTCACAGCTGAGCCTATTGCGCAGGTTCCCTGTGGTGGCAGCTGGTGTGCCTGGAGTCCCAGGCCCCTGCCTTACTGGACTTCTCCCAGGAGGCTGGTCTCGGTACAGTGTCCCAAAAATCTGAGTACAGTTTAAAACTTCACTTTCAAGACACTGTATTTGTAGTTGGTTTCTGTTTTGATAGACCACATGATAACAGTCTAGCCATTCAGCAAACTGAATGGGTTGTTGATAGGTTCTTTTTTTTCTTGCACACTTAAACATTAACAGATATGACCATTTCAGCATAGGAAGAACAGAAAAGAGTGTATATGAAATAGTGAGCTGCTGGTGCTATTTTTTAATATAAATTAGATGTGACCCAGTAGTAACAAAATTATCCTACTTGTCTGTCTGTATCCCCTTATGAACTTTGCTGCTCTCCTGTATATTTTTAAAAATGCTTCATTGACTATCTCTCTCTTTCCTTCCTTGTTCTTCCACCACCACCCTCCCCTGCCCACCCTCCTGAAAACTAAATTCTCAATGAAACAGCCTCCTGAAACAGGAAGAGCATTTTATAGAAAATCAATCTTTTGCTGGTGTCTGTTTGGCAATGAATCATGGAACACTATAGTCTCTGAAAACCTGAGAATCTTTCAGAGGGCACTGGGAGAGACACATGGTAGGTGTGAGCAGAATGCAAGAAGAATTGAGTGAAGGATGTCATTAGAGAAATGCATGATAAAATAAGAGGTTGGCTAGGTGGCCCAAGTGAGGAACAACCAAATGCTAGCCTGTGCCTGCCCTGTGATGGCAGGAGAAATCACGGAATGTCCTCATCATGTCGGGTGGACCTGGAAATGAACTGGGGTTGCATATGATCTATCAGCCAGCTGACCTGGATACATTATGTTTCCTCAGTGGAAACAATTACATCAGGTCACAGGATCTGTGTGTGCATATACACATGTACACCTGTGTGTATATATATAAATATACACATATATATATAAAAATTACTCAGTAATGTCCAACTCTTTGTGACCCCGTTTGGAGTTTTCTTGGCAAAAAAAAAAATACTAGAGTGGTTTTGCCATTTCCTTCTCCAGCTCATTTTTACAGGTGGGGAAACTGAGGCAAATAAGGTAAGTAAGGCACTTTCCCAGGGTCACACAACTAGGAAATATTTGAATCCAGATTTGAATTCAGGTCCTTCTGTCTCTAGGCCTGGCACTCTACCTAATGTACCACCTAGCTGCTATGTATGTATATATGTGTATGTGCACATATATACAGTATACTATATACACTATGCACACATATATAAAAGTTGTGTTGAGATTACCTGATACGTTGTAAAACAGTCTTTTTAAACTAATTCTAGAAAACCAGCGTAAAGGTCAATACTGAACAATGATGTATTTGGTTTAGCTTGCTTGTGACTTCTCCCCTCCTCTGTCTCTTACTGCATCTGCACATTAATAATCCTGAGACTGGTTTGGTGTCAAAGTGAACTGCGGCAGAACTGGATTTTTTCACAACTTCACCGTGTTCAGCTTTGGAAATACTGTGAAGTTAAGATTACACGGGCAAGAGGATGGGAGCAAGATGGGAATGCGGGAGGTGAGGGAAGGATAGACATTTCTTGGGAATACTTAATGTTTTAAACCACTTATAAAAATATAACATTCATCTTTGCAACCAATTAAACATGCTTGTAATTATTATTTGAATATAATAATTCTATCTGCATATTAAATGAGGATTTCCATATTACTATCAGTTGATATTCGTGAGGGTGGAATAATGTTTTTATAAAATACTACTGTTCCAAAGGATTTTTTTCAACTTAAAAGCTTTTTTTTATATGTTTCCCCCCCTTCATATCTATGACTACTTGCCAGTTCATTTCCTTCCATAGTAGAAGCCTTCCTTTATTATATTGTAAATTCAAGAAAAATCAAAGTACATCTGAGAATGTATATCTGGTCCTATTCCTGTGCCCCTGTGAGCTTGAGGCCAAATGTGACCCTCTTGAGTCCTCAAGTTCTGCCCCTTTGACTGAATCCAAATTTCACAAACTCCCTTAATAAAAGTATTTGTTCTGTAAAACTTGGGCTCAGTCAGAAGGCTACACCTAAGGACCTAGAAGGCCTCAAGGCCACAGGTTCCCTACCCCTGCGGATCTGATCTAGTGCTTCTCTCCCAAAGGTTTTTTAGTACCTGCTTTATAATCTGCCATGTAGTTTTGTTTTGTTTCCCCATCTCTAATTTTTCTACTGGTTTAAACATATCTTTGGATGTACTTGATACTCAACACCTTTTGAGTTTCCTCTGATTGGAGGGGATTGATTACCTCCTCCCTAAGCCTTCCTTTGTAGAGGGCTCTGAACTTCCCAGATTTTCATTTTCCATCAGTAGCTGTGCTTGGTTTTGACTCGCATGAAACATTTTTTTCTTATGCTGGGAACTCCATATCTTTCCCCTCCTCTTTTCATCTTTTACAAATATATCCAAGGCAGGAACTTGTTTTTATCTTTCATATTTGTATCTCTAGTACTAAGCACAGTGCCTGGCACATAGTAAGTGCTTGAAGTATTGAATTGAATTGTGTATGGGCTTGTTTGAGCATGGAGGTAGATTTTTTTGTGTATTTCTTTTTATCTCTCAGTTCAGATATGAAGTTCATGAGATAACTTCCCTCTTCCTCTGCTTCCATGTTTATATATTCTTCTGATGTACCTCAATTATGAGGAACGCAAAGTTCTTCTCTCTTCCTGTATTTTTCTTCTCCTTTTTCTTTACTCTGTTAAAGTGCCATGAAACTATGTCAAAGCCCTGAGTTTGTCTGCTCCCTGTTTGGCAGTCAGAGTTTGAAGAGACAACGAGCTCTTTCCCCTCATTTTAGGATGTAACACTTTAATCATTTGGTCTTTTTAAAATTGTTCAAATGTTAATACCTTTCTGGATTTCTTTCTCTTGCCTGTTGTATTGCAAAGATTATATCGAGCTCTACTTTTCCCACTAGGAAAATGGGAAATTTTTTATTAAATGAGCATTCTCCCCTTGCATTAAATTATACTCACTTTTGTAATATTAGTTATTCTTGATTGTAAGTCTTTCTTTTACTTTTGTTATGCCATATTGCAAGATTTTCTTTATCATAGTTGGTACCACGTCTTGAGTGATACTATGTTTCCTTCTTACCGTCTTCTTGGATACTTTCAGTATTTTTCTCTTTTACCTTTCAGGTTTCACTTTAAATTTTGGCTACAATGTTTCTAAGTATGTTCACTTTGGGATTCTTTCAGATGACACAGTTCTTTCCATATTCACTTTGTCCTCTGGCTCAAAGAGTTCTTTGAAGTTTTGTGATTTCTTGGAATATGCTTCCAAGTTTTTATATTTGGTCATAGTTTTTAGAGAGCCAAATGATGGTTAAATTTTCTTCTCATGCTGTTTACTGAGCCAGTTGTTTTTGACAGTAGATCTCATTTGCTCTAATTTATCAGTCTTTTGGCTTTGTATTCCTGTTGCTTCATTGAATTATCAAGTCTGTTCTCTTCATTCCCTTTTACACGGTGTACTTCGGTTAGATTGTCCACTTATTTCTTCAAGGTGTTCTTGTTCAAAGTATTCTAGTTACATTTTTGTTTTGTTTAATCTCTTCATTTTTTTCCACCCATTCTTAAAGTCATTGTGAACAATTTATTCTTTTTCTGAGGTTGTTGGTGATTTCATGATTTTTTTCTTCCAGTTTTATCTTGGGGTTCTTACTGTATATATTTCTTTATTGTAAGAATGTCATGTCCAGTTCTAGAATTAAGACATTGTTCCTAGGCCGCCCTCTCTTGGACTGTTTGTTTAGAGGGGATGCCTAGGCTCCAATGGCCTGATGTTATACTGAGTCTGGGTCCTCCATTACGATTTAGAGGTCATTGCCTTATAACCTTTGAAGGAGAGGTTTCCTTGGATCAGGCCCTACCTTTTCCCATAACCTTAGTATTCTTGGCTAGGGACCCAGAGCTAGACACAGTATTAGTACCAATTGACTGCTTAGGATGCATGCAGCTTTTGTTTTCCCAACTGGTTGCACTGTCAATTTCCTTGGACAACCACCTTTAGATTGTCTCTATTGTCTAAGCAGAGATCTGTGACTTTAGGTTCTGGCCCCAAGCATTTTAATATTGGCCCAGTTTCCTTATACCAAGGAAACTTAATGAGAACCTTGATGCCTTCTCCCATTCTCCCCCCCCCCCCACCTTTCCATTTCCCCTGCACTCCCCAGTATTTATCTTTGTGGTATCATTTATGGGATAGAGATGGTGACTGGTATTATTCTTTGACTTCAGAATTCCCCTTAGTTTTTACTCAGTTTTAAACAAGTGCTCTTCTGGGGAATGGAGTCTACTTAGAGCCTTTCACATTACTATCTTAAACACATAGGAATTATTTTTCAATTTCATTTCCATTTCAGACTTTTGTTATATAGGAAATTGATTGTTACTGGTGAGCGTACCATGTTGTGATGGGGAAGGAGTACCGAATTTGTAAGTCAGGATTTAGGGATTCAAATTGTGGGACCCGATATCTGTGATGAGTTATCTACATCAGGTCTTGTTTTCTTCATACATGGACATTTAACCTATACAAAGACACTTCTAAATTTTATGATCAGTGGTGACTCCTTTCCTGCCTAGACTGTTTTTTTTCTACCCTCACAGGAAGGACTTTAGGGGGGAAGAATGAAGGATGTACTAGAAAGGAACATTGAACTGGAAGCTGAGATTGGGGGTTCTAAGTCATTTCACTTTCAACCCATCTTTAAAATGTCTACCACCAGTCTTCCTGACCTCAAGGTTAATGAAGATAAGCTGATGTAAACATGAAACTTCTTTGGCAAAGCCTGAATATCATATGTCAAGCACCTGTAACTTCAAGAACAGGATAATTGAGGGTATCAGATCACAAAATTTTAAAAAATCTTTTTCTGTTTTTTTTTTTTTCATTCAGCAGAACAGAACAGATAGACCTTCAAAGTAAGAAGCAGGGAGAGAAACCAGAAATTTTTTTATGTTGCACTCCTGTTATTGGGGAAGTAAAATATAAATCCCTGAGAGTAGAAATTGTTTCCGTTTTTGTCCTTGTATCCCTGGTGCCTGGCACATAGTAGGTGTTTGATAAATACTGGTTGGTTAAATGATAGGGACAGTTAAGTTTGATCCAGATGGAACTGAGAGCTTATCTAACTAATAAGCAGGTTGAGAGATTGGTCAGGGAAGAGAAAAAACTCCATTTAACTGGGTTTGCCAGTACTTAACTGCTTTAGTGGTTATAGTGCCCAAGTTCCCTCTTGCCTTGAGTGTACCAGAAGATACACCCACCCACCCAAGAAAGTAGATTTTGTAGTAGAAAGACCTCAATATGGACAGTCATGACACCTGGGTTCCAGGCCTGGCTCTGTTGTTAATAAGCCTTTTGACATGAGCTAGTCATATTCCCTTTCTGAGCTTTAGTTTCTCCGTAGAAAGGAATTGGAATTCAATTTTTTTACCAGTAAATCTGCCTTCTATCTTTATCTTTTAGTAAGCATGCTTTCCCCATGGTCATACGTGGAAGAGGAAGAGGGTGGGGTGAAGAGTAATAGGCTGGGGGTGACAGGATGCCACTGAGGTAGCATTTATATACTTCTCTTAGTGACGTTATATGATCTTAGACTGTCCATCCTTATTCAGAGGTTTCTTTCAGTTGGGGAAACTTCCAGTGCCTTGTTTTTGGCTCCCTCTAGTGCTCTTCTAGGAGGACCATCTTCAAACCTCTTAACTCTTTGAAGCCCTTGGAAAAACATTGCATTCTTTGAAATTGATGAAACATTTTGCTTTGTATTAGGTTTCATGTTTTAAAAAATGTTAAAAAAAAAAAAAGGCCCAGTTGAAAGTATAGAGATGGCTGATTGAAATCTTGTAAGAATCCTCTTTGGAGAAAAACGTTAGTTTTAGGATGAGGGTTGGTGAAATAGATAAGGAAGGGGACTCTTGGGAATCTCCTTTTATTTTAACGAGAACTTTGGGAAATTTTATTTTTCTTGGAGCAAGACTTCTATGATAACAGGATAAAAGACATTTTTTTGTCCTAGACTTTGGGGAAAAGAAGTCTTCCCTTCAACCCTGGATGTAATTCATTTAGTTTTCCCAAGTCCTTGTTTCTTAAGCTAGATTTCCACTCTCCGTCAAGCTGAAAAGGCTTTTGTTACAGATGGTCCATTGCTGGTTATCCTGAGACCTATTTTTTTTGTTGTTGTTGTTAAACATTGGAGTGCTTTCTATGAGTGTTCAGACTCTAGGAATACAGAAGTATGAGACAATAAGTACCCTGTCCTCAAGGGACTTGTAGTCTAGTTGTGGATTAGATAGAACATACTCATAGGAAGTTAGCTAGCAACATAAAATATTGCAACCTGAATGCCAAGGAAAAGATGGTTCAGGGCTGGGACGAACCCTGTGGAAGAGGTAAAATAGGTGAAGACAGCTATCCTCCCTCCCCCTGAGTTTTCTGTCTCTAGGCTAAAGATCCTAAGTTCTTCATACTAATGATGATATGCCATGAACTTAAGGCTCTTATGTCTCCTCGTTACCCTTTTCTAGATGCTATCCTGTTTATCCAATTTCTTAGGTGGCACACTGGATAGAATGCTAGACCTGGAGTCAGGAATGCCTGAGTTCAAATTCAGCCTTCAGAAACTAGCTCTGTAACCCTGGGCAAGTCACTTAACACTTGTCTGCCTTAGTTTTTTCCTTTGTAACATGTGGATAATGGCACCTCCCATGGCTGTTGTGAGGACATAATGAAGTATTCATAAAGCACTTTGCAAACCTTTGAGTCCTAAGTAAATGCTACTAGTGTCCTTAAAATGTAGTACCCAGGACAGTATTCCGGACGTGTTCTAAGTATAGCAGGACTGCCCCCTTATTCCTGGAAGCTATGCTATGCAATTGTACTTGAGTCTTTCCCCATTCTAGTAGATGGGGTGGTGGTAGAGATACCTGGAAAGAATGTATACAGTCCTTTTTCTTCTCTTCCCCTCCCCCTTCTCCCAGTGGATTTATTTGTGTTTTAAGCTCTTACTAAAATGAATGTTCATATGCTACAAATAGTAGCCCTAAAACAATGCCAAACGCCAGGGAGAATCTGAGCTGGCATTAAAATGTACTGCCAATAAGCCTCCCTGGACTTTGATTTTCTCATATGTGAAGGAAGAGGATTCGTCTAGGTGGCCTCTGAGGTCCCATCCAAACTTTAAATCCCTCACTCCTCAGAGTAGATGACTGCTTGTTAGGCATGGTGTATCAGGGAATTCCTGTTTAGTACAGGTTGGAGTAAATGGCTTCCTTATATCTCTTCCATCCAGCTTTGTGATTCTGGATAATCCAAATATAAATAAACAGGAATGGACTTATTGTGTGTTGATATAAGCCCCTACTCTGTGCAGAGACTGTACTAAGTATTAATAATGGAAAGACCCAAAACCAGTCTGTTAGCCTCAGAGGGCTTATTTTTACAGGGTGAAATATGATATTTCCACAGGCAAATGACAGTGGAAGTGAGGGTAGGATTGGTAAAGTCAAGAAAGACTTAAATGAGTTGTCATATGGAATTGATTATTATAAGATAAAAAAAGGATGGAGAGACATGCTAGGCATTGGGGGAGCAGTATGTAGAAATGCAGAGCAGGATATGGCATGTAGAGATTGAGTGCATAGAATGCACAATAAGAGTGTTAACTAAAAATGGAAAGATAGGTTGTGAACTATCACTGTTAATGCCAAACTAAGCATGGTAATATTAGGTAATAGCCTTGAACATTTGCGATTAGGGAGTGACGTGGATCTATTCCTTGGAAGATTACTTTGGCTGCTATGTAGCAGATAGACCTGTTGAACTTGAAGCCAACGGAATATCTAGCAGGCAGGTATAATGTGATTGAAGAGAGGGATTGTAGATTTGGGAGTAGGGTCATCAGTGAAGATGACTGAACCATAGAAACTAATGAGCTCACCAAGAGAGGGAAGTGTAGGAAGGCACAGGACATCCTGGGTAGTAGTAATCCAGCTAAGGAAATAAAGACAGACAGAAGCAGGAGAGAGCAGTGTCCCAGAGGCCAAGGAAAAGAAGAACATGTCTTTAGAAGGATGAGTGATCTGTCAGTATCAAGATGCATAGGGAAAGGGATCAAAGAGAATGAGAACTGAGAAAGACCATGAGATTTAGCACTTTAAAAATGTCTTTTTTTGCACAATATACTATTTAAAATTTATTTATTTAACTTTTTACATTCATTTTCACAAAATTTTGGGTTCCAAATTTTCTCCCCTTTTATCCCCTCCCCCCACCCCAATACACCAAGCATTCTAATTTTCCCTATCACCAATCTGTGCCCTCTTTTCTATCATCCCTCCCTTCTCTTGTCCCCATCTTCTCTTTTGTCCTGTAGGGCCAGATGACTTTCTATTCCCCATTAACTGTATTTCTTATTTCCTAGTAGCAAGAACAATACTCAACAGTTGTTCCTAAAACTTTGAGTTCCAAATTCTCCCCATCCCTCCCTCCCCACCCATTCCCTTTGGGAAGGCAGGCAATTCAATATAGGCCCTATCTGTGTAGTTTTGCAAATGACTTCGATAAGTCATGTTGTATAAGACTAACTGTATTTCCCTCCATCCTATTCTGCCCCCCATTGTTTCTATTCTGTGTTTTGATCCTGTCCCTCCCCAAGAGTGTTGACCTCAAATTGCTCCATTCTTCCATTGCCCTCCCTTCCATCATCCCTGCCTCCCTGCTTATCTCCTTCTTCCCCATTTTTCTGTACTGTAAGATAGGTTTTCATACCAAAATGAGTGTGCATTTTACTCCTTCCTTTAGTCGAATGTGATAAGGGTAAACTTCATGTTTTTTTCTCAGCTCTCTTTTTCCCTCCACTAAAAAGTTTCCTGCTTGCCTCTTGAATGAGATATAATTAACCTCATTCCATTTCACCCTCTCTCCTCCCACTACATTTCTCTCTCACCGTTTACCTTAATTTCTTTTAAGACATGGTCCCATCCTATTCAATTCACTCTGTGCTCTCTGTCTCTGTGTGCATGCTTGTGTGTATGTGTGTGTGTGTGCGTGTGTGTGTGTACGTCTGTGTGTGGTCCCACCAACTACCCAGATACTGAAACGTTTTAAGAGTTACATATATTGTCTTTCCATGTAGGAATGTAAACAGTTCACCTTTGGTAAGTCCCTTATGACTTCCCTTTGCTGTTTACTTTTTCATGCTTCTTCTCATTCTTGTGTTTGAAAGTCAAATTTTCTTTTCAGCTCTGGTCTTTTCATCAAGAATACGTGAAAGTCCTCTGTTTCATTGAAAGACCATATTTTCCCCTGAAGTATTATACTCAGTTTTGCTGGGTAGGTGATTCTTGGTTTGAGTCCTAGTTCCTTTGACTTCTGGAATATCCTATTCCACACCCTTCGATCCCTTAATGTAGAAGCTCCTGATTTTATTTCCACAATACTGGAATTGTTTCTTTCTAGCTGCTTGCAATATGTTCTCCTTGAGCTGGGAATTCTGGAATTTGGCCACAATGTTCCTAGGAGTTTCTCTTTTTGGATCTCTTTCAGGTGGTGATCGATGGATTCCTTCAATACTTATTTTGCCCTCTGGTTCTAGAATATCAGGGCAGTTTTCCTTGATAATTTAATGAAAGATGATGTCTAGGCTCTTTTTTTGATCATGACTTTCAGGTAGTCCCATAATTTTTAAATTGTCTCTCCTGGATCTATTTTCCAGGTCAGTTGTTTTTCCCATGAGATATTTCACATTCTCTTCCATTTTTTCATTCTTTTGGTTTTGTTTGATGATTTCTTGGTTTCTCATAAAGTCATTAGACTCCATCTGTTCCATTCTAATCTTGAGAGAACTATTTTCTTCAGTGAGCTTTTGAACCTCTTTTGCCAATTGAGTGAGTCTATTTTTCAAGGTGTTATTTTCTTCAGCCTTTTTTTGGGTCTCCTTTACCAAGGTATTGACCCATTTTTCATGCTTTTCTTGCATCTCTCTCATTTCTCTTCCCAGTTTTTCCTCCACCTGTCTAACTTGATTTTCAAAATCCTTTTTGAGCTCTTCCATGGCCTGAGCCCACCGGACATCCACCTGGGATGTCTGGGATAGAGAGGCCCCCAACCTCCACATCTTTCCCTGATGGTCAAGCATTGTACTTCATCATCAGAAATGAAAGGAGGAAGTAACATCTCTTCCCCAATAAAGTAGCTCTCTATGGTCTTACTTTGCTTCCTTTTTCTGGGATTTTTCCCAGCCAGTTACTTGACTTCTGAGATTCCTCTCCACCCCCGCCTAGATCTGCCCAGCTAGTGCTTGGGGTCTGAGATTCAAATGCTGCTTCCCAGTCTCAGGGCTGTCCGCGGCAGGAGAGGCTGCTATTCAATGTGAGCTTAAGTTCTGGTGCTGGGGTGGGGGCAGGGCCGCCTCCCAGGCTCAGTTCCCTCAGGGGCTTTATGCAGAGACCTTCAGTAAGGGAGTGGGTGGGGGCAGGGCCGCCTCCCAGGCTCAGCTCCCTCAGGGGGTTTATGCAGAGACCTTCAGTAATGGCCCTGAACTTCTGCCTGCCTGCTCAGAGAGTCTCAGGCCGCTGCTGCCTCTGCTGCTGCCTCTGCCGCTCCCTCCGCTGCTTCCTCCCGAGGGGGCCCGAGCCACGAAGACACCCTGCTCCTCTCTCCGCCAGCCCAGACATCTCTCTCACTGACCTGTAGCATCTGTGGGCGGAGGGACCTTCCTGGCCACCAGAGGTTTCGTCTCTGAAGCCTGCTGGGATCTGCTCCTCTCGGCTGCGCGGCCAGGGCAGCACAGGAGTGGGCTCTGCTTTCCGGGGTGCGACAGACCCCTGGGGACAGCTCTCCAGGGCTCTCTGGAATGGAAATCTCTTCCACTGTGTTTCTGTGCACCTTGCAGTGATCCAGAATTTGTGGGAAGTTCTTCTTACAGGAAATTTATGGGCTGTGGATTCGGAGCTAGCATACGTGAGTCTTTCTACTCCGCCATCTTGGCTTCTCCCCCACAATATACTTTTAAAAATGCCTTTGCACAATAGTAATTTTCCAGTATACCCTCCTTCACTGAAACAAAGAGTGAGCAGAAACAGCTGACAAAATGACTTGATTTGCTGGTGTATACAATACTCTACTCATGGTCCTTAAGAGGGAGAAAGGAAATGTTTCATCATATATTCTCTAGGACCAAGATAGCAACTAATGAATTCTAGCTATATTTTGGTATTTGCCTTTTGTAATATTCTAGTTTTACATTTTTTTCCTTCTTGGTTCTACTTTGCCTTAATTCATACAAGTCTTCCTGTGTTTCCCCATGTTCATGGTTTCTTATGATACAATAATCCATATATCACAGTGCATTCAATCATTTCGCAACAGATGGGCTCTCACTTTGTTGTCAGTTGATTGCCACCACAAACAGTGCTGCTATGAAAAACTTACTTATGGGAAATTTCTTTTATTGATCTCCTTACCTAGCAATGGTATTGATGGGTCAAAGATATTTGGTAACTTTTCTCATTAATTCCAAATTGTTTTACCAAAATAGTTGGATTAATCACAGTTCCATCAATGGCATAACAATGTGTAGATTAAGAATTTTTCTCTTACCATTGGTGCTTCTCTTTTAAAGTTGGTTTTTTTTTTTTGTGGTATGATCTTTAATATTCAGGATGTCTCTAGTTTGAATTTATTGCAGAACATGATGAAAGCCTGATTTCTATTAGACTGATTTCCAGTTCTTATCAGATAGTTCTTTCCTAAGTAATTTGTGGTTTGGGGTTTGCCAAAGACTGGGTAATTGAGTTCCATTTTTCTTGATTCTCCTTTTTCTAGTTTGTTCCATTGATCTACTTTTCTATTTTTTTAACCAATACCAAATGGTTTTGATGACTGCTAATTTTCATGATCTGGTTTGAGATCTCTCTTCACTCCTACCTTCTCCCCCGCCCGCAGTTCCCTTGTATGCTAGATCTTTTGTTCCTCCAAATGAATGGTCTAGCTTCATAAAATACCCCTATGTTAGATTGGGATAGCTTTATAACTATAAATAACCTTTGGTGGCATTGTCATTTTTTATTATAGTGTCATGGCTCAGGTATTAGCATTGAATATCCCTCCAGTTATTTAAGTTGTTCTTTATATCTTTACATAGCGTTTTATAATTGAATCTTTTCAAGTATTGAATACGCTTTGGTTGAGTGAGTGCCAAATATTTTAGGCATTTTGCAGTGTCTTCTTTTCTAGTTGCATTAATTTTGTTGGTGCAAAAGATTTAGAATATTAAGCCAAGTAGTCTGTTTTGTCTTTTGTGATCTCTTGTATCCCTTGTAGGCTACAAATTCTCCCCTGACCCTAGATCTGAAAGTGTCTACTATGTGCCAGGCTCTTTGCTAAGCATTGAGGATATAAATACAAATGAAAACAAAGACAGTCTCTAACCTCAAGGAGCTTAGAATCTGTATGTACTAATCTGGGTATCTGTCATTTTCCCAAAGAGGCCAAAGATTGCTTTGGGGTTGTTTTTGTCTGTTTTTGAAATGTTCCATCATGCCTACCTGCCCCAGGAAACTCACCACTTGGGAAATTTCATTATGCTGCAAGATTGACTCTGCCTGGTATTCATATCTCATCAGTAACCTCTGCCCCTCTGATTGGATGCAGTGCCATGGGCTCCAGGGTCTCTGCTGAAAGAGAGAGCTCAGCACTTTCCCCTATCCCTTCTCACAAGTTACTCTGCTCTTGGACTTGGCAAGTACTTTCTCCCCTCACCCCCATCTCCACTCCTAAAAGTTTCTTTTTTGTGTGTTGTCTTCTCCCCTTAGATTGTAACAGCATGGTGATTTTCTCCCCAAGCTCAGGGACCTAGTAAGTATTCAAGCCCAAGTTTGAACCTAGAGGCTCAGGCTCCAACTCCAAATCCTCCTCTTGCCTTTCTCTTGTATCCATGTTCCCTCTGTTTTGGGTTGAATCCTTCTGTTAAGCCAAATATTCCTCAATTAGCCATCTCTAAAACTTGGGGATTAACTATGATCATTCTAAGAACTCCAGTGTCTCCGGATGGGAAAAAAAAATCAATTTAAAATTTGTAATATAAAAAGAATATTATCTTACTAAAATCATTAGTTTATTATGGGATCCTAGAACTAGAGCTTGGGGGAAAGAGATCTAGTACAATCCATTTGTAGTTTGTTTTTTTCTGCTGAGGGATGGTGCTTTTATTTTATTTAAGATAATATTTATCCTCAATTTAATCAACACCAAAAAGAGAGAAAATTTTTTCTCGTATATAAAGTAGAACAAAAAAAAAGATTATTTGTGAAGCCAGGAATTTGCTACACATAGCCTATTTTAAAGAAAAAGTTGGTAAAAATTCACCAGCGATTCTGCTTATCTATTTACCCCATGGATTTCCTTTGGTTATTTTTTCGTGCATTTTTCAAAATGCTTCACTGACCCCTCTTGTTCTTTTTGAAAACACTATTACTATCTTCCCCAACTCTTTCGAAATAAAAAGGAAGAAAGCAACAATTTTTATAATAAAGAAATATAGTCGAGAAAAAAACCCCATAAAGGCACACATTTGCCAAGTCCAGAAATACCTCACTCTGTATTGAATCCTTTATTCCTCTGTCAGGAGATGGGTAGCAGTAGAATGCCTCATCATTGGTCCTCTGGAGTCTGTGGTTGGTTATTGCACTCAGAGACCTCAAGCCTCTCCAAGGTTTTAGTCTTTACAAAGTTATTTTTCCTGGATAAATTGTACTCCTGGTTCTAGTTATTTTACTGTATCAGTTTATACACACATTCCCAGGTTTCTCTGAAATAGTTTAATTTTTTGTTATGGTGTAATATTATTTCACTACATTCACAGTCTACAATTTGTTTAGCCATTCTCCAATTGATGGACACCCACTCTCTTTACAGTTTTGCTGTACAACAAAAAGATGTGCTATAAAAAATATTTTTGTACATATAGTTTCTTGGTCTCTTTGGCGAATAGATCTTATAGTGTATGGTTCAAAGGGTATGTACTTTTTCTCCATAGTTCTGAATTGCTTTCCAGAATGGTTGGATCAATTCATAACTCTCCCACCAGAATGCCTATCTTCCCATAGACTTTCCAAACATTTTTCATTTTCCTTTCTCGTATCTTTGTTAATCTGATAGGTGTGAGGTATGAAGTATCAAGCGTTGTTTTGTGGAAGTCCACTAATAGTGAGTTGGAACATTTATTTTTCACAGGGGTATTGATAGCTTAGATTTCTTCCTTTGAGAATAGTGTTTTCATATCCTTTGACCATCTCTCTATTGGCTGTCATTTTTATATATTTACATCAGTTTCTAATGTATCTTGTATATTGGACTGTTGTAGGAGCAATGTCCTAACTCTCCACCTCCCCCCAAATCTGCCCCATGCAAGTTAGGATAATTTTTCCTTAAAAGATATTAAGACTGTGTTCAAGTCTTAGCTTGGGAAGTTGGAGGTATTGGCATCACTTCCTGGTTGCCTAAGAACATAACAAACACATAAAGCTCCAGGGTCTCTCTGATATTTGGCTGGTGGACCATGATGGGCAACTCAGGTGAGAGAGCTTTATTCACTTAACTGAATCAACTTGAGGTCTCCTCTGCTTCTTGAATATATAGCTAAGTAAGGCTTTGTTAACTGTGGAAAGACCCTATGGATGCCTCAATTTGTTCCTTAAAAAAACAATTGTTTTCAGTTCCAAATCCTCTCCCTTCCCTGTCTGCCACCCACTGAGAAAATAAGAAAAACAAAACCCATTTAAAATATATAGTCATGTGAAATAAATTCCCACATTAGCTATGTTCAAAAAAATAAAAAAGAGAAAGAAAAGAAAATATGCTTCAGTCTGCACTGAGTCCATCAGCGGTCTCTGGAGGTGGTGAATATGTGTCATCCTGAGTCCTTTGAAACTGTATTGGTCATTGCCTTAATCAGAACTCTTACGTCTTTCAAAGCTGTCTTTACAATACTGCTGTTACTGTATAACTCATTCTCATTGTTTTGCTCACTTCATTTTGCATCAGGTTTTTCTGAAACCACCCATCACAATTTCTTAAAGCACAATAGTATACCATCATGTTCATATTCTATAGCTTGTTAAGCCAGTCTTCAATTAATGGGCATCACCTCAGTTTCTAATTCTGGCACTACAATAAGAACTGTGATAAATATTCTTGCACATATGTATGCCTTCCCTCTTAAATTTCTTTGGGCTATAAACCTAGGAAAGATATTGATGGGTCAAGGGGTATGTGCAATTCCATTGGTTTTTTTGGGCTATAGTTCTAAATTTCTCTCCAGAATGATTGGACTAAATCATAGCTGCACCAGAAATGCATGAGGGACCTGTTTTCCCATATCCCCTCTGACATTTGTCATTTTTCACTTTTGTTATCTTAGCCAGTCTGATGAGTTTCCCCCAGTTAATTGTTTCTCTTCTAATTTTAATTTAGTTTTGTTTGTGCAAAGTCTTTATAATTCTATGTAATCAAAACTAATCCATTTTGTCTTCTGAGATCTGTCACTGCCCTTTATTTTATAGATGAGGAAATCAAGGACTGAAGAGATGAAATGACTTGCCCAAGGTAACACAGATATTGAGTAGCAAAGTACCCAGCTCATCTCACACCAGAGCCCCCAGCATTCTTTCCACTGTACTATTTGACTTTAGTAACAAAGTCTTTCCTGACTTGGGGTGGGTGTAGGGAATGACAAAGCCAGAGCTGTATCTGGTCATTCGTAAAGGAAGATTTAAAAATTCATTCTACCAATTAAACTTAAAGTCAAGTGATGTATCTGTTAGAGTACAAAAGTTTGAGATGTATATGAACACAAACACATATATAAATTCTTACTTTAAGTTGAAAATTGGCTCATATCTTTACCCTTGGGGTAAGAGAAAAACACTTTTAAGATGATTTAAAAACCTCAACACTTTATAGTAAAGGTTCATGCTCTTTTTATGTGTCAGGGGAACTTTTGATACAGTCTGCTGAAACCTATGGATATCTTCTCAGAATAATGTTCTTAAGTGCCTAAAATAAAACAGAATTACAAAGGAAACTAGTTATAGCTATCATTTATATAGCTGGCATTTAATAGTGTTTTGAGGATTGCAAAGTATTTTACATATGTCATCTTATTTTATCTGTACAACATTGTGGGAAGTGGCATAATTATCCTCATCTTACATTTGATGAAATCAAGGGACACAAGAGTTAGTGATTTGCCAGGGTTTAAAGTGTCCTGGGCAGGATCTGAAGTCAGGTCTTGACTCCAGGTCCGGTGCTTTTATCCACTTCTGCCTCAATCATAGTGAGATAGTTATTTAAAAAAAAGTTCATGAACCCCAGGTTGAGGACTCCTTTTCTTTAGTCTAATATCTTCTTATATTAAACTAAAGGAATCCAACAATCTCTGCAAATAGCAGCTGGCCAGAATTAAGAGGGATGTGTGTGTGTGTGTGTGTGTGTGTGTGCACGTGCGTGTGCGTCCTTCATTGTCGAGAAGACCATGCCGTCAGGGAAATAATGACATGACTTGCACTTGACTTTGTTTTGGATGAGGGAGGGCTGTGCAGGTCACCAGCCTCACTTCTCCTCCAGAGCCATCTGAATCCAGTGATTCATCAGGATGACGGCAGATGACCCAGGATGAGGCAATTGGGGTTAAGTGACTTGCCCAAAGTCACACAGCTAGTGAGTGTCAAGTGTCTGAAGTTACATTTGAACTCAGATTCTCCTGACTCCTGCACTGGTGCTCTATCCGCTGCACCACCTAGCTGCCCCAAGAGCAATGACCAGAAAAAAAGTTGGAAAGAGTCAGATTTAGGTTTCATATGAGGAAAAGCCAGCAAACATTAAGTGCTTACTATATGTCAGGCACTGTGCTAAGTGCTAGGAATACAAAAACAAGCAAAAAAGAATAGAAAATCCTTGCTCCTAACAAGCCTAACAAGTAAACAGAGAGGTGAGGAGACACCCTTGTGGGGGGCCTGGGTGCAGAATTCCAGAGAATGAGGAAGAACTCACTGATGGGAGTAGGGAGAAGGCAGCTAAGGCCTAGAGTTGAAGACTGGAGAATTAGAACTATCCAAAAGTGAAATTTGAACTGTTTTCAAGAGTGGTTCTCCCTGCTGAGGTCTTCAAGCAAAGGCCAAAGCATATTCTGGGTAGAAGGTAGAAAGAAATCTTGTTCAGGTGTGGATTGGATGAGTAATAAATATCCACTGAGGTCTTTTCCAATCCTAGTAACCTGCAATGGCTGTGTGTCCTTGGGTGAGTCACTATTGTGACGCATGAAAAATCTGAGAGACACAGTTTCTGGGTAATTGATAATCAATTTATTAATTATGGCTAGCAAATAAACAATAAAATAAGGTCAGTACCCTTGTCTGAAGTCAGACAGTCCTTGGGTACTGCTGAACATGTCAGTACCCTTTGAGACTATGTGTTCACTACAGGAGGAAATCAATTTTTGATTGGTTAACAATGAGAGAATGAATATTATAATGAGAGGTGGGCTTATTCTAATGAGGGGCTGGGACAGGGACTCAATATCCACCCAGACCACACCTGCCTTGGGCAATCAAAAGGAGCCATCACAACAGTCCTTTATATAGCTAAAGGATGGGCTGAATTCACCGAGATGAAAATTAAGCTTTCCCAGTTGGGTCAGGTCCCACCCAACATTGAGGAGAAAGTTAAACCAATCTCACCATCAGCCCTGTCCTGCAGAGGCTGCCCAAGTGATTTACAGAGGCTGGTTTCTGAATGGGGATATAGGAAGGGGGAAAAAAAACCCAGGAGGCCCCCCCTATCCAGCCCTACTAATTGGTCATTTCTCTCCCTATGCTTCAATGGACCTTTAGAGGTAACTCTAAGGTTCCTTCCAATTCTTAAATCTATAATCCTATGATCACAGCCAATAGCTATCTTTCTTCAGGAAACAATAATCCTCTTTTTGCATCATGCATCTAGGTGACAAGATGGATGGAGTGCTGGACCTAGATTCAAGAAGGCTTGAGTTTAAATCTCAGACACAAGCTGTGTGACTCTGGCTGTGTCACTTAACCTCTGTTTGCCTCAGTTTCCTCATCTCTTAAAGGGGGTTATTAACAGCATCTACCTCCTAGGGTTATTGTGAGGATAAAAAGATATCTGTAAAATGCTTTGAAAATCTTAAACTGCTATATAAATATTACTACTCCTAATTATTGTTAGGGGCTACTGACAGCTACACCCAGAAGACTTTGACATTCCAAGCTTTCTGGAACACAAACAACATGGTCCCACTCTGAGAGGCAAAGAAATGATCATTACAGCAAACTCAACCTGGTTGTCAATTCTTAAAAATTAAAGATTCTTTTATAGGACAGATTGCAAGCTATCTAAGAGGCAGAGTCAAAAAGCGCAACCGTCCTTGCAAAGAGCCCAGGTGTGGCTCATCAGTTAATAACTCTCTGTAAGTACAGTGGGCATCTAGGAGGTCCAGTGGATGGAGTGCCAGGCCTGGAGTCAGGAAGAGTCATCTTCCTGAGTTAAAAATCTGTGAGCCTGCCTGCCTCAGTTTCCTCATCTCTAAAATGAGCTGGAGAAGGAAATGGCAAACTGCTCCAGTGTCTTTCCCAAATAGGGTCATGAAGAGTAAAAAAACGATAGGTATAGATGAATAAGGTACATGTCACTGACCTATCCATTTTGACTACAACATCTCACACAAGCAGCGGTTATCTTTTCTCTTTCAGTACGAATGACAGTCATTGTGTACACACACACACACACACACACACACACACACACACACACACACACACACACCAATCTCTGCCTCCCAGGGAGTGTTAGGATACATAAGGTATCTGTGAAAGCCTTTTGGAAGGAAACTAGCATGGAAATTTCCAAGCCAGCATTTAGGATGCTATTTCTACTAGAGGCAAAAGGAAAAGGAATGTACTAAAAGGTATGAGTTGGAGCAAATGTCATTCCAACTGTGAATTCCTGAAAGAGGATACACATTGGAGGATAAGGCCCCTATTTGAAGTCATGGTGGCGTAGGAGACAAAACTGCAATTGTGTCAGGCCCTGCAGGCTGTGGCCTTGGTCACTAATGGAATATCAGGCTCTGAAACATTCAACACTTGGATGTCTCTCTCTGGCCATTCCCCTTATCTCTTTCTACTGGGTTGGCCACCATTCTAGATCAAGAACTCGTACTTTCTCTAACTGATCTTCCCTCTCCATCCTCCACACAACTGCCAAAGCACTTTTCCTAAAGCATTTGTCTTCTAGTTGCGTGACCCTGGGCGAGTCACTTAACCCTGATTGCTTCACCAAAAAATAAATGAATTATTAAGTAATAAAGCATAAGTCTTACCAGGCTCATACAGTAAACTCCAGTGGTTCGCCATGATATCCAGGGGCAAATACAAATTCCTCTGGTATCTAATGCCTTTCACAACTTGCTCCCAACCTACCTTTCCAGCTTATTCCCTTTGATGGTGGGAGGCAGAAAGTGCTTTGTTAAATGCTTACTAGGTGCCAGGTCCTGTGCTTTGGGTTTTTACAAATATCCCATTTTTTCCTCACAATCACTTCATGATGTAGGTGCAATTATTATTCCCATTTTAACCAGTGAGGAAACTGAGGCAGACATAGCTTAAGTGGCTTGCTCAGGGTGACTCAGCTAATAAACTTCTGAGACTGGATTTGAACTTGGGTATTTCTTACTGTCAGGCCAGCCCATCCATTGCACCTCTGAAGTCCTAGTTACATGTGTGTATGTATGTAATACATAGCTTTGCTGTTCCTCACACTCGACACTGCATCTCTTTCCTTTCCTATTACCTATATTTATTTGGTATATATTTATCTGTACATGTCTTTCCTGAGAATGTAAAGTCCTTAAGAGCAGGGACTGTTTCATTTTCATCTTTGTGTAACCCAAGTGCCTTGCACATAGTAGGTATTTAATGTGTTTGTTTGATTGGCCTGATCTCATCTAGCTGACCTGGCAACCTCCTCCTCAAGCATTCCCATTTTCCCCCAGTAATTTCTTCCCTACAGTAATGCATTTACTTCATTTGTTGATTCATTTTAAAGAAAGAAACACAGAATCTCTGAACTGAAGGATGCTTTCAAAGCCCATCTCATCCAAACCATTAGAGAACAAGAATACTTTTTACAGTATATCCAATAAATGGCCATCTACATTTTACTTAAATATTTTTCCAGTAAAATGGACCTACTTCCTCCTATGGCAACTCTCTGCCTTTTTGGGTAGTTCTAAATGTTAGGAAGTTTTTGGCTTCCCTACAATTTCCATCTATTTCTCCTAATTCTGCCTTCTGGGATCAAACAGAACTCTAATCTCCCATTTAACATCTCTTTAAATACTTGAAAAGAGCTATAATAACCCTTCCCGAAGTCTTATGTAGTCTAGGCTGAACATATCCCATTAGGCCACTTTCACTATCCAGATGTTACTCATCCTTCATTTTCAAAGAAGACCAATGACACCGGGGTAATGTATTGACTTGCATGTGAATTAGATTTAATTGAGGCAGAGCTGCACAAAATTACCAGCCTCACTCACTCATGAAAGTCCAATAGTAAGACAGAAGTCGAAATATTGGCCACTGATACAGTGGATTTTAGGGTTAGCATCGTCAGTGTATGACCAGGTTCTAAGCACTCCTTAGCTTGTTTCAGTCTCCTTTATGGCCATTGGAACAAAATGTTCTCATTTGCCTTTTCTGCTGAGAAAAGTCTTCACATGCTTAGAGTAGGCATCCTCCTAACTCATCAATGGGTTTGAAATCTGTCAGAGCTAGGTGGCGTAGTACATAGAGCTCTGGACCTGGAGGTAGGAAGACCTGAGTTCAAATCCTACCTCAGACAGTTAGCAGCTGTGTGAGTCTGGGTAAGTCATTTAACCCTGTTTGCCTTAGTTTCCTTGTCTATAAAATGAACTGGAGAAGGAAATGGCAAACTGCTCCGATATCTTTGCCAAGAATACCCCAAATGCTATCACAAAGAGTAGGACATGAGTGAAACAACTGACCGGATTGTATAATTTTTCAGTGTGAGAATTTACTATGCAGATAACCTGCTTCTAGATATCCTCTGTCTTGTCACTTTGCTAAAATGTGCTATCCAGAACTGAGCACAATACCCTAGATGTGGTCCTGTCAGCACAGTACTGTAACCTACCTAGTTTGCCGAATATCCTTTTCATGTTATTGTTTAATAAAATTGTTTTCTTCAATGTTAATAATAATAGCACTCATATAGTGTTAGAAGTGAGCCTGTTTAACAAGCCACCAACAGTGAGAAACATGCTTACCTTAAATAAAGAATAATACCTGTTGTGAAATCAGGAAGGCCTTTACTAATCTTTACATCCATTCCCCCTGAATGGACAGGTAGCATCCCCAGTAAGGTTACAAGAAGACTACAGGTAGACTATAACACGTGCAGGAAGATAGGGCTTCTTATACTATTTTCTGAACTTTGGATCTTCTGAGACACTGTCCCCTGGCCATGTGCCTTCATATTCTCCTCTCTCATAGGCCCTCACTCACACAGTGCCTTGGGCTTGTGCATTAGTTTCTGACCTCTAACCTGTCCATGCTGGGTCACAATCCTTATCACCCAGGAATGTGGACAACAGAACTTTACTTCCCACACATAGTGTCTATTATATGACAAGACTTTACAAATATCTTATTTGATCTTTACAATCCTGGGAGTTAGGTGCTTTTATGATCTCCAGGTTATAGTTGAGTAAACTGAAGGGTAAGTGACTTATCTAAGGTCACACAGCTTGTAAGCATCTCGGATCAGATTTGAACTGAGGCCTTCCTGACATCAGGCCCATGGCTCTGTCTGTCGCAGTTTGGGGTGCTGGGAATCCTGAAATGCAAGTGTACTAGGGGGTCTGCCTTGAAAGAATTCGACCACTCAGGTCTTCCAGTCAAAGTAGTGAGTTTATTGTGATGCCAACAGCAGCAAGATTAATGGGGGTGAGATTAGCATTTTCATACAAGAAAAAGCAGTGAGAAGAACTGACTGGGATTAGGGGGTGGTGAGTAGCCTGGGGTAGGCCAAGTGTAGACGAAGAAAGGAGTTAAATGGTCTGACCTGGGGCAGAGAGTCACAGTGAAAGGGCATTTAAAAGAATTATTGAATATCTAGGTAGAAATGTGGGGAAAATTTCTGGGGTTGGGTTGCTTTCAAGGACCCTCTTATTTTTAGGAGACCAGAGTTTCACCCACTTCTATTGGCATCACAATAAAACTCACTACTTTGAAAGAAGGCTTGAGTGGTCAGATTCTTTCCAGGCAGACCCCCCTGTACTCTTGCATCTCAGGGTCCACCACATATCCACTATGCCACCTACCTATCACTCACCATTATTTGCTCCATGAGTATTTGACTCCATTTCAATTCCAAACCTGAATCCTCTTCAACTTCTTTCCCTCCTTCTCAAATGCTTATAAGCAGAGGTATGCTGAAGTCAGTGCATACTGACTTATGAGATCCAACAGTTACATTTTCAGTGTGAATGAAAACAGTTTCTCTTTGGAAACCTCCAAACTATAGATCAGGGCTTAATTTACTGTTTCGTTGACTATCTGGACTTGAAGTGATGGAGAAAATATTAAAAATGTAGATTAAATTTAAAAGGGTGTCAAGCATACTTCCTCCTTCCTCCAAGCAGATTGTTAAACTACTAGCACATCACTGCCTAAAACTATGCTTAGATCTCCCTCATCCTAATGTGACCCCCAAATCTCTTTAGGCTTTGGCCAGCCACATCAACATATGAAAGGCCCAGAAATTAACTGGACCAGTAGGGAAGATGACCTAGGTTTATATTTCTCTTTGCTTTTTTTCATCCCCTGTCCAGTCATCTAAATGATAAAATGAAAGAGATGGAAAACTGGGAGACCTTGAACCTCAGGGTTATTTGGCAGTTTATTGGACTATGCCTTCAGAGATTAAATTCAGGAGGCGTAGGTAATGCTCACTATGAGATAGAGCTCAAATCATCCATCTCCTGGGACTATCCCAGTGACCCAGAAGTTTACACCAAAGAAGACAGACTTAAGCCTGAGGGAACTGACTACTTAGTTAGGAGTGTCTCTGCTCTTTGTTCTAAAGAGTTTAGAGCCTGGGGCTGAGAATTTCCTGATGTGGAAATGAGAGTCCCCATACTCCAAAAGCGGGGGAAAGTCTAGGTTGGTTTTTTTTCCTATAGAGAAAGCTTTTTGCTAGTCCATGGCTGGGTCTACTGCCTTTCTGAAAGAACCATAAAAATAGCTTTTGACTTGGAGCTAACGGAGCATGGCAGAGATTCCCCTGTAGCTAAAAGCTTCCACCGAAGCCTGAAACTGGAAGCAGCAGTAGAAACCTGTCCAGCTCAGGCTAAAAGTTGGATAGAAAGACTTCTCGCTCAGCAGGTAGCTTCCAGCAGAGCTGGATCTAGCATATTCTAAGGGATGACTTGTCCAACATAGGAACATCCAGTGGAGCTGTGTCTGGAGGTGACCAGCAAGGAACCAGCCCAGCACAAGCATTGTGACATTAACAGAAGATATCAACAATGTTGCAGTGCTAGAGATGTGAGACGTGCCCTGGTCATATGTGTTCCTACATGTGTGCCTCTCTACATGTGTTCCTTAAGTCTAAACACTTTCACCACTATTAGTGGGTCTATTTATGAGAGAGTACACCTTAGATTTATGGGAGAAATTTTTTTTGGTACTTTTCTTACTTTACCATTTCATTAAATGCCTTTGCCTTTTGCTTTGGAGTAATTGTGACTTCTTGAGCTATGGTTTTGAGAGGATGTGTATCCACAGAGTATTGTGAAACGTTTTTTAAGGGACCTACCCTTTGAAGGTATCCTGAAGCTTTATAATAAAAAATCTTTCCCCTGATTTTTCTACTACCCACTCAGCTACAATTCCATTTCTTTTCCCTTTCACTACTAAATTTCTTTTGAGAAAGTTGTCCTGTATTCAATGCCTCTGCTTTCTCACTACCCACCTTTTCCTCAACCCCTTACAATCTCAACCCCTTACTTTGCCCCACCTCCCATTAGAAATTCCTTTTCCAAAGATCACCAAGAGCCTTATTTCAGTCCATATCTTCTTTGTAATCTTTGATACAATTGATCACTTTCTCTTTTCTTGATTTCAGAGGTAACCTAATCTCTTGGTTCTCCTACTCTCTCTCTAGCAACTCCTCCTCTTTCTCTTTTAACTCCTTATCTTCTTCTTAACCCCTTAATGTGGACTCTTCCAAGGTGTTGATGGACCCTTCACGCCTCATCCTTTGTATTCTCTTCTTTAGCAATTCCATGGCTTCAGCTACCACCTCCATGGACGTGGTCCCCAAATCTCTATCCGGCCTTGACCTCTCTCACATTCCAGACCCACATTTCCAAATGCCTGTAGGACATTTCTAGCTGCATGTTCCACTATCACTTCAAACCAAATATGTTCATAACTGAGCTTATTTTTTCTACTTATACCTCTTCTTCTTTCTGATTTCATTATGTTTGTGGCCATTACACTTTCTCATGAAGTTATCTTGGTTTCCTCTTCCTTCATTCCTTCTCATATTTAATCAATTACAATATTCTGCTGATTAAAAAAAAACAAATAAAACATCAACGTCTCTCATGCCCATTCTCTTCTCTCTATCCCACAGCTTCCACACTAATATAGATCTTTATTATCACCGGGCTGGATTATTACAGTAGCCTTCTAACAGAACAGGTACCCTCTCTTCTCTCTAAGTGACCATTTATACTGTGACCACAACACATTTTAGAAATATTTATTCATTCTTAGTTTGCAACATTCAGTTCGACAAGCTTTTGCATTCCAAATTTTCTACCCCTTCCTCCTCTTCCCCCTCCCCAAGACAGGATACAATCTGATATAAGCTCTACATATACATTCACATTAAATATTTTGAGATTAGTCATGCTGCAAAAGAAGAATTATAACCAATAGAATGGACTGTGAGAAAGAAGAAACAAAACAAAAAGGAGAAAGAGCAAATAGCCTGGTTCATTCTGCATTCAGATTCCATAATTCTTTGAATGTGGATAACATTTTCCATCATGAGCCTTTTGGAGTTGTCTTAGAACGTTGCATTGCTGAGAAGAGTCAAGTCTATCAAAGTCAGTCATCAAACACTGTGGTTGTAACTGTATAATGTTCTCCTGGTTCTGCTTACTTCACTCAGCATCAGTTCATGTAAGTTTTCCCATGTTTTTCTGGAATCCATCCTCTCATCATTTCTCATAGCACAATAGTATTCCATTACATTCATCTACCACAACTTGTTCAGCTATTCCCCAATCAACGGACATCCCTTCAATTTCCAATTCTTTTCCACCACAAAAAGAGCAGCTATTAATATTTTTGTACATGTGCACAGTACTTTTTATACATGTACCTGGTCATATTTCTCCTTTGCTCAGAAATCTTTGGTAGCTCTCTATTTTTTGTGCTTATGCTTGGTTTATTTTTGAAAAATATTTTAAATTGATATTTTCTGTTGCTTACATCATCCTAGTATTCCATGAATCCCTTCCCCTCTCACTTCCTGAGAGTCATCCCATATGACTAATAGTATCATTTTGGAGAGGAAAAAGTCAGCATGATCGATACACTGAAAAAGTTCACTATTGCTTCTTGAGTAAAATTCAAGCTTCTTTTGCTGACATGCCCCGTACAATCTGATGCCAGTCTACCTTTCCGGTATGATCTCTTATCAGTCTCTTCCAGACATTTTGTGCTCTATTCAGAGTGAACTATTCTTGGCTCCAAAGTATACCCTTCACTTTCCCATTCCCCCTCCCTTTCTTTGTCTGCTGAATTCCATTCTGCCCTTTAAAGTGCAACTCAAATGCCACCCTTGCCATGAGACCTTCCCTATGTGGTAATGAACTTCTCTCTCAGCACATCATTTTCATAAGCCAACACTTATGTAGTGCCTACTATGTGCCCAACACTGTGCTAAGCACTTTACATGTATGATCCCATTTGATTGTTACCACCCTGGGAGGTAGGTGTTATTATTCATATTTTACAGAAGAGGAAACTGAGGCAAGCAAAGTTTAAGTGACTTGCCCAAAGTTATACCACCAGTAAATATCTAAAATGGGATTTGAACTCATCCTAATTCCAGGACTGGAGCGCTATTCACTATACCACCTAGCTGCCTGTAGAATTTGTTGTATCCCTTTCTTTTACTCTCTTTACCATGTATCATTGGAAATAATAAGTACTTTGGTTGTAGCTCATCTTCCTATTGACCTATGTCCTACATGAAGGCAGGGACCATGTGAAATGGTAGCATGGCTTAATGTTGGACTTGGTGTTAGGATGTCCTGGGTTCAAATCCTACCTCAGATACTTATAAACTGTGTCATGTCACAATCTGTCTCTGCTTCAGTTTCCTCCTCTATAAAATGGAGATTATGAGACCTACAGTTTCCAAAAACCTTAGTTCATAAAAACCTTAGTGTTTCAATATTTTTTTCATAGCACCCCTATGCCAAAAGTAACTCTTAGCACTCCCACTTATTAAGTAATCAAGTCTAAACAACTTAATAAGTATTCATATCATAACAACTTGGGAGCCATCTGAAAAAATCTTGCTATTGTTCTGTTGGTTCTCTCTCTGACCCCATTTGGGGTTTTCTGGGCAAAATTACTAGAATAGTTTCCATTCCTTCTCTAGCTCATGTTCTTGATGAGGAAACTGAGGCAAACAGGGTAAGTGACCTGCTCAGGGTCACACAGCTAGTAAATGTCTAAGGCCAGATTTGAACTGAGGAAGATGGGTCTTCCTGATGCCAGGCCTGCTGCTCTGTCCACTATGCCACCTAGCTACCCCTTGAAAGGATGTTAGAAGTCAGCTAATCCAACCCTCTTATTTTACAGGCAAACAGGGTTAAGTGATCCATTGCTAGTACTCTGAGGTTAGATTTGAGCTCAGGTCCTCCAGGGTCAGCACTTTATCCACTGCGCCACCTGGCTGCCCCATTTCAAAAAAATACAAATCAAAAGAAAACAGTGATTTTTAAATTTTGTTCTCAAATAACCATAATTACTTAGTAATGGGATGTGTGTGTCTCTTGGACACTGCACAGCTTTGCAAACTTTGGAATCAGATTGGACGCCTCCACCCTCATTTCCTGTTCTTCACTGATTTTTGCACAGTACTTTTGAATCATAGCAACCACTGAAAACCCAGCTTTGGAAAGATCTGATGTGGCAAATGAGAAAGTTCAAGAAGCTACTGGAGAAGCTAAAAATAGAAATAAACAAAAAACCACCTCTCAAACATTCTAGGACATCATCAAAAGGAATAGATCTAATTTTGAAACTGAATTCTTCCAAACTAGTAGTTTGCACAGTGTCTGACCACTGCATTTCCCACAAAACTGAAAATATCCCTTAGTGACCCTGTGAATTCACTGTGGTGCCTTGGATGCTGATACACACTGGGAACTGCACTATGGGATCTACTTCATGGGGCTATTGTGATGGTCAAATTCGATGGTGTGTGTAAAATACTATATGTTAGTGACGATTATATCTAAATTTTTTTTATCCCTTCCCAGTATCTACGATGACACTCTCTAAACAGCTGATGCTTAATAAATATTTAAGAAATTGATCAGATGGTGTCTTGCACATAATAAACACTTTATAAATACTCATTCATTTGTCACCTAGTCCTAACCTCTCATTTTGTAGATGAAGAAATCAAGTCCTGGTCAGTTTTGTTTTTGTTCTGTTATATCTGATTCTTTGTGATCCCCTCTGGGGTTTTCTTGGCAAAGATATTGGAGTGGTTTTCCATTTCCTTCTCCAGCTCATTTTACAGATGAGGAAACTGAGGCCAACAGGGATATGTGACTTCCCCTGGGCTAAGAACTATCTGAGGCCAGATTTGAATTTGGGAAGATGAGTCTTCTTGACTCTAGCCTGGCACCTATCCACTTTACCACCTACTTGCCCAACTCAGTCAAGAAATATTTTTCAGTGCCTACTCTGTGCCAGGCATGGTACGGAGCTCTGGGATACAAAGAAAGGCAAAAGACAGTCCCTGCCCTCAAGGAGGTCACTGTATAATGGAGGAGAGAACATGCAAACAACTGAGCACAAGCAAGATATGTACAGGAAAATGGAAGATAATCAACAGAGGGAAAGCAGTAGTGTTAAGGGGTGGGGGAGAGCAGGAAAGACTTCTTGCAGAAGATGGGATTTTAGTGGAGTCTTGGAGGAAGTCAGGAGGCCGAGATGGGAAGAGAAATTTCCAGGCAAGGGCTCAGACCCAGAGCTGGGAACTGGAATATTTTGTATGAGAAACGGCATTGCCATTGGACCTCAGAATATGTTTCCTACAATAAGATATAAGAAGACTGAAAAGGTGTGTGTGGGTGTACGGATGGCATAGCTTATGAAAGGCTTTGAATGCTAAGAAGATTTTATATTTGACCCTGGAGAGAAGGTGGGTTACTTGGCCCAAACTGCAGGGAGTCAACTAGAATACAAGTTTCCTGGTTCCCAGCACCAATGACCTTTCACTGCCTCACCTTGCCTCTTATGTTCTTTGATTCAATTAAATCAATATCAATTCAATAAACATTTATTAAGCCCCTACTATGTGCCAGAAACTGTGCTAAGTAGACAGTTCCTGCTCTTAAGGAACTTGTAATTTAGAGGGGAAGACAACCTACACAAAAGGAAGCTGGAAAAGGTTGGGTTGAGGTTCCAGGGGCTGTAGATGGGGAGTGGATTGAGCTGGAAAACCCCAATCCTACCTTCTGCAAAGGAAAGCTTTGGGAGCAATTTAGGACTGCACCCCCCAGCCCTCTAATTAGAGGGAGAGGAGGCTGAAGGGGGTTGGGAAAGAGTCGAGTATCCAAGACTGAGGTGACAGCTAAGTGATGAGAATCTCATTTCCTGGATTTGAAACCAAGCCAAGCTGCAGATGGAGAGTGCAGTGAGCCTCCTCTCCAGCTCCTAGCCCCAGGGCCTGCTTCATAGGTTCTTAAGGAACTACTTGTTCAATAAGGAGATGTCCATTAAGTGGGTGTTGATGGATGGATTTTCTGATTGTGCATGTATGTATACACACATATCCCCATATACACACATACATATACATAAACATATCCATATACTCATACATATATCCATAAACACATACATACATACATCCACACATATACGCATACATATGTGTACGTATGACTGTTTGCACCTGTCCCATTTTCACGTCAGCCTCAATCAGCACTGTCTGGAGGGTAGGGTGAACCACTCAGAGGATGACTACCATGGTGACTCTGAGGTGTGACCGGTAGGTGGTGCTGCAGCACAAGTCACAGGGCATGGACACATTCTCAAGCAGCAACCTTACTCCTCCACAGCAGCTTATCTCAGCCTGGATGAATTTACCTGCTGGGTCATTTTGGAAGATGAAGGGTGGGGTGGAAGGAGTGAGCTGAAGTGACCTGGGAATGAGGATCTCACCTCGATAGGAAAAAGTTTGCTCTGAAAATTTGGAGACTTGCTCTAGCTTATTGACAGTGGACAAGTATATTTCTCCCTCTTCTTCCTCGTCACTGTTGCTCAGGTGCCTTGCCACTATCTGCTCCTTTACCCCTGTCCCACATGATGAAGTGACCTTACTCCTTACCAAGGCTAACCCCTCTACTTGTTCAAGTGATCCCATTCCATCCCATCTCCTCTAACAGTGTCCCCTCTGTCACCCCATGATATCCCTTGTGTTCAATCTCTCCCTCTCTACTAGATCATTTTCTGCTTTCTACCAACATGCCATATTTTCCGCACTCTCACTTGACTCTTCCATCCCTGCTTTTCTACCTTTTATATCCTCTATCTTTTCTACCCTTTGTAGCTGAGTTTCTTGAAAAGGCTATCTACAATAGGTGTCTTCACTTTCCCTCCTCTGTGCACATGCTCATTACCTCATGCCTGGATTTTTACAATAGCCTACTAGTGGGTCCGCCTACCTCATCTTGTCCCTACTCTAACCCGTCCTCCATTCACATGCTAAGATAATTTTTCTTTTTTAAAAAAAATACAATAAATTTTCAGCATTCATACACTGATAGTTTTCTTTTTTTGAAAAATACAATAGATTTATTTATTTTCAGTTTTCAACATTCACTTCCACAAAATTTTGAATTCCACATTTTCTCCCCATCTCCCCCCTACCCTCACCCCAGGACAACATGTATTCTGATTGCCCTTTTCTCCAATCTATCCTCCTTCCCCTTATCCACTTCTCTTCTATTTTCCTATAGGGTAAGATATTCTATACCCCATTGCCTATATATGAAGATGATTTTTCTAAAGCACAGATCCAGACGTGACATCTCCCCAGTCAATAAACTTTAGTGGCTCCCTATGGTCTCCAAGATCAAATACAAAATGCTCTGTCTGGCATTCAACACCCTTTATAATCTAGTCCCATAATACTTTTCCAGTCTTCTTACTTCTTGTTCCCAGGTACTCTTCAGTTCAGTGACACTGGCCTCCTGCTGGCTATTCCATCAACATGACGTTTCATCTTTCAGCTCCAGGCGTTTTCTCTGGCTCTCCCTCATGCCTAGAATATTCTCACTCCTCTGCTCTGATTCCTGACCTTCCTATCTTCCTTTAAGACCCAACTAAAACCCCTTCTTTTGCTAGAAGCCTTCCCCACCCCTCCTATTCTCTCTGTTGATTACTTCCCATTTATCCTATATGGAGGATGCTTTGTACAAATTTGTTTGCATGTTGTCTCCCGTTAAATTGTAAACCCCATGAGGATGGGACTATTTTTGGTCTTTTTGTATCTCCATCACTTAGCACAGTGCGAGGCACATGTTGTTTAATGGTTTTCAATTACATCTAATTTTTTGCAACCCCGAGGTTTTCTTGGCAAAGCTACTGGAGCAGTTCACCGTTTCCTTCTCCAGCTCATTTTATAGAAAAGGAAACCAAGACAGAGAGAGTTAAGTGGCTTTCCTACGGTCACACAGCTACATATCTGTGACTGGATTTGAGCTCAGGTCCTCCTGACTCCAAGCCTGGCACTCTATCTACTGCACCACCTAGCTGGCCTGGTACGTTGTAGGTACTTAATAAAAGTTTATCTATTGACTGAAGACCTTGAATCCCAGCTCTCCCATCTACCTGCTGTATGACCTTAGGCAAGTCACTTAACTTCTCTGAGCCTTAGCTTCTTCCTCTGTAAAACAAGGAGCTCAAAGGCTGCTAAACTCCCTTTCAGTTCTCAATGTATGATCCTTCCACTGGTTGAAATGTTTTATTTTGGTCTTATTTTTCTCAGAAGAGAAAGCCTCATTCAGGGATGAATGGAGAGTCAAATTTCTGGGTTCCTGCCCTACCTCTAACGTATCCTATTTATATTATGATGAGAGTACAGATTTAGAGGTAGAAGGGAACTTAGAAGTCACCCAGTCCAGCCCTCTCATTTTACAGAGCAGGAAACAGAGGTGTAAAGAAATACAATTGACCGACTAAAACCAAACAACTACTAAATGGCAGTTAGAATTTGAACCCAAGTTCTTTGATTCTGAATATAGCATTTTTTCTCCCATTATAGCTTCTTACCTTGAACAAGTCTCTTAATTTTTGAAGTACCTCCCAGGCAGAAACTCTCAATCTTGGGTTCTTGATGTCTCATGAGTTATTATCTTCTATTTTGTCAATTCAAATTTTTAGGGAATTAATTTTTTAGGGGGTGTGGGGAGGTTAAGATTATGTGCCTCTTGTTCCAAGCTATTGATTTCTTTTCCATATCTTTCTTCAATAACTCTCCTTTCTCTCCACCTTCTTTTTTCTTCTACTCTCATTTGGATTTTAAAATTATTTTTTAGCTTTTTTGGAATTTTTCCCAAGCTGTGCTTTGCTTTGAGGCTTTGCTCGTAGATGTTTTCAAGTCATTCCTTTCTTCTGGGCTTGTGTCTTGAGCTTTTCTGTCACCACCATAGCTCTCTATTGTGTGATCATTTTGTTGTAGCTGTGTTTGCTCATTCTTCCTGTCTTCTTGGTTTTGGACTTTGTGTTAGGATCAGGCTCTCTGTACTTCTAGGGTGAATGCCTGGCCTGACCTTTTTGTCCTCGATGGTCCTATTGCTACTTTCTTAAGCTATTGAGTGTTGTGTCCTTCCAGGATTTCAGAGATAGCTCAGCTTGGAGACCTGCAAGTTTCAGAGCTCTTAAAGTAAAGTGAGCTGGCACAAAATCTGCTCATTGCTCTTTTGGTCTGAGTTTTTCAAGTTCCTGACCTAGGTTTGAGTCTGTAGCAAGATGCTTGTTGGCTTCTCCCTGGCTGGAAGTACCAATAGACTGCTCCTGAATTCAGCTACTATCACCCCAAAGGGGAGCTCTGCAGGTTCACATTGACTATACTGCCGACTTCCCCTTTGGTCTGAGAGTTCTACCCTAGTTATTTCACTGCAGGTTTCAGTTTTCAGAACCGAGTCCCTGTTCTGTCCTGCTCCGGGTAGGAGCCACACAGTTTGATTCTGAACTGCTTTTCTCCATCATCCCTAGGGACAAGTTCCCTCCTTAGTCTTCCCTGCCTTTGTGCCCCGAAGCTGGGTTAGTGAACCAAAGAACTGCCAGAGACACTTGTTTGTGCACTGAAATTGATTCAGACTCTCCTTCCTCCCCCTTGTCCCCCAGGACTTTTTCCTGCTCTGGTTGCTTCTTGCTTGTTTGCAGATTCTTCCCCAGGATCCATAGACCTCTTTGTCTATTTACCTGTATTGCACCAGGCTAGAAAAATTACTCACTTTGATTTTCTTCCCTTAGATTTCTCAATCAGGATTTGGTTGGGTTCATTTTCCAGATTTTTATGGAAGAAGAATTGTGGGGAGAGCTGGACTGTATGTATTCCTGCTGACTGCACCATCTTGACTCCCAAGTCTATCCTCTAAGGTTCTTAACTTGTCTTATTTTTTTTATTTTTTAAAGTGTTTTATTTGTTTTCAGTGTTCTGCAATCCCTTTTATATATCTTAGATTGTTTTCCCCTCCCTCCCTCTCCTTCCCCCCTCCCTTCTCCCTCCCTCCCCGAGATTGCATGCAATCTTATATAGGTTCTACATATACATTCTTATTAAATACATTTTCATCTTAGTCATGTGGCATAGAAGAATTAAAATGAATGGGAGAAATCATAAAACAAAACAAAACATAGCACAAGAGAAAAAGGTCTGCTTCATTCTGAGATCCAAATCCATAGTTCTTTCTCTGGATGTGGATGACATTTTTCCTGAAGAGTCCATTGGGAATTTTTTAGGTCCTTGCGTTGCTGTGAAGGGCTAAGTCTACCAGAAAAATTCGTCTCACACTGTGGATGTTGCTGTGTACAAAGTTCTCCTTGTTCTGTTCCTTTCACTCAGCATTTAACTTGTCTTTACAAATTTTTTTGATAACTATTTCAATATAATTGGTTCCTTTTGTTATCTTGTCCATTTTATTTTATGCATTTAAGAATACAAGTCCAAGAACAGGCTCCATGATACTAAAAAAAAAAAAGTGAAGAAACCCTACTCTAAATCTATGACTAACAGGAAAATTGCTGATCTTCCACTGATGGAGGGAGATTCTACATTGAGGGTTCTTCAAGCCAATAGAATCACAGGTCTTGACTCTCCCCCGCAAAAAATCAAAGCAAAATATGAGAGGGTTACTTGTTAGATGACCTCAGCTGGAGGTGGAAGAGGCTTATCTATCTCCAGACTCCTCTCAAATCCAAAAGACTTGTGTAGGGCTTCTCTCTAGATAGTAGCTAGCCCCTTGGTAGAGCCAGAAAGGAACTGGGAGTCTTCCTTGTTCTGAGGAGCTCCACCTACCTGAACACCTCTCTATTCTGACCAAAACCTCCATTTATCCTGGCTCCAAAATGCTATTTGGTGATGTGTGTGTATGTGTGTGTGTGTGTGTGTGTGTGTGTGTGTGTGTGTGTGTATTTTAATGGACTGAAATCTGGAAGTCTCTCCTGAGACAACCTTGAAAAACAGATTCTTGCAATAGGAAGGTGGGATGGGGGGAGGTCTAAGAATATGCAATGAAATCACTGATGAATTAAAACCTCATTTCTATCTTTTAAAACCCATTTGTATCCCAGATGGAGGTCAGTGCCAGAATGAATCCATATCATTTTTTGTTTGACACTGACAAAAATTCCATTTGCAGGTGGCTATTGATGCTTTAAAGGTATAATGTATCATGCAAATAATTTTCTCCCCCATGATATGACGTGTACAGTTTACTTTGATTTATATTGATGTCAGTTATGAAATAGGAAGTTAGGGGCCTTAAAATGAGTGCTGCTTGCTGAATAAATAAACAAGTTGATTGCATCCAGCACTTTTGTAATGGCATGTTGATCCTCTTATCTCCCTCCCCACCTCTAACACTGGGGACAAGTCAGGGGCCGTGTAGTATGAAGATGTCTTTTTCTAGACAAATTAAGGAAGGGACATTTAGTTGCTCCTCCAGCATTCACCCACTGTTTTAAAACCGGATGCAATGTCTTCTTCTGTAACCCAGCCCGACTAGTCAATTCATTTCTCATCCATTAATATTTATTGGGAATCCACAGGGGACTGAGAACTGTCGAAAACATGGTGCAATCCAGATAACAAAGGGGACACTGTACATTCCTCTCACATCTTTTCCAGTGAGAACGATTAGATGACTGAGGAGCAGTCTCCCCAGGGAAGATGTTGAACCGCCATTTTAACTCCTTAAAGAACAGTAGTAAACACCCTTCCAGGAAACTAGACTTGAGAGAAAAGAGGGCCAGCTGCTTTAGGAGGAAGCTTCTGCCATCCCTGTGTGCTATCCTGGATTTGCTGCCCTCAGTGCAGCTAGGGTCATCTCTAGGAGTCATGAAAGGGAAATGTGACATTATATGTCCATTAAGGATTTTCTGTCATCTCTGTACATATATTTGAGATGATAGTATTATAATAGATTTTGAGTGGGAGAAGATCATACATAGTATCCAATCCATGAATAGATTTCAGGAGGTCTATGAACTTAAATGGAAAAAAATACATCTTTATTTTTCCCTAGCCATTGGTAGCCTCTTTATTCATATTTATTTTATTTTATACACGTAAAAATATTATTCTGAGAAGACTTCACCAGTGCTAACAGGGGTCTATGACATTCAAAAGGTTAAGAACCCCTGTTCTAATCCAGTCTTCTAGTTTTACAGATGAGGAAACTGAGACCCAAAGATGTTAAGTGACTCACTTAAGCCTATGATACAGGCATCATAGGATTAGTATTGGAAGGGATTTCAGAGGTCATCTTGTACCTGGAAGGGAGTCCCCTCCACATGTTTCTGACATATGAGCTAGGGGGCACAGTGAATACAGTGTTGGACCTGGAGTCAGGAAGACTCCTTTTCCTGAGTTCAGTTCTTACCTCAGACACCTCCTAGCTGTGTGACGCTGGGCAAGTCACTTAGCCCTGTTTGCCTCAGTTTCTCTTCTATGAAATGAGCTGGAGAAGGAAACGGCAAGCCACTCTTTCTTTGCCAAGAAAACCCCAAATGGGGTCACAAAGAGTCAGACAAGGCTAAAAATGATTGGACAACAACTGGTTATTCATTCTTTGAAGAACTCCACAGAAGGAGGATCCGCT
Organism: Bettongia penicillata ogilbyi; assembly: GCA_023548195.1. Taxonomy (NCBI): domain Eukaryota; kingdom Metazoa; phylum Chordata; class Mammalia; order Diprotodontia; family Potoroidae; genus Bettongia; species Bettongia penicillata. The sequence goes on from JAJHZJ010000413.1 coordinate 4,884,499, forward strand.
AACTCCTGAAGCAGCCAATTTCACTCTTGAATGGTTTGAACAGTAAAGTTTTTCTTAACATTGGCGTTTAGTGTGTCTCTTTGCAATACCAGTCCCAGGTGGGAATATAGTGTAGCTCTAGAGCACTGTCTAGTGTGAGAAGACCTGGATTCAAATCCCACCTCTGCTGCTTCCTGTATGACCCCAGATAAGTCATTTAACTTTTCTAAGCCTTAGTTTCCTCATCTGTTAAATGAAGGGGGCTAGATGAGATGACCTCGAAGGTTCCTATTGCCTCTAAATCTATAATCCACTAAGCTGTTCTTTACTATATTTACAGATATTCCCAAAGTTAACTCTGGCTTCCATCCCCATCGCCATACTGAAAAGCTCTCTCCAAGATCACAAATGAAATTTGTAATCCTTAAATTCAATGACCTTTTATTTTGGTCTGTTTTCATCCTCTTTGAAATGCCTGAATATTTGACACCATAAACACCATATTCTTGTTTTTAATAATCTATGTCTCCTTTGGCTTCTAGGATACTACACTCCCATGTTTCTCCTCTAACATCTCTTATCTCTCCTACTCTGTTTTCATTGTTGGTTTCTTTTCTTCATTATGACCCTGAAACATGCCTGTCTCTTGGCCTCTTCTTACCTATCCTTGGCCCTCTTTAGATCTGTCCTTGGGACCTTGTCTTTCCTCTCTTTATACTTTCTTCCTTGGTATTATCATCCACTCTTATGGCTTCATTTTATATGAACTTCTTGTCAGTCTCCATTAGAATGTAAGCACCTTACAAGTAGGGATGGTTTCTTTCTTTGTACTTGAATCCCCAGCCCCTAGCACAGTGCTAGGTACACAGTAGGTGCTTAATAAATACTTGTGGCTTGATGATCTAAAGGAGATCAGGGAAAGCTTCTTGGGGAAGTGGTACCTAAATTGAATCCTGAAGAAAAGAAAGGAATTCAACAGACAAAAGAGTGGTGGACAGAGTCCTTCTTAGATGTTATCCCTTTCCAGAACTCACTCACTCTCTCTCTCTCTCTCTCTCTCTCTCTCTCTCTCTCTCTCTCTCTCTCTCTCTCCCTCTCTCTGTCTGTCTCTGTCTGTCTGTCTCTCTCTGTCTGTCTCTCTCTCCCTCTCTCTCTCTGCCTCTCTCTCTGTCTCTGTCTGTCTCCCCATCTCTCTCTGTCTCTCTCGTATCTCTCTCCCTTCTCTCTCTCTCTCTCTTTCTCTCTCTTTCTCTCTCTCTCGTCTCTCTCTCTGTCCCTCTGTCTCTCTCTGTCTTTCCTTTTTCTCTCTCTCCTCTTCCTCTCTCCTCTCTCTTCTCTCCCATCTCTGTCTCTCTCTCTTCATTTCTTCGACCTTTCTCCAGATTTGTCCAGCTTCTTGTTGTCTATCGCCACCTTGCTATCCTTCTTTAAACCTTAAACTTAACATGTTGAAAATGAAACTTCTCCTCTTTTACCCCAAACTTGGTCTTTATTTCTACCAAGGGCACCACCATCTTATTTTCCTCGTTACCTAGGCTTGTAACCTCTAATCCATCTTTGAGTCTTCCTTCTCAAGGGACTCTTCCCTCTGAGTTGGATCAGATTTCAAGTCCTCTCAGTTCTGCCTCTCCTGTATCTCAGATCTTCTCCCTCCTTTTCTCTACCACTGTAATCACCTCAGTGTGGACTTTCATCCCTTAACTGGTCCTCTTGCTTTCTTCCTAGTCCATTCTTTATGCCTCTTCTTGAATAATCTTCCTAATGTAGAACTTTGATCATCTAACTCTTCTATTAAAAAAAACAAACTTCAGTCATTTCCCCATGATCTACTGAATAAAGTTTAACCCTTAATTCTGGTGTAGAGGAGTCAGAGAAAGAGGACAGACATGATGTGCTGTCAGGGGGAAGCATGACATAGGTCAAGAATTTGTTAGAATTCTCTAACCAACACAACTCTTTGTGGTTCCTAGGCACAGAAGGGCAAAGTTAAAATAGTTTCTTTACCACAATCTTCTCCATCTTATTTATGTTTGAGGAAGTAGAGTCCTGGGAAGATTTACCTTAATCAAGGGGTGCAAGTCCTAAAAATTAGAATGTATTTCTACCCACAAGTTGGGTGAGAGTTGAATTAGAGCCTACTTAGAAAGGAAAGTTCATTGAGTTCAGAAGCAGAAAAAACAACAGGAAAGTTTTAAGAAGCGTCCAAAGGCTGGATTTGATCTCTGCCTAGGCCTCTACATTCTGGCACAGCCTGGATAAAGGGAAGAATTTTTTTTACCATTGGCTGAGGAAGCTGAATGCGAAAACTGAATCGAATTGCATGGCCAGGATTCAAAAGCAGAGATGAAGAAATCTTTGTAAAGCTGATGTTAGAGAATGCCATTTGAGGGCAACTATGGTTGTCTTCTGTACAAGTTCAGATTCTACTTCTGGGTAAAAAGAGAAGCATGATCAAATTAAGTAAAATACAAAAGGATTAAGGACGATCAAGAAGGATTAGAAAGCAGAACCTTAAGAATGATAAGGAGAAGGTGGTTGGCAAGACAAGGTAAATGAGAAAAGGTAAGTGGAACTAGCAGAGAATCAGTCATGTTACTGGAGTAGATTGTCCCATGGAAACTGGCAAAACTGGCAGTTGTTCTAAGCCTGAAGGGGAATTCACGTGACTGTAGAGTTACTGTTGAGAGTAAAGAAAGGGAGTTGACTGAGGATGTCACATTATTAAGAGGTGATAATTGCTTGTAAAATTTTAATCTTTAGTATTGAAATGCAAGATAGTTAAAACAAACAAATCAAAAACCAAAAAAACAACCTAAGCCTGAAAATTCAATCAGTATGAAGAGTACTGAAAAGTGTTCAGTGACTTTCATCTTCTACCTTATGTTTGTATTTCTGTCTTAGGCAAGTGACTGTTACCGCGACTATTCCTTAGCTGATTTCCCTCTGAGAACAGAAGGTGAAGGCTCTTAGAGGGTGTACCTCCACATGCCAGGTTGTTAGAAGGCATAAAGTGTTCTTCAAGGCAGCAGAGACAAGGCTTCAATGGGGGGAAAAGGGAGGTGGAGCAGAGGAGGAAATTTTTGTCAGGATATTGGAGAGTATAAGAATGTTACTCAAAGGAGGGAGAGAAGGAAAATGATAGTTGTACAACCAGAGCCTAAAAATAGATTTGAGGCTCTTTCTGAGGAAAAGGGAGATAGATGCTTGAAAGAGCAAGAAGCTTATTATTCTTCATAGAATGATATAGAAGAACTACAGAAAATTCCAGGCAAAAGATCATTTATAAGGACCAGAGAAGAAAACAAAAAAGAATAGTAGTAATTGGTTCAGGGGAACTGAGGCAGTCATTTAGCATCCTGATTGTTGACAATAGAGAGGTCTGTTGTCTTCCCAGGGATGTTGTATCCATAACAGGAAACCTCCCAAGTCTTATCAAAATGGATTACAAGTACCCACTTCTGGTGATTAACAAAAACACAAGTGATGCTTCCAGAAGGAGCCTAAAATGTACGTCCAATCTTGTGAAATCTTGAGGAAGAAACAAAAGACCCCAGGGACGCGTAGCTGATGTTTTCCTTCCTATTGCTCGTGGAAGAAAGCAATGGATGTAGAAGTGAAAGGTTAATTTGTGGAGTAAACAGCTGCCTAAGAAGGTGGTCTCTGAGAGTGGTATTTGGATTTCTGGACCATAACTTGAAAAAATAGAGATAGCACATTTCTGGCCAGAGGAAGAATATACTTAATGAAAAGTTAGTAAGAATGTATTTGTTCATGTCTTGAAAATATAACAAATATTGACAAAACAAAATATTATCCAGAGGCCCCAGCAACATATCTAAACAGTTATACAATATTTGAGTAAGTTGGTTTTATACCAAGAAGGAATATTTTGGTTCATTATTAGGAAAATCATAAATGTAATAGACTATATTGATAACAATAATAAAAATCTGTTGATAGAAGTAGAAAGAGCTCTTAACAAAATACAATGTCAATTTCTGGTTAAACAAACAAACCAATAAACGTTGAAGGACATAGGAATAACTGGACCTTTCCTGAAGATGGTAAATTGTCTAAAATTGAGAGCCTGCATTATGTGTAATATGTATAAACTATAAAATCATTTCCAATAAGGTTGAGGGTAATGCAAGGATGTCCGTTTTCAATAATATTATTTGATATAATGCTAAGAGCGTTAGTTATAGCAATAAGGCAAGAAAAATTGAGAGAATAAGATATGCAAAGAAGAAAGAAAATTATTGTTGATGATATGCTTGTCTACTCAGAGAACTCTAAAATCAGCTACAAAGTTCATTGAAAGAATTATTAACTTTATTAACAAAGTAGTAGAATATAAAATATAACTAGAGAAATCATTAGCCTTTCTGCATATATTCAACAAAATGCAACAATAAGAGATGGAAAGAGAAATATTCAAAATAAGTACAGAATTATAAAATATTTGGAAATCTATGTAGAATATACACAGGAAATCTACAAATGCAACTACCAGAGATCTTCTGTAGAAAATTTAAAGATAAGCTTTAAAGATTGGAGAGATATTTATTGTTCCTTGATGAATCAGGCCAATATAATAATAATGACAATATTACCTAAGTTAATTTAATTATCCAGTGCCATGCCAATCAAGAACCAAGGGATTACATTATAGACCTAGAAAAATTAATACAATATTTACCTGGAGGGAGAATAAGGTTAAGAATCACAGAAATAGTGAAAAAATGTAGAAAAGGAGGTCTATGCCAAACTGTAGTGGAAAACGGTGAGCATTAAAACTGTTTTGTACTAGTAAAAAGAAATAGAGAAGTCATTCAGTGGAGCAGATTTTGTACTTGAAATACAGAAGCAAGTGAACATAATAGTAAACTGTTTGATAAATTCAAAGTCCTCAATTTCTGGGGCAAGGACTTATTATTTGGTAGGAGCTAGTGGGAAAACTGAAAAGCAACATTGTAGAAATTGAGTTTAGATATTTTTTTCAAATGCATGTAAAGACAATTTTCAACATTTTTAAAATAAGATTTTGAGTTCCAATTTTCTTCTCCCTTCTTCTCTCCTCTCCCCTTCCCAAGACGGCAAGTAATCTGACATAGGTTGTACACATGCAATCATGTAAAACATATTTCCACGTTAGTCATGTTGTGAAAGAAGAAAACAGAACAAAAAAAAGTCATGGGACGAAAATAGCAAAGAAAGTGAAGATGGTTTTTTCTTTGGATGTAGATGGCATTTTATATCATGAGTCTTTTGGAATTGTGTTGGATCATTGTATTGCTAAAAAGAGCTAAGTCAATCATAGGTGATCATTGTACATTACTATGTACAATGTTTTCCTGGTTCTGCTCGCTTCACTCAGCATTCAGTTCAGCTTTCTAGGTTTTTCTGAAATTTCTGCTCATCATTTCTTATAACAAAGTAGTATACCATTACATTCATGTACCACAACTTGTTCAACCATTCCCAGTTGATGGGTATCCCCTCAGTTTCTAACTCTTTGCAACTACAAAAAGAACTACCATGAATATTTTTGTACAAATAAGTCCTTATCTCTTTTTTGGGGGGGAGGAGATGTCTTTGAGGTGTAGAACTAGCAGTGGTATTGCTGGATCACAGGTATGACTGGATCAATTATATAGCCCTTTGGGCATAGTTCCAAATTGCTCTCCAGAATGGTTGGATCAGTTCACAACTCCACCAACAATGCATTAATGTCCTAACTTTTTCACATCTTCTCTAACAGTTATTATTTTCCTTTTCTGTCATATTAGCCAATTTGATAGATGTGAAGTGGTACCTCAAAGTTGTTTTAATTTGCATTTCTCTAAACAACAGTGATTTAGAGCATTTTTATGTGACTATAGATAGCTTTGATTTCTTTGAAACTGAGTTTAGACAAACCCACATCATACCAAGATAAACTCCAAATAGATACATGTTCTAGATATAAAATGTCACATCATGAAAAATTAGAGGAACCCAAATGAAATAACTACGGAGAGGGGAAGAGTTCATGACCAAAAAAGGGTAAGAGATCATAGAAGATAAAGTGAACAACTTTGATTACATAAAATTGAAAAGTTTTGGACAAAAAAAGTAATGCTCTTAAAATTAGAATGAAAACAGTTAATTGGGAAAAATATTTGCCCCAAGTTTTACTGATAAAATATAATATTTATATATATGTAAGATGGTAAGAAACAGATTCCAATATATAGGGTGCCCCAAACATCTTAGTGTATTTAAAGCTTTAATAACTTCAGAAGTCGACTGGCTGGTTGTTCTCCTTCATCCTTGAATAGGACGAAAATGATATCACCATGTTAGAGTCAAGTTACAGTGTGACCACCTATGACTGATCAGACCAATACAAGCTTGGAAAAGCGCTACCACAGATCAGGCACAAAAGTCCACATGAACATTTGGGGTGGATTCTCTAAATGTGTCTATCTTGCATTTCTTTTGAGCTAGTTTGGTTCCACTTTCCTGATGAAGCACAGTGACTTCTTGGATGCAGGTACACCATGCTGGGTGGTCCTTTGCCAGCGTCTCCCACGTTATCCAATTAATGCCAAAGTTCTTGAGGGTGTCCTTGAGAGAGCCCTTGAGAGTGTCCTTGGCATCACTTCTTCTAATGACCATGTGAGCGCTTGCCTTGTATGAGTTCTCCATAAAATAGTCTTTTAGGCAAATTTTAGTTTGGTATTTGAACAACATGGTCAGATAATTACAGAGTTTGAATGCTTGGCAATTTAGTTCAAGAGAGTACCTCAGTGTCCAATACCCTATTCTGTCAGATGATCTTTGGAATCTTCCTGACAATTCAAATAGAAACAATTTACTTCCTGTTGTGGTACTGGTATACTGTCCAGGTTTCACAAAAATACAACAATGAGGTCAGCACAATGGTTCTGTAGACCTTTAGTTTTTTAGGCAGTCTAATACCTCTTTCTTTCCACACTTTTCTTTGGAGCTTCCTAAATACTGAACTAGCTCTGGCAATGTGTGTGTCAACATCATTAGCAATGTGTACATCCCTGAAAAGTATATTGCCAAGGTAAGTGAATTTATCACAAAACTTCTCTATTTGCTGTGACTGATAGTTCCACATGTGGATGGTGTTGTGCTGGCTGGTGGAGCACTTGTATCTTCTTGGTGTTAGTTCTTAGGACAAAATTAGCATAGTAGCAGAGAATAGATCCACACTTGTTACATCTAAGCTTCAGAGGCTGCATTGAGGACACAACCATCTGACAACAAACAAAAATCACACATCAACTCTCCCTTCACTTTGGTCTTGGCTTGTAGCCTTTTCAAGTTAATTTCAGAAGTACAAATTCTATACACGTATAAAACAGCATTTGAAAGGTTAATTATTTAAAATTTTATAATATTGATGTTTCTTATAAAAATTTAACATAATCTATCACTTTGTATTATCCAACACTGAGCACAGTTCTTGCACATAGTGGGTACTTAATAAATTTTGATTGATTAATTGATAAATCATGGCTCTTAGTCAATTTTTAATCTTTGGAAAAACTGTCATCAGCTGCCATTCAGTGATTGGAAGAATTGAATTTGTCATCCTAACCTTAAGATTATCCAAAGAACTAGGTTTTGATGTGCCCATGACAATTTTGATGCAGCTCAACAAGAAAAAAGATCTAATGGGGTTAGATCAGATGAGTGAGGTGACCAAGTAAGAGACTGATGAGGGAAGTTAAAGACAAGATAAATATTTATTGGAGCTTTAGAAACTATAGAAAAATCTATTTTGAGAGAAAAAGAAGAATCAAAGGAGAGCTAGAACCCTTGCTTGGGCAAAGATGGTAACTTGGAAGATGGTAACTGACAACAGAGAGCAAGCGAAGATCCTTAATGCCTCTTTTCCTTCTGTTTTTCCTTTGACAAGGATAATGGTCTTTGTGCTAGAGATAACAGAAGATGACTGACCAAGTTGAGGAAGGAGATAGAGAGCACTTTGATGAACTCATCATCTGCCCCAAATGGGCTCCATTCTTGGGTACTGAAAGAATTAGCAGATATGATTATTAAATTACTATCACTGATGTTTCAATGATCATGGAAAATGAGAGAGCTGCCACAAGACTGAAGAAGGGCAAATATTTTACTTAGTTTTTTTAAAGGGAAGAGAAGAACACCTTTAATCCAGACCAGTAAGTTTGATTTTGGTTCCTGCAAAAATTTGAGAATAGATTATTAAAAGATGACTGGTGAGTATCTGGAAAAGGTGACTACAAAGCTCCAAAATGGTTTCATCAAGAACAGGTAATACCAGTCTAAATTTATTTCCTCTTTTGACAAATTTACTAAACTTAAGAGATGAGTGGAATGCTATCACTATAAGCAAACTAGATTTTAACAAAAATTTTCATGAGGTACCTCATATATTTTTGTGGAGAAGATAGATATAGATTAGACAATAAATAAAGTTATGTGGATTCAGGTTTTATTGGATGACCAGATAAATAGAATAGTTGTTAATGATTCAATGTCAATGTGGCAGGAGGTCTCCAGTGGAGCACCACAGGAATCTGTGCTTGATTCTGTGTTGATTAACATTTTCATCAATAACTTGGGTAGTGGTATAGATGACAGGCAGATGACACAAATATGGGAAGGAAGGTTAATACACTGGATGACGGAGTAGGGATCCCCAAAGATCTTGACAGTATGGAGATTTGGGCTGAATCGAACAAGATGAAATTCAATAGTGATAAATGTAAAGTATTACACTTTGGTATAAAAAATCAACTTCACATACACAAGGTGGGAAAGGCATAGTTACATGGCAGTTATTCTGAAAAAAATCTGGGGTTTTTAGTGGACTGAGAACTCAATATGAGTCAGCACTGTAATGTAGGAGTTGCAGAAGCTAAAGCTGCATTAAAACAAGCAAAGCTTCCAGGAATCAGGAGATGATGGCATTGCCAGTCTCTGCCCTTGTCAGACCTCATGGAGGGATTGTGTTCAGTTCTGTATCCCACAGTCTCAAGAAGGATGTTAATAAGCTGGAGAGTCCAGAGGAGAGCCAACAAAATGATGGATGACCTTGACTTCATGTCATTTGGGTATCAGTTGAAGGAATTAAAGATACTTAGCATAACATAATATAATTAGCATTCATTTAGTTTCTACTCCATGCTAGTCATTGTGTTAAGTGCTTTCCAAATATCTCATTTGATAAAACAACCATGGAAGGCAGGTGCTGTCATTATACCCATTTTATATTTGAGGCAAACAGGAGTAAAGTGACTTGCCCAGGGTTTGACAACTGAGGACAAATTTGAATTCAGGTCTTTCTGACTCCAGGTTCAGCATCCAATCCACTGTGTTACACCCAGCCTAGAGAGAAGACTCAAGAGGGAAATGATGATTGGCTTCAAGTATCTGAAAGGTGTTACAGGAAGGAGAGATTAAATTTGTTCTGTTTGATCCCACAGGGAGGGGGAACCAGAAGGAATGGATAGGAGTGGCAAAAAGACTGATTTAGGTTAAGGGTCAGGGAAAAAACTTCCTAACAAAAATATACGAATGGGAATGGTGGGATGAGCTGCCTTGAAAGGTGGTAGCTTCTCTCCTTGCATTGTTTCAGTTATGTCTGATCCTTCATGACCCCATTTGGGATTTTCTTGGCAGAGATACTGGAGTGGCTTGCTTTTTACAGCTTATTTTACAAATGAGGAAACTGTGGCAGAGTTAAGTGATTTGCCCAGAGTCACACAGCTAGTAAGTATCTGAGGTCAGATTTGAACTCAGGAAGATAAGTATTCCTGACTTCAGGCCAACGTTCTGTGTACTGTATCTGGCTTCCTCTCCTTAGAAGTCTTAAAGGTGAGGCTGAAGGACTGCTTGTAGAGTACATTATATTGGGGGTTTATTTCATGGTTGGATTGGACAAGCTGACCACTGAGGACTCTTCCAACTTACAAATTCTGTGATTCTATCTGAGCTCCTCCTTTGTACTTATCTCTTTCTCTCTTGGACCATAGGCATTTGTACTCATGCTTTTGCCTTGGTCATATTGTATAGTCTTTGAGAATGTGCTGTGGGTGTCATTTCTTCTATCTTTGTGTTTGTTTCCAGCCCTTCGAATGGTACTTTTCACACAGGAGGCTTTTAATAAGTGTTTGATGAATTGAATTAAATGATATATCTAACCACTTTTGCCTTTTAGAGGGTCATTATATTGCTTGATCTAGTGAAGTCAAGTCTGTATACTTTTAACAGTACAACTCAGACAAACATTTCTTAAGTAACTATTCTTTGTAGGGCAATGGAGATGTAGGAGGTTTTGAAAACTCCTCTTCCTCATCCTCCTCCTTCTCCTTCTCTTTCTCCTTCTCCTCCTCCTCCTCCTCCTCCTCCTCCTCCTCCTCCTCCTTCTTCTTCTTCTTCTTTCCTAAAGAGGATGCATGACAGAGTATACAGAAAGTTGTCCTTGGACTCAGGAGGTTCTGGGTTCAAGTCCTGCTCAGACGCATACTAGCCAAGCGATCCTGGCCGACTCATTTCAGTTCTTAGTGTCCCCAGGGACTCTCTAAACTTACAAGTAATAGATCAACTCCTGATCCATATCACTGAACAGGTTTTCTCCACAAGGAGTTCCCTATCTTACTGAACTCACAAGTCTGGACAAAATCAAAAGATAATACCTCATATTTATATAGCACTTTCCACACATAATTTTTTCTGACCCTCACAGTTTCTCTGTAAAGAAGGTAGAGCAAATATTTTTACTGCCATCCTATTAATGGGAAAATGAGGGTCAGAAAGGTGTCCAAGGTTCCACAGCTAATAAGTGGCAAAGAAGGATCTTGAATCCAACCCACCACACTGTTGCCTTCAGCTCAAACATTAGGCGAGTTTTATGATGCCACTTATCCAGGGAGGCCTTTTCCCTGTCTTTGTGGAGGGCGCCTGTCACCCCTCCTTTGCCTGTTCATTCTTGACGTTGGTGAGACAGATAAGGGAAGGGACAAGCCACCACTGTTGTCTAGATGCCTCCTAACTGCCAGTCCTGTGCCTGCTTCCTCGGACCCACCTGGTATGCCATCTCAGGCTGTAATTATAGTTCCATCATTGCTCTGCCATAAGAACATCTGCTATCTCCTGAGGTCCCTCGGCCCCTTTCCCCCTATTCCTTTAGAGAACTGGGAGGCTCCTGATGACCTGATCTGCTCCCTCAGCACCCCCCTTGGTGGAGCAGTACTCAGCTGTCCCCTGCACATTCTCATCTCTTTTCCCTTCTGTCTTTATTTTCCTTTCCATCAGTCTCTTCATTACATTAGAAATCTCCCTCATCTACTTATCAAATCAATATCTCGCCTGCTTGCCTCAACCTCTCCCCCCCAATAGTCCTGCTTCGTGTGTTTCTTGCAAGAGGCCAGTGCCGTTCCTCCTCTCTCCTGCAATTAGAATTCCTTTCTCAGCTCACGTCTAAATTCTTTGTTCTTCTCCCTGAACACTCCAAGTTAATTTCTGCAGCCTGTTTATTCAGCTTTTGTACTGTGTGGCTTTCTACTTAGTAAGGAAATGCAGCCCTTGAGGGGAGAAGCCTGGTGCCTACATAGCAACAGTCTAGGGCAGGAGCAGAAGGCACTTTAGGGAGAGTGAAAAGACACATGAATTCTGATGAATGACCTGTGAATTGGGGGAGGGGTTTATAACCTCTCTCCCACACTCCCAGGAGGCTACGGAGCTCATACCCAAGGGATGGCTTACATATTATTTGCCTACTTCCAAATGAGAGAGAAGGCATAACTTCTCTTTGCAGAAATGTAATAGTCCTTGCACCATGGGATAGTCTGTTGGAGGCTTTGGGGAGAAGGATCATAGGATCTTAGATTTAGAACTGGAAATGACTTTAGAAGGTATCTAATCCCCTCATTTTACAGATGGAGAAACTGAGACCCCGAGCATTTAAGAGACTTGCCTAAGGCTGCACAGGGCATGAATATTTGAGCTGGGATTATGAACTAGGGTCTTTGATGCCAAAACCAAGCTCTTTCCACTGTAACAAATTGCTTCTCAACATCATCAGAATGTAATCTTCCCTAAGAATCTTTAAAAACAAGAGAAGTGTTTCTCACCCTCAGGAGCTGATTGTTAAATTTTCCGTGTGAGCATTTACACCTCAGAAGTCAGCCAACATTACAAGTCAAGGCTTGATTTACTGTTTTGTGGATCATTTAGACTTAATAAAGTGATGGAGAAAATGTTAATAATGCAAATTACACTGAAAAGTGTGTTACGCAGTATATTTTTTTTGGAGAGTCAATTGTTAAACATTACTAGAATGCCCCTGCTTACTTCTAAATTTTGATCAGGCCATGAGAACTATACTGCCCAGAGGGACGGATGGAACATTGCAAGTGAGATGAATTGCACCAACTTTTTTGTTTCAGGGAATGAATTGTTTAGAAAGAAAACTCATTTCTGTCAGTTCTAACCCAATCTCCTCATGATCGGGGAAATTTCCTGTTAGAGTACTAGAAAACCAAACATTCTACAATTCAATTTGGAAGCTTGAGGATGGTAATTTAGTTGGGTGTTACTTGTAGCTCCAGAGAAATTCTTTGTCTTCCACACCTAAGGAAGGCTCTTATTGGTCAAAAGACAAGAATCCAGCTTGGTTGCTTGTTAGCTGTTTGTCCTTGAATAAGTCACTTCTTTTTCCGAGCCTTGGTTTGCTCTTTTCCACCAAAAGATGACTTCACCTGAGTGAACAGGTGGTGTTGGGGGTTGAACTGTCTAGAAAGAGACAGGTTTCCCCTAATTCATCTAGTGTGTCTTAAATAAATCCTGAAGCCTTGAATATATTTCCTCTATAATATGGCAAAAGGGAAAGAAAGGAGGGAAAAGCACTTGGATTCTTGTTTCCATTCTGCCACTAACTAGTCATCTAACCCCCCTGAAGCCTAGTTTCTTAATCTGTGTGGTTGCAGTTCTGTTCATCCTCATTTCATCCTCTAAGTTCCTCCAGAGTAGAATCATAGTGGGGCATCCAGATGAAACAGTGAGTAGAGCACTGGGGCTAGAGTCGGGAGGACCTGAGTTCAAATCTGTCCTTAGATACTTACTAGTTGTATGACCCTGGGCAAGTCACTTAACCCTAATTGCCTGAAAAAGAGTAGGACCATGGTTTTTTCATTTTTGTATCCAGTAAGAGCCTCCCATAGGGTAGGCACTCAGTAGATGTTTGTTGAAGATATAAATGAATTAGATGAATAAATCTGCCAAATGCAGGGATTGCATTGAATGTGGCCTGCAACATTTTAGAAGCTTCTGCCTCCATCAATAGACTTGTCTCTCCTGCACATGAATCGGGAAGGGCTGGGTCTTGGCGGACTTTGCAAGAACATGTGACTAAAACCTGGTATGTAATAAATCAGACAGGAAGTCTCCCCACAGAGATCCTCCCCCATATATCATTTTTGTTTTCCTCTTGGGAAGAACAACTCTCCTACTGTGATAGCCCAAATGTATATGTTTCAGAGCTCTATTTATATATATCCATATGGATAAATATATATAAATAGGACCCTGGGATAATAGATTAAGGGATCTGCTCATCCATAAAAGACTTATGAGGCTTTTAGGACTTAATGATGGCCTGATTTAGAAAGAAAAATGGGTCTTTAGCAAGATGTGGCCAAGAGTTAGATGAACATCCAAATTGATGGAGAGCCCCTTTGGGAATTGGAAAGGTGAAAAGGATTGTGTAAATCGAGAAAGGGTTTCTGATGGAAGGAACTGGAGAAAGTCACTGACTTCTAAGTGTGGAGAAAGTAGAATGTAAGGAGGTGGAAAAGACTCTAGGGAAATGTGTGCAATCACATGCCTTTCTCCTTAGAGTCTCAGTCTCAGGGAATGCTCTGTCTAATAATAACTCACATTTATATAGCATTTTAAGGTTTGCCTAGCACTTTACTCACAACAAGCCTCCAAAATAGTGCAAATATTACCTTCCCTATTTTGCAAATGAGGAAACCGAGACTTTGAGAAGTTCTAACCCATATTTCCACCCAGCTACTAAATGTCTGAAGCGGGATTTGAATCCAGGTCTTTTTACTTCAAGGCAAGCTGTCTATACATTACATCAGACTGCTTTTGCCTACAACACTATTAATGCCCATGATTCTTCCCCTGTAAAGTCAAGTACTACATATGTGTCCTGGCATCTTCTCCAAAGGAACATATGAGCAGGTCTCTGATCACATTTTCAAGGATGGCACAGTGGACAAAGCCCAAGGCCTGAGGGCAAAAAGAGCTGAATTTAAATCTGGCCTAGATACTCTGTGACCCTGGGCAAGTCAGTTAATCTGGTTTGCCTCAGTTTCCTCATCTGTAAAATGATCTGGAGAAGGAAATGGCAAATCACTATAGTATCTTTGCCAAGAAAACCCCAAATGGGGTCATGAAGAGTCGGACATGACTGAAACAACTGAACATCAACAAGAGTGGCATATCCCAGTTCTAGCGATTCTGACTCTTGTTATTCAGCCCTTATTTTTGAAGAGGATCAATGACGCCATGAGGAGGGTGATGTCTTGACTTGCCCATGAATTGGATTTAAGTAAGGCAGAGTTGCATAAAGTTATCAGCCTCACTGTCTCCTCCAGAGTCATGGAAGCCCAGTGGCAAGACAGAAGTCATGATGACTGGTGATGGCCTGGGATTTGCCTATCCCTGGATTTAGGAGAGAGATCAAGTTTTCCCTACCAAGAGTTGAGACTTTGACCTTGGAAGATGGAGATCTACATAATCATGAATGGATAAGTCATTTAACTTTTCTGAGCCTCAGTTTTCTCATCTGTAAGACAAGGAGGTAATAATAAAATTGTCAAATGACAAATCATATATAAAGTACTTTGCAAATCTGAAAATCTTATAAAAGTGTCAGATAAAACTACAAGTGCCTATGCTACTGTCTGAAGACTGGACTAGAATTGAGGAACTCCTAGATTCACTGTGTCTTTATGTCTGTCAATGATACAGGAGACAAAAAAATTCAATAACTTATCCCACAGTTGAATGGAATCTTCATATACCCAGAGAGATCTGTGATCCTTTTTATAGAAGAGAAGTAAATGATTGAAAGAAGAGGGATATTTTGGTGGATGTGGTCACGTCTATGCCCAATGTGGCAGAAGACCCACATAATGTGAGCACTCTTTCCCTTCTGAATGAAGAATGTAGAGAGTTTGTGGTTTCCGGATTCCTACACAGAACCGAAAGCAAACTTTGCTTCCTCTGAGGCAGAGTTTTCCAAACTGTGGGGTCCAAGTTTCCTCAGTTTCCAAATTGAAGGGTACAAGGACCCTCTCAGGTAAAGTATGGAACCACAACCAAAATGAAGAGAGATTTTCAAATACCCATGTGACCTTGGGTAACTTGCCTTATTCCTATGAGCTTCAGCTTTCTCATGCAGAAAAATGAAGGGATTCGATTAGCTGGACCCTGTGGTAGGAGTAATATCTACTCCACAGAAGCCAGGCTGGTGCCCCCTGCCCAAAGACAATGTAATTGCCTTTGAAACCTAACTGGGGAGATGAAGAATGCTGACCACTTCCTGACGGAGGAATGATAGAGTAAATGTTCAGAATGAGACAAACATTTTTGGATATGACCTATATGGGAATTTGTTTTACTTGACTATGCTTATTTATTACAAGGGGTTTGCTTTATTGGCAGGGGGAGGTGAGGAGGTGGGAAGTAGAAAAAAGCCAAATTATTATTGTTTTAAATAGTATTTTATTGTTCCTAATTACATATAAATTATTATTTTTAAAAATTTAAAAATTTTATTTCGATTGTTCCAAGATTGTAAGTTTAAGACATGCTTTCTTGGTTACCTGTGTATAACAACTCAGCATATGAGAAATCAACAGCTGATCAGCTCAAGTCCAGTTGACTTGGAGTACCTCCATGGCAGGGGAGCTGAGCCCATCTGAGTCCATGTCACAGCCTTGTTGAATAATCTCTTCATGCTATCAGTAAGCAAATTTCTTTGTGTTAAGTATTAGCTGCTCTATGAGTCAAACCTGAGCCTGAAACATCAGGTCAACCTGTGTCAGATCTGGCCCACAACACTTGGCATAGTTGTCAGGACTGGATTGGAAAGAAGTTGGGGAAGGGCAAGGTGGAGGGAAGTGAATCCCAGGGTGATTGGATTCTCTGCTTCTTCCTTGAAACCAGTGACTGTTTCACTTTTGTTTTTATATCTTGAATGCCTAGCCCATAGTAAGCCCTTTATAAATATATCTTGCTTGATTGGGTAATGATAGGGTCAAGATGGAGAAGTGAAGATAGTGGAGCAGGGGCAGGTGATGGTCTAGGGCAACCCTCAGGCAGCATGTAGGCTTAGAAAAACACAAATTAATGTGATCTGTGTTACATTATTGCATCAAACATTTCCCAACTGAAGTTTTCTTTTTTTCCTGGATTTTCTTCCTTCCTTCCTTTCTTTCTTCCTCCCTTTCTTTCAAACTCATTTATCTAAGTCTATAGCAAAACAGAAATCAGAGAAAGTATACATAGGCAATACAGAAAATAAATGCCAGGCAATACAGAGTAAAGGAACTCTCCCATTGGGAGCAAGGAGAGAGAGAGAGAGAGAGAGAGAGAGAGAGAGAGAGAGAGAGAGAGAGAGAGAGAGAGACCATGATGAAGACTGCCAGCTCCTTTCAGGCTGACTTCTCAGAGTCTTATTTTCCTTTAGCAACCTGAAGTAGAGTTTGTCATTGTCCATCTTCTTGAGGCTAGAAGTCTGAAACACCTGAAGAGGCTTGAAGACCCTTGAACCAGGTTCAAGAACTCTCTCCTGTTCTCATCAACTTGATGTGGCTTCACACAGGCTCAAGGTATTGAGCTCCACCAATGAGGAGGAAGTCCTGTATGAATTGGCTTTGGGACTAGGGTTATACCATGGTATTTGTTATAGTTCTCAAGCTCATTCATTCAGGTAAATATGATGTGATAACTGATCTGCCCTTCACCCCACCCACCCTTCACCGCCAAAAAAAATTCTAGACTCCTATTCCAGCAGAACTTGGCGCAGCTCATGGCCTTTGGTCACCAGTTTGATACCTCTAGGGAATACTGAGGGATGGTTAAATTGAAAGTCATGGTGAAGGCCAATAGCAGTTTAAGAGGAAAGAGAACTAGGGAGAGATGGAATGGTAAGAGATTAGAGTTGGATAAAAGATCCTCAGAATTTTTGATCGTTGAAGTGGAGCATTTCTGGGTTATGGTAAGATTGAGATTTTGTGTGTGGCTGAGGTGAAGTACAGAAATAGGGCACTGGAGTTGAGCATATTGAGGGACTGGGAGGCTGGAATGTTTGAGAACAGTATGTTGTCCCTTTAACATAAAGGCAAAGTTGGTGGACAGAAAGGCTATGTAGCAGGTATGAAATTCTTTGGGAAAGAGTCAAGATGACAGACAAAATCCTTCAAGTCCATACCTCCTTGCCTTTCATTTTAAAATATTTATTTTAAAGCTTTCTTGATGCCTTTTATCTTTTATGGAAATAATTTATTATTTTCCACCCCAACACGCCTCTTCCCTGCTTAGAATTCTTACTTATAAAGAAAGAGTGAAGCAAAACCCATCAGCCAACCCATTTTCATTTTCTAGATCACCTCGGTCACAGAGTTTGTCAAATTTCATCATCTCCTCAGGCCTAATCTCTGCCCCTCCTGACCTTTAGTAAATATTGGTTCTTAGTGTGACCCAGGTGTCAGCCACATGAGCATCTCCTAGGTGATTCCATGGGACACTTGGGGAAGCGAAGCAAAATAAACAGTCCTCTACCGGGTCTTGGGTTGTCTCCATTAAGCCTACAAGAAGGCAGGTTGTTCCTTCATTAGCCAGTAGGGGGAGTACAATAGATAATCTGTCCACCACTGGGCATTTTTCTCAAGACATCAGTCACATGGCTCCAACAGGGTTGCTCTGAAACCTGTGTGAAAAACCAAAACCAAAAACACTTTTATCCCAGGAACTTCCAGGCTGTTCCTTCTCCCACCATCATTGTGCTGTGGGTGCTAGGGAGTTAACACACACACACACACACACACACACACACACACACACATACATAATTTTGGTCAGGAAATGAAATGGAATATTACACAAAATATAAAAAATACGAAATATATATCTCTAGAGTCCCTAGTCCCCAGCTGAGAAATGCCCTGTTCTCTGTTGAACACTCACCACATTTATAGGACACAGGTACTCAGTTTATGGGTAGCATGGTTTATTTAACATATCGAAAATACAAGAAGCTTGAGAATTGCACCCGGGGTGGGGGTGGGGTGTTATTAAATGTTAATAACTAGCTTCCCCCTCCCCAAAGTGTCTCCTCATACACTTTTAAGTTTAATATAAATTATTAACATTTTCTTCATTACTTTTAAAAAGTATAAATGACCCACAGAATAATAAAATAGTCTTTGATTTGTAGCAGTTGCCAGTTTCTGAATTGTAAATGCTCACCCTGAAAATTTAACAGTCAGCTTTTGTGCCCTATTTGGAGGTAGCTCTGGCATACTCCTGATATCACCCTTTCTTTTTCCAAAGCCTTCACCCACTTGCCTTCTCGGTTTTCCTTTTGGGGTGGCAGATCGACAGCTCCACTGAGTAGAGCACTGTCTCCACTCCAGGCTTTGGGAAAAACCAAAGGAAGGGGATTTCATGTCTGGGCCCTCACCACCTTTATAAGCAAAGAAGGAACAGGGGAAATGTATGGAGGCGGATTGTCCTTTATTCTTTACCAGCCTGGCTAGTAATCCAAATTTGCCTTTCTGTGTGATCCCCAATGGTCTACTCCTCAGGCCTACTTCACTCTAACAATAAAGATAAGGATAATAGTTTATGTAGTGTCTGCTGTGTGCCATACACTGTGCTAAGTGCTTTACAATTATTACCCCCATTTAGTCATCACAATAGTCCTAGAAGGTAGGTATTTTCATTTCACAGTTGAGGATACTGAAGCAAACAGGTCAAGTGACCTGCCCAAGGTCCGACAGCTAGTACCTGAGGATGGATTTAAATTCAGATCTTCCTGACTCCTGCTATTCCCAGAGCTCTAACTAACTTCCTGCCATTGAATTCAGGATACCTTGAATTTGGGGAATTAATATAATTGGTTCCTCCTCTTCTGGTCTCAACCAGCTGAAGACAGAGTTTTAGAACTTGGGAACCATGGCAATGGTTTCCAAACCTAATTGTCCAGATGTTGAGCAGGGAGCCTCAGTGTCCCTGACATGCCTATATTCCTTGCATCCCTTATGGCAGAATAGAAGTCTCCTTCAAAAGCAAGGGGAAGTGGAGTAGAAGCCACAGAAGCAATCAGGTTTCTTTCCCTCCTCCCCCTTCATCTACTTGACTGGGGAATTTCCTATGGAGCTAAGCATATGCTCTGGCCCCTTTTGTGAGTTACATGGGATGGCTCCATATTGAAGGACACGTGACTGGCACCTCCAGCTTGGGCCTCATGACTCCCTGTGCAGGGTGATTATGCTGAAGATGCTTGGCAATTGAGCCAGGACGAATCACTCCCACAGTGGCTGTAAGAACTGTCCAGAAACTCTGCCCCCTACTCTTTGGGTCCTGCTTGGTTTGGTCTGTAACTCGTCCTGTGAATTCCAGTGAGGGGAGGGGGCAGAGAGGGGATTTCTCTTCCTTTCCCCTGTCCCCAGCATCTATGGCTGCTATGGCTCACACAGCAGTGAGAACATGTACTTGCCTGCCTAGATGAACCCCAATCTGGTCTTCAAATTCCTTTTTTCCTCTTCTGTTTTGTATTTCCCTCCTTGAGTCCAAGTTATGAACAGAGATCCTGAGAAATGACATTTCCGGCCCTGGTGGCCATCTTATATGTTGAAGAGATTGGGAGTTTCCAGGGCCAGCTGCTCAGTAGGAGGCATTCACTATAACCACACTTCTTGGTAAAAGATGCCCTACTGCCCCCAGAAACCACTGGAAACATGCTGTGGTTAAAAGGACTAAGAATGTCTAAGATGTACTCTGGGTGGCCTGGAGGTCTGGGCTCTGTGAGTGATTCAGGCAGGAGGTTCTAATACAAAAGCTCTGCTTCTCACTCTTTGGGTCCTGCCTGGTATCTTTATTCCTTTAGCGGTCCCAAGGAGTATCTTACCTTCTGAAGGGACATAATAGGTAAGAGTTTATTGCTGCATCTTTTAAGTATGTGTCCATACATGCATGTGAACTTTTTAAAATTTATTTTCTTTGTATGGCAGTTAGGGTTAAGTGACTTGCCCAGGGTCATGACAGTAAGTGTCAAGTGTCTGAGGCTAGATTTGAGCTTAGGTCTCCTGACTCCAGGGCTAGTCTGTGTCACCTTGCTGCCCCCATGCATATGAATTTTTACTTTTAAGCCTTTGTTTTTGTGAAGGAGGAAATAAGTAGTTCTTTTATATCAGATAACTGCTCAAGCCAACAGCCAAGTGATCCTGTCAGAGTAGCTCTAGTTCTGCTTGGAAAAACAAGCAAACAAAATAAAAAAACCCTTTTCCTCAAAGGCTCAACTCACCAACAAACACGTTTTCTATATGTTTTGCATGACTGCACAAGTATAATCTATATCAAAATGTTTGCCTTCTCAAGGAGGTGCCAGAAGGGAAAGGAAGAAGAAATGTGCAACTTAAAAATTATAAAAAATGAATGTTAAAAATTGTTTTTACATGTAATTGAGAAAAAATAAAAACATTTTTAAAAAGCAACAAAAAAGCTGAACATCTTTTTAGAAAAGATCCTAGTAATCATTTTTAATGTGATGTGAACCACACCTAAGTGGATTGGTTTTTTTGCTGAGATAATTGGAGTTACATGACCTACCCAGGGTTGCACTGCTAGTAAATGTCAAGTGTCTGAGGCCAGATTAGAACACAGGGCCTTCTGACTCTGGTGCTTTATTCACTGTGCCACCTAGCTACCCCCATACCTGAGCTTTTAAAAAAAAAGATTTCCCCTGGAACTTGGGAGACAACAAGCAAGAGTGTGTCAGAAAAAAGCCCAGTTCTCTCTCTTTGGTGTCAGGTTCCCCCAGGACTAAACTGGTCTTGTTGAGTCTAGAGTGGGGGTCTCTTTTGGGAGATTGCGCCCCAAGATCACCAGTGACAGAAGAAAAAAGGAATTTTTGTTCCCCCTCTTTACTACTGTCTTGATTATGTACTGCCTGAGGCAGACCTACCTTCTTGTTCTCTCACAGGTCCACTTCAAACTTACATTTCCCCTGAACCTCTGTGAGAGGAGGACATGCTAATTTTTCTGTCCACTAGATGACCATCGCCTTAGACCATGTGGTAAGTGAAAGGGCATCATGTGTAGGGGATGACTGAATCCACTCCCCCCACTCCAGGCCCCTGTCAGCTGAAGTCTCTGCAGAAGGATTTGAGGTATCCTTGAACAGCTGCAAATATACATTATAAGCATCGTAATAAACATCAACATTCAATGCATCTAGGGTAATTATCCCAGCATCACAGGTAATCATCCCTTGGTACCATTTACATCACATCCACATTAATGTTACATGCAGTAAAAATACTGTAAAGCAAATATCACTTGACAGCTTCCTTTAAGGACTAGACTTTGAAATTACATACTTGACATCTGACACACATGTAATGATAGTACATGCTTACCCTTAATACTTAAGCAAGTAAGCGTAAAACTGCAAAAAAAAAAAAAATAGAAAGAAAAAAAGAAAGAAAAGATAAAAAAAAAGGCCAATCCCCTTCCCAGCAAATGCATAGCTATTAGACATGTACAAGGTGTTCCAAAGTCTTAGTGTAGTCTGAAGTTTTAAGAATGTGAAATTGTACTAGGAATACTCTATTGTACAAGAGTAACAATATATGCATAGCAGTAGGACATAAGGTAATAAAAATAAACAACCAAAAAAATTAAAGAGAAAAACAAGAAGCAAGGATTATTATTGGTTGTTTTTGAAATTAAAAAAATTTGAACTTAACAAATACCAAATAAAATGGACCTTTCTATAAATAAAATAGAATAGAAAAGGGGAACTGTGCATGAAACTAGAGATGTCTTTCGTGTACAGCTTTGGAGTCTGTGAAGTTAGTGCTTTTTAATACACACACACACATATACTTGTATCTGTCTGCCTCTATCTATCCATCCATTCATCTATCTGTCCATCTGTCTGTCTTTCTGGCTAGATGGCTATTGCTGTCTTATCTGTCTATAGATCTTTAACTGCCTATGGCTATCTATACATCTGTCTGTCTACCTATCTACCTATCATTACTGTCTACAGACGTCTGTCTATGGCTGTCTTATGAATCTGTTTATCTGTCTTTCTATAACTGTCTTATCCCTAGCTTTTTCTTCCTTCTGTTGTCCTCTCTAATTGAGAAAAAGGAGGTGGGGGGGGGGGAGGAAAAATAAAGCCCTTCTAACCAATCACATGCAATAGTATTTGACAAATGCCTCAACATATAACAACATATGTATTTATATTCAAATTTTGGATAAGCATTAGTGTTGGCATGATAAATAAGTAGTTCTCCTACAGCATCTGAAGTCAGTGTGTTGCCTAATCAGATAGGTCTAGTTTTTTCTACACCTCTATCTGAGCAGATTGATGGCAGAGGCTGATTGCCAGCCTCCTCATGTCCACAGACCTGCACTCCCAAACGTGATCCCATAGATGATCCACGCTGGTTATCAACATTCTCAACAACCAGTGAATTGTATCTGAATCCCTTGGCTCAAGTTCTCCCAGGCTGTCTGAGGCTGAGGCTGTCAGAGGGTGAGTACCCAGTACCATCCTCCCTTAAAATATCACCTTCTGAGTTATTATCTTTCTCAAACAGTCTCTTTACACTTGGTGGGTGACATGTGTCCTCAGTCTTTTGACTACCTGTCTATTGTTTCTTTCCTCCTACTCCTCAGGAAAGCTAACTCCATTATGGGGAGTTAAAGGCAGGGTCCCATCACTCCATGACACTACTTTTTAAATAGGTAGGTTGGCCCACTTTCTCAACTGCTGTGTGATCTTAGACAACTAGCATTGATAGCAACTAGCATTTACATAGCATCTACCACATACGTGGTACTATGCTAAACACCTTACAAGTGTTTCATTTGATTCCTATAACAACTCTGGGAGGTATGTGCTATTATCAGTCTCATTTTATAGGCAGGCAGAGATTAAGTGCCTTGCCCAAGGTCACATAGCTAGTAAGTGTTTGAGACCACTGGATTTGAACTCAGATCTATCCTGATTTCAGGTCCAGTGCTCTATCCGAGCTGCTTAGCTGATATGGAGGAGCAATCAGTCATCCATCTATCATTGTTTCTCTATTGGAAACAACTCCATGGTCTAACACAACATTGCACTTGGACATAGGAAGACCTGAGTTTGAATCCTGCCACTGCCACTTATTAGTTATGTGATCTTGGGCAGGTCACAGCTTGTCTCAGCCTCAATTTCCTCAACTATAAAATGGAAATAATAGCAGCATCTACTTTAAGGATCAGAAATGAGATGAGTTATGTAAATCACCTTGCAAACCTTAAAGTGGGGAATGATGTTGGTTAGTATGTATTTCTGGAACACCAAGCTTTCTCAGGAATATTTTGTCACCTTATTTGAGTTCTTGATGGCAAATTCCAGCATTATAGCATTGTTTCTGTCATAACTCTCCTGAAGTCACGAAGTCACAGTTCATGCATAGGCTTCCTTTAGCTGCTTTCTCAACAGAGAAATGTACTGGTCATGAATATCTGCATCTTCTCCATCTTCTGAGTTTCCAAAAGTATGTGTCAGTGAGTTTCTACCTCTATACCTCACAAAACTTTTCTAGTACTTTGGTTTCCATTTTTCAAATTTTATTTGAAATTGTATTTAGCAAATTAATAATGCAAAAGCAAACAGTCAAATATACAGGAACATATAATAACTAAAAGCAGTGAAACAGATATGCAAACGTAATCAACAATATATAGAACTACTGTGAAGCAACATACCCAGAACCTTACAGATGCAGATAGAAATAACTGCACAATACACACCAATAATTAGCATATGAAAGAAAAATAATATCCAGGAGGTCAAGGCTACATGCAAATGAGTAGCACTTCATCAATAATACTAATTCAGTGTATTACTAACTAATAGCATTTTCAAGCTCAATGTATTTGGAAATACAGTGGGTCATTCATGAGAGAGGAAAAATCCTATTGTGTGTGTTTGTAGCGGAGGGGGAAGAAATTGAAAACAAAGTGGGGAAAAATAAGATTTGGAAGGAAAACATATCTGGTAAGGAAAGAAGAAAGTGTTTTAAAATTAGAATCTGAAAGGAAAATATATACACTTTTTTATACAGATAGAAAAGGAGAAGTAAAATTTAGCTGGAAAGGAAATAACCTTCAACTCAAAATTCAAAGACCTCAAAAGGGAAAAAAATGCTTAAGTGAGCATCCCCAAGTTTGATTCCTGTGTGTCATTGACCTGTTCAAAAGAGAAAACAACCAGACCAAACAAATCAAAATATGAACAAAACAAATCAAAATAACCTCAAATGAAAACCCTAAGTGTGATAAACATGGAGACTGTGCTTGCACTTAGGGATATTCCATGTTAAACTTGGAGCAACCTGCCCATACTGGCTTGTATGCTGCCTCACTCAAGTCTACTGGAAGACTGGGTGTCACTTTAATTAAAGTAAGGAATATTATATAATATATATATAATATTCCCACTAGATGGTGCTAGACTCAAGTCACTAGCTCAGTGGTCTCTTCAAGGTCTCTATGATGTATGCACAAAAGATTCTCTCTCTCCTTCCTTTATCACCCTCTTCCGCCTTTAACAACCTCAAATGGCTGGAAAAGTAACATGCCTACACTGTCCACATTCTGAATTTTAACTGAAGGGTTGATATGAAGGAGGGGGAGAGAACCTATGGTTCTAGCACCCTGCTCTCTCGAGGACAAAGGAAAGGGGTGGGGAGAGGGGGGTATGTCATTTCCCTTTCCCTATTAGTTGACTTTTTGTTCCAGAGTCAGTGCCAACTCCTAGTTCACTCATGTGGCTTCTTGCCTATTTCAAGATTTCATTCTCTCAAAACTCAAGGGAGAGGCAAGCATGTCAATATCTCCACTCCCCAAATTATCATTACTTGGATTTGGACTCAGAGGATTTAAATTTAAATCTCAGATCTGCAGCTTACTTCTCTGTGGCACCTGGGATCAGGCGTTTCCCTCGGAAACTGTCTCCTGAGGCATCTAGGTGGTGCAGTGGATTGAGCTCTGGACCTGGCAGACAAATCCAACCTTAGGCATTTAGCTGTGTGACCCTGAGCAAAGCATTAACCTCTGCCTGTCTCAGTTTTCTCACCTGTAAAATAGGGGATAATAATAACACCTACTTTGCAGGGTTGTTGTGAGGATGAAATGAGATAGCATTTGTAAAAAGTGCTTAGCATAGTGTCTAACACATAGTAAGCACTCTTTCACTTGCCTTACAGTCATGATACCATTTGGGGTTTTCTTGGAAAAGGTTTTGAAGTGGTTTGCCATTTCTTTCTCTGACTCACTTTACAGATGAGGAAACTGAGGGAAACAGGGTTAAGTGACTTGCCTAGGATCACACAGCTTATAAATATCTGAGGCCAGATTTGAACTCAGGAAGATGAGTCCTCCTGACTTCAGGTCTGGTGCTTTGTGCATTATGGCGCCACCTACCGTCTATGGTGTGCATTACACAAATTCTTATTCCATTCCAATTGTGAAATGGGGATTATAATTGATGTGATATGAGGTTCTAATGAGATAATATTTGTAAAAGGCACTTAGCACAGTGCCCGGCCCATAATAGACACTTTAAAATGCTTATTTCCTTCCTTTCTTAATAAAATGAAGAGGTGGGACCAAATGATTTCCAATTTTAAATCTGATGATAATATCCAATTAATTGCTCCTTACTCTGCCCCATATTTCCTTCCTTTCCATTAAAATCGAGGGGTAACTATTTGATATTACAGGTGAATGTTTTATTTTACAAAAGGATTAACTTATTTTTTTTCTTAAATAGGAGCTTCCCTAGTCATAACTCTCAACAATTTTACTAACCCCTATGTTAGTAATTCTTAAACTATGTGCCAGAAAAGAGAACAGAAAAGCTGAAACTAGAGTTAGAAGGGCAGCTAGCTAGGTGATGGAGTGTATAGTGCAGCAGACCTGGAATCAGGAAGACTCATCTTCCTGAATTCAAATCTGGTCTCAGACACTTACTAGCCGTGTGACTTTGGACAAATAACTTAACCTTTCTTGCCTCAGTTCCTTATCTGTAAAATGAACTGGGGAAGGAAATGGCAAGCCACTCCAGTATCTTTGCCAACCACACTCCAAATGGGGTCGCCAAGAGTTGGATACAAAATAACTGAACAACAAGGAGAATTAGAAGACTTGGAAAACTGAAGGTCAATCAGAAACAAAGAGGATAGTAGGATTTGGAGCTGGACATTATCATGTCCAAATCATTCATTTTTTTTTAAAAAAATGTTAAAATTGACTTCTGACTACCTTTTAATTTATTTTGTTTATTTCTTTTGTTAGCTTTCATTACTACATTTTTTAATTTTCACATGACTTCCAAATAGATCCCTACCCTATCCTCTCCCCAGTAAGCAATTCTATGTAGAAAAAAAAAAAATTAAAGAAAGAGAAGGGGGCGGGGAAGCAGTTTAGCACAACCACCAATTAACTGAATCTGACAGGATAGACCAGGTTCAACACCCACAAACCCCCACCTTTCCAGGAAAGTTCTATTGCATAAAGTGAGATGTGCTTAATAAAATACACAAAACCAAAGGTCTTAATTCCTTTCCCAGAATGTCATCACCAGTCCCTCTGCAGTTCCTTCTCTCTCCCGCCTTGACACTCCCTCCCACCAAGTGATTGCAATTTCTCTTTATATCTTTTGTATTTATATTTTATGTTGTATATATTTTATTTTTCCTCATCTGTAAAATGGGAATAATAATAGCCCTCCTGGGGCTATTGTGAGGATCTAATGCTTATAAAGCATTTTGCAAACCTTAAAGCGCGATGTAGATTCTAGCAATGAGCTATTTATTAATCTATATGTGTCTCCTACACTTAGAACATCAGCTATTGGAGGGTGGGACTCTATAATTTTGTCTTTGCAGTCACAGTCCCTAGAACATAGCAGGAATTGAAGAAATGCTTGCTGATTGGTTGAGTGATTGATTGGGAGCAAGGCTATTTGCAAGGCTGATTTAGCATTTCTATCCAACTTCATAATATGCCAAGTGCTATTCTCATCTTTTTGGTGGTTATTTGCCAGAGCAGACTCATCCATCGTGAGTGTCATTAACCTTCTACCCTTAATGACTCCTTAAGTCTCTCCTCCCTACCTTATCTCTGACTGATTACTTTCTGGCAGCTGCTTTCCACTTTCTTAGTTCTTTCCCCTCTTCCACCATAACTCTCCTTATGTAGGATGACCAGCAAGAAATAAGACAAAGGCTGACAGGAATTTCGTCTGGATTTCACTCATTTGTTACTCTTTAGGTTGTTGTAAACTCTTAGAAGGCAAGGAAATATTTTAAATCTAATTTCTGTGTTGTATATATGAAGAGAGGAAATGTGGCATAGTACAGAGAGTCCTGGAACCTTGGGTCAGAGCCCACCATTACCATTATTAGCTGTGAGATGAAGTTTGGACCTGACACAACTAATTAAGATCCCAGATGTTGCTTTCCTGGATATCCCTTACTATGGAAATCACAATTCCTTGATATATGGATCTGTGATAGAAATAACCAGAAATGGAGGTGGGGCCAGTCAAGTGGCAGTAATGAAGAAACTGGGGGTGTGGCATTGAGAAATTCTTAAGATTAAGGATATCAGTATAAGGGATTCTTAGCCTTAGAATCTATATGAACTTTTTTTTGTGGGTTTTAAAAAAATATGCCAATGACTGTATTTCAGTATAATTGATTTCCTTTATAATTTGGTTTCCTTTATACCTTAATGCATTTTATAGAAGACGACATTACAAGGAATCTGTAGGTTTCAGTGGAGTTGGCTAAAACATCCATGGTGCAAAAAAGTTAAGAACCTCTGGATTAGAGGAAGCCTCGTAGGGTGTTGAGTCATCTCCTGGGGAGAATTTATGGGAAGTGATGGATTAGAACTGCATGAGAAGGCAAGAATGGGGTGCAATCTCTCTCTCTCTCTCTCTCTCCCTCTCACTCTCTCTCTCCCTCTCCCTCTCTCTCCGTCCCTCTCTCTCTCTCTCTCTCTCTCTCTCTCTCTCTCTCTCTCTCTATCTCTCTCACAATTTCTCTGTCTATGCCTCTATCTCCATCTCTCTATCTCCGTCTCTTTCCTTCTACCCCTCTATCCTTTCACTTTCCCTCCCCCCTCTAACCTCAAGTTCAAATCTAGCTTCAGATACTTATAACCTTTGTGAACCTTGGCAAATTCCTTAAACTCCACCTGCCTCAGTTTCCTTGATTGTAAAATAGAGATGACAATAATAACACTTACCTCATAGGGTTGTTGTGAGGGTCAAGTGAGATAATCAATTTGTAATACATGCCAATAGTTCTTGGCACACAGTAGATGCTTAATAAATACTTATTCCCTGCCCGTCTTCCCTACTTTTCTCCCTGCCTTCCCTTTCTCTCCTTCTTTTCTTTTATTTCCCTTCCCCATTTCCTCTCTTCTCTCTCTCATCAACATCAAACAGCAGCTATTTATTAAATGTCTACCATATACCTAGCATTGTGCTAGATGCTGGAAGCATTAAGACACATTTATCTGCTCTCAGGGTACTGTTCTGGTACTTCCTTAGAACAAGGAGGCATTCCTGGGTTTTGGAAGACTCGGACAGGAGAGCATGGGCTCTAGCTCAGTCTTACTGAGCCAGAAAAGCTTCAAGTACAGGTTTCATGATGTATAGTATCAATAGAGGTATCAGCCTAGCTAAGTTCGTGGGGCCCCATCCCATCATGAAGATGTCCATAGGGCGATGGACATTTGACTATAGCTCCTGGTAAGAAACATTTCCTAGGCTACAGAGGGTCACCATCTCTATCACTAAATGAACTATGCACAAATGCAGGGGTTCTCAGTCTAGGGTGTATGGCCCCCTGTGGGCATGAGAAGCTTAGCAAGGGGGTATGGAGAATATTGGTTAAATAAAGATTATTATCCTCTTGAAATATTCCCAGAGTTAGTGTGAATGAAATAATGTTATGAGAAATGTAAAGTTTTATTTATAAAAAATTAATTGATCTCTTTTAAATTTTTATTTCTCAGGTTTACATGTCTGCATTTAGTCCTTTTCATAATGAATAGGGGGTATGGGAAGGTCGACTGTAAATGGAGAGCCACTGGGACTTAAAAAACTTGAGAACTCATGCATGAATGAAAGCACGGATCCTTGAAGAATTGAAATACAACTAGGCATGGTGTCATGCATCGGTAATCCCTACTACTGGGGGAGGCTGAAGTGGATCTCCTGAGCTCAGCATTTATGAGCTGTAGTAAGACTGTTGATTGGATGTCTGCAATGAGCCCAGCATCACTAGGATGAGCCTGTGGAAGCCTGTGGTTGCCAGGCTATTTAAGGAGGGGTGAACTGGCATAGGCCCCAAATGGAACAGGTCAAAATTTCAGTACTGATCAGTTGTGATTGATCATTGTACTTTTAGCCTGGTCTGGGGGAAGAATTGAACTATAACATACATTTCTCTTTATGTAGAGATACAGTGTGGCTGAAAACCATCAATAAGCTACTACCCATTGGTGACCAACAAAATTGTAACTTGTACTTATGTTGAACTTCTGTTTTCAAACTCAATGGGTTGTTTATTTAACTGCTGGATGGTGTCCAAATAAGGGTTCTTACAGTATCAATGGCATGCTTTTCCTTTGGGAAAGAAAAAGCAAAGATCCCTGCAATTCATCACTCTTTTACACTTACAACATGGTTCTGCTTTGTTAACAGACCCCAATAAGGACAGTAGAGATCAGCTAAATGAATAATTAGGTGGTAGGTAGACTTGTTCCAGTGAGCTAGTGATGAATTTAATAATGCTGACCGTGTGCCATGTAGCTGCAAGATCTATATGTGAGCCCGTAGATAGGTTATGGTTAAACTCTGACAATTAGTCAGTATCCAATATGATCGTCAAGTGATCATTGAAATGAATGTTTTCGAATAAATCAATTATATACATTATCAGGTTGAGGGCCCCTCCAAGCCCCAATATTTACTTAACTCTTTTAGGGGAAACCCAAGGAACTTCCACTTCCATAAATATTTATTAAGTGCCTTCTATGTGTTAGGCACAGGGGTGGGAAAGGGAGGAGAATAAACTCTTAAATATGTAGCAGTAAAGAGCTCCATGCGTAGGGAAGGAGACAAGAGGAGTGAGGAGGCCTGTCATTGTGTGGCTTAAAGGTGGGAAAACTGGCATCCCTAGCCTCCCTTCACCCTTCTTCAATAGAGGCTTTCATTTCTGCCAGGAGAGGAAATAGGAGGTAGGGGCTACTCTACTCTCTTCAGAGAGAGTGGGTACTAGGCTAGAAGTATATTTATCTGTTTCCTTTAATGTCGTTCAATTAGGGTGGGCCTGCACAACCTATGGTCCACCAAAAGATTTTGGGCAGACCATGAATAATGTAGAGGAAATCCTTTGATGAGAAACAAGCGGCCAGCAGACCTGACCTAGGGGATATGATCCACTTATCTAACTTTTTATCACTTTGTCATTTCTGGAGAGAAGGGAGACCACAAGTTCTATATTGAAGGCTTGACCCCTTTCCCACTTAATACCATTTCCACAATGAGCACACATAACAAATAGCAAAGAAAACCATTTTTTCCAAATCTTTGCAAAAAGGAAATCAGAGAAGGTGTACATAGGAGAATAGAAACCAGACAATATAGATGAAAGGAGCTCTCCCATTAGGAGTAAGATAACTCAGCTTAACTAAGAGAGAAGGTCCTGTATCTCATGCAAGGAGTAAGTAATTCCCTGAATTTGCTAGAGTATCAAACTGTGAATAGGGGCATGGTAGAGACTGTCCACTTCTCATGCCTTCCCATAGTCTTTCCTTTTAACAACTTGAAGAGGGGTTGGCCTTTTCCATTTTCTCTCTCAAAGCAAACTTGAAGCTTCATCAGGTCCAAAGGGGGAAATTGGTAAGAACTGAAGATCTCCCCCCTCACCAACTCCAGCCTATCCCTTATACAAGGTAGGGTCTTTATCTCCACCAATAAGGAGAATCCCATGCCAAGTGAACTTTGGGACAAGGGGCATATTCAGCACCTTCTAAGTACCAGGCATTGTGCTGAATGTTTAGCAAATAATATCTTACTTGATCTTCATAACAACTTTTCAAAGTAGTTACTATTATCTCCATTTACAGATGGAGAAACTGAGGCAGAGGTTAGGTGACTTAACCAGGGTCACACAGGTTGTGTCAAAGACCAGATTTGAACTCAGTCTTCTTGACTCCAGGCCCATGCTGTATCCACCTTCCTGCCCACTAGACATATACAAACAAAATTGAAACACTTCCAGTCCTCAAAGGAGTTTATATTTACAGGGGGTTACAAGTACACACAGATAAGTAAGTACTAAGTATATAGGAAGTAACACAAAGTATTTTCAAGTTGGAGAGAGACTTGCAACCAGGGTTATCAGAAAAGGTCATGTCAAGGACTTAGCATCTCTGGGTCATGGGTAGGGAACCTGTGGCCTCGAGGTCACACATGGCCCTCCAGGTCCTCAAGTGTGGCCCTTTGACTGAATCCAGACTTCACAGAACAAATCCCCTTAATAAAAGAATGTATTCTGTAATACTTGGACTCAGTCAAAAGGCTGCATCCAAGGCCATGGCCTGGAGGCCGCAGGTTCCCCACCCCCAATCTGTGTTGTGCTTTTAAGAAAGGTAGGGATTCTGAGAGGTGATAATCAGAATCCTCTTAAAGATAGGGAAGATATGAATTCATTGCCTTGTCTTGATAAATATAATAAAAGCCTAGGAGTTAGAGCTAGAAGGACTTCAGAGATCAGTTCACTTCAACCCCTTCATTTTACAGAAGAGTAAACTGAGCCTAGGGCAGCCAGGAGCACAGAGCCTGAAGTCAGGAAAACTCTTCTTCATGGGTTCAAATCTGACCTTAGACATTCATCAGCTGCGTGACCCTGGGCATGTCACTTAACCTTGTTTGTCTGTTTCCTCATCTGTAAAATGAACTGGAGAAGGGAGTGGCAAACCTCTCCAGTATCTTTGCCAAGAAAACCCCAAATAGGGTCATGAAGAGTCAGAACCAACTGAAAAAATGACTGAGCAGCTATACTGAACTGAACTTTGGAGAGAAGGGATTCTGTCTAGGGCCATTCTATGTAGTATCAAGGGTGGGGTTGACTAAATGACCTTTTAAGATCTCATCCCAATTAGAAGGGAAACAGTTCACTAGGAGAAAACTATTGGCAGGAAATTTCTCTGATTAAAGTTTGAGATTTAAGATATGTAGGAAATTTATACAAATATAGAACAGGATCTCTTCTTCAATAGATAATGGTCAAAGAATATGAACAGATAGTTTTCAAAGGAATAAATGTGAGCTATTAACAATTGTATGAAAAAAATGCTCCAAATCATTATTAAGAGAAATGCAAATTAAATTAACTCTGAGGTCCAACTTTGCACTCATTAAATTAACAAAGATGGCAGAAAGAGGAGGAGGAGGAAAAGGGAAAAGAAGAAGGAGGAGAGGAAGAAGGAGGAGGAGGAGGAGAAGGAAGAGGGGAAGGCAGAGGAGAGAAACAGGAGGAGGAGGAGAAGACAGAAGGGAGAGGAAAAGGAGCAAGGGAAAGAGAAGAGGAAGAGGGAGTGGACAAGATATGAAAAGGGCTATCCATTTCGAGTTGAGAAGAACCTTAGGGCTCATCTTGAATCCCAAAATTGAGAGTGCAAAGGGACCTAGACACCCATCTAGTTCAACCTGTGAAATAAATCCCACTATACCATATCCCACAAGTGGTCGTCCAGCCTGTTCATGAAGATCTCCAAGGAAAGGATCCTACTACTTGAATGGCCACTGCTGCCACTTTTGGAAAGATCTAATTATTAGGAAGATTTCAAGCCTGAATTTGCCCCCACAACCTACACCCGTAACTCCTGGTTCTCCCCTCTGGAATGAATAGAAGTATTCTAAGCCCTTTCTCATATGATAGCCTTTCAA
This sequence comes from Bettongia penicillata ogilbyi, assembly GCA_023548195.1. NCBI lineage: Eukaryota > Metazoa > Chordata > Mammalia > Diprotodontia > Potoroidae > Bettongia > Bettongia penicillata. Next base: position 4,917,815 of record JAJHZJ010000413.1, read on the forward strand.
TGCTTGAAGACAGCTCTCATATCTCCACTGAATTCTTCTCTAGGCTAAACATCCTTCATTCCTCAAATGGGTCCAGTCTACACTTTCATTTTAGAGATGAGGGAACTGAGGCTCAGAGAGGAGAGGACTTGCCCAAGTTCACACAGGTAGTAAGTAGAAGAGTTGGGATTTAAACCCAAGTCCTCTGATGACAGGATAGAGCTCTGGGTCTGGAGTTAGGAAGACCTGAATTCAAATGTGATCTAAGACACTTACTAGCTATGTGACCCTGGAGAAGTCATAACCTCTCCTTTTGCCTTAATCCATTGGAAAAGGAAATGGCAAACCACTCCAGCAACTTTGCCAAGAAAATCCCATGGACAGTATAGTCCATGGGGTCATGAAGTGTCAGACATGACTGAACAACTTCTGACTACAGAGCCCAGTCTTACCTCTAACTGCTGCCTCTCAGGAGAAGAAAGAAAAGAAGGAGGGAGAGAAGGAAGAGAGAAAATAAGAGTATTTTTGGTTGTCAGTTTAGAACTGGAAGGGAACTTGGAGACTATCAAATCTAACCCTCTCATTTTATAGAAAAAATGAGTAAACTCATCCTATGAAAATGACTTGTCTAAGGTCACACAAATTCTGTGGTAATATTTGAACACAGGTCTTTCTGACTTTATACTTTATGCTCACTTTATACTTTATACTGGCACTTTATACTCAGTACCACCTAATTAATAAAATAGTAAAAACACTGTATGCAGTGTATTTCAAGTTAACATTCCCTTACTTGAGTCCCACAACTCTATCACCACCACCACCAGTACCACCACAAGTACCACCATCATATCACCACTACCGCCACCATCACTACTACCACCACCACCACCACCAACACCACCACCATTACCACCACCAACACCACCACCAGTACCACCATCATATCACCACTACCGCCACCATCACTACTACCACCACCACCACCATTACCACCACCAACACCACCACCAGTACCACCATCATATTACCACTACCGCCACCATCACTACCACCACCACCACCACCACCACCACTATCACCATCTCAAGCCAACTTCAGGTGGTGAAATGAGCTATTATTTTTTTAGAGTTTATGGGGATAATGCCATAGATTAGAAACTCTATGTGAGCCAGTAGACTCCTAATCAGAGGTTGTGCCTCTAATGCTGACCTCTCTCATAAAAATGTATGCAGGAGACCAGACAAAGAGTATGGTTGCCTCAGTCCTATCCCATCCCCATAGGTGGAAAAACAACACAGAGCATCTTACTTAAATACAGGGAATTAGTCATCCTTCTATACGAAAGACAGGACATTACCCTCATTATATTTGCTACCTGCAAAGTCACTAAACTAAGCACCATCCAGAAACTTGTTGACAGGAAAATAAACCTAGAAGTTTTCGACCTGGAGCAAAAACAGTTGTGAGGAGAAGGAGATGGCAGCAACGTAGGAGAAAATCCAACCCTAAGTGCAATTATTGTGGGTAAGGAGGAGGTCTATCCCTATCTCTCTGAAGCAGAGGGAATGGGGGATGGGCAGAGGTAGAACACAGAACTTAGGAGCAATCTGTCACAGCAAGATGACCCTGGGCATGAATCTGGGGGCAGTTACACCAATTAAATTGTCGAAATTGGCTGGAGGGGGGAGTGGTATGCTTTTCTTACTTCCCCACCACTACCATCATCACCATATGTCAGTACGCTGGAACAAAGCCCCTTTTGCCCTGTGCTAGTTATGGCTTTGTTTGCAGGAAGGCTTTGTAGATTAGGGGTAAGGCTTCTGGGTTTCTGCAGGGGCCAAGTGTCTAGTCTCTCAGTTTTCTCTAACTATATACAGCTGTGATTTTGGAGAAGGGAGTTCTTTCTCTCCTCACAAAATTCAAACAAAAATCCTGCAAATTGTGTTGTTGAGCAGATGGAAAATGGCTTATTTCTTTGGTTGCATCCAGTAGAAGCTGCCCAGATGGTGAGTGTGAATTAAAGTGGAAAACAAACCCCTTCAAAGAGCAGGGCTTGTTATTGGTGAAGGAATGTGAGGGCAGGGAAAAGTAGAAGATAAGTGGAAGTTTTACTTTTCTCTTTGAGAGGAAGGGGCCAGGTAGGGCTCGGGAGAAGGGTTTTATTAAGAATGCCATCCTTGCCCTTTGGAATGCTTCAGACAATCCGTGTGGCTTAATGGGCACTTTACCTGACCTAATTAAAAAGGAGATTTCTATTTTAACTGAGAAAATGGCACTTTTAACTATTTCAGAAAGTGAAAGAGAATCAACATTATCAGGCTCATCTTTTAGAAGATTACAAAACAAATCCATGAGGAAAGGTTTCAAAGCTAGTTTTTGTTTTCCCTGGCTTTGAAATCTACTGACTCCCCCCTGATAATTTTATCTCTCTAGAAATACAGCAAATAATTCTATTTACTACTTCCAGGCAATTCTACTTATGATTTTTTTTTTCAAAAGACAAGAGACACTAAACAAATCCACCTTCTTTTTTTCAAATCCGCACTCCTGTGGCTCAGGCTTGGTGCTACAGATCAATGAAATTCAAAAGTTTCAAAGGTGATTTTGTTTATCATATCTGGCTTCTTGATAAGTTTTCAGATGACCATCTAAAGAAGGCTTACATACTTTCTCCTGGAGATTTCCAGGAGGCTTCTGATGAGCTTTGAATGTTTTTATGATGTCTAACTGAGATACAAATGTATTTCATCTCTTTGCTTTAACTGAGCTTTAGTGGCTCAGTGGAACTACTTAGGGAATTAATGGAAATGCTCTTCTCCTCCATGTTAAGAGTGACATTCCCATGCCACTTCCAATAAAAGAGTTACTTTTTCTCCTAGCCCCTAGCCCCTTTGCTGAATAACTGCTCAAGGCTACAATGATTGTCCTTTCCTCTCCGAAGTGTATATGACTTCACCCCACAGAACAATGCCAGAGCAAATGAATGAATTAGATGGAAATTGGTTAGATCTCTGACCTTCCATAGGAGAGACCATCCTCTTCCGACACAACCAGGGCATCCAGGATCTTTAAAACTGGAAATATGAAATGACAACAGTATTTTGGTCTGAGTACTTTTATACATAGCAAAAAAAGGAATTTCATAGAGCAGTAAGAGTTGCTTCCTCCAAGCTCTGAATGCTATAGCAAGGTGAACAATTTTGTATAAGAATGTCATGGAATACTACTGAGTTATAAGGAACCACCAAGATGAATTACTTTTATGAATTCTATGATGACTTTTATGAACTGATACAAAGTGAAGTGAGCAGAAACCAAAGGACAATATATACAGTGATTATCTAGCACCATGGCTAGGCAGGATGGTTGGTGTTCACCTTCCATTCTCAGAGAGGACCAATTATATCAGGAGGGGGATTCTTCACTTGCAAGAGAATTGGATTTAAGTGAGGCAGAGCTATGCAAAGTCATCTGCCTCAGTTTTTCTTCCAGAGTCATTGGAGTTCAGTGGTAAAACATAGGTCAAGATGACTGGTGATGGCCCTGGATACAGTCCAGGAACTTCCTGGTCAAGGATGCAGGACCTGAAAACCTACCTCTATACTTGTCCTTTATTCCCCCCACCCCCCACCCCAGGTGAGTTTCCCAGGTTCACCCCAGGAAACCCAAGCTTCAGTAGGAAAAATAGATCCCCCTTTGTAACAGTTATGAGCTCATATACTCATCCCAGCTACTTTAGAAGCAAGTCTATTCTTGGTTCTGGTCTGAGGGATGGAAAAAGCATTCGAGGCTCCACACATGGAACAGGTAGTTTGGTTCTTACACAGAAAAGGGAACACCAAGAATAAAGACTCATGGAATGATTAGACCACAATCCAGATACTTATTACTACCAGTACAATCAGTTGGGAGGCTAATATTTATGCCTCATTGGCAAATTTGCCAGCACTTCATTTTTATAAAAACTACCATTTATGTAGCACTTAGGCAACAAGGTAGAACAGTGGGTGGAATGCTGGGCCTTGAGTCAAGAAGATGAGTCTTCCTGAGTTCAAAACTGGCCTCAGACACTTATTAGTGATGTGATCCTAGACAAGTCACTTAATCCAGCTTGCCTCAGTTTCCTCATCTGTAAAATGAGCTGAAGAAGGAAATGGCAAACCAATCCAGTATCTTTGCAACAAAACTCCAAATGGGTTCACGAAGAGTTGGACACAAGTGAAGTAACTCAGTAACAGCAACATAGTACTTGCTATGAGCCAGGCATTTTGCTAAGTGCTTTACAATTATTGTCTCATCCAAGTCTCACCACAATCTTGGGATGGAGGTGTTATTATTATCCACATTTTACAGATGAGGAAATTGAATCAAAATGTGGTTAAGTGACTTGTCCAGGGTCACATAGTTAGTAAGTGTTTGAGGAAGGATTTGAACTTAGGACTTCCTGATTCCAGACCCAGTGCTCTATCTGCTGTGTGCCTGCCTGCTTTTTTGAGGGTTGCTTATTAGCTATTTAGAATTTTTCACCTCCACCATGAAAGGTCCAATCAACAACAAAAGAATTCCTTTTTTTAAATTGATTTTTCTCTTTGTGCATGACTCACTCTTTCTTAGACTGTCTGCTTCTTCTGCAATTATTTCCACAATGGTTCTGTCAGCATCTTCCCTGCTACTTAAGTATTTGTGCAAAGGAAGCCACTAGATGCACTTTGAGATCTCACAAGTCTCTGTCCCAAAAGTAGGAAGACATAAATAGAAGATGGCCCCAACACAGGTACAGGCTTACTTAGGAGGTCTCATGAGCTCATGGCTTGTGACCAGGTGAGGTGAAATATCCACTCAGCCTACCCCCATCCCCAGCCTCTGAACCCTTCAGAGAGCTGACCTTGCACTTTGAAGCTAGTAAGGGAACTCCAGGCCAGAGATTATCCCTTTCAAATAACCAAAGAATTCTAAGTCCCAGAGCCAATTAAAAAACTTTTTTGATAGCACACAGTAGGAACCTTGAATCATCATGGTCAATAGGAAGCAGTAAGAAAGTATCCTGGAGTGTGTACTCTGAAATGAGGGAATGGGATGAGGGAAGGTCCCCCTCATTATACAAAGCTATAAGTAGGCCAATTCTATACTTTGAATGCCTGCTGAGCATGCCTTAAGATAGGGTTCCTAAAAGGGAGCTATAGCAATAATAGGGGAAAATAATAGGGGTTTTAGGGGAAAACCCGCTAAAAGCAGGCCAAATTCTGAGTGATATTAAAGACTGATCTTGGTCCCAGAGGATGAATGATGAAATATACTTTCATTCGTTCAAATGAGAGGCATGGGACTATAGGTGCAGCATGTTGCATGTACTGCCAGACATGGTCACTGTGTCATTTGGGTTTTTACTTAACAGTTTCTCCTTGATAAAGTGGACAGGTAAATAATGGAGGTGTTGTATGCAGAAATGACTGTGATGTTAGAATCAAAGCCATCAATAGAATTCATTTAAAAATTAATTCTTTGAAAAAAAGAAACTATTTAGCCCTTCTAGGCCTCAGTTTCCTCTGTAAAATGAGGAGTTGGAGATAGATGAGATGACCTCTAAGTTGCTCTCCATGCCCCTTGATAGTGGAAGGAGCCCTAGATTTGGAGTCAGAGGATCTGATTTAAATCCTAGCTTAGCTTTTTATTTTCTGTGTGATCTTGGGAAAACCATTTACTTTCCCTGTAAAACAAAGGATAATAGGATGATTTTGTAAAAACAAAACTATGTTAGATAATTTCTAAGGTCCCTTCTACTTGCAAAGTCTATGATCCTATAGCTCTATGGATATCCATGGCTATCTATGGATAGCCTGCCTTTAATCTCTTTAAGAGAAGGGACCTATAAGCTAAGAAAAAAATGACATTCTAACCACCTGCCATTTTAGGTCTGAGTGACTGTGACAGATGATTATACATATTTTATTTCCCCCAAGTCCTGCTAAACAAACATTCTCATATATCATCAAGACATGATAGAATCACATAGTTCATGGACTCTTCTGGGAAGAAAGTCTACTTTTATATACCTGCTAATGTTACTATTACTAGTATTACACTGTGTTTTTTCCTTGTTATATATGAGTTGCATATTGATCTCACAGCATAGAAGGGTGAGCATTATTATTATGCATACATTTATTATTGGGGTGTATAGGGTATTCAGGAGGACTAGTAACTCTGATGGGAGAGCTTTGGTGTCCACCTGATTCACCCAACTCTCACTTGTGACTCCAAGGAGCTGTAGCATGTACAGTGGCCACACTCTGGTAAACTGTCTCAGCAGACAAGCTAAGCCAGGTTGAGGGGAGCCAAAAGGCCTCAAACCTATTGGTGAATTAGGGAGATTTCCTAACGTGACCCCAAGCATGGGACCTTCCCTGGCAGAATAGGTAGATGAGAATAATTTGTTCCAAAGACTATGAAAATGGCTGAATAGGATATTGTGGAGTGCTTAGAGCTTAGTCAGACATTGAAGATGAGGTCATCTGCTGCACCTTGGGCCATCACCAGTCATGCTGACTTTTGTTTTACTACTGGACTTTGATGACTTAGTGAGGTTAAGGACTATGTACCACTCTGCCTCACTTAAATCCAATTCAAATGCAAGTCAATCCCTGATGTCACTGGTCCTCTATGAAAGTGAAGGAAAAACAACATGTATTATTGCCTATACATTACATTCCTATAAATAATTTATATTTGGATTGGATGTACCCTAAGTGACTTTTTTCAGGGTAGAAATGTAATCCCAACATAAATAGCTCCCATGACAGAGATTTTAGATTGTATTATCATACATTTAAGAGAGATGGAAGAGAATCTTGGGACTGAGAATTAGCTGTCATCTTGAAGAACAAATTCATAAAAATCTGGGACAGTCACAGGTACTAAAATAGGTGACTCGTTTTGTGGCGGCCAAGAACTAGAAATGGAGGGGATGCCCATCAATTGGGGAATCGCTGAACAAGCTGTAGTATATAAATATAATGGAATACTATTGTTCCATAAGAAATTGTGAGCAGGCAGACCTCAGAAAAGTCTGGGAAGACTAATATGAACTGATGCTGAGTGAAGTGAGTGGAACCAGGAGAACATTAAATACATTAATAGTAACATTGTGTGATGACCAACTTTGATTGACTTAACTCTTCTCGGCAATACAAGCCTAAAACAATTCAAAAGACTCATAATGGAAAATGTTATTCACATCCAAGGAAGAACTCTGAAGTCAATGCAGATCAAACCATACTTTTTTCTCTTTTTTTTGTTTCTTCTTTCTTGTGGTTTTTCTCTTTGGTTTTAATTCTTTACAACATGACTAATGTGGAAATATGTTTTATATGATTGCACATGTATAGCGTATATAAACTTGCACATAATTTGGGGGAGGGAGAGTGGACAGAAGGGGAGAAAATTTAGAACTCAAAATCTTATATAAGTAGATGTTGAAAACTACAAACAAGCAAATAATTTTTTTTTAAAGGAGAGTAGGATAGTTAAATGCCATTGAAGAAAGAATCAGGGACTTGGAGAGGTATCTGTCCTCTCTGAGAGCATCTCTAAGGCACTATGGGAGAACTGAATGGGTTAACTTCCTTTGGAGAAAGTCTGTGGTGAAGACATTCTGTTGGGAAAGCATTCAAAGGAAACTTTAACTGTCATTCTAAAGAGAAGTCAACTAACTGATCTATTTTATAGAGAGATGAACATCTAACTGACATTTCTTAGGAGACCCAAGTAAAATGCCATTTTGAATGGAACTGAGTCAACTATATTCTGAATGGTCCTGAATCGTTGGACTGTGGTTCCATTCCTTTGAAAAGACAATAATCGATGATGGGTGAGAGGAATTCTAGAGAGTAACTTCTTTCTTCTACTTTCCCAGAGCACAGAGGTGACTCTGGCTGTGACTTCCTTACAATTGATATGTTCTTTAAATATTTTTTCTATGAGTTTGTATTTTTTTTACTGTCAAAAATTATAAGGCCAACAATATCAATCTTAGTCTAAGCCTATTAGGGATTTGAGACCAAGAGGAGTGATATATTATGGGAAAATAGATTTTCCAGTTTTTATAACTTGGGGTTGGAGCCTGAAGCTAATTAATTCATTAATGAGAGAGATTTTTCATTTTAAATAATTTCTTAAGTAGCTCCAATTCATAATTACTCAATTGCCTTCTAACCTGGGGAGAAAACATTTATTAGGAAATGAGTCAATAGAAGATTGACAAAGTAAGGACTGGGTGTTTGTCTTTGAGGATTTCTGTTCGCATCCTGCATCATCACAGCCCACACTTATGCCTAGAAGGGTTGCCTAGCACAGACTCACAGATTACCAGAGTTGGAAGGGACTTCAGCAGCCATGCTGCTCAACCTACATGGAAAAGAGACTCCCTGATATAACACGCTTGATGAGTGTCAACCAGCCTTTCCTTGAAGCCTTCCAAAGAGAGGGAATCCACCTCTCCTGAGCCAGTGCTTTCCATTTTGGCGCAATTTTACTTGTTAGGTTTTTCTGACTTCAAATCTAAATTTGCCTTTCATTAATTCTCTAAGTAGAGCCACTGAGCCACTAAAGCTCAATTAAAGTAAAGAGATGAAATACATTTAAATCTCAGCTAGGTATCATAAAAACATTTCAGGCTCATCAGAAGCCTCCTGGAAATCTCCAGGAGACAGCATGTAAGCCCTTCTTTAGACGGTCATCTGAAAACTTATCAAAAAGCCAGATATGATAAACAAAATCACCTTTGAAACTTCTGAATTTCATTAATCTGTATCATCAAGCCTGAGCCATTTGGGAGTGCAGATTTCAGAAAAGAAGGTGGATTTGTTTAGTGTCTCTTGCCTTATTAAAAAAAAAAATCATAAGACAAATTATCGAGATCTACTCTTTGCTCCTAGTTTTGGCCCCAGGGGCCAAATGGATCAATTCTATTCCTTTTTTTAAAAAATAAATTAATTTATTTTTAGTTTTCAACATTCACTTCCATACGTTTTAAATTTTCTCCCCTTTCTCCCCTCCCTTCCCTCCTTCCAAGTATTTCTTTGTCTACAGGATAGTCTTTCAAGTACTTAAAGAGAATTATCATGTCCACCCTGAGCCTTCTCTTCTCCACCCTGAGCATTCTCTCTTTCTTTAATTGATGGTCATTTAGGATGGGCTCAAGGTTCTTCACTGTTCTAGTTGCCCTCCTCTGGATGTTTTCTAGCTTACCATGGTCCTTTCTAAAATGTGGCATAGAGAGCTGAATATATTACCACTGATAATAAGTAGTTCTGATAAGAGCTGAGTACCATGGGACCATCATCTCATCATTCCTCAAAGCTATGCCTCATTTAATGTAGATTATAATCACAAAATCACAGAATTTTAGAGTAGAAGGGACCTCACTAGTCATCTAACCCAACTCTTACTTGAAAGGAATCCCACCATAACATAACTGACAACTTGGTGAGTTAGGGGGATGTCTACCCCGTATGTGAAGACTTTCCATGGCAGAATGGATGGATGAGAACAGTTTGTTCCAATGGCTAGGAAGGAGGCTAAAGCAGATGCTGTGGGATACTTAGAGCTTGGTCAGACATTGAAGATACCAAGGTCATCCACTGCATCCCAGGCCATTGTCAGTCATTTTGGCTTTTGTCTTACCACTGGATTTTGATAACTCAGTAAGATTAATGCCTTGGTGCAACTCTGCCTCAGTTAAATCCAGTTCATATGTAAGTCAATACATCACCTGTGACATCACTGGTCCTCTTTGGACAAACAAGATCTCCAGGGAGGGATAGAACCTATCACCTCTCAAAGCAGTTCATTTCATTTTTAAATAGCTCTGCTCTATAGAGAGTTTTCCTAATATTTTCCATCCTAAAAATTAACCTCTTGACAACTTCCACTCATTCCTTTATTTTCTGCTTCCTGAGGCCAAACAGAAGACATCTAATCCTTATTTCACATGACCACCCTTCAAATATTTGAATATGGTTCTCATTTTATCTCTCATGGCTAGTCTTCTCTAGGATAGTCAAGACTCAAGGCCTTTCACCATTTTAGTTGTCCATCACTACACACTCTCTACCTTATCAAAATCTTTAAACTATGATACTTGGAACTGAACACAATACTTTAGCTGTGGTCTGATCAGCATGGATGGACTTCATTGATAGCTATAGACAAAACTATTCACCACCAGATGGCCAACCTATATTCCACACCCAGCCTTGTAATCACTGTTTAGTAATAGAAGGAGGTCATTAGAAGTGAGCACTAGTATTGTTGGGGGAAGTTTCAATGTTGATAATAAAGTCAAGGAAATGGTGAAGAAAGTTGATTACCATCCTCATTTTTTTTTCTCTCTGGGAAACTTCGTAGAAACCTAATGTCCTAAATTCTTCAATTCAGGGTTAGAAGGGATCTTATCTACTCTTTTATAGATGAAAAAATGAGACCCAAAGGGATTAAGTGATCTGCCCAAGTTTATAGTTAGCTAGCAGCAGAATTTGGGTTTTTGTGGTATTATGGAAAACTTGCTGGATTTGCAAGGTATTTCAAGAAATGACAAGAATCAGAAAAATAGAGTTTGAATCTCAGTTCTGCTAATTACTACCTGGGACCTTGGACAAATAATTTCCCAATTGTAGGCCTCAGTTTCCTCACTGGACTATATGGCCTCTAAGTTCTTTTTTTCTATATCTAAATCTATGATACTTTGGATGGGACTGAAGGACATCAAAGACAGGAAAAGAAGATCTAATACATTAAAAAAATCATAGCAACATTCTATGACAAGAACTGGGAACAAAGAAGTTCTCTCTGGGGAATGACTAAAAAAAATTATGGATTATGAATGTCTTGAAATATTAATATACAATAAGAAATGATGAATATGAGAAATTTGGAGAGATGATGTGCAAGAACTGCTGCAGGATAAAATAAGCAGAACAAAAAAGCAACGTAAATAATGACAAGAATGATATGAATGAAAAAGACCATGAAAAGAAAGCTGAACTCTGAGTTAGTGAAAAATTAATGTTACTTCTGAAGGACAGGAAGGAAGGAGAAAGAGAAAAGAAAGGAAGTAAAGAGAGAGAGAAAGGAAAAAGGAAGAAAAAGAGAAAGAAAATATTAGAATGGATAGTGGAATGGAAGAAGGAAAAAGGAAGGAATGGAGAAAGAAAGAGAAAGAAGGAAAATTGGAAAGTATGGAGGAAGAAAATCAGCATTTATTAAGTACCTACTATATGCCAAGTGCTTGCAAATATTATCTCATTTGATCCTCACCACAACTCTAGAAGGTAGGCATTACTATTTTCTCCATTTTTCAGTTGAGGAAACTGAGGCAGATAGCAGTTAAGTGACTTGCCCAGAGTCACACAGATAGTGTCTGAAGGTAGATTTGAATTCTGGTCTTCCTAACTCTAGGTGTAGCACTCTATCCACTGAACCACCTAGTTAATGAAACACGGAGAGGTGGGGTACTACCAAGAGGGAGTGTCATACACGTTGCCGGAGTTGGTCACTGTATTGAGTGTTTTTGCTCCACTTTTTCTTTGTTACAAATGGGCTGATGTATCTGGATGGGGGTGGGGATGGGAGAGTGGGAAGGTTCCCCTTCCTCCCCTTTTCCAGAAATGCTTATGATGTAAAGATAAAAGGCATTAATAAAAATGTATTTTTAAAAAGTGAAATAAATGAAATTATGGTCTTGGACTATTTGACCTCCAAGGTCCTTTTCAGTTCCAAATCCTGCCATACTTCATGGTGGCTGCAAATGCAGTTGCACAGTTCAGTGCTTCCTCTGCCAGACTATTATCTCCTTAGATTTAAGAAACTTGATTCTCAAGGTGCTCAGGGTGCCCTGATGCATCTTGTCCTTGTGTTCAGCATTTTATGAAGTCAGCAGGAGCTCAGAAAACTACAGAGGGGACATGGTAGGCAGAAAGGAGCTGCTAAAAGCTGTGCCTTTAGGACCCAAAAAATGTGAGATCTGGAAGAAAACTTGGAGATCAACTTGTCTCATCTGCCTACTTTACAAACAAGGAAGGTAAAAGTGCTGGTAAATATTTAACAACTGGCTCCCTAGAAAGAAAAATATGTACTATAGGACACACTTTTATATTTAATCTGTATTAAAACATTTTCTCCATCACTTTTTAAAGTCTAGCCGATCAACAAAACAATGAATCAAGCCCTGATTTGTAGTAATTGCCCATTTCTAAGGTATAAATACTCACATTGAAAATTTAACTATAGGCTCTTGGTAATTGGTTTGAACTGGCTCCACCATACTCTTGAGGGAGGCCCAAGGAGTCAAGGTGACTCACCCCAAATAGTAAAGCTAGAGAGTTAATGGTAGAGCCAGGATAAAAGCCCAGCTTGGGAGACCCTTTCCACTGCAGGTCTCTATAGTATCTGATACTACTACTGTTATTGTTCAGTTGCTTTTTAAACATATCTAACTCTCTGTGTACCCATTTGGGTTTTTCTTGGCAAAGACATTGAAATTGTTTTCCATTGCCTTTTCCAGTTTATTTTACAGTTGAGGAGGTAACCAGGGTTAAGTGGCTTGCCCAGGGTCACATACTAGTAAATATCTGAGACCAGATTTGAACTCAGGAAGATGAGTCTTCCTGACTCTGAGTCTGGTACTCTAGAGGCTGTGCCACCTAGCTGCCCCTAATGCTAATATTACTACTTCTAGCTAATATTTGTACAGCACCTACTATGTGCCAAACACTAAATATTTTACAAATATTATCTCATTTGATCATCACAACAGCCCTGGGAGGTAGGTGTTATTGTTATCCTAATTTTGTAGTGGAGGAAAATGAGGTAAATAAAGGTTAAATGACTTGCCCAAGGTCACTCAGTTAACAAGTATCAGAAGCTGAATTTGCCCACAGGTCTTCCTGACTTTAGGCCTAGTGATCCAGCCACTGTACCATCTAGTTGCCTTTTACTCTCTATCCCTCATCCTGGCTTGAAACTAACACACACACACACACACACAACTATTAGTTGTGGTTCCCTTTTCTGACACCCCAATCAATTAATCTTAATATAAAGCATACTAGACTCTGGAGATACAAAGAGCAAAACGAGCCAGCCCCTGTCAAGGAGATGATATGTGCATATATAATCACAGTCCCCATTATCACCTTTGCCAGGGACTTATACAGCTTGAGTTAAAAGTTTTCCTGGCTAGAGTGTAATGTCTTGCCTTGTTACACGACTCCTGTTCTAAAGGGGAAGGTGGGGGTGGCGTGGAGCGGAGTCTTAAAGGAACAGCATTGTTTCCCCTCACCTAGAGGAGAAGCTATTTGCAAGAGTTGGTAAGGAGGTGTCTATGGTACAAGAGAGATACTAGAAAAAGCAGAGAGAATCACTTACCCTGGCCATCACCACTGGTTGTCATGGCAGCTCATGGGATGGACAAAGAGGGCTGGGAAGATAGAGGCTAATCCAATTGGAGCTGGGCAAGGAAGAGCAAGGCCTAGAGGAAGCCAGGGAGATAGAGTAAAGGAGAGTCACCCAGTTGTGGCTGGTGCTGAACATGACCCAACTCCACCAAGGCTGCTCTTTAGATCTACTGAGGCAAAATGGGACAATAGAGCAGTATCTGATCAATGGTAAACTTCCCATTGATTCAGAGTTCATGCCAATGGTGAAATATATCTTTTCATTTCCCCTCTTCTTTTTGTGGAGGTCAAATCCAAAGACTTTCTGTAATGACTGACTTCAGCTTGCTTTAGATAAAATGTGATTGACCACAACTGTCTGTCTCTATGTATGCATTATTAATTGTGATTTAATTAATTTAAAGGGAATTGCAAAACAGGATCGGAACCTGGTCTTGATATATAGATGAAGGTGAATCATTGCCAGATTTGGATATAGATTGGGGGCTTGGGAATGATGTAAGAGAGAATGATATTGATTTAATAATTGTTCCAAAGTAGGTAATAACAAGTCCAGGGCTTTTGTCCTTTGGAAAAAAAACAAGTCAATAACCATTTTTCTCTGAAAAGAGGTTGGGCTAGAGAACAAATCATGCTGGTGGCCTTAGATGCTTTTTTATAAAAGATAATTAATTAATTGATTAAGTTTTTGGTTTTCAACATTTGCTTTTATAAAATTTTGGGTTCTAAATTTTCTCCCTCCCTCCACTACCCCTTCCCAAGATGGCACACAATCTGATACAGGCTATACATGTACGATCACATTAAACATATCTCCACATTAGTCATGTTGTAAGAGAAGAATCAGAACAAATGGGAAAAACCATGAGAAAGAAAAAAACAACAAAAAAGAGAAAATAATATGTTTGATCTTCATTCAGACTCCATAGTTCTTTCTCCGGCTGTGGAGAGCATTTTCCATTATGAGCCTTTTGAAATTGTCTTAGATTGTTATCTTAGTTCAGAAGAACTAAGTCTAACAAAATCAGTTATTGTACAATGTTGCTATTACTGTGTACAGTGTTCTCCTGGTTCTGCTCACTTCACCCAGCATCAGTTCATGCAAATCTTTCCAGGTTTTTCTGAAGTCTGGATGCTCATCATTTCTTAGTATTCCATTACATTCATATGCCACAACTTGTTCAGCCATTCCCCACTTGATGGGCATCCCCTCAATTCTCAATTCTCTGCCACTACAAAAAGAGCTGCAAAAAATATTTTGTACTTGTGGGTCCTTTCCCCTTTTTTACATTCTGTTTAGGATATAAACCTAGTAGTGATAGTGCTGGATCAAAGGGTATGCATGGTCTTATAGCCCTTTGGGCATAGTGCCAATTTGTTCTTCAGATTGGTTGAATCAGTTCTCAACTCAACAATGCCTTAGTGTTCCAATTTTCCTACGTCTTTTCTAATATTTATTATTTTCCTGTTTTGTCATGTTAGTCAATATGACAGATGTGATGTGGTACTTCAGAGTTGTTTTAGTTTATACTCCTCTAATCAACAGTGATTTAGACCATTTTTTCATATGACTATAGATAGCTTTAATTTCTTCATCTGAAAACTGCCTGTTCATATCCTTTGGCCATTTATCAGTTGGGGAATGACTTGTATTCTTATAAATTGACTCAATTCTCTATATATTTTAGAAATGAGACCTTTATTAGAGCACTGGCTATAAAAATTCTTTCCCAATTTTCTGCTTCCCTTCTAATCTTGGTTGCATTGGCTTTGTTTGTACAAAAACTTTTCAATTTAATGTAATCAAAATTATCTATTTTGCATTTTCTAATGTCCTCTATCTTTTGTTTGGTCATAAATTCTTCCCTTCTCTATAGATCTAACAGGTAAACTATTCCCTACTCTCCTAATTTGTTTGTATTTTCACCCTTCATGTTGAAATTGTGTACCCATTTTGACCTTACCTTGGTATATGGTGTAAAATGTTGGTATATGCCTAGTTTTGGCCACACTGTTTTCCAGCTTTCCCAGCAAGTTTTGTCAAATAGTAAGTTCTCATCCCAAAAGCTGAAGTCTTTAGGTTCATCAAATAGTAGATTACTATAGTCATTGACTATGTCTCTTGTACCTAACCTATTCCACTGATCCACCACTTTTCCTTTACTTTCTTTGTCTTTTTCATAGTACTTTCTAATGTGGAAATATGTTTTACATGATTGTACATAAATACAATTTATCAAATTGCTTACTATCTTAGGAAGGAGGGAGGGAGAAAATTTAGAGCTCAAAATTTTATTAAAAAATAAATGTTAAAATTCTCTTTATATATAACTGGAAAAACAAAATAGTATTTAAATGGAAAAAATATGGTCTGTAGAAGTGGAATATACCTTTCTCTTCTTGACCAAGAAGCGAGGGACTGGTACTGCAGTAGACTCCCATATACCATCATCAGATGTGCTTGTTGTGGTTGGCGGTTTTGCTTAGTTGTATCTCTTAGTTACAATGGAGAGTTTAATTTGGATGAGACGTTGGGAAAGGAGGAGGAAGGGAACTGTTCCAGAAATGATAATAATATAAAAACATATGACATTAATACAACTGAATTATAAAATCATTAAAACTTGCATCTATGGAAGTCACTCCTATCCACTGAGTCCTGACCTCTATAGTAGAGAGTGGGGGCTAGAGGGTAGAAGAATTGACCCTTAATATCCTACTCCTTGTAGGTAAGATGTGTTGGGGGATCTGGGGAGTGAGGAGAAGGGAGTAGGGGAATTCCAGGTTAAGAATGTGACTTAAGTCAGATTGTATTTTATCTAAGTCAGTTTTATTCACCACTAATAGCTTCCAAATTGCAGCTTGTTTTTCCAGGAACTCATATATAAAAGCATAGGTAGAGAAAGTCTCAGTGTCAAAGGGTCAAATGCTGCTGAAAGGTTTAGTTCAGAGAATGCAGAGTGCATTTCACACAGTCCCCAAAGCTTACTTATAGTTTCAAGATGTCCATGTCTAGGTGGCTGCCTTGATGAGTCAAATTCAGAGTTTTTTCCTTTTCTTTCTTTTTTCCTGTCTCCTTCTTTTCCACCCCCCTCAATCTTATCCCCACCCCCCCCACTCCCACCATACCCTGCTTGAAATCACTCAGCAGGGCCTCCCTGCTTGGGATCAGGCTTTGAAAGATGTCTTTCACCTCATGAAAGGAACCTTTGGAAAAATGAGAGGACTGGGTGGGGGAACAGAGACTCTCACTCCCTTCAGGAGAGACTGGGGGACTGCCAGGGCATCATGAATGAGGTTATCCAGCTCAGAAATGCACAGCTGGGTGAGGGGCTTGGTACCAGGGACTGAAATCTGGACCCTCTAGCCTAGGGAGCATCCCCTCAGGATACTAGAAACTCTCTTTTTGAAACCTTAAAACTCTTCATGAGACTAAGATAATGGACAGCTTTCTAAAAAGTTCCAGAAGATTAAAATGGGAAATGCTTTCTGTGACCTACAAGGGAGAGGATGTTCAAACCTGGGATCATTTATGTCTCAATTTGGAGGTGGGAGTTGGCAGAGAACAGATGTGTTTTTCTTTATTTTCAAAATAAGTTTAAAAGCCATGGCCTGTTTTAACTACCTATGGGTGTCCTTTTCAGATAATTATAAAAAAAGTTTAGCAATGCCTTTTGTTTTTATAATGCATTCATTTCTGGATATACCCCCGCTCCGCAGAATTTAATCTTCTTTTGTCAAAGGAAAACAGTTAAACAAAAACAACCCTTGCCGTGACCAAGCCTGATAATGCATGCAACATTCTGGCCCTATGGTTCTCCACTCCTCTGTGCTGAGGTTCCCCGGGGACTAAGGTTGGTTCATATAATGCAGAGCTTTGAGTTCACATGGATATGACTTTTCTCCTTATATAAATTGTACAAATTTTACTGTTGTTACTAGTATAAAACAGCTGTAGTTATACTATATATTATAGTTAATTATACATAAGAGGGAATTGTGATCTCATCTCACTGCTGATCACAACCCACCCATAACTTTTATTCCAGAGATGAGATATTTACCTGGTGGACACCCTTAACAGAAGAGTGGGTGACGTTACGATGAACCAGGCCAAGGTGACTTTGGACCAAGAGTTCAGTTAGAACTATAGACTAAATGAAGGCTAAATAGGAGAGTATAGCCAGGGGAATTTCTTAGACTAGGGATGAATTCACAGAGATAGGAGTCCTGAAAAGGGGTCAGAAAATGGGACAGTGGTATCATAAACACAAAGTGAGGGCAGCTAGGTGGTGCTGTGGATAAAACACCAAGCTTGAAGTCAGGAAGACCTGAGTTCAAATCTAGCTTTGGACACTTCCTAGCTCTGTGACCCTGGGCAAATCACTTAATCCTGTCTGCCTTGGTTTCCTCATCTGTCAAATGAACTGAAGAAGAAAACGATAAACCACTCTGGTATCTTTGTCAAGAAAACCCCAAATGGGGTCATGAAGAGTTGGACGTGACTGCACAACAAATGCAGAAAGTCTGAGATCCTAGGAGTCAGTTCCAAGAGGGATCTAGGAGGCCCATATGGGTAAGTAAGTTGTTAGAAAAGTCCAACAGCAGGGAACAGAGAGATACAGCTACTGGGAAGTGGCAGAAAACCTGGTCAACAGAGGGCTGGGGCATAAGGACTCCACACTAAGCTGCCACACTAAGGTCTTCCTACCTCCAGTCTCTACTGCCCTCAATTCATCCTTCACATAGATCCCCACATAATCTTCCCAATCAGCAAACTGACCTTTCCAAAGATTTTTGCTGGCTCCTTGATAGCAATATGTAAGACAGTGAGTAGTAATACTAAGTAATAATAAGATAGTAAGCAATAATAGTAAGAATGGTTCCATCTGGCATTCAAGGAGCTCCACAAATCTGTTCCAAATTGCCTTTTGGTATTTCTTTTACACTATTCCTTTTCAAGAGAGGAAACATGGCATAGTGACTCAAAACTGGAGAGAACTGAATTCAAATCCTGACTGACTGTGTGCACCTGGGCAAGTCACTTAACCTGTTAGTGCTCCAGGTGACTGTAGTTGCGGTTGAATTTCCTCACCTGGGAGTTACCCATATAAAAGGCATTGCGGAGCTTGTCCCTGTTGCTCCATTAGTTGACTCCATTTGGTCATTTAGTTGTCTAGTTATGTCTGGCTCTCCATGAACCCATTTAGGGTTTTCTTGGCAAAGATATTTCAGTGGTTTGCCATTTCTTTCTTTAGCTCATTTTATAGATGAGAAAACGGAGTTAAACAGGGTAAAGTGACTTGCCCAGGGTCACATAGCTAGTGGTTTGCCATTTCCTTCTTCAGTTTATTTGACAGATGAGGAAACTGAGGCAAAGTTAAGTGACCTGTCCAGAGTCACACAGCTAATAAATGTCTGCATGTGGACTTGAACTCAGGAAGGTAAGTCTTCCCGACTTCAGGCCTGACACATTCTATCCACTGTGACATATGTGGAGTCCAGCTAAACTAAGTGCTGGACTTCTCCCTCCCATCTCTGTGCATTCATATAAGCTATTCCCTATGCCTAGGATATTAACAATAGCTATTTATTAAAACTTTAAAGTTTGCAAAGTATTTTACAAATATCACCTTAATCATCACAACAACCCTGGGAGGTATATACTACTATGACTTCCATTATACAGATGGGAAAACTGAAGTAGACTTAAGTGACTTGTCCAGGTTCACACATCTAGTATCTGTGGCCACATTTGAATTCAGGTCTTCCTGACTCCAGCTTCAGCTCTGTATTTACAAGTACCTACATGCCTCTTCTTTCTTCTTATTTCTGCCTTGCAGAATCTCTCTCTTCCTTCAAAGTTCAGCCCAGGTGCCATATTGTCATGAAGCTTTTCTGAGTACCCTCCAGCTCTTTGGGTTAGGGCTTATCCTTCAACTTTAAGTAGGTTCATAAGTCAGAGTCTGAACTGTGTAGGGTGTCTATTTAGATATATGTTGAAATTTGGCTACTAGACGTTCTACATCCATTGGTCATTCCTATGTGAATAATTGTAACCAAATTCTTTGATTACAAGTCTCTTCCAGGAGGCTTAGCAAAACACTGTATTAAAGCTTATTGCAATGAAAACAATGTCATCTGAGACTGGGAGCATCTGGAGGACCTTATCATCCACAGGGAATTCCTTCCTGGCCCAGATTTTCCATTGGATCTCTTCCATCACAGTGACAAATACCTTTGGTGAGTATATGTATTTCTGTTTTATCAGAGGGTCATTGAATAGGGTTATTTCTGTTTTGATATCTACAGAATCCTGAATGATCTGGGGGTGTATGGATAGATGGAGGGGGCATTTTGTTGTAAAAGAACCTGCGATGTGATGTTTTGTCCCTCTAAATCAAATGCTTTTGGTAAACAACAAACAATAAGAACAATGGAATGTTCCATTTTCTACAAGTTTCAATTAGTTTTGAGATGATAAAATTTTGAGATAAATTTTCAGGTGTGATCCATTATTGAAAACCATTTGCAGAATTCTGCTTGTTCCTATTAAGACCTTTATGGAGGATGCCCTCACCAATGACTCATCAAGATTTTATAGAGTAAGAGTGGACCCTAGAGAGACAACATATTTTTATGAAATTTTAGATTGCTATACATTCATTCATTTAGATCTGGAAGGAGTTTTAGGAACGATCTGGTCCAACATTCTCATTTTAGAGACGAGGCAACTGAGATCAGAGAGGGGAAGAGGTCTCCCTCTCTCACACACTCAGCTGTGATTCAAACAAAGCTCCCCTGACTTTGTGTCCTGAGCTCTTTCCCCTACAATGTATTGCTTCTTGTATATGTGACAATCTTAGTAATTATAACAGCTTATGTTTATATAATACTTTGGGGATTACCATTTTCATACCAGGCTATCTAAGACATTGAGCATTTTAGCTCTTATCTGGGATCCCTGGGCTCCTGATTGATGAGAGTTCTCCATAACTGACCCATCCCCCTTTCCACCTCTAGCTCCAAGGACATTAATCATATTAGCACTAATATTTCTGGAAAGGATGGGCCAATCTATAGCCCTATGGGTCCACTCCCCAACCCTGTAACACCCCAGACCAAAAATACCCTTTCCTGGACACCACATCCCTATCTCTATTGTATTTCCCAGCTGTAATATAAGCACTTTGAGGGTAGACACTTTTTTTTGTATTTGTATCCTTAGCGTTTACTGAGGTAGCTAGCACATAGTAAGGGCTTAATTCATACTTTTTCATTTATTCATTTACAAACATGTAATTGAATTGTTAATTCATGTCAGTATTTTGTATATAGGCTTAAAAAAGGGTTCAGTCTTGTTCTTTGGAGATATGCAGATTCCTATGAGAAGCTATCACTACTTATGTGACTTCAGGTAAATCATTTCACCTTTCTGAACCTTGATTTTCTACTCTGTAAAATGAGCAACTTAGACTCTAAATGGCTCCCAAGAAACTTCTCTCCTCAAAAAAACATGATACTCTTTGTTCCTAAGATGCCTTGGGGAAAATTTGGACAAGAATTACACAGATGAGGAGGTGCTAAAGAATGTAATTTTTATCCATACTTTCCCATAAATTCTTTGTAGAGCATTTCTTCAATATATCGGAGATCTACCTATTGATCTTTTTGCTTTTCAGGGGTTCCAGTGTACCACATGGGAGGTCCATCTGTTGTCTTTCATCTCACTAATGAATTAATTAGATAAAAGGAATCCACATTAGCTACTAGCTAATTAATATGTTTCCTTCCCCTAGTAACATAACACCTTAAAATGTACATGTTGATGGAAAGCCCCTACAGACTCACACTAATGGCAGCATTTTCCATCATCCTGCCTGGTAGGTATGTTTTGGAGCAGACACATAATCATAGCTAACACTTGTGGGGATGATTTAAGATCTGCAAAGTTTTATATATATATATATATGTATGTATGTATGTATGTATATATGTATGTATCTATGCATATACAAATATATGTTTGTGTATGTGTATGTAGCTTTGTGTATATAGTCTCATATATATAGCTTTATATATGTAGTGAGGGGGGGGCAGTAGGGAGGTGGTACAGTACAGAATTCTCAGCCTGGAATCAAGAAGTTAAAATCTAGCCTCAGACATTTACTAGCTGTGTGATCCTGGTTCAGTCACTTTACCCTGTTTGCCTCAGTTTCCTATTCTGTCAAATGAGCTGGAGAAGGAAATGACAAATCACTCCAGTATCTGTGTTGCAAAAACCCCAAGCCAGGTCAATAGGAGTCAGACACAACTGAAATAACTGAACAGCCACAACAAGGTTTAATAAGTACCTTCTGGCTTCACTGGCATCAACACTCTGCTCATGGTTGTGGTGACAGGGTGCATTGTCTGGTACCATATTACACATATATCATCTCAAACGATTCACACAACAACCCTGGAGGGGAAGTGCTATTGTTACCCTCATTTTATAAATGATGAAACTGAAACTGAAAGAGTCTAAGCCACTTGTTTTGGGTTATACAACTAGTAAGTAGGGTTCTGAGGTACAGTTTTTAAACTGAGGCCTTCCTGACTCCACAGCCCACTCTCCAACCACTCTGCCACCCAGTTGCCTTTTGGTTTCCTCAAATAACATTAGACAGGCAACAACAGACTATACCTATATCTAGGAATGATCCTACAAACAAAGAAACCAATAAATATTTCTACCTCTACTTCCCCATAATTGGCCAATCCATTAGACAATGAATCAGAGGCCTACAGGAGCTCAGGCTGTATCTGTGTCTTTTCTTCAACTTAAAAAGTAGTATAATGGGAAGAGCTCTGGATGTGGGTTAAAATTTTACCTAAGTTACTTACCACTGGTATGACCTTAGGCAAGATCCTTCCCTTCTTGGAGGCTCAGTTTCCTCATCTATAAAATGGGGATAATAACAGCACCTTCATCTCAGGGCTGTTATAAGGAACAAATGAGACCATGTGTTTAAAGTGCATTGCCAACCTTAACACACTCCATAAATGTTATCATCAGGGTTAGTAACTGAACCCATGATTTCACTTCTATAGGGAACTTCCAGGTAAAAAATTCTCTCTATAAATGCAGGGTGGTACCTTCTCTGCAATTTATCATCTTAGAGAATTATTTAGTTAAGTGCCTAAAGGTCAGGATCATATAGCTAGAAACTGGTCTTGAATTCAGGTCTTCTAAGTTTCAGGCTGCTTCTCTTTCTAATAGCCTATCTTTATTTTCCCCCAAGACAATCAGGGTTAAATGACTTGCTCAGGGTCATACAACTAGTAAATGTCTCAGGTTGGATTTGAACTCAGATCCTACTGTGTTCTATCCACTGCACCACCCAGCTGACCCTCTACTAGGCCATCATAGTATCTTTCATTGTTACTGTCCTCTAAAGAGTGCTGGAGAGGCCTTTTCTCCCAGGGCCCAACAGAAAATGGCAAATCAATTGATATAGGAATCCTACCCAGGATAGGTTTCCTTTCATGAGTTCTGGGATAAGATTACAGTGCCCAGGGCACTTTTCCCAAATGCCAGGAAGACTCTAAAAATGTCCTTGGAGACCTCTTTGGAAATAGATTATCCTGGTGCCGAGAGTAAACACCCACAAACTCAATAAGGAAAAAAAACCAATCCAGATCTTCTCTGGACCCTAAACCTAAGACTAGTTTCTGTTGGGGGGAACAATGATTCACGCAGAGAAGTCTGGAGGCATTAGCTTTTTATTACCATGTCCAGGAAAGTGGGATTTGGAGAGACATAAAGTGTTATCAAACCATGTGTGGCCTGTGGGCCATATTTTAAATGCTCACATTATAAGTCAAGATGAATTGTGTCTTATAACTGTAGCTCTAACTAGATTAAAACCCCATAATTTAATTCCAACCACACAATTATAAAAGCATAGATTGGTAAGCTGTAAGATTTCAACAGGGACTGAATGCTCTTGTCAGGCCCCCCTGGATAAAATTATCTGGGGGCTTTCTGGGGCCCACTCCAGATTGGACTTGTCTCTGCCACAGACATTATTATATGCATTTTGGTATCCATAAATTCCAATTCCCCAGCTCTTGCTCCATGGTTATCAAAGCTCTATCCTTTGAGGAGCAAAGGTCTCCAAGAGCTCCTTCTGTCTAATGGGATGCTAATTCTGCCAGTGTCTCTTCTCCCTGTGGTCATAATAGATCGCATTACTTCAAGGCTTCTGGGGATGTCATGGTGACTTTCCAAGAATCCGACTGGGGCTCTTTAGAGGGAGAAGATTTCTATAAAAGGGCTGTTACCCTAAATGGAGGGATTGCAGCAAGATACTCAGTTTGGCCTTGGATATGGTGAAACAGAGAGAACACATGATTGTACCTACCACCTCCTCCTCAGGTTCCCATCTGTCTCCATACTACTATCAAATCTCATTCTAGAAGTCCTAAGGACAGGCCTTCTTCTTTACCTGTAATCCTACTTCTGTGTGTCTATGACCAGAGTGGAAAGCCCCTGGGTCCTTCTGACATCCCCAAAACTGTTGGGTTCTGAATCTGTTCCTAGAACAAAAGTGGGTTTTAAAAGGAGGTTAGCTACATTTATCACATGAGCCATTGTGAGGGGTGGGGAGTAAGATGACTTTGCTGGTGCTCACCAGCGTGGTAGCCCTTGAGGCCATGGGTTGGACAAAAGAACAGATCAATCTCTGGTCAAGAACGATTTGGTGACCCAGCTCTGGAAGCCCACCCATTCCCCACTCAGCATGGTTGTTCCCTGAACATCTGGCTCCATTCCCTATTGCCAGGAGACACCAGGGATCTTGGTTAATAGCCAGCATCAGCTCTGAAATCCCATGGAAGAAAAGAAAGATCATAAACACAGAAATAATTGTTTAACATGCCACCCCCCCATCACCTGTGACATTAGTAAGCTTAGTTGGTGCACACTGAACTGGTCGCCTTCTTACTCTCTCTCGCAGGCAAATCCTCCTGCCTGGGTGCATTCCTGAGTAATGTATCACCAGGGGTCTGTTGCTTGGGTGATGTATGATCATGATGCATCCCTTGGAGCGGCCCTGCACAAGTGATGCATTGGGCTCCAACAGAATGTCAGCCTCTCAGAAGCATCACGTCAACCAGCAAGGAACAAGTTCTGGACACTTGGTACATTTTAATTTACTATTTTGGAAATGTAACCCTATTTATTTCTCAACTTGGCAGGTTTCTTCTTTTTTCTTCTTCTTTTAAGAACAGCTGCATTACTATTGGTACTTGAGGGGGTGGTTGTTTTGAGACTCCAAGGCTGACAGGGAGAAAAAAAAATCAGATTATTTCAAAGAAGGAAATGGTCCTTGGATAACATCTAAGAGAACTGGACAGATGACTTTCATCAGTTCTCCGGAAATCTGTAGGTGGCAGCTGTACTGTAGGGATGAGGCTAAGGGGCCGGTGATGCCTCAGCATTTCATTTTCTGAAATATCCTCCCAAGAACAAGGAGTTTTCCTTAAGCTCTTAAAGCTACTTGTTTATGAGGCTCAGAGATCTAGTTCCTTGTTGAGTCAGGGACTCATAGTGGGAGAACGTGCAGTTCTTCCTGCACGTCAGGTTCACGAGGCTGTCTGCCCTTTTACTGAGGCAGGAGAAGCAACAAGCCATCCAAAAGTCCTCATTCTCACAAAACCCACGATTGAATTCCAAGGTAATGCTGCCATAAAATCTGTCATCATCATCACCATTATCATGTATCGAATGCTTTAAAATGGACAAATCATTTTTCATATGTCACTTAACGTCTCTTTGCCTCAGTTTCCTTCACTGTAAAATGAGGATAACAGTACCTGTCTCACAGTGCTTCTGTGAGGGTCATAGGTGATAATGTTTATAAAGTGCTTTAGCACAGTGCCTGGCACATAGTAGATGTTATATAAATATTTATTCTCTTACTTTTTTCTTATCTCATTCTATTCTCACAACAATCCTGGGAGGCGAGTGCTATTGCTATCTCTGTCCTATAGATGAGGAAATTGAGGTTTAGAGAGGTTAAATGACTGATCCAGGGTCACACAGCTAAGTGCCTGAGGGAGGATTCAAACTCAGGATTTCCTAATGCCAAGTCCTGTACTTTAATCATTACACCATGTAGCTGCCTCTAATAATCATAACAGGAACAACATTTAGGTAATACTTTAAGGTCTTTCCACATATGTTAACATCTCCTATGGGTCACATGTGGTAGATCGGACAGGGATCCTTGTCATCATCATTTTACAGATAAGGAAACTGAGGTTCAGAGAAATGATGTGACTTCACCCTGATCACATTGCAAGGAAGTGTTGGAAGAAACACATTTTGTCTTTGAGTAGACTGTCTTCCTGAGTTACTGTGGCTATAAGAATTAATTACTTAATAGCCAGCCTGCCAGTGACTGATCTCTCCACGCTAAGCTGGTCCTCAGATGACACTCACACTGTCAGTGGTTGCACCTGGATTCATCGTCTTTCCAGATGTGTCTTCCAGAGAAGGCTTAGTAGTAGGATTAGGAGCTATCACCCTTGCTTTTCTAAATAAGTCAATTCCTATTAAACCTGTGATTAAATTCCAAAGCAATGCTTCCATAAAGTCCATTTCTTTATCATCTTCATCATCATCACTGACATTTACACAGCTCTTTAAGATCTATGAAACATTTTATATGTAGGGTGTCCCAAAACTTTTAGTGCAGTTTTGAGCTTTAATAGCTTACAAG
The DNA here is from genome assembly GCA_023548195.1 of Bettongia penicillata ogilbyi. NCBI lineage: Eukaryota > Metazoa > Chordata > Mammalia > Diprotodontia > Potoroidae > Bettongia > Bettongia penicillata. The sequence continues at coordinate 4,944,015 of JAJHZJ010000413.1, forward strand.
TCACCAGCTATTCAGAAAGATAACTTTAGCAGCTTAAAACTACCCTAAGACTTTTGATACATCCTGAATAATGTCTAATTTTCAGTCATGTGAATGAAGTAGGCTCTACTGGTATGATTATCACCCCCATTTTGTAGAGGAGGAAAATGAGGTCTTCCACCAATCTTACAGCTCACTTGTATCTTTCCTGAGCAAAGAGGTGATAGGAGAAGGACCTGATTAAGGAGAAGGAAATATATTCTATAGGTGATTTTCAAGGGGTTCAGACCTATCAAGAAGGCTAGACATCAAATATGGAAAGGGAAATTTTGGGAAATATTGAGAAAATTTGGAGGAGAATAATCTATAGATCTAACATTAATTTTTGGCCACTTTGAAAGAAAATTGCAAGTGAAGAAAGTGAGAAAAAAAATTAAGGAGTTGTTCTTATTTAATTTATCACTTGTTTCCTACTTGTCATGACCCCATGGACTATAGCACACTAGGCCCTTCTATCTTCTACCATCTCCTGAAGTCTGTTCAAGTTCACATTCATTGCCTCTATGTCACTATCTATCCATCTCACCTTCTACTTTTGCCTCCAGTCTTTCTCAACATCAGGGTCTTTTCCAATGAGTCCCGTCTTCTCATTATGTAGTCAAAGTATTTAAGCTTCAGCTTCAATATTTTTCTTTCCAATGAACAGTCTGAATTAATTTCTTTAAGTATAGACTAATTTGATCTCCTTGCTGCCTAAAGGGACTCTTGAAAGTCTTCTCTAGTACCACACTTCAAAAGCATCAATTCTGTAGCACTCAGCTTTCCTTATAATCCATTTCTCGTGGACTATTGGAAAAAGCACATCTTTGACTCTTATAGACCTTTGTCAGTAAGGTGACATCTATCCCTGCTTTTTTGTCATAGCTTTCCTTCCAAGGAGCAAGCATCTTTTAACTTCATGGTCAAGGAAACCCTATGGATAGTATTAAAATCAAAAAGTAGAAACCTTCAAAAAAGGGCTAATGGAAGATTTGAGGAGGAAGAAAAGAAGGAAATTGGAAAGCTAAGGTAACTAGGAAAAAGTAAACAGAACAAATTGATGGATAAAGCAAATGGGTGGAACAGATTGATGGGTAGGACAAATTGGTGAAACATTTGGAAGACTGCTACAAATCCTGATTGAGGTAGGGTATGATGGTACAATTATCGAGACATTAAGGAAAGGAAGTTAGGTATGATTTTCAACATACTAAGAATAGATAATATACTAAGATCATACTATATATATTATGTAATATACAATAAAAAGTCGTAAAAGTCTTAGGAGATACTTAGAGGCAAGGCATATATACCCACAAATAGTACTTTTTTAACTAAAATTTCAACTAATAGAGAGAGTCGTATGAACTCTGCAGTGACTTTTAGTGAGTGTGATTTGTGTTTCTGCCATATACAAGTTGCTGCTATCAATGCTCTAAGTGTAGACTCATCTGTCTCTTGGAAGAGGTCAAAAACTCTCCACAGTCCAAATCATCATGGACAGTGGAGTTTGTTTTTTAATGAAGCAGGACTTCTTCCATGTGGAATGGGGAGGAAAGAAAAGATCTGAATTGAAGGAGAAATTTGACCCTTGTCATGAGTTAGAAGAATATCTCCCAGGGAGAAAGTAAAGAAAAGAGAAGTATGCACTCAAATAAAAAAAAAATTCGGGACTCTTTCAGAAGAGGAGGGAGTTGTGTTTGAGGAGGCAGAAATTGTTTAATCTCTAAGGAATGATATAGTGGAGGCCCAGAAACTATCGGGTGAGAGATTATCTAGTGAGATTAAAAGAACAAAGAATGGTGGTCTTGGGAGATTCCCTGCTCTGGAGTGTTTGTCAAGCTGATAACAAAAGCAGAGATATCTGTAGTCTTCCTGGTTGTGGATCTAAGGCATAAAAGCAAACCTCGGAAAACTATCCAAACAGATGACTACTACCCACTTCTAGTGATTCATGTGGGCACAAATGATATGGCTAGAAGTATCCTAGGAAATACGGCCAAAGATGATGAAATCTTAGGCAAGAAATTGAAGACCTTAGGGGCAGAGTTAGTGTTTCCCTCATCAGTCCCCTTTGAAGGCAAGGGAGGCAGAAGAGAAAATTTGATTTATGAAATGATCAGCTGGCGAAGAGCCTGGACTATTGCGGTTGCCAGCTGGTTGGTTTGCCTGCCACAGGTCCCTCCCCACTCTTGTCCATCCTACACTCAGCTGGCAATGTGATCTTCCTAAAGCACAGGTCTGATCTTGTCATCCCCCTACTCAATAAACCCAGTAACTCAATAAACTCAATAAAATAGCTACTGACTATTTCCTCCAGGATGAAATATGAAATCCTCTATTTGGTGTTTAAAATCCTTCACAAACATCCCCCATGACATACACTCCCATACTCCTTTCCAGTTTTCTTACACTTTCTAACACCCTACATACTCTATGATCCAGTGACACTGGCCTCCTTGCTGTTTCTCAATCAAGATAATTAATCTCTCGGCTGCAGGCATTTTTACTTGCTGTCCCTCATACATGAAATGCTCTCCCTCCTCATCTGTGTCTCATGGCTTCTCTGGCTTCCTTCAAACCCCAGTTAAGCTCCCTCTTTCTACAGTAAACTGTTCCTGATCCTCCTTAACTCTACTGCCTTCCCTCTAGTGATCATTTCCAATTTGTTTGTAGCTTCTTTGTACAAAAGTATTTGCATATCGTCTCCCCCATTGGACTGTGAGCTCTTTGAGAGCAGTGATTGTTTTTTGCCTTTCTTTATATCTTCAAGAGCTCAGCGCATTACCTGGTACATAGTTGGCATTTAAATGATTTTTATGAACTAAGAAGGTGTTGTTTGAAAATGGCAATTGTACTTCTGGACCATAGTTTAAACTGATAGGGATGACAGTCTCCTGCCCAGGAATGAAGTACACTGAGCAGAGTCTGGTAAGAATGTATTTGCTAATAACCTTGCAAGTTGAAAGAAGCCAGCCCCTTTAGAACATGTCCTTCTTGAGGACAGGGGCTGGTTTTTGCTTTTCTTTGTATCCTTTGTATCCTGAAACATGGTAAATAATTAATCAATACTTGCTTATTGACTGACTCAGTGATCTCTCATTTTCTCCGTGATGCTGGATAAAAAGAAAGTTCCTGTTAGTAGTAATGGACTTAGGGAGAGAGACCTGACCTATAGCAACCAGGCGGCAAAATGAATAGACTGATGAACTTGGAATAAAAAAGGCCCGAGTGTGAATCCTGCCTCACATACTTATCAGTTGTGTAACCCTGGGCAAGCCACTTTATTCCCTCAGTCTCAGCTTCCTCATCTGTAAAATGGGCATAATAGCCCCTACCTCACAAGGTTATTGTGAAGATCAGATGAGGTAACATTTGTAGAAAGCTTTGCAAACCTTAGAGTGCTATGTAAATGTTAGATATTATTATTAATAATAATTAATGTTACAGCATTACTAAGTATTACTTATACTTATAATAATATTATTAATAATTAGTAATTAATTAATTTGCTTAATTAATAATTAATAATGATTAGTCATAGGGAACTCCCAGTTAAGAAAGATCCCTCTATCAGTGCAAGTTGGCACTTTCTGTGAAACTTATGGTCTTAGGAAGTAGCTTACAGCATTGAGAGGTTAAGTCATTTTCCCGCAGAGTAGAAACCAAAATCACCATCTGTGAAATGAAGAACCCCCAGATGCAGGGTTGCCTGCCCTTTGAAGGGGACTCTTGCTGAAGAAGCCATGTGTTGCTTTTCTCTGACAAAGCAATGGGCCTCCTCACCCGAAGTTGCTATCTGTTCATTCTATCTAAACAGCTCTGAAAATCTATAAAATCTCTGGTTTCCTGGGTTGAGCTTCCTGTACATCAGATTGTCTCAGCTCTTGCTGAACCCCCTCTTCCTTCTTGGAACTTCCTCTCCACTCAACCTTGCCTCCTTTAAGGAAGCCCCCATAGCCGGAATCTTTCATACTAGAGATTTCCATGCTCAATGCATCCTTGGTAATTGTTGCCTATCTATGTACAATGGGCAGCTAGGCTGCACAGTGGTTAGAGCCCTGGGTCTGGAGTTGAGAAGATCTGAGTTCAAATCTGACCTCAGACACTAACTAGTTAGGTGACCCTGTGCAGTCACCTAACAGTTCTCAGTCTCTATTTCTTCATCTGTAAAATGGGGATAATAATAGCATTTATTTCAAAGAGTCAGGAGGTAGCTAAGTGGCTCAGTGGATAGAATGCTGAACCTAGAATCAGGAAGACCTGAGTTCAAATCCAGACTCATAGTTACTAGTTGTGTGAACCTGGGCAGGTCATTTAACTTCTGTTTGCTTTAATCCACTGGAGAAGGAAATGGCAAATCATTCCAACATCTTTGTCATGGATATTATGGCTCATGGGATCATGAAGAGTCAGACACAACAAAACAACAGTTTCATAGGGTTATTGTGAACAGCATATGAGATAGCGCACACAAACCTTAAGGGGCTGTATAAAAGCTATCTAGTATTAAAATTATCTCTGGTGTGGGGAAATAGCTTGTTTCCCTGATTTCTCTTCCTCCTGGTCCCCCTTTTCATACTTTAAAACATAGCTTAAGTTAAGTCGCACATTATCTTCCTTGGGATGAGTTTAAAAATAAGGCTCAATAAAGGATTATTGCATTTAGCAGCATTGACCAAGCTGGAGCTGCAAATTGTCTGGGGCACCAACTAAGGTCATCAATAAAACTGTCCTTCTTCTAGTATAGAAACCTAGCAAGGGTGCTAAATTTCTACTCAGTATTTATATTATAACCTAAGTTGTTCATTTTAAAATGTCTTTACAAGTATTCATCTAATAACAGTGTATATTAGTAGTCTAGAAAAAGTTCATTAACAGCCCTCTGAAAGAAAGAACAAATTCTTCATTCCTCTGTAGGCAGAAGTATCCTGGACTTGTAGAGACTTCTGGGATTTTGAGGTTTTGCTCCTTTCCTTGGACAAGGGATGATGGTGGGATTTGGAGAGGTCTTTAGTGAAGGGGGAGAGAGCGGGGGGAGAGGGGGAGAGAGAGAGAGAGACAGAGACAGAGAGACAGAGAGGAGAAGAAGAAGAAGAAGAAGAAGAAGAAGAAGAAGAAGAAGAAGAAGAAGAAGAAGAAGAAGAAGGAGGAGGAGGAGGAGGAGGAGGAGGAGGAGGAAAAGAGAAAGGAAGAAGAGAGGGATGAAAGACAGAGAGAAAGGAAAGGTGGGAAACAATGACACAGAAAGAGAAGCACAGGAGAGAGAGGAAAGAGACAGAGAGAAAAACAGAGAGACAGAGATAGAGACAGAAACAGAGGCAGACACACAGAGAGACAGACACAGAGTCAGAGAAAGACAGACAGAGATAGAGAAACAGAGAGAGACAGAAAGAGACAGAGGAACAGAGACACAGAGACAGACAGAGAGACACAGAGAAAGAGAAATAGTTACACAGAGAGAGACAGAGACACACAGAGAAACAGAGATATGGGGGTTTGGGCAGCAATAGCAGTGAAGACACAAAGCTGCTGCAGTTTTGAGAGCATTGGTGCCAGTCCCGGGGCAGCCTGGGGGATGCAGTTTCCCCTCCCAGGACCACAGGGAGAAGTGAATTCAGCGTGGCAAGAACTGGTCTTCATCAGCAGTTTGCCCATGCTGTTCGAAGTGTTGGCAGAAGCATATGAGTTTGGGCAAAGTAGAAGAATTGACTCTCCTTAATTCCCTCCCCTTGGCCTCTTGAGGGTCACTGCTTGATCCCATTCTCTCCTATAAGATGTATTTTTTTATTGACGGTTTTATTTCTAATATATACAGGTAGTCGATTGAGATATGTGCATTTCCTTGAGTGCCTTTGTTTATGCTATGATGTGTGTTTGGACAGGTCTAATAATTTTAGCTTCCCAGAAGGACAAGGACTAGGAAGCCTTATTCTCTACTTTTAGACTGGGAACTCCAATCCCTGTTCCAATCTCCTTGTTAGAGAACCTCTCTCTAATGGGGGGCATACATCATGAGTCATTTATCTGGTATTTTCACTCTCAAGGTCTCTCTCAAGAACTCTGCATTTGATTGTGCAACATGGGAGACACTGGCGCAGGACCACTCAACATGGCATGCCCACATAAGAAAAGGTGCTGTGTTCTTTGAGCAAAGCAGAATTGAGACAGCACAAAGTAAACACAGGATGCTCAAATTTGGGATATCCATCCCAAATATTATGGACTATCTGTGCCCAACCTGTGGCAGAGCATTCCGAGCTCGTGTTGGTCTGATCAGCCACAGATGGACACACTGAAATTTCACTTTACAATGGTGATGTCATTTTGATCCTCTTCAAAGATGAAAGACAACAACCAACCAGCAAACCATCCCTAATTATAAGCTCCTAAAAGCCAAACTTTAAAAAGGAATTCCAGCTGTTAGCACAGTGCCTGGCATATAGTAACTACTTAATAAATGTTCATTGATTGATACATTGATTTTAAGACTAAAGAGCCTGATTTTCATGGTGGATCCACTGACAAACATCTTGGGAAATTTTGGGAGGTGAAATAAGAGGAATAGTTGTGACTTGACCTCCTAAACCTTGTTATATGATGACTCCTAGTATTCCACTTGGCATAATTTCTATTTTAATTCTTAACGACTATTGCTTGATTTTTTTTAGGCCTGAGGTAAAGTGGAAAGAACTTTAAACTAGGATTCAAAATGCAAACACTCCAAAGTTGGTTGTTTTGGTAATTGCCCATGTGACCTTTCCCTTGTCACCTTTCCTCCTCTCTGCCCTGCCCCATCACGTGACATCATCACACACTGATAACTTTTGATAGTAAATTTGCCTTCACAGTTCAGTTTTGCTGGGGTGATGTTCACGTGCCTGCATTCTCTGAGTCCATGACTCCTGAAAAAGAGGAGGGATGAGCATGAGACAGAAGTATTCCCACTGAGAAGAAAGAAGTCAGTTTGGGATTAAATACTTGCCAGTGAAAGAATTTATCCTCTTGGGCTTTGATTTACATCTCTGTAAAATGAAGACTAATGTAGATACCTCTAAAGTCCCTTCCATCTCTGGCATTCTATGGTTTTCAAAATAACCATGGGACAATGGATTTTCATATCTCATTTCTTCTGGGGAATTCTTTGTCAACACTTTAGATGTTTTATTACTCCACCCAAGGTCCCCAAAAGAGGGGAGGAGGAAGGAGTGGTTACTACTGCCCACATTATATAGATGGAGAAACTGAGGCACAGACACTTTAAGTATTTTGCCCAAGGTTACAGAATGGCAAAGCTGAGGCTGTTAGGATTCTAATCTCCATCTTTTAGGCCAGCCTCAGGGAGCAGGCATCAGAAAAATATTCAAAAAAGCTCAGTGTGTAAACTTTTTAAAAATTCGAAACCACCTCCCCTCACTCAGCCCTTTCTCTGACTCTTCATGTCTGCCTATATGAAAATGGATTGGATCGCCCTGAGCTGGGCCATAGTCACCTGTTATTCAGTCTCTCAATGGAAGCTTTGAGGCCAACCCGATCTAGCCCACCGGAAAATGTTTCCATTACTTACATGCAGGATACATTACTGACATATTGATCTCTCCTCTTTGCATTAGTGTGCCAGAGTTTTCTGTTGGGAGCCCTCATCAGCATAAACAGACCCCATCGCCCCAGCTTAATAGACTATTTTAACCTTAAATGGGAAATTCAAACTTGAAAGGCAAGTAACACCCTCTCCATCATGATATTACAGAGAAGCAATTTTCCAATCTCTGGTTTTGTGGATGGGCTGTGTCTGGCCTATTACTGTCGAATCAGCGAAATGGGAGAGAACATGGGAGAAATATTTGCTGGAATAATAAAGTATGTAATCTATTACATTTTTTTTCACCTTTATAAGTTAAAAGCCAATAGTGACAACTACTATTTATATAGCATTTTAAGGTTTACAAAGTGCTTTATATATAACATCTCCTTTGATCCTGACAATACCCCTGTAAGCTATTATTATATTTGTTTTACAGATAGGGAAATTGAGGCTCTGAGAGGTGAAATAATTTGCCCAGAGTCAAACAGCTGTTGAGTTTTTGAGGCTGGGTTTAAAGCAAGTTCTTCCTCACTTTAAGTTCAACCCTCTAACCACAGTGTCACCTGTTGTTTTGTTTCAGTCCTGTCTGACTCTTTGTGACCCTATCTGAGGTTTTCTTGGCAAAGATACCGGAGTGATTTGCCATTCCCTTCTGCAGCTCATTTTACAGATAAGAAAACTGAGGCAAACAGGATTAAGTGACTTGCTCGAGGTCATACAGCTAATATCTGAGGTCATATTTGAACTCAGGTCCTCCTGACTCCAGGAAGGGCACTCTGTCACCTAGCTATCTGTAACCAAACCATTCACATCTCCTTCTGGCTTAAACAACAGCAGTCAGAGAAGCATATCTTTAAGACCTGCGTTGTTTCTCCTCCAATCTTTATTAAAAAACTTCTGGATTTGGAATCAGAACCCCTGGGTTCAAATCCTGACTTTGTTACTACGCACCTGTGTGGCCTTGCTCAAGGCCTTTACCCTCGTAGAGTCTCAGATTCCTTATCTGCAAAATGAAAAGTTTGCACAAGATGGCTCCTAAGGTTCCTTACAATTCCAAACCCATCATCCTATGTCTCGCTCTGAAATTCTGGGGAGTCTCCATCTGACCATAGCATCACTTTACCTCCGCCTTTGCTCACCTATAAGATAGAGGGGTGAATGCATAGTGGCTGCTAACAGGCATGAAGGTGTTTCACCAAAGACAGATCTTCCAAACTCACTGTACTCACTTCTCTCACCTATGGTAACAACAAGCACTTCATTGTCTATACTAGTGAAATTCAGGGGCAGCTAGCTATAAAAACCAAAGCAGAATTCAAACATCTCTGACTTTCTGCAAACAATGGTTACTTTTTAGTAGCAGATTTAGCTAAATAACTCCACTTTGTTTAGAATAACATTCACTTAAGTAGTCACTGATCACATCGCCAAAGCTGGGGGCTCTGAGGAGGGGAGATGATGAGCACTGAGGGATGGAGAGAACACAGAAGTTTGTTAAGTGGCCAAGGGAAGTTAGCTTACCATTAACAATGTGCCCTCCAAATTCATTTCATCTCTAAAGGCGTCAGTTTCTTCTCCTGTAAAAGAAGGGAGTTGGAATGCGTGATCTCCAATGTCCCTTCCAGACCTAATGTCACATGATTCCCTACTTCAAAAAATAGCCCATATTGTCCCCCGGTTATTCCTAACAGTATAACAACCTGCCTCAGGCGCCAATCTACTCACAATGATGCTCATGAGTCCCCACCAACTGAGTCCTTTTAATATAGTCAGGACTTAAAGTGGGACCTCATCTTGTAGTGAGTACAAGAAAAATTTACTCAAAATAGAAAGCCTTGTGGTATGAGGCACCAAAGGAAAAATAACGAAATATATCAAATATGTATGGGTCAAGCCAAATCCTCTTGTGCTCCACAGGTAACTACGTCCATGTGCTCTCTATGCCTACTTCCCGAGCAGCCTCTTTGCGTGGTGCTCACTCCTCAAATGGACATGAAAGGTCTTGGGTCTTGATGTCCAGGTTCCCATTACTGGTCCTCTTACAAATCGAGAATTGATCACTACTGCTTCTGTAGCAGATGAGGTGAGGTCTCCTTGAAGTTAGGAGTCATTTGACCATAGTGAACATCTCGTCAGGCTTAGGCACAAAACACAAAATAGATAGTCAGTTGATAGGTATTTATTAAGCATTAACTCTGTGCCAGGCTCTGTGCTAAATGCTGGAGATAAAAATAAAAGAAAGCAAGACAATCCTTACCCTCATGGAACTGGCATGCTAGGGGAGGGGAGACAAGGGCCTGACAGCAGGAGAAGGAGGAGGGTTCTAGAAAGAATCCATTGAGGTGAAGCATGACTTCCTAAAGTGGTGGTCTTGGGGACGGTGTCACCAATGAGGAGAGGAAGATCCCAGGCTAGCAAAGACGCAAGTAAGAAGGAGGAGGAATATGGAGAGTTAAAAGAGCAAAAATAGTCCTTTTCATTGAGGGGATGCTATTTCCATTGGCATCTTTGTGAATTCAAGAACTTAGAAATTCCTGAATCTCTCAGTCAGAGCCAACTGCAAGCAAGAGGAATTTCTGCATTGGAGAACCTGACCACTAATAAGGAGAAGGAGGGCTCTCTGATCAGAACCCCTTGGAGTTGCCTGGTGCACCCCATTCCTCCTCAGTGTGGTGGATCATTCATGGGCAGTGATGCTCTGATCTGTAGGCATCAGCAGTAAATAGTACAGCAGTTACTCCCAGTATTATATAGTGGCAGGGATAGAAACTTGGGAGATAGGGGCAGCAGTGGGGCATGGGCCTTGATGGAGTAGGCTATAGCTAGACAACAGAAGAAGGGACAAGCAGTGGCCAGTGTGGACAGTGATGTAGATGGGCCTATTGTAGACTTTTGATTACTGTAAATTGGAATGGTACCTTACTGCCAATATAGCCCCTAGGGGTCAATTTCATAAATACCCTCTATTCAAAGACCAAAATGTGGAATTGTTGGGAGGTACTTTGCTTTCTAATGTCAAGACAGAGACAAAGCTATCTCTGTTTAAAGTTTCCAGTCCTCATTTAGCAAAACCTTCTCTGAAGGGTATTCCAGGGACAAGGAGATCCTAGCTGGTAGGCTAGGGTGGTTGGTTGATTGTTGTCCTTCGTCTTCGAAAAGGACCAAAATGACATCACCACTGTAAAGTGAAATTTCAGTGTGTCCAACTGTGGCTGATCAGACCAATACGAGCTCAGAATGCTCTACCACAGGCAGTCTATGTGAACATTTGGGGTCGATATCCCAGATTTGTGCATCCTACATTTGCTTTGTGCTGTCTCAATTCTGCTTTGTGTAGGCTAGGGAATGTTAAGTGGATGGTGTCTCTGCATTGGCCCTTGTCTCGGAACAAGTTACATGGAAATGGGTAAACCTCTTGGTTACCTTACTACGGATGGTTCCAAAGAGCGATAAAAATTGGTGGCTATGCTTTAATATCATTATGTTGTGTCCCTAATGTTTCTGGTGCTGTTTTTTCTGCTCCTTATTTCTGATTTACAGAAGGTAACCCATTGTGAACTACAAAGATTTGGTATCACCCACTAAGAAGAACAGACTGCTAAGATTTGTAATCTTTATCCTCCACCATATCCAGTCATTCCTTCAGGGGCTGTTAAATTGCTTTTCTTTTTTTTCTATCTTTCTCTTATAGTTTGCATTTTACTTGTACTAAGCTCTTCCTCCAGTGCGTCTGATTCCAGGACTCTTGTATCCCTGAGGTCATCATTGTCCAAAAATTTGCCCTAAGGTAATTAAGTGGCAAAAAGTCACCTAGAAGACTTTTAGGACTTTGTAACCAAGGAGTGGGATGGCAGAAACATCATCTAATCCATAATGGTTAGTCTGGTTTCTCCCTAAAAGAGAAGGAACCATCTTGAGACATAGTTGGTCCAGAAGACTAAGGATTAAACTGTTGATATCACCTAAATATAAAACCTTAGCACACAAGGAGTCAGGGGTTCCTCAAACTTGATGCGTCGTGCCGACTAGGTGAGCCACCAAGGCAAACATGGAAGCAGGAGAGCCCTATCCAACTGATTCTGTGCTGTATCCTTGCTGAATATTTTTTCAGTGCTGCGGCTAAGTAAATCTTCTTTTGTTTGATGTTAGGGAATCAACAGGGATCTCATTTTGTTCCATTCTCAAGCATTAACCACCAAACCAACCTGGTATTAAACCTGTCCCAGAATGATCCTTATTATATCTTCACACATTTCCCTTTTCTGTTCTCCAGTCTCTCTGTCTCTCTATGTCTCTGTCTCTGTCATCTTCAATATCTCCCTTTCTACTGGCTCACTCCCTTCTACCCACAAATATACTAAGGATTCCTCCTTCCTCCTCTTCATCCTTCATCCTTTACTTGATCCTGCTAATCCCCACAAGCTATTACATTATACCTCTTCTCCCATTCACTGCCCATCTCCCACTGCCTCCATTTCATCATCATCACCTCACAGCAGAGTCATAACTAAGGTGGAGAGACAGAAGCTTTGCTAAGGGCACTGAAATTTATATGGTACAACCATTGAACAAATTTCAAATTGGTTATATTTCTTTTATGAGAGCACTTCCACTCCTGCAGCCATCCAGAAACTAGTTGAGTAATTAGTTAAATTAGGAAGCCACCAGATAGTATGCCTTCTCCCCCTCAGCATAGGGCACATGATGTGAGCTTGTCCTCAATCTCCCTCTACCCTTCTACCTTTTAGAACACTTACAAACTAACCTCGGCCAAGTGCATAAGCAAAATTTCCTTAGTCCCTCCCCCTGGTACTCCCATACTCTTCATTCCCAGTGTCACCTTGTGGCTGTGACTGGTGTCCTTCAGCAAGCAGGCTCTGTACTCTGAATCAATGGGCTTTAAGTCCACCTGTTTTTGTAGGGCCAGCAGTCTAAGAATAGTTTTTAAATTTTGAAATAGAAGTTTTATTGTATTTAAAAATATAAAATCTGTTCCTATCTCTCATTTTCTTTGCTATACAAAGAAAAGCAGTGGGTCTGATTTGGCCCTCAGACTGGAGTTTGCTGACTCTGGTCCAGGGGATTGGCAGTCTTCCCAGGTTTATAATATCAGTGCCATCCTTGACTTCTCACTCTCTTTTAAGCCCTCAGTTGCCCAATCCCATCCTTTCTATCTCCATAACATCTTTCCTATCCATCTTCCTTATTCCCCTGCAACACTGTAAGGTCCACAAGGGCTTGAGTTCTGTCTTTTCCAAACTTTGTGTTTCCCCTGGTATCTAGAATAGTAATCTGCACACTGTTGGTACTTAATAATTTTTGTTGAACATATGAATGGCTGAGCAGATAACTAGTCATTTAATTAAATCCTTTATCAACCAATCTTTTACTTCCTCTTTGTCTAGGTGGACCTTTGCTGTCCCTCACAGGGCACAAAGGGTTAAGAATTCAGGGACTGAAAAAAAATCTCTACCACAGGGAAACAAGAAAAATAATCACCACATCCTGATGCACTTGAAGGACAGATTGCTTATGATGGGATTGCAATTTGGTCTCTAAGTGGGAGACATGATTGTAGCCATCATCAATATTACTGCCAGCTAAATCTACAAGGGATGTGATCAGGTAATTGAGGCCCCAAATTTAGTTTTTATCCAAACCCCAAGATTAATAGGAATGGTTTCAGGGAATTAACTGTTTCTAGGCGTTCTGAAGCACATGTCCCTTGGGTGTCAATCATCATAATTGGAAAGGAATCAGCTGCGCCTTAGATCAGAACAATCCAGTGGGTGGGGGTGCTGATCTTTTGTCTGGGCTAGCTAGCTCAGCTGCTAAGAGACCAACATGGGGGCATTAATAAGGTCAAGGTCATGAGATCCTTCTGTGGGTCAGAGAGCTCTGGTCTGATTTTTTGTCCTGGTCAGGTAACTCTGTTCTCTGGTTAAAGATAACAGAAGTTAGCATTTATATAGCTTTTTAAGGTTTGCAAAGTACTTTTTAAAAACATTATCTCATTTAATCCTCATAACAACCTGAGAGGGAACGTCTATTATTATCCCCATTGTATAGTTGGAGAAACCAATGCAGAAGGAGGTTAAATGACTTGACCAGGGTCACATAGTACTAGAACTCAGGTCTTTCTGACTTTTAGGCTCAGTGCTCTCTCCACTGTCCCACCTAAGCTGCCTGTCATGTATCTATTCTATCTGTAACTTTGAACAAGGAACTTTAATAGGTCTGGGCCTCAGTTTTCTCATCAATAAAATGAGAGGGAGGGATGACCTTTTAAGGTCTTTTGCAGTTCCAGATCTAGAACCCTCTGACTCTTTTTGGTCTTACTTTCCTTTGAAAAATGAGGGATTTGGACTAGAAGATCTCCAAGGTTCCTTTCTAAACACTGGCCTCAAGAAGGGGATTATAACCCTGGCTTCTGGTGTGATTGTAACCCCAGCCAACCATCTGATAATGAAGAGTTTTTGGATGGAACAGACTAGAATAACTCTTCCTTTTTGAAGAGCAGTTACAAAGATCCACCTTCCTGACCATGAGGTTAGGTTCACTTTTAGATACAAAGGTGAGGATGTGACATTAGCTTGTGGGATTCATTTGCCTATTAGTACCCAGAAAGGTCAGTTAGATAGTACAGTGACTAGAGTTCTGGTCCTGGAGTCAAGAAGACTCATGTTCCTAGGTTCAAATCTGGCCTCAGATACTTCCTAGATGGGTGACCCTGGGCAAGTCACTTCAACTTGTTTGCCTTGTTTCCTCATCTGAAAATGAGTTGGAGAAGGAAATGGCGAACCACTTCAGTATATTTGCCAAGGCAACTCCAAATGGGGTTGTGAATTGTTGGACATGGTTTAAAAACTACTGAACAATAACATCCTAGAGACCATCCATCAGATCCAATGCAACTGACCCGATTAAACAGACCACAAAGGATGGAAGACAATATAGAATAGTGCATACTAAAGAGGACTTGGAAGGAGGGTTCCAAGACTTGGGTTCAAACTCTGCCTTGGATACTTCTTGACTATAAAACTGGGTAAGTCACCTAATCTTTCTGTGTCTAGCTTCCTCATCTGTAAAACAAGAGGGAGTGCACTTAACGGCTTCTAAGTTTAAGCTTTAAATTTGTGATCTTATGCACTAGTTGTTAGCCCAGGAAGGAAAAGGGGCCATTTGGATCTTAATTTTGCACATATTAAGATTCAGTATTCTAAAAACAAAACAAAACCAAAAAAATTATTATTTCCCACAACCAGGCCCCCAAAAAGGAATTTTTCTTAACTTGGATGCTGAGCAGAATGCTTCTGTGATTTCTCCCCTCTCATACTCTACCTGCCTCTCACTTTGCACTTTAAATCCCCAGGCCTGAAAAAGAGACTGCCTTCAGAATGTGAGGCAAGTGGAGGTGATTGAGGGGAGGTAGCTTTGATTATTTAAATTTCACCAATCACTCCAAGCTTAGGGCACCATTAAGAATTTCAACTACAGTCATCCCTGTGAAATCAGTCACCCTTTCAGGGACTCACACAGGCAGGGGGGATGTTGATTTCAAGGCAGTTAAGGAAATAAAAATGGAAACCTTTTACCTGGGGCCCAAATTCTCCTCAGCGCTTGGGATTCTTCTCAGCATCCTAATGATGATTCTTCTGGTGACAATGACAATTTAGGTAGGTGAGTTACAGTAGTAATACTTTGGGCCTAGGTTTCAGGTTGAATAAAAATCCCCAGATGTTTTGAAGGCAGCATCATGCGGTTAAAAAGAACCTAGATCTGGCATTAGATTACCAGCTGTGCAATCCTGGGCAAATTTTTTGACCTCTCTGAGCTTCTGTTTCTTATGAGTATAATAATATTTGCACTCCCCCACCTCACAGGGCTGTTTGTGAGTGGAGGCCCTTATAAATCTTAAAGTACCATTTTTTAAAAGTTTTATTTATACAGTTATCCTTTCCCCATCGTGACTTTCCTCATTGTGGTTTTGCAATATCATGGGTTGGCATAAGAAATTAGATGAGAATTTTGGGGGGAGTTTTGCGCAAGCCACAGACAGCAAGCAAAGATTAGCAGATGATACAGAACTTGTGACCAAATATTTAACCCAAATTTTACAATAAGGTATTGTAAACAGCCCATAAAAATTCAGAACTCCTCTGGTATGATAGGGGTCAAAAATTTTTGCATGGATTTTCCAGATCAGGAATTGCCAGACCCCTCCCCGCAGATGTGGAACAGATAACTGGTTTTATTAAAATACAGACTACAGTTATCATTGTTCCATATCCTACTTCTTTCTTCTTCAATAGACCTAAGCTTATCAGGATAGCAGCTGGAGAGAAGTTTTAGGGCCAAAGTGTCAGTGACACACTCTGAATTTCTGGTTTGAATGTAGTATTCACAGCTGTGGGCCTCAGTTTCCCATCTACAAAGCACCTGGTTCTTGTGGTTTCAAAGATTTATTCAGTCTTTTAATTGAAAGTAATTTGCAAAGGCCATAAAGTTCAGAGAAGGAAAGGCTGAAAGAAAATCCTCTGAAGTTTTCCAGAGCTTAGAAAGCAAGGTAAACCTCTGGTATTTGACTCTTAAGAAGCGTAGAAATATTTGTCCCCTACCTGCTTGCTTGTTGGTATTTAAATTTCAGTCCCTACTTTCAGTGTTGTTGTTCTGTGCTGGATCTCACTCACTTGGGCCTGTTTTTGCATTGTGTTTGTTGAATGTTATAAAAATGCAGGTTGGGGATTGACCCAATCACTTTGGAAATCAGTTTGGAATTATGTCAAAAAAATGAGTGAGATGCCCATATGCTTTGATTCAGAGCTCCCACTACTAGGTCCATACGCTAGGGAGAGCAAAGATAGACAGGTCCCAAAATGTGTATGGCAGTGCTTTTTATAGTAGCAAAAGGCTGGAAACAATGTAAACCCCTTGGAAAATGACTAAAAAATTGTGAAATCTGAATATTATGGAATATTGTCATGCAAAGCCTAGGAAGACTACATGAACTGATGCAAAGTGAAGTCAGCAGAACCAGGAAATCATTATCCACAATGAGCACAGCAATGTGAATGGAAGGAACAACCACAACAAAACTACAAACAAAAAAATGCTACAAAGTTATAATAACCGAGCATATGGCACTAGACTTGGAAGACTCAGCTTCATAAGTTCAAATCCAGTTTCAGATACTTACTAGCTGGGTGACCCTGGGTAAGTCACGTAAACCTGTTTGCCTCAGTTTCCTCATCTGTAAAATGAAGGAAATGGCAAACCACTCCAGTTTCTTTGCCAGGAAAATGCCAAGTAGGGTCATGAAGAGTCAGAAATGATTGAAACGACTAAACAAAAAATTATGGGTATAGAACACGGCAAGTACTTACTTACAAATGATAGAGCAGGGGGTCTGGAGTCAGGAAGACTTGAATTGAGTTGAAATCTGGCCTCAGAGACTTGGTAACAGTGTGATCCTAGGTAAATCACATAACCTTCTTCTGTCTTGGTTTCCTTAGCTGTAAAATGATGATAATAATTGGACCAACCTTGGAGGGTTGTTGTGAACACATAGCACAGTGCCACATATTAGGTCCTGTATAAATGCCTACTCCCTTTTCTTCCCCCTGCTTATTGCATCTTGTCTCCCCATTAGAAAGTGAGGTCCTTGAGACTATGGACTATTTTTGCCTATTTTATTCTCAATGCCAATTTACTACAATGCCTGGTAAGCAAGAATCAAGTGAGATAATATTTGTAAAGTGCTTAGTACATGTAGAAGGTGTCTAATAAATGCTTGTTCACTCTTCTGCCCCCTTTTGATTCTTTGTTACAAGGGCTGGCTCTCTGAGGGCAGAATGGAGAGACGTATTGAGAAACAAAGGTGCTATGAGAATATAACAATAATATTTTTTATGAAGGAAGAAATATCTGCATGGTCCCCAGATCTTGACACTTTTGGATTCCCCAAATCCTATTCTAACTGCTTCCTAAATTCGTGATCCCTTTCCCTCAGGTCAAGTAGGACCAGAGGTGTGCTATTGAATATTTAATAATCATCTCTCTGGAAAAAATGTAAGCAGTTTCATCTGCATTATTATCGTGTGCTCCATCACTTTCTAAAGTCTGGACAACCAGCAAACTAGTAAATCAAGCCCTGATTTTGAGAGTTTGCTGATTTCTGAAATGTAAATTCTCACACTGAAAATTTAACAAGTGGCTCTCTGAGCCAATAAACTGGTTACAGTATACCCCTGGATAGGACTCCTCCAATTTGGGATGAACAAAACCCTGATTCTTCTCTTGTTTAGAGTCAGGGCTTAGATTAGGGAATTCAATCTTCTAATCAGAGGCAGCCAAGTAGTATAGAGGTTTGAGCATTGGACCTGAGTTCAGATCCTGACTCGGACATTTAATAACTTTGCTTGGGCAAGTCTGTCAGACTTAGTTTCCTCATCCGTAGAGTGGAGATAATAATATCATGTACGTCCCAGGGCTGTTGTGAGGATCCGATGAAGTAATATACATGGTACTTTGTAGTCCTTGAAGTGTATACATAAATGCTAGTTATTACTGTGGTTCATCTGTGGAGTAGGATGATGAGGAGTCAGGATTGAGTTCTAGTCCTGAATCTGTCGCTAACTAGTGGCTCAATTGTGAGCAAGTCAATGACGTTTTCTGGGAATCTAAAATTTAGGGATTAGACTAATGGACTCCTAGGTCCCTTCTGTTGAAAGTCTTTTTTTTTTTTAAATAATGACTCCAACCTCTATTTGTAAACTCTCTAGAACATTCTATGACTTCTCTCCTCCAGTCGATTTGCACCACTGTCTAATATTTCTCACTCTGGAGAGAGCCAGGGAGCTTTAACAAATTCATCTTCTGGCTGATGCAACCTGCTTCCCAGGTTACTTTCCTAAACAACTGATCCACCTGATACATGATTTAATCGTCCTAGGAATCCTCAAGGCCAGCATTCTAAAAGAGGCCATTTAGTTTAGGACAAGGAGCACCCATCCCTTCTCATTCAAATGGAACTCCAATTTTCATAACTCCTTCCAAAGTTAATCTTGCTGACTGCCAACTTTTAAAAATGACATAAGATGCTCAAACAAATTCTGCTTATGTAGAGCTACCTGGGCAATTTAAAAGACATTTCCATCGTATAATTATGAAACGATCAACCATAAAACACACTGCTGCCAGGTTAAGTGAAATAACCATGGGTTATTTGAAAGAGAAAGGCCTGTCACAGAAGAAAGATGCCATTGGCTTTGGCCTCTCATCTCTCAATAGTGCATTACTAATAAATGCTTGTTCACTCTTCTGCCCCCTTTTGATTCTTTGTTACAAGGGCTGGCTCTCTGAGGGCAGAATGGAGAGACGTATTGAGAAACAAAGGTGCCATCCACGGTGTCTTTCAAGGGATCAGAAGATTTAGAAGTGGAAAAAACTTAGAGGTCATCTTGCATATCCATCCCGCACCCTGAATTAGATAGATGCAGAAACAGATTTTTTTGTTTTTTTTTTAATTTATTTTTATTTATTTAGTATATAATTTCCCCCCAGTTACATGTATACAGTTTTTAACATTCATTTTTAAAACTTCGAGTTCCAAATTCTCTCCCTTCCTCCCTCCCCACCCACCTCATTGAAAAGGCAAGCAGTTCTGTATAAGATTATATATGTGTAGTCATGCAAAACATATCCATAATAGTCATGTTGAGAAAGAAAACATAGATTAGAAAAACACAAGAAAAATAAAGTACAGAAAACAAAACAAAAGTTGCTTTAATCTGTATTCAGACATCATAAGTTCCTTCTCTTGGAATGGATAGCATTTTTCATCCCAAGTCTTTCAGAACTGTCACGGATTATTATATTGTGAGAATAGCTAAGGCATTCACAGCTAATCATCCCACAATAGTGCTGTTACTTTGTACCCATTACATTTTACTTTACAACAACCCATGTAAGTATTTCTAGGTTTCCTGAGAGCATTCTGTTCATCATTTCTTATAGTACAATAGTATTCCATCACAATTATATACCATGACTTACTCGGCCATTCCCCAATAGATGTGCATCCCCTCAATTTCCAATTTTTTACCTGCAGAAAAGAGCTACTATAAATATTTGTTCTTCCTTTTTGTTTTTTATCTCTTTGGGGATACAGACCTACCAGTGGTATTGCTATGTTAAAGGGCATGCATGGTTTTATGGTTCCAAATTGTTCTATAGAATGATTTAATCAATTCGCAACTCCGACAACAGTACATTAATGTCTCATTTTTCCCACAACCCCTCCAACATTTATCATTTACCTTTTCTGTCCTATTATCTAATCTAATAGGTATGAGATAATACTTCAAAGTTGCTTTAACTTGCCTTTCTCTGATCAATAGTGAGTTAGAATACTTTTTTTCATATGGCTATAGGCAGCTTTAATTACTTCATCAGAAAACTGATTATATCTTTTGATCATTTATCAATTGGGGAATCGCTCTTATTTTTATAAATTTAACATAGTTCTCTATGTGTTAGAGAAATAAGATCTTTATCACAGAAACTTGCTTCAATTTTTTTTTCACAGTTACTATTGCTAATTGTATTTCCCTTCAGCCTATTCCCCCTACCCCTATTTATTCTTTTCTCTCTCTTCTTTCACTCTGTCCCTCCTCAAAAGTGTTTTGCTTCTGATTACCCTTTCCTCCAATCCACCCTCCCTTCTATCACTACTATCCCTATCCCCTTCTCCTTCTATTTTCCTTTAGGGTAAGATAGATTTCTATACTCCATTTCCTGAGTATCTTATTTCCCAGTTACATGTAAAAACATTTTAACATTCATTTTTTAAACTTTGAGTTCCAAATTCTTACCCTTCCTCCCTCCCCACCCTCATTGAGAAGGCAAGCAACTTAATTTAAGTTATACATGTATAGTCATGCAAAACAGTCTGTAATGGTCATTTTGTTTCTTTCACCATTTCCCTCCTCAAAAGTGGTTACTTCTGATTACCCTCTCCCCAGATTTGCCCTCCCTTCTATCACTGCCCTTCTGTCCCACTTTCCTGTAGGGTAAAATAGATTTCCATACCCAAATGAGTGTGTATGTTATTCCCTCTTAAGCCAATTCTGATGGGAGTAAAGTTCACTCATTCTCTCTCATCTCCCCCTCTTTACTTCCACTGTAAAAGCTTTTTCTTGTCTCTTTTATGTGAGATAATTTACCCAATTCTAGCTTTCCTTTTCCCCTTCTCCCAAAACATTCTTACCTCTCAATCCTTAATTTTATCTTTTAGATATAATCCCTTCATAGTCAACTCACTTTGTACCCTTTGTATATATATATATAATCTCTTCAATTACCGTAATAATGAGAAAGGTCTCATGCGTTACAAATACCATCTTTCTATGTTGGAATTTAAACAGTTTAACTTTAATAAAGTCCCTTATGATTTCTTTCCTGTTTACCTTTTCACGCTTCTCTTGAGTTTTGTATTTGAAAGTCAAAATTTCTATTTAGCTCTGGTCTTTCCTCAAGAATGCATCCAATTTCTCTATGTCATTGAATATCAATTCCTGCCCCCCTTATTTATTACATTCAGTTTTGCTGGGTACATGATTCTTGGTTTTAATCCTAGCTCCTTTGACCTCTGGAATATCATATTCCAAGCCCTCTGATCCTTTAATGTAGAAGCTGCTAAATCTTATGTTATCCTGATCTTGGTTCCACAATATTTGATTTGTTTCTTTCTGGATGCTTGCAATATTTTCTCCTTTACCTGGGAACTCTGGAATTTGGCTATAATATTCCAAGGAATTTTCCTTTTGGGATCTCTTTTAGGAGGTAATCAGTAGATTCTTTCAATTTCTATATTATCATTTGGTTCTAGAATATCAGGGCAATTTTCCTTGTTAGTTTCTTGAAAGATGATGTCTAGACTCTTTTTTTTTTTTTGTTCATGCCTTTCAGGTAGTCCAATAATTTTTAAATTATCTCTCCTGGATCTGTTTTCCAGGTCAGTTGTTTTTCCAATGAGATATTTCATGTTGTCTTCTTTTTTTTTATTCTTTTAGTTCTGGTTTTTAAGTTTTTGATTTCTCAGAGTCATTAGCTTCCATTTGCTTCATTCTAACTTTTAAGGAATTATTTTCTTCAGTGAACTTTTGACACTCGTTTTCCATTTGTCCAGTTCTGCTTTTTAAGGCATTCTTCTCCTCATTGGCTTTTTGGACTTCTTTTGCCATTTGGGTTAGTCTATTTTTTGAGGTGTTATTTTCTTCAGTATTTTTGGGGTTTCCTTTAGCAAGTTGTTGACTCATTTTTCATGATTTTCTTGCATCTCTCTCATTTCTCTTCCAAGTTTTTCCTCTACCTCTCTTACCTGATTTTCAGAATCTTTTTTGAGCTCTTCCATGATCTGAGAACAATTCATATTTTTCTTGGAGGTTTTAGATGAAGGATCTTTGATTTTGTTCTCTTCTTTTGAGTGTGTGTTTTGATCTTCCTTGTCCCTAAAGTAAGATTCTACACGCTGAGTTTTTTCTGTTGTTTGCTCATTTCCCAGCCTATTCCTTGACTTTTTAAGTCTTTGTTAAAGCAGGGCTCTGCTTCTAATATAGAAGGCAGACTGTCCCAAGTTTCAGGGGTTCTGTGCAGCTATTTTCAGAGATACTTCTAGGGATCTGTAAGTTTCCAGTTCTTCCAAGGTGGTATAATCTAAGAAGAAGTGTTTACTCCTCTCTTGCCCTGTACTCTTGTCTGTGAGTCACCACAAGCACTCATTTCTGCCCTGAAACTGTGAGGAGGGTTTCCTCTCCACTGCTGTCACAAGTTCTGCTATGCCAGCACTTCTCCTCACTCCAGGACTGCCACCCAGAACTGGGACCCAGATTGAAGAATGCTAAAGCAACAGAATCCTGCCTCAGTGCCCTCAAAGAGATTCTTATAATCTCCTTCTGGCTAGTTGTTTGATCCCCTTACTCTCTGTGGGCTAGAACTTTGGAAACAGCCACCACAGCCACTGCTGATTCAGTCATCCCCAGGTCTGTTCCTGGTTTGCTGGGGCCAGGGCTGTGTTGGGACCAGGACTGGACAGTGCTCCTCTCTTAGCCAGGTCAGAGAGCTCCTTCTCATTGACCTTCTAAGTTGTCTTTGGTTGAGAAGTCTGGAAACCACCATAACTTCCAGTGATTCAGTCCCCTGAGGCCTGCTTCAGGTTTGCTAGGGCCTGTCTGTGCTGACATAGCCCATGTTGGACTATGGTCCTCTTCCAGCCCAGTGCAAAAGACCTTTCCTGTTGACTCTTCATGTTGTCTTGGGCTGGAGATTTGTTTTACTCTTTCATTTTGTGGGTTCTGCTGTTCTAGAACTTGTTTAGAGTCATTTTACAGGTATTTGGAGGGGTTTGGAGGAGAGCTCTGGCAAGAGCTTGCTTTTACTCTACCATCTTGGTTCCAACTCCTCCCTCCACCCCAGAAACAGCTTTAGATAAGAGAATTGGCTTGCCTGAAGTCAGTATTGAAGTTCATATTTATTTGTTGTTGTTCACTCATATCTGACTTTTAGTGACATCATTTGGAGTTTTCTTGTCAAAGATACTGGAGTAGTTTGCCATTTCTTTCTCCAGCTCATTTTATATATGAGGAAACTGAGGCAAAAAGGATTAAGTGACTTGCTCAGGGTCATACAGCTAGTTAGTATCTGAGTCTGGCTTTGAACTCATGAAGATAAGTCTTCTTGACTGAATGATCTAGCTGTCCCAAATTTATATCCTGGCTTTTTGGTCAACTCCAAGATCAAGGTTATTTTCACAACAGTATCTACCAGGACACTGGATGTTCCCTTGCTGGGGATGGAGGATAAGTGTGGCACAATGTAAAAAGGACTGGCTTTGGAGCCAGAGGACCAAGGTTCAAATCTTGTTTCTCTTATTTATTACTTGTAAGATCCTGGACAAGTAACTGAAATTTTCTGGCTCTCAGTTTCCTCCTACTTAACATGAGGGAGTAGGGTTATTGATGGTCTGTGGTTCTGTGTTGTAAACCAGGCAGAGGTTCTTAACATTTTTTGTGTCACAGACCCTGTTAGTAGTCTGGTATGATATTCTCAGAATAATGTTTTTAAATGCATGAAATAAAATATATAGATAGGATTACAAAGAAAATCAAAGGCTGGTGAAAATTAAGATGTAAATGTTTGCTACCTAAGTTCATAGACCCCTTGAAATTTATCCAGAGAATCCTTGGGGATCCAAGGGCCCCATATTGAGAAGCTCTAGATTCTAGGCCTCTGAGAATCTTTTCAACTCTGAGATTCTATAGTTTTGTGACTTTACCTCTTTAGGCCTCGATTTCCTTATACAGAAAATAAGGGGGCGCAGGGTGTGTTATCTAAGGTCTGTCCCTTCCTGCTCTAAAGCCTATGATACAAGTCCAATGTTAACATCACATCCTCTAACTGTGGGTTTGGTCTCAGGCCCTCTTTTCTTCTCCCTCTATATTTTTTCTCTTAGTAATCCCATCAGATCCCATGGCTTTACCATTTCCATACAAACTTTCAAAGCTACATAT
Source organism: Bettongia penicillata ogilbyi (assembly GCA_023548195.1). Taxonomy (NCBI): domain Eukaryota; kingdom Metazoa; phylum Chordata; class Mammalia; order Diprotodontia; family Potoroidae; genus Bettongia; species Bettongia penicillata. The sequence continues at coordinate 4,968,186 of JAJHZJ010000413.1, forward strand.
CTAGCCCCAGACTCTCCCTTGAGTTTTCATCTCACATCACCAATTGCCTATTGGACATTTCAAACTGGATGTCCAAGAGACATCTCAAACTCAACATGTCAAAAGTAGAATTCATTACCTTCCCCCAAGCCCTCCCCTCTTCCAAACTTCCCTATCTATTTCAAGGCACCATCATTCTTCCAGTCTCCCAGATTTATAATTTTGGCATTATCCTGGATTTCTCACTCTTCCTCACTAACATCTCAAATTAGTTGCCAAATCTCACCATGTCTACCTCCATCACATCTCCTGCTTCTGGCTCTTCTCCACTCACATAACTAATTGGTGAGCTCAGGCTCTCATCACCTCATCACCTCTTACCTAAATTATTATAATGGCTTCCTAATTGGCCTCCCTGCCCCAAATTCCTCACCACCTCAGTCCTTCTTACACACTTCTGCCAAAGTAATTTTCTCTAAGCACAGATTTGACTATGTGACTCCCCTACTTAACCAATACCAGTGGCTTCCTATTCCCTCTAGGGTCAAACATAAACTCTTCTGTTTAGCTTTTAAAGCCCTGCATAACTTTTGCCCAACCCGTCTTTACAGCTCCATTGGAATTTATTCCCTGGGCCACACTCTGCAATCCAGCCTAACTAGCCTTCTCTTTGTTTCTTCCAACACTCCATTTTCATATATATATACTTTTATATTGGAAAGCATCTCCCATGCTTGGAAAGCACTCCCTCTTTACCTCTTCCTCACTGATTCCCTCTCTTCTGAGATGTGACCCAAGCACCATCTTCTTCATGAAACCTTTTCTGATCCCTTCCACTCTCACCCTTCCCTCCTAAGTGACATTGTATTTACTTTGTAAATATTTGTATTTATTGAATTTATATTTACATTGCATATATTTATATATGTATTTGCTGTCCTTCCCTTTAGAATGTAAGCTCACTTAGAGCAGTTAGATGGCACAGTGGCACAGGTCTAAAGTCAGGAAGACCTGAGTTCAAATCCAGCCTCAGACAATTCCTAAGCTGTGTAACCCTGGGCAATTCCCTTAACACTTTATGCCTCAGTTTCTTCATCTGTAAAATGTACTGTACTCACTGTGTGCCAGACACCTCCTGCTCATACCCTTCTCCCTTCCTTTCCTGTAGCATAAGATAGATTTTTCATACCAAATTGAGTATATATGTTATTCCCTCCTTAAGCCAAATCTGATGAGAGTAAGGTTCACTCTTTCTCTCTCACCTCCCCCCTCTTCCCCTCCATTGAAAAAGCTTTTTCTAGACTCTTTTATGTGAAAGATAATTTACCCCATTCTATTTCTCCCTTTCTCTTTCTCCCAATATATTTCTCTCTTAATTTTATTTTTTTAGATATCATCCCTTCCTATTCAACTCACTCTGTGCCCCCCTCCCCCTGCCTCTCTCTCTCTCTCCATATATATATATATATATATATATATATGTATGTATGTATGTATGTATGTATGTATGTATATACCCCTCCAACTACCCTAATACTGAAAAAATAAATATTATCTTTCCATATAGGAACGTAAACAGTTCAACTTTAGCAAGCCCCTTATGATTTCTCTTTCCTGTTTACCTTTTCATGCTTCTCTTGATTCTGTGTTTGCAAGTCAAACTTTCTATTCTGCTCTGGTCTTTTCATCAAGAATTCCTGAAAGTCCTTTATTCATTGAATGTCCATTTTCTCCCCCTGAAGTATTATACTCAGTTTTGCTAGGTAAGTGATTCTTGGTTTTTATCCTAGCTTCTCTGACCTCTGGAATATCATATTAATAATCCCTTAATGTAGAAGCTGCTAAATCATGTGTTATCTCGATTGTGTTTCCACAATACTAGAATTGTTTCTTTCTGACTGCTTGCAATATTTTCTCCTTGACCTGGGAACTCTGGAATTTGGTTACAATATTCCTAGGATGAGGAGCTGATTATTGGATTTTTTCAATATCTATTTTACTCTCTGATTCTAGAATATAAGGTCAGTTTTCATTGATAGTTTATTGGAAGAGAAATTATCTCTTTTTTTGATCATGACTTTCAGGTAGTCCAATAATTTTTACATTGTCTCTCTTGGATCTATTTTCCAGGTCAGTTGTTTTCCAATAAGATATTTCACAGTCTTCTATTTTTTCATTCTTTTGGTTTTGTTTTATAATTTCTTTGTTTATCATAAAGTCATTAGCTACCATATGCTCCATTCTAACTTTTAAGGAATTATTTACCTCAGTGAGCTTTTGGACCTCCTTTTCCATTTGTCCAATTCTGCTTTATAAGGCATTCTTCTCCTCAATGGCTTTTTGGATTTCTGTAGGTGTTTTGACTTTATCTCCTTCTGGTTGTATATTTTGAGCTGCCTTGTCATCAAAATAGGGTTCTATAGTCTGATTTTTTTCATGTTTTTGCTCATTTCCCTAGCCACTTACTTGACTTTTGAGCTCTTTGTCAAAGTATTTCTCTGCTTCCAGTGGTGGAGGGGTGGGGGGTCCTGTCAGTTGCTCAATCCCAGGATATGTGATCTGGCTAGAATGGAAGAAAAAGTTGGGACTTCTTGATACAAATGTTCTGACATTGCCTCTTTTTGACCTTATTCTTCTTCCTACTGAGCTGAGGAATTTTAAATGTAAGCAGAAGAAACTTACATCCTCTGTGCAGCCAACAGGAGACCCAGAGCTTCCGTTTTTTCTCTCTCCCCTTTGTTCTGGAGATTAGAGTATCATGGCCTTTCATCTGCTCTGTGGGCAGTGATGGATAGAAGTCTGCTCCTCTAGAGGGTATGAGTGACAAACTAGCTTTCAGGCTATCACTGTCTCTCTCCCTGTCTCTGTCTATATCTTTCTCCCTATGCTGAGTGGAATGTAGGCTTCTTGAGGGCAGGAACCATCTCACTTTTGTAGTCATATCCCTGTTAGCTGGCATACAATTTGGATTCTAGTTGACACTATGTTGGGAACTATATTGGGAAGTTTATATGAGGTAGGCCAATTGGGCCTACGAGAACTAATCCAATTCCATTCTCCTTTCAGAATTAACTGTATGTCTCATATCTTTAAGGTTATTGTTGAGCATTTTATTCTCATTATATAGAGATCATATTTTATAGATTTGTATGTTTTCTGAGTTAGGGATTCCCACTGAAATTTACAATAGATCATATACTTAATGATGCCCATTAAATACCGTCATCACCTTCATATTTGTATTTCTTGGTGGAAGTGAGGGAAGAGGATAATTTACCCTGTTAGATGCCCCATGGGCCATGAATAACAAAAATCCCCAGGTAAAGAGAGTCCTAGCTCTTAACAAGTGTGGGTGTTATAAACTTGGCAATGGTTTCCAGGAAAACACATAAATAGTGAGATAATTAGCTGGTAGAGATAATCAGGCAGTCTTATTAAACCAGTTGTACTGTATGAACAGAACTGTTCTAGGTGTTAGAAGACATACAAAGTTTAGATATGATATGCTTTCTGCCCTCTTGAAGCTTGAGATGATGATAGTAATAAAATTTCTCTCTTTTTCCTAGGTTGAGTGATAGGATGGGGAAGACAAAAATCCTTAAGTTTTGGGGCAGTGAACCATTACTGAGATTTGGAGTGAGGTGGTAATGCCAAAGACAGAGGTACAGACCCAGGGGAGGGTATCCCTAAAAATAAGGGTTTCCAAGTAACTAGCCCTACCCCAAAGAGATTTTCCAGAGGGGACACTACCAAAGAAGAGAAGATCAAAGATTTCAAAAGCCTGTCACATAATGACACGCAGGGTGAGAAGGGTAGCCCAATGACTGGATCAACTTCTTTAAATATTTCCTGATATAGACTAATGATCTGCTGATTATGATGTATAAAAAATTTGAGAGACATTAATTTCTGAGTAATTAATGATTATATTAATCATGCTAGCATATAATTAACAAAAGGGGTTTGTGGCACTCTTGGATGCCAAAGATCCCTCATGGAACCTATTCAACACATATGCCCTTGGAAGAGTAGATGCTTCTGAGGGTGACAATCAATTCTGATGGATTAATAATTAATGAGAAGAATGAATATTATAATGAAAAATGGGCTTATTCTAATGAGGGGCTGGGTGGGTTATAGCTCTGATCACTTAGTCTTGGACAAAGAGTCTATTTATCCAGACTACCCCTATTAGGGCAATCTAGACAAAAGGGAGTATGCCTCTGCTCAGACCTGGCTGGGTGGAATACAATAGGCCAGAATTTACCTTGATTAAATTCTTTGCAAGTTTTTCTAGTTGGGTGGGGCAACACCTCCTACCCAGGATTGAAAGGTCTGTATTCTGGAGGATTTGGGGAATCTCATCCATCAATAATATCCTTTAGATGCTGACTTGGCTTAGTAAAGAGTTGGGATATAGGAAGGGATCTCCCCAATCGTTGGTTATTTTAAAATTATTTCTTTCATGATAATGCATTTGAGTGGATTTGGATTTGCAATTGGAGGATTTACCAAACTGTGGTCCTGGAACGTCTCATTTGATTAGGTATGAAGCAACCTTTCGATCCAATGGAAATGTCTCTTAATCAGTTCTCATAGTATTTGTGGGAAGGAACCAATCAGATGATTCCCTCTTCCTGCCTCCTTCTCCCCACTTTACTGTCCCCCCTCCCCCATACATTAGAGAGAAAGGAAATGAATCAGAGAAACAAATGCTTTGGTCATGGTCGCAGAGGAGGTTTGGTCCTTTAGGGGCAAGCTCCAGTTCTAACATTTTCTTCGATGGGAGTTTGGAAGATTCTGACACTAGGTTTTGTAATGGCACAAAGTGCTTGTATCTGTCTATAGTCAAATCAGAGGTATAATTACGGGATCCTGTCTGTACCTTGCTCCAGGATTTTAGCAGAGTAGGGTGCTTCTTCCCTGCAGAAGTCCTTCCACCTATTATTCCCTGCACACCATAGTCTTCCTCTGAGTATACACGCCTCCTCCCTAACCTGGCATCAGGCCACCAACTGTCCCCAACTCCCATCCTAGTGTTGGTCCTTTTAACACTGCTCTCTTGAACCCATGTTCTCATATCACTATTCTCCCATTTTTGTGCCCAGGGCAAATTCAGGTGAGTGGGGGTGGGGTGGGTAAAAATGCAGAGGCAGCCTGTTGCAGTAATTTTAGTTTATATGTCTTACCTGATTGAGGGACTTTCATTTAGGTAGAGATTTTCTAAGTAGCTCTGTTACTGCCACCAGTTCTTTTTCCAATGCTTGATTGGAGAATTAACTACCTTGTTGTTTGAATTCATCTTGTAACATCTTCTTCTGGAGAAAGGATCCAGCTGGTTTTGAGTTTGTAAATCCCTCCCAATTCCATCAGTAAAAGGTTATGCCAGACTAACTTCATTTTCTTTTTTTAAAGAGGAACTAGATGAGTTAGCAAGGGGAACTCTGCAGACATAGTCTAACTAGGTATAAGCAAAGCATTTGATGTAGTCTCTAATGAAGACAAGATAGGAAAATGTGAGCTGGGTGATAGTGCAATGAGTTGAAGACAATTGATTGAAAGACCAGAGTATCCATCAGGGGGTCAATGTGAACTTGGAGGGCCATTTCTAATGATGTGCCCTAGGGATCTGGCCTTGGCTTTATGTGTGATTTTTAAATGTTGATCAATGATTCAGATGAAGTTATAGAGGCTGTGCTTGTCAAAATTGTGGATGACACAAAGCTGGGAGGGCTAGTTAGCAAGTTCAATGACCGGAAAGAACTGAAAAAGATTAATAGGTTAGAGCAGCAGTTCTCAAACTTTTGGGTCTCAGAAACCCTTTATATTCATAAAAATTATTGAGAACTCTCTAAAGAGCTTTTGTTTATTTGGGCTACAATCTATCAACATTTACTGTTTTAGAAATTTCCATAAAATAGTTTTAATATTTCACACCCCCTGAAAGGGTCCTCAGGGACCCCCAGGTGAGGAGGGGAAGGGATCTGGGTACTTTAGTATACTTCAAGCTTAACATAAGTCAGTAAAGTGATGTGGTAGCCAGCCTCTTCCCCTCAAAGCCCCCAAATCCTAGCACTATCCTAAATACTAAGCGAGGTATAGTGGTCAAGACTGAAGAAGTAATATTCTGGTTATATAATATCTAAAAGACTGTGTTCACTTCTGGGAGCCATATTTAAAAAGAAAGATAATGGAATATGTGCAGAATTGAGATAGTGAAAGTCCTAAAGAATATGCTCCATAAGAATGGGCTAGAAAAACTAGGATATTTAGCTTAAAAAAGAAAAAATTTATTATTTAAAAATTTTTTTTTTAATTTTTAAAAAAATTTAGCTTAAAAAAGAAAAGATTTAACGGGAATATGATAGCAGTCCTGAGAGCTATAAAGGCATAGTGATGATAATAGCAACAGTAATAATAATGAAAACCAGCATTTATGGAGTGCTTTGGGATTTGTAAAGTAGTTTAAAATATTATCTCATTTTATCTTCACAACAACCCTAAGAGGTAGGTTCTATCATTATCCTCCTTTAATAGATGAGTAAACTCAAGAGTCAGAGAACCTGAGGTGAAATCTTACCACTAATGTTCATTATCCATGTGATCTTGGATTAGTCACTTAACCTCTCTGGACCTCAGTTTTCTCATCTGTAAAATGAGAAGATTGTACTAGATTTCCTCTGAGGTCTCCTTAGATCTAAAAGTATCTGAAGGATGGTCATGGAGAAGGTGATTATATTTATTCTGCTTTACACCATAAAATGGAAGTAATGCCAATGGGAAGAAGTTGCAGGGATGCTTGGTTAAGGAGCCTTTAGGAATACCTTACAAACAACTAGAGTCATACCCAAGTGAAATGAGCTTACCTGGGAACTACTGTGTAACTAGACAGCTTTAGGTAGAGGTTGGATGACCACCAGTTAGGGATGTTATGGAGGGGGTCTTTGGTAGTTTCAGATGGACTGGATTCCTTCCTAACCTGGAGACTGCATAACTGTATGTGATTCTGAGAAAAGATTGATGAACAATGACATCTACCTCTCTGTTGAGAAGATCAAGTGGAGAGTGAGCTGTTCTTGGAATCTAGAAGACCTGAGTTCAAGTCCTGTCTTGGACACATATGGGTTGAATGACTCTGGGCAAATCATAATTTCTTAATGCCCCCAGGAAGATCTTTGCAAAAATCATAGAGGGCATGCCAACCTGCAGTGGTAGAAGAAGTTTCCTATTTTGAGAATTCCTTAAAGAGATTAAATAAGTTTCAGTGTCCCCTATCTCCCCTCTTGTTTCCTTTGTCCATGTGCTTGGTTCCAGTGGAAGTTGGTGATGAAAGAGTCTGTGCATGCCTTAGCCTTTTAAGGAAGTAATTTGAGGAGGGGGGGAGGGAGGGAGAGAGGGAGAGGGATACAGAGATAGACAGAGATACAGAGAGAGAGACAGAGTCAGAGAGACAGAGACAAATGAAGACAAACAGACAAAGAGGGAGAGAAGGGGGACAGAGAAGACAGAGACAGGCAGGCAGACAAACAGACACAGAGAGAGACAGAGATGCAGAGACAGAAACAGAGACAGACAGAGAGGGGGGGAGAGAGAGAGAGAGAGAGAGAGAGAGAGAGAGAAAGAGAGAGAGAGAGAGAGAGAGAGAGGGAGAGGGAGAGGGGGAGAAGAGGAGAGGGAGAGAGGGAGGGAGAGGGAGAGGAAGATGGCCAAAGTAGGAAGCTTCATTGCTATGAGGTTGGCAGACCTCAAGCAGGAGGTTCCTAGAGACAAGCAGGAACTTGGTAAACCGACTAAGGTTACAGGAGAGCTAGTGCTCGGAGCCTGTGGCTGAGGTGCCCAGCTGCCTTGAAGAGAATGGAATGGAGAGGAGGTTATGGAGGAGGGCAGCGCCTGTCCTTTGACAGGGGTGATGCTTTATCTGTTTTAATGAGAGTGAGTAATCTCATGTCACAACTATTGGATTTCTCTTCCAGCACAGTCTGAGGAGAAGCAGAAGGAAAAGGTATTTTTAGAGAAGGGAAACATTACTTTTTGACCTGACTTTACTAAATGCACCAGTTCCGCTAGCACCCACCAAAATAAACAAATCTGACAGAAGTGAATTACTCCTTCAGTGACTCCTTCTAAAGGCAGAGCAGAAGGTGGGACATAGGGGCCAACAGCCCGACATCCCTCCACCCTGAATCCAGCGTTCACAGCCAAGGAGACTTCCAATTAGTTGCCAAACTTTGTTGATTCCACTGTCACAATGTCTCTCATAAGCACCTTTCTCTTATTTGACACTGCTCCCCACCCTGCTAATCAGTAGACTCCAGTGGCTCCTTATTTCCTGTAGAATAAAACATAAAATCCTTGTTTTTTTTTCTTTTTAAAGCCAGTCCCTTCCTATCTTTCCAGTCTTCTAACACCTTATTCCTCACATCCTGCAATCCAATTATTCCATCCTTCTTGCTGTTGCTCGGACACAATACCAGGGTGAAGAACCTTGGATGTCAACGCTACAAGTGGCCCTCTAGGTCCTCAAGTGTGACCCTTTGAAGTTTGCATTCAGCCAAAGGGACACATTTGAGGACCTAGAGAGCCACATGTGACCTCAAGGCTGCAGTTTTCCCCACCCCTATAGTACATTTCCCAACTCTGCATTTTCATGCACTATCCCTGGAACTGGCTTTCCTGGCTGCCTTCAAGTCTCCACTAAAATCCCACCTTCTTTATTATCTTTCCTTATCCCCCTTAATGCAAGTGCCATCTCTCTGCTGATATTCTGTTTAATACTCTCTGTGTCTTGTTTGCATGTAGTTGTTTGCACGACTGTGATCTCCTTTTGGGCAGGGACTATCTTTTGCCTTTCTTTATTTTCTCACATCATAGCCTGGCACTTAGTAGGCCTTCAATGCATGCTTGTTGACCTGACTTGAACACATCACAAATTAAGATGTGGAAGGGGCCTTCAAGGTCATGTTGTATGCCCCCCTTGTTTTATTAATAAATTTGAGTCCCAGAGTCCCAAATATGCCCAAACTCCTACAGTAATGACTAGAGCTAAGATAGGAACCTAGGTCCTCTGACTATAAAATATAGCATATATATATATATATACATGTATGTATGTGGATATATGTGGATACATGTATGTATTTGTTGTACATATATCAATAGACAGACACATACATACATACATTCATTCACGCCTGCCCACATATACTAGACTAGAGTTGATGGAGCAGCTAGATGGTACCACAGGGCACAGAGAGCTGGGTTTGAAATCAGGAAGACTCATGTTTCTGAGTTCAAATCTGGCCTCCGTCAGACACTTCTTAGCTGTGTGACCCTAGGCACACATGTTTACCTCAGTATCCTCAATCTGTAAAACAAACTGGGGAAGGAAATGGCAAACTACTCCCATATCTTTGCCACAAAAATCCTAAATGGAGTCACCAAGAGTCAGACATGACTGAAATGACTGAATAACAAAAGCTGAGGTTCAAACCCAGGTACTCTGACTTTAGAGTATGATAGATACATAGATGCGTGTTTGTCCTTCATTGCTGAAGAAGACCATGCCATCAGAGAAATAATGACATGACTTGCAGTTGACTTTGAGTGAGGGAGGGCTGTGCAAGTCACCAGCCTCACTTCTCCTCCAGAGCCATCTGAATCTAGTGACCAGATATTCATCAGGATGACTGGAGATGACCCAGGATGAGACAATTGGGGTTAAGTGACTTGCCCAAGGTCACACAGCTAGTAGTGTCAAGTATCTGAGGTGAGATTTGAACTCAGGTCCTCCTGACTCCTGCACTGGTGCTCTATCCACTGCACTACCTAGCTGCCCTGATGATAGATAGATAGTAGATGGACAAACACCTAACCTTTAATGGGTGGTGTCTGAGACAAATTGAGACCTGAGAAAGACCTTAGTTTAAAAAGGCCAAGATCCTATACTGTGTCTGGAGAGGTCTCCAGTTGTTCTGATCTATATTTTGCTACTGGACCCATATGACTCTGGAGGAGAAAGTGAGGCTGATGACTCTGCACAACATCTCTCACTTAAATCCAAGTGACTTGCAAGTCAAGACATCACGCTCCTGGTGTCATTGGTTCTTGTCTAGAAGGAAGGACAAACACCTCTCTCTCTCTCTCTGTATGTATGTATGTGTGTGTGTGTGTAGATATATATATATATATATTTATGTATATACATACATATACATAAATATATATATGCCATATATACTCTGTACTGAGTTTAGAGTATATCTAAGTATAGAACTAGTATTCTTTCTACTGTACACCCATGCAGAAATTTAAACTCTAGATCTTGGTCCTTTCCTACACCATATAACCTGAAGGTTCCTAGCCTCTTCTCACTCTGTGCCTTCTAGTCTTTAAATGGCAGCAGAAGTGTGTATACATGTACACATGTGTATAAGGCAACTTCAACTATGCACACATGTACACATGTAAGCTTATTTATATGCATGAATATATGTGTGGCACACATCTTGCTTTAAGTAATGACACATGAAAATCTAGATTTACACAGAATAAGTTAGGTATGGCTCCACTCAATTTTGTAAAATAACTCACCATAGCATTCCTTGAAATGGCCATCTTGCTTATCAAATTTTAAATGATTCCCAAAATCATTGACTTGGAAATCAGATGAGCAGCCAAAGGTCAAAGCGAACAGGTATAGAAATAGAAGAGGTGGGATGTGATAAGCAAAACATCTTTGAAAACTCTGGTTAGAATTTCTGCAATTAGCAAGTGCATTAAGACTAGTGATTGCTTAAGGACCCAGGGTAGAGCAAGCCTAAGCAATTGGCACTTTAGTACTAATTGACAATTGCTGACACCTGAGCTTGCAGAGATAACAGAAGGGCATGAAGAGGCTAGCTTTAAAGCAGAATCCTAAGACCTCAGCTATGTGGCAAGAAGGCAGCTTGCTTGGGGCATTCTCAGAGGAAACCACAAGAGACTTGAGAATCAAGAGATTGAAACTCAGGGGAAGAGCTACACATCCCCAGGGTCGGTGCTATGTTTGCTTTCCTGCTGGAGGCACAAATCAAGTGTGTGTTAAATACAAGCGTTTCTTCCAGCTAGAAGAGGTGAAAGAACTTGAGAAATGCCTTTCTGAATTCCTATGTATTAGAGAGAAAGTATAGTACCTGGGCAAAATGGGGAGGGGCAGAGCGGGGTGGGGGTGGGGGGCCAGGGCAGAACTAAGAAGGAGGTCAGGAAAATAATTCTGTGGATAGGAAAGGAAATTGCCTAGGCAGGGGTGGAGGGAAGGTGAATAAATTGGGGGGAGGAGAATAAATTCGGAATCACTGGGGCTATGTGATAAATATTAGGCTTTTCTTCCAGAGGTTGTATATGAAGTCACACAACTACTTCCAGGCATGAGCAAAGTTCTTATTGTCCCCAGGAGGAAGAGATGCATTATGTTACTTGCTTCCTCCCAGTTGAAGGATGTGGAAGTGCCTCTTTGGAGACCTGAAGTGATCAGTTAGAGCATGTGCTGTCTTCTTGGAAATCGAAGACTATGATGATGCTCCAACGTTCCTGATATCTCTCTGTGCCAAACAGGGGAGACCTCTCAGACACAAATCTCTGGATTACTCAAGATCAGTGTTCCTCAGGGACCACACAATCCTGGTAAACCAATCATTTCGGGACCAGCCTTGAATACTAGTCCCATTCGGGTTCACCTAAGCAAGCTAAGACATGCAATGGATTTCTAGGTACCTAGGGACATACCATACTCAAGGGTGTAGGGAATCAGCTCTGATTGTGAGAGTCCATTGTTAAATGTTCCCTGGGAGCATTGATACCTAGGAAATCTTCCTACAAATAGTGGATTGATTAATTCTTATCTATCTGTCTATCTGCGTGTCGTTGATCATCCAGACTTAAAACAATGTGAATGATGTCAATTAAATTTAAAACTGTGTGAGCATACATTTTTCCTCCAGGAGAGCCCAGTTGTTCAACATTTATGACCAAGCCTTAGTATTGCTCTCTATAAACACTGCTTGAGCTCGGCAGAAATACAGTAGAAGGCTCAGGGAATGACATCATCACCAGACAGAGGCCTGGTGATTGTAGGATAATTAATAATAGCAATTGTTATGATTATTATTAGAACTGGCATTAATATAGTACTTTAAGATCTGCAAAGTGCTTTATATCTGTTATCTCATCTGAGACTCCCAATATCCCAGCCTATACTCCTCAGTCTGGTCATCTGTAGAACAATGGAGATAAATCACATGGTCTTGGATGTCCTTTCCAGGCTCTAAATTTGACAATGTATTTTCCCCTGAACCAAAGTCTCACAATGGAAAAGGATTTGGCCACTGGACAGTACAAAAGCATTGTTCTGTGTTAGAACAAGTTTGAGCACAAATGTCTTCGATGTTTTATCCTTTAAAGCTAAGCATCCATAAATTACTCTACAGTGGCCTGGAGAGAGGTCCAGGTCCTGTATAAGCAGCAGAGATGTGAATCATTGGCTTGGCAAGTTAGTCACCACCATGTCTCATCTTCTAGATGGATTTGGCAATTTTCTTAGGGAGTAGCTGCCAGCATAGAGTAGTAGGCCCTCTCCACGGGGCAGTGATGACTACTGGAATGCTGTTCTCCATGGTGGGAACCTTCTATGTCATCCCACTGATACTAGAAGAAATAATTCTGATGTCTGACTTGCTGGCTCTGACAAATAACCTGCTGAGGCTTAACAACACCAACCAACACTATCCACTACTTCTGGTCATAGGAATATAATTTAGAGTTGGCAGGGACTTTAAGAAATCATTTAGTCTGAGGGTTCTTAACAGGCTTTTAGGGAAGATCCACAGACCCCAAATGGACCCAAAGGATCCATGGATAGATTTCAGGATGTCTATGAACTTGAGCGAAAAAATGACATCATTATTTTCAATAACCTCTCATTGAAACCGAGTATATACTTCCATTAAGAATGAAGGAAACAAGCATAATTCTGAAAAGGGAGTCCATAGATTTCAACCTCCTACCCAAGGGTCCATCACACATGCACACACACGCACACCCACACCCACACACCCCCCACACACAAAGAAACTCTGATTGAGTCCGAACCCCTCATTTTGCAGAACAGGAAACTGAGACCCAGAGAAGTTAAGTGACTTGCCCGATATCCCTACTTCAAGAACTTTCCATGACACCACAGTGATTCAGGGAGGCAAGAAGTGTGTGATCTAAAGAAACAGAGAGAATGTCAAGTTCTTGGCAGGTAACTGAAAGATGTAAGGATGCAAAAGATGCTTTCTTTGCTTCTTCCAGTTGAAGGTTGAGACCTTGGGGGAGAAAAGGACATACAGTAGAGGAACAGCAGAATTCTTGGATAATGTTAAAAAAGATAATGATTCATGGCTAGAGGTGAAGCACATCTCACAGAAAATGCTATAAATGTATTTGCTAGAGGCTTGACAGTCTGATCAAAAGACCTTTATATTGAAAATGGGAAGGGGTGGGGGGAGGAAGAAAATGATGAGATAAAACTCCAAAATCAGATAATATGAAGGCCAACAGGTATGGAAGAAGAATAATAGTAGAGGATGCACTCAGTCATTCACAAGAGGGAATGCCGGATGGTACTGGTAACTTCAAACAGTCTTTCAGGAATGCACAGAATGGTGTGATGATGGATGGAGAGCTGGCCCCAAGCCAGGAATATCCAAAACAAAGCCTTGGAAAAATCACTTAACCTCTTTGTGCTTCCAGGAAACTCCCTAGGACAAGATGCAAAGCAATTGCCCTTAGGCAGTGAAAGAGGGAATTCTTCACTATAAATCCCTACCTGACCAGTAAAATATATGTGTATGTACATATATGTGTGTATATATATATGTATGTGTGTATGTATGTATGTATATATTAATATAAAATAAAGTAATATAAAGGTAACCTTAATGATTTTACTCTCTCTATATAATACTAGTAGGTAGCATTTATATACTACGTTAAGGACTGCAAAGTATTTCAATAGCTAATAATGCCAGGTGCTGTGCTAAGAACTTTCTAATTATCACATTTGAACCTCACAATAACTTTGAGAGGTAGGCACTGCAATTATCCCTATTTTACAGATGAGGAAACTGAGGCAAATAGAAGTTAAGTGACTAGTCCAGTAGTATACAGTATCTGTATCTAGTAAGTATCTGATGGTAGATTTGAACTCTGGTCTTTTTGATTTCAAGTCCAGCACTATCCACTGTGGCACCTAACTGCCTATACATTCATGGGCACATGTGCACACATGCATACATGCAAACAAACACACATACTGCATCAGAGGAGAAAAAAACAATACCATTAGAGAAGACAATGACTTTGCCACCTAGTATAAACTTTGTCTTCGTGTTTTTTTCCTATCTGCTCATCTATGGGTCAATGAAACAAGTTTGGAGTTGAAAAATGGGGGTACTCTGAATCCCAGAGTTCTTTGGTAGTCATTGAGTGAAAATCTTTCCCATGGTGAATGATGTGGCATCGTTGAGGGCTCACAGATTAAAATGAGGTAATTTAGGCAATGGTTATCATAAATGAAGGAGAGGCTTTGGGAAGAAAGATCCAAATCCTTGGACCAAGAAATTTAGTCCAAAGAGAAGATAAAACAGATTCAGTTTCTGAGATATTTGGTTATAAGTGTTTTGTTCTTTGTTCTAAAGGGATTGGCACATGGGGCTGGGCATTCCATATTGGAGATGAGACTTTGAATCCATTGATACTGATACTTAAGGTTACTCTGTCAGGGTACAAGAAAGCTCCCCACCCCCTCCTTTTCCAAGGCTATTGCTGTCCTATGACTGAAAGTGACTGCTTTCCTAAAAGAGCAATTAAAAAGTCTCTAGCCTTTGAAATGAAAGAAAACTGCAGAGCCCATTCCTCTGAGGAGGAAGAGCTAGGTGAGGATATTAGCTGAAGCCAGAAACTGGGATTAGAGAGAAGCATTACAACTCTGTACCCAGTAGAGACCCCTCCACCCCCATGACTGTTAGCAGGTCCAGTGACCCATTTGGAGAAAGAACATTTAGCAAAGACTGAGTACAACAGACACCAGCAGGGGAAAAAGTCCATGAAGACCAGTGTTATGATATTACTAGAATATATCAGCAATTCTGAAAAACTGGTCTTATAGGTTGTCCCTTCCAATATGTTTTGGACATTTGTTTTTCCTACTTGTGTTCCACTCCTCATGTATATACCCTGATCATTTGGTTTTTGTCTGTGTGTGACCTCCAGTTTTGTTCCCCTCTTGTATGCAACCTTCTCACTGCTGGTGTATGTATTTGTGGCAGAAGGGGGAAAATGTTTTATTGCTACTACTCTTATACCACATCATTAAATGTCAGTACTTTTACTAATTGTGTCCTCTGGCTGACTGTTAAAGGTGAACATATTAGTGGGGGCTCATGAATTACCCTCTTTAGTGGTTGCTAACCCATGGAGTGCCTTGCAGTTTGAGTAGCCTTCCTTGATATGCTGTCTCTAACAGAAAACCTGCTGAGACTTACCAAAACCAACCAGTCAGAATCCACCACTGCTGGTCATAGCACCATAGATTTACTGCTGAGAGCGATCACTAAAATCATTTAGTATAAATATTCTTATCCTGTGGTCCATAGACACATTTCAGGGAGTGTATGAGCTTGGAAGGGAAAAAATTGCATCTTCTCTGTGGGACCTGTCTTGTGAACTGAAGAGTGTGCTGCTGTGTTATTTATCCTTTGTTTTCCAAGAGGACCAGTGACATCACAGGGTGATAGCTTGACTTGTATGTGAACTGGGTTTAAATGAGGCAGAGTTGCACAAAGTCATTAGTTTCACTCCTTCTTCCTAGTCATCAGAGTCCAGTGGCAAGACAAAAGTCAGGATGACTGGCGAGATGTTCATGGATGACCTTGGTGTCTTTGATGTCTGACCAAGTTCTAAGTGCTCCCACCTTCACTACCATTGGAACAAATTGTTCTCATCCACTTATTTCACCCCTGGGAGTCTTCACATGCTTGGAGTAGACATCACCAACTCACCAGCAGATTTGACACCTATCCATTACTCTCCACCTGGTTTTGCCCATCTGTTGAGACAATTTTACTGAGGTATGGACACTGCCCATGCTACAGCTGCTTGAAGCCACAGATGCTACACACAGCTAGGTAACTTGAGTTTCAAAACAGAGGTAAATGTGACTTCAATTGAGACTTGGTGGAATGAAACTGAAATATGTCAATAGGGAGGATGTATTTTATTTAAAAGGGCCATCTCTGGTTTTAAAAAATGGTCAAATATCACCATGTGTCAAGAAGATTTACTCCTGTGTCACGATCTATGAACTGATGAAGTTGAAAGCATTTGGGTGAAGATGAAAGGAGGTAGAAACGAAAGTTATTTATTTTTTGGCATATTCAACTAATTCCCTACCCTTAACTCCTCCTCCTCCTCCCCCTCCCCTTCAACTAGATGGAACACATAGATGGTACTTTTCCTCATGTAGATTATGGAACTGGCAGAAAGGAAGGCTATGACTGTGATGGGAAACTTCCAACTATCTAGACATATACTGCAACCTTTTCTTCACTGATTTTATAGGACCTGATACAATCTTGAAATATCTTGCTGACAGTTTCACCTCTCCATAAGGGAACTTATATTCTAAATCTAATTCCCCCTGGAAAAGAAGAACTGGTTGGTAATATGGAAGCAAGGAGGATTTTGGGAGAAAGTAACCATGCCATCTTAGTTTTTGTGATAGCCAAAGAAGGGGATTCTTGACACAGTCAAATTTTAGGAGAAGCAGTGTTTAAGAAGACAGATTTCAAGAAAAAGCCAAGGAATGATAAGTCTAATTCCATGGACTGACTTTAAAAAGTAAAAAAGCAAAAGCACATTCCCAAAAATGAAATTTAGTCTATACAATTTTGAATAATCCCATGCAAAGTTAATTCTGTTAATGAGAGTTAAAGATCTTCCCCATCCATTAATGGGCCTGCCCAATAAGGGAAGTTTGATTAGGGGAGATTTGTTTTGTAGGAAAGCCCACACCTTTCATTAATTTCTAATGAGGCACCGGTTCTCAAGACCTCTGCCCTCTGGGTCTGAAAAGTATATATATACTCTGAGATGAGATTTTGTTTTGAGGCTTACTCATTGGAAGTGTTTGTTTGGAGACTCTGGGCAGCCACTAAGGAGCCCCCAGCTTTGGGAACCCAGATGTTGGTACTTCTCTCTCTGGTAACTACGTATGTATTGCTTATGGTCAGACAGCCCTGTCTGTTGGTCTTTATTTCTCTGCTTGTATTTTCTCTGAAGTTCAGGGTATTGACTTCTTCCGCTGAACTAAATAAAAAATATATGTGTTTGATTAAAGTAGATTGTTGACCCCTCAAAAGTTACTTTCCTTTTAGAAAAGCAGATCTAAGAACCTGTACAGCAGGCCCTCCTGTTTATGCTGGGTTCCTTGCTGTTATATCCCAATGGAAAAAAAGGGAAGGGTAATCTAAAGACACTGAGGTGCCTACATAAACAATTCTATAATGAGCCCATCAAAAAAAGAAAGGTATAAAATACTAAGGATGGGGAATATAACTAAGGACAAATATAACATAAGCATAGCTTCAGCAGCACTGAAGCTAATCATCTAATTTAACCAACATTTTGTTATTGTGTTTTCCTTCATTTTCGAAGAAGACCACGACATCAGAGAAATGATGACATGACTTGCAGTTGACTTTGTTTTGAGTGAGGGAGGGCTGTGCAGGTCACCAGCCTCACTTTCTTCTCCAGAGCCATCTGGATTCAGTGACCAGATATATTCATCAGGATGACTGGAGATGGCCCAGGATGCAATGGGAGACCTTGGCCTTTTTAGGCTAAGGCCTTTTCAGGTACTCACTTAGAATGAGATAATGCCCATTCAGTGAAAAGGCCTCTTTAAGAAGTAGTCAAGGAATGGTCATTTTAATGAGAAAAAAGAAAAAAAATAACTAAAGCTGGGAGAGAAAGAGAAACAGTTACTATTGATGATCACTGCTAGCCAGGAGAATTAAGAAAATAGCCATTAAGTGGAGCTTGTGCAGGTACCTATTTTTGTCCAATCTATGAACTTCAGAGTGCACTGGGGTTAAGGTTTTAGGGAAGGAAGGAAGGAAGAAAAGAAAGAAAGAAAGAAAACTGGGCAGCCTCTGTCTACTCACAGATTGTATTCATCCATTAAATGGCTTAATGTCATGGTCATCTTGCAATCTTCTAACCTATAATCTTATAACCCTATAACCTTTCACCTACTGGTGAAAAATACGAAGTATGACAAAAAGAAATTTTAATGTTGTATTCTAAACAAATATTCAGAATTCATGGTTCTCTTCCTTTTGAAAGCTCCTTCTAATTTTGTCCATCACAGCCAGAGAACTTCCAGCTTTGCTTCAGAAAGAGGCAGTCAGGAGGAGCCAAGATGGTGGAGTAGAAAGATTCACATATGCTAGCTCCGAACCCACAGCCCATAATTACCTGTAAAGAGGAACTCCCAACAAATTCTGGAGCAGTGGAAGCCGCACAGCAATGGAGTGGAGGAGATTTCTGTTCCAGAGAGCCCTAAAAAACAGGCACCAAAGGTCCATCACACACTGGACCCTGAGTGGAGCCCAGCCCTGCCTTGGACGCACAGCCCGGAGAGGAGTAGATCCGAGCAGGCTTCAGGGACGGAATCTCCGGTGGCTGTGAGGGTCCCTCTGCCCACAGGTGCTACAGGTCAGTGAGAGAGCCTTCTGGGCTGGCCAAGAGGGGAGCGGAGTGGCTCTGTGGCTTGGGCCCCCTCAGGAGGAAGTGGCGGGGGAGGTGATGGACAGGGGCTCCTGGAGCAGGCGGGAAATTGGGTCCATTACTGAAAGTCTCTGCATAAACCCCCTGAGAGAACTGAGCCTGGGAGGTGGCCCTGCCCCCACCGGAGCAGAGTACTTAATCTCTCACTGAATAGCAGCCCCTCCCCTTGCTGAAAGCCCTGAGGCTGGGGAGCAGCATTTGAATCTCAAACCCCAAGCACTGGAGAGGTGGGTGTGGAGAGGAATCTCAGAAGTCAAGTAACTGGCTGGGAAAATGCCCAGAAAAGGGAAAAAAAATAAGACCATAGAAGGTTACTTTCTTGGTGAACAGATGTTTCCTCCTTTCATTTCTGATGAGGAAGAACAATGCTTACCATCAGGGAAAGACATAGAAGTCAAGACTTCTGTATCCCAAACATCTGAAATAGATATCCAATGGACTCAGGCCATGGAAGAGCTCAAAAAGGATTTTGAAAATCAGGTTAGACAGGTGGAGGAAAAACTGGGAAGAGAAATGAGAGATGCAAGAAAAGCATGAAAAATGGGTCAATACCTTGCTAAAGGAGACCCAAAAAAATGCTGAAGAAAATAACACCTTGAAAAATAAGCTCACTCAATTGGCAAAAGAGGTTCAAAAAGCCAATGAGGACAAGAATGCTTTCAAAAGTAGAATTAGCCAAATGAAAAAAGAGGTTCAAAAGCTCATTGAAGAAAATAGTTCTCTCAAAATTAGAATGGAACAGATGGAGGCTAATGACTTTCTGAGAAACCAAGAAATCACCAAACAAAACCAAAAGAATGAAAAAATGGAAGAGAATGTGGAATATCTCATTGGAAAAACAACTGACCTGGAAAATAGATCCAGAAGAGACAATTTAAAAATTACGGGAGTACCTGAAAGCCATGATCAAAAAAAGAGCCTAGACATTATCTTTGATGAAATTATCAAGGAAAACTGCCCTGAGATTCTAGAACCAGAGGGCAAAATAAGTATTGAAGGAATCCATCGATCACTGCCTGAAAGAGATCCAAAAAGAGAAACTCCTAGGAACATTGTGGCCAAATTTCAGAGTTGCCAGGTCAAGGAGAAAATATTGCAAGCAGCTAGAAAGAAACAGTTCCAGTACTGTGGAAATACAATCAGGATAACATAAGATCTAGCAGCTTCTACATTAAGGGATCGAAGGGAGTGGGATAGGATATTCCAGAAGTCAAAGGAACTAGGACTAAAACCAAGAATCACCTACCCAGTAAAACTGAGTATAATACTTCAGGGGAAAAAATGGTCTTTCAATGAAATTGAGGACTTTCAAACATTCTTGATGAAAAGACCAGAGCTGAAAAGAAAATTTGACTTTCAAATACAAGAATGAAAAGAAGCATGAAAAACAGCAAAGAGAAGTCATAAGGGACTTACCAAATTTGAACTGTTTACATTCCTACATGGAAAGACAATATTTGTAACTCTTGAAACTTTTCAGTATCTGGGTAGTTGGTGGAATTGCACACACACACACACACACACACACACATACACACACACACATACCCACATGCACGCACACACAGAGACACAGAGCACAGAGTGAATTGAATAGGATGGGATTATATCTTTAAAAAATGAAGGTAAACAGTGAGAGAGAAATGTGTAGGGAGGAGAGAGGGAGAAATGGAATGGGGCAAATTATCTCTTATAGAAGAGGCAAGCAGGAGACTTTTTAGTGGAGGCGAAAAGAGGAGAACTGAGAAAAAAACATGAAGTTTACTCTCATCACATTTGACTAAAGGAAGGAATAAAATGCACACTCTTTTTGGTATGAAAACCTATCTTACAATACAGGAAAGTGGGGGAGAAGGAGATAAGCAGGGTGGTGGGGGATGATGGAAGGGAGGGCAATGGGAAGAGGAAACAATTTGAAGTCAACACTCTGGGAGGGACAGGATCAAAAGAGAGAATAGAAACAATGCGGGGCAGGATAGGATGGAGGGAAATACAGTTAGTCTTATACAACACGACTATTATGGATGTCATTTGCAAAACTACACAGATATGGCCTATATTGAATTGCCTGCCTTCCCAAAGGGAATGGGTGGGGAGGGAGTGATGGGGAGAATTTGGAACTCAAAGTTTTAGGAACAACTGTTGAGTATTGTTCTTGCTACTAGGAAATAAGAAATACAGTTAATGGGGAATAGAAAGTTATCTGGCCCTACAGGACAAAAGAGAAGATGGGGACAAGAGAAGGGAGGGATGACAGAAGAGAGGGCAGATTGGTGATAGGGGAAATTAGAATGCTTGGTGTATTGGGATGGGGGGAGGGGACAAATGGGGAGAAAAATTGGAACCCAAAATTTTGTGAAAATGAGTGTAAAAAGTTAAATAAATAAATTTATATTAAAAGAAAAAAAAGAAAGAGGCAGTCAGTTCAGACATTTCTGAACTGATAGGGCAGTACAGTCCTACTCTATTCTCTAGGAGCTATTTGGCACTGGGTAGGTCCTTTGATCTTTGGCCATCAAGGTCCCCGGACTCTCTGACATGGGTCCACCCAAGAGAATAGGGAAGAGTCCAGAATATATTACTGAAGACAAATCTGTTACTGATCTAGTGACACAAATCCATCATTGGCCAAATATTGTGGTCACTCTTTGTCACAAATACTTCAGTTTGTTTCAGTCCAACCTAGTACACAAGACTTCTCCAGAAACACACACCATGCAGGGAAGCGCAAAAATAAATACATGAGACAAGCCACTCAGTGATGACCTGCTCTTATAGCTGCATTGTTCTGCCAAGAAGATTTGGTTCCTCACTCCCAACTAGTTCAGAAAGCAGTGGGTTAATTTGCCAAGCTAAAACATCAGCTCAGAAATTCATTGGCTAGTATTAACAAAACTAGGGATGCATTTAAAACTTACCAGTTGGCCAGCATGTCTTTCTTGTCTTGGTTCAGCCTGGTGGCATTCCAGTGAGATACAATGGGGTAAGGGTAGAGGCTTTAGGCTCTCCCATTTGAGACTAACATGTGTGAATGCAGACTTAATTCTTTGCCTCGGGGTTTATTTGGGAAGATGACTCAAGGCTTCGGAGTTTCAAAAAGTCAGTAAAGGAACCACCAGAAGGTCCAGGAATTGAGTCTAGTCCAAGTTTTTCAGGAAACTGGCCTATTGTTGAAGCCCTAAGAAGGGACTTTTAAGACCACACTAGCAATAGCTAAGAGATCAGGACTTATCAAGCAGTGATGTTGTACTTGAACATGACCTTGTTGGGAACAGCTCTATGGAAAAACTTCTAAGTCTCAGCCTCCTCCTCTTAGAGACTGAGGAGGTATAGGAAAAAGTGTGCCCCTCACATATTGAGGAGGAAATGTTTATCCTATTCTGGCTCCATCTTTGAAGTAACTGTCTCTTTTAGGCAGCTAGGTGGTATAGTAGGTACAGTGCTAGTCCTGGAGTCAGAAAGATCTGAGTTCAAATCCAGCCATAGATACTACCTGTGTCATTTAACTTTTGCTTCCTTCAGTCTCCTTAGCATGAGAGCAATAACAGCACCTACCTTACAGTGTTGTTGTGGGGAATCACATAAGATAATATCTGTGAATCATTTAGCACAGTGCGTGGCACATAGTAGGTGCTGTATAAATGCTAATTTATTTCCTTTGTTTGTAAAAGCTAACTGACTTTAAACTGAAGGGCAATGCCAGCCACCGATGACTGACAGTGAGGGGATTTGATTGGGGGCTTGAGTTTGTAGCAGTCAGGATGCTTCAACTCCTCAGGGGTACCCTGAGGGAGAAATATAGCCAGCTTGGCTCTGGGAGAGAAAGGCTCGATTACTCCCTCCATAAGTGATAGGATTACAATCCTTTCATTCTAGGGTCAGCATTTTTTTTTTTGTATCAAGTTGCTACCTCAAACCATTGGATCAAATCAAAAAAAGAAAAATTTAACTGGGCCTTCATCATATTATAGGAACTCCTTGTGAAATAGGGCAAAACGGACAAGAATTTCACAAGATTAAAAAAAGAAAAACAACTGAGCTGCAGTTTTTCCTGTTAGAAGGAGACGCATAGCCATCAAAATAGCTCTGTTAACCAACGGTACAGCCTGGCTTTTCCCACAATGCTTAGGAAGCATCTTGCTGATTAGGAAGCTCACTAGGGTGCAGCAAGAAGGAGGAGCTATTAACTCAAGTGTCTAAAGGCTGATGAACCAGCAAGGCCTAGGGAAGCCAGGATACCTGATTCAGAAAGGCCCAAGGAGCGACCCAAACAGTTGTGGGAGGGTGTAAGTTGGAGCTTCTCAAGCTGGGGGCTCAACTGGCTCATTATTTGAGAAATTTCAAAATGTCTCCAGGCCAGCATGCACAGTGAGGCATGGCTAAGTACCAGGAAGAGACAGGGAAATGATGGGGCCAGTGGAGGTTCAGAACTTACCCAGTAATGACTGGGCTTCCCTTAGATCTCCCAAGGAAAACAAACTATATCCAACCCTAGAGAAATGTGTCTTTCCTAGGTGAGAGGAGGGCCCACAGCTCCCATAGGCGATTGCTAGACTGCACAAATCTCTTTCTCCTCCATTGCAATTTAGGCTTTCTGGGATCCCATGGATGCACCAGTCATTTCCATACTTCTGTGTTTTCCATTGCGATATTGTGTTGGGTGGGAAATTGCCTGTGTTAATGCAGTTTGCCTCACTCTGTTACAACGTAGATGCCTGAACCCTAGCAAAACAATCTAGAGTGCATCAACTGTGAATGGAAAAACAAGTGAGGAATTGAGGGTGACTGCTCTTTCCTCCTTAAAATGCCATTTCTAGTATTAATAGCAGTCCTTTCCATGGCACTTTATATGTTTCAAAGGACCCTTTACACAAATTATCTCGTGATAAGCTCATGAGATTGTTATCTTCAGTATTATTAATAATTATTCCCATTTTACAGAAGAAGACCTTGAGGACCAGAGAAAAAGTGACTTGCCCATGGTCACAGCAGTAAGATTCAAACCCTTCGCTTTCATTCATTTGACTACCCTGCCTTTTCATTCCATTTCTAGATGTTGTTCAGTCATTTCTTTTGGTTTTCTTGGCAAAGATACTGGAATACTGCCATTCCCTTCTCCAGCTCATTTTTACAGGTGAGGAAACTGAGGCAAAAAGGTTAAAGTGACTTGCTCAGTGTCATACAGCTAGTTAGTATCTGAAGTCAAATTTGAACTCAGATTCTCCTGACTCCAGGCCTGGCGCTCTGTACAGTATATATGGGCCACTCAGTTGCCTATTTCTAGGTAGAGGAGACAAAAGAGAGGCTATTGTGTTTGATCTGTGGATAACACTAAGCTGGCATGGATACATAAAGATTCTGAATCTAGAAAGAACTTGACAAGTACAAAAACAACAATAAATTACAAATAAATATTAAATGATAATAATATAATAAATATAAATTTGTTATAATAAATAATAATAAATATAAAATAAATAATAAAATAAAAATAGCAAATAACTGTAAATACATAGTGCTCTACATATATTATCTCATTCCATCCTCACAACTTTGTGAGGTGGATGTTATCATTGTCCCAGTTCAGATAAGGAAACTGAGGTTGACAGAGTTAAGGGACTTGCCCAGGGTAACATAGGTAGTATATATGTAGTATATATGAGACACAATTTGAACTTAGGTCTTCCTGACTCCAAGGAGGCAACTGGATGGCTCAGTGGATAGAGTGCTGGCCTGGAGTCAGGTAGACCTGAGTTCAAATCTAGCCTCATTCACTTACTAACTCTGTGACCCTGGAGAAGTCAATTAATCCTGCTTGTCTCAATCCACTGGAGAAGGAAATGGCAAACCACTTTAGTATCTTTGCCAAGAAAACCCCATGGACAGTATGGCATGCAGGGTCCTGAAGAATAGGACATGGCTGAATAACTGAACAACATGTGCAGGTAATAAGTAGCTGAGCTGAGAGTCAAACTCAAGCCTCTTAACTCTAAATCCAGAACTCTTTTCACTGGACCATACTGCTTGTATCACATTCCTCTATCTCTGGGCAGCTGGGTAGTGCAGTGGATAGAGCACTGAGCTTGGAGACAGGAAGATCCGACTTCAACTCTGGCCTCCAACTCTTACTAACTGTGTGACTCTGGGCATATCACTTTACCCCTATTTGCCTCAGTTCCTCATCTGAAAAACTGGGAGCACACTGAAGAAGGAAATGGCAAATCACTCCAGGAACTTTGCCGAGAAAAGTCCAAAGTCCTTAGGGGTATATAGAGTCAAACACAGCTGAACAGCTGAACAACAACAAATTCCTGACTCCAGGGTTAGGATTCTATGCTCTAGACCAAAGGTATCAAATACACAGAGTATGTGACCTCTGACACTCCTGAGCACAGCCCAAACTAGATTAAAATATAATTGGGAAAGATTTAAACAAAAATACAATAAAACATAGATAATGTTAATATGTAGTTTTCTAATTCAATATGTGGTTTGCAAGGATCCTTAGGCACAGTTTAGCAGCTCCAGTTCCTATTTCAGTTTGATATCAATGTTCTAGAATGTCCGACTGCCTCTGTATATTCAGCCATTTCTAATGAGATGAAATTCAGTTGGGGTACATTTGGACTCACAAAATCTCCTCCACTAGTACAAGATGAGGAAGGCCTATGTAGATAGTAGCTCGCAACTAAGAAGATCTGGGGCTTTACTAGCCTTCAAGCTCGATGGAAGCCAAATATTTGGTCAGCAACCATTTATTTAAGTGCCTAGCCCTGGCCAAACACACTAAGAACTGGGGACAAAGAAAGACAAAACCACAAAGAAAGTTAAAAAATAGCCATTGTGTACAAGGAACTTGTAGTCTAAAGCAGGGAGAGATAACATGCAAACAGCTATGTGCAAACAATATGCAAACTGGAGATAATCCAGTCAGCAGTGTGATATGGTAGCCCTCAAGAATGCAGTTGTGGTCTTAGGCTCCATTACTCATTGGACCAGGGCAGCTAGGCACACAGTGGATAAAGTGACATACTTGAAGTCAGATCTTCCAAGACTCATCTTCCTGAGTTCAGATGCTTATTAGCTGTATGACTCTGGGCAAGTCACTTAACCCTGTTTGCCTCAGTTTCCTTATCTGTAAAATGAGTTGGAGAAGGAAATGGCAAATCACTCCAGAGTCTTTGTCAGGAAAATCCCAAATAGGATCACGAAGACTTAGCCATGAATGAAACAACTGAACAATGATACTCAGACCATATTTTGCTTATAGTTTTTCAATTAACAAGTATTTATTTCCTTACTTTTTACACCTAAGTGAAAAAATTCTTATATAAATATGAACAACAAAGTTCCCGCATTAGCCATGTCCAAAAATATCTACTGTATCATTCTGTGTTTTGACTCCATCACTTTTTTAAAAAATTAATGTATTTATTTTCAGTTTTAACAATCACTTCCATAAGTTTTAAATTTTCTCCCCCTCTCTCCCCGCTCCCTCCCTGAGATGGCATGCAATCTTATATGACTTCTACACATACATTCTTATTAAACACATTTTCACATTAGTCATGTTCCTGAGAAAAATTAAAACAAATGGGAAAAACCATGAGAAAAACCAAATCAAAACATAACACAAGAGAAAACAGTTGCATTCTGATTCCATAGTTCTTTCTCTGGATGTGGATGGCATTTTGCATCGAGTCCTTTGGGAATGTTTTAGATCCTTGCATTACTATGAAGGACTAAGTCTATCAGAAACAGTCCTTGCACATTCTGGCTGTTACTGTGTATTTTGTTTCCTAGTTCTGCTCATTTCACTCAGCCTCAATTCATATAAGTCTTTCCAGGTTTTTCTGAAGTCTGCCTGTACATCAGTCTCCATTACTTCTTTCTGGAGTCATATAACATGCATTAACATGGTCCCTGGAATTACAGCTGGTCATTGCATTGATCAAAGGTCTTGTCTTTCAAAGTTGTTTATCTTTACAATGATTCTTGTTTTTAGTAGCATAAATTCTTTGCTTTGTATCAGTTCATACAAATCTTCCCCAGTTTCTCTGAGTCTCTTTTGTAATCTCTTATGGCATTATACTCCACTGCTTGATAGCTAGCATTTATACAGCACTTTAAGTTATGAAAAAGATGCAAAGCATCCCAAATATCATCTCATTTGATCCTCACAACAACTCTGGGAGGGGTTGTTACCCCCATTTTGCAGATGAGGGAATAGGGAGAAAGAGATTAGGTGACTTGCTAGGGTCACACACCTAGCAAGGGTTTAAGGCTAACTTTAAATTCAGGTCTTCCTGAATCTAGGTCCAGTGCTCTAGCCTCAGTACCACCTAGCTGGCTGGTGAGCATTACAATCATATGTCACACTTTTTAAAACCTTTCTTCAACTGATGAGCAGCCTCTCAATTTTTCATCTTTTTTTGCCACTACAAAAAGAGATGCTACAAATATTATCGTCCATGTAGGTATTTTTTTCTTTCTTTGAATTTTTTGAAGCATAAGTCTAGTTATGGAATCATAGTATCAAAGGTTATATACCATTTGCTGACTTTTTGTGTATAATTCCAAATAGCTTTCTAGAATGACTGGATCTATTCACAACTCCATCAACAGAACATTAATGTGTCTCTTTTCCTGTAGTCTCTGCAACATTTGTTATTTTCCATTTTTGGTCATCTTTGTCAATCTAATGGGTTTGACATGGAACCTCACAGTTAGCTTTAATTTGCATTTCTCTAATTAACATTAATTTGGAACAATTTTTTGGCATTACATTTAAAAAGGACATTGAGAGGGCAGAGCCAAGATGGTGGAGTAGAAGGATGGACATGTAGAAGTTCTCCCACCACAGCCCATACAATAACTGTAAAAAATGACTCTAAACAAATTCTAGAGTAGCAGAAGCCACAAAACAACAGAGTGAAAGAGATTTCCAGCTCAAGGCAGCCTGGAAGGTGGATAGGAAAGGTCTATTGCACCAGTCTTGGAGCAGAGCATAGCCCAGCCTTGGCCACAGGGTATGGCAGACACAGAACTGGAGCAGGCTTCAGAGCACAAAATCATGGACAGAAGCTGTGGCTCCCAGATTTCTCACCCCACAAATGCCAAAGACAGTTACAAAGGTCAGTGAGAAAGCTCTTTCACCTGGGTGAGAAGGGAACGAGGTCTGGCCCAGGTCCCACAGTGGAAGCTGCTACTGCAATGTCCATTTTTGAAGCCCTTGGGCAAAAGACACTAGGGAAATGGAGCAACTGATCTGGGTCTCAGCCCTTAGTGGTGGTTCTGGGGTGAGGAGGAGCACTGCCCTGGTGGAGCTGGTGGAGGCTCTGCAGAGCAAATTCTACCCACAGATCTTGGGCAGAAAAGCTTGTGGTTGCTCCCAAATCAGAGTGCAGGCCAAGAAAGGAGTAAACTCTTCTCTCATGATTGTGCCACTTTGGAGGAACTGAGAAATTACAGGTCCTTAGAGTGTACCCTTCTCTTGACAAAGGACGCAAAAGTCAGGTAACTGACTGAAAAAATGTTCAAAAAAGGGAAAAAAAATAAAACTGTAGAAGGTTACTTTCTTGGTGAACAGGTATTTTCTTCTATCTTTTTAGATGAGGAAGAACAATGCATACCATCAGAGGAGGCATAAAAGTCAAAGCTTCTTTTGACCTCCAAAATAAATATGCAGTGGTCTCAGACCATGGAAGAGCTCAGATAGGATTTTGAAAATCAAGAAAGAGAGGTGGAGGAAAAATTGGAAAGAAAAATGAAAGCAATGCAAGAAAATCATGAAAAGTGAGTCAACAGCTTGCTAAAGGAGACCCCCAAAATGCTGAAGAAAATAACACCTTGAAAAATAGACTAACTCAAATGGCAAAAGAGGTCAAAAAAGCCAGTGAGGAGAAGAATGCTTTAAAAAGCAGAATTAGCCAAATGGAAAAGGAGGTTCAAAAGCTCACTGAAGAAAATAGTTCTTTAAAAACTAGAATGGAGGAGATAGAAGCTAATAACTTTATGAGAAACCAAGAAATTACGAAACAAAACCAAAAGAATGAAAAAATAGAAGACAATGTGAAATATCTCATTGGAAAAACAACTGACCTGGAAAATAGATCCAGAAGGGACCATTTTAAAATTACGGGGCTACCTGAAAACCATGATCAAAAAAGAGGCTAGACATCATCTTTAATGAAATTATCAAGGAAAACTGCCCTGATATTCTAGAGCCAGAGGGTAAAATAAATATTGAAAGAATCCACCATTCACCTCCTGAAAGAGATCTGAAAAGAAACACTTCTAGGAATATTGTGGCCAAATTTCAGAGTTCCCAAGTAAAGGAGAAAACATTGCAAGCAGCCAGGAAGAAACAATTCAAGTATTGTGGAAATACAATCAGGATAACACAAGGTCTGCCAGCTTCTACACTGAGGGACTGAAGAGCTTGTAATATGATATTTCAGAAGTCAAAGGAAGTAGGATTAAAACCAAGAATCATCTACCCAGCAAAACTGAGTATAATACTTCAGGGGGAAAAATAGTCATTCAATGAAATAGAGGATTTTCAAGCATTCTTTTTTTAAAAAAATTTATTTATTTAACTTTTTACATTCATTTTCACAAGATTTTGGCTTCCAAATTTTCTCCCCATTTATCCCCTCCCCCCACTCCAATACACCGAGCATTCTAATTTTCCATATCACCAATCTGCCCTCTCTTCTGTCATCCCTCCCTTCTCTTGTCCCCATCTTCTCTTTTGTCCTGTAGGGCCAGATGACTTTCTATTCCCCATTAACTGTATTTCTTATTTCCTAGTAGCAAGAACAATACTAAACAATTGTTCCTAAAACGTTTGAGTTCCAAATTCTCCCCATCATTCCCTCCCCACCCATTCCCTTTGGGAAGGCAGGCAATTCAATATAGGCCCTATCTGTGTAGTTTTGCAAATGACTTTGATAATAGTTGTGTTTTGTAAGATTGATTGTATTTCCCTCCATCCTATCCTGCCCCCCATTGTTTCTATTCTTTCTTTTGATCCTGACTCTCCCTGCGTGTTGACTTCAAGTTGCTTCCTCCTCCCATTGCCCTCCCTTCCATCATCCCCCCCACCCTGCTTATCTCACTCTCCCCCACTTTCCTGTATTGTAAGATAGGTTTTCATCGCAAAATGAGTGTGTACTTTATTCCTTCATTTAGTCGAATGTGATGAGGGTAAACTTCATGTTTTTTTTTTTCTCAGCTCTCCTCCTTTTCCCTACACTAAAAAATCTCCTGCTTGCCTCTTGAATGAGATATAATTTACCCCATTCCATTTCACCTTCTCTCCTCCCACTACATTTCTCTCTCACTGTTTACCTCAATTCTTTTTAAGATATGGTCCCATCCTATTCAATTCACTCTGTGCTCTCTGTCTCTGTGTGTGCGTGCATGTGTGTATGTGTGTGTGCGCACATGTGTATGTGTGTGTGCATGTGTGTGTGTATGTGTGTGTGTGGTCCCACCAATTACCCAGATACTGAAAAGTTTTAAGAGTTGCAAATATTGTCTTTCCATGTAAGAATGTAAACAGTTCAAATTTGGTAAGTCCCTTATGACTTCTCTTTGCTGTTTACTTTTTCATGCTTCTTCTCATTCCTGTGTTTGAAAGTCAAATTTTCTTTTTAGCTCTGGTCTTTTCATCAAGAATGCTTGAAAGTCCCCTGTTTCATTGAAAGACCATATTTTCCCCTGAAGTATTATATTCAGTTTTACTGGGTAGGTGATTCTTGGTTTGAGTCCTAGTTCCTTTGACTTCTGGAATATCCTATTCCATGCCCTTCGATCCCTTAATGTAGAAGCTGCTAGATCTCATGTTATCCTGATTTTATTTCCACAATACTGGAATTGTTTCTTTCTAGCTGCTTGTAATATTTTCTCCTTGACCTGGAAACTCTGGAATTTGGCCACAATGTTTCTAGGAGTTTCTCTTTTTGGATCTCTTTCAGGCGGTGATCGATGGATTCTTTCAATATTTATTTTGCCCTCTGGTTGTAGAATATCAGGGCAGTTTTCCTCGATAATTTCATGGAAGATGATGTCTAGGCTCTCTTTTCATCCTGACTTTCAGGTACTCCCATAATTTTTAAATTGTCTCTCCTGGATCTATTTTCCAGGTCAGTTGTTTTTCCCATGAGATATTTCACATTCTCTTCCATTTTTTCATTCTTTTGGTTTTGTTTGGTGATTTCTTGGTTTCTCAGAAAGTCATTAGTTTCTCAGAAGTCATCTGTTCCATTCTAATCTTGAGAGAACTATTATCTTCAGTGAGCTTTTGAACCTCTTTTTCCATTTGGCTAATTCTGCTTTTGAAAGCATTCTTGTCCTCATTGGCTTTTTGAACCTCTTTTGCCAATTGAGTGAGCTTATTTTTCAAGGTGTTATTTTCTTCAGCATTTTTTTGGGTCTCCTTTAGCAAGGTATTGACCCGTTTTTCATGCTTTTCTTGCATCTCTCTCATTTCTCTTCCCAGTTTTTCCTCCACCTGTCTAACTTGATTTTCAAAATCCTTTTTGAGCTATTCCATGGCCTGAGCCCACCGGACATCCACCTGGGATGTCTGGGATACAGAGGCCCCAACCTCCATGTCTTTCCCTGATGGTAAGAATTGTTCCTCGTTATCAGAAATGAAAGGTGGGAACATCTGTCTCCCAAGAAAGTAGCTTTCTATGGTCTTATTTTTCTTCCCTTTTCTGGGCATTTTCCCAGCCAGTTACTTGACTTCTGAGATTCCCCTGCCTTGATCAGCCCAGCTAGTGCTTGGGATTTGAGATTCAAATGCTGCTCCCCAACCTCAGGGCTTTCAGGGGCAGGCGTGGCTGCTATTCAATGTGAGCTTAAGTTCTGGTGCTCGGGTGGGGGTAGGGCTGCCTCCCAGGCTCAGTTCCCTCGGGGGGGGGGGGGGTTTATGCGGAGACCTTCAACAATGGAGCTTCTGCCTGTTCAGGGAGTTCCGGGCCGCCACTGCCTCTGCCGCTGCCTCTGCTGCTGCCTCCCGAGGGGGTCCGAGTCACAGAGACACCCTGCTCCCCTCTTGGCCAGCCCAGACATCTCTCTCACTAACTTGTAGCGCCTGTGGGCGGAGGGACCTTCGCGGCTGCCAGAGGTTCCATCCCTGAAGCCTGCTCTGATCTGCTCCTCTCAGGCCACGCAGCCAGGGCAGCGCAGGGGTGGGCTCCGCTGTCTGGTGTGCAACAGACCCCTGGGGACAGCTTTCCAGGGCTCTCTGGAATAGAAATCTCTTCCACTGTGTTTCTGCGCACCTTGCACTGCTCCAGAATTTGTGGGGAGTTCTTTTAACAGAAAATTTATGGGCTGTGGGTTCAGAGCTAGCATACGTGAGTCTTTCTACTCCACCATCTTGGCTCCTCCCCTCACTTTCAAGCATTCTTGATAAAAAGACCAGAGCTGAATAGAAAATCTGACTTTTAAACACAAGAATCAAGAGAAAGATGAAAAAGTAAACAAGGAAGAGAAATCATAAGGGACTTACAAAAGTTGAACTGTTTACATTCCTACATGGAAAGATACTATTTGCAACTTTTGAAACTTTTCTCAGTATTTGGGTAGTTGGAAGAATTACACACATATACATATAGACAGAGGACACAGGGTGAGTTGAATAGGAAGGGATTATAACTAAAAAAAATAAAATTTAGGGGTGAGAGAGGAATATATTGAGAGGAGAAAGGGAGAATTGGGCACATTATCACTCCATCCCTGAAGCCTGCTCGGATCTGCTCCTTTCGGTGCCACATGGCCGAGGCAGGGCTGGGCTCTGCTCAGCATCCAGTGCGTGACACACCTTTCCCATCGATCTTTCAGGTCTGTCTGGGATAGAAATCTCCTCCACTCTGTTCTGTGACTTCTGCTGCTTCAGAATTTGCCGAGAGTTCTTCTTTACAAGTATTTTATGGGCTGTGGGGTAGGAACTAGCTTATGTATATCTCTTTACTCCGCCATCTTGGCTCCTCCCCAAATTATCTCTCATAAAAGAGACAAGAAAAAGCTTTTTCAAAGGAGGGGAAAAGATTGAGAGGGAAAAAGTGAAGCTTACTCTCATCACATTTAACTTAATGAGAGAATAACATGCACACTCAATTTGGTATGAAAATCTATCTTACACTACAGGAAAGTAGGTGAGAAGAGGATAAATGGAGTGGCAGGGGTGATAGAAGGGAGGGCAAAAGGGAGGAAGTAGTAATTAGCAATAAACACTTTAGGGAAGGGACAAGGTCAAAAGAGAGAATAGAATAAATGAGGAGCAGGATAGGATGGAGGGAAATATAGTTAGTCTTTCACAACATGACTATTATGGAAATCTTTTGCAAGACTACACATATATAGCCTATATTGAATTGCTTGCCTTCTCCGTGGGGATGGGTGGGGAGCAAGGAAGGGAGAGAAGTTGAACTCAGAGTTTTAGGAATGAATGTTGAGAATTTTTTTTGCATGCAACTGGGAAATAAGAAATAAAGGTAATGGAGTATAGAAACCCATTTTGTCCTACAAGAAAAGAGAGAAGATTGGGATAAGGGAAGGGAAGGGTGTAATAGAAGGGAGGGCAGATTGGGGGAAGGGGTAATCAGAATGCATGGTGTTTTGGGGTGGGGAGAGGGGAGAGATTAGGAGAAAAATTGGAACTCAAAACCTTGTGGAAATGAATGTTGAAAACTAAAAATAAATAAATTTTAAAAAATGGAAAAAAATAAAAAAGACATTGAGAGGCTCAAGAACGTACAAAAGTCTGTACAAACTAGGATGGTGAAGGACATTAAATTCCTAACATATGAAGATTAATAAGCAAGTCTTTATTTTCTTCTATATCATTTTCAGGAGAGGTATTCTGGACACTGGAAAATACATCCAAATATAAGCCTGGGGAAATTTGTAATTCATAGCTCTATCTTTTTTATATATACAATCACTTAAATTTTCTGGTTCAAGGAATGAGTGTGAGGACCTTGATTTATTTGGAATATTAGTTTTTCCAAAAACATCTACCAAACTATAAATTTCAGGAGAAAATTCTTGTTATAAAAATAAGTATTTTTATCTTTATAATAACTAACAAGAAAAATAACAACTTCCTCAAAGTGCTTTGCCATGAGAAAGTGAGTGTTTCAAAACAATGTAGAAGTTCCCTGTGCTCTGCCCTTATATTGCCATATAATTTTGGAAAAGGCCTTCCTGTTCATGGCTAATTGTGTTTCTATTTTTTAACCAAGTGAATTATTCTTGTAATAACTTAAAATACAATCTTTCCCTTCTCAGTGATATTTTTTGATATAAATAATTTTAATTGGTAAAGTCTGCTGTGTGTCCAAATCGTACAAGGAATCACATTTTCATTCAAAAATTCATTAATTATTTTGAAATTTTATCTTAATGTGTAACTGTCACTAATAGGTTTTTGAAATAATAAGTATTTTCTAAATTAATTTCAACAGCATATCATACATAAGTAAATGAGCATGACTAACTACATTTGCTGCTTCACCCATGTGCAATGCAAAATAAAAAGTTTACTTTTTAAATTAACTGATCTCAAATTGTCTTCCAACATATGAGCAGTTCTCTTTCCATTCTTCCTCAAGTGAAACCATTTGAAATTGCTTTGTGTATAATTTGCAAAGTATCATTCAATATTACCAATAGATATAGGCAAGTTACATCTCTCAAACTGAATTAAGCTGTTTACACTTAGCAATTCCATAAACAATCTTATATGATGCAAGAAATCCTTTTAATCTAACAGTTACAGTTTTTTAAGGCTTATATTTTTTGATAAAAATGAAGAATACAGTGAAATAAGGAAAGGCTCATATGAACTAATGAGAAACAAGTAAGTAGTAAACAATATACACAGTAAGTATAACAATGAAAAAAAGGGGAAAAAAAGGAAACAGAATGCTGTGTTATTAATAACCAAACTGGGCCCTAAAGAGAAAATATAAGAATGAACTTTCCTCTCTTTTTTGTAAAGGTGGAGGACTGTTAGTATGGAGCACTGTATGTATTGTCAGACTTGGTTTCTGCATTGGTTATTTTTTTCTGACTTTTTCTTTTCTCTTTTTTTTATATCAGGAATTGCTTTCTGGGTAGAGGAGCAAGGAAGAATAAATTGGGAGATGAAGATATCAGAATATGTCAACAAAGATTTTTTTAAGAAAAAAATTTAATTATTAAAAACATTTAATTTTCTCTGAAAAATTTTTTATTGTTAAACCAAAATATTTTGCATACATATCTTTTTGTAAAAGAAAATTGTATTTTTTAGGCCCTATCAACTTTTCTTTTTTATTTTCAATTTCTTTTTTTTTTCTTCAGGTCTACATTCTCTCCCTTCCAAAAACAAATACTTACATTGGCCATGTAAAAAAAAAAGTTTCAATGTATACAATGATTCCATCACCTCCCTATCTGGAGGTGAGAAGCATCCTTTATCACAAGTCCTCTGAATTTTTGGTTGGTTGTTGTGTTGGACACAGTTCCTGTCTTTCAAATTTGTTTTCTATTTACAACATTGTTACTGTATAAAGTGTTCTCTCAGTTCTGCTCACTTCACTTTGCTTCCGTTCATACAAATCTTCCTAGGTTTCTCTAAAGCCATCCCCTTCATCATTTCTTAGAGCATAACGGTATGCTATTCCATTAATATACCATAATTTGTTCAGTCATTCTCCAATTGATTTTCCCCCTCAGTTTCCAATTCTTTGCCACCACAGAAAGAGACCCTATAAATATTTCTACATATGAGTCTGTTTCCTCTTTCTTTGATCTCTTTGGATTATAAACCTAGTAGCAGTATCACTGGGTCAAAGGGTATGCACAGTTTAGTGACTTTTGTGGGACAATTCCAAATTGCTTTCCAGAATGGCTGGACCAGTTCACAGATTCACCAACAGTGCTTTAAGATGCCTGATTTCCCACAACCCCTTTAGAATTTGTAACTTTCATTTATTGTAAACTTTAAAAATCTTACATGTGAGAAGTGGTACTTCAGAGATTTTTTAAAATTTGCATTTCTCTAATTATTAATAATTTAGGGCATTTAAATATGGCTATTTATACCTTAGATTTCTTCTTCTGAAAACTACCTATTCATATCTTTCAACCACTTATCAGTTGGAAAATAGATGTTATTCTTATAAATTTGAATTTGTTCCCTATATATCTTAGAATTGAGACCTTTGTCAGTGTCTTGCTGCAAAGATTTCCCCCCAATATCCTACTTTTCTTCTAATTTTAGCTGAGTTGGTTTTGTTTCTACTTGTATACTTTCAAAATATTTACATTTTTTAGATTTTGATGCTATCCACAACTTACGCGTTTATAAAAAGCAAACATGTCTTTCTTTTCTTTCCATTAGTAATAGTACTTGTGAATTCTAATGATAAATACAGTAGCTTTTATTTTCTGGATTTGAATTTTTTTTACTTCGTATTTCTGTGTTTCCACTGCCTAAGTCATCTAACTGCTTTCTCTTGTATCAATTTCAGTGCTCAAGTGAATTTTCTCTTCACAAGACAGTGATATATTTATCAATCCCAACAGGATATAATCCTATCTATTAAAAATTAGAGACAATGTAAGGTTAAAAAAATTGCATTTAAACTAAATTGTTGGAAATTTCAAATGATTATGAATGTTCTTGATATTTTTTCCATTTTTAAAAAGTTTCAAGTTGATTTAGGTGTTTTTTAGGGGTGTGTGTTTGAGGAACCAGCTCATCATGTTGAATTTACCTGAATGAATGACATTGCAAAATATTACAGATAGCATGTAGTAACTAGTCCTAAGGTCGACTGGTATGGGACTCTCTCGTCATTGTGGGAACCCCGATGCCTTAAGCCTGAGTGAGGGCTTACGTATGTAATTAGTGAGAAGAGAGAGTAGTATTCTATCCTATTTGGATCTGCTTTGAGTCTCTTTTCAAGTCTCTTCAGGAGCTGCAAGCTTTCAGTTTCAAGAAAGCAGATGATCCAAAACTTGAGTTCAGGTTGCTGAAGGGAGAACAAGACTCAGAAGAAGCCAACATGAGAGGAGCCAGCCATCTCCACCATTCCCCTACTCTAGCTTGCTACACTAAAAGTTTTGGGGGAATTTTTCCACAGATGAGATATGGAACTCTTTTGGTTGAATTGAGTTACCTTATTCCCATTGGAAGAGTGGCTTTGTTCTAAATTGTCTGGGATATATTCTCCCATGCATACCTTCTCTAATTTCTGTTTTGCTACTGACTAAATAAATTGGTTTCTTTTACACTTACTATATGTGCTCATTGTGGAACTGGTATTTGGTGGGAAAGGAGTCAAATCTTGGATATAGAGCTTGGATCCTCCTTTCCCCAGTGTGAAACAATGATCAGAAATTTATCTTGAGTCTGATAACATTTCCCCTGGATGAATAATATTTAAGGGAGCAAATTCTAGCCTAGTACCCTCTCCCTCTCAGGAGAGTAAAGTGGCCAGGTTTCTAGTTCCCAACTCATACTTCTAGTAGCCCTTTGAGCCACACAATGACACTGCCATGCTACATGAAAGGGGACAGTCCTTACTACAATGGTACTTTTAGCTTCTACACAAAGAGCATTTCACTTGACTCAGCTCAGTTGTGGCAGCAACCCCTGCCCAGTGATGGGCATGTGGCAGATGGGCATGTACCCAGATTGAGATGTTGCATTTCAACATATGCCAACTCAAATTTGACTTTGAACATGCCAAATAACAAATAATCACTATGTTTATATTCATTGTCAGTTGGCATATTTGGCTTGCTTTTGCTGACTTTGATCTTAACTTTGTTTTCATTAAAAAAAAGTTATTGTATTTATGTGGGAATTGTATTAAAGATATCAAATAATTATGGTCACTGCTTCAAGCAGCTTTCTGGGAGGGGGCACGTCTTTACCCTCGCACACTGAAAAATTCTCTGTTGGAAGAAGACAAGGGTCGAGAGTGGAATTGGGTTAGAAGGAGAGGGAGAAGGTAATGATAATAATATAATGATAATAGTGTAATAGTTAACATTTATACAGTGCTTAATAGATACCAGGCATTGTGCTAAGTGCTTTACAATTATTATCTCATTTGATCCTAACAGCAACCCTGGGAGGTAAATGCTCTTATTAGCCCTATTTTACAGATGAGGAAACTGAAGGCTGAAAATGGGAATTGACCTACTAAATTTCATATAGGTAGTAAATGATAGGGCCAGGATCAAACCCAGGTCCTCTGACTCAGTTTGCACATGATCATGTGTTTGACTTCCCTTCTACATGCACAGATTATCATTGGGGAAGGGAAAGAGGAGGGGATAACTCAGACCTATTATTTTATTAGTGTACAAAGAACTCCTAGTATGGAATCTCCTTTGACCCATACAAATCAGCAACTCAGTCATTTATAGTCAACAGAGAGTTGCCTGGAGACATGACAGATTGGTTTCATAACAAGTGTTTCTCAGAAGACTCGACGCCGGTCTTCTGGTATTCAAAACTGGTCCTCTATCCACTACACCATTATACATTAACCATATTTAAAAATCTCAACACATCCCAGTATCTCAAATCTATTGTTATCGAATTCTAAACAAGCTTGATCACTATTTCTCAAGGAGATAATTCTAATATGTACAAATTTTTATCATGTATCTTTCTCAGCATTTGTTAGCACCTGACACTTAGGCAGTACTTGTGTTGAGGAAAGTTAGTGGAGCAATAATCATCTTTGTTGCTCAGTCATTTTAGTTGTATGTGACTCTTCATGACCCCATTTAGGGTTTTCTTGGCACAGATACTGGAGTGATTTGCCGTTTCCTTCTGCAGCTCATTTTACAGATGAGGAAACTGAGGCAAGCAGAATTGAGTGACTTGTCCAGGGTTACACAGCTAGTAAGTGTTTGAAGCCAGATTTGAACTCAGAGAAAAGTCTTCCTGACTCCAGGCCTGGAAGTCTATCCACTGCACCATCTAACTGTCCAGTGTTATGAGCATCCTTTGCATTTTTGCAAGAAGAGGGCAGCTGTAAATAGATACCAGTTATCAAAAAAGGGAACACAGTAGAGATTCCTCAAGCCATAAAACTGGATACCTTAACTTCAATTCTTCGCAAAATTCTACCACATGTTGTTTAAGGAAAGATTTGTGAGCACTGAGACAAGAAAGCAGTAATCACTGACACAAAACAAGGTTTCACTAGGTAAAAATCATGTCAAGCCAATGTCCTTTTTAAAAAAGAAATGTTTTTCTCTTATTTTTTAAAGAAAATTATTAGATTAGTTAGGACAATTAGACAAAGTTATTAGAAAAATTACCAAACTTAGGGGAATGCTATAATCATAGTAAACATTTATTTTTTATCAAGAAATATGGCATCATCTCATAATAACTTTGTGGAAATAAGGTAGAAAAATGATACTTGATGATAATATATTTAGTTGTACTTGGGACTAACAGAATAACTAGAATCTTAGATAAACCCAGAAGTTATTTAATCCAACTTTTTCATTTTATAAGTGAGGAAACTGAAGGAAGTGACTTTTCCAGAAGTCACATAGGTAGGAAATAGCAGAACTCAGATTTGAACCCGTCTTCTGACTTGACAGCTGCCGTTGCCTCACCTTTAAAATGGAAGGTTTAAATTAGATTAGATGATCTCTAAGCCCTCTTCCAACTCCAATTCTGTGATCTTATGCCTTTAGTACAAAATCAATGTTGACTTGCAGAGTGGTCTCCAGTGTATCCCATAGATCTGTCTCAGACTCAGTTCTATTCAACATTTTTTTTTTATCACTGATTTGCATGAAAGTAGAAATAGCATGGTTACTGAATCTTCTGTGCAGGACAACAAATTTGATGATAGAATGAAGATCCAGGCTGGAATGATGGGCCAAAGCCAAGAAGTTAAAACTCAGTAGGAGTAATTATAAAGTCTTATGCTTGGGTTCAAAAAAATCAACTGCTCAAAAAGAGAATAGACCAGATGAGGCTAAATGATAATTCTCTAAAATTGGAGAATTTTAATGGCTTTGTCACACATAGCAGACATACAAGCCAATGCCATTTGGGGCTGAATTACCAGAAGCCTAGTGTATGAATGAGGAAGCAGGTGGCACTGTAATGCACAGAGCTCTGGACCTAGAGTCAGAAAGACTCATCTTCAAGAGTTCAAATCCAGCCTCAGATACTTCCTAGCCATGTGACCCCTGGCAAGTCACTTAACCCTGTTTGGCTCAGTTTCCTCATTTGTAAAGTGGCCTGGAGAAGGAAATGGTAAGCCACTCCAGTATCTTTGCTAAGAAAACCCCAAATGGGATCATGAAGAATGGGATGTAACTAAAATGACTCAAAAAAAACAAAAACTTAAAGGAACTAGGGATGTTTCCTTGGTGGGGAGGGGGAAAGACTTGGTGGTGTATGTATATTATAGCTTCTTTCCAGTACTTGAAAGGATGTCACATGGGAGAGGACTTCGATGTGTTTTTCATGACCCTCAAGGGAAGAACCAATAATAATAGGTGGAATTATCTTTTTACAGTGGAAAAAGTCACTGACTTTGGCATCAGAGCACCTGGATTCATATTCCATCTCTGATATTTCCTGTGTGATATGGGGCAAGTCACTTAATGTGCTCTGTTTCCTCCACTGTAAAATGAAGGATATTGGAGTAAATGGCTTCTGACATTCCTTCCTGATTGAGATCTGCAATAGTAACTTGCCGATCCTCACCAATGTGACTTCTGACACTCAGGATCTCTCAGCACAAGCCCTTGAAAAAATGAGGAAGGGCCCAGAAGCTTCCCTTAAGAGCTCGGCCATCGTTGACCTTATGACAAAATGTTACCGTTGCCCAGCCCCTTGGTATATTTTGTCCCTTCAGATTTCTAGCATTCGGAATACAAACCACTGCAGAAGACTCTCCCCAGGGAGGCAAACACAGGAAAGTGTAAACATAGGCACTGCCCAAGTCACCCAGGTAACCAGAGTCCCCAGGGCTAGGCTATATCGTTCTTCCACAATGTCAGCTGGCTCTCTCCATCTCTCTACTATCAACCTCAACAGCTCCCCCATATAAGGTTAAGTACAGGAACATGGGTGGGGAAATTGTGGCCTTGAGTCATTGGTCCCCAAACTGGTCAAATGCAGCCCTTTGACTGAATCCAAACTTCACAGGACAAACAAAAGGATTTGTTCTGGAAAACTTGGACTCAGGCAAAAGGCCACACCTGAGTTACATAGAAGGCCCCATATGCCGTTGAAGCTGCAGGTTCCCCAACCCTGGTCTAGAAGCTGGGACTGGCACTGCTTTTATTAGCTGGTTAAAGGAATCTCAGAACAACAGAGAGGCTGGTATTCCACTTCCCTTTCCCCCAACACCTTCTGCCCATAGAGCAATTGCTGTCTTCAACTTTGTGTACTGAAGGCAGATTTTTACCTGATGTGAGTAAAAGCTTCCTAATAATTCGGGCTCTCCAAAAACGGAACTATAATGAGTTGTCTCTCTTTGAGTTCCAAGGATGACCTTATAGGGATATTGTAAAGAATATTGTTCATTACCTACAGGTTGCATGAAGAGGCCTCTGATGTCCCTTCTGACTTTGAGACTGTGAATCTTTGATGAAGTGCTTTACATTTTAAAGAAAAAAGTGCCATCAGCCCTGATTTCCATCTTGCTCAAAGGGCAGTGGCTAGTTCTGGAAATGAAGAAAATGTGAGTTAACTTATCAACTCACCTGCCCACTACTCAGCAATATTACTTTGCCACTCATGATATGCGCATTATCATTGTGTGAATTATTGTTCAGTCGTTTTTTAGTCACGTTGGACTCTTTGTGACTCATTTAGTGTTTTCTTGGCAAAAATGCTGGAGTGGTTTGTCATTTCCTTCTCTAGATCATTTTACAGATGAGAAATTGAGGTAAACAGGGTTAAGTGACTTGTCCAGGGTCATACTACTAGGAAGTGTCTGGTAGGCTATAAGGTAAAGCACATTCGCTAAGGAGTCAATCAAGGCGTTTGATAACTCTGAGGAATATAAGTTATGGTGGTCTAGAAGAGAGTTAGCTATGGCTGTTGGAAATTGACCTATGCGAGAGGAACAAACACAGGGAGCTCAAGTGAATAACTTGCCCAACAGCGTAGTCAAATCAATAAATGTTGAAGTGCCTACTATGTGCCAGGAACTGTATTAAGTTCAGGGGATAAAAAAAAAAGCAAAAACAATATTGCTCCAAAAAGCTCGTAATATAATCGGTGAGACAACATGCAAAGAACTATGTATAAACAAGATATGTACAAATTAAATTGTATTTAATTTCAGAGGGAAGTCACTAACATTGGGAAGAGGGGACCACAAAAGGCTTCTTGCAGAAGGTAGGAGTTAAGCTAAGTCTTGAAGGAAGTCAGAGACTCCAGAAGGTAGAGATGAGGAAGGAGAATATTCTAGGCATCAGGGTCAGCTGATGAAAATGCATGGAGCTGAGAGATGGAGCATCACATAGAAGGGACATCAAGGAGGCCAGTGTCACTGGATTGTAGAATACATGAAAGAGAGTAAGATGTAAGAAGTCTGGAAAGGTAGGAAGGGGACAGCTCAGAAAAACTAAACAGAGGATTTCATTTTTTACCTTGTAGTTAATAGGGAGTCACTAAAGTTCTTCACATAGGAAGGGTGACAATCAGATTTTGTGCATTAGGAAGATGACTTTGATAACTGAATAGCAGAGGGACCAGATTGGGGAGAGGCTTGAAGCAGGGAGAAGTCCAGCAGCTTATTACAATAGCACAGGTATAAAGTGAAGAGGATCTGTATCAGGGAAGTGGCAGTATCACAGGAGAGAAGAGGATATGTGTGAGAAATTTTGAGAAGGCAAATCACCAAAACTGATTGAATATGAGACAGGAAAGAGAATGTCATTGTGGGTGATAGTAGGTGCAAGCCTGGTACCCTCCACAGTAACAGGGAAGTCAGAACAAAGGGAGGGTTTGGGGGGAGAGAGAATGAGTTTTTTGAGGTTTCAAGGAAGGAATACCATGATTATGATGACTTTAGGATATTTATGAAGACTGGAAGTCAGGATGTTGTATCCATGGAGAATAGCATGAGTTACCATGAGAAGGGAAAACCTTTGGACCCTGAAGAGCTAAAAGTATGAGTTGTTTGGGTCACATATATTCCTTACCTGAATGTTAGTGTCTACTGGCATCTATTCTAGATGTTTCCCACTACCCCACAATGTTTCATAGAGCTAAAAGGTACTAGATGCATAAATGAATGCAAATGGATATAGAACATAACCTTTACAAAAGCAAAGATTTTCATTTCTGTCTTTGTAAACCCCCTGCCTCACTCACTTCCTGGCACATAGTTAGCACTTAATAAATGCTTATTGAATTGAACCCGAATTGTTTG
Organism: Bettongia penicillata ogilbyi; assembly: GCA_023548195.1. NCBI lineage: Eukaryota > Metazoa > Chordata > Mammalia > Diprotodontia > Potoroidae > Bettongia > Bettongia penicillata. The sequence goes on from JAJHZJ010000413.1 coordinate 5,011,478, forward strand.
TTTACTATGATTACTGATGGACTTTGATTAGTCATCTAAGGCTCCAAGAGGAAAGCAGAGAGAGGGAGTTTCACAGAAAAGGTGAGTTTCAATCAGAATTTCATAGATAAGAAGAGATTGTTGCTAGGAGGTAAGATGAAACAAAGGCAGATATAAACAAGTTGCCCTTTGTCAACCAGAGTGGGGACAAAAAGTCTAGAATAATCTTCATAATGTTCTATGAGCTTCCCCTGGAGGAAAATGGTTATTATCAAACTCCTTTTTATACAAATGGTGATAATGTGGCATCAAAAGATTTCAGTGCCTGGTCTGAGGCGCTATGGTAGAGATGCCTAGGGAATTCTCCCCTGGAAGGCTTCCCTGATTTTCCTGTGGTTGATTTTGCTGCCACCACCTAAGAGAATAAGGGATTCTCTTTGATTTAGAAAGCAACCTTGGAATATATCATTGTTCCATACCCAGTACCGTACATTGAGTCATGAATACTACACTACTACTCAATCAGTTGTCTATGAGAAAACTCAGGGCACACACCATGCCAATATATCAAGAATCCATCCGACAGTCAACAAGCATTTCTTAACAACAAAGTAGGAATTGAGCATTATTAAGTGCTTACTATGTGCCAAACACTGAGCTAACTGTTAAATCCCTACTATGTGCCAGAAACTATGCTTGACGCTGCAGGTACAGAGACAAATATGACGCAGTGCTTATTACTAAGGAAACTATATTCTATAGGAGGATACATTCTATATATGCACGTATGAGTATATACAGAATAAATGAAAGGTGATGGGGGGTGTAGGGTGAGGAGAGGAGGTCCTGGTAGCTGATGCTGGTTGCTGTCCTTCGTCTTTGAAGAGGACCAAAATGACATCACCATTGTAAAGTGAAATTTCAGTGTGTCCAACTGTGGCTGATCAGACCAATTCGAGCCCAGAATGCTCTACCACAGGTTGGGCACAGATAGTCCGTGTGAATATTTGGGGTGGATATCCCAAATTTGCGCATTCTGCATTTACTTTGTGCTGTCTCAATTCTGCTTTGCTCAAAGAACACAGCACCTTTTCTTATGTGGGCATGCCATGCTGAGCAGTCCTGTGCCAGTGTCTCGCATGTTGCACAGTCAAATCCAAAGCTCTTGAGAGAGACCTTGAGAGTGTCCTTGTATCATTTCTTCTAACCACCATGTGATTACCTGCCCCATGCAAGTTCTCCATAAAATAGTCTTTTTGGCAACCATACATTTTGCATTTGAACAACGTGGCCAGTCCATTGGAGTTGCACTCTCTGAAATATGGTTTGACTGCTTGGCAGTCCAGCTCAATCAAGGACTTCAGTGTTTGGTACCTTATCCTGCCAGGTGATCCTCAAAATCTTCCTAAGACAGTTCAGATGGAAACAATTCAGTTTCCTGGCATGGCTCTGGTAGACTGTCCATGTTTCACAAGCATATTAACAATGAGGTCAGCACAACAGCTCTGTAGACCTTCAGTTTGGTAGTCAGTCTAATACCTCTTCTCTCCTAAACTTTTCTTTGGAGCCCCCCAAACACTGAGCTAGCTCTGGCAACCCATGCATCAACCTCATTGTCAATGTGTATATCCTTGGAAAGTACACTACCAAGGTAAGTGAACTTCTCCAAAGCATTCAAAACTTCTCCATTTGTGGTAACCTACGGTTCCACATATGGATGGTGTGGTGGTGGCTGATGGAGTACTTGTGTTTTTTTGGTGTTAATTATTAGCACAGGCAGCAGAGAATTGATCGATACTTTGTTGCATCTCAACTTCAGAAGCTTCATTGAGTGCACAATCACATGCAAACAGAAAATCATGCACCAATACTCCCTCCACTTTGGTCTTGGTTTGTAACCTTTTCAAATTGAAGAACTTACCATCAGTACGGTAGCTGACTTTGATACTGTGTTCATCCTCATTGAAAGCTGAAAACATCATGCTAAAAAGCACAGGAGCAAGCACATAACCTTGTTTCACTCCACTGGTGAGTAGGAAAGCACGAGAGCTTTGTCCATAATCCAGAACCCAGGCAAACATGTCATCATGAAATTGATGTACAATATTAATGAACTTCTCTGGGCAACCAAATTTTGACATAATTTTCCAAAAGCTCTAATGATTAACAGTGTCAAAGGCCTTGGTCAGATCCATAAATATTGTGTACAGACCTCTGTTCTGCTCCTGGCATTTCTCCTGAAGTTGTTGGGCAGCAAACACTGTATCAACTGTTCCTCAGCGCTTTCTGAAGCCGCACTGGCTCTTAGGTATATGCCCATCTTCCAGGTGAAGGATCAGCCTATTAAGGAGGACTCTAGCAAGAATTTTGCCAGCAATGTCTATGAGAGAGATCCCCCTGTGATTGTTGCAGGATAATCTATTCCCTTTGCCCTTATAGAGATGGACAATGGAGCCATCCTTGAATTCCTGAGGGATAACCTCCTCTTGCTATATAACCTGGAAAATTTCAGTCAGCTTTTGAATGAGTGATGGTCCCCACACCTTATAAATCTCAGCTGCGATAGAATCAGCACCAGAGGCTTTGCCACATGAAAGGAGCCTAATGGCCCTCAAAACCTCTTCTTCAGTTGGAAGTTCAACTAAGGAGGGACTGACTTCAACCTGAGATAAACGGTCAATGACTTCAGCATTGATTGATGATGGTCTGTTGAGAACACTATGGAAGTGTTCAGCCCATCTTCCTAGAATCATATCCTTATCGCTAATCAATGTGGCTCCATCAATAGAGTAGTTGAGACGCACCATAAGTTTTTGATACATAAATAGGTTTCAGGGAATCATAAAAGTGCTTTGGATTATTACTATCAGCATAAAACTGAATTTCATCTGCCCTTCTTACTGAGCCAGGAATCCTGCATCTCTCTAAGCTTTGCTTATACTTTGCTTTTGATAGAATTAAATGCTGCTGTCTTAGAGGTGGATAAACCATCCTGCTGGTAAATCCTGTGGAGTTCACATTTTTCATTTTAGCAGCTTCTGAATTTCCCCATCATTTTCATCAAACCAGTCTTGGTGTTTGTGAGTGTTCTGACCCAGATGAGCAAATGCAGTTCTGTACACCAAATCTCTGAGAGCTGCCCACTCCTTTTCTACTCCATTGTTGCCAACTATGTGTTGGCTCAACTTTCCCTCCAAGTCAGCAGCAAACTGTTCATGCTCAGAGAACTCTAATTTGTTCACATTAATTCTTCTGGTAGTCATTTTGCCTTGGGGGCAGCGCTTTTGATGAATGCAAATATTTAGCTTGGAAAGGATAAGTCTATGATCAGTCCAGCACTCTGCACCACACATTACCTTTGTCACTCTCACATCTTGTCTGTCTTTTCTCCTTACAATCACATAATCTATTAGATGCCGGTGCTTGCTGCGAGGGTGCATCCTTGAAGTTTTATTGCGTTTAAGTAAACAAAAGACAGTGTTGGTGATGAGAAGGTCATGCAACGTACAAGTCTTCAGCAGTAAATGACCATTGCTGTTGCTGTTTCCAACTCCATTCCTCCCTAGGACTCCCTGCCAAGTCTGGTAGTCTCAGCCTACTCTAGCATTAAAGTCACTCAGTATTATAAGATTGTCCTTTTTTGGCACATTGACAATAAGTGTCTCTAGATCTTCATAAAATTTTCTTTGACTTCATCAAGGTTTGTCATGATGGGAGCATAGGCACTGATGATGGTGGCATGGCATTTTCCTGTGAGTGACAACTGCATTGTCATGAGCCTATCATTCACTCCTTTTGGCAGGCATACCAGCTTGCTGATTAGATTAGTTTTCATTGCAAAACCCACACCAGCTTCACAGTGTCCCCTTCACTGGGCCCACTCCAGAAAAAGGTGTATCCAGCTCCAAATTCAGTAAGCTGGCTTTCATTTGCCAACCTTGTTTCACTCAGGACTGCTATTTGGATGTGATACCTGTTGAATTCTCTTGCAGTAAAAGCAATTCTTCTTTTAAGTCTACTGGATTTTGTGTTGTCTATTAGTGTGCATATGTTCCATGTGCCAATGGTGAGTGGAATCATCTTTGCAGATATTTCCATACATTTTTTTTGTGTTTTGACTGCATAGTGGGATTTCCTGCTTGCTGTGGTAATCAGGTCAGGGTTGGGTAAGCAGGAAATGTTTAGGGCACCTTTTAGGGCACCTTTTCTAGCCCCCTTCCTCCCACCAGGAGGTGAGCAGTGAGATCTTTAAAAGGCTGCTCAGACAACCAGGGGGCTGCCGAGTCCCACTGCTGCTTCCAGTGAGAAATGACCCTATGACCTGGGCTGCCTGTGTGCAGGGTCGTGACTACAGCTCCCAGTGCATCCGCACCTGCTGCTTTATCACTTGCCTGCCCTCACAGGACTTTGAGGCATAATAGTGAAATGGTGTGGGTGATGTCTTTTGATTTGTGCGAAAATTGGATTTAAGTAACGCAGAATTGCACGAAGTTGTCAGCCTCACTCTCTTCTCCTGAGTCATCATAGTCCAGTGGCAGGACAGAATGAAGATGACCGGAGATGGCTCAGGATGCAGTGGATGACCTTCGTGTCTTCGGTGTCTAACCAAGCTCTAAGTGCTCCACATAGCCTGCTTCATCTGCCTCCATGGCCGTTGAAACAAATTGTTCTCTTCCACCCATTCCACTAGATGAAGTATTCACATGCTTGGAGTAGACAGCCTCCTAACTCATCAGTGGGTGTGAGAACCCTTGGTTACCCTCAACTTGGTTTGGCCTGTCTGTCAAAATGGTTTATGGGGGTGTGGCTGCTGCGCATGCTGCAGCTTCTTGGAGACACAGGTAAGAGTTAGGCAGAACAGGTGGACACCAAAGATGGAAAGAGCCCTGAAAAGGGCTGGGCAGCCATCACAAAGTTACTGGTCATCCCTGAACACACTGTACACCACATATTCTGGTATCTAGATAGATTAGGAAGGCTTCATCTAGTAGATAGTATTAGTGCTGAGCTTTGAAACAAACTCTGGATTCTACAAGTCAAAGATAAGGAAAGAGTACATTCTTGACATGAGAGGCAGCTTCCACCAGGATCTAGGAGTGGAATCTATCTCCACTTATACTGTAACTAAGTAGGTAAATCTTAGAGAGATGCTGAGGCTCGGAGAGATGGAGCTACTTTTCTAGTAACACTAATGAGCAGCAAAAGGGATTTGAACCCAGGTCTATGAGACTCCAAGACCAAAACTCTTATCTATTACATTACACAAGACCACATCTCACAAAATATATGCTCATAGGTGAATTACAAAAACTGGAAGGGACCTTAAAGATCATTTAGATCAATCCTTTTGGAAACGGATATGCTGGAGGAACTGATTTGTCTAAGAATTAACAGCAGAGTCAGGATTCTATCTGGTCCTCTGACTCCAGCTTTTTCTACTATATTAAGAGTTCTTCTTAGGCTTATTCAAATTAGTCCCATATCTATGGAGGGCAGATATGTGCCTGGGTGTAGCAGTTGGTGGCAGTTGGGGGTAGGATGCCATGGCAATTGCATTCTGGCAGAAGTGGAGGAGAGTGGTTGCTCTAGAAGACTATAGGTCAAGGTCTACTGATAAAAGTTGCTATAGGGAGAAAATATACTAGGAAGTGTACCCTTCCCCTACTTACCTAAGGCAAAGATCTGTTTGCCTAGTCAATCAATCAACATTTAAAACACCCCTTTTATGTCTCAGGTTCTGCCCTCCTGACTGGAGACATAAAGACAAGAAAGACATAATTGTCCCTTCAGGGAGCTTATATTCAATAGGCAGCTCCTTAAAATTCTGGTCCTATCCTCCCAGGATGTTGCTCCTAGAAATCCTTGAATTCTTCATTTCATTAGGTCACATAGTATAAGGTACAGTCTTAGAGTTTATACCCAGCTCCTTCTTGAATCATCTTTCAATACTTTCCCTAGTGTGTAAATATATATATGTGTATGTGTGTATATATATATATATATATATAGTATGTATATATGTGTATACATATGTGTGTGTATATATATACAATACAGTATATAATACACACCGTATTATACATGGTGTGTTTGTTCTTCTTTGCCGAAAAAGACCATGCCATCAGAGAAGTAATGACATGATTTGCATTTGACTTTGTTTTGAGTGAGAGAGGGCTGTGCAGGTCACCAGCTTCACTTCTTCTCCAGAGCCATCTGAAGCAGTGAGCAGATATTCATCAGGATGACACAGGATGAGGCAATTGGGGTTAAATGACTTGCCCAAGGTCACACAGTTAATGAGTGTCAAGTGTCTGAGGTGAGATCTGAACTCAGGTTCTCCTGACTCCTGCACTGATGCTCTATCCACTACACCACCTAGCTGCCCTATATATGGTAGCCATCTCTAGGGCAGGTGGGGAGCGGGGGAGGAAAAAAGATATTTACATGATAACTTTGTTGTGACTTGGAGGGAGTAGCAAGTTGTACATGGTAGATTTGCAGTTTCATGTGCAATCTTCTTTTATTGTACTGTTATGGAAATTCTTGTTTTGTTCTGTGAATTGAAAACAAAATAAATTTTTAAAAAATACTTTCTTTTACCCTGGTCTCTAAAGGTCACACTCTCTGCCCAAAACCTACCTTCTGCAGGAGGAGGCCTTTCCGCTTTTCCTGTTCCCATAACTGCTAGTGCCTTTTCCCACTTCTGAAATATTTCCTCTACTCTGAATAAATCTTGTTTGTGCTTTATTTTTTACCTATTATCTCCCCCCAAAAGAATGAGAATTCCTTGAAAGCAGAGAGTGTTTTTACCTTTCCTGTTATCCTCAGTGCAGATAGTAAGCACTTAATAAATGCTCAATGTTTGACTGACTGTCTTCTTGCTTTTAGGTACTGGCAATAAGGTTTCCCACTATTGTTCTGTCACTTGGAGCCATTTAATCTAATATCCTCACTTACCTGCATATCACAGTAATACCCAACATGTATATAGAATTTTAAAGTTTACAAAGCCCTTTCCATATATCATCTCATTTATAAATGAGAAAACTGAGACTGAGATTGGTTAAGTGACTTATTTGCCCAGCGTCACACAGGTAGTAAACATCTGAGGTAGGATTTGAACTCTAGTCTTCCTCAATTCAAGTCCAGCATTCTATTCATTCCCCCTTCCACCTGTCTCTGTATCACCTCTAAACTATACCTTTTATCTGCAGGGGAGAGGCTTATCTGTTCAACAGGAATATAATGGAGGTGGGGGAGATTGTGGGAACTGATTTCTTCACAGAGTAACAGCATGTAGGCTGGTCTTGCTTTTCCAGTCTTCTTTCATCTACAGATCATTTGGCATCATTTCAAGAGCCATGTGGGAACTATTACAATCACACAGAAAACAGCTCATTCATAGATATTAGAAATTCAGGTAGTGTTTCTTTTCCCTTGAGGATAAGCCAAGCACTTCCCCAGAAAGAACTAAGTAGGAAAATCTCCTCTTTACTTTTCCATAGGAACTGCCTCGCTGGCTCACATTGGGAAATCCATCTTGCTTCAAATTTAACTTCTGCCATCCAATGGTGGCCACAAGCTGTCACCATGATCTCCAATGTCTGTGATATATCCACAGGTAAAGAATAAGCCATTGCTCTAATTTCCAGAGGGAGAAAATAATCGTGTGTCTGACTTCCTGGTGGGAGGTAGAAGGAGGGAAATGGCAATTCATGACCAATCTGTGAACAGTTAAGAAGCAACACAGTTGAGGTTACTTAGAAATAGACAATGTATAAAAAATATTGGAAACAATATCCCTAGAAATGTTACTCCAACTAAAAGTAAATGTCCTTCTAACTCCTCTCCTTCCCAAAGTATCATTCGTTAATTTGTGAGGGGTATGGATCATGCTCCAGTGTGACTTCAGTCAAATGTGAAGGTGTAGCACAGGCTAAAAAGATAGGCATTGAAAGGTAAAGGGGATAAGCCTTCAGATGCAAAAGAGGTACTTCTATCCTCAAAAGGACAGGAGGTATTTTTAGTTTCATTTGAAGAGACCAGCAAGACACACAAGAGGAAATTCATACCTATGTCCCTAGCCACTCATCTGTACAAGATTCCCCAAAGGGTGAAAATGTTTGATTGAAACTAGAGGGGTGAGAGCAAAGGAATAATAAGCATTTATATAGGGCCTACTATGTGCCAGGCTAGTCAATTTAAAAAAAATTATTATATCTCATTGCTCATCAACTAGGGAATGGCTGAACAAGTTGTTTTATGTGATTGCAGTGGAATATTCCTGTGCTATAAGAAATGATGAACAGGCAGCTTTTAGAAAAACCTGAGAAGACTATGCAATTTAAATGAATGTCTCTGCTAAAGAAGTAACTCCGTCTACTGGCTGATTAAGGAGAAGGCCAATGGTGAGGGCTTGTGAACAGTGTTTAGGAAGATAGTCACCCACAAGGTAACTCCTAGGACACTAGAAATAGTCTGGCTTCTACTGATATATGTTTGTTCCCCTGAGTGTTTTTATGAGAGCTGGGAAACTTATTATTCACATTTGTGGACACTAGATGAGAATATTTGGAGATTTTATTGGAAAAAACTCCTGGTGGGGCCCATAATGAGTAAGAACTTAGGAAAGGTAGGTTGAGGATATGTTTGTGTATATGTTGTGTATATGTTTAAATGCCAAAACAAGGGAATTTATATTTGATACTAAAGGTAATAAGGAATCACTGAAATTTATTGAGTGAATGACAATTTACTTACCCAACTCTTGTACTTGTGATAAGTGCAACTGATTCTCTGTCTCTCTGTCTCTGTTTCTGTTTGTGTGTATCTCTGTCTCTGCTTCTCTCCATACCTGTCTCTCTGTCTCTGTCTCTTGATCCTATCTGTATACAACCAATCAATTAGCTTTTGGGAAAAATTTTATTCAAATGATATGATAAGAACTGGTGACAAACATTCCCTCCAATATATGGGTTACATTCTATCACAAACACACACATCTATAGAAAAACTGGACTTAAACTTTGAGTACAACAATAGTGAGACATATGTACAGAGGGTACATATGGCAAAAAGGTAACGCTTAATTGCTATTTTGGATGTTTTTGGAAGTCCCTCTTAGTGCAGCTCTTTTTTGGGCTCTGAGAATCAATATCTTTTTAGAGTCTATCGCCAGGACTCTTTCTGCTACAAGACATCATAGTTCTTGAAATGGCTTTTCCTGGGTTGAATATCACTGTGTGCGTCCTTGGTATGTCTCTCTGTTATTATTGCATGCACTTCTCCTGCCATTACCCACAGCCACATGGGTGAAAGCCATAGCTATTGCTTCCATTCAATTTCAATCACTGATAGGACTTCTGATTGCTTTTCTGGATCTTCTGAACTCACAAGGTCATTTGGACCTTCTATCTTGAACACCCATTCAACCAGGAACAGGAAAGAACAAGGAGACAAGAGATGTGCTCTTAACTAAAGGTGACCAAATGAGTAACAGGGAAGCTACTTCTCTCCCACTGTACTCTCAGGACCAGTTCTAAGCAGCTCTGCCTCATTTACTGCCAAGAAGGAAAAAGAATGGGGGCAACTAGTTGGCACAGTACAAAGAGTAGTGGTCCTGGAATCAGGAGGGCATGAGTTCAAAATGGTCTCAGACACTTACTAGTTGTGTGACCCTGGGCAAGACACTTGCCCCCTATTGCCTCCAAAAAAAAGGAAAGAAGGAAGAGAGAAAGAAAGAAAAAGAGTGATGTAGGCCACCCTTTTTGTATACAACGTTGAATTACAGCTCAGTCACCCAACTTATCAATTTCTCCAGTTCAGCAGCTAATTGGAAGATTGTCATCACTCACTGCAAACCCCTGAAGTCAACATGACCAGAAAGAGATTCACCCCAAGCTTTCACATGGTTACTTGGGCTGGAAGAAGGCAAGAAATTACTGCACATGTCCCAGGGATAGGACTGTCTTCCCCCCAGTAGGCCATTTCACCACATCGTATGCATTTTGGCAACTGAGTGAAGGTTGGACTGTTGTTCTTCATGACTTACATCTGCATTTTTCACTCTGGAAACAACAATCAAATTAATACTTCCAATGCTTCTGGAAAGGGTTTGTCAGCTGACTATTCTAATGTTCCATTAAGCATCCCCGTGACTTATGAGATCAAAACTCCCTTCCCTGGACACACCCCCCTATGTGTATTGTCCCCACCTACTATAGTGTAAGCTCTTTGAAGGCAGGGAAAGCTGTATTTTTGTATTTGTATTCTCAACATTTATTACGGTACCTGACACATAATAAGCACTTAGTAAATATGTTTTTGCTCATTTCTTTATTCATATATAGATCTGGGAGTCATCTGTATAGAGATGATAATTAAAGTCATAGTTGCTGATAAGGGCACCAAGTGAGATAATTACAAGAGAGAAAAGATGAAGTCCCAATGCAGAGCCCTAGGGATCACCCACAGTTAGGAAGTATAATATGAATAAAGATCCAGCAAATGTCACTGAAGAGGGTTGGTATGATAGGTAAGAGAGGGGTAAAATGAAAACCCAGGAGGAGAAAGTATCTAGGAGGAAAGGGTTGTCAACAAGATAAAATTATTCAGAAAAGTCAAGAAGGATGAGAATGGAGAAGACATTAGGTTTAACATTTAAGAAATAATTGGTCGTACTAATGCATTGCTGGTGGAGTGGTGAATTGGTCCGACAATTTATAATTAAGTAAAGAAAGTGACTAAAATAGCTATACCCTTTGGATCAAAAATCCACTGCTAGGGGCATACAAGACATACAAACACACACATTCACACATATCTTCCAGAGGCGGTCCATGTCAAAACGAGAGGTTATATATGTGAGTGTTTGTGTGTGTGTGTGTGTGTGTGTGTGAGAGAGAGAGAGAGACAGAGAGAGACAGAGAGAGACAGAGACAGAGACAGAGACAGAGAGACAGAGAGTTGGAGGAGATGGCAGAGCAGTCTAGTACCATTGCCAAGAAAACTCCAAATGGGGTTGCAAAGAGTTAGATATGACTAAAATGTTTCAACCACAGCAACATAAGAAATGACAAACACAGTGGATTCAGAAAAACTTGAGAAGGTTTGTATGAACTGATATAGAATGAAATGAGCAAAACCAGGATGATTTACACAATGGCTACAATAATGTAAAGAAAAACAATTTTAAAAAACTTCAAAACTCAGATCAATAAAGTGACTAATTATGACCTTACAAGAGAGGTGATGGATGAGAGGTTAAGTAAAGTAAGCAATCATTTATTAAACATCTACTATTAAGGCACTGTGCTTAACAGTGAAGTTATAAAGAAAGGTACAAAAGTGCCTTGCTTGAGAGCAGCTCATAGACAACTTGCAAACAGCTATGTACAAACAGAATATAGACAGGATAAATTGGAGATAATCTTAGAGGGAAGGAACACATGGTTATTATATCCTCGCTTCTTGAGCTTTTTCCTTCTAACCTTTAAAGTGGAGGAAATGAACTTGGAAGAAATATGGAAATGAGATTTTAATTTCATTAAGTTATCAGAATGTCCATTGTTGTGTGCAGTCTAGATTTTTACCAATTTTTCAAGGAGACTAGTCTGAGTACTAGGTAATTTCCCTTACACTGGTTTTGTAATATACCCAACATTCCCATACTCCACAGTTCTTCTCCAACCTTATGTATTCAGCCTTAGCAGCATTTTGGCCAGATTCTCTATAAGGTGATATTAGCTATGTATAGGAGTGATCAAGGGACAGAACGAGACCTATATTTTCAGACATGGCCAATATAATGATTTGTTTTGTTTGGCTATACTTAGTCTCCTCTTGGATATGCTCTCATCTCTAAGTTTTCATGACTCTGCTCTCTCCTGGTTCTACGTTTCTGACAATTCCTCAGTCTACTTTGTTAGTTCTTTATCCATGTCATATCTTCTAACTGTGAATGTTTCCCAAAGCTTTTTTTCCCTTTCTTTCAATATTCACTTGAAGGCCTCATCATATCTCATGGGTTTAATTATAATCTCTTTGCAGATAATTTTCAAAGCTCACTTACTGACTTTATCTACTCCCATGGGTTCAATGGTCATCTCTCTGTAGATTATTCTCAGATGTATATATTCAAGGCTAGTCTCTCTCCTGAGCTACAGTCCTATATCACCAACTGCCCTTTGGATATCTTGAACTGGATATCCTGTAGAAATTGCAAACTCAACATATCCAAAACAAAATTCATTACCTCCCCCTACACAAAAAAGATTATTTAAATGCTTGCTATGTTCTATACATTTTGCTGAGTGCTGAAGGTATAAAGAAAGAAAAAAAAAACAGACTATCTTCAAGGAACTCACATTTTCATGGAAGAGACAACATGTAAATTACTTGTATGTAAATAACATACATGTACATCCTTTGTTTACAAAGAGGGCTAATGACATGACAACATTCAGGTATGGGTGATATCTTGACTTGAGCATGAATTGGATTTAAGTGAGGTAGAGTTATGCAAAGTCGTCAGCCTCATTCTCTTTTCCAGAGCCATCAAAGTCCAAAAAGTCAGGATGACTGACAATGGCCCAGGATGCAGTGGATGACCTTGGCATCTTTGTTGTCTGACCAAGCTCAACACAGTCCACAGCTTCTTCTTCAGCTGCCTTCATGGCTGTTGGAATGTATTGTTCTCATGCTTTCACTGGGCAGAGGAAGTCTTCACGTGCTTGGGATAGATGTCCCCCTAATTCACTGATGTGTTTGAGGCTTGTCAGTTACCCTCAACCTGGTTTAGTCCTTCTGCTGAGATAGTATACATGCTACACCTGCTACAGCTTCTTGGAGCCACACGTGAGAGTTGGGTGACCAGATAAGTACAGAATAGGTGGAAGGTAATCTTAGAAGGAAAAAACACTAACATCTGGTCAGGGGACCAGGATAGACGACTTATAGAAGATGAACTTTGAATTCGGATGTGAAGGAAGCCAGAGAAACCAAGAAGTAAAGATGACGATGAATAGCATTCTGGGTATTGGGGACAGCCAATGCATAACCATGGAGAAGACAGATGAAATATTGAGTGCAAAGAATACTGCATGGGCCAGTCTATCTGGGATGTAGCATTTGTGGAGGAAAATGCAGCATTAGGGTCTAGGAAGTGTAGGAAATGGCAAGATCCTGGACTAGATCCCTAAGATCCCTTCCTGGTCTAAATCTATGACCTTGTCATCCTATATATGTGACTTGATTGGATAATTTGCTTAGCCTTTTTAGGACTCAGTTTTCTTAACTGTAAATGTGGGAGTTAGACTGGACTAGGTAATCTCTAAGGTCTCTTACCAGTTCTAATATTCTGTGAATTTACCATTAGCTTTGTTGTGCCTTTAGGTAGCAAGAAAGGACACAACCAAGCAAGCCACACCCTGTTTCCGTGGCAACCTTCTCCCCTTTATAACTTTATTAACTTTACAACTCAGAGGAAGATCATTCATTTCAAGGATTTTTCTTCACCTTCCTGTATTATACTTTCTGCCCAAGGAATGTTACTGACTAGCATTGTTTTCCTGTCACTTTGTGACTAGTGGAAGTGCCTGAGGCTTGCATACTCCTCTCCAGCAGGAAATGACCTTCTGACTATGCCTGATGTTTATGAAGCTTTAAATGGCTCAATTCTCCTTGGATTAGTGACATCTGACCAAATTATTTTTAAAGTCATTTTAAAATTACTAACAATAACCAATGGCAAATTAAATAAGCAAGCAAAATAACAAGTAAAATCTGTTGTCAACCTTAAGCATTGAACAATGCAAAGTCAAAGGATTCAGAGCTGGAGGGGATCTTATAGGTCATCTAATTTTCCTTCCCTCCCACCCTCCATCATTTTGCTAATGATAAAATCAAGATCTATAAAAGTTATGAAATTGCCTTCAAATAGGTAATGTGACAGAAGTGATTTTGAACCCAAGCCCTGTAATTTCAAATCCCTTCCTCTTTCTACTAAATCACTTCCTCTCCAAAAGCAAATAAATGAGTAAATAAAAACCACGCAAAAATTCATTTGTAAGAAATCATAGCAAACTATGATTATATCTCCACTCCATCCCCAGGAATTACAACCTCCCTCATAACAAAGAAAATGGGCAAGCAAAAATATCTGAAACAGTGACTGTTTCTGACAATATATACAACATTGTACCCCACTGCCTCCTCCCACCCTGAGAAAACAGAGATACACTTCTTTATCTGTTTCCTGGGACTAAAATTTGTTATCATAATTATTTGGAGGTCAATTCCCTTTTAGTTCTCTTTTCATTTGTATTATTATAATCAATGAGTAGATTTTAGTTTTGCTTATTTTATCCTGCATCAGTTCATCCAAACCTTCCAATGTTTCTCTGAATTCTTCATATTTGTAATTTCTTATTACATAATAATATTCCAAATATTCATATGCCACAGTTTGTTTAGCCATTTCCCAATCAATAAGTATCCACTTCTTTTCCTGTTTTTTATAATCATAAAAAGTGTTATGAATACTTCACTAGATGTTGGAGTTTTCTTTCTGTCTTTGACCTCCTTGGGGTATATGCCTGGTAGTGTGATTATTAGGTCTAAGAGAACGAAAAGTTTATTTCCTTTTGATTTCCAGAATGGTTAGACCAAACAGCAGTCTCACCAAAAGTCTATTAGTATTTCTGTCTTTCTATACCCTTCTAACACTCTTCTAACATTGAATGTTTCTGCTTTTTATCCTTTTTGCCAATTTTTTGGGTGTGAATTAAATAACAGTTATTTAATTTTTATTCTCTTCTTATTAGTTAATTAGAGCACATTTTTATGTGGTGTTTGAGAGTTTTCAATTCCTCTTTTAAAGACTGATTACTTATCTATTAAGCAAAATATCTTAGTCTTACATATTTGCATTAATTCTCTAGATATATTGGATATCAGATTATCATCAGTGATACTTGATGCATTTTCCTCCCTCTATACCTTCTTTTCTTATTCTAACTATATTTATTTCATGTAATTCTAATTGCCTATTTTGTCTCTTATTATCATCTCTAGCACTTATTCACTGAAGATTATCTTCTGTCCATAGTTGAAAATGGTATCTTCTTTCACTTTTCTTTCTCTTAAAGTTTGTTTTTCAGTTTTCAACATTCATTTCCACAAGATTTTGAGCTCCATATTTTCTCCTTATTTCTCCCTTCCCCGACCTGAAGATGGCATGCATTCTCATCACCCCTTCCCCTAGTCTGCCCTCCCTTCCATTATCCCCACCCCCCTTCGATGCCCTTCTTCCCCTATCTTCTTGAAAGGCAAGACAGATCACCATACCCCGTTGTCTACATATCCCACTTCCCATCTGCATGTACAATTTCTTAACATTTGTTTTGAAAACTTTGAGTTCCAACTTCTTTCCCTCCCTCCCCAGCCACCCCCTTCGAGAAGGGAAGCAATTCAATACAGGTTATACATGTGTAGTCATGCAAAACACTTCCATAACCATCATGTTGTGAAAGACTAACTATTTCCCTCCATCCTATCCCAAATTATTCCACTTTCTCCTTTGATCCTCTCCCTTTTCTAAAGCGTTTGTTTTCTGTCTACTCTTCCCCCAGTCTACCCTCCCTTTTATCATTTCCTCTGCCCTTATCCCCTTCCCACCTTCTTTCCTGTAGGGTAAGATAGCCAGTTGAGTGTGCTATTCTCCCCTTAAGCCAAATGTAATGAGAGTGAGGTTCACTCATTCCTTCTCACCTCCCCTTCTTCCCCTCCATTGTAGAATCTTTTTCTTGCCTCTTCTATGTGAGATAATTTATACCATTCTATCTTTTCCTTTCACCTTCTCCCAATATATTCCTCTCTCATACCTTAATTTTATTTTTTACATATTATCCCTTCATATTCAACTCACCCTGTTCCATCCATCCATCAATATTGCCATCTATTCATCTGTCCATCTATCTATCTATTTATTTATCTATCTAACTTTCAATCTATCTGTCTATCTGTCTCCTCCAACTGCCCTAATACTGAGAAAGGTCTCATGAGTTACAAATATCATCTTTCCATGTAGGAATGTAAAGAGTTCAACTTTAATAAGTCTCTTGTGATTTCTCTTTCCTGTTTACCTCTTCATGCTTCTCTTGATTCTTATATTTGAAAGTCAAATTTCTGTTCAGTTCTGGTCTTTTTATCAACAATGCTTGAAAGCTCTCTATTTCATTGAATGTCCATTTTTCCTCCTGAATGATTATACTCGGTTTTGCTGGGTAGATAGTAGTTGGTTTTAATCCTAGCTCCTCTGACCTCTATAATAGCATATTGCAAGCCCTTCAGTCCCTTAATGTAGAAGCTGCTAAATCTTGTGCTATCCTGATCATATTTCCACAATACTTGAATTGTTTCTTTCTGGCTGCTTGTAATATTTTGTTCTTGACCTGGGAGCTCTGGAATTTGGCTACAATATTCCTAGGAGTTTTCTGAATATATTGTCTACTGTTCTTGTTTTTCCAATCTTGTATAGGGTGCATGTGTTACCTATGTAGATTTTATATATATATACATTCATATTGGTTGTCTAAATATGGCTTGTGGAGAGGCATCAATAGATACTTCTGGAATCTTGCTCTCCCTATCTCTCCAAGGGAAATTTTAATTCCTGCCTAGAGAGAAGAAGGAAAAGGGGTTATGAGGCTAACCACTTTGTTTTCCTATGAGAGACAAGGGTAATGCAATAGAATTATGTCTATTTGTCCCCTAAATATCCCTGGTCTTAAAAAATAGAATTTTTAAATTATCTAACCATTTTTCTGGTTTCTATCCCTTAAAACACAAGGTATATCCCAAGTTTAGCTTGACTTCATCCTACCAAATGATAGTTACACAAAAAGGCCATCACAAATCAATTCAAGTTAATAAGTACTGATTAAGTGTTTGCTATGTACCTATCACTGTGCAACATACTGGACATTTAAAAATGCAAAAATAGCTCCTGTTTTCAGGGAGTTCACCCATTGGTGGATGACAACAGGCAAACAGCTATATAGAAACATGATATATACTTTATTAAGTGGAAAATAATTTCAGAGGGAAGGCACTAGTATTGAGGGGGATCAGAAAAGTCTTCTTGAAGAAGCTAAGAATTGGGAGAAGCCAGGGAATCCAGGAGATGGAGATGAAGAAAGAGAGAGTTCTAGGCATGGGGACAGTCAGTGACATATTTGGAGATAAAATGTGTTTTCCAAGGAACAGCAAAAAGACCAGTGTCACTAGATTGAAGGGGAGTAAGTTATAAAAAAGATTGGAAGGGTAGGATGGGACTAGATTGTGAAGGGCTTTCAATGCCAAACAGGATTTTTTATTTGATTCTGGAAGTAATAGGGAGCCATAGCAGTTTATTGGAGGTATGTGTATGACATGGCCAGACCTGTACTTTAGGAATATCACTTTGATAACTGAATGGAGGATGAACTGCATGGGGAAAAGACTTGAGACAGGAAGACCAACCAAAAAGCTACTGCAGTAGTCCAGTTGTGAGTTCATGAGGGTTTACACCAAGGTGGTATTAGATAAGATAATGATGCTGATAAGAGATAAAAGAAGGGCATATATATGACAGATATTGCAAAGATAGATTTAACAAGATTTGGCCACTGATTTTACCAAAAGGCAATGAAAAGTTTAAGAGCTGAGGAACTGAAGATGGCATTTAGGTTGAAAGCTTGAGTGGTTGAGAGGATGGTGGTGCTCTCAACAGTAATAGGAAAGCTAAGAAGAGGGAAGGATTTGGGAGGAAAGATAATGAGTTTGGTTTCAGACATATAGATTTTAAGATGCCTATAAGACAAACATTTTGAGACATCCAATGGACAGTTGGAATCACAAAGAATGAATAGCAAGTAAATTCATTCATTTAAACAAATAGTGGGGGGAAAAAATCAAAGAAGTTACCTCTAATAGAATGTACACAGAGCAAACAAGCTTTCCCACTGGGGGAAAGATATCTTAGTTCAACAAAGACAGTCTCTTATCTCACCCAAGGGGAAATTCTACAAAATCTCAACGGAGTCAAACTAGAAATCAGGGACATGCAGAGGAACTGACTTTGCCAGACTTTTTCAAACTCTGTTCTCTCTCTCCACAACAATCCTCCTGAGGAGTCTGAAGCTTTAAGTGTCCTCTCTTGCTAGAAAAATGAAAAAGTTCTCTCTTCGTCAAAACTTTTTCACCAACTCTGTTCCATAAGCAGGTTCACAGGGAGTGATCATTCTCTCTACTAATCCAGAATTCTTGAGCAACCTGGGTTACACTTGTGTTGCAGATTCAAAGACTTAGGTCTTTCCATTTCCCCTTGTATACTTTATTAGATTGTGAGCTCCTCCATTAGATTGTGAGTTCCCTGAGAGCAAGGATTGCTTTGTCTCTTTTTGTATTCCCAGGACTTAGCACAGAGCCTGGCACAGAATAGGCACTTAATAAATGTTTTCTGATCTATTGGTTGGTTGGTTTATACAGCATGGTAATATTCCATTGGGGAGTGGTCAAGAAAATTCCCTACACCTATAAGGATAGACAATTTTTCTGTAACTTACAGTCTTAAATAGTTCTTGGGACACCCAGAGGTTGAGTAACCTCATAGATCATTGGTCTTTGCCTGAAATCAGCAGTACAGGCTTCATCCAAGACATGGTTGATATTCTTATCATAATCGCTCACCCTGGATCAGGATTCTTTTTCTTGAAAGCCCCTTCACAAGGTCAAGTTGAGGGGTACTCTGGGTAGACTGCCTCAAGTCAAGTCAGAAAACCCTTTGGAGTTTAGACAACAATGAGAAAGAAACTATCCACCAGTGTCATTGCCCCCCTCCATCTCCTCCTTTGAGCCTAATACTTTTAGCAAAGTTCCAAATAGTAGGTTACAGTCATATATGGGAAATAGCAAATAAACCAAAATTTGACTGGATAATAGAATGCTGGAAGAGGAAAAAATCTTAGAAATCATTTACTCTGACCCCCTCGTTTTTTTATATGAGAAACCTGAAGTCCAGAGAGGGAAAGTGACTTCCTTAAGTCACACAGTTAATAAGTGTTGAAGAGAGGATTCGTTCCCAGGCCTGAAGAACCTTGGAGTCAATTGTGTGACATGGGAGACACTGGTAAAGGAATACCCAGCATGGAGTGCCCACATCAAAGAAGATGCTGTGCTCTATGAGTGAAGCAGAATTGCAGAAGCTCAAAAGAAATGGGAGAGGTATGAATTTAGCAACACCTCCACTCTAAATGTTCATGTGGACTGTTTGGACCTGACCTGTAATAGAACTTCTCATCTTGTATTGGTCTGATCAGTCACAGCTGGACACACTTTACCTTCACTCCAACATAGGGGTGTCATTTTGGTCTTCTGTAAGAGCAAAGGATAACCAACCAGCCAACCAGCTCGGGTCTTCTGACTTGTAGTCCTGAGGTTTTTCCACTGTCCTAGTGGCCAGAGAGATGTTGTTCTAGTTCAAAAACTAGCTGTTGAGCACCATCCTGGTCATGTTCTATAATAAGATATCACACTGCTTGTATTTCTGTTCAATGTGTTCATTTATTATCTTGTAGGCAGTATTTATCACTTGAAACTGACATCAAATTATACTTAACTTGTCCATAGCTGTGAGGCAGAGGTTGGGCGGGAATTTGAGAAAAGCCCTCCTCCCTCTTCTGGTCAGTCAATTAGTCAGTCAGCCTTTAGCACTTAATCAGGGGAGATAGAGTAGAATATAAGTCATTACTACTTCCTTTTTTACAAGGACATGAATTATTCAGTAAAGAGCTAAATCCATTTTTATTGCAGCCTCAAATTTATGGAAGTAGGATCAAGTTGGGTCTTTTTCAATTCTTGTTTTTTTTTCTGTTCACTTATGCACCAGAGAGGAAGCATCTTGTCCTCCCATCCCACTGCCCCACTGGAAAAAGTCCCCTGTTGAATAGTATAAATGAGGAAGGGACCACTGCCTTCCATAGCAAACACTGTCATTTATTCATATGCCTTTCATATCTGTCATGAATGCTAATGAACTTGTACCTCTGCTGCCTAACAAACTAGCAAACTATCCCTTTCAGAAGAGGAACAAAATATTCAAGTTTTTGTGATGATCTTAATGTCAACTGTTAAACCTTTAAAAAAAATGTTAGTGATCTAATCAATGCATTGGCCACTTCTCAAGTTTGACCTTAATAAGAAAGGTGGATAGGAAAGTTATTTCTCGAAGGAAGAGGGGGAAAAGAGGTAAGATAAGTAAATGGGACCAGTTAGTTCTAACAAGAATACTGTACAAGTGACAAAGTTGGAGTCATTTTCCCAGGAGGAATGTATTTCCTCTTAGGAACTCCTAGAGACTCATTGGTTCTTGGCAGAGCACTTAATGCACAGGGGAAAGGGCTTCAAAAGATATCCGCGTTAAGGGAACTTCAGGCTAGTCTGATGAACCCACTTCACTTTTGAAAAATCTGACCTTACACAGATGAAACTAAGAATTGGTCCAACCACTGAGGAAAGAAAATTAGAATAAGCCAATAAAGTGATTAAGATGGCCTTATCTATTGACTCAGAGATCCTACTGCTCAATAAATAGCTAACCCAAGGAGATCAAAGATCTTTCTGGTTCATATAGATAAAAATATTCATACCATCACTTTTTGTGGTAGCAAAGGAAATAAAGTAACTGTACAATATCTGAGAAAAGCTAGACATATTGGGGTATGTGAATATAATGGAATATTACTGTGTCAGAAGAGAAATTATTATAATGAATTCAGAGAACTTTCCTTCTATGTTGTTGTTCAGTCAGGTCCAACTCTTTGTGCCCCATTTGGAATTTTTTTGGCAAAGATACTGGAATGGTTTGCCATTTCCTTCTCCTGTTCATTTTACAGATGAGCAATTGAGGCAAACAGGATTAAGTGACTTTCCCAAGGTTACACATCTAGTGAGTGCCTGAGGTTGGATTTGAACTCATAAAGAGGAGTCTTCCTGATTCCAAGCCTGGTATTCTATCCATCAAGCCACCTAGCTGCCTTAATTCCTTTTATAGGGGGAAGTAATGCAATCTAATGAATGTTTGTTTAGTGTCTACTATGTGCCAGGACTATGCTAAGTGCTGGGATACAAATAAGAAAGGAAAGAGAGAGAGAGAGAGAGAGAGAGAGAGAGAGAGAGAGAGAGAGAGAGAGAGAGAGAGAGAGAGAGGGAGGGAGGGAGGGGGGGGAGAGAAGGAAGGAAGGAAGGAAGGAAGGAAGGAAGGAAGGAAGGAAGGAAGGAAGGAAGGAAGGAAGGAAGGAAGGAAGGAAGGAAGGAAGGAAGGTCCCTACCCTCAAGAAGCTTACAATCTAAAGGGGGATGCAACACACAAAAGGAATCAAGAAAGCAAGAATGGGGATGGAATGGGACATCACAGGGTACTCTGGTACTGGAACATCTTATTCTGTGGAGAGGAAATGAGAGAGGGCAGAAGATACAACTGGAGGAACTATCACACATGTAAATGGGCTACATAGCAACAGATAGGAGCTCCAGCACCTAGAAGAATCAAGAAAGGCTTCATGTATGAGGTGGTGCTTGAACTGAGTTTGGATGGAAATTAGAGCTTCTAAGAGTGCGAGGAATGGAAGCAAGAGGTTGAGTACCTAAGACAATGAAAGAATTGGCCCAGGTGGCTGCTACAAAGAAAGGAGCCGGGACTCAAGAACAGGGCATTTGAGCCTCAGGAGTGGTTTTGTTGCTGTAACTCCCCAAGATTACAGTCATCTGTGGGGTAATCTTGTATTTCTTTTCTTATCTTATCCTCTCTCAAGGAGGTCTGAAACCCTTTTCCTTTGGGCTCAAGAAAATCTCTTGACTCTTCTTTGTTTTAGATAATTGTTTTGCTTTTTATGAACAGTGCTAACCATAGACTTTGGTAATCTGAGGGTATCTATCTGAAATGCATTTAGTCTTCCAGGGGTCTAGACTTCATCTGTCTCGCATCCATGCCATCCATCAGCCTAGCATATGACTCTCCTGGCAGCCTCTTGCCTGCTTGGATATTGAAATTAGTTGGGTCCCAAGAGCAAATAATACTGTGACCCTCAGAACCAGGGATTTCATGACAAACAGACTTCTTAAAAATAAACAGATGGTTCTAGATGTCCTTCATCCTGGGAAGGCCATGGTACCAAAGCCTAAAATTTGAGGAAAAGCTGACCAAGATGTACGAGACACCTCCAGATGTCATTTCTATCTTTGGATTCATAACCCATTTTGGTGGTGGCAAAGATCTGGCATGATTTATGATTCCTTTGACTACGTAAAGAAAAATTGACCAAAGCACAGACTGACAAGGCATGGCCTGTACAGGAAGAAACAGAACAGAATGAAGAACATTGGAGTACTGCAAAGACATATATTGGTGCTGATAAAAAGAAGGAATAAAAAGCTAGAATATGTTTGGGGTCAGATCGTAAACAGCTCTAAATGTCAGAGCAATATTGTTGGGTTTGTTTTGTCTTGTTTGCTTTTTTGAAATTTTTTTTTATCTTAGTGGTAATAGGGAGCCTCTGGAATTTATTGAGTAGGAGAGGTGACATAGGCAGAGCTTCACTTTAGAAAAGCCACTTTGGCAGCTGTGTGGAAGTTGAATAGAAGCGGGGAGAAATGAGTCGAGCAGACAAATTAGAAGTCTGGGCGACCACAAAAATCATGCTGTCTGACTGAAACAGGAAAATAGATATTCAAACAGGGACAGGATTCCTAAACTGGTAGATCAAAGAAAATAGTGTAGATACAATGTACTGGGATTTCAGAACGGTCTTTCACAATATCCTTGTAAATATGCTAGATAGAGGAATGTGGTGTAATAGTACAATTAGGTTTGGAACTGATTGAATAAGTCTATGTTGTGTTGATCAAGTGATGTCAAATGGGGTAATAGTCTGTGGTGGTCCGTAAATCTCCTGGACTAATAATAATAGTAATAGTATTTATATAATATTTTCAAGTTTGCAAAATGCTTTACAATTATTTTCTCACTTTATCCATACAACAACTTTGGGATGTAGGTGCTATTATAATTCCCATTTTACAGATGAGAAAACAAAGACAGACAGAGAGAGGTTAAATAATTTGCCCAGGGAATAATTACTAAGCATCAGGCTATATGTGAAAACATATTTTTCTGACTACAGGTCCAGTGCTCCATCTGCTGTACCACCTACTGCTCTTGATCATGTTCTGTTCAATATTTTCATCAATTACTTAGAGTATAAATTTTCAGAGGACATAAACCTGGTGGTGAATAGCATGGTATGACAAAGTTAGTGTCCAAGTAGATCTTAACAGGTTGTACTGGTGGGTGAAAGCTAATAAATTGAAATTTAAAAGGAATAAGGTTTAAATTCTGGACTTGGGTTCAACAAATCAATTGCTTAAGTATAAAATGAGGAAACTCTGCTAATGCAGATTGTTACCACTTCTGAAATTTATAATCATTGAAAGTTGCCTGGAGAAGTGAAAAATTAAGTGACTTGCTTAGGTTCACACAGCCAGTATCTGTCACAGGCATAGAACAACAATTAAATCTTCCCAGAAATGGCAACAGAACTACTTAGAAAATGATTGAGAAGCTTAGAAAAAAAACTTAAAAAGTAAAAGGTAATGTTTACCTTTTATTAAATAAAATATGGTAATTATCAAAACTGTCTGGTACTGTCTACAATATAGAAAAATAAATCTGTGGCACAGAGTGGACAAACAATACATAGAAGTAAATGATTGTGATTACCTTGGGTGTGACAAATGTAAAGACTTAAGTTTTGGGGATAAGAACTCATTATTTGGTAAAGAAAAAAAACGTTGGGAAAACTGTAAGGCAGTCT
Organism: Bettongia penicillata ogilbyi; assembly: GCA_023548195.1. NCBI lineage: Eukaryota > Metazoa > Chordata > Mammalia > Diprotodontia > Potoroidae > Bettongia > Bettongia penicillata. Next base: position 5,035,366 of record JAJHZJ010000413.1, read on the forward strand.
GACAGAACCTAGGTTTAGATGAATATCTTATAACATTTACCAAGATAAGGTCAAAATGGATACATAACTCAGATACAAAGGGAGAGATCATGGATAAATTAGAAGAACATGGAACATATTACCTATTAGACTTATGAAGAGTAGAAGAATTTATGAATGAACAAGAGACAGAGAGCATTGTGAGATGTAAAATGGATAATTTTGATTACATTAAATTGAAAAGTTTTTGTATGAATAGAACCAATGCAACCCATATAAAAAAGAAAACACAAAATTGAGGGAAATTTTTTAGACAGTTTCTCAGATAAAGGTCTCATATCTCAAATAAATTAAAAATGTTTTCAAATTTGTAAGAATATAAGTCATTCCCTAATTGATAAATGGTCAAGGGATATGAACTGGCAGTTTTTCAATGAAGAAATCAAAGCTCCATATAGTCATATGAAAATATGTTCTAAGTTATTATTGATTAGAGAAATGCATATTAAAACAACTTTGAGATATCATTTCATACATCTCAAATTGGCTAAAATGATAGAAGGGGAAAATGACAAATGTTGGAAGGGATGTGGAAAAATTGGGACACTAATACACCGTTGGTGAAATTATGAACTCATCCAATTTGGAGAGCCTGCCCAAAGACTTATAAAACTGTGTATATCCATTGACCTAGGAATACCACTATTAGGTCTGTTTCCCAAGGAGATCAGGGGAAAAGTATATTCTTAAATATTTGTAGTAGCTCTCTTTGTGGTGGCAAAGAACTAGAAATTGAGAGGATGCCCATCAATTGGAAAATGGCTAAACAAGTCATGGTGTATGGTTGTGATGGAATACTACTGTGTTATAAGGAATAATGAGTGGGTTGATTTTAGAAAAAACATGGGAGAACTTGCATGAAATAATGATGAGTGAAATGAGCAGAACCAAGCAAATGTTGTAAACAGTAACAGCAATATTGTTCAAAGAATAATTGTGAAAGACTAAGCTATTCTGAGTATTATAAATATTCAATCAACTACAAAGGACCCATGAAGGATAATGTTATCCATATCCAGAGAAAGAACTGATAAATGGAAGTATGTATAGTATAGTTTTACAGGTGTGTGTGTTTATGTGTGTTTGTGTGTGTGTATGTATTATGTGTATGATACGGTAGCCTTCTCTAGTGTGGAGTGGAGAGGGAGGGAGGGAAACAATTAAGAATTTAAAATGCAACAAAAAATTAAATTCAAAAATAAAAAGGAGATACAAGAAGGAAATTAGAGTTCTTAAAAAGTAAAATTTGAAATGACAAATAAAAAAATCAATTGTATAGAAAAGAAAATGGAAACTATTGGCAAAGTAATAAGCTCTGAAAAGAAAAATGACAGATAAAACACAAAATGCAATGTTGCAACAAAAAAATTAGAGGAAAGTCTAAAGATAAGAAAACTGGAAGAAAAACACTCTTGAGATCTCTGTAAACCAAAGCAAATAACCTTGAAGACAGAGCTCAATAAGACAATCTGGAATCATTGGCTTCCAAGAAAAACATGATGAAACAAACAGCCTGAATACCATATTGCAGGAAACATTTAAGAAAATTATCCAGAAGTATTCAAACTAAAAGACAGATCAATAGAATACATAGGATGCCACCAGAAAAAAGTCCCAAGTTAAGTCCACCCAAAAATATAATTGCCAAACTTTAGAGTTTATGGTCAAAGAGAGAATCTTACAACTTGCAAGGAGGAGACAATTCACATGTTAGAGAGTCCTTGTTTGAATTATCTAGGACTATACATCAGTGACAAGAGAAATTATTTTAAAATGATAGAATATGATATACTGAAAAGGAAATAAAAATGATTTACTAAGGTCCTTAAATGATGAACATTTTCTTATATGTAAAGGATGGTTTTTCAATAAAATTAATGATATCATGTAGTCAGAGATATAAAGCTAGAAATAACCCCTGGGAACCATAGAATCTAAGCTCTTCATTTTATAGATAAGGAAACACTCCACAAAGATTAAATCCTTGTGTAAAGTCATAACAGTAGTAAACATAAGGTAGATTTGTACTCAGGTCTTTGGATTCGAAGGTTAATGTTCTTTCTATTGCACTGTATTATCTCTGGTACTACCCAAGAGGTCTGGCAGCTAGATGGCACAGTGGATGGAGTGCAAGGCCTGGACTCAGAAGACTCATTTTCCTGAGTTCAAATCTGGCCTCAGAGGCTTCCTAGCTGTGTGATCCTGGCAAGTCACTTAATCCTGTTTGCCTCAATTTCCTCATCTATAAAATGAGCTGGAGAAGGAAATGGCAAACAACTTCACTTCTTTTGCCAAGAAAACCCCAAATGGGGTCATGAAGAGTCAGACATGACTGAAATGACTGAATAGAAACAACTCAAGAGAACCAAAAAATGAGCAGACTATTTGAAATCAAAATGCACGAAATGAAAGGTAAATAAGTCCATATATTATAAAAAGGTCAGGTGATGACTCATTGTTTATATTGCACAAATGGGATACAAGACTATTGTCCCTTAGATGAGTCATGGAGGAAATAAAACAGAATAATCATGGGCTAATCCCATGAAGGGGATCAAGCAGAAGAAATGAAAGCACAAGTCTCCAGTGTTAGAGCTGGGACTTGGCCAGATCCCAAGATATATGTGATCAGCTAATTAAAGGATAGGAAGATGGGTGAGAAGAATTCCTGTGATACCTTGGCATGGGTCTTATCTTCAGCACAATCCAAACTACCTTTTTACCCATTAAGCTCAACCCTTTCCTATTATACTCCCTCTGTTACCATGCAACCTTTCTAACCCTGCATCAGCCCGTTAAGGCAGTCAGAACCTAATTCTTTCTGGTCATTCACAATAGTAGCTACATAGATGACGTTGGGAAAATCTCGCCCAGCTCCCTTATCCCCTAGCATACCCACTGGGGTGGTGGGGAGGGAAGAAATTTACTGATATGAAATTTTGATCAAAAGTGTTTAGAGATTACTGTTCTAGAGGAAAGAAGGAGTAGGGATAAGAATGAAGTGACTTAGCATTTCTTGAAATCACAGCACCACAGGTAAAGGTCATTTAAACAAAGAGGTAAAGAGAATGAGGAAAAAGAGCCTTATGAGCCACACTCTTACCTGAATGGGGCAAAGGAAGTATAAAAAAAAGATTATATCACTCAAAGCAGAATCAAAGAATTTGGGGCTTACCTGGGCAAGGGAGGGAAGGGGAAGGGTATATGATCTATGTCCAAGGGTGGATTGCTTCAAGTAAAACAAGTTGCAGATCCCTAAAATTGGTTCCCCGATGGCAAGATCCAACATACTGAAATCTGGACTGGGAAAGGAGATGAAGGGAGGACACTGGAATTGGATTCTTTTAAGAAACATATGTTCTTAGTACCGATGTGTTTTAAAGAGTAATACAGTGGAATCTGATGATGAGAAAAACAACCAAATAAGCAAGGAGTGCTGATTGCCATTCACTAGGGAAACTCACATTCACCCTATCAGTTTATACATGCCTTACTGGGACAGAAGTGAAGTAAAAGTTGTGCTTTCTTTGATTCTCAGAAAGTCTGTGACCTTCTATGTGTCAGCTCCATCTGTCTCTATGGAGGCAGAGCCAACCTATTGTTAGAGGGTTTTTGGATTTGTGGATCTACCCCATTAGAACTTAGCTTTGAGCCCCTACTCACTAATGAACCCTGCATCTTTTTGTAAACTTGTACTTTAGTGAGTACTAGCTAGACAGACCACCTTGGCATGATGAAGTTGGCTTTCCACAGAGGTCTATAAGCATGGCTGGATATTGCATACAGCTATTTTTTATTCTTAGCAGGGAACTGATAGGTAAATAAACAGGACATGATACCAAGCACATAATACACAGCAAAAAATAGAAACATCTATCAAGTGGCTGCAAGGCTATTGCTTTTGCATTCCAAAAGTCTCCTCAGACATTGGATCTATCTAGATTTAGGAGTTCTATGTAGTTCTATTGCTCAGTCATTTGTCAGTAGTGTCTGACTCTTTGTAACCCCATTTGGGGTTTTTATAGCAAAGATAATGGAGTGGTTTGCCATTTCCTCCTCCAGCTCATTTTACAGAGGGGGAAACTGAAGCAAACAGGGATAAATGACTTGCTCAGGGTCACACAGTTATTAAGTGTCTAAGACCAGATTTGAACCCAGGAAGATAGTCTTCCTGACTCTAGGTCTGGGAATTAATCCACCTTGCCACCTAGCTGCCCTTAGGATCTCTAAGACATACATAATAATTTTAGGCATTTAAGTTGTCCACTACTATGCCATCTCTGAGTGAGGAAAGAAGTGTAAAACAAAGTTTCCACGGAATATTCTATTTAAACTTCCAGGAGGACTAGTCATCAGTAGCAGAGATAGAAATTTCTGATCCTAGCACTTATGGCATGAGATCATAGAACCTGGCATTAAGTGCAAAATGAACCATAGGAGGGTTGGTGTTCCCCCAGTCTTGGCCATCTGGAGGGCTTAGTCATTGGAGGGGTCCCACAATTGCTTTCTTCAGCTTTAGTTACCTCACCATACAGTAGAGTGAAGGAACTCAACAGGCAACTCCAGTAAGGTGCTGTGACTCCATCGTCTTCCCTGATTTCTCTTTTTATTCTAGACTCGAATGTAACTCCCTCCTGTTCCAACTGTGTCCCTCTTTTCTACCCTGAGGAAATTCCCATCATTTGACATAGCAAGGTGGGAAAGTTGTGGACATAGTGAGGGGGTTACTATACCATCAATCATTTGGGCAGCACAGTGGTTAGAGCACCAGACCTGAAGTCAGAATGATCTGAGTTCAAATCTGGCCTCAGACATTTATTAGTTGTGACACTAGCTAAGTCCTTTAGTCTGTCTGCCTTGATTTCTTCATCTGTAAGATGGGGGTGATAATTAATAGCAATTACTAGGATGATTGGAAAGATCAAACTAGATTATATATTTATATATATAATGTTATGTATATGAACATACATATATGACCATATGTATAATATATAACCTATATGTAACCTTGAAGTTCTATATAAATACTAGTGACAAAATCTCTAAGAATAGGAGCCTATATTTATGATGATGGACAGGTTAGTAACCTATCTTGCTTGCAGTTTCCTCAACTATAAAATGAAGAATTCAGACCAGATAACCTTCAAGGTCACTTCCAACTCTGTGTTCATGATCCTGTGATTCATTCCTTTAGACAAATAGTCAAAGGCCATGAACACACACTTTTTAGAAGAAGAAATGCAAGCTATCAACAGCCATCTAAAATGGTTCAAAGTCATTAATTAGAGAAATGCAAATTAAATCATTTCTGAAGTATTGACTGACAACGATCAAGTTGGCAAAGACTAGAATATTGACGATGATGTAGGAAGACAGGCAGAGCAATCAATTGCTATTGAAGCTATGAATCTGAATCACAGATTCTGGGCTAGATAGGACCTGAGAGGCCATCTAATCTAATCCTCTCTTTTTATAGATGAGAAAATCAGTCTTAAAGAGGCAAAAATGATTTATCCAAGGACACAAAAGTAGTAAATAGCAATTCTAGGCCTTGAACCCATGTCTTCTGAGTTCAAATATAGCACATTTTCTACTGCACCAATTGATCTAAACAACTGGAAAGCAACTTGTACATATTATCCAAAGAAAGTTAAATCATTCCTGCTTTTTGGCTACTCCTGCATTTATACTCCAGTAAGATTAAGATGTCAGGTGAAGGTCTTCATCTTCAAAAATTAGAATTATTTGTGATAGCAAAATCTGGAAAAGAAATTATATGTCAAATAATGGAGGAATGTCTAAACAAATTGTGATAATGTAGTAGAATATTATGGTGCCATTAGTAGTAGTAATGTAATAATATTTATTAGTACTACATTAGTAGTAGTAATGTAATAGTAAATTAATATAACTTGAGCAACACATGGCCATATTTGTATGACTTAATGAAGGGTAAAAGTTGAGTCGAAAGTACAATAATCACAATGGCTACAACTCTGTAAATGAAATCAATATTGTTATTGAGTCATTTTTTAATTGCGTTCAACTCTTTCTGACCCCATTTGGGGTTTTCTTGGCAAAGATACTAGAGTCATTTGCCATTTCCTTCTCCAGATCATTTTACAGATGAAGAAACTGAGGCAAACAGGGCTAAGTGACTTGCCCAGGGCCATACAGCTAGTAAATGTCTGAGAGGCAGGATTTGAATTCGGGAAGAGAAGAGTCTTCCTGACTCCAGGCCCAGCACTCTATCCACAGTGCCACATAGCTGCCCTAAATCCATACTAAAAGACTACAAAACTCAGCTCAAATACAAGAGAGAATTTTGGTACCATACTATCACAGTACGCATAATTCCCCTCTACTAACAATTGATAAACTACAAGGAGAAAATGACATATAATATCTGTTGTAGTCATTCTATTAGGTGTTTAGACTTGACCATTTTGGAGGAATGTACTTTGTGAGGCATGTGAATGAGGGAAAGTGTTGATGGGGTATTGGTTATCATGTCTGTTGTATCAAAATATAATATATAAAAAGGAATGAGTGAGACTTAGGGGTGTTAGTGAATTGAAAGCTTAACATTAATTAGTTTTTTGACATAGTTATGACATAGCAGACAAAAAAACTTAAAGCAACCTCAGGCTGCATTTAGTAAAAATGGTAATGTTCAAACTAAAGTGTTCAGTCTCATGTATGTCCCAGTTGCATCACAAATAGAACATTTAGTCTGATTTGGAACATTGTGTTTTAGAACAGGCATTGATGAGCAGACGTACAATCAGAGCATGGCATCTAAAGTCTGGGGTGACTTGAAAATCTTGCCATGCAAAAATGATTAGGGGAATTGGGGTAGTTTAACTTAGGGAAGAAAAGGCTTATGGATGGTACATGATAGAAATCAAGTATTTAAGTGGCTACCAAAGGTCTGACTTCAAAGACTAGTCTTGTTCTGCCTGGATCCAGAAAGCAAAATGATGATGAATGGGTGGAAATTACAGGCAGGAAGAATTCATCTCTACTTAAGGAAAAAAACATCCTAATAATTAGAACTACCCACAAATGAAATGAGTTGCCTGAAAGGGCAGGGGAGTGGGCACAGGGAGAAGTACATTCCCCATCACTGAAGGCTTTCAGAGTCAGTCCCATATGAGATTATTGTATATGTCATTTATGATTTGAATAGGAATTGGACTAGATAGTTTTAAGGTTCCTTTCAAGTCTTGTGATTCTATGGTTCTAATATTTGCCCTGTCTATCTCACAGGGTTGTTATGAGGCTTAAACCATATGCAAGAACATTTGAAGGATCTTGTCAAATGATGACCATCTATATTTTAGTCCCAAGGAGTTGCCCGAGGTACCTCAAGGTCAAGTGACTTGCCCAAGATAACACACCAGTTTCAGTGGTCATATTTGAATCAGGCCTTCCCGATGACAAGTCTAGAATTGCATCTGCTATATCATGGTATTTCTTAACAAAATGAAACACTATATGCAAAAGTGTTTTTCCTACCATAAAGCCTTATAGAGCTTAAGGGATGATGGGTGACTGGTGGCTGCGATAAACTCAGCCCTTGGGAAGAGTCTCCCCTGAGTTTCTCTTTAAGATTCATATGTAAATTCAGCATCTGTGACAACCGAGGTTAAATTCAACCTCTGGCTCTGGCTAAATTAAAAGATCTAAAGAGATCAAGCCACAGAAAGAGCTACAACCCCTGTGGTTCAACTTTCCCAATGACTCTAGGCTCTTCCTATCAACTTCTCTCCCAGCTGGGGCACAAAGACTTTTCTTCAGTTTGTAGACAAGCTTTGTCATCTGATGCTGGTAATCTGTCTAGCCTCATTTGTCCTAATTCCTTGGGGCTGAATCGTGACTCTCCTTGTCAAACTCTGTGTTAATTCTTTAAAAGAAAAAACAGACAAAATTGTTCTATGTATTGTTTGGGCTTTTGGTTAAGGCAAAATTCACTTTGACAGGGAGATTGGGCCCCAAGAAGAGGCCAAGAGTGGAAAGAGAATCTTTGGTGTGGCTGTCTCCACAGCGAACCTAAAATAGGGTCAAACTGGCATCTTTTCTCATTCCAAATTCCCTCCTCCCCATCTGCCAACCCATGCCTCCCCCAGGTCCTCCTTGCACACACACGTAAACTTATACTGCAGGATTTTAAAGACCAGTGATCTCTAAACTTTTTGAATCATAAACTTGTATTATTAAAAAGAAATGAACATGCATTCCTAATATGCATTTATTTATTTATCCATTCATTCTTTCATTCAATTTTTTATTTATGTTTGTATACATATGAATATAATTGATGTATTACTTCATTAATAATTGTGCTCATTATAAAACTTGCCCAAATATAAATTTCTAAAAGGCAGAACTGCAAAGTTACTTTAATTTTCACTTTTTAATTATTTGTAATTAAAACATTTTAATGTGCTATAATATGATAGCTCAGATTTCTGCCTTTGAAAATTTCCTGTTCCCATACTTTGACAATCTAGCTATTGGTGAATGTTAGAAAGTTAGAGGTCCACTTTCATCGGGTTCTTTTTCTTGTTTACATGTTAAAACTATTTACAAAAAAATCATGTATATCACAATATTTCATTTCCTTTTCATTATCAGCTATAAGTCTATCACCTGTGAATTTATCTCATTCCTTCTTGAACCAGTTTGGATTAAAATTCTAAAAGGTATTATTTTCATATTTCCCCTTAGCTAAAAAAGATCAAAGTGATGAAACCGTTAGTTGGGAGATCAACAAGTTGAACTCCTAATCTGTTAAGATTACAGCAAAGCTGCTATTTTCTCACTCTTTAAACTATATTTTTCCAATGCCAGAAAATTCGGGGGGAAGGAGGTGAAAGCAGAGGCTCTCCAGTGAACTGAATCAGAAGTATGATATGGAAGTCAAAAAACTGAACGTAGTCTTAGCATTAAGAGATACAGAGCTTCTAGGGACAGGGAAGTGATGGTGCCATGGTCCTCTGTTCTCATCAGATCTCATCAGGAGTTTTGTGTTCATTTCTAGGCACTGCAACTTAAGAAGAATATGGATAAGGAAGCACCCAGAGGAAGACAACCAGGAGAGTGAAGGATCTTTTCTCTTAGCCCATTCCCCTTTTGAATAGCTCTAGTGATTAGAAAGTTTTCCTCACATTAAGCCCAACTTTTCACATCACTGCTTTTAGACAATGAAAGTGCTCATGTAAAGGAACCTGTTAACTGATCATTTACAAATCTATTCTATTTCCTCATGGTTTCCTATTGCAACTTCAAAACTGTGATTTCTCATTGTCTTTAATTAACTACATTTCTAAACATTAGTTTGAAATTTCTTTCTTCACAAAATGTATTGGACTTGAAATTATGTGTCTTAGCACTGGCTTTAATATTCACTAACTGTGTGACTTTGGGTAGATCACTTAACCTCTACAAGTCTGAGTTTTCTCATCTGTAAAATAAGGCTATCAGACCATAGGATCATTGATTGAGAACTGGAAGGGACCACAAAGGCTATCTGGCCCACCCTACTTTTGCAGATGAAGAAATGGGACCCTAAAAGTTGGAGTGAATTAATTGTCCAAAGTCACAGCATTGTATGTGACTGATCTCTGACTTCATATGCAGCACTCTATATTCCATGTGCCAAGTTGCCTCCCTAGGACTTTTGCAACTCTAATATTCATAAGTCTGTGATTTTATTATCAGGTCCTTAAATATAGCTTGATTGGGGGTTGGGAAGTGGTGATCGTACTTAAGGGAACCTTTGATCAATGTAAGAATTGTCTTAGAATTTGTATAATCCCCCCTCAAAAGATGTCTTCTTTATATTCACTTTTATATTTTCAAAAATTTTTCTTATCTCAGGACTCATCTTGACTCTGCTTGGTAAGTGGAGACATTGAAGTGTTGAGAAGTTGAATGATGTGAGTGAAATATTGTACAGGTCTGATGCACCTAGGACTGAGCACTCCTAATAAAGATCAAAGGAGAGGGATTGGGAACCATTGAGCAGATGTCAGAATTCTTTCCTCTAACACCTCTCATTTAGCTTTAGCCCCTAAATGGCTAAGGAGAAAACTTTGTCCCATTTACAGCATACTAACCTGTCTGCCAAAAAATCCTGAATGCTGTTAAACCCGTGTTCTCCTTAATCATTCCTCTGTATTGCTACCCTTGTCATCTTGCATTATACATGAATAGCTAATCAACTAAACACAGATCTACTGATGAAAAAACACAGATTGAATCTGGAACGTGAGTGGGATAAAAAGTAATATTAATTTCATTGGTAAGCAGCAAAATGAGATCCTAGAGGAACCTACAGAATGTGAAGACTTTGGGGGGTGTCTCCAGAGACACTGGGGAAAGAAGTTGATCAGTTCATTCCTTGCCCCACCAAAAAAAAGTGAGGGGAATATAACATTATCTAGGCTGAAGTCTTGCTCATATGCCTTATTGTGATGGGTAGCCCAATCTTTTTGAAACTACAATAATGATAACTAGCATTTATGTGTTGGCTTAGGGTTTGCAGTGCACTCTATAGATGGTATTTTATCTGACCTCACAACAACCCTGTGAGGCAAGTACCACTATTATCCCTGTTGTACAAAAGAGTAAACAAAGGCTGAGAAAGGTTAAATTCCTCGGGGACACACAGCTATTAAGTGTCTCAGGCAGATCTTCATGAAACCAAGTCTTGAACTTTTCAGCTTATCTGTGTCTTTAAACTGTCATACCCCAAACTGAACATGGTATTCCAGATGGGGTCTAATGAGGGTCTAGTATGGTGGGGCTATCGTTTTCCTATTTCTAGAAAAGGTGTCTTTTGCCACTGCCCATGATTGCAGTAGGGTGCTTTATTTTGTTTGTTTTGTCTTTGCTGTCACATCACTGACTCACACTGAGCTTCTGGTCCCCTAAAACCACCAGATCTTTTTCAGAAAAACTGCTAATTATGTCTTCCCGCATCTTGAATTTGTGAAGTTGATATTTTTCTATCCGGTATTAATCTTTAACAAGAAAGAAGTCAGTCAGGATAAATGGAGATTCAGCCCAAAGCTCTATCTGGGCAAGATCCTTTCAGATCCTGGCTGTCATCCCATATGTTATCTCCCCTCTTAGCTTTTTGTAAATTTTGCAAATTTGATCAGCATACCATTTATGCCTTTATTCAAATCACTGATAAAAATGTCACACATGCGAGGACCAAGCACAGGTGATGGGGGTACTCTCTTGGAGACCTTCTGCCATATTGATATTGTGCCATTAGTAATAAATAATATTATAAATCATATAATACATGATAAAATAATGATATACATAAATAATGAATGAAATCTTTGAGTCTGGCCATTCAACCCATACCAAATTCCTTTGCTTGTTTTATCATCTAATTCCTATCTCTCCATCTTCTCTGCATGAAGAGTATGCAATACTCTTTACCAAAAACTTTGCTAAAACCCAGGTAAACTATATCTACTGCGTTCTCCCCATCTACCAGTTTGGTAATCAAGGAAAATTAGGTTAACAAAACCGGACCTATGCTTGTTGAAGTCATGCTGGCTCTTTATAGTCACCACTTTCCTTTCTAGATATTCAAGAATTATCTTTTTTTAAGGAATTTATTTTTTTTTAGTTTTCAACATTCACTTCCATAAGATTTTGAGTTTTAAATTTTCTCCCCCTCTTTCTCCTCTCTCCTCCTGAAGACAGCACGCAATCTGATATAGGCTCTACTTATACATTCATATTAAACATATTTTCACATGAGTCATGCTGTAAAGAAGAATTAGAACCAAAGGGAGAAGCCAAGAGATAGAATAAACAAAGCAAAACAACCAAAAAAAAGAGAAAGAGAAAGCAAATAGTATGCTTCCACCTGCATTCAGACTCCCTAGTTATTTCTCTGGATGCGGACAGTATTTTCCATCATGAGTTTTTTGGAGTTGTTTTAGATCCTCAAATTTCTAAGAAGAGCCAAGTCTATCATGTTAGTTATCACATCGTAAGGCTGTTATCGTGTACAATATTCTCCTGGTTCTGCTCACTTCACTCAGCATCAGTTCATATAAGTCTTTACAGGTTTTTCTGAAGTCCACCTGTTCGTCATTTCTTATAGCATGATAGTATTCCATTAAATTCATATATCGCAACTTGTTCAGCCATTCCTCAATTGATGGGCATCCCCTCAGTTTCCAAAAAGAGCTGCTATAAATATTTTTGTACATGTGAGTCCTTTCCCCATTTTTATGATCTCTTTGGAATATAGCCCTAGAACAGGTATTGCTAGGTTAAAGGGTATGCACAATTTTATAATCCTTTGGTATAAATCCTACCTGATCATAGTGTATTATACTCAAGATAAGTTGCTGTGATCTCTTTGCTAATATTTTATTTAAAATGTTTGCCTCTATATTCATTAGGGAAATTGATCTGTAATTTTCTCTGTTTTGGTTCTTCCCGGTTCAGGTATCAGCACCATATTTGTATCATTAAAAGAATTTTGTAGGACTCCTTTCTTGCCTATTTTCCCAAATATTTATATAGTATTGGAATTGTTCTTTAAAAGTTTGGTAGAATTCACTTGTAAATCCATCTGGCACTGGAGATTTTTTCTTAGGGATTTCATTGATGGATTATTCAATTTGTTTTTCTGAAATGGGATTATTTAAGTATTTTAAGTCATCTTCTGTTAATCTGGCCAATTTATATTTTTACAAAGAACCATCTCTTTATGACCCTTCCTAGAATTTTCCCAAGCTCACTGGCCTATGGTTGCAGACTCTGTTCTCTTCCCTTTAGAAAAAATGGGACATTTCTCTTTTCCAATCTTATGAGACCATTCCTATCTTTAATGATCTTTCAAATATCATTGTTAATAATCCTAGCTATAAGTTCTTTCAGGATCCAAGGATGTTGGTCATCTGAATGAAGCAACATGAATTCATCAAAGGTGACTAGGTAGTAACTCTAGGGTCTCTCATCTTTTTTCCTTACTTGGGTATCAGCTCTGTGCTAGTCAGTTTTATTTTGTCATTTACAGTGAAAAGTTCATTCTCCTTGGCAACAAAAACAGAAGCATCTCCACTTCCTGTGTCAGTTATCATTCTTTGTTCTTGTTGAGTTGTTTTGGGTCAGCCATATCCAACTCCTCATGGACCCATTTGGGGTTTTCTTGGCAAAGACATTGGAGTTGGTTATCATTTCCTTCATTTTACAGACAAGAAAATTGAGGCGAACATGGTTAAGTGACTTTCCCAGGGTCACACAGCTACTAAGTCTCTGAAGCCAGATTTGAACTCTTGAATTCTTCCAAATTCAAGCCAAATGCTCTATCCATTGAGCCATCAAGATTCTCAGTTATCATATTACTCAACTAAAACAAAGGTCTTACGTCTTCTTTCATCCTCTTTTGTCCCCTCTCAATACAGCTTTAAAAGAAAACCCTCCAAAATCTCCTTTTGGTTCTCCTTAGCTTTTCTTACTAGCCTCAGCTCATTTTGAACTTCAAGTATTCATAACTGGTACTTTTTTGTAAATTAATTTATTTGTTTTCAGTTTTCAATACTCACTTCCATAAATTTATAATTTTCTCCTCCTTCCTCCTCACTCCCTCTCCAAGATAACATGCAATCTTATATGGGTTCTACCTATACATTGTTATTAACCACATGTTCACATTAGTTATGTTGCATAGAAGAATTAACATGAATGAGAGAAATCATGAGAAAAAACAAAACATAACAAAAGATAAAATAGACTGCTTCATTCTGTGTTCCAACTCCATAGTTCTTTCTCTGGATATGGATGGCATTTTGCATCAAGAGTCCTTTGGAAATCTTTTAGGTCCTTGCATTGCTGTGAAGAGTTAAGTTTATTAGAAACAGTCTTTGCACACTGTGGCTGTTACTGTGTATAATGTTCTCCTGGTTCTGCTCATTTCACTCAGCATCAGTTCATATAAGTTGGACTGGTACTGTTTTTACAGGACTGTGCCAAATACCTGCATTTATCCTCTGTTACCTGGCCTTGCTTCCATCTTGTGTTCTTTTCTTGTCTAAGTCTAAATTAGTTGGTGAGATCCCAGTGCATCGACTCTCTTCAGAAAAATCACGTTTGTCTTCCTTGGTGGAATTGTTTCCTTTTCTTATTTTGCATTTCAGTATTGAGCATCTCTGATCTTTTCTGGGATGATTTTCTCTGTAGTATTTTAGTCCACAAAATCCTACGTCTAGCACCTGTGAATCCTTTGAAATCTGCTTTCTCCAAGTCTAGAATGCATGTCAAATTTTGCTTAGATTTTGCATCAATTTCTATAACAAACTCCAAGAAGGAACAGTCACATCTATCCAAGGTTCACATCATTTACATTCTAGAAAGTGGTTCTTTCCCATTAGGAGAATCCAGCCTAGAACAGAATTTCCTCTTCTTGGTTCCTCCACTTTTCTTAAAGGATGAAATTATCACCAAGGTAGGCAAAGAAATCATTAGCTGCTTTACTTTTGGAAGAGAGATAGGGGGAGAGGAAGGGAGAGAGAGAGAGAGAGAGAGAGAGAGAGAGAGAGAGAGAGAGAGAGAGAGAGAGAGAGAGACAAAGACAGAGAGAGACACTACAGCAGTCATGTTGATAATTTAAAATTTCTAATCACTTGTATGTCATTCCTCTGTGACAGACTTGTGATATTTTCCAAATTCTTCATCTATTTCCTCTTTCTATCTAGGTAGTCTGTGTTATGCTCCAAACACAAAATCACTTCTATTTCTCCTTCCATCCAGCCAAATGCTGTCTACTGTGTCTCTCTCCTCTAGTTTCTGTATTTCCTCACATGAGTATATTTTCTAAATATGAAAGGCAAATCCATACCATTTTTTCTTTTTTTAATTATTATTTTATTTGTTTTTAGTATTCTACAATCACTTCCATATAACTTAGATTTTTCCCCCTGCTTCTCCTCCTTCCCCCCTCCTTCCCTCTCCCTGAGATGGCAAACAATTTTGCATAGATTCTATGCATACATTCCTATTAATGCATTTTCACTTTAGTCATTTTGCATAGAAGAATTAAAAATGAATGGGAGAAATCATAAAACAAACCAAAATGTAAAACAAAAGAAAATGATCTGCTACATTCTACGATCAAATTCTATAGTTCTTTCTCTGGATGTGGGAGGCATTTTGCCTTAAGAGATCATTGGGAATTTTTTAAGTCTTTGCATTGCAATGAAGTTCTAAATCTACCAGAAAAAAATCCTCACACATTGTGGTTGCTGCTGTGTATAAAGTTCTCCTGCTTCTGCTCCTTTCACTAAGCATCAGTTCATATAAGTCTTTCCAGGCCTCTCTGAAGTCTTCCTGTTCACTGTTTCTCTTAGCACAATAGTATTCCATTACATTCATAAACTACAGTTTATTCAGTCATCCCTCAATTGATACGCATCCCCTTGATTTCCAGTTTTTGACCACCACAAAGAGTGCCACTATAAATATTTTTGTATTTGTGGGACCCTTTCCCATTTTTATGATCTCTTGGGGATACAGTCCCAGAAGCAGTATTGCTGGGTCAAAGGGTATGCACATTTTTGTAGCTTTTTGGGCATAGTTCCAAATAGCTCTCCAGAATGGTTGGATCAGCTCACAACTCCACGAACAATGAATTAGTGTTCCAACTCTCCCACATCTTCTCCAACATTTATCATCATCCTGTTTTGTCATGTTAGCCAATCTGATAGATGTGATGTGGTATCCCAGAGTTGTTTTGATTTGCATCTCTCTAATCAATAGTCACTTAGAGTATTTTTTCATATTACGATAGATAGCTTTGATTTCTTCCTCTGAAAACTGCCTATTCATATCCTTTAACCATTTATCAATTGGGGAATGACTTGTATTCTTGTACATTTGACTCAGTTCTCTATATACTTTAGAAATGAGGCCTTTATCACAGACATTAGCTGCAAAAATTCTTTCCCAGTTTTCTGCTTCCCTCCTAATCTTGGTTGCATTGGGTTTATTTGTGCAAAAACTTTTCAATTTAATATAATCAAAATCATCCACTTTGCATTTTATAATGTGTTCTATCTCTTGTTTAGTCAAAAATTCTTCCCTTCTCCATAAATCTGATAAATACATTATTCCTTGCTCCACTAATTTGTTTGTAGTATCAGTCTTTATACCTAAATCATGTACCCACCATATCTTTTTTCAAAAACAAAAAAAAATTCTACATCTTTTGAATAAAGTAAAAAGATGTAGAATACCCATTCAGAGTAACAGTCCAGTCATAGGTTTCATCTCACCAAATCTCAATGATCCCTATGAGATTAAATTTACCTCTACTTCCCCTTGTTTGCTGCCTAAACTTTGGGTATTTGTTTATAGATATTTGAGGTCATGGGTTTTTCTCCTGACTCCTTTCTTGAATTTTGCCTTTTGTGAACTGTGTCTCAATTCCAATTTTTCTTCCTTCTTTTTGGGTGCTTTGCATTGTTTCTAACTTGGGTGACATACATGAGAAGTATTCTCTATTCCTCATTTTTTTTTAGCTTAGCTTTTGATTATAGATGCAAGACATTCAACAAATGCATTCAGCCTTTTGTTGATGTACTCCATCTCTGGCTAGGAATCCATCACCCCTATTTTTAAGGCATAGTCCAGAAATACAAATCTCATTCTCAGGCACTACTCTCTTAACCAGCTGTTCATTTCCCATATTATTTTTTCTCTTTGGCATCCCTTGTCTTCAACAGGCAACTGTGAAGAAAACACAGCCTGGGTCCCTGTGCTCTTCGGTTTTTTGCCTGAGACTTAATTGTTGGCAATACTTCTTTGGTTCCTTCTGGCAGTGATATTTGCGCCCACATGAATCACTAGTAGTGGGTAGTTGTCATCTGTTTTGATAAGTCTTGGGAGTTTCTCTTTTATGTCTTGGATACATGCCCAGGGAAGACAACAAGCTATTGTTATCTGGTCGTTGCCTCAGTCCCCCTGAGCAAGGAATTCCCAACTACTATTTTCTGTCTTTTCTTCCTCTGATCTTTTCTGGAGGATCTTTCACCTGAGCTCCTCTGGGGCTCTACTATATCATTCTTTGGAGCATAATCAGTTTCTTTCTCCTACAAGCATCCAGTAGCCTTGTCTCCAGGAAGAGTCTCAAATCTGTTTCTAGTCTCCAATTGTGCAGATGTCTTTTACCCTCCTTTCCTTCTCTGTGTAATACTTTTCTACTCTCCAACATCCTGAGGAGGATCACCACATCTCTCCTCTTCCATCTCAAATTCCTTCTTTTTCTCCATTGAAAACTTGCTTCTATTGCCTTTAGAAACACATTTCTCCCTAACAACTTGGAATGTAGAATTATTTCCCCTTCTCTTCCAGGAGGGAATTCAGCCTACACTTGGAACAAAAATAATAGTCACTCAGCTGAGGCAGAAATAAAAACATCACACACAATGCAGATCTCTGTATTATTTCCCTTACTCTCCATGCTGATTGAGGTTGTTAGCTTTAAAAAAAATCTTTTTAGCCACTTGTAGGTTAAATTCTAAGTGCTTAGCTAAAACATTTACAGAAACTTATTACCTCTTAATAATCTGACAACCCCAACTTCCTTTCCTTAGACTCAACTAACTTCATAGCCACAACCACCTCCCCTTCAGCCTTGCACCAATCTCTTGTTTCACCAAATCATCCCACTTACCAACCCACCCTACCAATCTGCTTTACTCTCTAATTGTTACTTACCTTTTACTTTTTTACCCTCTAATTGCTACTTACCTTTTCTTATTTACTTTGCCTTGTCTTGCCAACTACCTTCTCCTCCTTCTTGAGTCACCTCATCGGGTTCTACTGGTTAATCTTCTTAATCGTTTTATATGCTTCTCAATAGTACTTGATACTGACCCTTTTTCCAACTAGGAAGTAGAATATTCACTCTCTAGGCAGGTCTACACTACCCCTACCTCTTGGTTTTGGGGCCTTTCTAAAAACAGCCATTTCCATCCTGCTCACTTCTGAAAACTTTCAATAATCAGCCTGTGTATATTTATATTCTGGAAACTTCTCAGGATAGAAAGCTACACTATGAAAAAGAAAGAGTTCCCTCTCTGAGCCTCAAGATTCAGGGAAGAATACTGACGTATACCAGAGGCACACTGCCCTGGCACTGAAGGGGTGGTGGTGGAAGTAAACAACTTCGTCTTCAAGTACTGGTAGGTTTATTAGTCCCAAGAGAGATCACATTTGTTCTGTTTGACCCTAGAAAGCCATGGATAGAAATTTCCATAACGCAGATTTAGGATCTATGCAAGGAAAACTTCCTAACAGAGCTATCCATAAGGCTCACACAGGGAGGTAGCCATTTCTTTCTCACTGGAAGTCTTCAAACAAACCCTTGCTGACTACTTATTGGGCATGGTGGAGAAAGCATTCTTTATCTGGTATGTCTTAGACAAGATGGACTTGGAGTTGGCTTCCAACTCTGCTACTCTATAATTCTGTGATACTGTAAATTTCTCTCTCTCTCTCTCTCTCTCTCTCTCTCTCTCTCTCTCTCTCTCTCTCTCTCTCTCTCTCTCTCTCTCTCTCTCCCTTCCTTCCTTTTTTCTTCCTTCCTTCTTCTTTCCCTTCCTTCCTTCCATCCCTCCCTTCTTTCATTCTTTTAAAATTATCTTGACTATCTCTACAATTCTCCAAAGTCATGTCTTTTTTCCTGCCAAAGGAATTCATGCAGCAGAGCAAACTATAGAAGATTATCAGACCAAGTATCTCTGCCCCAGCACAGTGCCTGTTGCTCTTTTTTTTTATCCCAACCTCTAATATTTTCTCATCATTTCATGTTCATGAATCTTGTGTCCCTAACATGAATGTAAGCTTCTGAAGGGCAGAAGTCATGTGCTGTTTTTTCTTTACCACTCATATCACAGAAGAGAGGGTTTGTGACAAGATACATAACAGATGATACAATTCAATGAGCATTTATTAGGTAATATCTATAAAATACCTTTTAAGGGTTTTAAACTGCTTTATGTAGTCATCTAATTTTTTATGCTTATCTTATAGATGAGGAAACTGAGGCTCAAAGAGATTTTAAGTGACTTGACCATAGTAATGCAGCTACTAAGTCTTAGGGGTAGGATATCAATGTAGGTATTTTCAAATCCAAGCCCAATATTCTATCTATGATACAACAGTGCCATATTCACATGCTAACCCAAGAAAACTTCTCATAGGAGTGGGATTTAACTGCTATCTTTGTTTCATCATTATTCCTTCTTACCTTGACTTTCTTTATCATCACTGCTGATATGATTTGCTATTAAATTGTCCACAGGCTTCCTAACTGTGACAACCAATCATCTTTTTTCAGTTTTCATTCTTCTTGGCCTCTCTGCACAATTTAACACTGTTGACCACACCCTTCTTCTCAAAACACTCTCTTTGCTTCCATTACACTGAAATGTCTGGTTTTCCTCCTCTTTCTCTGGATATTTCTTCTCAGTTCCTTTCCCTGGCTCCTCTTTCTTCTTCCTGTGTGCCTGTGTATGTATGTATGTATGCATGTGTGTGTGTGTGTGTGTGCACGTGCACCATCCTCATTCCCCAGGGTTCTCTCCTTAGTCCTTTGCTCTTTCTTGATGTACTTTACATTGATAACTCATCTCTTCCCATGGCTTCCACTATTACTACCTCATTTCAGCTTCACAGTAGCCTTAAGAAGTAGGTGATATTATTATCCTTCTTTTGCAGAGAGGGAAACTGAGGCAAACAGGGTTAAGTAACTTGCCTAGAGTCATACAGCTAGTATCTGAGCCCATTCTAGGGCTGTATTCCAAAGATATCATAAAAATGGGAAAAAGATCCACATGTACAAAAACATTTATAGCAGCTATTTTTATGGTGGCCAAGAACTGGACATTGAGGGGATACCCATCAATTGGGGAATGGCTGAACAAGCTGTGGTATATGAATGTAATGGAATACTGTTGTGCTATAAGCAATGATGAACAGGTAGACTTCAGAAACCTGGAAAGACTTGTATGAACTGAAGTTGAGTGAGGTGAGCAGAACCAGGAGAACATTGTACATAGTGACAACCACATTGTGTGATGACTGATTTTGATAGACATAGCCCTTCTCAGCAATGCAAGGACGTAAAACAATTCCAAAGGATTCATGATGGAAAATGCCATCCACATCCAGAGAAAAAACTATGGAGTCAGAATGCAGAGCGAAGTAGATTATTTTCTCTTTTTTGTTTTGTTTTCTTATGGTTTCTCCCATGCATTATAGTTCTTCTATGTAACATGACTAATGTGAAAATGTATTTAATAGGAATGTATGTGTAGAGCCTGTTTCAGATTGCATGCTAAATTGGGGAGGGAAGGCCGAGAGAGGGGGGAAATTTTAAACTTATGGAAGTAAATGTTGAAAACTAAAAATAAATAAATGAATAAAAAAAAATTGAGTCTAAATTTGAACTCAGAGCTTCCTGAGTTCATTCTATCCCAGCACTCTATCTGCTGCATTACCTAGCTTCCACTGTAAATTAGCACCTACCCCATAACCTATAGACTTAGGGAATTTCCTAGAGCACTGATATGGGGAGGGGGTGATTTGCACAGTCAGTACATATCATAGACAGAAATTTAGGCAGCCAACTCTCTTGCCAATATGCCAAAGCAACTTGTAGTGTATGTACAGTCTGAGATTCCTATGAAGAAGATGGGGAGGTAGACAGTGACCTAGCGAAATCATACACAGTATTAGGTGGAAACAGCTCAACATCAGGTTGTAGTTTTTTGTCCTTTGTTTTCAAAGAGAATCTATGACATCACAGGTGATTTCTTGACATGACGTGAATTGAATTTAAGTGAGGCAGAGTAAGCAAAGCCATCAAACTATCTATGACTATATCTACCTATCAATGACTCCTCCAGAGTCATGGAAGTCCAGTGGTAAGGCAAAAGTCAAGATGACTGGTGACGACCCAGGATGTAGTGGATGACCTCAGCATCTTTGACGCCTGACTAAGCTCTAAGTGCTCCATAGCTAACAACATAGGAATAAGAGTAACTATGATGGAAAAAGGTGGGTTCCTGCCTTGATTAAATTATGGACACATTAGGGACAACAGTGCATACATGCAGGGTACGCTAACAAAAATTAAAAGTCAGAGGGGCTGTATAAAGTTAGAGGTTCACTTTTACTGAGTTCTTTTTCTTGTTTACATGCTAAAACTATTTATAAAAACATCAAAAGTACAACACAGCATTTTATTTCCCTTTCATAATCAGTTATAAATCTATCACCTGTGAATTTATCTCACTCCTTCTTAAACCAGTTTGGATTAAAGCTCTAAAAGTTATTATTTTTCTACTTCCCTTTAGTTAAAAAAAATACCAAAGTGATGAAATCATTAGTTGTGAGACCAACAAGTTGAGCTCCTAACCTGTTAAGACTACAGTAAAGCTGCTATTTTCTCACTCTTTAAATTGTACTTTTCCAATGTTCTTTCTCCTCCTTTGCTTCCTTCTCTACCTCCTCCTTATCATCATCATCATCACTTGCATTTATATAACACATTAAGGTTTGAAAAATGCTTTACAAATATGATCACATTTTATTGTCAAGATAACTTTGGGAGGAAAGGTGTTATTATGACACCCATTATGCAGATGAGTAAACTGAGGGTGAGGGAGATTAAATGACTTCTCAGGGTTGCAGGGTTCACACAGCTAATAAGTGTAGGAGACTGGATTTGACCTCAGATCTTCCTAATTCCAAGTATAGCACTTTATCCACTGTGTGTTAGTAAGATTTATAAACTAGATTTTTTGTTTTGTGTTGTTGTGTTGTGTTTGTTTGAGAATAAGGAAGTATCTACCTTTTGCATATGGAAGTAGTCTGATATATCTCTACTTCTTGTTCTACTCAATTCTAATTTCTTCTTGTCTAGTTATAGTCATTGGGCATAGCATGGTACAGAAATAAGATTAATGAACTCTGACTCAAGACTTAGGTTCATATCTTGACTCTGATGCTTAGGAGTTGGGCAAAAACATACTCTTTCTACGTCTCAGTTTCCTCATCTGTAAAAAAGGGATAATACTACTTCCCAGGCTTCTCATGAGGCTCACATAAGATAATGGAGTTGAAGCATTTTGCAAACTTTAAATTACTATATAAATGGCAGCCAAGGGTTAGGGTAGAATGATGGCTAGAAGGGGAGGTATGGGGTCAGGAAGACCTGGGTTCATGTCCCGTCTCCTACCTATACTAGTGTTTAACCCAGGGCAAGTCACCTAATTTCTTGGTGCCTTAGATATATCTTTAAGAGTATAGATTACAAGAACAGGTCAGTGGCACAGTGGATAGAACACTGGCCCTGAAGTCATGAGGACCTGACTCCAAATCCAGTCTTACACAATTACTGGTTATGTGACCCTGGGCAAGTTACCTAACCCTGATTTTCTCCTCTCCAAAGCAAAACAAAAAAAGAACCTATATTCTAGGTGAATTGCAAATCTGCCATTGGTTGAGCATGTTTCACAGAGAGAGAGCTGTACATCATACCAATCACAGTTCTAGACCAAAATAAAAATATTGGCTTTTATAACTTGAAATATTATTTGGAAGTATGATTTTTTAGCCATGGAATTTGTTTAATCTTGGTTTTGTTCAGCTGTTTGATGGTTTAGAGTTTGATTTTTTTTCTTTAAAGGCAAGCATGGTGATCCTTGGCTCAATTAAGCATGCCTCTAACTTTGGCTCTTGGCAGAGCTGGCCACAGTAGGAGCAGTTTGGGGAATTTGCTTTTTTTTAGGTTTAATCTGCAAAGTTTCAACCTCATATAAATCACTTTTGTGGAAAAAAATAACTTGACCAATCCCCGCAGATTGGTCATAAAACAAACTGAGAAAACTTCCACATTGCCAGGCTACTAGGCAGTATTTTCAGGGGCTCATATCTACTACTGCTTCCTTTACCTTCCCATAACAGTGCATAGGGTGCAGATTGTCCTCCCTGACTCCATGTCATAATTCTATAGCTACAAGAAACCTCAAAAGCTAAGTAATCTGTCCTCTCATTTTACAAACAAGGAAACTGAGGCCCAGGAATATTAAGAGACTTAACCAAAGTCTCATAGGTAGTAACTGTTAGAGGCAGGATTTGGATTCAAGTTTCCAGTCCCAGAGCCAGTACTTAAGAATAATTTACTCTTACATTTGGTTTTGAAAAGGAAAAAAACCCCAGAAATATCAACTACATTCTTAACAGTCTTTTCTCCTTTAGTATCATGATAATAAAATGGATAGTAGCAGCTGAAAAGAGAGCATCTGAATCCTGGATCCGATTTTCAGTGTTCATTATAGATTCCTAGGATCTTAGAGTTGAAAGGAGTCTTTGATGTCCTTATTCCTGCCAATCACATCTGTTCCTGTTTCACTCCCTTCTCTTCATGGTAAAGGCATGCTATGGTGGACATCAGTTTCAATGATGCTCTCTCCTTCACTCTTAAAGCTACTGTCTGACTTTTTGGTGGTCCCACCTTACTAAATTCTAATCTTAGGTAACCTGCATTACCCACCTCCTCTTCTCTTTCAATCTTCTGAACATGTCCAGGGTGCCCTGCCTGGTGTCAACTCCTGTGGATGTTGGGGAATATGCTTCTAGAAGTACGTGAAGACGTAGAGTGGAGGGGTACTGTTTCTGATTCAGAGCATGAACGAAGTATTTTGTGACTTTCCTGTTTCCTTCCTTACCTCTGTGAGGAAGAAAAGTCTTTTAATTGGCTGCTGAGTCAGAATTAAAGGTGCATACAAAAGACACTAAAAGGTCAAATTGCTCATTGGTGGTGATTGAGGCCAGATCATAAATCTGTGTAAGAAGAGAGAGAATGCTAACAGACTCCTTTTCCTACCCTGGGTCAAGATGAAGTTAAAAGAGCATGGCAAAACAGCTTTCTGTTCCCATTGCGTGTCATTCTTTCTTTCTCATAGGTAAATGAGTTTTGGAAATAAAATGGACTAGGCTTTGTGAGCTTTAAAAGATCAAAAGAAACACCAAAGTTCCAGAAGCTGAACTCAGGAAGGAACTAGCCCAAAGGATCTACCCATTTGAGCTAACCAACACACAACCCTACAACCAAGGGAGTATGACTCCTCCATTGACTGCAGAACCTGGTAGTACACTTGGTGGTGGAAATATTTCTAGGAACTACTTTAGATCTGAGTCCATTCCCTCCAGAGACCAAAGCAGTAGAAGAGAGAAGATGCCTAGATTCAGGGTGATGTCTTCATATTTTTGTTCTACTGTGGTTTTTAAGTGGATTTCCCTTTGTAACAGCTAACCAATATTAATTGATTGCTTAACATTGAGGAGAAAGTAAATTATGAAAATGATGTTGGGATTATATTGAGGAGGTATTGAATGATTACTGATGTCGAAAGGACCACAGTGAAATTGAGACTTCAGGGAATAGCAATAAATCAATCAAAAAACATTTATTAAGTTCCTACTATGTGCCAGATACTATGCTAAGTACAAGGATGGAAAAAGAGGCAAAAGACAGTCCCTGCCTTCAAGGAGTCTACAATCTAATGGGGAAAACAATATGCAAGCAAACATATAAAAAGCAAGCTATATGCAGGATAAATGTGAAATAATTAACAGAGAGAAAGCACTGGAATTAAAATGCCACAAATACTTAACCCTGACAAGGAGATATAGCTAAGCTCTTGAGGACTCAGCTTGCCCATCCCTGTGAGTGTTGGGAGAATAAGTCCAGAACCCATACTCACTATTATTCTCTGACTAGGTCCACTATAAATTGTCCTCTATCACATGATAATCTTTTTATCAGTCATAGACTGAGTCCCTATTATGCTAATAGCAGAAGCTGCTTCCACCTACTCTTCTTTCCTTAAGTCCCCAGCCCCATGCTTACCACCTCATCTTATCAGAGAACCTTGCCTTAGACTTAAATGAAGGTGTCCTCATTGAATTCCTTCAATTCCCTTCCTCTACATCTCAAAAATATTTTTCCGTATGAATCCATTCTTTTACCCTTCCCTCTGGTCTCAGAAAATAAAGTGATAAGCCTCCTTTTGAAAGCTATCATTTCTACCTTGATTTCTTTCCCATTTATTTGCTTTCAGAAGTCTCTCTATTGATGCTCCTTGTTCTCTTTTGTATCTTCATTCTGTCCATTTCTGCTGTCCCTTTCCCATGTCTTTAAAAATTTTTAGGTCTTCCTAATCCTAAACCAAAAACAACCATAGTCAAATACCGTTCCTTGACCCTTTTATCCCTCCAAGCTATCATATTCTCTCTCTCTCTCCTCTATTTCTTCTCTCTCCTCTCTCTTCTTCTTTTTCTCCTCCTCCTCCTCCTCTCTCTCTCTCTTTCTCTCTCTCTCTCTCTCTCTCTCTCTCTCTCTCTCTCTCTCTCTCTCTCTCTCTCTCTCTCTCTCTCTCCTTTTATTGCCAAACTTCTAGAAAGGAAAGTATATGTCCACTACCTCCACTTCCTCATCACCCACTCATCCCTTAACCTTTTGTAATGTCTTCTACCCAAACTCCACCACCAAAATTTTTCTCTGTAATCTCTCAATGACAATATACTATGCTTTGTGTCAAATTCTGATCCTCCTTGACCAGAATTCTGTGACATTTGACATTTCAGACTCCACTGACTCCCTTCATACTCTGTCTACAGCCAGAGTATCTTTGCAGGCTTATTATACACTCCCCTTCAAGGCCTTCTTACTGTTCCCTGTATATGACATTCCATCTCCATGTTCAAGTTTTTGATTAGCTTTCTCCCATGCCTGGAATGCACTCCCTCCTCACGCCTACTCAAGCACTAATTTCTTTTGGACAACTCTAATTGTTAGAGTTCATTGCATTAATCCAAAATCTATGTCCCTGTAATTTCTATTTGCTTTGGGTCTTATTCATTGGAATAACCCAGAATAAGTCTATTCCTACTTTCAGAAGACAGTACTTCAAACATTTAAATACCATGCTCTCTGCCTTTTCTCCTCCTCACTACCTGGCCCAGGAATCAGGTCATTTCCTCTAGGTATGATGAAATTTTCAACCTCCCTCTCAAAAAGTGTTGCCTGGAATTGAAGACAGATACCCCAAATGTAGTTCAATTAGTACAGAATAAAATGGCACAATTACTCTATCTAGATCCTATAATTCTTTTTTAAAAATAAATTTTCTGGATGCATTTTGCTTTTATATTAGTAATAACTAGATCCCTACCCTGAAATGGAAACTTTCCATGGAACATATCAAAACAGTCCAGTAAAGATACATCATGCAATGACCTTGTCTGTCAATGTAACTAGCATTCCACCCTAGTAATCCCTCTACATGTCTGTTGATAGAACCTATTGGAATGATAGATTTCTGTGAAGTTGCGGCACAATATCGGTCCCTGATGAGCACTAAACTAAAACTCCCAAGTATTTTTCATATGAACTGTTGGCAGCTCTGGCTGCTATCATTTGGACTTCCGCATTCAGGTTCTGAGTGTTTACGATTTTCTGTGACCTAGCCGAGGGGGTAGAGAGCCTGGGTTAGTCCTCTTCTCCATTATGGATAATTGATCAAATGCAAAAGTGAGTTCAGCACTCTTACAAAAACATGGAGCAATAACCAGTCACTTGGGGTGGGAGAAATGGGAAGGGGTGGGGTAGCACTGGTATTATTGGATTTGAAAGATGGAGAATTCTTTTAGCCAGGCTAGCAAGGAAAGAAAGAGCCATAATTAGCTACAAATTATTTGTAGGTTCATTCCTATTCCTCTTGGGATTGTTGCTGCTTCATTTTGTTCTAATTCTGGGTGTATATACCAAGATCCTCTTGTTCCTCCCACCCATGGTCACATCCGCACTTTTATTTATTATGTCCTTTTCAAGTATTAGTATTTTTAGTATGAATGTCTTACTCAGCAAGTTGTGTTAGAGTCTATTCCCAACTGTTCTCATATCTACTTCTCCCCTTTTTCTTCTTTCCTTTTTTCCTTTTCTTTTTTCTTACATCTTTTCCTTCCTTCTTTCTTTTCCTTATTTTGTTCTTTTCTTTCTTTTATCATTTTCTTTCTTCCTCTCCCTTCCTTCTTTCCCTTTCTCATTGTTTTCCTTTTCCTTATTTTTCTCTGCCTTCTTTATTTTTCTCTGATTTCATTTTTCTGTTCTCCATTTTTCTCCTTTATTCCTTCTTTCCTTCCAGCCCTCCTTTCTTCCTCCCATTTTTCTTCCTTTCTTTCCTCTTCTCTCTTCCTTTTCTCATTCTTTTCCTTTATTTTCTCTGTTCTTTTTCTTTTTTCATTTCTTTCTTTCCTCTCTTTCTCTCTCCTTCCTGTCTTTCTTTCTTTTCCTTCCTTCCATGTTCAATTTAGACCTGAGCTCATCCCATTCTCAAGGCAGATCACAATGTTGTTTCTCTTTATATTTTTAGTCTTTTTTCAGTCTTCTAAAAGTTTCTAGTTAGGACTTGTGGAAATGGCATCCAGGGTTGTTTTAGCATCTGTGGTTTCACATAAATGAGACATGAGAACTTGTCCAGCATCGACTGAAGACTTCCTGGCCTTGAACTTAGAATCCTAAGTTTCTTCTGGGGAGACATCAGCTTCCCTTACTCAGCCAGTGGAGGGAGCCAATCTGCAAGGGAGCAGGTAACCCCCAGAACTGTCCAGAAGAGGGCGGTGATTCCCATTGCCAAACACAACCGAAAAATCCCCTGTAAAAGGGGCCAAATTCTCCATTCCTCTACTACCTTAAATTTGATTCCCTGAATTCACCAATATCTTCCTAGGAATTCTACAAGTCACATTTATAGTGTCTCTGTTAACTACTTTCCTGAAATACAGGTGGTATTATTTAAGAGGGGTAAGGGAAAGACACGAAGTACATGCTGCCAAACCTAACAGCAGGAATTTTTGGTTTCAGCATGAACTACACATTAGGTAGGCTGCTGGCAGGTTAGGCGGGCTAAGGGTCTCACAGCGATCACTATGGAAAGGTTCGGAGCCCCCAGATGTAGCACTGACTGCCTGTAAGGAGAGGAAACGAGAACCCTGCCTGTGTTCCAGCTATAACATTTTCAGAAAAGCTTGTGACCAGGTCACAGTAGGGTGAGTTCCCAGAGCACATGTAGAAAGTACAAAGAAAGAAGGTCTGTGGCACTATGTCAACAATTTCCAGGTGGAATTGAAAGTACTCCCCATTCTCTGCTGGGGCCCAGGAATCTTTCATCAACATGAAACTGGTAACTGATTACTAAGGAGAAAATGGAAGATAAAGCCTAAGGGACAAAAAAGGACAAATGGATTCCAGGTGGAAAAGAACACTATGGGAAGAATATTATTATTATCTTGGTTGTATGAACTCCATTTTAGTCCTTCAAGCTCCTACCCAGACTACTCTGATGGAAGTGTGGATAATACTCCCTAAACAACAAGCCAGGCTACTGCCTGTTATTATTATTTACAAATTACATAATAAGTAATGTAGTGGATAGGGTCTTGAAGTTGGGAAAATCTAGGTTAAAAATGCTGTGTGAAACACATATGACCTGTGTGGTCCTGGGCAACTCCGTTTGCTCATTGGTAAAAGGAGGGATTTGGACTTGATGGTTTCTAAGGTCCTTTCTATAATATTCTAATGGATAGTGACGTAAGGCAAGTTAAGATAGAGGTATCATGGTCTAGTTCAGAGGTTTCTCAACCCCCCCCAGGGGTTCCTGGAGATCGATTTCGGTGTTGGGGGGGTTCTTAAGAGAAATTACTATTTTGTAATAACAGAAAAATGACTTAATCATAATCCTTGCTGGGATTCTGATAGGGCTCTTATTCCCCTCCCTCACATCCAGTTAATTATTAATTAATAATATAGTTAATATCATATAAACTAAAACTTTTGGAGGTGAGAGGTTCTCAATAATTTTTAAGAATACAAAGGGATTCTGTGGCTAAAAAGTGTGAGAAGTGCTGGTCTAGTAGAAAGCGCAAGGGAATCAGTGTATCAAACTCTACCTCTGCCACTTATTACCTGTGTGACCTTGGAAAAATCACTTAACCCCTCTGGTCCTCAGTTCCTCATCTCTAATATGATGCCATATTAGCAGTTGCAATAGAAGACTTCTAAGGTCATTTCTAGCTCTGTGACCCTATGACTACCTTGGCAAGAAGTGGTGGAGAGGGGAATGACGGTGAATTGAAGAGCAAGGGGGTGCTCCATACATATGAGAGAAATAAAGAAATGACACAGAATTTCAAAAATCAATCTCTCTCAAGCCATCCCTTGCTCTCAATTGTGCCCCTTGCAACGAGTAGAAAAAATGTACCTCCTTTTTCAAGGGACAGCCTTTCAAATACCGACCACTAGGTGGTGTGGTCGATATTGTGCTGGGGTCAGGAAGCCCTGAGTTTGAATGCTGCCTCATACACTTCCTAAGAGTGACCCTGAGGAAATCACTTAATATCACTAATTATAGTAACAATAGCACCTCCCTCACGTGGTTGTTGGGGAGCAAAAGAACTTACAGTAAAACTTATAGTAAAACACTTGTCAAACCTTAAATCAATATATAAATAATAGACCATTATTGCTGTTATTTTTTATTCAGTACTTGAAATCAGTTATTCCATCTGGCCTAGGTCTATTATCCAGACTACATAAATGTCCCTGGTTGCTTCAGCCCATTGTTATGAATAGTTTCAAAGCCCTCCACTCTCCTAGTTGTGCTCTTGTGGGAATTCTTTGGTTTATGAATGTCTTTCCTAAACCATAGTGGGCCTCAGTGCTTACCTCTACACCCCATAAACACATTCGGATACTGTCAAGAGACCGGAAAGCAGTTGCATCATGATTGTAAAATGAGTGCAGGTGACACAAAAGCCACCTGGGCAGTACTGGAAGGAGCACAGACCTCTGCTCAGCTTTGCTACAATTTCACCTGGGTCCTTCCAAGCCACTCTGGCTACAACCCTCATGCTCCTGCAGAAGAAATCTTTTGTATCTCCTCACAGAACCTAGTACTCTGTACTCAGTACTGACTGAGAGTTTGGGCACTTTAATTCATTTGATTTAGGGGCATTTCCCCAAGTGGAGTTCTATAACCTTGGGCAAGGAGATGAGGGGGCCAAGAGGGTCCATATGGCTCATGAAGAAACATGAAGTGTAAACACTTTAGTTATCCATCTTTAGTTATGTTTCTGGGGGGGAGGGGGAAACCTAGAAGACTTATTTTTTTCAAGATGGAATTCTGTTTTGAAGGACTTACTTTTTCCTCCCAAATCAGAAAAAAAACCACTCTGATTTTTCTAGTCCCCTTGCCTCCTCACTCTGGGGGACTCCACATTTTCAAAATATTCTAAATATGATCATTTACATTTTTAGGAGATAACTAAGTTGTATATAATATGGTTTTACAACCCCAAGCCAACAGAGTGACTTTAGATAAGTAATTAGAAAAACAAACATTTGTTTTATATAACCCAATCAGATCCAATATACATTTATTAAGTACTTACTGTATGCAGGGCCCCAAAGAGACAAAGAAAAATGAAAAACAATACAAAATATGTATTATAGCATGCCATTAAATATATACTTTAATCCTATCCCCCCAAGTCCTTTTTTTCTCTCTAAAAAGTCCTTTGAACTTTTCTCTTCCAGGGTTTCAAAAGTTTTAACATTATATCTTGTTATGGCTCTGCTGGGAAGATATCATTCTGGATTTCATGGGCTCCAACTTTACATGTACATTTGGAAGTCTTGAACTTAGGGGTTTGTTCATTACTTCTGGGAAAAGCCCCAAATTTGTAAATATGTTCAGAAACCTCTCTCGTGTAAAAGGCAACTAAAGTTTGCTTAAGGAGACACAGCCAGCCACAGAAACCCAGCCTCAGAATTTAGGTTTGTTGAAACTTTTCATGAATAAAAATCGCTTGATTAATTCTACCCTTCCTCCTCCTTTTCCCCCCAGGAAAAAAAACAAAACAACTTTTTTTAAGACTGAAGGGAAAGTTCTTGGGTAGACTCAGTAACCTAAATGCAAGTCTTGTGTTACTACCATAGGATATGGCCGCATGAAACAGACTCTTAGAGTAGCTTGGAGGTGAAATGGGATACCAAACTGTACAACTCATGTTAAGTGGCAAAGAAGATGAAATGAACCTTTCTTTTCCAATTTAAACCATGAACATGGCTATTAGTAGCTGAATGAGGACATTTAAGCCATATATATATATATATATAATATATACACACATATGTATATATACGTATATATGTATGTATATGTTTGTGTTTCATTTTTACAGTGACTTTTTATAAGTGTGCAATAGGGAGAAGCCCAGGGATATTCCAAAGGAGCATTTCAAGTAATATGAAATGTGATGCAGTGTGATAAAATTAATAATACATGAGTCCCATGTTATAGCTAATATATAGCTTATTTTGTGGGAACACTTTGAAAGTACTTTGCGAAAGATCTCATTTGAACCATAACTCCATGTAGCTCTTTTTTCTTTCTTTCTTTTTTAACCTGTTTACATAGGAGGAGATTAAGGTTTCACATGGCTAATTCCCACAAGGTCAAGCAGTCATTGGCAAGGCCTGGAATAGAAGGCAGCACTACTCCCCTCCCATTCTGCTGTTTGCTCCACATTTCCTTTCATTAAATATCCCCACAAAGAAAACAAAACAAAATTACCTGTAAGCATTATACAGAAATCATCCAAAATTTGCTTCCTTAGGCTTTCTGAGATATTTTAAAAGTAGATGGAGGTTTTGCATGGTGGGGAGAGGATGTTTTAAGGACCAGCTCAGAAGGCAGGAGATTCATGTTCTAGTTTTGGAGTGAACTCTGTGACTTTTGTTGACACTTCACCTGTTTTTGCCTTCCTTTTACTCATCTGTCAGATGGGAGGGATGGACTAACTGATCCATAAAGCTCCTTTCAGCTCTTAACGGTTATGGATCTAAATCCAGAATTCTGAATTGATGCTTAGGTAGAACCATTGAAAGCTTTGGTGCCTCAGTTTCTTCACCTGTGAAATGGGAGACTTACCAACCTTAGCTGTTTACAGGACAGTAACAAGGATTAATAGATGCGAGAGAATAGATGGTAAAGTACACTGAAATTATCAAAGGTGTTATAAGTGGAACATGTTATTGAAAATTAAATGTAATGCTGACTCTCAGCTGCTGGTGTTGTTTTAATCAAAGTTGAACAAAGGAGTACTGGAAGTCTGGATTCTAGTTCAGCTGCTATTGACTTGGGCAAGATTCAGTCCCATTCATCAAATACTTTTTTTAAAAAAAAAAATTCTGAAATGAGAAAAAGAACACCTTGTCAAGACTACTTTTTAAAAAATAAGCTTTAATGATGCCATTTAAATTGTTTTATTAATGCTATTTTATTCTTAGACCAGATCAGACACTTGTATTCTCCACAATTCCCCTACTTCAACCTCCCCCCCCCCCAATTTTTTTGCAACACAGAAACAAACAAAAGTAGATATGATGGATATAACATTTTGTATCTTAGTGCACTGAGACCTCTCCCTGAAGAGAAGTGAGTCTCTTTGTAGAGACCTCAGAGAAACAAGGATACGTGAAAGAAAAGATGCAAAGAAATATAGACTCAAGAAGGAATAAATAGGCAAACACATTGAAATACGCATAAACCTAAAATGTAATGCAATAGACTTATCTGTTACCGTATCAATTGGCACTTTACACACCTATGGTGAAATAACAATTTATGTTTATAATGATGACTTCAAGATCCAAAAATATTTACTGGGTCATCCAAATTAAACTGATAGTATAACTGGTTACAGGGCAGCTAGCCGGCACTGTGGATAAAGCGCTGGCCTGGAGTCAGGAAGGTCTAAGCTCAAATCCAATATCAGACATTTACTAGTTGCGTGACCCTGGGCAAGTCACTTAACCCTGCTGGTCTCAGTTTCTTCATGTCAAATAAGTTGGGGAAGGAAATGGCAAACCACTCCAATATCTTGGACAAGAAAACCCTAAATGAGGTCATGAAGAGTCTGAGAAAACACAACGTTAGTGCTAAGTGGAAATTTTATTCTTTTTCTAATCAGGCAATAATAGTTTGCCCCTGTGAAATAGAAGCACCTTGAAGGCAGGGACTGCTTTTGATTTGCCCAGCACAAAGTAGGTACTTAATTAATGGTATTGGATTAATTTCAATTGCACAGGACTTACAGAAAGGAACAGAAATGAATAAGGTTTATAAAGGAGCTATGATTTAGTTAACCAGAACAATGAACACTAAATCATTGAGAATTGACAATAACAATGACTAGTTACTACTACTACTACTACTACTACTACTACTACTACTACTACTACTACCACCACCACCACTACTAGCAGCAATAATAGATATAATATGTACGAAGGTCTGTCATCTCCTTGGATAGTAGGTGCTAGCTAACTGAAGCTTTTGTTGCCTTGGGCAGCATAGTAAGGAGAGAATTCTGTAGCGCTGCTGGAACTACACAACCTTTTTTGTTTCCCCGGAGTCCACTTTTTGGAGTGGCTAGCCCTCAAAACCTTTGAGGTCTTATGATATTTTAATACCTAATAGGTTTTAGTGCCTTGGCTGGAGGGTCGTTAGCATGAGCAACTTGGGAAATAATAAAAAATTTAATATATCAATTAAATGAGCTCAGGAGAGTCCTTTGGAACGACCCCTCCCCCATTTTTTCCAATTTACATGAACGATTTCTCACGTTATACATTTACTTTGAACCAACTTCACTTGGCCTTGACCTCCATAAAGAGACGTGTGTGTATATACATGTATATGTATTAAAAGCTAACTTAAAAGCCTTCCCCCAGGCACCTAGTCCCGGATACTGAACCCGCCTATCTTTCTGAAAGTTCCAAGAAGACCTTTCCCCAGGCAGTGTTTTTCAGGAAAAGCCGGGGAACAGCGTGGCATGTCCCAGAGCGTGGGGGCCAGGGACGACTTCCAAAGGGAAAGAGATAATTAAAGTTGTAGAGGGTAGTGGTTTCTTTCTTTTGGGGGAGGAGGGAGGGTAGATTGAAGGGACCCCAGAAAAATAAAACCCTACCCTGTCGGTTCTCCGTGGCCAGCCCAAGTTCGCTCCCGATGTCCTTGACCTAAATTTTCTGCGAACCGACTGGAAATCGAGGAGATGCCGGGAGGCGGGTGACAGCTCCAGGTTAGGGGTTGCCTGGCAGGGATAAGCTAGCAAACTTGAATGGAGTGGACCCAACTGGAGGAGGGATGGAAGGGCGGCGGTGCCCTGAACACCTCCCCAGGAGGGAGGGGGAAGCCTGCTAGCCCTCCCAGGCAGCCCGCGCCCCTTCGCTATTAAGGTTAGGTATGGCTCATCTTTCTAACTCTCCGTCACTCCCGCCCCCCACCCCACACCTTCATGCGCCCTTTCGCCCCTCCCCAGCTATCCCTGCCCTTGAGATCCTGGGAAGCCGGGGAGCTCGTCTCCAGCTCCACTCGCCTCGCGCTCCAGCCCGCAGGATCCGGGGCAGCATGGGTCTTTAGGTGTTAGTGCGATCCGCGCGCGCGCGTGTCCCTGTGCGTGCGTGTGTGTTTATGTGTGCGTGTGCACATCTGTCCTGTCGGTCGGTGTGTGTGTGTGTGGGCGCGCGCGTGAGTGTGTGTGTGCGTGTGTGTGTGTGCGTGTGCGCGCGCGCGCTGGGATTGTTGGGGGCGGTGGGAGGAGGGCGGGAAGGGGGCCGCGCCAGGCTGCGTGACGTCACCGGGATTGGTTACACGACGTTCTAGAACTCCGCCCCACGTGCGCCGGGGAGGAGGAGGAGGAGGAGATGGGGGTGGGGAGAGGGAGGGGGTGAGGTGGGGATGGGGGGGGAGGCAGGGGAGGAGTGGGGGGGTGAGAAGGAGCTGAGCTGAGCTAAGCTGATCCCACGTGTGACGGATCTCGCTGCTTCCCGGCTCCGTCTCTCTGTGAGATTCGGTGTAGCTCGGGAGGGGGGGGAGGAGGAAAAGGAGGAGGAGGGATATCTTTGGGCTTGTAGCTGGCCGCTGCTCTGCTCAGATCACTGTGGGGCTTAATTTTTTGGGGTGGGGGGGCGGGGGGGCCTCAGATATGGAGGCAGATGGGAGCCAAGCCACCTCTGGAAGCCCTAACGACTCACAACACGACCCTGGGTAAGTTTCCCACCCCCTTCCCACCACCACCTCTCGGATTGTTCCCCTTGCAACGGAGACGACCATGCATTTTGTAGGACGTCTTCTCCCCCCTCCCCTCCTCCTCCTCCACCTCCACCCCCGTGGAAGTTCCACACCTTTGTTTGATTGCATTTCGCTGTAACCTTCCCCCCCACCCCACCTCCCAGTTCTCTCCTCCCCCCCCTCTTCCTTTTAGCTTTTGTAAGTTACACGTCAAAATGGCCGATCTGACATCTGTGCTCACTTCTGTTATGTTTTCTTCCTCTAGTAAAATGTTTATCGGTGGCTTGAGCTGGCAAACCTCACCAGGTAAGGGAGGAAGGGAGGGGGGAGACTAGGACCCCCCCCTTCTTGGCTTCTTTATTGCTCTTTGTTATCCCAGTGCAGACCCCCCCTACCCCCCGCCATTGGCTCCCCACTTCTCCTGTGCAAGGTTATTTTTTTAAATAGCAAATCCTTTCCGAGCCCTCTATTCGACCTCTATTGCTGTATTTTTCCCTGTGTGTGCAAGAAATGCAAAGAAAGAAAGAAAACACTACTTTGGTTTTTGTCAGTGATCAAAATTTGCATTGCTTTTTCTTTCTTTTTCCACACCTTCTCCCCCCACCCCCCCACCCCCGTCTCTCTCTCTCTCTCTCTTTCTCTCTCTCTCCACAGATAGCCTTAGAGACTATTTTAGCAAATTCGGAGAAATTAGAGAATGTATGGTCATGAGAGATCCCACCACCAAACGCTCCAGGTAAAATCATCCCCTTTGAATTTGTTTTTATTTAGGACAAAGTTAAAGTTTTATTTTGGGGGTGGTTGTGGAAGTATCAATGGGATAGAATGGGTGGTGGTGTTTTGTTTTGTTTTGCTTTTCCATGAATGCCCCTGAATTCCCTCCTTCCCTGTCCGGCCTCCCCCCTTCCTCCCACATTATTGGTGGTCCATCATATGGACTTAACTCCGAGAGATATATTTGCTTTATGTTATATTCTCTTCTCCCCCTTTCCGCTTCTAGAATGACGTTTGCAGCATCCACTTTGCAAATAGTTTAAACGTCTACTCTCTCTCTCTCTCTCTCTCTCTCTCTCTCTCTCTCTCTCTCTCTCTCTCTCTCTCTCTCTCTCTCTCTCTCTCTCTCTCTCTCTTTTACACTTTTCCCATGCCCTCCGTTCCTCAGGTCTTGAGTCTTTTCCTAGGAAGGTGAATCTCAATTGCCCTGCATGCTTTGGTATAAAACAAAGCATTAAGGGGAGGAGGAGGAGGAGAGGAAACGGAGGTGGCAAATGATTGGAGAGCCAGAGCAATTTCTAAGTTACCTCTGCGCTCCCTCCCCTCGTTCCTCCCTTGACCCTCATCCCCCACCTCCCCATTTCTGGATGGCTGGGGAGAGTAATCGGAATGGACTGGGGGAGGGGAATGAGCGGGGCGGGGTGGGAGGGAGGGAGACTTTTGAGCCCATTACCGGGCTGGGGTTCATTCATTCTTGTCTTTTTCTTTAAAATAGCCTTTTCTTTTTCTCCCTGCCCTGCTTTGTTTTATTGCAGAGGCTTCGGTTTCGTCACGTTTGCCGACCCAGCAAGTGTAGATAAAGTATTAGCTCAGCCCCATCATGAGTTAGACTCGAAGACGGTATGTTTTTGTTGCTGTTCGCTCTCTTTCTGCTACGTTTCCGACTATGACAGGCTCATTTAAAGAGACAGCGCCCCTTTGCAGGATGTGTTTGGAGTTCTGTGTAGGTTGCAGGAAGAGCTTGCAAACGGGGCGCAGAAGTTCGCTTTGGGGAGGGAGCAACTTTTGGATTGTGGTTTGTAAGTTTCCCAGCTGCAGTCCTGGGCCTTGGGGGGAGGCATCGGAGGTTCTTATTGGGGAGCTTTTCTATACTGAGGAGTTGCTAAAAAAGACCCATTGAAACTTCCAGCTGGAGCAAGCAACTTTTCTTTGTCAACTAGCAAGACACATGGTGCCACCGGCTGAAGGGAGAGATGTCTTTTTGGGCAGGTTTCTGGAAGGCAGAGCCCATTTCTCCCCTCAGTGGTCACTCCATGGGGCTGATGGGAAGTCCTATTTCCTAGGGATTCTTCTTTTCCTCCATTCTAAAATCTCCTCCCTGAAGGGTCAAAGCCCAAGAGTAAGTTGACTCTATTTGAATTCAGTTTTGGAGGGGGAGAGAATTCAGAAACTAGAATAAGCCTTCTTCAGGAGTGCTTTAAATCTTCACCTCCAGATGGTGTGATAAAGCCTTGGATTTTGAATGGATTTTTTTTCTTGTCACATCAAAGCCTTTCAGTGTAGTTCTAGATACTTATGTATGAATCTGAAGCCTTAAAACCCAGAGTGGGTGAAAGCAGACAAGTAGAGGTCAGGCATGAAATTGGCCCATTGTCTGAACCTGAAGGGAAAAAGATGGCTAGGTTATAATTCTTTGGTGGAAAATAAGTTACTTTGGGTGGTTTGTTCATTTGTTTTTTGTTGGTGGGAAGATGGGGGGAGATGGGAAGGAAGAAGTGCCCTTTAAACTGTTTTATGTGTAGCAAATGATACTGGTTACTCCACTGCCCACCATCCAGGAAAGCTTCTGATAATTTTAATATTGCTGCATCAACCAGGAGCATGAAGGTGACATTGAGATTTGATATTGGGGCGTGGATGTGAGAGATTTTATTTGTCTAGGGTGATAGAAAAAGCATTCAGTCTGGGGTTAGCCACCCTGGGCACCATCACTAACTGGTTCTGTGACCTTGGGTAAGTCCCTTAACCTCATCTGTAAAAGGAGGGGTTGGGATAAGATCATTTCTCCCCCGTACAAAATAGTCCTAAGACAAAATCAAACCTAGGACCAATTTCTAGGATCCTCAAATTTACTCCCCAATTTCTGACTCCTAATCTAGGTTAGAGAGAAATCACTTCAGTGTGTTTTTCATCATTTCCCTTTTCATTTCTCTCCTAATTTTGCTGAACATGAATTCAATCACTCTGGGGATAATAGTTTATTTGTCCAAAGGATTTCATTCTCTGCCCCCCACCCCTGCCCCCACTTCTTCCACTCCCCCAATAATATTTGGGCTGGATATTTTAGACTGTAAAAAAATGAAGAAAAATGTTTTGAAACAGATTCCAGGAATTTATTTTAACCCTTTCCCCTTCCTCTCTTCTCCTCAACCCCCACCTCCCCAAGAAACAAAAATGCTATTTATTTTGGGAATATGATCCAGTATAGAGTAGGCTAGAGCTACTGCGGATAAACTATTGCGGGTAAGAGGCAAACCCTAAGATAAAAATCAGTTACTTTTTCACTCATTCAGTATTTGTAGCCGTGTTTTAGTCACTGTTATGTAGTATAACATAGCATTTGACTTTGTTTCAACTCAGCGCAGGAGGCGGTTGGTTTATTGACATGGAAAGGAGGATCTTGTTTACAATTACGTTTAAAGTTTTATTTAGGTAATGGCTATTCGTTACAAAAATAGTATCCTAGTCATTTCCTAGAGGACTTGTAGATACAGTAAGTAGAACTGTACCTAACTAACTCACGTTTTTAATTTTTTGGTAGTTTGAAAAAATAGTTGACAGGGATGTGCAAAAGGTACGGATTTGCCATGTTCAACTCATATAGCCGTCAGAAAAATACCTGCGGCATGTGTAAAGTTTTCCCAAGTAAAGTGGGGGAAAATTGTGTTAAACCAAATGGATCTTATTATGGCCTACAGTCCCTTTGGCTTGGATTCTGAGAATTGACTTTTTGGAAATTAACATTGTCATATAATTTTTTTTTGGTGATGGGGGGAAATGGTCTTACTCCTTTCCTGCTCATGGAATCATGCCCCCCCCATCCCTACCCCCACTTCATGCCTTTCATTGTC
Source organism: Bettongia penicillata ogilbyi (assembly GCA_023548195.1). Taxonomy (NCBI): domain Eukaryota; kingdom Metazoa; phylum Chordata; class Mammalia; order Diprotodontia; family Potoroidae; genus Bettongia; species Bettongia penicillata. Next base: position 5,074,499 of record JAJHZJ010000413.1, read on the forward strand.
TCTTCACTTTAGTTCTTTTTTTTGAGAGTGTAACTTTAACTTTTTTGCATTTTGATGTGAGTGTGAAACCAGTTTTTTTTTAGACTGATTGTTTCTTTTGAATAAGTATTTACCCAGCTTACATTTTATTCAAAGAATGGAAAATCCACACCTGTTGTATTTCTCTTGTAGACAAATATCTAGTCATTGATGGATCTGTTGGTAGATACATTCATCATTTAATCTTTATGAAAGGATAGTTTTGTAGAAAAAGATTTTGTTTTGCTTAAAAAAACCCCACCCATAATCTCTCATTTCTCAGGTATATGTTTTAAAATAGATTACATAAACTAGAGCCTGGCTTACTTTTAGTAGAGTTTTTAAGACATTTTAATAGAGTAGTTTAAGTAAGTAGGTTTTTATGACATTTGAACTATTACTAGGTAAGCACCATGTTACATCACTAGCAAGTTGTGAGTCAGTGAAAAAAGAAACTGAAGTGTTCTCTTTCTTGGACAAGGGTCCAAAAATTTCTTACTAATATTTTGCCTTTTTTTTTTCAGAACTGAATCATATTCAGACTTATATTTTAAAAAGGCAACAGTTATATGAGAGCCAAAGCTTCAGAATAAGTAACTTGTAGCTGTATTTAGTCTACCCTCTTATGGATAACCGTATCCAGAGATTTATGATATTTAAAAGCAGAAGGAAAACTAAAACTAACAACGTTTTTCCCCCTTTCTTCTTCCATTATCATCAGTCCATCAGTTCAAAATCCACACCCCGACCCCGCACCTCCCTACCACAAAAACGGCCTAAATGGTTTTGTGGGAACTTTCTATAGTTTAAAAAAAATCCCTGTTGTGTTAGATTCTGTTATTTAAGTATCTAGTCTGCATGATTTGGATAATTTTTCCTAAATGGAGAACAAACCGTAGAATTTGACACCTTCCCCCCCAAGTTCAGTTTCAGATAACATAATGGGACCTAGTTTTTACTATCCATAATATTGACTTTCTTCCTGAATTTCCCTTCCTTACTCGAAGAAAAGTAACTTCTTTCCACTCCACCCTCATGAAAGGATTGCTGGTTTTTAAATGCCAGGTGTATTTACCTGGTATGGTGTTTTAAATGTTTGTTTTGTTTTCCCATTTCAGGCTTTGAAGTTGTTTTTTGATATCTTTGTCAACACACAAGACTAATTTTTTTTAAATGCAATCCTCTAATTTAAAAAGCAGAATAATTTGATTCATATTTCTTTGTGGATTGATTCTTTCTTTTTGGAACCCCTCTCTCTCCCTTCCTGTTTTATTTATTTGGGTGGAGGAAGAACAGGATATGAGAAAACACCCGATTACCGACAACTGGAAGAAGCTTTAAATTTAATTTGCAGATTATAATTTTTTTAAACCCCAGATAATATTCTTATGTTTTCACCCAGCAATGTGCCACAGATGAGAAAGCAGGTAGCATTTAGTATTCAGTGTTGACAGGGGGGGAAAAAAGTCCTTACCTAAATAATTAATGGCAAATAATATCTTGTTTATTAAGAGAATTGTAGTTTGGAATACCTGGTTAACTTATGGAAAAAATCAGTGTGATTTCTTACTTTTCTTCCCAGTAAAGCTGGGTCAGAGTTCAGGGTACTTGTGAGCTGCCTAGGGAGATTCTAAAATGCTGATCTAGAAGCCTGAGAAATGAGTGATTCATAATTAGGTGCTTTCTTGGTATTTTTCTTTTCTATTCTTTTTTTTAAAGTACAACATTAACTTCTTTTTCCCCCTTTTCCCCCTCAGATCGACCCCAAAGTTGCATTTCCTCGTCGAGCGCAGCCCAAGGTAAGTCAGGATGGTCAATAGTATTTGGCACTTAGAGAGTTGGTACCAGGCAGTCCAGGTTTCAAATGGGGAATTATTGGTAATGAGAACTTTTGAAAGCCCAAGCCTATGGTGTCTTAAAGGGTATCAGTGCATCAGCATATGCCCGTGAAAGTACAGGAGAGCAGCTTTGTGTGTCTGATTTAACCAGCTTGAAGTGAATTCCCCCAGCGCTTGACTCTTAGAGAGAGACGGAAGGTAGGGGTGAGCGAGCGCCTTCGTCCTGGGTGTATGGCTTGATCCAGTGTCTCAGTTATTACGGCATCATGTTCAAGTGTAGCTCATATGGCATTGGGAGGTAACTAGCAGTACCTTTTTAGATGGGGAATGTTTTCTTTTGGAGAATCCCTGTACTACCCTTGATTTATCATGAAGAGTTTTAGTTAGTCACATTCCTCTTCCTCAGAAAATAAACGTTAAGAGCTTCGCAGACTTCTCTGGACCCTAGAAAGGCGATGGTGAATGTACTAGTTTAAATCTGATTGGATAATGTACACTCTGCTTATAGGCCACCCTTGGAAACTGTGTGTGTGTGTGTGTGAGTGAGAGAATGTGTGTGTGTGAGTGAGAGAATGTGTGTGTGTATGTGTGTGTGTATGTGTGTGTGTGTGTGTGAGTGTGTGAGAGAATGTGTGTGTGTGTGTGTGAGAGAATGTGTGTGTGTGTGTGTGTGTGTGTGAGTGAGTGAGAGAATGTGTGTGTGTGTGTGAGAGAGTGTGTGTGTGTGTATATGTGTGTGTGTGTGTGTGTGTGTGAGAGAATGTGTGTGTGTGTGTATGTGTGTGTGTGTGTGTGTATGTGTGTGTATGCACGCACAAGTGTGCTCATGCTCTCAAGTGCATGCCAATCCCTGGGCAGAGAACTTTTGAAATGTAACCTTGTACAAGTAGTGCTAGAGTAGCTGCTTGAAGGACTGAGACAAGACTTGACTTTTCCATGAGTATGTAGGGCACTTCTTTCCCCCTTCTGTTTAAAAGTAGCTTTAGATTGCCAAGTTAGAAGGAGAAAACAGCTACATCTCATGTGACCACCATCAGGGATTTAAGATTTGCGTGTTGAATTGAAAAGTTTCCTGTAACTTTTCCTCTATATGTGATTCAAAGATGTGTGTGTGTGTGTTTGTGTGTGTCCGTGTGTGTGCGCGCGCGCGTGTACACATGTACACTGTGTTCCTGAGGCTCCATTGGTGGAAAGAGAAAAACTGAGGTTTCTGATTGTGAGCCAGAAGGGAAGGGACTGAGGAGCAGCAGGCAGACAAACTCGATTTGTTTCTTTAGGCACAGTCTCCCTGGAGCTGGGGAACATTTTATTAGTGTGTGGAGAGGCATGGTTTTGCACATTTGAAAACCCACCCAGGAAAAATAGTTGGTTGGCATGTGGTATGATGGCTTAAGGACTGCACGTATGAAGTAAGATAGATGCTGGTACTTTTTTTTTTAATGTTATTTGTAACATAAAGGAATTAAACCTAAGCTAAAGTAGTCAAATATTTTTCTCCCTGCCTCAGGAAAGTCTTTTCAGTTTGAGTGAATACTAATTAGTGAACCAAAGGGGCAAGGTTATTTCTGTCCTCATCAAAAGGTTTGTACTCTAAGGTTTTATGGTTTTGGGATTAGGCCGTTGGATTAGAGTTGCACTCCAGACTGTGTGGCCCAGAATTTCAGAAGTCCGAATAGAATTAGCAGTATTTCCTGCCTTTAGCTGAATTGCTTTTTCTCCATAAATGTGGATCTTCAAATTTCCAGGTTACCCATTTGATTGCTGAGAGCCAGGGTCGGATTACTCCAGAAGGAAGCTGGGGAAAAAAAACAAAAACTTCTGACTCTAACCCTGGGTGGCCTCTGCTCTCCCCTCCCCCTACATTCTCCATCTTTCTTTTCTTTTGAGTATGTATATCTGTGTGTGTGTGTGTGTGTGTGTGTGTGTGTGTGTGTGTATGTGTGTGTGTGAGAGAGAAACAAACCATGATAGGTTACTTGGTTTTTCAGTGACCCACTTCTGGACCTGGATAAGAGTATTTTCTCAGGCTTCTGAAATATCTGTACAAATGTTCCCCACATATGTAGTATATTTATAATTGACTCTTTGGACCCCAAAAGCCTATATCTGAAATGGACAGTTCTTGGGATGCCATTCATTTAAAGGGAAACTTCACAAATCTTCTTGTCATGTGATGTCATCTTACTTTGTCAGTTTCTTCCTACTAGACCTCCTCAAGATGCTTTTTTCAAATCTGTCCATCTTCAGAAAATCCCTGTGAGGTGAGTGAAAAAATGACAGGGATCTATGAATATCCTTTTTCTCTAGAGGAAGAGTGTAAAAGTTAGAGCAGAGAGAATATGACTTGTATTGTGGTTTACTCAATTCCCACAATTCCCTTTGTTACCTCAGCTATTTCTTCTTTTACCTACCACAGCATTAAGGTCATTCATTCAATTCAAGAAATATTTATTAAACACACACTGCACTTAAGGTTCTGTGCTACCCTCTGCGTACACAGATACAACATGAAAAACATTCCTTGCCCAATGCTTGCATCCTGCTGAGGTGTCAGGGAGTGGGGGTGGAGTAGTGGATGGTGGGGACACAGAACATGCAGAGCTAGGTAAATACAAAGAACGTGCAAAAAAACACAAAATAATTTCAAGAAGGAGAGAGAATTTACAATGGGTACAAGAAAGGTCTCACATGACCAATAGCATCTGATCTGTGCCTAGCATTGTAAAACGTGGAGGAAAGGAGGGGAGTACGTTCCAGATGTATGGGGGTGAAAAAGCAGATGCCTGTACAAAGACACTAAGGCTAGAGGTGGAGTGTCATATAATGGGCCAATTGATTTAAACAAAGTATGTCATGGGAAGTAGTATGTAGGAAGACTAGGAATGTTGTTAGGAGACAGATTATACTTTATATACCAGGCTGAAAATTTGGGGGCCTGGTCACTAAGATGTATCAGAATCCCAGCTGGAAAGAACTTCAGAGAACATCCAGTTCAATCCATACTTGATGAAGAATTCTTTCTCTGTAACTTAAGTTAATAATATTCTGTTGACAAAGTGATTTTTGGTGGGAATATAGAATTTCAAGCATACACTTTGTCTTCCATGATAAGGCCTTTGCTTATTTAAGAATTATACAGTTAGAGAGATAGACTCTGCCCATTGGTCTTCACAGGATGGAATGGCTATCAGTGACATGCCAGTGTATTTCACTTCATTGTATTTAGAGCCAAAAGACTTGAGTGCCAGGTCTAGCTCTGGAACTTACTTGATTTGTGCCTTTGGATGGGTTAAGCCACTTTTCCAGACCTTGATTTCCTCGTTTGTGAAATTGGGAAAATTATATTTTCATGGCCTTCTCCCTAGTAGTTATGAGAAAAATGCTGTTGAAATATGAGCCATCGATTCCAGGACTCTATGGGTAGTTTGCCTGACTAATGCTGAGGACTGCTCTGTAGATGGGTTCAGGCAAGATGGCAGGGAGAAAGTGTAACTTAATGCTGAACAGAATTAGTGGCAGCCAAGAACAGATTTAATATTCGTCCTGTCATAATATTCTTTAATGCATTTTATAAATAAAAATCTGTTTTGATCTGCTTTTTAATGAGTTGCTGAATTAGGATTTTGAATTCAGCTGTTCATTTATCCCCATAGTATAGGAAATGATCAGTGTCTACAGCGGAAAAGTACAGTTGGATTTTATTAACTAATTATGAAGGTCAAGTCTTCGGAGGCTGCTGGACACTAATTACCTCAGTCCATTTTGATGAGGATATCAATGAGGATGTCTGCTCCACAACTTCATCTTTCTCTTGAGAATGCTTTCATTCTTGTTTGGAATTATTCTCTCTCTCTGTCTCTCCTGAATTGAAGATCTCTTGTGAAACTGAGTTTGGGGACCACAATTGTTTCCTTCTCCTCCTTTTTGCTCCTAAATGCTAGACATACAGCCTTCATTTCACCTTGTGTGTGTTCAGCCTCTGGCCCTGAGAACTTGAGAGCAATCTCTGGGTTTGAGTAGTGTGAGCCCTGAATGCCACAGTTAGGGTTTCTGTGGTTTCTCATTTCTCTGTGTGCCAGAGCACTGGGTCATGGAAGATTCTTTACACTTTTCCTGATTTTGGAAGGAAGAAACCTCAGTGTTGGAACTGGTTACTGCTTTTTCTTCATGGTGGGATGTAAACTTTTTGAAGGCAAAGATGGGTTCTTTGTAGCTTTGTAGCTTTTTGTTGCTGGGTTCTGGCTGCATAAAGTGTAAAAGGAGATGAGGCTTTGTTAGTTGTGTCTTTTTTATACATTTATGTATGCATGCATGCATATATGTATATGTTTGTATGTATGTATATGTTGCTCTCGTCATTGTAAGATTCTTTTGTCCTGTTTCTCCAGTCCATAGTATGGCGCCCAGCAATTTAGGTGCTGAAGAAGTTCTTGTTTTAGATTGAATTCTCTCTCTTTTCTATAATTCATCTATCATAGAGCCGGGTTATTTGTCAGGGAAGGGAGTCTTGGGTCATCCTCTTCATTTTCCAAGTGGAGAAACTTGCTACTCTGAGAGTTCTTCAGGGAGCTAGTGAAAGAACGGGGACCTGAATCCAGGTTTTCACTAGGTATTCTTATGGGATACTGAATCAAAAAACTCAAGCGGTTCTGAGATCTCTCTTGCACTTATGCTCTGCTGGCTGTCATTGTTCCTTCTGGTGATGCAGATTGGAACTCATTCATGCCCCTTCCTCACCATGGGACTCTGGTCCAGGTTCTCTCATAAGTTCACTGCAGGAGGTCCACACAACATGAACAGTGAGGTCTTCTTCATTATCCGGCCCACATTTGGGCTTCCCATCAGTCATCCCTTGCCCTTGTCATGTGACCAACCCTTCTTTTTCAGTCATGTTTTCCTATTGCCATCCAGTGTGGCAGTGGGGAAAATATTACATTTGGAGTTGGAGGACCCATATTTGAATCCACCTCTACCAGTTACTACATGAATAACTTTGGGGGAGTCACTTCACTCCCCTGGGCCTCAGTTTTCTCTTCTGTAATGTGACCTTTAAGGGTTATTCCAGCTCTAAATTTATGATCCTATGATCCTTTAGCTTGAGTTTTTTTTTTTAGGTTCCTTATTTGTTAAATGTCACAGCCAGCTTTCACCATGTGCCTCTTCTTGTGTTCTGTGTGAAAATCATTTTTAATTTTTTAGAGACAGGTGTTCTGTGACTCACAGTGGCATACTAGACCCAAAGCAGGAAGGATTGGGTTAAATTTGACTTCAAACATCTCTTAGCTGTGTGAACCTCTAGGCTAGTCACTTAACCTCTGCCTCAGTTTCCTCATCTGTAAAAATGGGGATAATTATAATAGCACCCACCTCTCAGCATTGTTGTAAGTATCAAGTGTGATAATACTTGTAAAGCATTTTACAAACTTCAACGTGCTATTGAATGTTAGCTGCAATTCTTATTATAATGATCACCACCATCATCATTATCATTATTACTACACAGTGGTAATTTTTTTAATGGTTTTCTATTAATGACTCCTTTTGATTGGCTTCTGCCCTTAGTCCTCCTACACCCTCCCTTGGGTTCACTATGTTTCTAGTATATTCTATGTGACTTAAGGCACCATAGAGTTTGGGACTGGAAAGAAACCTGAGAGATCAATTATTCCAACTCCTTTATTTTACGAAGGAGGAAACTGGAACCCAGAGAATTGAAATGCCTGTATAAGGTTGCCCAGGGAGTTGTCAGCAGATGTGAGATTTGAAGTCTTTTGCTTCCCTCTTGCTTCAGGCCCCAGAGGAGTTAGGATTTCATTGGAGTTGGGTCCTTCTTGACTGAATGCAGGGAAGATACATCCTTTGTGACATGGTGGAGTCTTCCAGAGGTTCTGTGGGTAAATTTGCTCTACTTTAAGTGGTGGATAATATGCAGCTGGCATTTCCAGAATTTGTTGACTTGTTTCCGAGTTTTTAGTTCCCAGAAAGTATTTGGTGGCATGTATTTGGGACCTTGGACACACTAGAAATCCAGTGGATTTGTACCTAAGCCCTGAGATAAATAATCAGGGGGGGCACAATGAAGAATGGCAAGAGTCACTGTCAGGAGAGTTGCTTCTTCTATTTCTCCCATGAAATAGCTGTGTGACCTTGGGAAAGTCATGTAACCCCTCTGTGCCTCACTTTCCCCATTTGAAAAAATGGATATGTCCTTGCTGGATTGTTGGAAGGATAGGATTACACATAATAAAGTGCAATATAAATATGAGGGGATTGCAATACAAATGCAAATATAAGGGGATTGCAATACAAATGCTACATGTTATAGACAATTGCCTTCGTAGGAGAAAGGCCAATCCTTGGAGCAATGAATGAGCTTACTGTAGAGTTTCCCTATCTAAATGGAATTCTTTGATTTTAACATGAAGGTCATGAACCCCTTCTAGAGAAGCAAAGTTCTTTTACTCTGAAATTCTTTATAGCAGGAAAGGAAGAGCCCTGTGGTCAGAGAGAGCTGGAAGGAAGGAACCTCTTATGGGGCATGATTCCTACCTTGAATGACTCTCTTGAAGTAGAATCCATTTATCATTCTTTATTCTGCATTATTAAACACTACAACCTTTCCAGGGTAGATGCCATTCAATGCCTGAGAAACAAACGTTTATTTACATCCTGAGAAGCAGATTGGTATGATGGAAATAATGATTTTACAGTTGGAGGATCTGGGTTCAATCTTACCTTTGCCACTTAGTACTTTTGTGACGTTGGGTAAATCACTTGGCTTAGTTTCCTCAATTGCAAAATGAGGGGATAGAAGTAGGTGACTTTTTCCTTTCCTTACCATCTCTGAATCTGTGATTTCCCTGTGCAAGTGAATCTGGTATATTTAGCCCTCTATCCATCCAGAAGGGACAACATGGTGTAAAGAGATAGAGGTCACTGGACTTGGAGGCAGGAGACCCTTATATTTGCAAAGCACTTTACAGATATCTCATTTTATCCTCACAACAACCTGGGAGGTAGATGTTGTCATAATCCCATTTTACAGATGAGGCAAGTCAAGCAGACTGAGGTGAAATGACTTTTCCAGGATCATACAGATAGTAAATGTCTGAGGCTGGATTTATACTTAGGTCTTCCTGCCTCCAGGTCCAGCGTTTTGTCCATTGCACCACCTACTAGCTGCTGATATTTACTAACTGTGTGAATGTAAATCAGCTACTTAGCTTCCTGAAGCCTCAGTTTCTTTATCTGTAAAATGTGACCTGCCTACTTAACAGGCTTGTTTTGAGGAAAGCACTTTGTAAACCTCAAAACACTTTGTAAATGTGACTTATTATTGATCCATTCATTCAACAAATAGTGCCCTGGCACCTGATAAGTGCTTAAGGTTTGTGGACTGACTGTCAGTACTGAGTTCCTACTATCTACAAAGCCCTGGGAGATACAAAGATGCCTAAGTCTATAAACTCTCTCCTGAAGGTTATATCCAGTTGAGAGATGAGACATATCCACAATGAATTACAATAAGACTGTTTTTTTTTTTTTACAAGTAGACTATTAGTGCCATAAAAGGACTGTAAAGAGAAAGCTATAGGATGTTAGAGGAAGGAGCACTCACTATTTATTGGTAGTGGTGCTAGTGGTTGGGGTTTGAGGAAGGCATGATAGGGGAGGTATTATTAGAAATAGACTTGGGAGGATAGATAGGATTTTGAACACTGGAGATGGAGAGCATACCAGGCAGTGGGCACAAGGAGGCAGGAGAGTATTGGAACATATTTAGGGAAAGAGTAAAATTTGCTTTGGATAAAGTTCAGGGTATTTGTAAGAGAACAGTCACAGATAGAGCTAGAAAAGTGCTTGGAACCAAATGGTAGAGGCCATTGAATAGCAGAATAAAACTAAGTAGTTGGGATTTTATTAAGTAGGCCATGGAGAGCCATTGTACATACTTGCAGCAGCCATGAATGAAGTTGAAGTTTTTGAGGTCACCGTTAAGGATGCATCATGGGAATGCCTCAGAAGTTGAGCCTTTATTTCGAGCTGTCCTCTCTGAACCTCAGTTTCCTCATTTGTAAAATGAGGAGGTTAGACTCGGCCTAAATTGATGATCCTCTGAGGTGTGTTTTGCCAAGAATGGGAGACTCTAGAATCTAACATGTCATTATCTAAGGCAACTTGATATAGGGATATATCTAATCCTAAGTCATCTACTGATATTCCTTTGGTCTACCTGTATGCAAAGGTGACACTGTTGCTGGGGCACGTTTTTTCATTTGTTTTTCTCCCCCTAGGAGCAGGAATTGGTTTTCTTGGACACATCTGTATTGTCAGGCAGCCACACTTCTAGCCAGTGGTACAACAGTTTTGAGACAGCTGGCTAGCATTTCAAGTCCCAGTCTGTGGCGTGAAACAGAGCAAAGCTGACTGGCTCACGTGGGTTCACAGATGGTGCTTGTGACCTTGGTCTTTATTAAAAAAAAGTCCCATTTACTCACCAGCTATAGACTCGTACTTTTCAGGTGACTCTCATGGTTGCCATGTACCCTTCTGACCTTTGGCTTGTGGCCATGCACACAGCAACTTCAGAGTTTTTTTCTCTTAATTATTTGTCTTTCTTCCACTTGGCTTCCCTTCTCTTTTCCATTCACAAATGATTATGATCCAGAAATCATTCTGAAACGTTTTTCTGTCTTCTCTTCTACCTATTCAGTGTTATACACCATCCTCTAAGCTGGCAGATAATGGTCTTGTCCATGCTTATGTTAGGACACAAATTTTGCATTGCCTCTGTATCAGTTGTTAGCTGATTTCATGTGAACATGCTATCTCAGAGTGAGCTCGGGTCAGATTTCACTGGGCAGGGTCTCCTTAATGATTTCCACCAATGGTCATCTGGGGTATGTGAGCAATGGTGAGACAGACAAGTATATAATCCCCAATTCCTGCTCTCAACCCGAGTCACTATAGCTGGCTCTGAGAGTCAAGCACATGCAAGTGTGAGGGTGAAACGAATACGATGAGTCAGGGAAACAGTCCTAGATGACATGTACTGGCTTGGGAAAGTTCAGAGAATCATGTGATGGATCTCTGGAAGGGACCTTAAGAGATCTCCAGGATGAGAGTATTGGAACAGATCAGCTCTAAGTTAAGCTTGTTTAAGTCCCCTATTCTAGAGATGATGAAAGTTAGATTTAGTGAAGAGAAAGGGTAGTAACAGAGCCAAAGAACCCAATTCTTCTGGCTCTAAATTCTGCATCCTTTCCATTGTACTCAGCTTTTCCTTAGTCCTCTGTCTGATCTGAATGGAAAATGTGCAAAACAAAGCATCCCATCCTCCCCTTCCCCCTCATTAGGGCATGAAAATAGAGCCAACATCCCAAGCTCTCTAAGCTTCTTTTTGGAGGTTGATAGAAGTGACTGTAACCTCCCAAACCCTCTAAGTGATACTAATTTTTTTTTTTTAAATCTTGATTTGGTACATTACAGTGTTTTGAATTATCTTCTTTCAGTTGATAGCTCAGGCCACATCCTGAGTCTGAACTGTGCAGGGTTAAGCCCTATCTCCTGTTCCCCTTGGGAAGACTCTTTAAATAAGCTGGGCCGTTTGCTGGCAGCCTGAAGGAGAGCTGACTTTTCTTCTCCTTACTTTGAGGTAGAATAGTGAGGAAGAGGAGGAGCCTTCGATGCATTCCATATTTGGAATCTTTTTGCTGTGTGTATATTTTGTACATGTTTATTTAGGCATGTGTTGTCTCCTAGCAGGACACAAACCTCTGGCCAGGCCAAGGACCGTTCTCCTTTTTCTTTGCATCCTCACTTAACATGGGACTTGGGCTTATTAAGTGCTAATAAATGCTTGTTAATTGACAAATAACTTGGGTAACCTTTTCTCTCTCCTGGAGGGTATGTTTCACCTGTCCAGAGAAAAGTGGTCCTAGATGAGGCCCCAGCAGTTACGTAGTTCAGCTCCCCCATTTTACAAATGAGTAAACTGATGTCCAGAGAGATGAAGAGACTTTTCAGAGCTCACATGGGAAGGAAGTGGCAAAACTAGGAATGGAATCCGAGTTCATTGATTGCAGATCTGTCCCTTTCCATTGTACCACATTCCCTCCCTCTGGAGATTAGGAGCGAAAGTTGGAAAATGCATCTCTGTGTTTGTGAGGTTCCCAAGCTGAATTTGCTTCTCTCCTGAAGAGTTGGTCTTTATCTGCCTGGGGGTCCACTAATGACTGATCTAAAACCATCAAATTCATTTATTTGTCACTGGCCATGACAGGCAAGTTAATCCTAATGGATTCTTTTTTTAGCCTTTTGTCTGGGAAGAGTTTCTCCCAGATGCCTTCAAATCCAAGGCAGTAAAGAAACATGTTATTTTTATGGCAGGGGAGGATGTAAAAAAATAAGTGAGGGGGTATGTATATACATCTCTGTGTTCAAGGGACTCTGAAATTTAGGTTGGGGTGAGAAAGAGGGTGCTGGAAAGGACTGGCCAGTGAACAGACTCATTTTTTTTCTTTAGAAATACATTCAGCACCGTAAATGGCTGTTTCAGTTTCAATTATGTGACAATTTCAAGGGTTTAGAAAAATCTAATAAAATGGGCTTGATGATGCAGTCTGGGGAGAGAGCCCTTGAAAAGGTGCAAAAGAAAATTCCTAGGGGTCAAGGGATTCACTTTTCTTCTTCCCTGGGCCCTCTTTTCTCTTGGTGTTTGCATTATTATTGTTTTAATGATAGAAAAAAAATTTAAGACCCTGGCCTTCACCAAAATGACTTTATTCTTTCTGGGTCCTTGCAAATGGATAGACTGCAATCTAGTAGCTGTTTTTCTTTTAGGCAATGCTGCCACATTGTAAACTAATATCAAAGGTGTGTGTGTGTGTGTGTTTGTGTGTGTGTGTGTGTGTGTGTGGTGTTAAAGACTACAGCGCTTAAGGGAAGGACCTGGGGATGGTGGGGGGAAGGAGGAGAGGGGAACCTCTCCAAAACAGCTTCTTTTCTTTCAATCAGGTCTTTTGATCAGGTCCCAAAGAACCCTGAACACAGGGGACAATAGGAAGGAACTTTAGATTGACTATTGGGGCAAAGGAGTGAAAGTAGTCGTGTAACAAAAAGTGATGTTAATGAGGGGACCAGGCTGATGGGGAGGGGGGAAGGGATGGAGGAGACTAGGTAGGAACTAGTGAAAAAACAGTTGCTATGACTTTTAATTTAGGTTAAGTTTCTATCCTTCTTTGCTATTGGAGGGGGCAGGGAGAGAGAGACAGAGAGAGAAAGAAAGACAGAGACAGAGGGAGAGAGACAAAGAGAGAGAGACAGAGAGAGAGATTGTTTTTCCGTGTCTTACTTCTGGTGGTGCTTTCTGGGTGTAAGTTGAATAGTAAGAAACTTGGTTTGGGATACTTCAAATGTGCTTTCCCTAGAGATGCTGACTTCAGCCCCCACTGTTTTCCTATCCTTTTCTACGTTTTTTTAGTCTGAACTTAAACACCAAATAAAACTAGCATTTTCATATACAGAATGCAGGGCAGAAAAAGAAAATTGTACTTGAAATTGCTGGTCTTTTTTCCTGTAGATCTTGCTTTTCTTAAACATCTAATAAATTCAACATGTAACTTTCCAAGTTGTTCTGTTGCCCTATGATTCTTTCTGGCCTTCTGTTCTCTTCTGTGTATTAAAAAAAGTACTTTATGACTCTTTTTCTTTTACCCTTTTCCTATATATATATATATATATATATATATATATGTATGTATCCTTTTCACCTCCCCGCCTAATGCGGGGTGGAGTGGGAGTCCTTGAAACCAATATACATAGTCAAGAAAAACAAACTCCCATGTTGGCAATGTCTAGAAGTATATATCTTACTCTGCATCTTGAATCCATTATCTTTGTCGGAAGGTTGGTAGCATTTATCACTAGTCTCTAAAATCATGGTTGGCCACTGCATTGATTAGAGTTCTTAAGTCTCTCAAAGTTGTTGGTCTTTACTGTTTATTGCAAAGTGTTTAGCACAGTGCTTGGCACATAGTAAATGCAATAGAAATGTTAAGCTGTTATTGTAATCCTATGCATTGTTCTCCTGGTTCTGCTCAAAAGTGAAAGTTTTAAGCCAAAAGGTATTTTCTTTCTTCTGGCTACCTGGTGCAGTGTTGGTCATTGGCACGTGAGACTGACATCATGGAGCTAGGCACAATTGGGATAGCAAAAGCGTCTGCCAAGAGAGTTCAATATCTCTGTCTGAAATAGATACCAGGGACAGGGAAGGCGAGCTCCTGCCAGCTTTTTGGTTGTGTTTTTTTTTAACGTCCCAAACTCAGAACCCTATTAATATCCATGGTTAAGTGGAATGTTCAAATGGGTCATCTTGACAATCACTTTATAAATATTTAGTCCCTTGGAAACCACCCTCTGTATTCTCTTTTGTGTAATTCTGCAAGGGATGGAAGGAATTCCCAGGTTTTAAGGGAAAACTAAAATTGCTCAGATGAAATGAGAGACAGTCGTAGAGTGGTGGCAAGATGATTGAAAATAGAGTCACTGGACATGGGTTTGAGTCCCATCCCTGCTCTGTGAATCTAGGTGAGTTTACTCATCTATTAAATAAAGTGATTGGACTACATAATCTCAAAAGGTGCTCTCCCAAGTGTTATAAACCTATGATATCTAATAGGAAGATGAAAAAGCTGAATTATTTTTCCCTTGTCCCCTGATTTGACTCACTATGGGAACCTGAATCATTCCTTTCCACTCCCTCTCCCAAAGGAGGTTGAGAGTTTCCATCTGACATCTGAGGATACGTAGGGTCAGGAAATTAACCAAAGAGTAGTTTGATACCTTCAGAGAAAAAAAACGATGCTGGGGGGTGGAGGTGTTTATTACTGCCTCTCTTTATGTCCCTTTTGTAATTGATGTATCACCTCTGCAGGTTAAGGCAAAATTTTTTTTAGCCTATACATAAAAAACAACAACACGAACAGCAGAATGCTAGGAGGCACCAACCAAGCCTGTTCTCTCCTTTTGCACTACATGAAGGGAAGGGGCAGCTAGGTAGTGCAGTGGATAGAGCACCAGTGCAGGAGTCAGGAAGACTTGAGTTCAAATATCACCTCAGACACTTGACACTCACTAGCTGTGTGACCTTGGGCAAGTCACTTAACCCCAATTGCCTCATCCTGGGTAATCTCCAGTCATCCTGATGAATATCTGGTCACTGGATTCAGATGGCTCTGGAGGAGCCTCCCTCATGCAAAACAAAGTCAAGTGCAAGTCATGTCATTATTTCTCTGATGGCATGGTCTTCTTCAGCAATGAAGGATGAACATACACACACATGAAGGGAAATAGTGCATTGTGCTGTGTGTGTGTGTGTGTGTGTGTGTGTGTGTGTGTGTGTGTGTGTGAGTGAATCTAGCTTCCACTCTAGGAGCAATTGGAAAGTGGTTTTCTGCAAGTCTGATGTATATGTTCTTTTCTTTCTGTCTGTTCCCAAAGCTAATCATTGACTTCAAGAGCTTCTGACTTGATGAAGGGCCTTCAGCAAATTTAAGTGTGTTTGCATTTTTCAAATATGATCATACAAACCTCATATTTCCCATGAGAGATCCAATCTCAGCAAACTTTTTCATGTACTAACATACCTCATTAAAGCAGAATATTTTTGTTAAATAGCCTTGAGAATAAAAGAGTAGACAGAAGCACACTTATGGTTTGCTTATTTTTTCCCTACTATGGTCATCAATCAGTGTAATATCTTTATTCACTCCCAGGTTTTTTTCTTTTGGGTCAACACACCTGAAGATTGGACTGGCTTGGCGGGGTGAATCTCATTATCAATTTTGCTGTACTTGCTGAAAGAATTCAATTAAAAGTTCTTCTGAGCTTAAGTCCTGCTTGGGCATGGTATATTTGGCAGGCTGCCATGTGGGCATGTTGTGAGTGCATTTATCTTCAACTTGTCCTTCTTTGCCTAGAGTCTTTATAGGGTTTTGCAACATCAGCTTTCCTCACTGGAAGTTGTCTTGTTTAGATAGCCACTCCTCTTCCGCATGACCCTGACCAACTAGATGAAAGAGGTACATGGGGAAACCTACCCAAAGCTTTCCCTTCCAAGGTGAAAAATTTCAGCAGCTTTGGAGCTGTAGAGGAAAGGATGGTATCAAAAGAGTTGTGAATCTGCCTTGTGCATGCTCCTTCCAGGAATGCAGATCACAACCTATCCAGTGCATCTCTTGTCTATGTCCTGGAAATCCACCTGGGGCATGGAAGAATACTTAATACAGGGGTAGCCCTCCTTGCCTTCTGTTGACATTGTGTGGATACCAGTGGAGTATGAGAGCCATTCCTTGGTCAGCAACCTGCTCTTGTCACCACACCAGTTGTATGTTTCTCTTATACCATCCTCTTACATTTTATTAATTGCAGGACAGGTTTCAAAAAAATTGTCAAAATGACAAAAACCACTTCAGTGTTAGGGGAAATGCTTTGAGGACTTTTATTTAAGTATCCCCAGGAATGTGAACCCTAATGGAACCTCTCATTATCAGCATCTCACAGCCATTATTATATATCTGTGCTAAGAATTGTGTATAGAGAGAAAGAGGCAGAGGCAGAGAGACAGAGAGAGGCAGATGACCTATGCCCTTGGGAAGCTGGGAATTGGGGTAAGGGTCTGTAATCTAATAATAATAGGGCTACGAACTGAAATTGTAGTTCTGTTGGAATAGGAAAACTCCTTCCACCAAAGCAGGTTGGTACTTTCTATACAACTTACCATCTTAGACAGTTGCTTAGCATACTCTCTGACATTTAACTGAGAGATTAAGTGACTTGCCCACCATTATACAGCCATTATATGGTAGGATTTAAGCTCAGTTCTTCCTGACTCTGAAGACCAACTGTTTAGCCAATGTGACAGAATAGCTGACCTTTATATAAGATGATAAAGTATGCAAAGCGTTATCCTATTTGATGCTTGCAATGGTTCTGTGAGGTAGATACTGTGATATCATTGTCTCCCTTTTACGATGAAGTTGTTGAGGGTCAGAGAAGTTAAATGAATTGCTCATCATCAGACAACTAGAGAGTGTCAGAAGCAGAATTTGAACCTGTTTCTCCTCTGATTCCAGATCCAGCCCTCTGTTCTACTATGTCACTTTTCTACTCAATAGATTCAGGTGAGGCTATCCCATCTAGGGGGATATGAAGACATATTGATGTAGGAAATTCCCAGTGTGGAAACCTCTGTCAATACACATCTTAGCCTATCTTTAACTTAGTAAATAAATCCTATGTTGCCTGAATTATATGCAGATTATGTGACTTGGTCAGGATTGTTCAACTCTGTTAAGTTTCAGTCAGGTTTTGACCCCAAGTTTTCCTGACTTCTCAGCCCAATGCTGTTGGTTAGGTGCTCATCACTTTGTACCTGGGACTATTGTAATAGCCATCTGGTGGGTCTGCCTGCCTCACATCTCCCTACTCCAATCCATCCTCTCTTTAGCCACCAAAGAAATTTTCCTAAAACACAAGTCTGACCATGTCATGCGTACCCCTATCAATGACTCACTATCATCCTAGGATCGAATTTAACATGACCCTGTTTGACATTCAAAGCCCTTTATTACTTGATTTCCTATACATTTCCAGTCTTCTTATACCTTACTCCACACTGAAGACTCTTCTGTCCAGTGACAGGGACCTCTTACCTAGTCTACAAACAAGACACTCCCATCTCTTGGCTCTGGGCATTTTCTCTGGCTGTCCCCCATGCCTGGAATGCTCTTTCTCCTCAATTACTCCTTCCCTGGCTTCTTTTAAGTTCCCATTAAAATCCCATCTTAAAATCCCATCTTTTACAGGAAGCTTTCTTTTCCCAGCCTCTCAATTCTAGTGCCTTCCATCTTTTAATTATTTCCTATTTATCCTGTATATAGCTTGTTTTGTATACATTTATTTTCATGTTGTCTCCTCTATTAGAACATGAACTCCTTGAGAGCAGGGGTTGCCCTCTTTACCTCTTTTTATATCCCTAGTGCTTAACAGAGGGCCTGGCAACACTCGGTGCTTAATAAGTGTTTAGTGATTGATTGATTGACTCATGTCATTGAACAAATAGTAGAGGGAAAATGACACAAAGATTGAATGACTAGTAGGGTTTTTTTCTAGTAAGGTTTTAATATTATCTTTAAGGATAAGGGAGCTGGACTAAGTTAAGCCTGTTAATGGGCTGGAAATAGAGGACAGTCAAAGGTATTGTAGACCCACACTGGATAGAGTGGTGGGAAATGCTAACCATGACTTGTGGTCTACAATTGTATATGCCACATGTTGTCCCTGCCTCCTTGGCTTTGGAATCTAGGTCATGCTGCTGAAGCACAGGCTTGAATTTGTTTGCTTATCTGTTAAGATAACTGAGGCTCAGGTTGACCTCAGGATCACCTTGACTGGTCTGTTGGTTCTGGTTGGTTCTGTTTGACCCAGCATTTGTAATGGCCACAAGTCATTTGCTGTTGTAATTCTTGGGCTGACCAGTCTCTGTGATGATCAGGTACTATTAGTTAGCCTTTGGCTTCCACCATTTTGATTTTTAGCTATGTTCCATGCTGCTTGAACAGTGAGTCTGATCCCAAGCAGTTGCACCAGTTGTTGGCCAGCCTTCTTCTTCTATGCTTTTTCAACTTCTGTTCTTCAGTTGACATCACAGTGATAGTCTGTCCACCCATACAGATACCAGCCCTTCGTGAATGAATGAAGGAATGAGTGAAAAAACAAATTGCTTATGTTGTGCCGAGCACAGTTAAGTGCTCAGGATACAAAGAGAAAAATGGCACAGTCTCTGCTTTTTAAAAAAACTCATACTTAAATTGAGAAAGACAGTACACATGGGAGGGTTCATCTGTGGGGCAGGTGGCAAGACCCAGAAGTCCTTAGGGGGCATTAACAGGTCTGATAGTAGTACCTGAGGGTCTGGATGATATAGCAGTGGGGAAGATGGCAAAGCCCAAAGGACTTTAAGGACAAAGTGATAGGGCAGGTGAGGTTGTGGACCTCTGCATCATCGGAATGATTGCAGTTGGTAACTCCCTGCTCGTCCAAGTGGTGTAAGCAGCCAAGTCTGCTCAATGGAGTGGGGACCTTGAAGGGGGAGCAGTCTTGATGATCCAAGAAGGGAGATTCTGGGTTCCTTCCTACAGGTTTAGGGATAGGAGCAGGGTCTTTGTCTAACCAGTAATATGGTGGGGTAGGGGGCACATTCAGGAAGGTTGGAGGACATGACTACCCCTGACACTGATAGGTTTCAGGGCACTCAGAGGGGATAGACTGGGATGGAGAAAAGGACTCATTTTCCCACTTTTCATAGTCAATGCTCCTACCAGCGTCTAGATGGGTTTATGACTTAGCAGAGAACTGCTGTGTTTGGAAAATTCGTTCCCTGTGACCAGTCTGGTGATGAACCTTTCTGAACTTGACTAAGCCAATTCTAGGACAATGGTTACATAGTTCATCACCGAGTCCACACTTGAAACCTTTGCGGCCCATACTGGCCGACCTAAATTGTGTAATATAAAAAGATCTTTACCCTCTGTGGTAAGGCCTCATTGGTTTGGGCTTCAGAATCCTGTGCTCTTCCTACACCTCTTTCTTAGACTTAGGCCATATTATAACATCAGGGATACTGACTAGATTCTGACCTTGTACTGCATAATATGAGAATCTTGGAAATTCTCACAGGAATCATGGTCCAGCAGAAAGTACAAAGGTAATCACATATCCTATTCCTAGCCAGGACTTCCTTTTCAGTTTTGTTCAGCTAGTCGAAAGAGAGAGCACCAGGCCTGGAATCAGGAGGATGTGAGTTCACCTCCAGCCTCGGACATTTAACCAATGTCTGCCTCAGTTTCCTCAGCTGTAAAATGGGCATAAGAATAACACCTGACTCCCAGGTTGTTGTGAGGGTCAAATGAAATAATGTTTATGAAGTGCTTAGCATAGTGCTTGGTACATAGGAGCAACTTAGCAAATCTGTGGCATTGGATTTGAACTCAGGTCTTTTTGACTCTAAGTCCAGCGTTCTGCTCACTGAGTCACTTTCATTTTGAGGAAGACCATTAGTGTGCTTTATTGTTCCTCGGAGGATCTATATACATGGCAAAACATGTACCAGGCTGTCCCAGGATGAGGAGAGATGGATAGGTTGCCATTGGTACCAGTGGAGTTTGGAAAGCCCATACTAATGATAAAATAGAATTTTAGTGGTGATGAGAGTAAAAATGTCTGAAGACTTTGGGGATCTTTGGAGGAGACAAAGAAAGTAGACACCTTTAAGGTTTTCTTTTAAAATGTGTGTGTATTTTTACATGAGTCTTTTAAAAATGAGCGTATGTGTATGTAATGGGTTAGCTTTTTTTGTAGGCTATATTAAATGAAACCTGTTTTTGAAGAGTGTGGAAGTTGTTTCACTTAACCAGTGAAATAACTTCAAATGATATCAAAGTGGGTGTTGTCCATTGATGAAATGGGGCCAGTGGAGCTCATGGAGGTAGACAGGTAAAACCAGATTTTAAGGATTATAGAGAGTGCCATTATATGGAAGTCAAGAAGGCAGAGTTTCAGGGATGGTGAGAATGAACCACTGTGGCCTTTTGTAATGGGGGTAAAATATTTGGGAAGATTGGAGATGAGCTTCAGATTCAGAGACACAGAGGTTTAGAGTTGGAGGGGACCTCAGAACCAGTTTAGTCTGACCAACCCCATTGGAGAATCAATGGTGCAACATTCCTGACATATGGGGTCCTCTGTTCTTTCTTTCATTACCTTTAGCGATGCTGCATTCCAGAGCAGGAAAGTCTTTCTTTCCATTAGGTCTATACACACCTCTCTGGAATGTCTGCCTTTGGACTTTGTTCCTCTTCCTGCCCTCAGGATCTAAGCAAATAAGTCTGGTAGCTCTCTCATGGTATGGCCCTTCAAATGCTGAGTGGGGAGTAAATGGGCTTAAATATAGAACAGAGAAATGGCACCATGGGGAGAGGGGGAGGGTGTGTGACTCAAGTATCTCTTGCCAGGAAGTTCCTGATTCCTTAGTCTGCTGATCAAGACAATGTAGTGTAGCAGTTAAGAAGTTGACCTGGGTTCAAATCCTGCCTCTGACGCTGTGGAACCATGGCCAAGTCTTAATTTCTCTAAGCCTCCATTTCCTTTTCTATAAAATGGAGATAATAGGCTCATGGTATCCACTTAGTGCTGATGTTATGAAGTGGAAAGTGCTTTGCAAACTCTGGAGTTCTCAGATAATCATCAATTTAAATTTTTGTTGTTGGTATTGTTACTTCTTGACTGACAGATGTCATTCCCCAGCCATGTCCAGGCACATGGAACAAAGTTCATAAATGCTAGGACCATGGGGGTGGGGAAGAGGAAGGAGAAAAAGGGGTGGCTGGGAGGAGAGGAATTGCAATAGATTGAAATTGACTAATTACAGGGAAAAAAAATCATATTTGCTGCTCCATTAGATGATCACTAGGGTATAAAGTAGTTTATTGTAATTAATGCAGGAGAAGCAAATAAGTTTTGTTTTTCTAGTTTTGAGGTCCTTCCCCATCCTCCCTGTTGCCATCTAGCTCCAGGGTCCCCATATGTAAGAGGATGGGACCTTCAGGCACTTCTTATTTCCACTCAGAGGAAGCAGATTCTCCAAAGGCTGAGATAGATCAGGGAATCTGCCAGTTTGCCCCCATGGAGTAACAGGGAAGTGTCCCCTTCTGTGGTACGATGCACAGCTCGGTTTTAGTTAGCATATGTTGACTGGATCTTGAGTTTAGCTCTTGCCTACTCTCAAAATCTTCAATAGGTTTTTCTTTTTAATACCAAAAAATTTTTTTTTAAAGTATTCTTCTCATGCTACAGTTGTCATTCCAGACACACAAAATTTATTTTAATTTACATGTGTGAAAGTGACAGGTTCCATGTCAGTTAAAGTCCATCAGCTTGCAAGCTGAGAGAAGTTGTGATTATGTTTCTTGATGATTTCTTGTTCAAATCAGGAGTGCTGTTAATTTTCCAGATGAAATAAAATGAAAATTCTAGACTCCCCTCCCACCCCTGCCTGCCTTCCTCTCTGGTTTTCTCTGCAAAGTTTTCTGAATGCAACTCTGATTTTGAGCTAATATTAATTAAAAAGCAGTTTAGAGCTGTGTCTTGATGAGGGAGCCCCAACAGTTGTGTGGTGAATATGTTGTATTTTGGTGTTCACTTTCCTTATGTAAAATTTAAAGGATGTGAAAAGCTAAAGAAGTCAGCAGCTAGAAGGGTGAAGATTTTTGGCACTAATTGGCTAAGTGTATCTGAAACTTGAGTGTAGGAAAAAAAGAGCCTGGTACAGTCATGGTTCTGTGGGTTGGGCTCAGACCCTTGTCATCCTGTTCCTCTTGTCCCCCTTTCCCACATAGACCCCCAAAATAGGACATAAGCATAAAGACGGTTTTGTTTTTTGTACTTAGTATAGTTTCTTGTACAAAAGAGTAGATTAAGGAATATTAAATATGAACAAGCAGTGTTCCTGGTTGCTCCCTCTTCTACTCATTTCCTTCTCCAGGTATTAGGGTTCACAGCCTCTTCACTTCCCTGAACTTTCTATCCAATCAGCTGACAAATATAGTGGCTCCCTTGAGTCACTGCAGCTCCTACACCCATCTCTTTATCTCCATTCATCCAGCTTAATTCATTTTCTCAGCACCTGGGAATATTTTAATGGCCTCCTTACCTCTGGTCTTTCCTCCTTTCCAAGTGGCTACCAAATGGATATTTGTTTAATACAGGTCTGACTATGCCACTCTCATACTCAAGAAGCTTCATTGGCTCACAATCTGACTCCAGCTCATCTCTCCAGACTGATTTGCCAGTACTTTCCTCCTGCCCCTGCTATTATAGCCAGACCCCTTTACTTACCCATTGCCATCTGTGATTTTCCACCTCCGGATTTGGTCTCATCCTCTCTGCCTCTTAGAATCGCTTCTCCCCTAAAAGGCTAATAAAGTCCTTCCCTGACCCTTTCTTGATCCTCCTGGTTGTTGGCATTCCCCTCCGCTCCTCCCAGTGACTTAGGTTTCCTACAAATATATTTCATGCTTTATGTATTGTTTCTCCTCACTAGAATCTAAGCTTCCTGAGGCCACCTCCTGTTTTCGTTTTTCTCTTTTTATCTTTAGCCCCTTGCACAGGGCTTTGCACAGAGCCTTGCACCTTGTTTGTGCTTAATGAATGCTTGTTGCCTTGAAGGTAACCTTTTCTCTTTCATGTTTTAAGGTCAACCAAGGTCATTTTTCTTCTGTCTCTCAAACAGTGTAACATTTAACCCATTTCAGAAGCAGAGGCCATTGATGTTCAGAATCAACATACTACTCTTCATCTGGGGCTAAAGTAGACTATCTCAGTCTGCAGAACTACACACGTAGTGATTAACCCTCTTGGTGAGGAAGGGTCCAGGGCTCATTTTAACAAGTGGAGGAAAGGATACCATGAGTGAGGAAGTGGCTTGCCAGTAATCAGATTGGATCTTTGTTCTGTGGTTTGTGGGTTTAGGTTGGTTTTCTTTTTTGACTAGGTGGTTTGGGGGGAGAAATCAAAGGGACTTTCATGAAAAGTTTTTACGGCATGCATTCTCTAGACCAAAGCAGTGTCTTGAAGTGGTGCTCCAAGCCACGTCAACAGACTTGGGTTCTACTTTCCTGCATTTTCTCTTTATTTGTTGCATGTGATCTCAGGCCATTCAGTTTCTCTCTGTTTCCCTTTCCCATTTGCTAAATGGGGATTATGACTGGCAGAACTGGGAGAAGAGGAGCTGTATGGGAGTTTGTGTCTGTTTTATAGGCATCAAGACTTGTGGAAACACGAAAGAGAAGAGTTAGGCATGTCTGAGCACTGTGCATTTTATTCTTGGACTGGTTTGAACTTTTTTATGTGCAGGCTTAGCTGAGGAGGAAGGATGTTCAAGGGTCTGAGTCTTTCTTTAATTTGTGTGCAAATTGCATATTTAAATACCTGTTCCCTCCTAGGATAGGATTCTTAACCTTTCTAATTTCAGGGACCCTTTTGGCAGTCCAGTGAAATCTATGGATCCCTTCTCTAAAAAAAATAAGTTTTTAGATTCACAAAATAAAATACCTAATTTTAGAGGAATCCAGCAATATAGAGTCATAAAAACATATCAGTATATATATACATATGTGCTAGGTTATGCATATATGTAAAAATACATAAAACATGCTATCTTTCTGTCAGTCTCTCTTTCTAGAAAGTTGGTGGTCCCCAGGTAAGAACCCTGACTCTAGAAGGACTTCTGATGATTAGAAAAGTTGAAGGGACATTATTGACTAAGAAGAGCTGAAAAATCATTTAGTGTTCTGCAGTACGAGACAGACAGTAACTGCCTATGGGGCAGGTAGATAACTCAGTGGATAGAGTACTGGACCTGGAGTCAGGAAGACCAGAGTTCAGATGTTACAGTTGTGTTACAGATACTCACTAACTGTGTGACATTCTCAGTAAATCACTTAACCATGTTTGTGTCAGTTTCCTCATCTGTAAAAGGAGCAGGAGAATGAAATGGCAAACCACTCTAGTATTTCTGGCAAGAAAATCCCAAATGAAGTTATGGAGAGTTGGACATGACTGACATGATTCAGTCAGTACTTAAAGAAATTAATTCACGTTTTTCACCAACAATAAGGTGGCTCAGTGGATAGACTACTGGGTCTGGAGGCAAGAAGACCTGAATTTGAATCCAGCTTCAGACACTTGCTAATTGTGTGATCCTGGGCAACTCACTTAACTTCTGTTTATCTTAACCCACTGGAGAAGGAAATTGCAAACCACTCCAGTATTTTTGCCAAGAAAATGCCATGAATAGAATGGATCATGATGTCATTAAGAGTCTGACATGACCAAACAGCTGAACAAATATGAGTCAAGAGAAAGAACATGGGATTTGGAGTCCAAAGACCTGGGTGTGAATCCTGCCTCTGCTGTTTATATGACATATATAACCTGGGGCAAATCAGTTCACCTCTCTGGTCCCCAGGTTCCTTTATGTATAAAAGAGGAGATTAGACTGAGTCTATCATTATCTATCCATTTATCTGTCCATCCATCCATCTATCTGTCTTATCTGTCTGTCTGTTTCTTCCAGTTCTAAATCTGTGATCCTTAAGGTTACATTGCTTACTCCCAAGTGGACTTTGGTGCAAAGAGAATCAATCTTGAATTCCCTTCAAAGGGGTGCAGTTATTGAAGTAACAAAAGAGTTTCACTGATTTATTATGAAGTCTATGTATGTGTTTGCAGAGAGTGGCGGGCTGGGGGGAGTCGTCTTGGCAAAAATACAATCTCATTGCATGAAACCAAACCCAGTAATTATAGGGAGCCTCCTCTAGATGACAGAAAAGGAGAGAAAGTAGAGAAGGGCTAACAATTAGTGTTGTGAAGGCTAGGAGAATTCTTTAGCAAACCATGTCTGGTACTGTCTGTAATTCAAGGGACTTGCTTGACAGCACCAGCATCTTGTGCAGAGCTGATCAAGGGTTATTTGCTATCTCATCATGTTCTTTGGTGTGTTTGGCAGATGTAGGTCCACTTCTACCCCTCCTTGTCCCCCTCCCTCCTACCACCCCCCTACTTCTTCCTCTCCCAATACCTTGCCTCCCCATCCCTCCTGCACCCCCAGTTACCATGAAATGGTTTTAAGTCAGCCACAGCAACTGGCACCTGTTTGTCCTAGAGTATAGGCGGTGGAAATTGTTTTAACTAAGGGGAGGTAAATGTAGTCTCCAGCCCCTTCTACTCTCTGTGGATCCAGTGTGGGGATGGGGGATAAGTTGGTAATGGTTGGCAGATAGCTTTCTCTTCCCTTTCTATGCGAACATGTGGTTACTGGTTGTGTCTGGGGTGGGGGGAGGCTGCAGCCACTTCTCTTTCTCAGCGGTGCTCTAGGTAGGTGTGGTTGTTGGTACTGCTTATATTGTTGTTCAGTCGTTTCAGTTGTGTCCGACTCATCCTGAGAAACCATTTGGGGTTTTCTTCCCAGAGATCCTGGAGTGGTTTGCCATTTCCTTCTCCAGCTCATTTTACAGATGAGGAAACTAAAGCAAACAGGGTGAAATGACTTGCCCAGGGTCACACCTAGGGTCTGAGGCTGGGTTTAAATGCAGGTCTTCCTGAGTCCAAGCCCGCCACTTGATCCACTGGGTCACCTTGTTGTTCTGAGCCTTATAGGGTTGAACTGTTTCAAGAGGCTGTACTTCTAATCAGGGTAGAAACAACCATGGAAAATTAGGAAGGGGGAGTCAGCTGTGGTGTAGTGGGAAGATTATTCGACTTAAAGTCACAAGCCTTGGGTTCAAATTCTAACTTTTCGATTTCTAGGCTATGTGGTCTTAGGTAATTCTTTTAATTTTCCTGAGCCTCAGATCCTTCATCTAAAAATGGGGCTCTTCCTTGCCCCTATTCTCTCATTAAGAGGAAAAAACTTGGTTTTTAAAAAGCAGGTGAAGCGCTTTGTAAATATGAGCTATTGGCATTTTCTGGCTAAATCAACCTTTCTGAGGCGTGGGGTCCATCTACATCAAGGAGCATTTGTGTGATGCGACCTACAAGGATTGACTTTTTGGATGACATAGAGTATGTCAGGAGTACAGTGACAGCTGCAGCGATATTTTCTCCATGCAAGTAATTTGTAACTCATTACTACAGTTAAGCATGCTTCCCTGGGATCTACTCAGGCACCAATCATACATGAACTGTGAAAGTCAGTTATCCTTGATTGCCAGAGAGCTCCATGGGTGTTCGGATTTGCTTATGTGGCAAGCCAAAGGGCAAGCTTTTCTGGAATCATAAATGGCATTGTATTCAGAGCCATGGCCTATGAATTTTAGGGTTCTGGGCCCAACTCTTCCATTAAGTACTGTGTGATATCTGACAAGTAACAAGTCTTATGGGCCTCACTTTACTTTTGTAAATTGAGAAATTATATTTTCCTTACCTCTCCAACCAGGATATTGTGGGGGACGGAGGATAGACAGAAAATACTTTATTGGTGGGGGGTTCTTTATTTAGGACTGTAAGGAAAGCAGAAAACTGAGCACCACAGAATTGATGTTTTTGAATTATGGTACTGGAGAAAACTTTTGAGACTCTCTTGGACAGCAAGGAGATCAAATTTGTCAGTACTTAAAGAAATTAATTCATGCTGTTCACTGGAAGATGGAATACTGAAGCTGAAGTTTAAATACTTTGGCTATGTAATAAGAAGACAGGACTCATTGGAAAAGATGCTAATGTTGGGAAACGTTGAAAGGAAAAGGGGGTGGCAGAGAATAAGATGGATAAGTAGTGTCATGGAATCAACAAATATGAACTTGGACAGACTTCTACATACACACACATCTATCTACACAAATCAATAGACACAAAATATTGATTAAATGTCTAGTTCTTTAAATATAGTTTGTGATTTACAAATCATTAGCAGCATGGAAAACTGAATGTTTTTCCTTTAAAAAGGTGTTTTGACACATTTATTATCTCTCCCACATTCTTTCCCCATTGAACAATTTTTTTTAAAAAAATGAAAATAAAACCTCACTGTGCTTGGAATTTGGAAGACCCATCTCTTCAAATCCAGCCTCAGATACTTACTAGCTGTGTGACCTTGGGCAAGTCATTTAACTCTGCTTCAGTTTCCTCATCTGTAAAATGAGCTGGAGAAGGAAATGGCAAACCACTCCAGCATCTCTGTGAAGAAAACACCACATAGGGTCATGAATAGTCAAACAGGAATGAAAAACAACCAAATACGTGAATATACAGAATTAAAATAGATTCCCATGTCAGCAGTATCCAAACATGTCTGTCCCCTTCCACATTTCCAGTCCATTACCTTTGGCAGTAGGTGGGTTGTGTGCTTCATGTTACAGGATATAATTTTTCTCAAAGATTTTACTTCAGCAGTTACAGCATAGTTGGGATGTACAAGGTTAATTCCCCTCCAATTTTCCGGTTGTTTACTGCTGAACCTAAAAGAGTATCTCTCTTTCTATTTGGTGCTATAAAAGTGAATCCTTTGTACCATAGCACATTTCATTCATTTGAATGCTGAAGTACTCAGAAAAAGGGAGGCAAACAGGGTGGTTTGTGTTACTGGTTGTTTTTTTTTTTTTAATTCAAAACATACATGAGGCCAGGAAACCAAAAGGGATCTGTTTTGCTGGGATGAAATATTTTCTCTAAATTGGCTTTCTAAAAGTAAACAATCACTTGGATCACCAGCCATCAAACTTATCCAATGATGGGTTCAGCTTTGTCAGGTAGCACCAAGAAGAGTAAAAATAAAAGAATAAACTGCAGCTCAGGGATGGAGGGGCCAGCAGGCAAGCCTGCATAAGGTAGTAAAATGCAAGTCTTTCTGTGCGTGGAGGGGAAGACTGTTGAAGCTGCTTTTATACTTTTATATTTGTCCTTAATGGTTCCTTAAGATCAGAGTAGCCAGCTTGGTGTTTTTACTTCTCATGCCTCAGTTTCTCCATCTGTAAAATGGGGGAGTTGGGCCACTATGTTCCCTTTCTAGCTCCAAATCTATGACACTGTGATCCTACCCATATTTGGGATAAGTTTATGGCCCTGTGGTTATTTTGCTTTGTGACTAAACCCCCCAAGGGTTTAGTTTCTTTATCTTACTCCAAAAGTCCATGCTTGACTGGGGGTGGGGATAATTTTTTTCAGATGAAAAGATCATGAAATATAAAAATGAGAGGAACTCAGAAAACATGTTGTCCAGCCTCCTTTTTTCATTGAAGAAACTAAGATCAGAGACACTGAGCTAACTTACCTGAGGTCAGATAGTTCATCAGGAGCTGGGCTAGGATTGGAACCCAGGGCCTCTGGCTGCAGGTCCCATGCTTTTTGGTACATCAGGTGTGTATTAGTGAAACTTCCATAATGCTCAGTAAGTACTAGGAGCTTAGTAGGTGAAAGGAGCTATTTACCAGCCTGACATTAAACACTTTTACCATGACTTGGTGGTGGTAGTGGTGGGCACTTCATGAAACGGTACAGCTAGGTGGCACAGTGTATAGAGTGGAGAACCTGCAGTCAGGAAGACTTCTCTTCCTTGAGTTCAAATCTGACCTCAGACACTTCCTAGCGTGTGACCCTGGGCAAGTCATTTAATCCTGTTTGCCTCAGGTTCCTCTAAAATGAGCTAGACAGGGAATGACAAACCGCTCCAGTATCTTTGCCAAGAAAACCCCAAATGGGGTCACAAAGAGTTGAACACAACTGAAACACAACTCAACAACACAACAAAAACCTCATGTGTTATTTCTGCACAAAACTAAGGAGTTTCTCCTTGTTAGGCCTTGTTTCTTTCCTTGTTGGAACCTTCCCGAAAGCTATCTGGTTCTACACAGGAGAGACAAGGGACAGGCCTTAAGAATTTCTGTTCCCTGCTGCCTAATAAATATGATACTAAAATTAGTGCCGGTCTCCTTGAGCTATATTTCTTGCTGAGATGTTAAAGAAGCATGTTGCTGTCCGTGTGGGCGTGCACACATTTCTATCTCTGCCTTTCAAATTTGGCTACATTGTCACTCGTGTAGCCAGATCTCAGTTATTATTATTTTTTTTGCTGAGGTGGATTTCCCTTTCCTTATCCCTTCCACTCCTCTTCTCCCCCTCTCCCTCCCCCAAGTCCCCCCCTCCCAGGTCTTGTGGAAGAGAAGAGCTTCTGTAGCAGGAAGGAGGTGATTGGCAGAAGGGGAAACATTTTGGCATTTCTGATGGCTTTGTTGGCCCCTCCCTGTTCCTTGGGAGCCCTTCTGAATATTTTTATAATTGAGTCTTTTACCTCTGCGACAAGATGTTATTAACCTTCACTAAAGCAATTTACTTCATGCTCCTTGTGGGGGGCAAGTTTTTCCTTTTCCTCTCTCCCTTCTTCAGGAAAATATGAACATGGAGGAGGAATTTATGTTCCAATGTGGTCAGACTGAAAGCAGTGAGTTCTCATTAATAATTTACATGATGTCTGAACACCTTAAAAAAAATTAGACGTCCCTTCCTTTTGGGAAGGAAGATTTCATTGAAAATAGAACATTCATTTTTTAAAAGACAAATGCTTCTGATAGGGGTTGTATTTACTGGCAGTTTTGGAGTCACAGCATATCCAGCGGTCCATGTTGCTTTTAAGCAGTGAAATGGCTTTCATTTCTCTCTTGCGCCTATTTTTCCTGTTTGTTTGTGGGTGCGTATCACTTCTGTTTCCCCCCTACCCCAGATATATTTCACTAGTTACAAAATCACTCACTACTGCTGGATTTCCAAGACTAACCACAACTGAGTATTTTTCTGGTCTTCCCACCCACCAGTTTCCCAACTTTTAACAATTTCAAGGAAGATGTTTCACTAGTTGTAACATCCCTACTGGCAGTCTCTAAAACCAGTCTCTAGGCTGAGTTTACAGTCAGATGCCTCATGAGGTTGATCCATGAGAGATTGAAAGGCTTCTTTTGTTGAAGGAAGCCATGTGGAGAGTGGGGGTTATATCCCTGACCTCTCTAAAGAGCCCCTGTTTTTCCTCTTTCTGCTATTTTTTGCAGTAGGCCCTGGTTCATCTCTCCTAATCAGAAACAGATTTTGGCAGTCCTTCCTTTGCTGATGTGTTTGATATATATGTTCAACCCTGAGCCATTTAAAGGGCACATGGATACAAATTTAGACTTTGGAAGGAAAAAATGAATGGACCTGTGTGAGATGGGAATGGGGGTGGGGTAGCAACATAGGCCCTGAAGGGAAATAGGAGAAAGTTTTGCTCTAGATTCTGGAAAGGTGGTTCTGGAGAGAAGCTATCTTGGTAAAGATTGCTGGAGGATGGGACTCTCATACTAAGGCAGAGACTTTGTGCATGTGTGTGCACATATCACCAAAAACCCGATGGGTGAAAGAAGGAAGGGATAAATTTTGGAGGGAAAGCACTCATTTGCCTCAGCAGGGCTATTTTTTTTTATCCTGGATATCTTTGTGGGAGGAAATATTGATGGTTCTGTATTTGTAAACACTCTTTAAATAGCCTCCCTGCTTGCCACTAGAAATAGTTCACTTTAAGGTAATAGAAAAAGATGTTGGAGGCAATCACTCACTGGGGTCACTAATTTTCACCATCAGCAGAATTTGTTTCCCCATTTGTTTTAATTTTAATAGGGACTTTTTGGCTCAGGCCATCTCCAAATGTGTCTTGAGATCCTAGAATTTAGAATTGGAAGAAACCTTAGAAACCAGAGTCTAGCTCACTTCTTTTGCAGATAAGGAGGTGGAGGGCATCAGAGGAATGATTTCCACCCAGGTGCTTTAACTCCAGAGCTAGTATTGTTGCTATAGTTCTTCAAGGTCTCTGAGGTTCATGTTGAAAAGGACCACCACCCTTTTTCAAGATGAAGAAACTGGGGACCAGAGAGGTTCCCTTATTTGCCTAAGGCTACCTAGGTAGTAGGTGGCAGAGGTGGGATTTTAAACCTCAAATCATTCATTCTTTACAATAATTTTTTTAAAGTTTGATTTGATTTGATTTTTTTCCCCAAGTCATTTCAGAAAATCCTTTTCTTCTCCATTCATGAGCCTTCCCCTAGTCAAGTGAAGTCAGCAAACATTTATGAAATACTCGGGGGTAGGTGCTGGGTTGAGTACTAGGAATTTTTAAGGCAACAGGGGAACCCCCTCTTGTCCTCAGATAGCTTCTGTTCTATTGAAGAAAAAAGGCTAAGATAAAATTCCCAATATAGTGACCTCATGTGACAACGTTCTTAACCCTTTCTGTGTCATGGACCCATTTAGCAATCTGAAGAAACCTTTGGGGACCCCTTTTCAAAGTAATGTTTCTAAGTGCATAGACCAACTTAATACAAGATCACACAGGAAGCCAATTATCCCAAAAATATGCCACTAGTTAGTGGCATATTAAAGAAACCAATTCATAGACCCCTGGTTATGAATATAGACTGATAAAAAGAATTAAAAAACAAAAAACAACCACGAAAAGAGAACATGCATTGACATTTTCCATGCCAGGCACTGGATCTGCTAGTCTGTCCTCTCCATTTTTCTTCACTCTTTGGCTCTTCCAAGACTCTTTCTGGTTTCCAGGCACTCCAGTTTTTTCCCTAGGATTTCTTGAGTAGGGAAAGCTTGAAGGTATATTATCAATTTTCTCCTTTGATGCCCACCTTCCTACAGCTCATTCAACTCCTCCTGGGGAAAATGTGGCCATTTGGGCTGCCAGCCCCACAACTTATTCCAATGTGTCTCTCACCCTCAACAAAAAATAATCCTAGTTGCTCTGTGTATGTATCTTAGAGGTGTGTATTTTTTCTCCTGACAAGTTTGCTCCTTACAGCTGTGTAGCCAGTGCCTGCTTTGAAATCTGGAAAATAAATCTATTTTAAAGTGTCTCCTTGGAAGGGGAATGTTGGGGGGTGGGGAGTAGTGAGGTGGTGTGGTTTAGCTGTAATCACAAGTAAAACATGGCCTGGTCCAATTTTTTTTTAAAACCTCTCCTTTCCCTCCCAATTTAATTAAAATATTGTGAAAGACAGTCATTGAAAAGGAGAAACCTGTGGGAATGAAGGAACGAGCATCCTGTTCTTCCCGGCAGAGCTTTTTGTCACCATAGAGATGAAAAGAGAGGGACTCCACTTGCACACCAGTCTCTTGTCTGCCTATGTGGATAGTAAGATTGGGGAGAGGGGCCAGGGGTCCAGGGAATGGAAGCTGAATTGCCCTCCATCTCCCATAACCTTGGAGCAGAAGATATAGGTGACCCTTTCTGATTGGCTAAACAGCTGTATATTCATAGCTTGTCTTTAGGTTATGGAAAAACGCCCCCTTTTTGCCTGGAGGAAGGGTTTCTTCACTTCCGGTACCTGAAGTTGGTTAGAATCAATGAAGCAAGAAAAAAATAGAGTATATTCCTGAATTTTCATTCTTCTGTTTTCCCCTTCTTAGAGGAGAAAACCTCCTCATATAGCATATTCTTGGGGGTCAGGGAATGGCTATGGGGTTTTTTCCTTTCCTGGATGTTTCTTGTTTACATCTTAAAATGAACATAGAGAACCAGCAGGAAGTCAAGGGCTTACACCTTGGCTCTTGAAACTGGCTGTCTGTGTGACCTGGCCAAGTGATTTAACCTATCAGTGGCCTTCTTTAAGATTTTAAGTTCCTAAAGAGTGCCTAATCTAGTTCCTCTACGCTCAAGACCAGGGAGAAAAGTGGGGCGGGGGTACATCTCTCAGCTCAGACTTGCCTTTTCAGATAAAAGTGTATAAACGTTGCACTAATTGAGCTCTACAGAAACTATAAATTCAAAGTTCCAAGTTAGTGATAGGAAATATCAGTGTAACAAAGTGTATCAAATTAAGAGTTCTTTGGTCTCAGGGTTTCCCTTTCTTTTATCTTCCTAAGAAATAGGACTAAAAAAATGAATTGTTAATCCTGCCTTTTCCTCGACATAGACCTTTGATTCCCACTATAACCGTACAAGAAAAATAAACTAAAATGTTTTAAAAGACTAATAAAGTTGAGAATGCTATATTTGGAATAAAGGCCTGAATTTTAATCCCAGGTCTTCTACCCCCACTTAGCTTCTCTTGGTTAATTGACTTAATTTTCTTTTAAATAAATTTTTGTTCGTCTTTTGTATTATGTCTGCACTTATCACAAAGAATAAAAAATGAGGGGAAAAGGATTAATCAAAACTAACCAGTGTATCACAAAAGTGTGACAATATGTGCAGTACACTGTATCTACAGTTGCCTCCTCAGCAGAGGTGGGGAGATTCTTTCTCATCTCCCTTCATTATAGTGTCCTAACATTCTTTTTGATCGTTTTACTATGTACATTGTTGTAGCTGTATATATTGTTTTCTGGGTTCTGCTTAGCTTGACGTTCTATCAGCTCATGTGAGCCTTTCCATGCTTCTCTGTATCCATTGTATCATACATTTCTTCCAATATTCAGTTGCATTACACGTATGTGCCATGTTTTTTTTTAGTTTCCCCCCAGTTAATGGGCATCTACTTTGTGTCTAGTTATTTCTAAATAAAAAGAAGTACTGCTATAAATATTTTGGTGTGTGTGGAGCCTTTCTTTTTGTCATTGACCATCTTTGGATGTACACCTAGAAATAGAATCTCCGGATCAAATGTTAGACTTTTTAGTCACGTTCTTTGTGTAGTTCTTAATTGCCTTCAGGAAAGGTTCAGGGGTGGGGAACCTGCAGCCTTGAAGTCCTTAATTGCAGCCCTTTGAACCCAGACTTCTTAGAACAAATCTGCACTTGAGGACCTAGAGGGTCATATGTGGCCTCAAAGCTACAGGTTCCTCACCGAAGTCCATTTGCACAGCTCCAATAATAATGCATTAGAATGCCTTTCTTCCCCAATCGATCACCTGACTCCCACCTCTCCCAAATACACACATGAACCATCCCCATTTTTGGGTCATCTTTGCCAATATGCTGAATGTGAGATGAGACTTCAGGGTTGTTTTGATGTATATTTCTCTTATTAGTATTTTGGAGCATTCTTTCTTATAGTTGATAATAGTTTGCTGTTCCTTTGAGAACAGCTTATTTCTAACCCTTGACCTTTGACCTACTTGGAGAATGACCATACATTTCGAGGCACATTTAGCTGATCTTTAGCTCCAGTGATCCTAAATTTGTGGAAAACTTTGCAAAAGGATTATCTCTAGCTTTGAAGTTTGAGGTAAGTTTATGTTTCACTTTGAAGCACTCCTTCCAGGAATCCTGTGTGTTGAGGAGAGAGGGTGGCTCTGAAGGGGCAGAGGAGGTTAGAATTGAGATCAGGGGAAAGTCTCTATCTATCTATCTATCTATCTATCTATCTATCTATCTATCTATCTATCTATTTATCTATCTATCTATCTATCTATCTCTGTCTGTCTGTCTGTCTGTATCTCTATATACACACAATATTAAAGCATTAAAGTAGGATAAGCTATTTGTGGGAAAACTTAGGTGCCAGTGACACGTCTTAGGGATTTACTTCTTTAAGTTTCTGTAAAGTTTTTAGATTTGTATAAATTACAACGAATCCTTATATTTTCCTGAATGGATTTGAACCTCAAGAGACCTGGGTTTCAATTCTGGTTCTACTCTCTGTTTTCTGTCTGACCTAAGTTCTTCCTCCCTTTCTAAACCATGTAGTGACTGTGTGACTGGGCAAATTTTTTAATTTCTCAGTGCCTCCAGACAACTCCGTAAGAATATAAGTTACAGAGAGGGTATCCACTTTAAGTGACAGATGGAGTTTCCCCATCTGAGAGTTCCGTTTACGAGTGAGATTGCACGTCCTGTCTCTATCCCTAATAATAACTTTAATGGGTACTGGTGTATTTGGTCTCGCAAGAGAGGTGTTTTGAAAAAAATGTGTATATTTGTTACTGGGGGGCTTGTTTTCCAGCTCTCTTTTTGTTTTCCACCAACCTCCTTTCTGATTGCTCTTCAGGCATCCTTTGCTTGGGCACAGTTATCTTGGTTTATTTACTTCCTAGCTTTTTACCAGAGTTAGTGATCTGTAAACAAACACTTCAGTGCCATTGAGAAGCTCTCTTGTGAGCCCAGTAAACAAATTTGCTTGGATATCTGGATCTCTCCACCTATTCCTATCTTTGACTTAGAAGCCAAGTGGCTAGGGATTGCCTGAGGAGGTCCTTATAGGCCAAATGACTTGCCCAGAGTCACACTGATATAAATATCTAAAATCTTATTGTTTTAGGGGACATAAATAACTGTCCCCTAAATTAAAATTGTGAATTCTTCCCGTTTCACTTCCGAGAGCTCTATTCACACTTGTCTCACCAGCGCAGAGAGGGTCAAGCTGTGAACAAAGCATTTTTGAAGAGACATATTTATGCCAGTAACACAATTCCATTAGTGGTAGCTGTTTCAATTTCCCATGACCAGCACATAGCAGAATCATAGATTTAGAGCTGACAGGGACCTTACAGGAGAAGCCATCTTGGATAGGCCCTTTTTATAATAAACAAACTGAATCACAGAGAGGTTAAGTGACCTACCCAAAGACACGAAGGTATTAGTAAGTGACAGAGCCCTAAGTGAATTTAGGATTGAGACCTCAGTTTGAATCCTGGACTTGTGTCACAGGAGAACTCACTTCACATTTCTAGGACACAGTTTTCTCATCTCATAATGAGTGTGGCATTAGTAAAGATTTTGCCAGAGTTGCTGGGTGTGGGTGGCAGCATGCTTCTAAGGAGCGCCTAGTTTTTCTAGACTTCATCTCTGCTCTGTGTTCTTGTGTTTCCTTGTGGGTTGTCAATAAGAACTGCTGGCCTACATCAATGTCTCCAGGAATCATTGGAGTCGTCCTGCTGAGAGCATTTTTTGTCTTCTGTCGTTGTTTAAGGAATCGGACTGAGTTCCGGGGTGTTTAAGAGGTGACCCATGAAGGGAGTTTGGAGTGCTGATATTGTTAATTGTCTGGGGCTCCCCAGAGGAGACTCAGTCAACAAAGGGCTGGCTTGCCAGTCACCCTTCCTGCCCAGCTGAAAGCACCAGAGTCACTCCCAGCTCCATAGGGAGAGAGAAAGCTCACCTGCCTGAGTGTAAATGAATGGCCAGCCACAGTAGCTGACAGATTCTACAACTCCATGTATAGCACCCCAGGTTAGCATGGAGTTGGGGTAGGCTGCTTTGGAAAAATTTAAAAGCACATCAACCAACCTCACCCCTCTCCTCACCAACAAAACCAGAAAAGCTCTCGCAACTCTAATCTGTCTTGTTGAGAGAGAGAGACAGAGAAAGAGGGAAAGGGGGGGGGGGGGAGAGAGAGAGCGAGAGAGAAAGAGAGAAAGAGAGAGAGAGAGAGAGAGAGAGAGAGAGAGAGAGAGAGAGAGAGAGAGAGAGAGAGAGAGAGAGGAAAGGGAAAATTAAAAGAAAAAGAAAGGATATGTCCTTGTAGGCATCTTCCATTGCTAATGATTGTATGGAAATGGAGTAGACTTATTAAATGGTGATATGCAGCCTCCTTCCTGGAGAAAGACAATACTCCCAGAAAAACTAACAGATTGTCAGCCAGATGCTGCCGATATGGACCTTAACCAGGGGAGCACAGCACAAGAGGGCGAAGAATGTCCATGGTAGGCAGACACTGTATAGCTTTAGACTTCAGCCCTTAGAGAGAAAGAAGGCAGACAGGGAAGTCATTTGATTGGTGAGGGGTTTTTTTGTTGTTTTTTTCATACAGAAGTTTTTAATGTAGTCTCTCTTGACAGTTTTGGAGAGGAAAAGAGATGCTACTCACTTTCTTTACTGTCCTGAGCAATATTAGTAATCTCAAAAATCTCAAAAAAAAAAGTTTTCTTCCTAAAGGAAAAAAAAATGAGAAAGCTGGAACTGCCTTGAGATATCATATGAAACATTTTTCACTCCAGTGGCAAGGCTTTAGAAAACCTCTGCCTACTCGGGCAATTCAGCTGTATTTTCTGTTCCCTGTCTGTTCCTTGTGTTCTGAGGATGATTAATCTGGGGGAGGAGAGGGGGGCTTGAGTTGTCCATACAAGTGTTTGCACTGTATATAAGCCTTTCATATTTGTGTATCAGTGCCTTCCATAAACAAATCCTTAATGACCTAGTAGGGGGTGGGAAGTCAGGGGAATAATTGGGCCTGTTAGCAGAATTTTCCTTATGTAGAAATCCTAGTGTCAGGCTGAAGACTTGAGGTAACTGGGTGGGAAGTATGGGGACAATATAAGGAAGAGAATGTTGGGAGATCACCAAGTGAGCTGGGGAGAGGAGCATCACCACTGGTTGGACTCTTCCCCACCGGGGGAACTAAAGAGATCTGGCAGGGAGAGTAGCCACAGGAACCAACCTGGGAAAGAAAGGCAATGTGATTTGTATTGGGTTTAGATCAAAGGACCTGGATAAATCTGCCTCTGCTGCTTAGTGTCGTTGTGACCTTGGGCAGGTCCATTTTTCCTCTCTGGGCCTTATTTTCCCAGAAGCAAATAAAGTAAGGAGGCTGTACTAGATGAGGTCTATGGTTTCATTCTTACCCAAATTCTTTGAGTCACTTAGTAGGACTTTGAGAATAGTTCCCAGTCTGCAAGTTGGGGATGTTAGGTGTTGTATAAGCTCACCTTCAGATGCAAAAAAGTTTCACAAAAAGAGGAGCCAAGAAAGGAACTCTTTTGGACCAACCTTGTGTCCTGATTAACTTCTGGGAGACCCCACTTCCTGCCTTGGACATCTACTAGCTTCAGATGATCATGGGCAACTTGTTTAATTATTCCAAACTTCAGTTTCCTCATCTGTGACAAGAGTGTAATGATTACCTGTAGTATCTACTTTACAACCTTCTTGTGAGGCTTAAAGGGGATAATATATGAAAAACCCTTTGCAAACTCGAAAACCCTTTGTAACTATGAGGTATCATTACTATCACATTATATCATTTTCCATCTATAAGCTGCAAATTCAGCAAAGAATAACAAAAGGGGTGAAGGAGAGGCCTTTGCAGTGTGGAAGAGCCCAAACTCCTATCAGAAATTTCTCTCTGTATCCTGGAGGCTGGAATGTTTATTCCCCCTCTACCTTAATGCAACATGAGTGCTGTTTTCAAATATAATTTTCCTTTTTTGTTTTGAATTCTTTCTGGGCATAGAAGAATTGCAGACAGTTGTTTTAGCAGAGGCATGAGGCTAATAGGCAGCAGCTTGGCTCTCTGCTTGTTAACTAGAATAGTCCAAAGGTCTCCTCACAGTCTGGACCTCCAGGCTTGTGACTTGTTTAAAGTCTTTCCAGCTTCCCAACTTCAGTTGACTCTAGTTGCTTTATAATTCAAAAGGAGTTAAATTGGTTCAGTTCAGAGAGAAGGGGTGTGTGTGTGTGTGTATGGATGTGTGTGCACACGTGTGCACATTTCAGGAAGTCATGACTAAGATTAACATATTTATAAGGTATGAGCTGTCACCACCTCAGATGCAGTCATCTCTAATGATGTGACATGCTGGGTTAAGGTGTATCAGGCAAGGAACTCTCAGGTCCTGATCCCCTAAAGGGCCCCTCAGCAGCGGGGTTGCCATGGAGAGGGTTTGAGCAAGAGACTGACAAATAGGTGTTGAATTTTCTTGTTGGCCACTCTAGGATGGTGAATTGTAGGGAATTAGAAGACTT
Organism: Bettongia penicillata ogilbyi; assembly: GCA_023548195.1. Taxonomy (NCBI): domain Eukaryota; kingdom Metazoa; phylum Chordata; class Mammalia; order Diprotodontia; family Potoroidae; genus Bettongia; species Bettongia penicillata. The sequence continues at coordinate 5,113,622 of JAJHZJ010000413.1, forward strand.
GAGAAGAGAAACTAAACTGTGGATGTCCTTGTAATGTAAAGCACATTACACATTTAGAACTCTATGGAACACAAATGTCTACCATCATTTATTTATTTATCTGTTTTTTAAAATTTGATTTGATTTCACTGGGGTAGGAACTTCCAGTGGCAGAACTCCCTCTGTTGATGCCAAATTCTCTGCAACTTTTGAAAGGCTTGTGTGGAGGCATTAGAAGTTAAGTGATTTATTCAGGGTCATATGGCCGGTACTGTGTCACTGGTAAGGCTTCAGCCTAGGTCCTTCTCACTCCGAAGCCTGTTCGATATTCATTACTCAATACTACCTCTCATCATCATTATCATTAGTCCCATTATTGTTATTTTTTACATTATTCTCATGTTTCTGATGGAGCTCAGATCAAAGTGGTCATTAGACAAGTCTTTTGCTGTTGTGGTTCAGCCATTTCAAGTCATGTTCAACTCTTCATGACCCCATTTGGAATTTTCTTGGCAAAGATACTGAAGTGGCTTGCCATTTCCTTATCTAGTTCATTTTACAGGTGAGGAAACTGAGGCAAACAAGTTTAACACTTGCCCAGGGTCACACAGCTAATAAGTGTCTGAGGCTGGATTTCAACTCAGGCCTTTCTGATTCCAGGCCCAGTGCTCTGTCTACCATGCCACATAAGTCTTCATCCTGCCGTTATTCTTCTATATTTAATGTTATGTGTCCAATTGCCTATGTGGGCAAAATAACAGCTTTTTTTTTGATAATTGAATCAAAGTATTGTGATATGTAAGCTCATCATCTGTAAGTTCACTGAAAGCATCCTTGGGGCTAGTCCAGGAGCAGATAGGGAGATGGGAATAATTTGTATCTTATTCTCTTCCCATATGGTTTTCATTTTTTCTTTCCAAAGTCTCTATATTTTCAAAGTTTTTCATTTCACATAGCTTGGAGATTATAGATATTTGATATGGCAACAGCTGTTAAAAAAAAAAAACATCACCAACTAACCTTTGTTGCTTACATTTCTATGGATCAGTGTTTTGTCCAGGAAATTGTGGGCCAGAGTTTTATCTGTGATCTTGCTCCAGTTTTAACTCAGTTTATTTTTTAAATTCTCAAAGATATTTCAAGGTTTGTTTTTGTAGTGTAAGTATTTGTCATCTGTTCATGAAAGATATACTTCTGATGTATGATTCAGATGTCTAGGTCATATCTTGCTAAGTGTTAGGTAAGGACTAAATTTTTGCAGTCTGCAGTCCTGTGTTGTACAGTTTCTTCCATTTCCTCATATAATCTGCATTGATTGATAATGAGCCTGGGTTTCTTAAGGATATAACCCTTGTATAACTTCTGGTGGTGATGATTTGATCTTGAATTGCCATAACAGACCTCTCTGTTTCTTAGGAAGAAATCTATAGGACTTAGCACTTTTTTGTTTGTGTATTATTGGCTGAGTTTGTGTGGCTGTCACCCATGGAGGGCCTTTTGATTCATCCCCTGGAATTTTGGTGTTCCATACATGGATTTCTCCCTGAAATAAGCCTTTTTTGGTTACGTTTGACAAAGCCAATGGTGTGTTCTTACTTTGCTATTGATCAGTAAATGTCCATTTGTTTCAAAAGCATTTCTTTAACTTTTTAATCTGTTTAATCTTCTTTGAGAACATTTGTCAATTCACTTCCTTTTTTTTTGAATGAATGAATTAAAAAACACATACACACATTTATTCAGCACTTATTGTGTTCTAGGCACTAGGCTAAATGCTGGAAAAAATAGGGATACTCCTTGCCTTCAAGAAGCTTACTTTATTAAAAAGAAAGATAGCATATATGTTGTAGAACCAGCTAGATACAGTGAACTGGGCAAGTTTGTTTTCAGTCAAGAAGGCTCAGCCCTAAGGCAGGAGTTCTAAGCAGATTATGAAAATTGTTCAAAAGATTGGGAACTTTCTCTTTCTCTATCCCTTCATGTTGGGGAAAGGGAAGAAGGACAAGGAAGAATGGGGTAATTGAAAGAGCCCTGACTTTGGATTCAGGGCCTGGTGTTAACTCCTGTCTCTCATGCTCACTACAACTTCCATTCTCTGAGATTTAGTTTTGTCCAGTGTCAGAAGAGGGGGGTTGAGATAGATAATCTTGTGTTTTTCATTTACGGGCATGTCTTTTCACAGTTTCCTCCTCTTTAAAATGAAAGGGAATGGACTTAGTGGTTTGAACTCTTCTAACTTGTCACTTAATCTGTTTGCCGCAGTTTGCTCCTGGAAAATGTGGATGATAATAGCACCTTTCTCCCAGGGTGGTTATGAGGTTCAAATCAAATAATATGTGTAAAGTGCTTAGCACATTAGAAATATGAATGCCTGCTACGTAGTAAGCAATATATATGTATGTGTGTACATACATATACACATGCATGTATATGTTAATATACATATATGTGTATATGTGTGTGTATATACATATATGTGTACACACATACTGCTGTCATTGTCATCATCATTCTCCATCCGTGACACACCCATGTCAATCACCATACCTTAACTTTGTCAGTCTGTTTTGAAAGTTTAGAAAGAGGAGTACCAACATGTTGAATTGCATTTGGATCATAGGCTACTTGGATTAGAGCTAGAAGGGACTTTCTGAGTTATCTTAGAGTGAACAGGGGCAGTGCAGTTGCTAGAATGCTGGAGCTGTAGTCAGCAAGGCCTCAGTTCAAAGCGTGCCTCAGATACCGGCAATGTAGCTGTGTGACCCTGGACAAACCATTTAACATTTTATAGCCTCAGTTTCCCCATCTGTAAAATGGGGATAGTAATTGGCACTTACCTCTTAGTGTGGTTGGGAGGTTTAAATGAGATAATATGCATAAAGCATTTTGCAAGCATTAAAGTGCTGTATTGTTGTGGTGGTGGCTGCTGAGTCCAGCCTCTTTCTTCCACAGAGAAGGAAACAGATTGAGAGATATGAAGTGACCTGGACATACTGACAATAAGTGCTCGAGTTGGGATGTCTTCTAACAGTTTGGTGGTGCAGTGGATAGTACTGGACCTAGAATCAGGAAGACCTGAGTTCAAATTTGGCCGCAGACACTTACTAGCTGTGGGACCATGGGCAAGTCACTGTTTGCCTCAGTTTCCTCATCTGTCAAATGATCTGGAGAAGGAGAAGACAAACTATTCCAGTATGTTAGGCAAGAAAACCCAAATGATGTCATGAACAGTCAGTTAATGACTGAAACAACTGAACAACAAATTTCTGATTCTAACCCCACTCTTGCACCACCCTGCCTGATCCTTGTTGTCCTCCTGGTCCTGGGAGGTCCTTTTGTGCTCTCTAGACCAGACAGCAGGACCTCCCCTCCAGCCTGCATGAAATAGGTTGTTCTCTTTCTTGGCTCAAGTACTGATGCCCAGTTTAGGCCCAGTAATCTTGCTCAGGTTTACCATTGGAGCTGCCCAAACTAGAGGCACATAGAGGGAGGTTTGCACCATCTCCTGCCAGCTTTTCTTCTTTCAACTTATAATGAATCGGAGTTTCTGTTTATAGGCTGTGCTCACCATATTTTGGTTTCCTTTCCTTGATTTAGCAGGGAGGTGGGAGGGAGAAATATGCCTTTGAAAACTGGAACTTGGCATGAAAAAAACAAGAGGGTGTGGGTGTATGTTTTTCATATTTAATTACTGGTATGCTCCTCACCCCCACTATAGGTCTATTTTTCTGATAGGTTAGAAGGTAGAGGATTAATTTTTCTTTCCTTTTTTTACTCAGGCTTTGGTTATATGGGGACTGGAACCTGGAAGGGGCTGCTGGGGATCCTGGATGATCAAATAATTATTATGGCTTCCTAGATTGGGCAGAAGTACCTTGAGAAATCATCTGATCTAACCCTCTGTCTTCAGGCAGGTGAATGTCTCAACCACCCAGGACAAGTAGACTATTTCCCTAGCAAATAAGAAACTTCCTCGCCTAAGTGAAAGGTCACAGCAGTGAAAGAAGGAACTGGGTCTGGTCCTTGCCAGCTTTCCTCTAGTCTTTTCACAAATGTGAACTTTTTTTTAGTAGTGCTGACCCTACAGATGGGACTCTGTGAAATGCTATTTAAAAAAAAAAATACTTCCAGGAATGTTTGTTAGGGAGAGTATAAGTCTTTGATCTCTTTTTGTAGTTCCCAACCCCAATCCTGGCCCTCAAGATCTTAGTGTTGGTGAAATTTTGTACTCAGATGAATGGAATTTTACTGCTGTTATCAAGCTGATTTTTATTTAAAATGATGAATTAATTAACTAAAGATTATTTGCCTACACTTGGGATTTCTTCCATCCACATTCACCATTTAGTTAATATCAAATCACCAAATGTCTAATAAATACCAACTATGTGCCAGGATCTATGCTTGGCCCTGGTGATATGAAGACATTAAAAAAGAAAAAAAAGGAGGAAAAAAGTCACAACCCATTTCCTGCCCTCAAAGGGCTGATAGTCTATATACATATACATGAATGAGAAAGGAGAAAGTAATTTCAAAAGAGAGAGAAAATTAGCATCTGTGAGGTGGTTCTGGGAAGGCGTTGTATAAGAGATGGCACTTGAGCTTTGCTTAGAAGGAAGATTGTTATTCTGTTAGGTGGAGATGGAGAGGTAGGAAATCACGAACATGGAAGACCATACAAAAGTATGGAGGTGGGAAATAGAATGTGGTATATGGGGAAAAGCTACCAGGCCAAATTCTGCTAACTATTATCAATATTCATAATTGCATTTATATGACATTTTAAGGATTGTGCCTTATATGTAGAATCTAATTTTTTTCTTTTAAAAGCACTCTGGGGTATTATTTCAGTTATTATTATCTTCAGCTTACAGATGATGAAACTGAGGTTCATAGAGCTTAAGTAAGCATCCATGGTCACACCCCACTTGGAGTCTTCCTGACTCTAAATCCAGTGCTCTATTCATTACACAAGTATTTCTCAAACTTTCTGATCTCAGGACTCCTTTTTGTTCTTAAAAATTATTGAGAATCTCCTCCTTCCCTAAGCTCTTGTATTTCTGTGGACTATATCTATCAATATTTATCATTTTAGAAACTGAAATGACTTAGTCATTATGAAATAATTTCAACCTTGTGGACCCTCTGAAAGAATCTCAAGAGATCCCCAAATCCTATTTTGAGAATCACTACATTGTGCCATTGTACTCTTCTCTATCAGTAGAAGATGGCTTAGTGGAAAGAGCGTCGGACTAAGATTTAGAAATGACTTGGGTTGGGATCCTACCTGACGCTTTACTTAACTTTGTGACTTAGAGCTCAGTGGAAACTCTCTGAGCCTCAGTTGCTCATTGGTACAAGGAATATCATGACATCTGTAATAACTGTATCCTGGATTGTTGTGAGAGTCAAACAAGAGAATGAGTATAGGCCACTGTGTAGACCTTAAAACGAGGGGTAGATGTCAGGGGTCAGGGAGGGGTTTGCGGGTTCACCTTTCCCGAGTTCTTCTCTTCACTTTGGTCTGATCTGACTCTTTGTGACTCTGTGTGGGATTTTCTTGGCAGAGATACTGGAATGATTCACCATTTCCTTTGCTCATTTTATAGACGAGGAAACTAAGGAAAACACAGTTAAGTGGTTTGCCTAGTATTACAGAACTAGCAATGTCTTAGATCAGATTTGGACTCAGGAAGATGAGTGTTTCTGACTTCAGGTCCAGCACTCTATTCACTAGCTGTCCTTGCCTTGCTTAGAGGTACATTATCAAATGAGAAAGTCCTTTCTGTGCTTGGGAATAGCTACATAACTCCATGAAACCCAACTCATCTCCTTTATACTTTAAAGTATAAAGAAGGCTAGCTAGCAAATGTTTTAGTTTTAAATCATTTGGCTCCCACACCAGAGGTATGCTGCCTGCCACCCAGCACACTCTGATCATATACGTTTTCTAGCCACTGGTAATAAAGAGAGCACACGTCTCATTCAGTCTGACCATCAAGTTACTTAGGTAACGTGGCTGTTGTCATCCAGGTAACTGTGGCCTGACTTTAGTTGAGACATCTCTAGACTGGCCTGATTTGTGGTTGCATAGTGCAATCTATGGTATTTCACTGGTGACATCTTTTATTAAAATACTTTAGTCTAGGTGGAATATGTTTGGCAGTGACCATTTAGCCTTAGGCAAATGTGGGTTTGGGGGAGGGGGTTGTAAACCTTGTGCTTTGACAATTGCTCAAAACCCGAGAAAGTCCTTGTCATTGTCATCCATATATACACAGAGAATTGATGGTGCCCTGTAGGCTGATCAATCAGTAAGTATTCATTATGTACCAACTTTCTGTCAAACACTTTGGTAGACTCTGGGATTACAAAGATGAATAGGAAATTGCCCTGCCTTCAGGGAGTTTCTATTCCTTGGGGTAAAAGAATATATCCATCCATGATGCGCATTATAAAAATGATGCCAGGTTTGTGAGTTTGCCCAAAAGAAGGGTCAGATTTTCCTCTATTCCATGGCCATGTATGACATACCCTGACCTGGTCTGTTGTCTCACAAAAAATGTCTGCCATTGGTTGCAGAAGCGCTGGAGTTTAGAGTAATCCACCCCTGCTCCTGGAAATGTGATGTTCATGCCTTAATGAAGGTAGGGCCAGGAGAATCTCTGCCTTAATAAGGAAAGAACACACAAGTAGCAGTATAATTAGTCATAATGCTAGGACACCTCAGGATAAGGAAATTGGGGTCACCTTGGATTCGCAGGAATACTTGGCTGAAGTCTACAAAGGAGCCGGATCATTCTCCCTTTTCAGAGCCATAAGGAGTTTTTATTTTTCACTTGGACCAACAGCATTTATGGGATGTACATGGGGATATAGCTAGGGTATTTTGACCCACAATCCAAAAATGGCTTTTCTGATATACCCCATTGCTCTATTTGACAGATGTGAAAACCAAGGCTAAGTAAGGTCAAGTGACCTGCCTAGGGTCACAAGGCTAGCTTGGCTTAGGCAGAGACTTGTCACTATCTTGGTTTCGTAAACCATCTTTTGGCTGTCTGATGAAGCATATGCTCCCGCTCCCAGAATATGAATGTTTTTAAATGCATGAAAATGTAGTAAACTAAAATTATTAGAATATTTCTCTTAACAAAGAAGTTCATGAATGCCAGGATAAGAACTGCTAGACTGCAAAGTCTCTGACTTTCCTTCCATCTCTGAGCTTCTCTAGTAATAGCATGGAAAGGGATGAGAAGAGGATTTCAGTGAAAAAAGGGAATGACGATAATAGCGCCTGTCTCCTCCCAACATTATGAGAATGATCAGAGATAAAATTTAGGCTGAAGATAAAATTTATAAAGTGCTTTGTAAACATTAAAACACATGTGCGTGTGGTGGCAGTGGTGATGATGATGATGATGATGCCGATGATGATGATGATGCTGATGATGATGATGCCGATGATGATGATGCTGATGATGATGCCGACGATGATGATGGTGGTCACGATGATGATGATGATGCCGATGATGATGATGGTGGTCACGATGATGATGGTGATGGTGGTGGTGGAGAAATAGAACAGGGGCTTTAAAAGAAGAATAAGAGAAATGAGCTCAACTCCAAGAGTCCTTGACTAGAAGTTGGGTAAGGGAAGAGGCAACAGGTATAGTCTGTCAGCATGTTCAGACCCTGTAGAATTTAGATTTAACCTTTACCGGCACAGAGATCTGGGGAGAAGGTGGCACCAGAGGGATGTCAAAGTATGGGGAACATAGGTCTGGGAGTCAGCCCAAGGTTGGTGACTGAACCCACACAGGCTTCTAGTGAGAAGTACCCTGGGCCATATTAGTGGTGTGGGCCAATGGCCCACCACTAGTACCATGTTGGTTAGGTACTCACTTCCCCACCTGAATTAAGAAGGTCTGGATTATTTACCAAGAAGAAACGTGTGTTTCATTCTGCAACTTGATTGTGATTTTTCAATAGCAAATCAAAACAATTGTGTGTGTGTGTGTGTGTGTGTGTGTTTGCACTCAGCCATGTGTGCTGAAGAAAATAAATATCAGACAGTATCATTATCACTTTAGGGAAAGTAGCAGGAAGCAAATTGCCAGACTCAGTTCTACGTTCCCTGTCTTTGCTGTATACATGTATATTGGACATCGCTGAGAATTTGGAGATACAGCTTTTAGTTTCCCTCAACTGTTCTTTCTTACCATAGAGTGAATACAGTTCAGTACCAATAATACCAAGCAATGAATAACCCAGAGAAGATTAATAGCCTTGTGTGGTGGTAAATTAGAGTTGATTTATTGCACATAATATATACAGGTACTCCTAATACAATTAAGCAGCGCGACTTTTAATGCTGCAGAATCTGAAGGAAGACCCAAGAAAATTGGGTCTTAATAAGGCTTATTGAAATAACAGCTAAACATGTTGCTTGGTACTATTAGGACATGCTGTAGTAAAAGTGAAGATGGCTTGTGTCTCTGTCGTGATTGAAGGTCTGCCCAGGGCTCTCTATATAGGATCATAGATGGAATGCTGGGAAAGACCATAAAGGTTCTACTGCTCATCTTAGCTGATGGGACTTGGGCATGGAGAAATTAAGTGACTCACCCTGGGTCCCACAGACAGTAAATGGCTGAGACTATTTTCAGGCCTCCAAACTCAGCCCTCTTTCTTCTGCATTATGACACTGTCTCATTTGATCTCACAGTAACCTTGTGAAGTGCATGCTCCTATTCTCCATTTTGCAGATGAAGAAACTGAGTTTCTTTGGAGTTAAGTGACTTGTCCTGGATATTTTACATAGCAATGATCAATCAATTGGCATTTTAAAATGTCTGCTATGTGCTAGGCACTGTGCTGAGTGTTGATACAAAAAAGGGCAAAAAATGTCCTTGCTCTCAAGGAGCTCACAGTGTAATGAGGGGGACAACATCAAAAACCTATGTGTGAACCAGTGAAATAGAGGCTGAATTGGGGATAATAGGTTTAGGAAAGTAGGATTTTAATTGAAACTTGAAGAAGCCAGAGAAGCCAGGATTTGGAGATGAGGAGGGAGGACATTTCAGGTATGGGGCCAGACTGTGAAAATGTCCAGAGTTGGATATGGAGGATTCTCATTTCACTCAGCATCAGTTCATATAAGTCTAACTGGTACTGTTGAGTAGGTATCACTAGATTGCAGATTACATGGAGGGGAGTAATGTTTAAGCGGACTGGAAAGATGGGAGAGAGCCAGATTATGAAAAACTTTAAAAGCCAGAGACTTTTATATCTGATCCTGAATGTAATAGGGAGCTGCTAGAAAGGGTCATAAAGAGATGGTTCTTTATAAAGATATAAATTGCCCAGATTAACAAAGATGAAACAAAATAGTTAAATAACTACATTTCGGAAAAAGAAATTGAATAAGCCATCAGTGAAATCCCCAAGAGCCACTAGGGGTGATTGAATGAGGGAGGGTTGTGGTCACATTTGTGATTTAGGAACAGCAACTTGATAGCTTATTAGAGAATGCAAGGGAGCAAGGAGAGACTCGAGGCAGGCAGATTCACTGGCAGGCGATTGCAGTGGTCCAGGCACGAGGTGATGAGGGCTTTTACCAGAGTGGTGGCTGTTTCAGAGAAGAGAAAGGGATGTCTATGAGAGATGTCATGAAGATAGAAATGACAGGACTTGGTAACTGATTGGATATGGGGGGAGGGGAAAGGGAAGCTGAGATAGTAACAAAATTGAGGTAGACAGAGGCAAAATTAGAACCAGGTTTGAGGTGATGTGACGGTTGCTTTTTCTTTAAGGTGATGCTTCTTGTCCCTGCTGGTTGACTATAGCCTTGTACTGTTTCCCCAGCCATCGAGGTGGGTTGTGCTGCTTGGTCTGTATCCTGCCTCATCCCCGTTAACTAGTAGCACCTGTTTGCAAGAGGGTCTGCACTCACAAGCGGTCTTTTTCAGGGCAAAGTGAAATGACCTTTATTGGGACTGAACCCATGCTTTATGTAGTGTATGTCTGTCTATGTATTGCTCTCCCATCAGTACATACTCACACATAATTACATTTTTAAGTGCACTAGGGGAGCTCCATTCTTAATGGAAACCTATCTAATGGGATCATGGGATTTAAAGCTAGAAAGCCCCTGAGAGAACATTTAGTCCAGCCTCATTATTATGCAGTTGGTCAATCAGTAAATATTCATTAAGCACCTACTATGTGCCAGGTGCTGTGCTAAGCTCTGGGGATACCGAATGAGATAAAAGACAGTCTGTGCCCTCAGGGAACTCACGATCTAATGAAAAGTGAAGAAACTGAGATAGCAAATGGGGGGAAGTGACTTGCCCAAAGTCACAGGAAGTAAGTAGCTGAAGGGGGATTCAATCCTAGGTCCCCAGCATCCAAATTCAGGCCCCTTTCCTCTGTGCCATAATGTCTTTCTCATGGAATATTTTGCTAATTAGAATAATTACCTGTTAAATTATGTTTTCTAAGTTCACAGCTATTGAATGTTTAATAAATGAGGTATCATTAAACTATATCATTATAATTTGCATTTCCAGAGGACATGATAGTTTACTCATAGTTTGCTTCCTAACAGTGTGGGTACTGATGCAGGGATTATTATCCCCATTGTACAGATGAGGAAATTGAGGCGCAGAGGTTTTGGCTTTTTGAGATTTGTGATTAAATCATTATAGGAGTCTCCTTGTGAGGAATTTCCTTTACCAATGTGGACCAGCCTCTTCTCAGCAATTCAAAGTCTCACGAGAGTTGCTTAGGGACACAGAGAAGTTCAGTGGTTTGCCCAGGGTCTCAGAGTCGGTAAGTTTTGTAACTAGTACTTGAACCTGTATTGTTATTTATGAGATGTCATTTATGAATATTACATCACATGAAATAAAAATTATAAAGTGCTTGGCACAGTCTGGCATATGGTGAATACCATATAAATCTTAGTTATTATTGCTGTTATATGAGTGCCTATTTTATAAACTGAGGTACACATGTAATAGTATTTAACACCTCACAGATTTTATGGTGCCATCAGTGGTGCCGTAGAAAAACAAATCTACCAGCTCACAACTCCTTTTTCCCTTAAGATTCAGTTCCACTGAGTAACTCAAATGATGGGTTTTGAGTCTCTTTGGTGTGCTAGGTATTTATATTCTTTGATGGCAAAAGGGACAGTTCTCCAGGACCCCAGAGTGACTTGTCACTGCCCTCTGTTCCCAGGCTGAGTTAACAGGAAATGCCCTTCTTCTCAAGACTTTTGTATAACATGTCCTGCTCAGGGCCTTGCCTGGTTAAATGCTGTTGGAAGGAGCTAGAGGCTCCTGGTTTCCAGGGTGGCTTTTGGGCTGAGGTTACCTTGGGCTCATTGATATCAAGCCTCATGCCCCACAGACCCTCTGGATTCATTAATATGCTGCCTTCAGTTCCCTCCCTCTTTAAGACCAGAGACAAGGCTGAGCTGTACCTTGGCATTTCATGATTATTTGTAAAATCATAAGTGACTTAAGTATCTGATTATAATATTCCCATTTGTCCCTCCCGCTCCTTCTCTTCCCCCTAGATGGATTGCGGGATCTCTCAGCCCATTCTCTCTCTTCCCTCCATTACCTTTTCTTTGCATATATAATCAGTGCATCCAAGGGGATGAGGGGGAGAGACAGTCAAAGTAGATGGATGGGCCTGTGAATGCTTCATTTTTTCTGGAGCCTGATTGTGGACACAGGTCCTTGGTGCTGAAGAGATTCTTTTCATTCTGAAAAGTGACTCACATTTGTTGAGGTTTTACAGTTGGCAAAGTGCTTTGCCCACAGCCATAAACCACATTATCCCTTCCACATCTGGTGGGGGGGAGGGGTTGGTGTTAGGGGCATGAAGCTGCCTCTCTCTCCCACCCCACAGTGATTTGGAAAAAATGCGTAAAATGTTTTTGACCCTCCCTTCATACCAGCGAAGTCTGAAATTTTTCTTTTTCTTTTATGGGGTATATACAGTACCTTATTGTAAAATTTGGGTTAAGTATATTTCTGTGTTGTCTGCTGACCTTTGCCTGTCCTCTGTGGCTTCCACAAAACTCCCCCCAAATTCCCATTTTATTTCTTATGTCAGCCCTTCATATATCACAACTGCAATAGAGAAAGCTGTGATGTGGAAGGGATATCTATCTCATTTGACTATCACTGTGGCCCCATGTGGCAGTTGCTACAGACATTATCACCCCTATTGTATAGATCAAGAAACTAAGGCTCTGAAAAGACAAGTTACATTCAAGGTCATCCAGCAAGTCAGAATCTGAGGTGGGATTTGAACCCGGTTTTTCTGCTCCTATCTCTTTCCCATTGAATGGAATGATATCTGGCCATAGAGATGCCTAATTAAGGCTTCCTGAGTGGGACTTGTTTATTTTCAATGGACACAGTGAATCCTGACTGTGGGTGCACTGTAGTTCCAACCAGCAGTAGCAAATCACATATCTATTTGACCTTTTTATTCTTGTGAGTGGGAACGAATCCAGGGCTTCCTTTATCATAAATCTTGCCTCATTGTTTGCTTTGGTCTCACACTTAAGTTAATCACGTTTAAAACTTCCGGTTTGGACATTTAAATAGTTATCTGCTGGCAGGTGCTTACTTGGGGGCCAATGTCTATGAATGAGGTTGAAGGAGAGAAAAGCAGACTTTGTGTGTGTGTGTGTGTGTGTGTGTGTGTGTGTGAAAGGGAGGTGACCTTTCTGTGGAAACCAGCTATAAATCCATGTATCCATTATGTACTTTTGGGTGGGGAGGGGATGAGTCTCTCAGAGTCATTTCAATGTCAGCTTTAATATAAGTTTGGCCTTCACCAAACTCAACAGAAGGACCCTAGATTGCCATGATTGCAACTTGGGGGAGGTGTCTTCTCCATCGCAAAGGTAATGGGACACACTGAAAAGAAGACTGAATTTGAAGTCAGGAGATCCAGGGCTCAGATCTTGGCTCTGCCACTGGTCCCTAATGTGACCATTTCTCTCTCTCTCTCTCTCTCTCTCTCTCTCTCTCTCTCTCTCTCTCTCTCTCCCTTTTTGTGATTTCCTCTTATTTTTAGGATAAAATCCAAAGTCCTCAGCCTGACCTTGAAGGCCTTCCCCAGTCTATATTCCTCCTGTTTTTTCAGTCTTTCTCCAACATGTCCCACTCCCTGTACTCCTTTGGTAATCTTCCACCTCACACCTTTGTTCTCTTGCAAGTGTCTGGAATACACTTACTCCTTATCTCTTCCTCTTGGGATCCTTGGCTTCCTTCAAGACAGGTCAGGTGGTGCTCTCTTACACAAGGCTCTTCCTGACCTGCCTCCCCCTCCTGCCCCAGTTATTAACACACTCTCCTTCTTAAAGCTACCTTTAAAAATATGTTGTCTACCTTATGTTATTTTGTATTTGCTTATTTATCTCCTTATAGAGGCACTGTAGGATGGTGGTTGAGGGCTGGCTTTGGAGCCCAAAAGACTTGGGTTTAAGGCCTGTCTCTAGTAGCTACTGGCTATGTTACTCTGTGCAGAACATTTAGCCACCTCTCAAGTCCTCCTAGGAACTCTTTCAGATCATAAATTTCAAAGAAGGTATATTGGGAGAGGAAGTCTCCATGGCAAGTCCTGGGGCCATTTTGTTTTTTAAGTGTAAATGTTGTATCCCTGCAGTAGAATGAAACGTCCTTGAAAACTGGGATTGTTTTTGGTTTATTCTTTTATCCATGGTGCCTAGAACAGGGCCTTGCCCACAATGGGTGCTTACTAAAGGCTGAATTGGATTGTTGAATTGAAAACCCCTTTCTGGGGTTTGGGTTCCTCATCTGAACAATGAGTAGATTGAAGTAGAGGCCCCTTCCAACTCTAAACCCATGATCCTTTGAACCTAAATGCACATGACTTTTCCACTTGATTGCTAATTTTCATGACCCTAAAGAGGGCAGGGTAATTTTTCAGTCTATGAATGTTCAAGGCATTAAGTCTTAGTGCAAGTCTGGTTTGATAGAACAAATGCCTCTTCCTAGCTGTAGCGAGTTAAGATCTGAGGTGTAATCTTCATTTGTGGTTAATTTTCTGTGTGCCCTCAGGGACTCTACTTAATTTCTCTGGGCCTCAGAGACCCTCGCAACAAAATGGAGTGAATACTACCTGCAGGCTCATCTGCCTCAAAATGGTGTCAGGATGGCGTGAGGAGTTGGTTTAAATCTCTTTGGAAAAACTCAAAGAAGCTTATGAAACAGACTTCACATCAAGTGTATTTTAAAAAGGAAAACCAGCCAATAACATGATCAAGTGAGATAGAACTCCATGGGCCTTATGACCGTTTATGCTTCCCCTGGTGCAAACAAATATGAGGACATGTGAGTCTTCCAGGGAATGCAAATGTTTTTGATTTAAGGGGGTCTGGGTTGTCTGTTCCAGGATCAACTTGTCTAGATTTTATGTGTCTGGTTTGTACAACTCAGGTGGTGCTGGCTGGGGGCAATACCAGGTGGTGCCATTTCCTACATGGATTCCTTTGATTATTACTTTAAAACGATCCATACTTTGAAAGGCCTGTGGCTTTATCATGATGTAGTATAGTTTATTTGTTTTCTCCTACTCTTCCTTGTATTTCTGCTACTATTAAAGGTGGCAACAAGGAAATTACTTAACCAGTCATGTTTTTCTAGATATACAATCTTGACTGATGTTGCCAGGTGTTCTACAGTAGAACTTAATGTTGTCTAGGTAGAGTTCCCATTGGGAAATGACTGGGTTCCTTCTGAGTCTCAGTTTTTTGCCTTTTCCTGGTTCCATGTGATGTCCAGATCTACAGTTAGCAGTTTTGGTTCCCGGAATAGCTAGTAAAAAACCAACTTGGAGAAGCAGCATGAAAAGTACCTTGAAATCACCTTTTTAACTCTCTCAAGGCTATAAGTTACAGAGAAACTGCCAATCTGAGTTGGTCAAGGGAGTTTCCTTATCTGATAGTTGCCTGTACCAATGAAATCTCCAATATTATATCTATCAACTGGTTACTTTCTAATTTAACTCTTGTGATTGGCACTAAACTCAGTTGTTCCTAGGTTTTTGAAGGAATTTAAGTGCTGTTAACATCCTGTAAATTTCAGTGCCCCGAAAAGTAGCACCAAATGCCTAGTTATGACTCTGATAATACCTTGTTTGCTCTTTCTGCTTACTAAGTGACAGCTGATTGAAATGAATAGTCAGAGATATTGATCCATACTAGGATTTCTGTCAATTTCCCATACCTCCCAATTGCATACTGAAAAGCTCAACATAAAAACTTTGAGCTTCTGCATGAAGAAATATCAGAGTCCAATATTGTATCAGTATTTGTTAAACTTCTGTGAAGTCTTAGGCACCTGAGTCATCGTGTGTGTGTGTGTGTGTGTGTGTGTGTGTGTGTGTTTGCATATGCATACTTCACTTTGCATCAGTTCATATAGGTCTTCCTGTGCTTCTCTTTATTCATCATATTCATTGTTTCTTACAGCCCCGTAGTACTTACTGCTTTAGCTTGTTTAGCTCTTCTCTAACCAGTGGGCATCTGTTTTGTGTCTGGTTCTTTGCTATTAGAAAAATTCTGCCACAAGTATTTTGGGACTTTTTTTTGGGGGGGGGTGCTCATGAGCTCTTTAGGGATATGTGCCTGGCACTGGAATCCAACTCAAAGGGTGTGGATTTTGAAATCACATTCTTCCCACCATTCTAAATTGTTCCCCAGAGTGACCGGACCAATTCAATCAATTGATCATGTTCTGGAATGCCTATTTTTCTACAGTTCCATTGAGAAGACTTTATCTTCTGAATACTCTCAGGGGATTAAGTAGTCAGGGCTGCAATAGTTCTTGTTGTGATGAGCCTTGTGGTCAGTTATGACTTCTTTCCCCCAAAAATATATGTGATCTGAGGAGAATTGATGGTGATTCTGCTCAGCATCTGGTGGTCATCTTCCAGTCCTTGCTCTGGATTTGTGCCATCCTCCGAAGAAGAAGCTAGGGGATGGCTGTGGAAGGAGGGGAAGCATCATGAGAAAGGAAGGAGGGCCTTGGTGAGTCACTGAGGTCCCTGCAGACTATAAGGAGAGCCTGACTTCAAAGCCCCAGAGAGTAGGCAAAGAGGGATAGAATCTTCACACTCGTTGAGCATCTAAACAAATCCTAACACCAGCATTGGCTGTGAAACAAAAGGTTGGCCCCTTCCTTTGGCAATGAGTTCTAAGGAAATGCTTCTATTTACTTATTTACTTTTTATTTATTTATCTATCTATCTATCTATTTATTTATTTATTTATTCATCCCTCCATCTATCAGTCCATCTTTATATCATCTGATAGTTTATTCATTCATCCCTTCATTTTCATATAGGGGAGAGGGTAGTTGAAATTTGCCCTCAGACTTCAAATGACTCCCCCATGCAAACTAACGTGTACGTTGAGGATGTGCTGTGTTGTCTTTGTTTTTTTTTCCTCTCTAATTTTAGCCAAAGTTTTATTTTATTTTATTACAGATATAAATCATCAAGGGGGCCTGGAAGGGAGAGAGAGGGAAGTGATTCCATGTTAACAGCTGGCCTGGTTGATCCAATCTACAAAGTGGATTTTATTGTTGTGGCATTTGTCTTTTCTTTACAATGCCTAAATGTCTTCCCTACCAGTTGCTTCTCACTTTTAGGCTCTTAAGATTTTGGGAACATCTCTGTGCCCTGCACATACTTGGGAGAACATTCTGTCTCTCCTTAGTGAAGAGACTAAAATATTTTTTTTTTTTTGGTGGCAGGGGGAGAAGAGGCACAAAGCTGTCTTTATGAAGTGTTAAAGAGTTTTTCGATTGCTCATGCTACCATGTTCTTTCTCTGAAACATTTGCTGGTTTTTAAAAAATAAATTCCATTTTGGTTATCATAGCTGATTACTTGCTTAATGTTTCTCTGTGGGTATTTCATTTTATTTTTCTTTTTTTATGCAAGATTTCATCATTGCTTGATCTGATCTGGTTGGTTGCCCTGAGATTATTAATAATTGGGAAAGCTAATGGTGTGTGACTGAGAACATATATTTAAAAACAAGTTGGAATAGAAATATGGCTTCTAAAAAATTATACCTTTTTTGTTTCTATTCCTTTCTTGAGGTATTTTTTTTGTTTTGTGTAAAAGCAGCATGCTTTGTAATTTTCATATATGCCCAAATGCAATTAACATAAATTAATTTTAAATACTGGGAAGCTGCTGCTTGAGAAAAAGGGCAGGGCTGTTTCCGGGAGTTGAGGGTTAAGTGAGAGGTTTGGGTTTTGTCTGGGCTTTTATCTCCCTTGAGATCCACATTTGTTTCCCTTTGGCTGTAGACAGAAGATATAGAAGATTGCTTACTTTGATGGGGTGAGAGGAAGAAGGAGCCCTTGCCTTGGGCCCCAAGACTCATCCCATCCCCCTGCAGGGATTAGTCTGTCATCATAAAATGTTTCCTTGCTGAGAAGCTGGCTCCTTTGGAGCCCCTTCTGGAAGCGATAATAATATATCAAGCTTGTCTCCTTTATCCTGTTGACTTGTCATAGATGTATGGGAAAGGGGAATATTCCAGTCCGATGTTTCAGGTTGACACATTAGGACAAGGATCTATGCTCATTTACTTGCTCCTGCTTCTCTAATTTTGTGCATTTTGACTTTACCTTGAATGCCCTCTCCCTTTCTTTTTACTATTCGTAATTTGGTAGCATTCTTGGCCTGACTCTAATATCACTTTCTTCACAAGCAATGACTGTGAAGTCTGAGGACCTGGGCTCAATTTCCACTTCTGTGATTGACCTTGGGCAAGTCACTTAACTTTCCTTAACCTGTTTCCTCATATGTTGGGGTGAGACTAGGTAGTCTTTGAAGTGTCTTGCAACCTTTAGATTTAGATCTCTGACGCCCTTTTTGATGACTTCAGGATGAGAAAATACCACACGGCAGCTGTTCAACTCTACCAGGTTTGACAGAATCAGGAGCAATGTGTAGAACTTGGTGTCAAGAAGAATTTCCTAATGGGTAGAGATGTCAAAAAATGGGCTGCCTCTGGAGGTTTGGGGCTCCCCTCCTCTTCACTGGAGCTTTTCTTCCTTTTTTTTTTTTTTGGCAAGGCAGTCAGGATTAAGTGGCTTACTCACACAGCTAAGTGTCAGGTGTCTGAAGTTAGATTTGAACTCAGGTCCTCCTAACTTCAGGGCTGGTGACTATCCACTGTACCTCTTAGCTGCCCATCACTGAAGCTTTTCAAGCAAAGGAAAGAGAGGGGGGGCTCTTGGCAGGCAGCGGGGAGAGAGAATTCTCTTCTGGATGTGAGGTGGATTGGATGATCTCTGAGATCAAACGCTGCCATTGATCTTCCTTTTCTCAATCTTTCACTTATTATCTCGATTATTGTACCTTATTTTAAATATTTTCTTATCTTCCAATTGTTTACTTAGTTTAGCTTTCTTTTTCTTAGTTACATTTTCTTGTTCACTAATTGTTGGGAGAGATGTAACCCACAAAGCTAGACTGGAAACTTGTTGAGGGGAGGGCCTTTACTTCCTCTTTCTTTTGTTTCATCACATTGCTCAAAACATCAAATTAAATACACTCAGTAAATCAACAATCAGAAGTGTTTGAATCCCATCTCTTCTACTTCTAGTGTGATTCTGGAAAACCTCAGTTTCCTCATCTGTAAAATGAAGGTATTGGACTTTTCCCAAGGGCCTTATTGCCGCTCTAAATCCCATGATCTAACTTCTTCATTAGGTAACTTATTTCAGATCAAACTGCAAATACTTTACACAGCTAGTATGAGACTAGAACAAACAGAGGTAACGTAGAGGAAGAAAAGTACTTATTTGGTTAGTGTTTCTTGGTGGGATCAGAACCTCCTTAGCCTGGGGCTAGCTTTCCTGAAGTGACAAGAATTTTAGAATTTTGCATGGTAAGTATGCTGATAGAGGGTGTTTCACACAGATGAAGTGTTGTAGATAAAAGGGTGAGTTGGAAGTGAGACTCCAAAGGACTTAGTCTAGGATCACTTAGCATGGGTGAAACGAGTAGGAGACACAAAAGTGGGTATTAGAGAAACTCATAGAAATCTGTTGAATTCTAAGGAAGTGCTTTGGAATTGAGTATAAAGTTCAGCCAGATGGATGAGAGTGATGGGGAGAAGAATCATAACATCTGTTCACAGGGGCTGACCACTAGTAGCTTTCAGTATTGCTTGGGAGAGAAAGGGAAAAGGTGTAAGGGTAAGGAAAGATCATAATAATTTGATGTAAGAGGACCAGCTAGAGAGGGAAGAGCACTGATCAGAAGGCGAATTTTTGGACTTCTGTCTTGACTTTTTTGCTCGCTACTTGTGTGACCTTGTGGTCAAGTCATTTCCCTCTCTTGGCCTCAGTCTGCTCACCTGTAAAATGAAGAGGTTAGCTTTGAACATCTCTAATATCCCTTTCTTCTTGAAGGCTATGACTGTGTGATCTAAGGGCTAAAGCTTTTGTGGCAGAAGGTGGGTGGGAGGGAGTGTTTATGGGCATCGCAGAATTCTAGGAAAGATGAGAGGGTTTCATTTACCCTCAAAACCTTGGTTTGGCTTTGAGGAGGTGGTCATGGGAGAATTTTTTTTTTTTCCTTTTTGGTCTATCAAAGGAAATAAGGGGGCTTCTGGACTCTAAATAATTAAAAACAAACTTGAAAAACTGCAAGCCCTTTGCTTCATCAAAGCTAAATGCTGGAGTCTTACCCCAGGAGCCTCAGCCACCCTGGGGTTTTCCCTAAGTGCCATTTATTGAGACCTAAAACGATTCATTTTGAGGCAGGGAACCCATTTCCTGAGCTAATCCTCCTTAGGAGAAAGAAAGCATGTGGACTTGAGAAAGGTAGGTTTTACTAGATACCATCTGGAGAGTGGAGGATGGTGAAAAGGGTGGGTGGTGAGAGTTGGCTGAGGGGAATTGGGAACTCCATTCCAGCCTCTGATTGGGTGATGATCTCTGGGGAATGCCTCACCCTCTTTTGGGTCTTGTCTGTGGGAGAGGGGATCTATAATGTCTTGGGATGTGGTAATTATTATAAAGCTTCTAGGTCTCTGGTGATATTCTTATTGGGGGCTGAGAGACCAACAACCTAGACATTTATATTAGTAGTTCTTAACTCAGGATTGTCTAGTCCCTTTACGTTTGGCACAGGAGGCCTGGTTTTTGAGGGGGAGGGAAAGTTTGTTTCCTTTATTTCCCGCCTCCCCCCCAGGGCAAGTTCCACAGACTCAAAGTCATAGTGGCCCTTAGTTAATGACCATGTATTAACCATGTACTATGTGCCTCTAAGCTCTGGGCATACAAAGGAATGCAAACAGTTCTTGTTCTGAAGTAGTAAACATTCTGGCGTGTATGGAGGGAACTACAACATGTAAAATAACTAGGTACTACACTACACTCACACAGTTGATGGGGGGCATTCTCAAGGTAGGGGGAGGACATTAGTGATTGGGGGGGTTACTCATGTTCCTGCAAAACTGGGTGGGGGTGCAGGTGGAGATGGCAACTGGGAGAGGCCTTATGCACAAGGTAGAACTGGAGATGAGCCTTCAAGGAAGCCAGAGAAGCCAAGAGGTAGAGACAAGGAGGGGGCAACATTTGAGGTGTGGGGGAGAACCTGTACAAAGGAGAGGAAGTGGGAGATGAGGTCTTGGTTCAAGGAACTGCAGCAAGGCCAGAGAAGCACTTACCTGGGAAGGATGAGAGGGGAAGCTACAGTGAGCAGGTGGCATATATTTGGGTCAAATATTCTTTATTGATTGGTCAGTCTAGGCAGGAGTCCTAGGACCTAGTTTCAAATCTTGCTTCTGACACCTGTTATCTTTGTGACCAGGGACACTGCCTCTTTGGGCCAAAGTTTTCTCACCTATAACATGAAGGAATTGAGTTTAATAATCTTAGCTAGCATTCCTTCTGTGTGCTAGTGCTGAACCAAGTGCTTTACAATGTTTTCTCATTTGATCCTGACAAGGACCCTAGGAGGTAGGTGCTATTATTCTCCACATTTTACAGTTGGAGAAACTGAGGCAGACAGGTTAAGTCACTTGCCCAAGGTCACACAGCTTTTTGCTGTCCATCGTTAGATCTGAAGTCAGGAAGACTCATCTCTCTGAATTCAAATGTGATCTCACATACTACTTCTTTCTTTTACAGGATAGTGGATTGAGTGCCAGGTCTGGCATCAGAGGACCTGAGTTCAAATCTAGCCTTAGGCTTTTACTAGTTGTGTGACCCTGGGCAAGTCACTTAACCCTCCTTGCCTCAGTTTCCTCATCTGTAAAATGAACTGGAGAAGGAAATGACAAACTACTCCAGTACCTTTGTCAATAAAACTCCAAATGGGGTCACAAAGAGTTGACTCCAGGCCCACTCTTCTACCTACAATGCCACCTAACTGCCTCTCAGGTCTTGGTTTCTGAGGTTGCTTCCCCCTATAAATCTGTGATCTTGTGTCCTGTACTTTCATCTCCATGGAGAACTTTTGTTACAGAAATTTTTCTGCCCATGAAGATTGGAAACTCCTCTTTATACTTTTAGAACTTTTCCTTCCTTCCTTCTTTTTGGAAGCAATCAAGGTTAAGTGACTTGCCAGGGTCACACAGCTAGTAAGTGTTAAGTGTCTGAGGACAGATTTGAACTCAGGTCCTTCTGACTGCAGGGCCAGTGCTCTATGTACTGTATCACTTAGCTGCCCCTCACATTTATTTTTGAAGTTAAGTAACATGTGGGCCAAGCTCAGAAATTTCTGTCATCAAGGGATGCCCAGTATGTCCAGTGCAGTGGCCTGGTAAGAAAAGCAGTACAACTGAGCTTGAGAGACTTGAGGTCATGTTCTGGCCCCAGGACTCACTTACTGAGTTCAAGAGCGATCAGTTCCCCAAACTTTAGCTCCCTCCACTGTAAAATGGTGGTGGTGAGGCTTGCATTGCTTTCCTAGTTGGGATTATGATGAGTAAAGTACTTTGTAAATCCCAAAAGTGCTTCAGAATTATGAGCATTTCTGCTTTTCTCCCCCTTCTTCCTTTATTTTGGGACCCAGTCAGAAGGGGTCTATTTCAAGATATTTTTTTCTCTAGGGTAAGAAGTTATGGACAGCATCTTATTATGGATGTTAGAATAAGAACTTTGCCCCTTGGAAAACTCTTTAGCTCTTTATTACCTCTTACCTGGAAGATTACAGTGGCTGGCTACTTTGTCTCCCTGCCTTTCATCTGTCTCCTCTCCAATCTTTCCTCCACACAGCTGCCAAATTGTCCTGAAGCACAGATTTGATCTTATCACTGCCCTGATCTGGAAGCTTTCATGGCTCCTTCTTGCCTCTAGGACAAAACACGAATGCCTCCGCTTGACGTTGAAAGGCCTTTCCACTCTGGCTCTGGCCCATCTTCTAAGACGGCTTCCATGCTACATTGGCCGTGTTCCTGCCACACTGGTCTGCTTGTGCCCTTTACAAAATATACTGACTATTGCCTCTGTACCTTTGCATCAGCTGTGCCTCCCTCCTGTCTAGAACGTTCTTCCTCCTCACCTCTGTGTCTTGGAACTCTACTGAGTACCCTCCTTCATGGCCCAGCTTAGGCTTTGCCTCTTACTTGAGGTCTTTCCTATTCATCCCAATTGACCTTGCACCCTCTTGCCTCCATATTAACTTTGTGTGTTTACACACACACACACACACACACACACACACACACACACACGTGTATATGTGTATATATGGATACATAATAGTATATTTGTATACATAGTACATAACAGTATAGTAACACTGTACATATATATAATATATAAAACCACATACATGTGCACAATATACACATGTATATCACAAACTAATATGTGTATATAGAAATAAAAGTATATATTTAGATAGTTAAAATAATGATAATGCATATTTATCTATCTGGGCACATGTGGTATCCCTTGGCTAACTTCTCGTGGGCCAGGACTATCATGTTTTTTTGTGTGTGCCCCCTAGTCCAGAGGTTCTTAACCTCCTGTGTGTCGTGGACCCCTTGCCTAATCTGGAGAGTCTCTGGACCCCTCCTCAGAATTGTGTTTTTCAATGCATAGGATTATAAAGGAAACTATTAATAGTGGAATACGATCATAAAAAGAAGGAAAAACCAAACCAAGTTCAAGAACCCTAGGTTAAGAACCCTTGGCCCTAGTATCATGCCCTGTGCTTAATGGTGAATGCTTATTGAATTGAATTGATTGCCTGAAGGAATTGGCTAGTTGGTGTTGGATCCTGACTTTATTAAACATACCTGGGTGGCTTCCACCAGGATCCTCCCTCACTTGATGGAGAACAGGCCTATCTTGTGCTAGATACAGGCATTCCCTTTTAATGTTAGTAAATAAATGAGAGCCCTGGCAACATGCCTTTGGATGTTGTGTGGCCAACAGGGAATGGGTACGTTGGCAGGCGTGCCACCTTTGGGAATGTCAGTGCCCACCCCCAGGCAGACATCAGCATCCTTTGCAGACATGCTAACTTCAGCCAGACTACCATTAAGTTAGCCTGGCTGAATTTTCTCTGTGGTTGGAAGAGAGAGAGGGCCTGAGGTATGGAAGGGAAGAGGTAGAAAGGAGAAGCATAGGTGGTGCATAGAAGTGTAACAGTAGAGGGATGTGGGTTGGATTGTTGGGACATACAACAGTCATGACCAAGATTTCCTGAGCACCGAGTTACCTAAGCTGCTAGCTGGAGCGGGTGTTATAGTGCATGTATGGGAGTGATTTTAGGGCAGGGGTGAGGAACCTGTGCCCTCGAGGATACATGTGGTCTGCTAGGGCCTCAGATTGGCCCTTTAACAATTGAGGACCTAGAGGGCTCATGTGGCCTCCAGGTCACAACTTCCCCATGCCTGCTTTAGGGGTAGATACATGGGGGAGTCTGGGAGGTTTCAGGGCATCAGTAAACATTGAGATGAGCTCTCAGAGAATAGATCTCTTAATGTTTTGAGAGAAATGGAAGACTAGCAACCTGAGCTGCTAAGGGAAATAAACATTGCCTATAGATAAATATTCAGTTTTATTTTTTGAAGAGCAGAATGGCAAGGTCCCTCTATGCTGGCCTTGCTATTTTTAGGAGCTCCATGAAGAGAAATAGAGGACAAAATAAAGGCTACTGATTGCTTTAAAAATGCTTCTTGCTCCTAAAATGAGCAACTGTCATGCATGGTAGCGATTAGAGTAATACACCAGTCTGAGTCAATCCACGAGTATCTGTTGAGATCCCACTGTAGTGGTAGGCACTCCTAGCAAGCATATGGCAAAGTCTCTGCCCTTATTGAGCCTGTGGTCTTGTTGGGGAGACAAGACAAATGTATAACAAAATGAGCAATCAGAGATTTAAAGGACAGCCCAAGGAGTCTCTGAAAGTATCTCAAAACAAAGGCATTGTACGAATAAAAATTGCTGTGGGAGTTCAGAGAAAGGGAAGATGACTCATTAATTCATAAGTTTGTAGACTTTATGGTTATGAGGGATCTTAGAGGTCAATATCCAAACCCTTCATTTTCAAATAAGGGAACTGAGACCAAATGACTTGTCAAATAGTTCAACTTAGATCAAGTGATTTATGTAAGGTCAAGTGACTTGCCTAAGGTAGCAAGCAAAGTTGCTAGAATTTGAATGCAAGTCATAGCTTTGGATCTGAAAGGGACTTTAGAGTCATTAAAATATTTATTTAAATAACATTCTGTAGATACCTTTTTGCACCACTTATGTATACCAGTATCTACTCCCTCCCCTCCAGAGAACAAAAAATAGAAAAGAGGTGGTAGCAAAACTACCCATCACATTGAAAAGGTCTCATATTATGAGCAATGTTCCACACCCATAGTCCCCCACCCCTGCAAGGAAGGGATTATTGGGGTTCATTTTCCTTCCTGTTTGAGTAAAGCTTGCTCATGACAGTTTCAGAGCATTTCAGTTTGGATTTTTTGCAGTTCTTTATATTTACATTGTTGTCATTGTGTACTTTATTTTCTTGACTCTGCTTACTTCATTTGACACCAGTTCATGTGTCTTCCTGTTTCCCATAATTCATCATTTTTAGAGGTTATTTTAAGGATGAGAAAACTGAGAACAGAATAGTTAAAAGATTTGCTCGTGATCACACAAATATGTTTGTAAGTAGGAGAATGAGAATTCAAAGTCGGATACTATAACTCCACATCCATCACCCATTTGTCTTTTTAATTCAATGTTTCTTTCTCTCATGTCATCCTTGGTTGGGGATATCTTTTCAGAGGAGGTGGAATTTGTGCTGAGACTTGAAGGAGAAGGGACCAGGAAAGGAGGATATTGTAGGACATTACTAGGTGAAGGAATGGTGGACAGGTCTGACTGTTGTACCAGGTTCTCAAAAGGACATTGAGAGAACTAAGCATGAGAAGAGTATGCTGGTTAATTCTTGATTATGGTGAACCTCGAGTGACCACCAAGATGAATGTCTTAACCGAAAACTTCATACTAAATTCTCTGCAGGAATAGTTGTTTCGCCAGCACCAGGTAGGAGTTGTTTGTCCAGCACCATCATAGACACTGTGGCAGAGAGAGTATAGGAGTTTCATCAGAGGTTTTGAAGTTCATAGGAAGTGGGAGAGGGTGAGAACTGGCTGTTTCTGTTTGCCTTTTTCCATAGCAACATGCACACCTGAAGGCCATTGGGCATTCCTCTCCTAAACAAACAGCTTTCAGGAAGAGTTAATAAATTAATCTCCTGAGGAAAGAATTTGCTGTGTTCTCAGAGAGGCTTTCAGCAGGCCAAACCAGAGCTTTTGCTAATGAAATCAGAACAAATGCTGATAACTGGGCATCAGATTTTACAAAGAATTGAGTAAAGATAGGCAGTTGGTTGTCTTCTGGGGGGAGGCTTTGGGTGGAGGAATTGACGATTTGATGTTTCCAAATAATAATAGCTCACATTTACAAAGGGCTTCATTCTGTACGAAGTAGGTACCTTAATATGCTGGTATATATATTCCTGTTATGGGTACTCCCTCACTCTAGCACTGACACACCTCCTAACTCCTCTGTAACTTGGCAGGAGTTCTACAGAAGTTGCTGTTGCCCAAAATGGCATTGGGTGTTGTACTTCTCCATAATTAGGTTAGTCCTAAAACCAAACTCTAGGCCATCACTTGGGCCCATCCTCAAAGCCTTTCCAATTTGGGGTATTTGCTTTGTTGGCCCAGCCTTCAAGGATGCAAGATCACATTATACTCTGGAGAGGTGTTGGAGGTAGCTGTTAGTGGGAGTAAAGGTAGGGTAAGTACTGTAATTTTCAGTGGTAAATGGATGCTTTAAGAGGCAGTTAATACCTCTAAGTCACAGAGCTGGGACTTGAACCCAGATCTCTTGCCTGTGTTCAATAGGTACATTGTTCCCAACATTATGTTCTCTCTACCATCAGTCTTCAGTAATGAATTGGAAGGAGCACAATATATTGGAAAGAACTTTGCTTGTGGAGTCAGAGAATCATGGGCTCATGGAGAGTTGGAAGGGACCTGTTCAGATCCTACCTTGCTTACTACCTCTGTGACCTATGAAAGTCTCTTCTCCTTTCTTGACCTGCATGTCCTTATCTGGAAAGTATAAAACCAGATTGTCTCGGAAGTCCTTCAAGCCTCGGATATCTGTGCTTGAGGAACCATGAATCCTTGAGCATGACTGCTGGTTTGCTGTTGATTGAAGAACTGGGATAGAACTGGGATAATGACTGAAACATTTGTTTGTGGTACAGCAGACCAGGGTCACAAAGTCAATCTCTTTGTGTGCTAGCTAGCTTTGTCATTTTCCGTGGGCACAGGTGGCATTCCTCACCCCAGAGAGCTCCTTTACTAAGTCATGCTTTATCAGGTAATTTTGCTTAGAAGGATTGGATGAAACTGCCCCATTTATTTCCCCTGAGACTGGAAAAATGTCACCAAGTATGTTGTGTAAATGATGGTGATCCAGTAGTGCCCCTTCTGTTGATGAAGAACACGAGTCCAGAGCATGATGTGTCTGAAGCCTAGGAAGGAGCTGTATCTTCTGTCTTTCAGGAGGGAATTGAAATGCCAAAGGAAATGATTTTGGAGTTGGAAAGAACTTTTAGAGAGTGAGTCCAACCTTTTTGTTTTACAGATAAGGAAACTGAATGTCTGGAGAGATAATGAATCACTGAAGGTCATGTAGCTAATAAATGGTGAAGATGGTTCTAGAACTTGGATTTTTAACCTTTTTTTTTTACATCACGGACTCTGTTGGACCCCACAAAGCTTGTGTCTCATGCTGGCTCTGCTGTCATGTGGCTGAGTGACCTTGAACAAACAATTTCACCTTTCTGGGTTGGTTTTGGTTTCCCATTTTGTGAAATGAGGCAGATAGCCTAGAATAAGAGTTCTTAATTATTTTTGTGTTATGGACATCTCTGGCTGTCCAACAAAGCCTAGAGACCCCTCCTCAGAGTAATGTTTTTAAATACATAAGATTACAAAGGAACCTGATCATATTAAAATGCAATTGTCAAATTATTTTTAAAAAACCCCAAGGGCCCAGATTAAGAAGGTCTATTCTAGAAGTTCAGCCTTTCAAGCCCTCTTCAGGCATTCTTCCCCCTGTACATTGTGCTGCTTACTGGTAATGAGGTGATACTCCACACTGACAATGTGAGGTTACTTTCATGGGGAGATCTAGGTTGTAACCTGTGTGATCCTGGGCACCATATTTTGCCTTCCTGAATCTTTATAAAATAAAGATTGAACTAAATGATTTCTAAGGTCTTTTCCAACTTGAAAACCCTCTAATTCATACCCTCAGGATAAGATGGGCCTCAGATATCTAGGAGTGCATAATCATACAGTCTCTCTCTTATTGTTAACTGGCCTTAGTCATCTTATCTTAAAGCTGGACAGAACCTTAAAGACACCCCTCTTTTTTACAGGAAACAGCCCCAGAGAGTTGAAATGCCCAAGGTCACAGGAATAGGGTTTTTGTTTTTAAATTTTAAACAATACTGGGATGAGGACCCAGGTCTCCTGACTTTTAGTCCTAGGCTCTTTCCACCTTGTCCTGATTTCTGGGAGCTGTGGTTGCCTGCCAGCTCAGATGCTATCTCAGTCTGTAGAGAGAAGGGGCTCTTTCTGCCTGGTAATGAGAGTTTTCAGAGCCATTCCCACTGAAGCAATCTCTGGAGTTTTATTTAATATAAGAATCAGCTGGGTTTCCATCAAAGCGATTACTTAATGGAAGTACAGAATTGAACTGACTCTACTTGTCACCTCCATTTTTGGGGAATGTTGCCTGCACTCCCCCGTCAGCAGTAGATTGTGGAGCTGGGACCAAGCTGGCCATACTGTCTTTTCATTTTGCCTTCTTTGTAGTAAGGAAGGGAACAGAATAAGAAATGGAGCAAAGGTCCGTGTTTGAAATAGGAGGCTAAGAAATTAAATTCAGCAAGCATTTATTAAGCTCTTACTGTGTGCCAGGCCCTAGGTGTACAAAAGCAAGTCTCTGTCCTCAAGAAGTTTATGTTTTACTGGGGGATACAACATGTACTGATAAATAAGTACAAAATATATTTTTCAAAAATAAGTGATGTGGGGGTGGGAGACCCATCCCAGCAGCATTAACTGGGGGAAATCAGGAAAGGTCCCTTGTGGAAGATGACTTTTTACTGAAGTCTTGAAGGGATCTAGGAGTTCCCAGAGACAGAGGGGAGGTAGGTACCTGTGTGGGTGTTGTATACCTGGAACTTCCCTTCTCAGCTGACTCTATTTTTTCTCCCAGTTGCTATTTATCTTACAGTACCTCCCCCCTACATGATACAGTGAGTAGAGCTAAGAGTAAGACTTAATATCAGGAAGACCTGAGTTCAAATCTAGCCTCAGACACAAGCTGTGACCCTGAACAAGTCACTTAACCTTTATTTGTCTCAATTCCTCATTTGTAAAATGGGGACACACTGGAGAAGGAAATGACAAACCATTCTATTATCTTTGCCAAGAAAATCTCATGGACAAATCCATGAAATCATGAAGAGTCAAGACATGACTGAACAGTGATAAGTTCCCTTTATTATATAATGCTTTAAAGTTTATGAAGCACTTTCCTCAAAATAGCATGGTAAGGGAAGAATTTCAAGGATCATCAGAAATAGAGAGTGCCAGGCTTTGAATCAAGAAGTAAGTTCAAATCCAGCCTCAGACACTTACTTAGTAGCTCTGTGACTCTGGGGAAGTCACTTAACCTCTACCTACCTCTGTTTCCTCAACTATAAAATGAGGCTAATAATAACCACCTCCCTCCCAGGGCTGTTGTAAGGATTAAATGAGATATTTTTGAAGCAGGTCTTGTAACACAGTGCTAGGCACCAAACTGGTCCTTAATAAATCCTTGTCTCCTATTATTCTAATCCTATAGAAGGGAAAACTGAGACTCAGACATTATGTGACTTTCTTATGGTTAGACCACAAGACAGTTTGAGACTAGTAGAATTAAAGCTTTTGTATCCCCACTGCATTGCTCATGTTTACTGGATTAAATGGTGTTTTCCCACCATATCCCTTTACCTCTGTTGGATGTGTAGAGGGAGAAGATATTTATTGAAACTTGGCCCTTCCAATGTTTCTCCTAGGAAGGATGTGCCCCCCTTCAAGGGAATCTATTATGGAAAACTTATGTCTACTAAAGAAAGTAGAAAAGGTATGGTAATTACTAGTTTACATTTGTAAAAAGCAGCATGGGGTAGTAGATAGAGTCCTGGACTTAAAGTCAGGGAGATCTGGATTCAAATACTGCCTTAGCTTTGTGACCCTCAGTTTCCTTATCTGCAAAAGGGGATTGGACTCAGTGGCAGGTTCTGTCTAGGTGCAGATTGATGATTCCCCTGAGTTCCCTTCTGGCTCTAGATTTTTGATCCTGTTAGTTCAGTGGTGAATTTCTTTGATGCAATTGATGAGTCACAGAAACCTGATGTCTGTACTCCTTTTCAGGAGCATACTTATTTTGGCAAGTTGAGGGTTTATGTCTTAGGCTATGGATGAAACCTGTTTCCTTCTGCACTGATGGAGGCTCCACTTGCTGGAACCACATCAACCCAGAAGAGACAGACGCTTGGACTAGCATAATTGTTTTCACTTCTGAACACCTTATGTGAAAGACACCCAGTTGGTAAGAGCAGCAGTTAACTTTATCATTTGGAGGGAACTACAGCCTGCTGCCACATGGCCCCTCGCCTCCTGTGTACCCAAAAAGAGACAGCCCTAAACAAATCTACACACAGCAACAGTTGTTCTAAGGAGGAATAGAACAGCCCATCAAACCCTGGGATTGGCAGCAGTCTGGGATGTGTTTTGTTTGGGGCTGCTCTTGGCCATGGGTGGACTTCTTTTGAAGACTGTTTATAACTGAGAATACTCTCACTAGTCTCTGGGCAGAATATATTTCCTACCTCCTGTAACTCATACTGCAGGTAACCCTATTTTTGAACCTCTAATTTGGGACTATGTCTTTGATCTTTCCCTTTGAGTCTCCCAAATGGGGACAGTGACATTGACCTTTATTTTATATCTCTTTACTCTAGTGGCTTGTGCTTCTGGCACTGTGGGCTGAAATAGTGTAATCCAGTATGAAAGACACTTGTTTAAGCTTTTGCTTTTTAGATTTTAGATAAGTTTAGAATTTAGGTAAGACACAGTCCCAACCTTCGTGTAACATAGATCCTTATGGGATAGAATGACAATAGTATGCCCCACACTTTATTATTCAGTTTGATGTGGTAAGTGCACGAGAAAGCTGCAAAACAGAGTGTGTGTGTGTGTGTGTGTGTGTGTGTGTGTGTGTGTGTGTGTGGTTACTGACTAGGTATCAGTTGGGTTAAGTCTTCATGGAGGAAGTACCCTTCAAATTGGGCCTTAAAGATTGTGGATAAGATACTTGGCAATCATCACTGCCCCTGCTTCCATTACCATGCCATTTACCCCACTTACACTCATTCTTGGGACATAATTGTAATGTTTCTTTAGCCTCTATGTTCATAGCTCTCAACATTTCCATTGAAATGCTCACTGCCTGGAGTCATTGGGTTACGGAAATATTGGAATTTCCAGCACATTTAAATGGTTTATAGGGACACTGGGACATACTATTTGAAGTTGCTACTGTTCTGGAAAATCTGGGACATATGGTTGCCATATATATCTCCTGCCTTCTGAATGTTCTGTGGAGTTTTCAGCTCTTGATTTTCCTTACCTCCTCCCCCCTTCTCCAGCCTCTAGTCATCTCATTCACTCCTCATGGCTGTGTATGCTTTTGTAGAGCTGTACGATTGAGTAGTGTCTTGTGGGCAGTACCCAACTTAGTAATGGGCTGTGTTCCCAAAGTCATTTTGGGGAAAGGGTTACATTTAGAGAAACAACACTACAAATGATGATTAGGTTCCCAGGCTAGCCCATGGAGCTTTATTTAATCCATAATGTAATTGACTTAGAGTACTTAGGCTTGCTCGGAGCCCTGAGCCCCAAGGGAAGTAGGTTTCTACAGTAATAGTGCCCATTGATAGAGCTTTAACGTTTGCCAAGCACTGTATAGTGATGATACCAGTATTTATATAGCACTGTAAGGTTTACAAAAGAGCATTTTACATACATTCTCACTTGATTTGTACACCTGGATGATGTAGAGGCTATTGTTATTATTCCTATTTTACATATGAGAAAGCCAAGACTAAGAGAGGGTAATTGACTTGGCTAGGACCTAAGACAATATATTATGATATATAGTATATTAATATCATGGAATATTAATATAATACAATGAGCATACGAGGCAGGACTCAAGCCATAGTTTTCTTAACTCTTAAGTCCAGCACTGGATCCATTCATTATATTATGCTGCCTCTTCTGTATCTGCATTGCAGGTCATGGGACACCCACTATAAAGTCAGTGGTAGCCCCTTACTATAGGAAGCATTAATGAGAGAGGAGGCCTCTGGGAAATAGTAGAAGGTGCAGAAGTAGATGAACATGGCCAATATGGGGCTTTATTTTGCTTAATCATATTTATCATAAAAGTTTTCTTTCTTTTCTTTTTTAAAGAGGGGAAGGCATATGGGAAAAATACAAAATAGATTTCTTTGTTAGTTGAAAAAATGGTAGACATTTCCAAGTATGAGTAATTTGTAAGCCGAGCATCGTGAAGTCAGTCATTCAATCAAATTCAAAAAGCATTGACTAAGCGCTTGACTCTCCAGACTGCCTGTGTTATATTTGCACAGGCGCTTGTGTGCTTGTGTGTTTGTGTGTGTGTGTGTGTGTGTGTGTATGTATGTTTACAACTTCTCCACTAAACCGTATGGTCCTTGAGACCAACAACTATTGCCCTTTTGCAATGGTTCACCCAGGTTCCCCTTCATGTACTAGGACGGGTCTGAGCCTTGGAAAGAAATGTTAACTTCCTTTTTAATAAGTCAAGATGTGCTGCCCAGAGGTTCTTTGAACATAAATCATTTCAGAGCTTCTCTGTTCTGCTGGCTTAATCATCAAAGGAAACCTTAGCCAATAGTTTGAGGCTAAGGAGCTGCTCCCCAGCGGGCCTCCAGCTTAGTTACCTGGCTGCTCCAAGGTGCGTCCTGAACCGTCTCCTCTCGTTACTTTGATTGTGCCCCAGGAGCCTCTTTTGTTTTGTAATTGCTTTGGGCCTTCTGACAGCTATATGATTCTTGCAACTCCTGTACCGTCTTTCAAAGTAATAATGATAGCTGACATTGATAATGGCAGATGCTTTATGTATGTTATCTTACTTGTTCCTCATAATAAACCTATGAGGTGGGTCCTATTATATACCCATGCTACAGATGAGCCTCAGAAACTGAGGCCCAGTGAGATTTAGCAGCTTGCCCATGGTCACATACAGCTATAGGCATCTCTTTGCTCCAAGCTGATTTCTATACTCTTATTATTGCTGTTGAGTGGTCTTCATGACCACATTTGGGGTTTTCTTGGCAACGATTGTGGAGTGAGGTGTTTGCCCTTTCTTTCTCCAGCTCATTTTACCGATGAGGAGACTGAGGCAAACAAGACTGAGTGATTTGCCCAGGGTCACACAAGTAGGAAGTTTCTGAGACAAGTTTTGAAGTCAAAAAGATGAGTCTTCCTGACCCAGAACCCTGTTCTCTGAACCACCTAGTAACTGTTGTTATTATCATTATTTTTAATAGTTTGATAGATTTCTGAGTTTATTGGAACTCTATCTTCTGAAGATTGCAACTTTCCCATTCCTTCTTATCTTCTGTGATTAATGTATGTATCCTCAGATGATGGGGTCATGGAACTAGAGTTGGAAAGGGACTTTAAGGGTCATTTAGTCCAATCTTCTCATTCTACAAATGAGGAAACCAAGGCAGAGAGAGGTTATACAACGTTCCCAAGTTTAACAAGATAATAAATGGTGGAGCTGGGGTTTGAACCCAAGTGCTATGAGCCCAAGTTCAGCATTCTTTCCACTGTACCACATCCTCTTTCCCTAAGTCTTCCATAGAAAATCCACCCAATGTGTCTGAAATCTATTTGTGGTTCTTTATTCAGAGGACCCCATTGCTAATCTGGTGCTGCCCCATCTCTACGTGTGAATGGCTTATCCTTTGCCCCCTTACTCAGTAAGCTCCTCTCTGTTATCATTCAGATAAAATATAAGTTGCTCTGTTGGCCATTGAAAGTTCTTCACAATTGGAGCTCTCCTAGCTTTTTGGTCGTAGATATTGCACTCTCAAAGCACTCTTCAATTCAGTTGAACTGGATTGCCTGCTGTTCCTCACACAGGATGATTCCTCTCCCCTCTCAGCCTATGCACCATATGCCCCTTACACATCATTGTTCTCCCTCCCACCTCCCCCTCTTGCAGTCCTTGACTTCCTTTAAGACGCAGTTCAAAGGCTTCCTTCAGGAGTCTTTTCCTGATTCCCCTAGAAGCTAGCCCCTTCCACCTTGTGGATGGGTCTGTTTATACATGTATTGTTTCCACTATTAGAATGTAAGATGTTTGAGACACCATCTTTGCTTTTTCTTTGTATCCCCAGTGCATAGCACAGTGCCTGACACATTAGTGAGAGGCTAGTAAGTGCTCATTGATCGAATTTCAGGTTATATGTGTTCTTAGTGATGGCTTTCATGCCAATACACGTCATTGCTGGTCCTTTGCTGCAGCTTACAGAAGCTTACCATGTACTTTCCCATTCACATTTGGGTTATTTGTAATTGGGTTAAATGTAGCTTTAGTTCTGGTAAGGATGGTGTGTGTGTGTGTGTGTGTGTGTGTGTGTGAGAGAGAGTATGTGCATGTGTGTGGGAGAGAGAGATTTGCCTTTTGTAGGGGGAGGCTGAATCGTTTTCCTCTTAACCATACTGTTAATAATGATTAATTGTACGAATAATAAATTATTTTGCTCTTAGGATATTTGCACAAACAAAACTGAATTCATCCCCTTATTCTTCCCGCTGTTGAAAACAAACAGTAAGCCCTCTCCTCTTCCCTTAATTACATTTTATGATTTCTTCCAGAGATGGTGAGATGGTGATAATCACACTGTCATTTGACATCTTAATTGAGGAAACGACTTGGGATGTTTTCTTTTGCTTTCCCTGGTGCCTGGAATGCTCTCCCTCCTCAACTCTACTTGGCTTCCTTTAAGTCCCAACAAAAATCCCATCTTCTCTAAGAAGCCTTTCCCCCCTCCTCTTAATTCTAATGTCTTCCTTCTTTCAATTATTTCATTTGTAAGGTATGTCGCTTGTAGGTGCTAGTTTGCTTGTCTCCTTTAGTAGACTATGAGCTCCTTGAGTTCAAGAACTAACTTTTGCCTTTTTTTTTATATCCCCATCACTTAGCAAGTGCCTGGCACACAGTAGGAGATTAATAAATTTTTATTGACTGACTGAGATGAGGAAGCAGTGGGCAGAATGCTTGAATAGTTACTACTAGTGTTGACTTAACCTGAGAAGGAAAGAGAAAGCAATTGTGATCCTTGGAGAGAGAGTAGTAGAGATAGTGGACAGTATATTTGTATCAACCTTTATGGTTACAAAGTACTTCTGTATGCTTTATCTCACTTGATACTGAAAAGTCAGCAGGGATAATAAGAATAACACTATCTGGTATGTACATAGTGCTTTAAAATTTGCAAAACACTTTACTTTGTTATCTCATTTTGTCTTTCTAACTACACTGAAGTAGGTGCTATTATTATCCCCATTTTACAAATGGGGTAATTAATGCTGATCTCTTAAGTGATTTGCCCACTGGTAAGTGTCTGAGGCATGTATCAGCTGTGTGACCCTGGGCAAGTCATTTAATGCCATTTGCCTCATTTTCCTCATCTGCAAAATGAGCTGGAGAAGAAAATGGCAAATGACTCCAGTGTCTTTGGAAGAACTGAAGAGTTGGACACTATGGAAATGACTGAACAAGAGTCTGAGGCAGAATTTGAATTCAGGTCTTTGGACTCTCAAGTCTATCGTGCTTTGTTTACTGTGCCACCCTAGTGCCCTCCAAGAATAAATCTACCACATCCATTTTACAAATGAGGAAGCTGAGGTGCCAAGAGGTTGGGATTTGCCCAGGCTCCCAGTGTGGGAGCCAAGACTAGAACCCAAATCATCTCCCTAAAAATTTAGTCCTCCTACCAGCCACATGCTGCCTCAGTTTATAGCAAGATATATTTAGACCCAGTCCTTGTCTGTTATGCTTCACAGTTCATTTCTGACGTAGGCTTATAATTGAGGATAAGTTTTTAATGAGCATGCCATTTCAGATGAGGCTGGAACAGGAGCAGAGCTGGAGGAAGTAGACACCAAACACTTCATTGTATTGTTTCCTTCCTCTTTCCTTTTTCAGCACCTCCTGTTTGGATGATTACTCCATTGTTTGTAGTGTGGCCAGGCATTTATGAAGTTCCTTTTCCCCTTGGTGTGGAGAACACTGCTTTGGGAAAATGGGCTCTTGGAGTGTTCTGCCTTCTTGGAATTTATGGTAGTGATCAGGTGAGAGGGGCAGGGACCATGGCATTGGAATGACTGCTTTCCAGACTGACTCAGGTCATTGCTAAGGAGCCACAGGATGGACACACAATTGTTTTCTTGTTAGTCTTGCTTTGTTGAGCTTGCTATTTTCTGGGCCTCAGATTTGCCACCTGTAAAATGGGGGTAACAGCCTATGCCCTTTATTGCCCAACTCACAAAACCATCAGCACTAAAGAAAAGACACAAAAGGTTTTGAAGTCCTTGAAAGGAAAGAATCTGCAGGAAACCTGATGCTGCCTTCTGTCCCATCACTAAATGCCACCAGGTGGTCTTTCCCACATGACCTGGGCCATTACTCTGTTGGTAAGTGGCATTTTGCTGTCAAGGACAAGTGTGTGGTTTTTTGTTTTAGTTTCAGTTTCAGATTGCCATAAAGAGTCCTCTCTAGAATAGCATCTCAACTGTTATAACAAAAAGTTACCATTCTCTTGAACCGCTCAAGGAAATAACTCCTTTGTCAAAATAAGAGTTCACCCAAATTTGAAATCTACTCTCAACATGAAAAGAGAGAGAGAAACATCACAGTAGCCTCACAATCAAGAAGGAATTTGGTAATAAGAAATGACAAGTGTCCTTTCTGGGGAGTTTCATATGAACATAGGAAACATACAGAATACAAATATAAAAACCCCTCTTTGCAGTGGAGTGGGGGTGAGGGAAGAGAACAGGGCTCATCTGGGAACAGAAGTAAATGGAAATGCTAAGTCTTTCATATCTTTCCCTTGAAGATCATTATGACTCCTATTCCTTGAGAATATAAAATTATTACAGAAGAGGTGAAAGGAGAGACAATAGCTTTTAGAAGGAATTTGTTCAATCTTAAATTTTTTAAAATTTAAAACCAAAACAACAGCAGCAACAAAAACAAACCAGAAACTCATCAGCCTCTTTACAGATGTTGTGGACCAGTGGTTTTTGCTGCCAGTTGTTAAGAGTTGCTTGGGTGGCAGCCTTTGCACTCTGGTCCATGGCCTCTTGGTGTCCTCTGGCAACTGGACAGAAGACAAAGCTTCTGTTAGCTCCCACCCCATCATATCTTGAGTGTGTATTTCTTCTGTCTCTCCATTCAGTAAGGGTTTTTTGTTTTTTTTTTTTGTTTTGGTTGTTTTTTTTTTAATCCCAAGCCACAGAGTCAAGGAAATCTCTTGGGGATTGGGAGGCATGTGGGTTGGTGCTGACTGTTAAATTCTAAGGTTGAACCTTCTCTCGTGGCACAGATGGTAGAGGATCTTTGAGGGAGGTTGCCTTACCAGGGGATAAAATGCTGTGCTTCAGTTTCAAGACTGGCCGGCCTCATAACCTTCAAAATAGCAAGCCCTGCAGTCCTCAAAGTAGAAATCGACCCTAGATGGAAAATGACCCTTTCATTCTCGGGTTCTGTTTGAAACGAAGGGGTGGAGATTGGGGAGGGAAATTCTGAGCACATGTCTAAGCTGTCTTCTACAGGCTTGCCGTATTATAACTTTCTACTTTAAAAAAATGGCCATGAAGATATTTCATTATTTTATGTTCGGTATGAAATCATAGTCCTGTCTTGTGTTCATTTCTCCCAAGAGCACAAATGTTTTACAGTCATTATTTCATTCAAACCTACATGATCTTACTGAGACATGGAAGCTTTGAAGGCTTTAAGAACAGGTTTTGTTGAAATGGAAATGAAGATAGAAAAAGGGAAGCCCCCAACCTCTCCTTTCTTTTCTTCTTTCCAGGATCTCTTCTACGATCATATTGCAAGCCAATGAGTCATCTAGTTCTCAGCTAAGTAAAGGCTTCTACTGGACAGGGCACACCAAGTTTTGACAATAGAATTACTTTTCTTTCCTGGTTTTGATAAAGACTTTTGGTATTTTTTGTCAATATGTTCACTCTGGTGAAAATCAACTGTTCGTTATAGGAAGGGCAGCAATTTTTGGGGGAGGGCTTCCCAGTAATTTAGTTTTTAGAAGGAGCCAGATAAAAGCAGTGATCCTTCTTGGAAGTTAGAGAAGAGCTGTTGACAGCAATGGGAATCCCCAGAGCTGATAGAGAGAGCTTGTGAGGGAAATTACTTCTGTTGGAAGGAGTGAGGGAAAGATGGTGGAAATCATCTTGACTTTAAATTGGAGTGGAATTAGTGGAATATGCCACTAAAAATGGAACCCTTCTTGCCCAAAGATCAGCCCTGTTCTACCTTCTCCTTGAGATAGCTCCGAATGGCAGGTGATTCCAGGACCAAAATAAAGATGTTATTAAATCCTAAAATAACTATTGCTAATAAACTCACTAGATAGAGTTCATAGGATCATAGACTTGGAGCTAGAGGGGACCCCAGAGGCATCAAATCCACTGCCTTTATTTTATATGTGAAGAAATTAAGACTTGGGAAAATTAAGTAACTTACACAAGTAGTAATCGTCAGAGGTGAGAGTTGAACCTAAGTTCTCTAACTCCAGATGCAGTGCTCTTTCCTCATCCTCTACCCTAATCTCCTCATCTTATAGATAAGGAAATTGAGACCCAGGAAGATTAAAATTGCTTAGAGTCACACATGTGATAAGTGGCAGAGTTGGGATTTGAACTGGGTCTTCTAATTTCTAAGTCCTTGTTCTTTTCACTGTGTCACTTTCTTTTAAATGGAGAAAAGTTAGAGGGCTAGGGTTCAAATTCCAGTTCTAATACTTGCTGCTTATATGACCTTGAATAAGACTTTCAAGTCTATTGAACATCTGTTTGCTCATTTGTGAAATGAGGGTACATCATCAGATCATAGATTTAGAGCTGAAAAGGATCTTAAATGTCATTTGTAAAATTTCTCACTTCATTCATTCATTTATTTCTACAGCCCACCAAAATTCTTTATTTTTAGCATTTATTTAAAAAATTTTGAGGTCCAAATTCTCTCCTTCCTTCCAAATCCTATCCCTACCCATTGAGAAAGCAGGCAATGTGGTGCCCATTATTCATGTAAAATCATGCAAAACATATTTCCACATTAGCCATATTGTATACTCACACAGACATAGACAAAGAAAAGGCAAGAAAAATAAAGTGAAAAAAAGTGTGCTTCACTCTGCACTCAGAGTTCACAGTTCTCTCCCTGAAAATGAATAGCATTTTTCATCATGAGTCCTTTGGAATTATCTTGGATCACTGTATTGATCAGAGTAGCTAAGACTTTCACAGTTGGTTATCACAATATTGTTGTTACCATATGCAATGTTCTCCTGGCTCGGCTTACTTCACTTTGTATCAGTTCTTATAAGTCTTTCCAAGTTTTTCTGAAACTATCAGCCTCATTATTTTTTATAATATGGTAGTGTTCCATTACAGTCCTCTCATTTTACAGTTGAGGAAACTGAGGACCCTTGACATGAAGTGAGTTGACCAGTGTTACATAGTAAGCAGCAGAGCTGATGATGATGATGTCTAAGACATGACCAGCTCTGGTTCCTGTGATCTTAAGTTCTTCTGAGAGGAAGCTGTTCAGCACTGCTGTAGGCATCTGGCAGACCATTGATCAGTGGGATTGGGGAACATAGAGACTGTAAGGAAGGAGGTAGCAGGGTAAAAAGTAGTAGGTTACTCTTGATTTCCAGCATCTCAGCTTACAGTGAGATCAAGTGATCATCATATCTGTGATAGCTCCAGTAACCACTGGAAACCTCTTATTAATGCACCAGCCAGCAAATGAAAAGCTTTTCCTACCATTGTGGATGCTAGATAAATTCGTTGATGATGCAAATGAACAAACAAACATCAGTGAAATGAAACAAAGCAAACCCCACACCTCATTTATCTGAATTTCGTTCTGAGACTTGGATTAAATAGGTCACATGGAACTTAACTTTACCTCAATCCTTGGGAGACCTCTTTGTTGGAAACCTTTTTTTGGCAGCTTTATAATTTTGATTTCTAGCTAATTAGATTCATGCTGTTTGGGAGACTTGGTTAATGTACCTCACCCCGCAAAGCTAATTTACCTCGTTTTAAATTGGGTCTTTGCTATGGTGAAGGATGGACGTTACCTATGTGGCAATGGAGTCACGAACAAATGTTGAGGCAAATGAGATAATACCTGTAGAAGTGTTTTGAATTCATTGTTATTCAATATTTGAGTTCTGCAGAGAAATAGGTGTTCTCTAGAGGAAAGGTATTCTGTAAATCAAAAATGATGTTATTTTAGGTCTCTCAAAGTCCTAATCTTTGTCCTGTTGTGCTATCAGCTTTTAATGAGCAATTCCAATGGGAGGAAGAAAATGCTTGAATAAAATAAAATTAGAATGGTTATTCTGACATAGATAAGTATAAAATTGTAGGGTGCTAGAGTTGGAAGAGATTCATTAGTACAAATTCTAAGTATTTTGTATGACCTTAGGCTCAATACCTAACCTCCCTGAATTTCAATTTCCTTAATTGTAAAACAAGGGAGTTGGAATGCATATCCTTGAAATTCTCTTATAGTTATCAGTCTTTAGTCCCAAGATTTTCATTTAGAATCTGTGTGGCTCTGGGCAAGTCACTTAACCCTGTTTGCCTGAATTTCTTCATCTGTAAAATGAACTGGAGAAGGAAATAGCAAGCCATTCCAGTACCTTTGCCAAGAAAACCCCAAATGGTGTCACAAAGAGTCAGATATGATTGAAACAACTGAGCAACAACTTTCCTTTACAAGATTTGACAATTGAGTCACAGATCATTTCTGGTTTTGGACTTGGAATACAGAATACCTTGAAGCCTGGTCCTCCTACATTGACCTGTTCATTTTTAGCTGGTTCTTAAAGAGAGGACGACCCTGGTAACATGCAGATGATTATATGCACTGGGAGAGCATTTCAGTAAGGATTGTAAATTTAGTCTTAGGATCAATTATCAATTCTGAGGTGAAAGGGAATTTTAGAGGCCATTGAATCTAGCCCTTTCATTTTAAAGATGAGGAAACAGAGGCACAGAGAGGTTAAGAGACTTAAGCAGGGGCCATCTAGATTGTAGATGTCTGGGGTGAGTTTGGAGTCAGGTCTTCCTAACTCTAAGTCTGGAATCCTATC
Source organism: Bettongia penicillata ogilbyi (assembly GCA_023548195.1). Classification (NCBI taxonomy): domain Eukaryota; kingdom Metazoa; phylum Chordata; class Mammalia; order Diprotodontia; family Potoroidae; genus Bettongia; species Bettongia penicillata. The sequence continues at coordinate 5,154,751 of JAJHZJ010000413.1, forward strand.
CTTTATGGCAGTCAGGGCACATATCTTAAAGTGTGAGAATGGGCAGCCTTGGGGGATGGGGTGATGATGGAGTCTTCTTCATTGGAGGGCTCCAGGCACAGGCTGGATGGATACTTGTTGGATCTGTTATAGTAGAGGTTCTTTTGTACATATGATTTGAATTAGATGGCCACAGACGTCTCTTCTAACCCCAAATTCCATGCTTCTGTGTTCTCCTAAGGCTTGTTCTTTTATTCTTCCTTGGTGAAAAAAGATCCCAGAATGATGAAATTATGGAGCCTTGACTCATTGATTGAAATAGTAAGTAGAGGGTAGGTGTCAATGCCCTCGAACATCTTCTCCCTTTCAGATTCCATGGCTGATTTGTTCAATTATAATTTTTCTAATTTTGGTTAGGACAGAGTCTCAGGAAGGGGGCAGGCAGTCTAGTGAGACTTATGTTCTATTTGATTTCATAGTGCTGCATGCCATGCTGTGGCTGGCACTTACTCCTACTCCCATGTAGAAGAGGAAAGTGCATGTCTGGATGCCATGAACTTGGTCCAAGTGCTGGTGGTCAGGGACAATGGGGGAGAGTTGTGTCTTTAGATTTGCCTTTTTTTCCAATCTGAAGAGGAGGCAGCATCTAGGAATTGGAAAGTGGTGATTTTTTGATTCATCTGTAAGTGATAAAGGGCCTTTGGACCGGACCTCTGATTTCATTGGTATTGGGAATTCCCTGACTGAGCAAACTTCCTCAACCAGTGCAGGTCAGCGAGCAAACTTCCACAATTTATAGCTTTTAGAACTGTCTGAAGAGCACCACAAGATGTCATGGTCAGCATGAGTCAGAGGTGGAATTAAATAGATATGGAGAACATTTATTAAGTGCTTACAATGTGGGAGGCATTGTGCTAAGTGCCAGGGATAAAAAACAAGCGAACAAGACAGTTCTTACTTATTGAAGAGCAGTAGTGAGGGAAGAGAACATATAAAGGTAAATTGAGCAGGGGGTAAAGTGACCATGGCTGGGGCTCTTTGTGAAATTGCCATTAAGAATAGGGACCATGGAGGCTCTAGGCGTGAATGTACTACGTAGGAATTTTCTGTTTTTGAAGCTGGCCCTTATCTACTAGGCTGCAATACCTCTTTAAGTAGGACAAAAATAAAATTAGAAATGGCTCTTCTTGGTGGGTGGTATGGTTGGGAGTACTCATTAGATTCACAGACTCATAGAATGTTGAAGTCAGAGCCCGTCCCTTAGCCTTTCTCTCTCATTTTTCAGAAAAGGAAACGGAGGCCTAGAGTAGGAAAATGACATGCTCAGAGACAGCTAAAGAGAATGAGGACAGAAGTGATTCACGTTCCTCCCATCACCACCTGAATTGCCTCCCTAGAGAGAGACAAAGAACTAGCAAGACTTTCAGCAGTGGCCACTCCAGGCCAGTTCTCATCATTTATTGCTCCTGGATGACACTTTGAGGTGACTTGACTATGTGATTCCTTCATTTACAGCCTCTCATAGTGGAGAACAGTCTCTTCCTCAGAGCAGTCATCAGATCTCTAGGCTGCCTTTTGAAAACTTGTCGCGTGCTCGCTGCCCCCGATTGGGGCTTACCGATCACAAGAAACCCAATTACTCTCTAAGATGAGAACAGTTTCAATGGTTCTTTTGCGCTCTGCATTCTATATCCAGCACTTGCTTAGAGTAGCTTATGAGAGAGTTAGTAGTCATTGGGCAGAAACCGATCCATATGGCATTTGACTTTATTGGCAGGTAGGATGGAGCAGTCTAGTTTTTAAGTCAGTCTTTTGGGAGAAGGGGTAGGGAAATGTGGTTTTCGTTTTGCATTTATGTAGGACTTAGGTGTATGTGGTGGATTTAATATTTCCACTTTTTTTCCGACATAGGCTGATTTACAGAGGGAGTTGGTAGATATTCTTTGTCTCCTTTGGAAACAGGAGTATTCCACAAGGGAGTAGAACTGAGTTTGACAAACCAATGGCCCTTTCACCTGTTTGCAAAGTACTTTGGAGGTAATGCTTCCTGAAGACAGCAGAAGGGTAGAGGTCTTTGACCCTCACCCCTCTTCAAAGAGCTAACTGCTGAACAAAAGAGAAGAAGGATTTGTCCAGCATTCTAATTCTTCACCCTGAGGCTTGCCTCTCACTGAAACATCTGAGTTTTGTAGCTGGAGAGAAATTTTAACCAGACATCTGTAGCCAGGCAGCCCTATCCTGAAAACCAATGTGGTAATTGTGTCTTAACTGTCTGTAGCACTGTCCAAGACTAGGAACAGGAGGTCTAGGCTTCCATCTACTACAATACCTTTAAACTTACCCTCCTAATTCAGGTTGGAAGATCTGTCCTCTTCTGCTTCGGGTTTTAATCAACAGATATGTGGCTGTTGATTTGGTACTTTGGCTATATCCTTCAAGGCCAAGGTGTCCTTGAGGTCTCAAGATTTAACCCAGCAGCCTGGCTTAAAGGGTTTGGATTGTGAAACCTGGCCAAGAATCACTGTTTTCTCCCTCCCCCCCAACTCCGAAACTGACAGCCTTGCATGCATTCGGTCCTCTTCTGTAGCTTCCAGGCCTAATCTCTGAGTTATTACAGCATACCACCAAACAGATAGGAATGGTAATTATAAATACTTTGAGAGCTTCCATTCACCTCACTTGGCAAGGTGACTCAGAACATTTGATCAGGAAAAAAAGTAGAAAAATGATCAAAAAAGAAGGCAACCCATGAGATATCACAGTATACTTACACTCAGTCCAGAATACTAGTTATGGAAATGTCTGTGGGTTACAGGTGGGAGGAGAGAGGCATTAAAATCAATGACCTGTCTGATCTTTCCCCTTGGTCTGGAAGAAGGAAATTTTAATGTCTGGGGAGGAGTGGACAAGTCTGCCTTTTATTCTCGTCTACTGTTCACCTGTGGAGACATTGTCTTATGATGAACAGAACCTTAGGAGAATGCATTGCTCTAAGGCAGAGAATGTGTCCATAAGAGGAAGGGGGAAGGGCATCTAATTAATGTTTCTTTATATTATTTTTTTTTCATCTTGTAAATCCTCTCTATGTATGAGGTAGCTTGTGTCTCAGTTCTGCAAAGCATTTCCTGGTTAAGTCTGTAAGAACACGATGTGGTTAAGGGCCAGCAGTGGATCAGCTATAAACTGGTCCTAACTCCTTTGGGACAGGGTGGTGCTGTGGCGTCAGAATATCCAGTCTAGTGTTTGCTAGTTGTGTGACGTTGAGCAAGTCACTTAACTTTTCTGAGCCTTGGTTTCCTCATCTGTAAAAAGAGCATAGTAACTGTCATCCATCCAGTAAGCATTTGCTAAGCACCTGTTCCATGCTAGACACTGGGCATAAATAGGCAAAAAATAAGGCAAAACAAAACGAAAACAGTGGTTTTGAGACTCGAATGAGATGATGTACTGGAAATGCTTTATAAAGGACAATTATTATATCCTGGCTCTGCCACTTGATTCAGGTGTACTGTGCCTGCCCTAGCCTCAGTTGCTTCAACTGTAAAATTCAGTTGGGATTAGATCACTTGGTGGGACTACTCCAAGGGCTTAAATATAGATTTGTCAGCAGGTCAGTGTCAGAGAGGGGCTTGCTTTGTCTCTTTGGATTTCCTAGGCCAGGCCCTTGTTTGCCAGTAATGAGGCTTCAGGGTCTGCTAGGATGATTGAATGGAAAAATTGATTCTTATTTCAGGAAAGGAAAAGAGAATGTTTATTTCCATCTTCAAGGTGGGAAATTTTAAGTCAGTGACAATGGAAGTTGTTCTGACCATTTTCAAGCCTGGAAAGAGGAGGAAGGGAGTTGGTTCAGGGAGGATAGAAAGAATTTATATACTGCAAATGAAAATAAGACTGGAGCAAAAAATCTAGCAAGAAAACATGGAGTCCAGGCTGTAATCAAGCCAAAGTTAAATTGTCTCCTCCTGTTCTCTGTAATGAATGAATGCATATGGTCAGCATCATCACTGGGGAATAAGGTGCCAGAGCTGGAACATTAAGTAGTTTTAGTGGCTAAAGCTTTTGCCCAATAGCCCTTGGAGTAGAAGGTGAAAGCATTGACCTTCTTTCTTCCTTGCCAAAAATCAGAAGTTGGGAGTGAATAGAGCTGTCCAGATGTCTGGATCAGCGGTGGCCACTCTTCCTTGTTCTCTTTTCACCTCCCATCCTCCCACCTTCCTCTATCAAGTCCAGGGATAGCATTGTAATGCATGGAGGTCCCTGGGTTAGTTGGCAGGACTCCTAATGAAAACACTAGTGACCCTACCTTCTGGAAGGAGCCAGACTGAAAGAGGCAGTGGATAGAGTGCTGGATTGGGAGTTCTTCCTTGGAAAGACATGAGTTCAAATCCCACCTTGGGCATTTATTAGCTTTATCGTCTTGGGCCAACTCATGTCACAACCTCTCCCTGCTTAAGTTTCCTTATCTATAAAAATGAGAACAGTCATAGGTAGTACTCACCTTGTAGAGCTGTCTGGAGGGTTCAGTGAGAGAATGCATACAATGAATATAAAGCCATGTCCTCTTGTAATCAAGTATTAGCTTATTGTCTGTGTGGAGGTGGAGCTAGATGTGGAGGTGATCAAGTTGCCTTGTGTTTCTTAGGAATCTAATAGCTAAAAAACAACCCTAACCTAGTCTAATAATAATAACAACCAATAAAATGTCTGTCACTTATACAACACTTGAGCAATTGACAAAGGCCTTTTACATTCGATCTTTACTGCAATCCTCGGAGATGGGTACTGTTATTTACAATTATTTTCTCATTTAAACCTCACAACAACCCTGGTGCTTTTATTGTTATCATCATCCCCATTTTACAGATGAGGAAGCTGAGGCCAAGAGTGGTTAAGTGACTTGCCCAGGGTCACCAAGCTAGGCAGTGTCTGAGGCTGAATTTGAACCCAGGTCTTTCTAATTTCATCCAGATGTGCTAACCCTCACTAAAGGCTTTATCAAAAAGCAGATTGGAGCTCCTAGGTGGTTTCTGGACCCTGGGCTTTATTCTGGAAGTTGGCTCTGGAAGGGAGAAGGGCAATCAAGGTAAGGAAGGAGAAGAAAAAGAGAGACTGCGTGTTCCCTTCCATTAGGGCTCCAGTTTTGTGTCCTTATTCCTGTGGACCATTCACAGTAGACCTTTGTCTGTGAAACAGTTTGGGGCTCTCTTGTTTCTGCCTTGCTCACTGAGACTGGCTGAGTCATGGGAAATTGGAAGGCTTCAACACATTGTGCCACCCCAGGAGATTCAGGCAGGTGTCCGACTCCATTTGAGTCTTTTACTGCTGCTCAGGAAGCCCCACCAGAGGTGAACAGTGTCCTGATCTCAGCAAGGTCATGCCTGGCATGGTGGCGGTGTTGTCCTGGGAACCACTAATATGGCAGCGCTAATAAGGTCCAAAGGGAGTGGCATCTGGGTTATTTGCTTAGCATGGGGGGGAAAGAAAAGCAGAGTTGCCATGGTTACTTCTCTGGCTTCCGGAGAGGTGGTGGGTGACAGGATGTAGGATCTGACATTTGGGACACTGTGCCATTATTAGACACCGAATTCTATAGACATCTGTCAAGTATCTGTTACTGGCAAGATCTTGTATTAATGTGTTTATGTTACAGAGAGAAAACTGTCTCTGTCCTCAGAGAACTTACATACTACTTATGCAGCTAAGTGCAGGACCTAGAGTGAGGAAGCCCCAAGTTCCAATCCTGCCTTAGACTAACTAGGTGACTCTGGGCAAGTAAGTCATTGAACTTCTGCCTGACTCAGTTTTATCATCTATAAAATGGGGATAATAATGCCTCCCGGGGTTGTTAGGAGAATCTAAAGAGCTATTTGTAAGATCTCTGCAAACCTTCTAGTGCTATAGAAATGCTAGTGTTTATTACTGTTTGTATTATTACACGTGTGATTATATAACATGTACACTCCAAAAATAAATAAGCAATAATTGGAGGAGGTAGAGTGAACTAACGAGCTGGGAGATCCAGAAAGATTGCCATGTGTGAGTCCTGAAGGAAATGAAAGATTCTAAGAAGTAGGGCCTGGGAACCCAGCATGTGGGATCCATGTGGATCACAGGCAGTAAGGTGCTGTTACAGTTTGACCATGATCTGGTTTTAAATTTTAAAAAGATAATTAAATTATTACTTATAGATGCTGTTATGATCTAGGGTTTAGGGAACTCCTTGAAATTCTGTCTGCCAATGAAGTCTGGCATGTTCTTTGCAATTTATAGTATTTGAGAACTATTAGAGTGCAAGTGACTTCCCCAGGGTCACACAAGTCAGTAAATGTCAGAAGTGAAACTCGAGCCCAGGTCTTCCCTCACTTTGAGACTGGCTCTTTCCCTCACAGTGCCTCTCCATAGTCTACTGTTGATGTTTTGGAGCTAATGGTAGCTGGTGAGTTGTTCTTGCAGTGTGACCTGGGCACCCATCTTTCAAGCAATTCCTAGACTGATCTATCATGATGTTAACATTCACAACAGAGAGGAAATGCCTTCCATGCATCAGTGACTAATTATAGCATGCCCTCCTAGATAGCTAGGTTTTCTTTAGTATAGATAGACTGGGGTCTGGTTGGTGAGCTTAAAAAGACTGAGAAGTATTAGATAGAGTTAAGTGCTCCTAGTCTGCCCATTTTGTTTCTCTCATCTGTCAAAGTTGTTCTTGTTTTCCTTCTCAATGAGGAACATGACCTCAGGGAGGTGATGCCACGCCATGAAAGTGAGTTGGATTTAAGTGAGGAAGGGCTGCGAAAAGTAACCAGCCTTACTTTTTCCTCTGGAGCCATGTGGGTCCAGTGGCCAGACATCAGTCAAAATAGAGTCTACTGAAAGATAGAACTTTTTCCCTTGAGCTTTGGACTTTCTGGTTGCTGAGCTTGAGCTGCTTTGGAGCAAGAGTCCCATCCAAGGATTAAGTGTGGTCCATGAATTTGACTAATTCAGTTCAATTCATCAGCATTTATTATGCCAGACACTGGGAAGATAAGACCAGAACCAAATGGTTCCTGTCTTTGAGGAGCTTCCACTGGGCTCAGGGGAAAGAGAAATATACATCCCATAAGGTCTGGAGATTGGGACTAACTCTGTGATTTTATTGGGGGACCTACCAATGATGGTCAGCACTTTTTTAGTAAGAGAGAGTCTTAGAGAGTTGCCTCTGTTTTTCCTGTTACTATGCTTTGCCCATTTCCTGATCTTTCTCAATATTCTCCCATCAAAAGGGACTTTCTGTGCTGGTCATTCAACAAACATTTATTAAGTTCCTTATCTGTACAAAACATTCTGTTCAGCATAGGGGATAAAAGATGAAAAATTCCCATTCCCTTTTGGTGACACGAGTCGCAAAGAAGTGGTTAAATATAAAGTATGATACAGAGCAATTTTAAGAGAGGACACTGAGAGCTAGTGAGACCAGGAAAGGCCTCTGAGGAGGTAGCGCCTGAGCTGGGCTTTGAAGGGATCTAGGGAGACAGTAAGGTGGAGGGGAGGAGTGAAATGCAGTGCAAAGGAATGATGTGATCTGGTGAGAGGGATGTGGTACCCACATCTCTGTGAGCACCATTTAATGGAGTATCAGTCTGGATAGGGATTAAATGCACATTTAGCCTCCATTTATTTACAGCTGTTGGGTAAGCTAGGTGGTGCAATGCATAAAGTACCAGGCCTGGAGTCAGGAAGACCTGAGTTCAAATGTGGCCTCAGACACTTACTAGCTGTTGGCCCTAAGCAAGACACTTGACCTTGTTTGCCTCAATTTCTCATCTGTTAGATAAGGTGGAGAAAGAAATGGCTAACAACTCCACTACCTTGGCCAAGAAAACCCCAGATGGGGTCACAAAGAGTCAGGCAGGACTGAAACAACGCAACAACAAAAATCACATAAGCATGTATTGCTGATGGGGGTGGGGCAGAAATTGGGAACTTTTGATGTCCTGTTTCTAGCCCAGCCAAGAACCATGGAACATGTTGTTGTTGGGATTGTAGGACATTAGACTTCATCTACCTCAGAGGTTCTTAACCAGGGGTACTTGTATTTTTCTTTTAACATTTTATCACTTGTATTTCATATAATGGGTTTTAATCTTTGGTATTTTATCTTCATTTAATAACCTTCTTATGAGGAGAGGTACAGTCTTCCTAAAGGATCCATGACACAGAAATGGTTAAGCTCCCCTAGTCTAGCCTATCTGCCTCATTTCACACACTGGGAAGCTGAGACCAGCACAGAATAGTCAGATGATTTGTTGGTCGCTCAGACACCAGAGAACCAGGATGAAATAGCCCTACTCTTTGGACTCCTGGAAGCGATTGAATTGATGCCAGAAAAGATTTTAGAAAACAAATGTATCTTTGATCTCCAAATGTGACTTGCCTGTGTCAACCAGGGAGGTGTAGTGAGGAAGGTAGATCAGTGAATGAAGCAGGGCAGGGGGTGGTCAGATGGAAGAAGCATTGGGTTTGACATCAGAGGTCTGGGCTTTGAAGCCCTGATTTGTGCGTTCTGACTTGGACAACCTGAGCAAATTACATTCCCTCTCTTTGACTCAATTTCCTCACCTGTAAAGGGAGGTGTCTGTAGAAGCTATGGTTGAGGTTTTTTGAATAACAGCATGGGAAAACCACTGAGAATTTGAGAGGAAAGATTTAGGAAGGGAGAAGTGGACGCAAGTCACCACTGGCCTGTCGAGTCAACTGTACAGTTGGGGTTGGTGACCTCAGCTTGGCCTGTTTCTGAGTCAGGCTTAGAACTGTCTCTGCTGAGTGCTGTGCCATTGGCAAGTTGACAGACGCCTCCCCTTGTTTCATTGCCTTTAAAAATATTAGGGATGTCTTTTGTTTTTTCATTACCTTAATTTCCAAATAAATCCTCTGCTACCCAGAAAACCATCTCTTGTGACAAAGAATAGAAAAGAGAGAGGGAAAACAAAATTTAGTAAAACTATTGAATGTACCAGACAAGTCTGACAGTCAGTATATGGGACATTCCCCACCTGAACTTACCCACCTCTGCAAAGCATTCTGTTTAATGGTTTGTTTTTTTTCTATTTCTATGGCCTAGCCATTCTACATATTGTTTTCCTGCTTTTGTTTATTCACGCTGTACCAACAATTGTGTCTTCCCATCCTTTTATGAATTTGTCATATTCGTTGTTTCTTCTTTCTTTTTCTTTTTTGACCAGACTTGTGGTTTCATCGGTGTAGAGCAGAGTTTGCAAACTGGCTCAGCCCATGAGCTAAGAATGATTTTTACATTTTAAAATAAAGTTTTTATTATATTTTAAAATATAAAGGAAAAATATTTTTAACAGTCAGACAAAAATAGGTGGCATCATGCTGACCTCTGATATAGAGCATTACCAACCTGGCAGATCCCTCTACCAACGCAAATGGATGCCTGTTTTCCAATGGATAAGAAGATGCATGTGGGCAGTGGGAGCTTATGACCTTCCCAGGGTCACCTAGCCAGTGTGTGTCAGACGTGGCATTTGAGCCTAGATCCTTCCTGACTCCAAGGCTGGCTTGTCATCTTCAGTCTCACTCTGCCTCATCATTTCCTGTGGTATAATAATATTCCATTGCATTTATGAATCCTTCCCTTCCTTGCTTCATGCAAGTGATTCAGGGTCTTTCCCCAGCAGTAGGTGAGGCCCTTTCTCAGTTCCTAAAGTTCTGGGACTATCAATCTTTGATAGGTTCATATTTCTCCCAAATGCAGTTTTTATTGGTTCAGAAACAGACTACTCCAGGAGATGGTGTGGAATCCAGCAGGGGTCAAGCTGGCCTTTAGTTATCCACATCAAATTTTTAATCCCAACTTGGCTCCCTGCCTACCAGACATTGAGGTTGTCAGTTACTGGGAAGTTTTTTGTAAACCTCAAAAAGACACAGAAAATTGAGTTGTTGTTACAAGGGTAAGGAATACAGACTCATTTTATTTAGCCTAAGGAAAGTCATGAGAGCATAGATTGTAAGCTAGAACGGACCTGAGAAGTCATAGAATCCAACCTCCCTATTTTACAAATGAAGAAATTGAGACCCCCCCCCCCAAAGGATTAAGGGACGTGCTCAAGGCCATACCTGTAATAGCTTGCAGGGTAGAGATTCTGGCTAAGGTCCTCTTGACTCCAAGTCCTGTGATCTTTATTGTGCACCACACCACCTTGAAAAGCATAATGACGCAAGAGGGCAGATTTCTTGGGGGGTTGGGTGAAGGATACATATTAACTATAATAGCTAACACTTAAAGAGTGCTTTAAGATTTGCAAAATATGTTACACATATTATCTTGTTTGCTTCTCATACCAATCCTGGGAGGTAAGTGCAATAATTATATCTTATTTTACAGATGAAGTACATGATTTGCTCAGCATCACACAATTTAAAAGTATCTGGGGCCAGATTTGAACTCATATCTTCTTCACTCCTGGTCTGGCAACTCTATCCACTGGACCACCACACTGCTTCTATCATGATTTATATAGCCATTTAAAGGTTTCCCTCCCTCCCTTAAATCCAATTCAGTTGCAACATGGCATTATCTTCCTGATGTCATGGTCCTCTTCGAGAACAGAAGACAAACCATACAACCACAGAACGCTTCACAGATATTTCATATAATCCTCACAACGTCCCTGTGAGGTGGGTGTCATTATCATGCCTGTTTTACAGCTATAGTAACTGAGGCTGAGATTAAATGACATGCACATGGACAAACAGCTAGTAAGTGACTTAAGTAGGAATTGAATTTAAGTCTCTTGCTTTATGCACTGCCAATCAGTTTATTACTGCTGTATAGAAATGATTCTTGGGTTCCCTGCATCAGGGTCCTCATCCATTGGTAGAGATGATCAAGATTTGGCTGTAGGTACTTTCTATTTATAAGGGATGAGGAGACAGCTGGAGAGCCTTGGGAAATTGGAGTTACTTAATATAGATACTGCTCATAGATTTCCTAGGCTTAAGAGTAGAAAGGGATCCTTGAGATGATATAGTTCAATTCTCTTATTTTACAGATGAAGAAACTGAGGCATAGAGAGGTCAACTGAATTGCCTGAGGCCTTAGGGTACTTAACCTGAATCTCTCATGGAAGAATACCAGGGCCTGCCCAATGAACTTAGAAGGGATTTGTTTTATTTTATTTTGTGTTAATTTTTGTACCTTCAGCTCTATTTGGAAGCAACAATATGCTTTAGGATCTCCTTGGTTTTATCTTAATAAATAAATATATCACCCTCCCTCCTCAAAAGTGAATGGCAATATTTTATATTCTTATAGGCACATTCCTGCCTCTCTAAGCTCAGAGCACTCAACGGTAAATTATTTGACTCTAACAATACCCCTGTGTTGGAGGTATATATAAATTTCCATTCAGGGGGAAAGGCAAGGTAAATGGAAAGCAGGAAATATGTCACTGCTTCTCTACCTGGGTGGGTGGGCTTCATAGCTGGGTGGGGTTTTCACTGATGTAGGGCAGGCTGGAGAGTTTCTGACAGTTGTCTTATAGACTTTTATTTACATAAATTGATGAAAAATTTGTCCTGCTACTCTTACCTCCCTCAGATACTATCCTCTTCCTCCTTACCTCCATCGCTACTCTTCTGCCTGGCTACATAGCTCCTTACCCTGAGCTCATCTGTGAAAAATGAAGCCAGCCACCTGTGTTTAAAATAAAATCAAATTAAGCCCCTCTTTGACCATATTACATAATTCAACAGAGAGGACATGGAGGCAGGAACAGGGAGGGGAGCTGGGATCCGAGCTGGGTTTTGAGCTGGGATCTCTCATCTGCCCTTCCATTAATTTTAAAGCCTGTTTACAAAATTAGAAGCAGCACTTTAACAGGCAGAGTTGGACTGTGACTGGCATGTGCAGTATCCCTTTGGCCAGGCAGCCTCATTTAACCTTTGTGTGTTACTGAGCTTGGTGGCCTTTTGGATATGGCTCCTCCATGGAAAAAGTCCTAAATATAGTTCCTGTTTGTGGTTGAATAATAACTTCAAAGTGTGGACAATAGAGTTTCCATCTCCCTCCAGGCACTGAGCTGGACAGGCAGCATATCCCCTAGAAAGGAACATCACACTTGCATAGTCTAAATTGCTGTCTTTACTGTAGGTGTTGGTTTAGGGATGTGTTACAGTAGAGTATGTCTCCACCCTCCTCCCCCTCCTAGGGCTTTGTGAAGTGAAGCAAATAAAAAGGCAGGAGTCATCACTAAGACAGGGCAAATGCCAGTGCAACAAACATTTATTTATTCAACACCTACCATGGGCCAGTTAGTCTGCCTACACACCTGGGAGAGAAAGACAAGTTCGTGCCCTCAAAGACCTTATGTTCAATTGGTGGGAAATAAATGCAAGTAATTTCAGAAGGAGGAAACATGAAAAGTTGTGAGACTCAGGAAAGTTCTTCTGGAGAAAGTGGTCCCTGAACTGAATCTCAAAGAGAGCTAGAGATTCCAAGAGGCTGAGGAGAGGAGGGTGAGAATTCCAGGTCGGGGGAGCAGTCATTTCAGGGAGACTGTCTTGTATGAGTAACAGCAAGTGGTCCCCTTTGGCTGAAACATAGGAGTAAGGGACAGATAAAAATAAATATAAACAATAAATAAATAAATAATGAATGGGGCAAATAATGTGGAATCAGTCTAGAAAGGTAAGTTGGAACCACTTAGTAAAAATTTATTGAGAAACATTATTACTATGTGACAGGCACCATACTAAGTGATAAGGAGGTAAACAACAGCAAAAGATAGGTACTGTCCTCAGTCTAAAGAGAGAATAGAATAAATGGGGGGCAGAATAGGATGGAGGGAAATACAGTTAGTCTTTTACAACATGACTGTTGTGGAAGTGTTTTGCATGACTACAGATGTATAACCTATATCAAGTTGCTTGCCTTCTCAATGAGGGTGGGGAGATGAGGGAGGAAGGGAGAGAAATTGGAATTTAGAGTTTTGAAAATGAATGTTACAGACAATGGGGTATAGAAATTTATCTTGCCCTACAAGGAAATAGAGGGGAAGGGGAGAAGAGAAAGGGGTGATAGAAGGGAGGGCAGATTGGGGGAAGGGGTAATCAGAATGCAGACTGGCTTGGTGGGGGGAGGGGAGAGATGAAGAGAAAATTTCGAACTCAAAATCTTGTGGAAATGAATGTTGAAAACTAAAAATAAATTAATTAAATAGAAAAAAGATAGACTGTCTTCAAGGAGCTTATAGTCTAATTGGGGAGACATATGAGGAATAATCAACAAAGGGAAGGCACTAAAATTAAGGGGGATTGGGAAAGACTTCCTGTCAAAGGCAAGATTCTAGCTGAGACTTGATGGAAGCCAGGAGGCAGAGAGGAGGAGGGAGAACCTTCCAGGCATGGGGGACTGCCAGAGAAAATGCATGGTGTTAGGAGATGTCTGGTTTAAAGATTATCAGCAAGGAGGCCAGTGGCACTGGACAGAAGACTTTTAATTGTATGTATGTAAGGAGCAAGAAGACTGTAAGGGTAGAGTAAGGCCACAGGGGCATGGATGGAAAAACCAAATGTCCTGGGTTTGGAAACACTGGTTTTTCTCCTTCTCAGGTATTAATTAGAGAACTAGGGGTATGTTGTTCTTCAGTCATTTCAGTCATGTCCAACTCTTTGTGATCCCATTTGGGGTTTTCTTGGCAAAGATACCAGAGTGGCTTGCCATTTCCTTTTCCAGCTTATTTTACACATGAGGAACTAAGGCAAACAAGTGATTTGCTTAGGGTCACACAGCTGGTAAGTACCTGAGGTCAGAGTTGAGCTCAGATCTTCCTGACTCCAGGCCTGGCACTCTATTCACTGTGCCATCTAGCTGCCCAAACAGAGGTATAGGTAGATATTTTTTTAAAAAAAATTATGATTGACCTTGGAGAATGTGTTTTTTACATAAGTTGACTTATAACTAGGAGTCATTAGGTATGTCACCTGCCATCTTGTCTCATCCTTCCCTAACCAAGAATAAGTTGTACTCTATACCCAACAAAAGATAATCTGGCCTCTGTTTGAGGACTTCTACTGAAGTCTTAAAGTGTGTCTGGGTTCACTTCTTGCTGAATAATAAAGCCCCTGTAGGAAGAGTGGCTGTCTGGTTTGTGCGCTCTTGTTTCCCAACTCAGCCTCTGTGGGCTGGGAGCAGAGCTCATCCTCTGACTGATGACTTTTCTCTCATCTTCCCTGGAGTCTACGTGTCTGGTTAAGGATTGAGGTTTCAAAGGATGTTCATTCAGAGTAACCAGAGGGAGTTGACTTGTCAGAGCAAGGACAGCAGAGGAGCAGACTGTAATGGCCTTGTTGTGGATAAGCCACAAACTGGATAAATGAGAACAGAATCGGCAAAACTCTGACAAACCTTCTGGAGACCAGCAGTATATGATCAGGATAGACAAATGAATCCAGAACCTCTGAATGTGCATGGAGTCTTTCTTTCTGTGATTTAAGGATTAATTTCAAATGCATATGGTACTATCTTAATTTCCAGGTCAGGCACCCTTGTCTCCTTGCTGTCCAGGGGCTGTCATTGGACTGTGATGTCACATCAGGTGCTATAAAAACATGGATTAAAAAAAAAACTTACCAGAAAGTTTTGTATGGTTCTCCTGTGCTTAAAATCCTAAGAAAAGCTTTCATGCATACTAGTAATAACTCTCATTTCTATAAATCCAGACTCAGATACTAGCTGTGTGACTATGGGCAAGTCATTACCCTCCTTCTGCCTCAGTTTCCTCATCTGTAAGATGGAGGTAATAATAGCACCTGCCTCCTAGGGCTGTTGTGAGAATTGAGATAATATTTGTTAAGTGCTTTGCAAACCTTAAAGCACTATGTAAGTGTTAGATATTACTATTATTACTTTTATATCCAATGGTTTACAAAAGTGCTTTTCCCCACAATGACTATGTGGTATAAGTTAGTGCTCCCATTTTGTAGATAAATAAATTAGTGCTCAGTCACTTTGAGATGTGCTGCATAGTACACATCTTTTAGGTTGAGGTGGCATCATGGCACATTAAACAGAGCACTGGCTCTAGAGTTAGAGCATTGGGGGTCAGAAGACCCAGGCTCATATTCTCCCTCTGAAGCTTATTATTTGTGTAGCCTTGATCTTGTCACTTGACCCTCCCAGGACCTTAGTTTTCTCTGCTATAAAATGATCAAGTGATTAAGGTAGGGGACTAGAAATCCATTGAGGTTTCACTGTATAGGTTTCAATCCTACCAATTAGGCGGTACATTAAAAAAATACCTCTATACTCCCAACTATGTATGTGTGTTTATACATATATATGTATATATAAATATATATATATATATATATACACACTCACATATACATATACATATACATACATCAGCTATCAATACCTTTTTTGTTTGAGATTTTAAAAGTCATAGGAAGTTGGAAGCTTTTTTTTCTTCGACAGTGTGCCATAGTGAAGAGATGACCCATGTAGTGTGTTGCCCTATTAGATGAATACTGCTTTTTCAGATGAAATGTCAGAGTCAATTCTTGTTACCTTCTCTTCCCTTCCTCTCCCCTTCTAGGGCACATTTCACTGTGTAGTACTGTTTCTAGTAGTTGGACACACAAAGAATATCTTTTTTTGTAATGGGATTTAAAAGGGTATGGGGCAAGTAAAGGTCTTAGAATTTGCTTTGATAACTGTGATACTCCCAAAGATTTAGTATTTAAGGTTTTTCCATCATTGACATAATCTTTCTCATGCCTGTGCTGATAAAAATATTGAACCATCTTGAAGGGGTCTTCAGAAATCATGCTGTTCAATACTTCTGTTTTACTGATGTGTCGGAGGGAGGCCTGGGGTGTGAAGTAATTCATTCCATACCATATAGCTGCTGGTAAGTGGCATTGAAAAGTTCTAACTGAAACTAGGATCTGGGTCTCCTGACCCTTCCTGGTCCAGTGTTCTTTCCACTACACCCTACCTCACTCCCTTGATGTTATTAGAAGACCTGAGAGAAACTGAGACCGCACTACATGTAGCACAATCCTTGGAAAGGTCCAGTCTTCCCCAATATGTGTTTATGTGTTATTGGGCAAATTCAAGGTCTTCAGTAAACCTATTGTATTTTTGCTATTTACATTGCTATTTAATTAAATACCTTTGTTATAAACTAAGTGTTTCCTATGACTGACTAGTAAAAGTGAAAAACACGTTAGTGGGGGCTTGTGAGCTATGGTTTAGAGAGGACTCTGACCCACAAAATACATAGAAATTGAAGTGCCTAATTGTGGAGTCCCAGGAGAATCAGAGGAGAAGTACTAGAATTGAGTAAAATGCTAAAAATATCTTAGACTCGTTGTGTGATGGAGATGGATAGATATGTGAGCCAAGGGCCTCAAAATCTAAAATTCCTTAGTCTTACTTCTTGTGATTGTGTGCTTTATCTTATAGCTGCAGATTATCACATGAATAATTTAGAAAGCTTCCCCACTTAAGTATTTCAGTGGAAGTTGTATGTCTGAGGGCCCAGAGAGAATGAGTTCAAGGTTCCATCCCCACTAATCTGTATTGTCCCAAACATATCATTTCCCAATACCATATCTCAATTTCCTGATCTGTATTTTGAGGAGAAAGTGGCAGCTAGGTGGCCAGGTCTGGAGTCAGGAAGACCTGAGTTCAAATTTGGTCTCAGACACCTACTAGCTGTGTGACCTTGGGTAAGTCACTTAACCCTGTTGGCCTCAGTTTCCTCATCTGTAAAATAAGCTGGAGAAGGAAATGACAAATCATTCCAGTACCTTTTCCAAGAAAACACCAAATGGGATCATGAAGAATTGGACATGATTGAAACAACTGTACGGCAGCAGGAAAGAACATCTACAGGGAGAGAGTAAGCGTCCATTTTTTTAGCCCCATAGAATCCAGAGCACTTTGAAGGAGAAAGGATTGTGGAGCACAGGGATACATTCGTGTGCACTCAGAGAGGGCAGCAATTGTCTTCTTGCGTCTTTGCTCCCTTTTGACAGTGGTCAAATGAAAGAGAGGAGGCCTGTAAATTGAAAGAAACCTTGAGGGGTCTCTTAGTACTGAAGTGGGTTGAGATTACAAATTGCCTGCCTCCCAGGTTCACCTGTGAAGGGCTGGCAGTGGAGGAGACTGAAGGTGAACGTGAGGAGGTGGGGCCTGGCGGGACATTGGTTGAAGACTGCACAGGCAGCCAGCAACTCCTTTCTGAGCCACACGCCCAAGAACCCATTAAAATTCCTCCTTGAATTGACTAGACTGGGAATGAAAACAAGCAGCCGGCCGGCTGGTCAGAGACACACAGCTATGAATCTAATGGCAATGAATGCAGGGAGCCTTGAGCCTGGGAATATATATATGTATAGATCTTAAACTGTGCCCTGTAGTTATCCTTTGTTCCTGTGGTTGATTTGTAATAAGCATAATTTTTGTCTGTTAGCCCACTGCCAGAACTGCTTAGATTTATTTTTATTGTTACTATCTTGCATCGCATGTTAAGTTTATTCATTCTTCCTGTGCCCTGGGGCTTATCTCTGAACATGGTTTTGTTCTAGTCAGTATTCCTCTTGAGATGCCCCCTTCTCCCTCCCCCCCCCCCCCCAGAATTTAAGGCATTTGAAATCTCCCACCAACATCCCTTTTGTAATGACTGGCAGAGGTCACTGTCGCAATGACCCGGCACACAAGTATTATGACCAGGAAATCTTGGAGAGGTTTGGAGAAGTCATCTTCCAGGACGACCTGCAGAGGTTTGCCTCCCTCTGCCTTCTGGCAGACCGCAATTGAAATTGTCCCAGAGACAGGAGAATGTGGCCTGAGTTTTAAGACCTCCAGGGGAATTCTTGCATCCTGTCTCAGTCATCTGATTCATTGTTCATCAGCCATGTCCTTGTAAGTAAATTCTTGGTTAAATCTTGTTGAAATTTTTCATGTTGCCATTTTTTTTTCACCCTCTGAGGTATGACAGAAAAAAACCCCGCTGAATTTGGGATCAAAAGACTTGGATTCGAATTCTCAGCTCTGCTACTTGATTCCTGTATGATCTTAACCTGTTTTAACCTCTCTGGGCCTCATTTTCCTCATCAGTAGAATGAGAGTGTTGGAATAGACAGTCACCTCTAAGGTCCCTTCCATCTCTAAGTCTGTGCTCTGATGTTCTTTACGGTAGATGGAAAATAGTCTTATGTTTGAGAAGATAGGGTGCAAGTTTTCTTGCAGGGCTTTTTGTTTTGTGATTTTGTATCTTCTACACTCAGTTTAGGTGCTAGTACATTGTAGGCATTTCATAAGTGTTGGATGGAATTCAGGTAAAAAAATTTCCTCTTTAGATGTGGGTTGAACTAGGTGACTTCTAAGATCTCTTTCAACTTGGAGATCCTATGATTAAATCTTATCTCATGTGTCTTATCTTCTCTAACCTGAATAACTCCGGTTTAGAGACGGTTTAAATGCCTGCTAAGAACTGGGAACTTTCACTGGACTCTTTCAATGAATACTGCAGCCTATAAAGGGATCTCATACTTTTTCTAGGGCTGATATCTAGAATAGACCTCAGAGAGTCTCCTAGGAATAAAGCCATTTGAAATCACCCTCTCCCCCACCACACACCCTTTCATTTTATGGTCTTTTTAATTGTACGGATCCTGCCAATATTGATGACCACCCCTGCAACCCGTTAAAGCTGATATAACAATACTTCCTTCAGAGAAATGCTGGCACTTGATTTCTCCCTACTATATATCCTACTAATCTCTTATGTTCTTAATTCTTTTTAAAAAATATTAAAAAAAATTTTTTTAGTTAACAAAAATACCCCCAAAACCCATAACATTCCCCTTTGCAGGTTAAAAATCATGAAAAGCAAAACACTTGTAGCTGATATGCATAATTAAGCAAAACAAATTGCCTGCCCTGGCCACAACCAAAAATAGATCTCATTCTGCATTTGGGGCCCATCACCTCTTTGTTAGGAGGTGGGTAACGTGGTTCATTGTAAGTCTTCCAGAACTGTGGTTATTACATTGAGCAATGGTCTAAGTCTTTTCAATTTCTTTATAATGTTGTTATTGTATAAACCAGGGGTGGGGAACCTGCAGCCTCAAGGCCGGATGTGGCCCTCTAGGTCCTCAAGGACAGCCCTTTGACTGAATCCAAACTTCACAGAACAAAAGGATTTGTCCTCTAAAACTTGGACTCAGCTAAAAGGCTGCACCTAGAAGGTCACATTTGGCCTTGAGGCTGCAGGTTCTGCACTCCTGGTATGAACTGTTCCTCTGGTCTTTTTACTTCACTTTGCATCTGTTCATAGAAGTCTTCTCATGTTTCTCTAAAACCTTCATCCCTCTCCCAGCACCCTAGTATTCCATTTCATGTACCATCATTCATTCATCTCTTCCCCAGTTGATGGAGGGGACATTGTGCATGCGCGCGCACACACACACACACACATACACACACTTTCGCCACCTGCCTCAGCTGCCAGTTCTCTGATATAACAAAAAAAATTACTCTAAATATTTTTGTGCATGTCGGTCCTTTTCCTCATTTTTTGATCTCTTTGGTTTCGTTCACTTCTGGCTCCTTGCTTGGGGCTTGGTATTCCCTAGAGCTGGGCTAACTCAATCCCCAGGATACTTTGCTGCAGTTGCTCAGCAGCCGATGCTCAGGAGAATTGAGATTCCCTGGCGAGCATTCTGGTTGTGTTTGCTAACTTGGCAACCAGCAAGAGTTGTCAGTGCCAGAGCCTGGGAGTCTGGGTGTGTGATGTGCTCCCAGCCCCACCTGCATCCAGTTTTTAAGAATGGTGCATCAGTGTATCACACAGCCCTTGTTCCTCCATAAATTGCTCATTTAGTTTCCTTTTCAGATTGGATTAGAAATTAATCAGAGCAAAATACCAAATGAGAGATGATTTTGAAACACGATAGTGCCGCTGGGACCAGCCCTATATGTTGGGATGTGAGAGATGCCAAAAGCCTTTGATCACTCAAAACATCTCCTCGCCTGACCTGTTGTGGCGTTGCATCTGCTACACATTGAAGGCACAGCCTTGACCTGTCCTTAGAAAGATTGTTGAGATGGGTGTGTTATCTGGGACCATAGATAGTAGTACCTCCGAGGCCACCTAGTGCAAACCATTAATTCTACAGGGGAGGAAACAGTCTCAGAGATGAAAAGTGACTTACCCAAGATTACACAAGTAAGCAAATGACAGAAACAGGATTCTCACTCAGATCCTCTGACTCTAAATTTAGTGTGCTTTCTGTGATATTTGGGGTGGGGGTGGTTAGCTCCCTCATGAACACACTGATATTCATTACCACATTGCTCCACATTAGTTCTTTGGGTTACTTACCTTTTTAGTAATTTGCCATATTAGCAACATACCTGTTGCTAAAAAAAAGATGAAGAGGAACAGACTATGCCTGGGGGAGAAGACAGTCCATAGTGGGGGTCACATGAGGGCCTCAGACCCCTGGGAGCAACAGAAGTTGCTGCAGGGACTCTGAAGCTAATTTAATCAGTCAGTCAACATTTATTAAGCATCTCATATGTGTCAGGCACTGTGATTAGTTCTAGGTATACAAAAGGCAAAAGACTTACTGCCCTCAGGGAGCTTATGGTCTAATGTGGGAGACAACATGCAGACAAATACATACAAAACAATCTATGTGCAGGGTAAGTACAGAATATAATTAGGAAGGGTTGGGGAAGGCTTCCTGTAGAAGGTGGGATTTTAGTAGGGACTTAAAGGAAGCCAGGAAGGTCTAGAGTTGGAATGGAGGAGGGAGAGTTGCCAGAAATGGGGACTAGCCAGAGAGAGTGCCAAGAGCCTAGACATAGTTACCTGGTTTCTCCTAATACCAGTCTTAGGTGGTAATTACCTACCTCACAGGAATGTTTTCAGGAAATGTTTAGTAGGCAGGGGTATCACCATCACACTAATTGACTCACTTGTATAGCATTGCAAGATTTGAAGTGTACTTTACACAGAGTCTACTGTGTTCCCCACAACCACCCTACGATGTGTCACTGTACCCGTTTCTCAGGTGAAGAAACTGAGGCCTCAAAAGTCAAGTGACCTGCCCCTGACTGAGTACATATCAGAATGGACTTCAAATCTAGTGTTGTTTCCTCTGTACCCTTCTCTGTCACTTATTAAAAGACGGTCTCAGTGCAGATAATGAATCCCCTGAAACAGTCACATGTGTTCTGATTTGTATTTTTTGAAGTTATAATTATGTGAAATATGGGAACTGTCTCCAGTCCAGTGGAAATATGGAATGTGAATCTGAATCTTATGACCCGGCTGTATGGTGACTGTGAAAGGTGGTTGTCTTTCCAGTCTCTTCTCTCTGACTGGAATAAAAGATAGATGGTATCATCCTTTGTCAGCATGTCAGCGTCATCTTGAGTTCTCAGATATCCCCAAGAACAAACTTTTAGGGAAAACTCTTTGTGTGTGTGTGTGTGTGTGTGTGTGTGTGAATGGATATATACATTTATAAGCATCTGTTGACAAAATTGTCTTTTGGGAATGATTTTTAAACCATTTTGTCATTGTTCTATCATTTCAGTTGTGTCCAATTCTCTTGTGACCCTATTTTGGGATTTTCTTGGCAGAGACTCTAGAGTGGTTTTGCCATTTCCTTCTCCTGCTCATTTTACAGATGAGAAAATGAAGGGAAAACAGGGTGAAGTGACTTGCCCAGGGTCACACAGTTAAGAAGTATCAGAGGCCAGATTTGAACTGAAGAAGATGAGTCTTCCTAATTCTAAACCCATCTGCTCAGCCACCTAACTTCCCTCTTTTAAACTTCACCCCATGATAGTTTAAACATCTCATCAATGTGGTTTAGCCATCATAGGACCATAGCCTGCAGAGTCTCTTTTCCCTTTCCTTTATTTCTCTCCTGGCTAATCGCTCTGCCCTTCCTGTCCCTATTAGCTTACTTAAGTCTCTTAAAAGACGCTATTTCTTGAAAATATGTGTTTTAGTCTGTAAATGCCAGCTTCACCTCAGGGATATGATTTGAGACCTTTTCTACTCCAGATCAGATCCAATTGTTTCTGCATCTTTGGAGGGAAAGAACCAGGAAATGAACCTTCTAAATTTACGTTACCATGATGGGGGTAGGGGGGTAGAGTAAAGAACAAACCCCTTGGAGTCTAAGCCAGCCAAACTTTAGAGCTATTTTGTTTTGTTTTGGGTGGTAGTGATGGTGGTGGTGGTGAGGAAGCAGTCACAGAAGGGACATGTGTCTAGAGGTGGGGTGAGGCAGTATAAGCATCTCCATTTTACAGATCAAGAAACTGAAGATTAGAGAGAGAAAGTGACATGCCCATAGTTACATGGTAAGTAAGGAGAGCTTTGATTTCCATCTAGGTTTGCTGCCTCCCAGTGTAGTATCCCCTACACAATAAGTAGCCAGAAAGTCCACACGATTAAGCCAAGCCCACTGCAGTTTACTGTATGCTCAGTGTACATGGCAGGGTCGATCTTTCTTATGAGGTACTTGTGATGGCGTAAATGAATCATGGGCTCTTAGGACTCAGAGTATGAAGGGACTTCAGAGGCCATCTGGTTCAGACTCAATTCCTTTCACTCCCATTTTGCAGATGAGAAAAACTAAAATCCAGGGAACTTATCTGACCGTAGTGGAGTCAGGATTTGAACCCAGGACCTCAGAGTCTAAATCCAGTGCTGAAATAAGTTGGCTGGTCATATGACCCATGGTGGTGCAGGTCTAGGGAGCAGATGGCCTTGCTTTTGGTACTCTAGGGGCAGCTAGGTAGTACAGAGGTTAGAGTGCCAGGCCTGGAGTTACGAGGAACTGAGTTCAAATCCAGCCTCAGACACTAACTAGCTGTGTGACTCTGGGCAAGTCACTTGACCCTATTTGCCTCAGTCTTCTTATCTGTAAAAGGGGTTGGAGAAGGAAATGGTAAACCATTCCAGCATTTTTGCCAAGAAAACCCCAAAATGGGGTCACAAAGAGTCAGACTTGACTATTCAACTAAACAACAGGTACTCTAGGTTTGATGGCTACCACCCCCCTCCCAAAATTGCCTCAAGATGTTTCCCTGATCCCAGGGCATCCTGTTCATCTCTGAAGTCTCATGATTTCAGGTTTTACCTAAACTTCTTTTCCATATATTTTTTGACATAACTTCCCTCCCCCACCTCATTCCACGTTGTGGTTTTTGTTGGAGTAACAAAGCAGATAATGTGGGGTATGTGGTGAAGCCATGACTTTCTGTTCTGTTTCCCTGACTTTCCACCCCCACCCTCTGCTGTCTGTCACCTCCAGAAGATCTGAAGACATGAAAAGGGGGACCCAGCTGCCAGGTTCTTCCTTTGACCTTGGAAGATTTTTATTTGTGCTTAAAACAACAGAGCTCTAAAGAGACTGTACAGATCCATTTGGCATGTCACTGGTGCCATGCTTAGGTTTTGAAGCTTTTAAAGAAGTGGGGAGGGGGGAGGGAGGGAGATCAGATATTTCTCTTTGTGGCTTTTAGGAAAATTCATGAATGTTTAAATAAATGATGCAAATATCTGTATTTTAGCTATCAAATAGACAAATGGCATAAATGCAGATTACAGGGTATTCCTTGGAGCTGTCGATCAGGCGGAGTGTGTGTCTGGATGTGGGGCAGGCTCCTCCCCAGCCTGGATTGAACTGAGCTGTTCATTCATATCGGGCATCCGGCAGCCTCTGGGCTGTCAGCAGATCTAGGTCATTGCCCTTCCGGTTGATTCAGGATTATCCTGGATGGCCAACCAGCATTCTGAGAGTTTCATGTAAGCAGCCATTCTCCTTTTCTTTTTTTTTTTAATGTGAAACAGCCCCAGATTTCTTACTTAACAAGAATGATTCACATTTATGCAGCACTTTTGAGATCTTCAGACAGCTTTCCTCCCAGCAATACAATGAGGCAAGGAGTGTAAATATTTGTATCCCCATTATACAGGTGATGAAACTGAGGTCCACAAGGGAAGGTGATTTGCTTAGGGTCACATAGCTATTAAGTGTCAAGTGTGAACCTAACTGTCTTGAACTCCAGGTTCAGCATTCTTTCTTTATAGTCTGAGGTTGTGTTTATTTTGTAAATTTTTACTGGTACTATAGACCAGGACCCACCATAATAAAGAAAACCAGCTTCAGCCATATAGGCTTGAAAGTATTCGATGGCCAACACCAAGAGTTCTCTACCTCTTTACCAAGAGGAGAGAATTAGGTTTCATCTTCTGTTTTCCAGGAACAGAATTGGTCTTGCACTAAGCTATATGGGCTTGAACCCAGGCCTTGTGATTCTAAGGCCAGTGTCCTCTCTGCAGTGGCACATTGCTTCTTCATTAAGATTGTGTGGCTCCAGAGAGCAGAGCTGTTGCTAGTGGATGGATGGAAATCACAGGGAGGCAACCCAAAATAAGGAAAGATTTCTTAACAATTAATGTAATACAAAAAAAAAAAAAGGAATGAATTGTTTCTTATAATGGGATTATAGAGTGGGTTGGCCTCAGTGACCACTGAGGTTCCTTCTAGTTCTACATCTGTAGTCCAACTATAAGAAGCTCTGTCTGGTGCAGGATCAGATCTCCACATCACTTAAACCATGCCAAGATCTCCACATCACTTAAACCATGCCAGCATCTTCCTTCCTCATCCCCTCACCATGTTTGGTTTTTTTTTTTTTTTAATTGTCTTTTCTTACTTGGAACCAGGCCTTCACACAATTTCCTAGTCATTTCTGAACCATAGCTCCCCTTGTGGATTGTCTTCCTCCATTAAGATGTCAGCTTCCTGAGGACAGGGACTGTCTTACTTGGTTTTACTTGTACCCCCAGTGCTTGGCATAGCTCTTAGCTCATAAGACATGTTTCTTCATCCATTCCCTGTGAGGACCCTCAGGCCCAGAGAAGGTGATGACTTTTTCAAGGTTCCACACATGGTTAGTAGCTGAGTGAGGTCTCTAACCCAGATCCTCTGACTTTGCATCTTTATCCCGGGGCCAGAATGGACACAATTCCAAATTCACGTATGTGACTGGGACAAACATCTCCAAAGTAGAGTAGGCTGCCAACATTTCTCACTCAAGGGTTGGGATTAACACACTGAAACAAACCGGAGAAGGGATACAACCCGGGCTGTCCCAAGGTCAGGCCCAAGACCATGACTGGGAGGATTCCACCATAGTTTATTAACCCTTCTTGGTCAGTCCATCATCTAAACTTGTGAGACCAGGACTGCTCAATCATGAGAGTTGTTTAGATGTTTTATTGGAAGGGATAAGATCCAACTCAAGAGGGTCTGATTTGTTCCCTCACCTGTTGGTGCTGAGGAGCTGGCCCTTTGCTAGCCTGGAATGTGCCAGATATAAACGTTTCCAGGTATGCATATAAACGTTTCCAGGTATGCGGGGCGACAAGAGGCTGAATCCTGAGAAGCAGTAAAAAGGAGGAGGGTTATATGGAGGGGAATGCGTGTAACTGTGGAAAATCCAGGGCAGAAAAGCAAGGTTTGTTTCTGTGGTTTTGTTTGGCTTTGTTTTTACTGCGACAGTGGTTATCTAGTGGACTTTATTGATGAGTGAATTAAGGCCCAAAAAGGCAGGTGACTTGCCCAAGATTCCACAGTTTGTAAGGGAAGGCCATCGCCCTTGGACAACCCTACTTGTTCCTTGTGCTATCTCGCTTCCTTGCCTTAGCTCAGGTCATGTCTCTCCCCACCCTCAATCTCAGTGGATCTCAATCCTGTCCAGTTTCAAGGTAAATTTAGTTCAACAAATGTTCATTAAAATCTTTGGCCAAAAAAGAAAATGGGGAAGTGGTTCTCACCCTCATGGTCTGGCAGATCTAAGTGGAACAGTAGATAGAGTGCTCAGGATCACTTGAGTTCAAATCTAGCCTCGGCCCTTATTGGTTTTGTGACCCCAGGCAAGTCACTTGAAATCTCTCAGACTCCATTTCTTCCTATGTATGTAAAATGGGGATAAATAACAGCACCAATATCACAGGGTGGCTGCTGAGAGGGGTAAATTTTATTTACATGTGTGAGTGTATAAAAGCTAGCCACTATTGCAGCTTAAACCGCCCCCCCTCTTTTTTTTTTTTAAACCAAGCCTTTCTTGATCATCCAAAGTCAAGCAAAGTCAAAGTCTTTTTTATTGCTACCACACTTGGTCCCCTTTGTTAATGACATATTGGTCACACTGCTTTTTACTATAATTATTTTTGTGCCTTTATTATCATTTCTAGTAGACTGTTAGTTACCTGCAGAGAGGGTGTTGTTCAGATTTGTATCCTCCCAGAACCTGACCCAGTGCCTTGCCCACCAGATATTTGTGAGTGCATGAATGAATTAATGACATACTTGGTGCCTTGGCCAATGTGTGTTTGCACTTAACTCCTTACATGAGAGGAGTTTGTGAACAGGGTGAAAACTCTGGACCAGAATTTGTGTTTGTTTCTTGTATAGGAGCATGGGTCTCCAGTGAACTTCTGAGCCAAGGGTGGATGCCCTTGGTGGAGGAAGGAGGTGATAGGAGTGGGGCATTTCAGAAAAATTCATGGCATATTCACTTAAAATTTCTCTTAGGTTAGGGACAGAGGTATTAAGGCATGTCATCCATAGATTTAGAACAGGAAGGAATCTCACAGGTCATCCAGTCCAACACACAACGCAGTTTATATCAAGTACAATGCCCTCATTTCCTCAGATAAGGAAACTGAGTCCCAGAGAATCAGAGTTACAAAATTAATGTATCTGAAGTAGGATTTGGATGTGATATCTTCCTGATGCCAAGTTCAACACTTTACTGTCTAAAATAAAAGCAGAAACTCTCACAAACCCCATCCAGAGATGTTAGAGGCTTCAGACTAGTCCCTTTCCCTCCTGTGGGTACCTTTCTTAGTTCTGGGCTGCAGCCTCCATCCCCAAGGCACTGTGTTGCTTGCAGAACTGAATTATGTGGTAGAATATATAGGCTCTTAGATTTCAAGCTGTAGGGGACTTTAGAGGTTAGTCAGCTCCTTCATTTTACACCTGGAGAAACAAAGGCACAGAAAGGCAAGGAAGGACTCCTCCACATACAACAAGCATTCTTTTCTCCCATCATCACCATGCTGCGCCATCATCTTTCTCCTGTCCCCATGGTACAGTAACATCAGGCATTTTCCTGTGTTACGGTGTTGGTAGGGTGTTTGTAACAACTAGGAGCTATGTGTAAACACCGTTGTTGGCTACTTTCGCTCTCCTTTGCTTATATTGTGTCCCTGAAATGTGCTATTTTGGCTGGGGGGCAGGAAGGGGATAATAGCAAAATTGCTGCTTATAAGAACTGCTATAGATAATACAAAAAGCCCTTTGAAAAGAGCCTTATCAGAGTACAAAGTACTTGGAATTGAAAGCCCCAAGAGGGTTGCTTCTCCTCTCCTCTCCTCTCCTCTCCCCCTTCTCTCCCTTTCCCTCTCTCTCTTTTTCCCTCTCTGTTTTTCCCCCTTCATTCAAACTTGCTGTGGATCAGGGGGGAGCCTCTGCTGCCTGCCCTCTCCTCAGCTTATTTGCATGTTAGAGGGAGCAGAGTAATTGGTGTTTTAAGCAGAACAAAGCAGGATCTGTTTTCTAAGGGAAAAAAGAATTCTTGAAGTAGACCCTAACGCCCATACCGTCTTTGTCTCTCCTCTCATTAGGAATTGAATGGGATGGCCTGGTAATTAGAATGTGGAAGGCTCTGCTTTGGTTTGGATGCTTTTTGAGCTAATTGGTTTGAAAATTATATTTGATGTGGATCTGAGGGATGTTGGCAAACACCTCCTTGGGATGTGGACATCCTGTCCTCACTGTAGCAGGAGAAATAAGCCCTGGGAGACAGTTTTGAAACTGTTTACCTCCCCAGTTGAATATACTGACTAGGGCAAAAAGTAATTCAGCGGACAGAATGAGGGATTCCCGACCCTGCAACTTACCTGTGTGACTTTGGCAATTCAAGGAACCTAGGTGAGCCTTGGTTTTCACATATGTAAAAGAAGGAGATTGGCCTAAAATGTGTGAAAGGGTCTTTGCAGCCCTCCATCTGGGATTCCTATGATACCAGAAGTTCTTTCTCCCTGATCCAACATACAAATTGGTGGCCTGTATTTGTAGAATGGAAAAAATGAGGCTTTAGGGATATTGTCATTTTAGGAGTTGGGTAGGACAGGAGTCATTATAAACACCTTGATGCTCTAGCAGAGAAACACCCAAGTCATTAATTAGAGGTGTGTCTTCTGAAAGGCTCTGAGATTCGAACATCTCCCTGTTTCACATGAGAAGCTAAGGTCAGAGCCCCAGAGAAACTGTTCAGGCTTCATTCATAGAATTCCAATGCAAGATTCAGAGAATGGTAGCTGTGCGAAAGACCTTTAGAGGGCATGTGGTCCAGCTTCCTCATTTCACGAAGGAAGATCTGAGGTTCTGAGGAATGAAGGGGCTTATCCAAGGTGACCGAGCGATATTAGTGCCTAGGTCTCTTGAGCCTTGTATGTCCAAGGCTCTTAATGGGGGCATTTTAAAACAGATGCCCAAGAATTAAGTGTCCAGCATAATTTGAGGATTTTAACAGACCTTGCTGGTTGGGCTGGATTACAAACTCAGTGTTTTCAGGATATTTATTATCGTTGATATATTCCCATCTGAAATGTGTACCTTTTGCACTCTTTTCTTCACAATCACATGAAAAGGACTAGTATGGGCAACTCTGTACCCATGGGTCCCCAAGAAGAGGCATTTACCTACCAGTTTCTGGAACTTGGCCCAGGAAAAAGCTCCGACTCAGTGTGGTCAGCTCTCTCTGAGTCTTCTGAGAGTGGCGGTGGATTGTGATTATGTTGATACAGTGAATTCCTCCATAAGGAAACTCCCTCTACCAAAGCTGGTTAGTTGGCACATTTTTCCCATTTAATTTGTAGTCTTAGTTGCCTAGAGTACTGAGAGATTAAATAAGCCTTGCCTAGGCTCAGATCACCTGTGTGTGTCAGAGATAGGACTTGAACCCAGGACTTCCAAGTTTTTGAGGCCTTCTCGCTGTCTGCTATGCCAGGGCTGCCTCTCAGAGATAAGTAAATACAAATATATATGTGTATGTGTGTGTGTGTGTGTGTATACACACACACATATTCATATTATAGATGAAGAATTTTGGTTCAAGAAGGTATGAAAGTTCACTGACTTTTATCCCTTTCTTAAGTTCATACCTTTGAGCAAAAGATCATTCTTATCTCACAAATCCTAGTTTCAAGGCAGTGTTTTCCATTATATCTAGGATCAAAAATATGGTTTCAATTACTCAGTTGAATTCAGGGGGTTGTTTTTTTCTTCCTTCATATTAACCTTGTGAGGTAGGTCCAGGGCCTGGATAATATTGACCCCATCTTAAAGATGAGGAAATGGAGAGTTGATCAGGTTAACTGGTTGATTTGATGATATAGCTGCAGATTAGATGTTTCAACTTCTGAGTATCTCATCTGGGTTACTTTCTGTAACTCTGTAGGTCTATGAGATTGGTAACAATAAAGACAAGGTATAAGAAGAGAAAATTGAGGAGCTCCATATACCTTCTTCATCCAGTATGAATTTCCCAAGTACTAATTCTATACCAAAGTTTCTTAGGTGCTGTGGAGAATACCACATAACTCCCACTTTCCCCAGGGCTTACGGTTTAGTGGGGAGATGAGACATATAGAAGTGTTGTTTTCTTTGAGGGTAAGGTAAACCATGAGAGTTCAGGACTAAATATCTAATTAGATTAATGGGATTTGGTAGATTTCAAAGATCATTTGAAGGAAAGCAGGAGACCATACCCAGGGAGATCAGTTTGCACTGGGAAAAGTATATGAATGCTTTTAGTTCAGAGAAGTAGACAGATCCCTCTCTCAGTAGAGAGGCGGTAGACCATAGGTACAGAATGAGACATGCATACATCACCAGACAGGCTAGTGGCATTGATACGATTTTCTTGGCTATCTTTGTGGTGAACAAAGATTCTTTTGTTGGAAGGACAAATCAGGAGATATCATTGAAAAGTGACAGATTTTTTAAAAAATATCATTAAAACTTCTCAAGGAACTCCTAGTCTAAGAGAGAACTCAGAAAAAGAGCACCACCAGCAGCAGCAATGATTTTGTACCAAAGCAAGTATTTTTGGAGGCAGAATCTGCCGGTTTGTTCAAAATAACATACATAACAATCTTCTATCAAATCTCAGCTGGTTGTGAGATGCTGCATTTCTGCCTTTTGATCCAGAAAACTCATAAGGCAGAAGGTACAGTGGAAAGAGGACTGGCTCAGGAGTCAGAAGACCTAGTTCTAATCTTCCCTCTTATACTTTGGCAAACCTAAGGGAGTCGAGGGCAAGCCATTTAATCTCCTCAGGTCTCAGTAAAATGCAAAGGGGATTGGACCAGATGGCCTTTGTGACCCCTTCCAACTCTGAATATGACCAAAGATTTTTTTTTAACCTAGTCAAATAGGCATTAGAGTCAATGGAATAAAGGCATTTTGGTTTTCTACACAGCACTAGGTTGGGTCCAGTCTGCTCTAGCAAACATTTAATTTTGAAAAGAAATTATATAGTTTTATCCTGAACTTTAAAAACATGAAATAAAATGGACATTTCTATATACAAAACAGAACCAAAAAAGAGGAAAGCTATTGCTCTCTGTTCAGTACAGCTCATTTTTCTTTTTAAATATATAATAAATTTAACCTGGAGAGTCCAAAGTTGTGCTGTTTGTCTAATGCTCCTTTCTGACCTTTCTAATGTTTTCATCTCTGCATTTAAAAAAAAGGAAAGGAAAATACTCTCTTGTTGGGGGACTATGGGGAAGGAATAGGAGAAGAAACAGTTAACTCTATGGATGATAATTTGAGGAAGGGGAGAGCAGTCAATCAGAAGGCTGGGTGCCAGGCGCCATGCTAAGTGCTGGGGAAAGATAAAACACTCTCCCCTTCCCTCAAGGAGCTCACATTTTAGTAGAGAAATGACAAGGTTTCTCTCTCTCTGCCTCCCTCTCTCCCTCTCTCTCTCCCTCCCTCTCCCTCCCCGCCCCAAATACATACATACATACATATATATATATATATATATACACACACACACACACACACACACACACACACACAGTTTATGTAAATATACATTAGGTAGTTATAGGTATATATGTGTGTCCATACACACACACACACATCCATACATAATAGACACACATATACAGTTTAACTAGATGATATAGCCTCTGAGGAAGATCCTGCAAGCAGGGGTGGGGTAAGGATCAAGAAAGCCTACAGAGGTTCCAATTTAAAATGAGTCTGGAAGAAATCCAGGAAAAGCAGTGCTGAGGGGAGGAAGGAGAATGTCCCAGACATGGCTTTGCTTGGCAAAGCACAATGTAGAAAGATAGTGTCCTACAATGAAGGGGGATCAGAAACCAAATACAGTCCCATAAAGTAAAATTAGGATCAAATAAAATTCCCATCAAAACAAATTCCAAGGGTCAGCCCTGATTCATGTTTTGTGGTTTTGTCCTAACTAGTATTAATAACTAGTAGGTGACTGATTGAGGTTTGGAAATGTCTCTTACACAGAGCTTTTTCTTTGTTCTGATAATGACTGCCACGGGACTTGACCTTTTGCCTAACATTAATTTCTTTGGCATTGAGTTCTTGACTGGCCTATGAAATTTAGGCTCTCCTGAGAACACCTTGGAGATCTTTTGACCCTGTACTCTGGCCCTTCCTATTCTTTGAGCCCATCATGTCATATGTTTTTCCACAGGTGATCTTTTAAAAGAACCTACATTTTAAAAATGCTAACAGTTCTTCAGCTGGCAAAAGGAACCTTTTCTGTCATTTTCTAGGAAAATATTTCAAACGTGGGAATCAGGGTCACCCATGTCCTTGAATGAGAGGAGGCAGACTCATTGAATAGACCTGGTTAAGGCCATCTGCTGAACATTTCACACTAATTTCCATTAGAAATGATCCCTCTGAGAACACACACAGGAGTACAGAACACATTTTCCTGGGTACTTGGCTTTGTTTGCTGTAGTAATCAGATATCCCCTCAAACATTCTCTGACATATCTTCATATCACTGAATAAACACTAGTTATGCTCATGTCTTGAGTAGTGTTGATCTGGATGGAAAACATGCCAGTGTTATTAACACCAGAAACAGATTTCTTAATTAGGCTGCCACTAGTCAATATTGTTCTCTATTGTTTCTGAAAATCTGTCATTGAAATCATCCTTTTTGATCCATTAAAAAAAATTTTAACCAAGTTTTAGTGATGCCTTTTTTTATACTACAAGTATTTCTCAATATGCCTTCTCTTACTAAGTCCTGCCATGTAACCAAGAAAAATATTTAAATAAAGCTGAATATGTCCAAGAGCAAATTCAGCATTCTCTTCCTGTAGTTCCCCAAGTATCTCCCGCGACGAGAGAAGGGTTTTTCATCATCCTGATTTTTTTTATATATTATATTTTAATTTTATGTTTTTATTTTAATTTTCTAGATGCTAAAGATTCATGGTGATATATGAGTAGAATATAACTAACGAGAGCAGGGATTCGGTAAACACCCCCAGCCAAATTGCCTGTAACCCAAGCATTTATTAAACAGTAGGGGTACAAAGACAAAGAACATAGCAGTCCTTCTCCTCAAGGAGCTTAGATTCTCTTCATTTTCTATACTTTTCCACTAGCCACTAGCTGAGCTTCCTAGTAACACAAAGTTCTCATTCCAAAGTGCTTCCCTTTCTTGAATTGCACTATCGTTGCGGCTGTGAACAAGATGTTTACTGAGGTCTCATCGGAAAGTTCCCTTTATTTTATTATAAAAACTCCCATTTGTATAGATTATATATGATCTCAATAACTGTAATATATAATATTATAATGGCTTATATTTTTTTATAGACTTTTTTCTTCTATTGAAGGAATTTCCATCAAGGAAGAAGAACTTGCTTAGGCTTATGCCTCTGAAATATCCCTAAGGTTAAATTTACTTCAGTCATTTTAGGAAGGCTAGGAAACTTGGCTCGGAAGAGTGTCTGGGTAGAAGCCCCACTTCCAAAGACTACCAGATGCCGGAGATCCAGAGGACTTTCTTGTTTTCCTCTATGTACCTTCTCAACTTTTTACCCCCTACTTTGGTGACCATGATATAATACTGCCGTAAGTACTTCCTAGCCTTTAGACTCACAGTTGCTTCAATCTTAAACCCTCCTTATTTAGGACATTAGATAGGGAAGGAGGCACAGGGAATTGGGAGTCCATATGCTCCTCAGGTGAGGGATGGTAATGAGATTACAAGGGTACATGAACCAATTGTTAGGGGGAAAAGAGCTCTTTTAATGCATGTGAGTATGTTGAGTCTCTGAGAACTGTGGTGGTATCAGGGAAAACTAAGCCTTTAAAGTTGATAATGGATATTGGAAAAAATCAAAGTGAGAAGAGAAAGATCAAGTTTGTCTTGGCTGTGTAGAAGTAGTACTAATTATCTCAATTTTTATGAATTGCTTACCATTTATATAGTAAATGACCTAATTACCATCCAGCACAATAATAGTGATTCATCTTATTAAATAGGTGCCATTAACTTTGTTATAAGTTTTATCTGATTATAATCTCCAAGATAAAACAGGTAAGTTTAATCTTCATAGTTGGTTGTTACAGAAGTTGTTATAGAAGTGCTCAAAACTTAAAAAGAAGAATTAGGAAAAGTACATTGGTTAAGATGACGAGACTCTCCTTAAGGCTCTACCTTGACATTTCTTTAGCTATGGTATGAGAAAGAGACTTGGAAATTACAAGGAGGAAATAACTGAACTACTTACAAGTTCTACGTGTGAGTCCCCTTCTCACCTGCCGACATGCACATCATCGTTATCATTGATCACCATCAACACTGGCATTTCTATAGCCCTTTAAACTTGACACACTACTTTCAATGTTTTTGGAGACTGAGACTCAGAAAGATTTAATTGATCAGTTACACAGTTAATAATTGTCTGAGAAAGGATTATTTTTATTATTAATGAGAGTTAGCATTTATATAATGACTTAAGGTTTGCAAAGGCATTTTACATGTTATCTCATTTGATCCCTACAACAACCTTGGGAGATAGGTGCTCATTTTACAGATGAGGAATCTGAGGTTCAGAGAAGTTAAATAACTCATCTAGGGTCACATAGCTAAGTGTCTGAGGCAAGGAGCTGAAGCCTGACTTCTGACTTTCTAATTCCAAATTTGGCACTGAGCACTTTATTGTGTTACCTTGCTGAGTTTCAAGAAAAAGAAAACTCAGTGACTAGGGTAGGTACCACGTGAATGAATTCTCATCTGACTGAAGCCATGCAAATTACAAATGTAGTAACTGGAGCCACTTTAAGTTTAAGTAACTTATGTGTTCCAATGATAGTTATTTAGGTTGTAATCCCCTCAAGATCTGTTGTTAATGACTGGTGTGTTTTCACTTGACGTTACTAATGTTCTGAAACTGGTTGTTAACAGTAAAGTATGAGGGATTGATTTTTGTTTTTTATGTTTCCCTCCCTCCAAGGTAGGAATGTTATTTCAAGATATATTTAATGACCCAGTGGTTTTTAAATTTTTAAAAACATTTTTACTTGAGCTTTCAGACATAATGCTTTTGAGTGGTCACATTAGATAGCATCTTTATTTTTCCTTAAGAAATGAATAATTTTCAATCCAACCTAACTCTGCGTGGGGTATAGAGGATACAAGAACGAAAGTTGAAAATCCAGACCCCCCATGGAGTTTACCTTCTTTTAATATATAAAGTGGTAAGAATATATGTGATAATTTGTGGAGGAAGAGAGAATGAATGATTAGGTGTGAAAGGCTTCCAGGCTTATTTATGTCTTGAAGGAAGCGGAGGGTTTTAAGAAGTGGGAGGAGGGACATCTTTTATAGATTGGAATATGTCTTAATCAAGGATTTAAACCATCATAGACATGATCTGCCACCTTTTTTCCCCTCACCAGCTAATGCCAGGCTCCTTGTTATTCCAGGACAAAGAATTCAGTTCAACAAACATTTATATAATGTGGCTACTTCTTTTAATTAACTCATTTGATTTCTACATGTAAAAATGCTGGACTAAGGATTATAAATGTATTCCTTTGAATGACAGTGGGAAGCAGGTTGAGGACGTAGAATTCCATGGAAGAAAGAAGACCAAAATGAGAACAGTGAAATTAAAAGAAATGTCCAGATCTCAGTCCTCCTAAAAGTTCAGTTCCAGATTGGTAAGATCGATCATAGGATCATAGAGTTAGAAAAGTATCTTAGTACTTACCTAATCCCATTCCCCCATTTTACAAACTGAGGCCTAGAAAGTTCAATGATTTGCCCGAGGTAGGAAGTAGCAGACCTTGGGATTCAAATCTGGCCTTCTAACTCCATGGAATGAAACTGCCTTGTCACTTATCATAAGAACGCTTTTTCAGTCTACACCCTGCTAGGCACATTATGCAGGCCCCGCCATGTTGGTGGTGAAAACCTTCTCAGAGGCTTTCCAAAGATGGACATTCTTCTGTGTTGTTACAAATGTCATTACCAGTCATGAAGGGGAGATGTTTTTTTATGTGCTCAGACTTCTTGGTCTTTTGCTAATGATCTTATTAAGACAGTCTTCTGGAACCCTCCCTTCCTTCCATGCCATTGCAACTCTGCCAGCATGTAGAAGTTTCCAAGGGTGTGACTAAGAGCAGACAGAGGGGGTAGAAGAGTAAATGAAGACAGGAAATGAGTGCCAGAGGGACCTTGTCATGATGGATAATATTGGTCTTTTATAGAAATATTTAGAAATGAATTGGCTCTCTTTCCATGACTCTGGTATGCCAAAGGAAAAGATAAAAGTTAAATGATGATGAGGTTGTAAGTAGTGCTAGATTTGAAATTGGGAGGCATGTGCTCATATCCCACCTTTTCCACTTATTAACCTGTATGATTTTTAGTTAGTTATGTAAGTTCTCTTGGCCTCAGTTTCGTCATTTGTAAAATGAGGGGGCTGGACTATCCATCTTACTGTCATAAATTGAGGGCTGGATAGGACCCTGCAGAGGATCTAGCCCAACCTATTCTCTAAGGCCACTTCCCATTCCAAATCTATGACACTAAGATGGATAACTTCCCACTGTAGCCCTGGTATTTCTGGAAAGTTGAGTCATTTAATGATGATTTGTGTATCAGCAGGGTGCTGGCAAATATTTCCCAAGAGGACTCTAGGCAACGTTCTGTCCATCAGACAAGAACAGATTCTTTCCCCTCCGTTCTCAAAAACCTAAGTGACAAGGCTTCTGAAAGCCATTACCTCCTTTCCTTGCCCAGGTTTCTGAGTCAATTTTAACCCTTACCATCTACCTACTATTTAACTCTGTTTTGGACAAACTCTGTAGAGGAGAGGTGGGATGTGTGTGTGTGTGTGTGTGTGTGTGTGTGTGTGTGTATTTTCTATGAAGGTGGTGAAAGCTATTAGATTGTAATCTTTTTTGGATTAGAGATCCCCCACACCTAGTACAGTACATTGTATAAGGTAGCAAAATCTGTTAACTTAAAATGTTAGATTTTAAATTTACATTTTTTGTCTTGGTTATTTCATTACCTTCATTTCACAAAATATCCCTCTCCTGTGCCAAGACTCATCCTTTATGACAAAGAATAAAAAAGAAAGGAAGAAAAAAGAAAGAAGGCAGTTGAGCAAAAGTAACTAATATATCAATCAAATCCAATATTACATGTGATGTTCCACATCCATAGTCTCCCATTTCTGCACATAAGGGAGGGAGGTTCATTCTCCTATCTCTTCATTGGTTTATTTGGTCATTGTGATGGGAAAGCATTGTTTCCAAAAAAAATGTTTTTGTGTGGTTCTTACTTTGCCAGAGTCCAGCTTCTGACAGGTGCCACTTAAGCTGCAAAGGTCTATTAATCAAGGGGTGGCTCAGTATAAATTGGCATTGGTACTGTGGAATTTTTTAGTCACAGATCCTCTCAGAATCATTAAGCAGTGTGACCTTTCTCGATGGAAGGAGTACTCCGTGTTGAGGAATATTTTGTGAAATGAAGGCTATATCAAAAATAACAGATCAAAAAAAATGGAAAATATTAAATCTAACAAAATATTTCAAGTTAACAAAACTTGCTCCCTTACGCAACACACTGTACCTGGTGTTGGGGACCTCTGACCCAAAAAACTTTACAATCTAATAGCTTTCACCACATTAATGGAAAATATATACATGCATATCCCACCTCCCCTCTCCACAGTTTGTCCAAAACAGAGTCTTTGAGTATTGAAATATTTGGGACTCATTGTAACATGTGACATTTTACTAGACCATTTTACTGTTAGACCAATCCTCGAATAATTTCTAATTTATGAAGATGAAGTAGATTATTAAAAGTAGAACCATAGATGCCTTTGCAAGAAGGGCAAAGCATGGAACATTTTACGGTCATCAGGTTCACTTCTGATAAAGACAGCTCTCAACAACTGTCATGGATTACTGGCTTTTCACTGAATTTAGTGTTCCATCTCTTGTCTCCATGCATTCCCTCCTCATCTCTACAGTTCAGAAGCCTTATCTTCCTATGAGGCTCAACCATGGTGCCACCTGTACTATGATAGGTGCTTCCCCATGTCTCTGTCTCCCATCCCACTGTTATATTCATTCTTTCCTCAAACCATCTTCTGTTTACTTCTTCATACATCTGCATTGCCCACCAGAACATAAACTCCTTGGAGTAGACACTATTTTTTTTAAAGTTTATGTCATATTATAGAACATCACACACAATAGGCACCTAATAAATTTTTGAGTTGATTTCAAGTCAACTGAGCATGACGAATTTCTTTTGAGAGCCTCTTAAACTCAAGTTGGATTCAGACATCAGATTTTCTGGGGCTTTTCCATGCATTGTTGAGGTCAAGATTGTTAAGCCTGTCTTTTGGCACTTCACTATCAGAATCCCATCGATTAGGCTCCAAGATAGGCCTTCCTCTTACCAAATTCTGTGCTTTGAGGAATAGTGTTACAGTGAAGTCACACATACAGAGATTGCTGAGATTTGGTTTGGTCCAGATAGTGTCTGAAATCTCTTTCTAGCTCTGAGATTCCATGATCTCTAGTCAAGATCTGTATCTCAGACTCTGTGATCCATATCTTTAACTGCCCTCCATGCAACTCTCCATCCTTTGTCTGCCTGCTTTGGTCTCCCTACGATTCCTTTTCCTCCCTTGCTGGTGTCTTTGTTTGGGGGAAGGAAGTGACAACATTCCCAAGACAGTGAGACAACAAGCCACCTGCTGCTTCTAGACCATCACCACTCAAGCCAGTCCTTTGTGCCTACAGCTCAGCTAAAACACTCACTTGCCCTGTATACACTAACCCATCCTGTCCTTGGCTATGATGGGAGGAGAAGATGATAGAGTCTTTAGAACAGTGATTAGAGGCAGGATGGTGGAGGAAGGTACTAATGCCAACTTCCTTCTTTCTTTTCCCTTTGACTTAATCCACACCCAGTGTAAACTTTTCTCTTTGTGTCTTGGTGATTTGCCTCTCTGTTTCATGTACTGCCCATGCTTTTCAGTATCTGCAGATGGCTCCTGGGTGGTAGGTGGTCTGACATAAAAGCCATCAGAAATTGACAAGTTACTGTTTGTCTCTTTGCCAAATGTGCACAGCTCTTCAAAATTGGACACAGACATCATCTAAAATTTACATAGAAGACAGAACAAGACTTCTGGGTGTTGATAAGATTTTAGGCAAGATTTTTTATCTTATTTTTTAAATACTTGGTACATTACTATGTAATCACTCGATTCTTCGGCTCCTTAATTAGGTCTGTGGTTTAGCAGAATTGGTACTGGGTGTCTCAATACACAGATGGGTTTTTGAAAAAAAGAAATAAATTTTTTCAAATGTTAATTTCCAGTGACTGATGTTCTGTGCCTAAATCATTTTCCATTGTTTGTATTAGATAAGAACAACATTTGAACTGTGCCTTTTTAAGTTGGATTCTTTTGTGATGGGATTTTACTTCATGGGTTTACAGGTGTCTAAAAATGTTAAGCTGTGCATTGTGCTTCAGAGTTTAAAAGTTCTGAGGCCTAGCCAATTTAGGGGAAGAAAATATGAAACAGGTGATTAGCAGCTGCCCCAGGTTTTGAATTTCTTTGCTTTGGGGTTTTGTGTTTGCTTATTCATGTGCAAATTGGTGTAGTTATTTTGGACAGGGTGAGACATGTGTCAGCTACACACTTCCCCGAACCAGCTGCCCTTGTACACTTCCTCAACTTGACGCCTCTACCCTCTTTGGACTTTTTCCTTATTCTGCTGATTGATTTCCTCTACAGCTAGTAAACTGCTTTTTTGCTGTTCTTTCCCCCCAATTTCACACTTTTCTGAGTAGACTCAATTACTGTTTCTCCTAGAGCAGGGATTCTTAAACCTTCTTTGTGTGTGTGTCATAGATCCCCTTCTCTGAGAAATGTTTTTAAAAGCATAAAAATATACATAGGCTTACAAAAGAAATCAATTATATTGAAATAAAAATGTAATTTTTTTTCCCATCCATGTTCACAGACCCACCCTGAAATCTCTCCCTGTTCCCACCTAGGGGCTCATGGACCCCTGATTAAAACTTTGCCCTGTTCTAGAAGGATTTTAAGATCATAGATTTAGAACTGGAAAGAATTTAGAGGCCTTCTAGGTAAATCTCTTCCCTTTACATATAAGGAAACTGAGGCACAGAGAAGAAGTTATAAGGCCACAATCTATGGCAGAAGTTAAACCCCATTTTTCTGACTCCAGTCATTGCCCTCTTCACCATATTTTGTCGCCTCTATTTTCTGTGCTGGCATAAAGGGGTACTTTTGTTCCTTCACTGTACACAGGAGATCTGGCTTCCAAAAGCTAAGACCCATGGAGACTATGGCCTTCTGGATCCAGAAGCCAGAAGCCAGTGTCAAGTTCATCAGTAGAACATGCTAGTAAACTCTGACTTTTGTTTTGCTGAATGACCCACTGAGATAAGATCCCATAGGAGTTTGTTTGGGTGGTTGCATTGAGGTGGGGAAAAACTAGGAAGTTGAAGGGGGTAGAAAGACTGCCTAGGAATACTCCATTCTGAGGTCCTTAAAATCAACCCCCTAAAAAAGCTTAACTCTGGCTTCGGACCAGGGCTTTTCGCTGTGTTTCCTCCCATGCCTATAACCTTTTGGCTATCTTGGCACTGGTGAGTTACACTTGTTCAGCCCTTGTAAAGAGGCTAGCTGGGACAGGGGGAGATTTGCATGTTTATTGCTGCTAGGAGCTCACTTGTCTCTGAAGACTCCTGGGAGCTGCCAGCTGGATTTGGAACCCTCATTCTGGGGCTTAGGTGGGGACTGTCCTAACCTCTTGGCTTAAAGGGACTATGTGCAACCTGCCTGATCTGACTTTTCAGTTGACAGGGCGTGCATGTGTGTACATTTCTTTAGGTAGTTAGAGGATCGTGCTTTCATTTAACTAAAATTTGATTAGTACATAATCAGAATGCTCAGCGGAGCAAAGCTTAATGCTTTTCTTGATGTTCAGTCATGTCCTACTCTTTGTGACCCTATGGACTGTGGCATTCCAGCCTCTTCTATCCTTCACTATTTGTAGATCATTAAAATAAAGCCCACCTTGGGATTTGCCCCAGAAGTCTTACACTTTTTTTGTGTATTCCAAAAGCATAGATCTGACTCTTGCTCTGGAAGCTCCTTAGCTCGCTTTTACCTCTGGGTACTTCTCTTTGGCCATCAAAGACCTTCACAATCCAGATTTATTGTGTATTACTTCCCTTTCTGAGTTCCCACTCAAATGTCCTACTTGATAGTCCCATTACCCATCTAATCCTGTGATTTGCATCTGCTTATCTCATTCCGTATCTGGAATGCTGTCCTTCCTCACCTTCAGCTCTTGGCATCTCCAGCTCCCTTTAAGACTCAAGTGAAGTACCAACTCCTTCTTGCTCAAGACCTTTCCTGATCTCCCCAGCTACTACTACCTTTCCTTTCCAGTAACTTTATATTTGTCTTTCACTTACATCTCTGTGGACATATTATATTCTTTCCAACACCCCTCCCCTAAGACAATTGGATGTCATTGAAGTCAGTAACTCCTGGTACATTTACTTGCATGTAATAAGTATTTATAAATGCTAACCGAATTGAACTCCCAGTTGATTAGGGTATTTGGTGTTCATGCCTTGGCTGGCCCCTTCAAAGTCCTTCATGCCTGTTTCTGTTCAATGTTTAGCTGGTTCTGAGTGTACTTTGCTCCATGGTTCAGTGACAGAATTTTCATTTAACACATACAGGAAGCCTGGTTTGGATTTCTGGTCAAGGAGAAATATCCTAACTATTCCTTTGAGGGGATGAGTGGTATGATGGAGAACACTGTCTTTGGAGCTAGAGGACCTGGGTGAGATTCTTAGTTCTCCTCTTTTGGAGGGGCATGATCTTGACCAAGTAATTTCATCTTTGTAAGGCTTAACTTTCTCTTCTCAAAAAGAAAAGATTGGATTAAGTGATCTCTTAGCCTCCTGCCAGGTTCAAATCCAATAACTCTTGTTTTGGGCTGTTATTTGAGCAAGTAGGACATGGGAGATATTCTACAGAATGAAGGAGGGAAGCTTAGACCAATGGACAGGGACTGGAAAGAGCCCAGTCCAAGCCTTTTGGTTTGACTTATGTCTTTGGTAGCTATTTGCCCCTAAAGAAAAGCATTAGGAAAAAGCCAGGGTTCAGAAAGAAGAAGAACTCCATTGTGGTTTTGTTGGCAAGCCCTTAGTACCTGAAAAACCAGAATGCCTCCTTCAAGCATGCCACCCCAGGCAAGCATTTGTTGCCTCTGATCTTGGGCACCTTCCCCAACTAGAACATGAGCCATTTTTCCAGAAGACTACAAAACTATTGAATGTTAAGGTTGTTGCCAAGAAAAAATTCAGTGAGGCTACATCCACACGTTGAGTCTGGTGCACCACAGAGACTCTTTGCCTAGAGAATCTAGTTCCGATTGTTCTACTTTGACTCTTCCATGTCATTCTCTTTTGGGGATCCTCCAGAAATTTGATGCCTTCTTTCAAGAGGTCCTTCAGTCATTGTTATACATGTTGGGGCAAGAGGAAGTTGAAAGAAAGGCTAAACCCTCAACTTAGGATGGATGAGAGAATGTTAATGGTGAATGGAGAAAAGAGATTGGAACTCCCTGTCTTCTGTTTTCTTGACCAAAGAGGATGATTTTTGAGACTGGGAAGTAAGAGAGCAAGAATGGTTAATGGGGAATGGAAACTCAAGTAAGAAGATGGCAAAAGATTAAGTACTTACCTTCCCTCAAGGAGTTCGAGTCTCTAAGCAGGGACAAATTACCTGCACACTGAAAAACTTTGTGGATGTGCTACTTAGAAAATGTTGGAGAGTAGGAAAAGTACTGTAGAATTGGAGGCAGGCAAATACTGCCCTCTTTTTTTTTTTTTTTTTAAAAAAAAAAAGGATGTGTTCTTCACATATAGGCTGATGAGCTTGGCTTTGGATCCTGGAAAAATTCTAATGTTATTGAAGCTGTGCACGTTATGATGATCATTTGGAAAGGTAATCTATGATCACTCTGAGTCAGCGCAAGTTCATGTACAGCACCCTCAGAAGCAGCTGTGACTCTCCTGGATAGAGTTAATGACAGCTGTCTATCTTTTGGCACTGATGTTCAACTGTAGCCACCATGGATCTAGAATTTGGGTACTTGGGTTCCAATCTCAGCTCTGTTCCTTAGTGTGAAATTGTTTGTCACATCTCTTCTTTGGTCATCAGCTTTCTGACCTGTAATGTGAAGGGGTAGCTAGGTGGTGCAGTGGATAGAGTGCCAGGCTTGGAGTCAGGAAGACCTACCTTTGTGAGTTCAAATCTAGCCTCAGACACTTAGAGGCTGAGTGACCCTTGATTCATTACTTAACCCTGTTTGCTCGGTTTCCTCATCTGTAAAGTGAACTGGAAAAAGAAATGGCAAACCGCTCTAGTATCTTTACCAAGGAAACCTCAAGTGGGGCCATGAAGAGTCACACACGACTGAAACAACTAAACAATTACAAAATACTGTGGGAGGGGGACTGGGACTTGGTCAGAGATGCTTAACCTGGAGTCCATGGATACCAAAAGAAGCTGTGGATTGAGTCCTGAAGGTCTATAACCTAGGATGGGAAAAAAACCCAATATTTATTTCAATGAAGTTAGTTTCCTTTGTAATCCTAGGAATTTTATGCATTTAAAAATCTTATTCTGAGAAAGGATCAGTATGTTTCACCATACAACCTAAAATTAAAGTTAATAATATCACTAAAAGAAATATGAAAAAGGTTAAGAACTCTTGGACTAGGTGATCCACAAACTTTCTCATACCTCTAAGCTAGACTATGTTCCTACGTTCTGCAGCCCCTGGTGCTTGGGGAAAAGCAGATCATGCAATCATCAGATCATAGATTTAGAGCCGGAGGGGACCTTAGACCGAGACCAACACC
This sequence comes from Bettongia penicillata ogilbyi, assembly GCA_023548195.1. NCBI lineage: Eukaryota > Metazoa > Chordata > Mammalia > Diprotodontia > Potoroidae > Bettongia > Bettongia penicillata. The sequence goes on from JAJHZJ010000413.1 coordinate 5,198,387, forward strand.
ATAATTTTACAGTGTGAGAAACTGAGGCCCAGGGATGCTAAGTGATTGACTCTAAATCACTTTGGTATTAAAAGGTGGATGCAGCTCCAACTCCACATTCAGCGCCCTTGCTCTTCTAAGTATTTTTTTTTTGCAGTAATCTTTTTTTCCAGTGAGCCTAGTAAATGAACTCCCTTCATTGAATGTCCTTTGTTTCTTCTTGTTTTTTTAACCAGACTTTTCGCCCACAAGCAATACTTGGCATACATAAATGCTGGATGGAGAAAGGAAATCACCCACTACTAACAAACACTGTCCGCTTTACCTTGTCATTCATTCCCTTCTGACTCCTGGGACTTCTTGCTTTTGCTGTCATGCAGGGGCAGCACTCTCTCTGTCTCCCTCTGTCTCCCTCTGTCTCTGTCTCTCTCTCTGTCTCTCTCTCTGTCTCTCTGTCTCTCTCTCTGTCTCTCTGTCTCTCTCTCTCTCTCTCTCTCTCTGTCTCTGTCTCTCTCTCTCTCTCTCTCCTCTCCCTCTCTTCTCCTCCTACATACTCTGAATCTCTCCACCCCTACCCCCACCACCTAGGATGGAGAATATTCTAAGGAAATAATGCCCTGCCTTGCTGTCTCATGATGATGACTGGCTCTCTGAGCCCTAGTTTTGGGCACTTGGAGGTGGCATTGTTACCATTTCCAGGAAGGCTCATATATGTCATTTCAGTTCAACAAGTATTTATTAAGCTCTGATTGTGTGCCAGGCATTGGAGATTGTCGTTTTTGTTGTATTTGCCCTTTGTTGCCGAAGAAGACCATGCTGTCAGAGAAATGATGGCATGACTTGCAGTTGACTTTGTTTTGAGTGAGGGAGGGCTGTGCAGGTCACCAGCCTCACTTCTCCAGTGACCAGATAGATATTCATCAGGATGACTGGAGATGGCTGAGAATGGAAATAGAGAAACAAAAGCAGATAGTATGGAGCCCCTGCCTTCAAGGTGCCATATATTCTTCCTTTAAAGGACACAGCAAGGTTGTGCATGGGAGCGATGGGAGTGGATGGTGAAACAACGGAGATGTGGACAATTAAGAACAAAATAAAAACAAAATCATTCCTGGAGGAGGGTGTAGGTCACTGGTGGGACTAGGGGCTTCCTGGGAGAAGGTGGCATTGCAACTGAACTTTCAAGGAAGCCAGGAATCCTAGCAGGAAGAAGTGAGGGAGAATATTGCAAGCGTGGGAGGGAGCCCATGCAGAGGCACAGTGAGATAGGAGATGGACCCGCATTCTGAGAACAGCAAACAGAACCCAGTGTAGAGTGCATGAGGGAGAAGAATGTATAGGCAGCATGGCAAAGTAGGATAGAGGCAGATTATGAAGTAATTGAAAAGTCAAGCAAGATCTTATATTGTTGTGCAGTCATTTCAAAGGTATGTCTGACTCTTCATGAACCCATTTGGGGTTTTCTTGGACGAGATACTGGAGTGGTGGGTCATTGCCTTTTCATTTTACAGATGAGGAAACTGAGGCAAACAGGGTTAAGTGACTTGCCTAGGGTCACTGAGCTAGTAAGTATCTGAGGCCAGCTTTGGATTCAGGTTTCCTGACTCCAAGTCTGGCTCTCTATCCACTGCACCACCTAGTTACCCAGAGTTTATATTATTTTATTTTAAAGGCAAGAGGGAGACACTGGAGCTTCTTGAGTAAAATGAGTGACATGTTTTTTAGGATATATATCTTGTAGCTCTGTAGCAGATGGAATTAGAGAAGGAAAAACCATGGAATGACAAATTAGAAGGCTGTTGCAATAGATCAGGGGAGAGATGATGAGTACTTGAACTAGGGTGATGTCCAAGGCAGATACAAGGGGAAGGATACAAAAAAATGTCATGGAGGTAAAATTGACAAGATGTGGAAACTTATTATGGGATGTGAGGGGTATGGGAGAGGGAAGAGATAAAGCTAACTCTGGGCTTGCACACCTGAAAGATTGGGAGTAATAGTGGTACCCTCAAAAGAAATAGAAAAGTTAGGAGGAAAGGAGAATGTTACAAGAAAGATGTTGAGTTCTCATTTGGAGATGTTGAATTTGAGATGACTTTAGGACATCCAGGTGGGGATATCTAATAGGTAGGTAGCTATTGATGGAATGCTGTAGAAATGGACTGGAGGAGAAGAGTTGGGAGGGAGGGCACTGTAGGCTTAGTTTAGATCCAGCTCCTGTGGCACAGGTTACAAGTCACAAAGGTGTAGAAGTCACTGTGTTCATGGACATGGCTTCAGAGCTTAGGGAAGGACCTCTCCTATGCAAAGGTTGTTCCTCTCCCTACTCAGTTATCTTCCCTTTCTTAATTTCTCTCAGATCCAAAGGGGACTACTCTATTTGTGGGTAGAATAGCCCCAGCACCTGCTGGGATTTTGGCTTCAATAGGTAGATTAGCAAGGAGAGAGCAGGTTGTGATGTGAGGATTAGTGTTGGGAACACCTGTCCTAGGACTTTGATTTCTTCCATCTAGCAGCATAACACCAACTTGTGGTTTATCCCAGTGAACACCAGTTGCAAGGTGACAGCTAAAATGCCAGCCTTGTTCCTGTAAGTGACCAAGACCTTTTTTCACTTGATAATCTAACAGCATTTTTCTGGGTTGTTTTTAAAGTGTGCTCCCATTCATCAGAAACCTTGCAGAAAAAGCTGTGAGAGAGGAAGATTATTGGCCTTACAATGCCAGAATGATTCTTCCACGGTTTTCTAGTTGTGTTAAATTTTTTAAATCTCTCGATGCTTCTGCAGAAGAGAAATTTTAGATTATGGGGAAAGCGAATATAACATTCTGTTCCATATTAAAAGTTAATTTAGGGCAGAACCAGAGGCCAAGACAAGTGTCCCTCTCTTTTCTTCCCTCTGTAATATAATTGACCCTTCATTCCTCAGTACAATTTAATATTCATTTGGTGGAGACTAATTACAGTGGTTCATCTTTGCCACACAGTTAAGGTTAAGATGCAGGTTTCTCTATGAACTGCTTAATTTTGAAGGTTTATAACTTGTCCAGAAAATTTGCTATGGGCTATAACAAGACAGGGCATATTCTTTACTAAACTCTGTAGTAGAATTGGGGTTGAGTATGCATGGAATGAATGAAAGAAGGACTGAGAAATATTTATTAAATTTTCACTATGTGCCGAGAACTGGGGATGTAAGTACAAAAGCAAGAGTGTCCCTACCCTCAAGGAGCTTATATTCTCATGGGGGAGATTACACATAAAAAAAGTGATAACTGGGAATGGTAACTGGGAGGAAATAAACATACCTTTTCCCAGCAGGGTGGTTGTATTGCTTTGAGCAGGTTGAGGGCAAGCACTGTCTTTTGCCTTTTTTTGTATCCCATAGTGTCTGGCACATAGAAGACATATAGTATAAGACAGTTAAATAGAAAAAGCACTGCTAAACTGTACATAAAGATCCTTGCAGCAGCGTATTGACTTAGAAAACCACACATTAACATTATCTATGTTCTATTGCATTTTTATTAATTTGGGGAGATATTTAACAAAAGTAATAAAAATACAATAAAAAAATAGGAAAGGAGCCTCAGTAGAGTCAGCACTACCAGTAGGCCATGATGCTGTAGTATACTAATGGGGATGGGGCAACAAGGTTAAGGTTAATGGAGACAGAGAAAGGCCTGGTTTTGCCTTGGTTTATAAATGAATCTATTATTCTGCTCAAAATTCAACAGTAAGTCATAGTTCCTTCAGTGCTCCAGTTCATATCTCTAGTCACCCTTCTCAGTCAGGCATTTACCTCTTTGTTGCTATCTGTCTTTCTGTCTGTCTCTCCCTTCCTCTCCCTCTCCCTGTCTCACTCTCTCTGCAAGGGACAGTCCCCTTGGCTCAACCTCTTTTAGGGGATTGGATCATGAGTATAGAGAAGAGGCTGATATGGATAATGGCAGAATTTGGGTCTGAACCTAGGTTGGCAGGCTCAGGCACCTGGAGCAGCAGAGGGCCATTCTTTATGGAAACAGAGAACTCAATGCGCATCTTCATTCTCTGATAGGAATGATAGCCTATAATCTAGTAAGATGAAATTTAATCAGGATAAATGTGAAATTGTGTTCTTGGGTTCAAAAAAATCAATTGCACGAGAATAGGGATGGGGAGTAGAGCCGTGGTGGTTAGGCAATAAGTTATGTGAAAGGGACCTCTGGGGTTTTAGTGGGCTGTAAGAGCAATGTGAATTAATAGTGTGATTTGTCCATCTGAAAAGCTAATGGCATCATAGGAAACATTAATAGAAGCTCAGTGTCCAGGACATAGTTGGAGATGATCCCACTGTAGATTGCCAATCCAACTCCATCTAGGTGTTGCCTTCTTTTCCAAGAACCACATTTTAAAAAGGATGTGGACAAATTATAGCTCAGGATGGTGAGAAGACTAAAAGCAATGCCTTGGGAAATTCTGTTGAAGGAGCCGGGAATGTTTAGCTTTAAAATAAAAAGGGAAGGAGTTTAGCCATGATAGTTTCCTTTAGATGCTTGAAGGGCTCTCATATAGAAGGGATGTGGGGGGAGGGTAAGATTTGTTTTTCTCTGTTGCAGAGGGTGGAACCAAGGGTAATGTCTGGAAATTACTGGGAGACAGATTTTGGCTCTGTGTAAATAAAAATATCCTAAGCTGTCCAGAAGTGGAAAGGGGTGCCCTGCTGTTTGAGGTCTTCAAGCAGAGGCTACATCACACCTGATAAGGTCTTAAAAGGGACTTTATTTTAGGTGTGTGTTAGGTCAGGTCCTTTTAGACTTGAGATTCCAGTGGGGTTCCCTCTGCTAATTACAAGTGGAAAAGTAATCTATATATGTATTGCAGGCCCTGCAGTAAGGAATTGTTATTGAAAGCTTTCTCAGAAGTGTGTTGTGTCTCTAGTGCAAAATGCTCAAATATTTAGAATCTGGATTTTCTTTCTTGCTATGGTGATGGAAGGAAACCTTGTGATGCCTCTTACCCAAATCAGTTGGAAGGGCTTTTCATGGATTTGCATATGCAGTCACTGCCTGATGATCCGAATTGTAGATTAAGCAAGAGATACAGAGCTTCAGCTCCGTGCCCCCCCCCCAGTCTCCCCCAGGTTTTCCATTGCCCATTTAGAGCCTCTGGATTCCCCCTTTTGCTCAAAGGGGACAGCTATTGATGCTTCCAGGTGGGACAGTTTTAGGGGAGGCAAGTGTTTGGAGGCTGGCATATCTTTGGCCACGTAGGGGAGAACTTCAGGATAAATGAGCTACTTTTCGGGTGGGAGTCCCTAACCTGACAATCAGTTTTAAGACCACTGGCTAAAGTTACATCTGGGATTTTCTTGTCAATGAATTAGCATCACCATAGAATAGCCGGTTACCCACCGGCATTTCTGTGTGGCCTTAGGCAAAATGGGGAAGATTTTATCTGTCTGTGACACTTCCTATCTTCCATCTCCCTTTTTACCTCCAAACTCTTTACTCTCATAGCTGTTAAAGCAATTCATCCTAAAATGTTACTGAATTCGTCTTTTGTGCCAGACAAATTGGAAATTCCAAGGAAAGTAGACACTGGCTTACACAGAATTGATCTAACTACAGGGTTTATTGATAGTCCGTTGATCTGGTAGTCATACTCCCAAGGACTCTGTGGTCTCACAGCCCACAACCTGTCCATGTCTGTCTATCTCCTGTGATCTTTGCCTGTGTCTTCCCATAAGTTCTCCACAGGGCATCCACCCAGTATACTGGAGACAATTCTCAAGTTCTCTTGACATCACAAGGTTACAGATAGACCGCCGATGTTATCCATCATTTATCCCTCACCATGGCCACTGGACCAGGCCCTCCTCCATTCCAGTCATTCATTTATTTAATGACCTCATTTGCTTCACTTCTCTTTCAGGAGTCCTTGTGGGTAAAATGCAGTAGCCTGCTTATGACCACCATGTGCTCACATACACATAACATATATACACATACACACACACGATATACGTACTCAAAAACCAGGTGATAAGCTGTGTGTTCTCCCCCTCATTAATACTCCTGGATCCTTGTACTGGCTCAGTGTGGGAATTGAAGGTGTCTGAATCTCAAGAAACCAGCTTGATCCAGGTATTTAACTGGTTTTGGACGGCCCAGAGACGTCAGTGAGATTTTGTGCCGAGAGAGACAAGGGGAACAATGCGCTCCACTCCAGAATGAGCAAACACCAATAATCTTTGAATCCGCCAAACATGGACTGCTTACCTAAACCTCAGCACAGGATTCATAGAAATCTTTTGGAGTCAGGGCTGTCTTCAGTCCTTCTTGTTGTTTCTGTCTTTGTGTCTTTCTTCCCCGCTTCAGGCTAAGGGGCTGGTCCCATGAGCCTGCATCATTCTTAACGCCCAGAGAGTTTCTTTCAAAAGTGGATCCCTTGAGAGAACAATGCTTAACTCAAAGATTTTTTGTTTTCGTTATTGTTACCTTTCAGTCAAGTTCTGCTCGTTGTGACACTGCTTGGGGTTTGCCATTTCCTTCTCCAGCCTATTTTACAGATAAGGAAACTGAGGCAAATAGGGCTCAATGACTTGCCCAGAATGACACAGCTAGTATCTGAGGTCTTCCTGACTCCAGGTCCAGCACTCTATCCACTACATCACCTACCTGCTTCTTAATTCAAAGGAGTGTGGATAATGGTGGTTTCCAAGTTTTAGTAACACTGGCTGAAGTGACATAGGTGAGTAGCAGCAGTGTGGCACACTGGAAAGGGGACAGGATTTGGTGACAAACACCCTACTACCACCGACTACCACTTACTGTCAGACTTTGGACAAAGTCACTTCCCCTCTCCGGACCTCAGTTTACTCAATATCTCTAAGACCCCTTCCAGTACTAAATCTGTGATCCACTGAGCTGATTCCCTCTCATTCCCATTCTACTAACTTAATCAGGCTCTGTGCCTGTGTGTGATAACTGCCTTTCTGAATCAGGCACTGAGAAAACAACTTGTTGCTTCAAAACCTAACATCAGGCATTGCTCCTCCCTTGCTGATCCGTATTGACGCTGGGCAAGGTTTAGCCCTTAGCAGCACCATCTCTGCATATTTGCTGTGTTCTCACAGACAGGGGAAGGAAGAAACTCTCACTATCTGTGCTGACTCCCATTCCCCTTTTTAGATGATAGTCTTTGAACATTGAATGACTGTTTAACCAGAACTTAAGTTTTCTCCCTTGGTTTATGGGATAATTATTGTATCTGGTCTTAAACTGAATTTCTGCATTTGAGGGACTGTCTGGGATGCCTACTTATTCACTCACTGTTGTGAAATGAAATAAAAGAATGCCCCCTTCATAGAGAGAGATGGCAGGGCTCTCCAGCTAGTCTAAGGTCCTTGAATTTTATGCCTTTGAATTCCCCAGTGAAATAGGAGCCTTGGACTTAGAAGAAAATACATATTCTTCCCCCACCCCTTGCCATGGAAACATGGTTAGTTTTGACACAGCAGGTGGCTAAGGAACTGAATCCATGGAGAGCCCCTGTGCTTTCAATGCAATCAAACTTAAGTGCAGAAATTTAATTAACCGGCATCAAGCTTGGCAGAAACTTTGCAAAGCAGTCGTGCATTGTCAAATCCAACAATTATTTCAAGGAACACAATCCACAGATGGCATCTAATTGATAAATTAAGGTTCTAGTTCTCTAATAGGTCTCATTGCACCCCTGCTTCAACCTCCTTCTGGCCCTCTTTCCCCCTTCCATCCCTCTCCCAATGAATGGTGGAGCTGAAAGCAAGCTGAGGATCTGGGTTCTTTTTTTTATTTAATTTTTTTGTTTTCCCATGTGCTTACACACCTCTCTGAGTCCAAGTGCCTTATCCTGCAAACGGAAAGCCTTTGCATTTCTTTGGGCATATGTGTCCTTTCTGCTCTGCTATCCCGGATATGTTGCTCAGAGACTCCTTTTATCTTCTCCTCAGCATCTAGCAGCCTTGCTAGTGTTTCTCCTCTGTGGTGCAGAGTTCTGCCAAAAATAAAGCCAAAGTCTTGATTTATTTATAATTTATAATTATTTTGTAAAGGCCCTATCTTCCGGACTTCAGCACATTTCCTGTGTGTTCACATTTGACACATGACTGACATAATTTTGTAAAGCAGTGTTTGTAGTACTTGAAACATCCAACTGTATTTGAGGCTACTGAAGCTTCTGTAAAGACATTTTCCCTCTCAAATAATATCTCAAAAACATTTATTTTTATTTTAGATAGTGAGTGCTACTTGATGACCCCTAGGTTCTACTTCTGACAAAACTAAGCTTTGGTTCCTTGGATAAGTAATTTTACCTCTAGATCTCAGTTCTTTCTTTTAAAAAGGAGACTTTCCTTTTTTTTTTTAAATGGCAATCTCATTGGCTATAAATCTGGAAGGAACCTCTGAGATTATCTATCTATTCTAACTCTCATATTACAGAGTCCAGAAAGTAGAAGTAACTTACCCAAAGAATAAGTGAAAAAGCTGGGATGCAAGTCTTCCTGAATTCAAATTGAAGACTGCTTCAGTGACAGCATGCTGCCTTCCTAACGTCCTTTCCAATGCCAACATTCTTTGATTCTGTTTGAGTTTCCTGTGTAGCATCTATCTTACTGCCATCTTACTGACGAAAAATATTGGAGACACAGACACTGGTTTTAAATATCTTACCCTGGCGTACTAGGCATCTGCCCCATTCTCTTCTTGTAATCATTTAACCTACATTTTCTGGCTGGCTTTGGTGAAAGCTCCCATCTGAATATAGTAAAAACCTCATTAATCTGATCTCTTTTTTTGTTTTACAAAATTCATAATTCCAAGCAGCTTTCTTTTCACCAGCCGACAGGCATCCAATCGCTATTTAGCATAAATTATGGCTAATCTGAATTGGTTCATGCATGTAATTTTTTCCCTCCTCTGGGTTCCTTGTGTTTCAGATGAATGAAGTTTGACTTATGGTAGTGATTCCTTAAAGTTAGTATCCTTTAATGAGTCAGAAGCAGATAAGGCATTTATTTTTTTATTTTTTCATTTATCCCTACAGAATCTGTGTCACCTAGGCCAATGGGTGGGCGATTACAGTATTATATTCATCTTTTAGATGGGGAAAAGTGAGACGAAGCAGAGCAAGTTTTATGTATGACCCAACAAGTGGCATGCAGCCCACGCCCAGGCCTCCTGTTTTTTCCTGTCCTCATTTTCTTTTTGTCCTTTCTTCAGCCATCTCCTTGTCGTTCTGTTTGTAGACTTTTCTCATAAAATTGAAGAGAAGGGGGCCAGTCCCTTGGAAGGAGAGAACACCTCTGCTTGTCTCTTGTTCCTACAAACATCTGCTGGGACTAAAGGAATGTGAAATAGCCTTTCCAAGTGTGCCAGGGCAGATCCTGAGCTCTAAGCAAGCAACCTTGACCTTGCCCATCTGAGTATGAGGCCCACGCCTCCTAGGAATGAGGGGACTGGAAAACAGGGAGTGGCCAGGGAGAAGAGGAAGAGCCAGGGGAACAAATCATTTTTATATTTGTTTGCTTTTCTGGAGTAATCGTGGTGGGGAAGGAAGGAGGGAGAGGGATCTGGAGGGAGAAGGAGAGAAAGGGAGAGGGAGAGGGAAAGGGAGAGGGCATGAAAACGAGAGCAGAATTCTCTCTAATTGCTTTTTCATGGTGGGGGGGTATCTCTTAGAAGCTTGCCTTGCCAATTCTCTAGTCAAGAGAAGCCTATATGCTCTCTGCCAGCTAATGCTAGTCAATGACCGTTGGCTGTTTATTTGCTAGTCTGGCGTTACCAACAATATACTGGAGTTGAGTAGCACAACAACGTTTTATTCCATCACCACCCCTTCTCCTTCTAAATATATCCCACCAGTCAATCAGGCCTGGCAGCCGTCATTGCTGTGACTGTCAGATCCGGTTAGTTCCTGAGTCTCTAAACTGTTGGCTTGTTTTCCAAGCTTGGAAAATGTATTCAAATAGCTATAGATAAATTAGACTTGCAAATGTAGACCCAGGTAGGGGCCCTTGTCGAGAGAGAAAGAATGAGACAGCATTTTAGTAGAAAAATGGATTTCCTTCCCACTATCTCTTGCTCTCTCCTTGTAGATTAGAGGCAGCACAGGAACTGGTGTGTTCTGGCTGCATGCTAAGGGAACAACCAACGTGGGTGAATTCTCATTAATCAAAATTTGTAGTCTTAACAGGGGAAGAAAGGAGGAAGGTGCCTCCTCCCCAGTGAAAAATGAACGGGGAAAAATGTTGTGGGAGACAGTGGTGGGGCCTAGAGGAGGAAACAGATGAGCTCAGCTTACGTTTACTAGGAACTTACCAAGAAATGGTTATCCTAGACAGCTGTTGCCCTGAGGAGTAACCAGCTCCAAGGAGTCGGACTGGCTTGAAGTGCCTCCTAATTCTCTACCATTAATCCCTAGGTAGGCCCAGCCTCTACCTCTTCTCAGATGGGAGTAATATCACCTGTCCTCTATGGCTTCAAGCAGGAGGGGTAATGGATGGGACTGTTACCACCAATGAGCATATCCACTCCCACCGCCCAAAAAGGTGTTCTGATTAGAGATAGCACCTGAAGGCTGTATAATCAAACCCTCAGGTGTGCAAATTAAAACTAATCAGAAATGTTGGGCTTCCTCCTCACTGCCTTGTAACTTTCCCCTCATTGGCAGTAGTTAAATACAGACTGGATGACTTTAGGGGAGGCATGTTGTGGAAAGGATTTCTGTTCAGATAAAGATTGGACTGGGTGGTTTCTGAAGATCCTTCCAATTCAGGTACAATCAGTTACCGTTTTTATGTATTACCTGTCAGAAATCTTTATTCCCTCAGATCTCCCTTGTTCCTGTTGCCAGCAGGGTCCCTGTTTGCCTTTTCCCACCTCCTGCAATACAAGTAGATTTTAATCTCTTTAGCTTCAATATAAGAAGGAAGGCAAGTCTGCCCTCTCTTCTATATTCCTCCAAATATGTCAAAGCTTGGAAAATGAATGGGTTGTTAGATATGTTAAAATATATGTAGTAACATCTATATGCAGCATTGGTTTTGGTATCAGGAAGACTTGGGTTCAGATCCCACCTCAGACACAACTTTCATGACCTTGGCTAAGTCTCTTAAACTCTCTGGGCCTTGGTTTTCTCTCCTGCCGAATGACTTGGTTGGCCTAGATGGCCTCTAATATCTCTTCTAGTATCTAAGAGCTGATGAGTCTAGTGTAGGTAATTGAGGACTATTAATTTAATAACAGGGTAGTTAGGTCATGCAGTGGATAGAGTGCCAGGCCTGGAGTCAGGAAGACAGGAAGAGTTCCAATCCAGCTTCAGATACTCACTAGCTGGGTGACCCTGGGCAAATCACTTAATCCTGTTTGCCTCAGGTTCCTCATCTGTCAAAGGAGCTGGAAAAGGAAATGGCAAACAGCTCCAGTAAGAAAACCCCAAATGGAGTCATGAAGAGCCAGACATAACTAAAGAACAACAAATTTAATAATAACAATATAATGTTGTTATAGAATAAAGCCATAATTAATAAAGCAGATTATAATCAACTTGATGCTAGCTCTTTAAGATGTACAGAATGCTTTCCACACAGTAGCCCCTGTGAGATAGGAGGTTCGTATCTTATTTGACTCATTTGACAGGTGATGAAATTGAACCTCTGAGAAGTTCTGTGATGTGTTCTAGGTTATGCAACCATTAACTAAAAACTTAATTACAACTCTGACCCAGACTTCTCCTGCCTGACGTCCAGTGCTCTTTTTAGATTGTAAGGTTGGTCATATAGTTCAGTGGTGATGGCTTCTTAACTTCCTTGTGGGCTGCCAAGAGATTCCATACATTGGCATTAGAGTGCCCGGTGATGAAGAAATAATAGATAAAGGCTACTTCGGAAAGAGTGGATAGAGTCTGGGCATGGAGTCAGGGAAATCTTGGTTGAAATCCTCACTGTAGTATGAGCTCTTCTCTGTATAATCTATATGGAGTCCCTTAGCTTCTCACCCTCAGTTTCCTTGTCTGTAAAATGAGGATGATAATACCAGTCCTACCTTCCTCGTAGGACTTTTATGAGGTTCATATATATAGCTCTTTATACAATTTAAAATGCTACCAGAATTTCCTCTATTATTAACAACATTGTTAATTGTTTTAATGATGAATTAAATTTGAATTATTAATGGTTTATTAATGCTTTAACATAATTTTATCAACCATTATGAAGGATTTAATATGATTTTTAAAATGCACAAAAATCTGTTCCCATTACAAAAAGAAAAGCAAAATCCTAGAAACAAATGGCCGCATCGTCCGTGTTTAAAAAATACATCTCATTCTTTGTATCGAGCCTGTCACCTCCGTGTCAGGAGTTGGGTAGCATGCTTCATCCTTGGTTCTCTGAAATTGCATGTTGTTGTTGATGTTGTTAGTAATTATAGTAGTATCAATCTACCCCAGAAACTTTTAGGGGCAGAATGAGTGAGATTACAGTGTCCTAGGAATGTTGGGTTAGCAGAGCTCAAAGGTTACCAAGTTTGAGTCTCACTCCAGGTGATCTTCAGTGGAAGAGGAGGTGACCTTGAGAAAGGGCTTGGCCTCCTTGGGCCTTTGGGGCCTTGTCTTCTTCATCGAACATAAGGGTTTGATTTCTCCCTTGGTTTCAAAAGTACTTTAGAATGTCTCCGTGAAAGGTGCTCCTTCTCTGTGTGCTTTTTGGTGAATAATTTATTGTGCTCTGGTTTCCTAGAAAGTAGTCCTGAGGCAACACTAGCTTCTCAGTCCCACACTTAGCTGCACAAAGGAAGATGATCTGATGTTCTGCTGGACTGTTAATTAATTCAGGTGGTTTTTGGAGGCACCTGGAGAAGGAAGAGTGGGTAGAAGTTACTAGAATGTCATAGCCGTCAGAGGAGGAAGGAGACACCCTGTTTCTCCCTTTTCTCTCCCAAACTCATTCTTTTGCTATTTCCAAAATAAAGAAAGGGTCCCATGATAGATTAGTGTTATAGAGACCTGGTAAATTAATAGACTAATTAGAAATCGAGAGCTAGCCTCCTGCCATGGAGCCCTTTTGCTGGGTTAATCACAAACTAACATTTCAGTGTTAAAGCTTGTCCAACCTGTGGGTTTAAATGATTAACCTGGTAGTGCTAGTAGCAAACTGTACATTCACATAGTTTGAATGTAGCTGGTGAAACTCTAGGTGTGTGTGTGGTGGTGGGGGTATCAGATTGAGGAAAGGAAGGAAAGTGGGAGAACAAGTGAAGATTTTGTGTTTAAGGCTTACATCTGAGTAGGATTGCACTTACTTCACACAGGGGAAGGGTTGATCGTTGGGAAATGTTAGTGACAACAAAAAGCCCTTTTGTAAAATTTTTCTAAAAGACTATTAAAGGACACAAGAAGAAATTTTGCAGAACAGGTTTTCAAGAAAGGAATCCATTCTGTAAGCATCTATTCTGTACCAGGCCCTGTGCAGAGTACTAGGGAGGGGCAAAAGATAGTCCTTGCTCACTATTAGCTATGAAGGGTTAAAGAGCTCACAGTTAGTTAGCTATGAAGGGTGAATTTTGGAGAAGGAAAAGGCTATATATTTTGGGATAAGTTATTGGGGGGAGAGAGATAGACATTCAAGACAAAATAAGTGTATATATATATATCCCTTTGGTTATATTTATTATGAACAATATTGCATTATAAATTTATTATACTAAATAATAAACCTTAGATCCTGTTGAATATATTTGTTATGTGCATCAGTTAAAAAAAGAAAAAAAAGATTCTGTGATCCTTTTTTGGGAAAAGTACAGTGACACCTCACTAGCTTAGCTTGAATGTGGGGGAGGAGGGCACTTAGAATTACCCAATGGTTTGAATTATCCAATGGTTTGAAATGTGAAAATATTGCCAGCCCAACATGGTCAAGGTAAAATTCCAGCCACATCAAATCATTGCTTCTTTTGGATACTCGTTATCCCAATTTAAAGTTTTGGGGTTTCCTGTGTGTATTTTACATTCTAGCCACATTGCTGAAAATCTTTATGTGTAGAGGGGAAGCCCTATTCCATTTGATGCAGCTCTTGGGACATCATGGGAGAAATGGTTTGTGGCAAAACACCTTTGACTCAGGTCTCAGTTTTGTTTTATTTATTTATTTTTTTAAGTGAATGGGGAATCCTAAGTTTGGTTTTTAAAAAAGGATCAATTTCTTTGTGTGTTGAGTATTTCTTGTTTGGTTCATTAATCCCTTATACCAAGGGTGGGGAACTTGCAGACTCAAGGACACATGTGGACTTCTAGGTCCTTGGGTGCAGCCTTTTGACTGAGTCCCAAGTTTTACAGAACAAATCCTTTTATTAAGGGGATTTGTTCCGTGAAGTTTAGATCCAAAGGACCACACTTGGGGACCTAGAGGGTCACATGTGGTCTCAAGGCCACAGTTCCCCACCCTTGCCTTATACCTTTTATATAAAGACTTTGATTCAACTGAATTCAACAAACATTTTTTACTGTGTTGCCAAGCTTTACGATAGGTGCTGGGGGGCTGCAAAGACAAAAAGAAACAGTTTGTACCCTTAAGGAGCTTATATTCCTCTCCTCATGTCCCCCTGCAGGTGTATCCTTTTAGTAAAGCTCTGACTTCAGGTTCGATACAAGGAACAATATCTTAATGTATAGAATGATCCCAGAGTGGAATGGACTAACTCAAAGAGACAATGGCTTACCCTTCATTGGAGATTCAGGCCAGTCTGGGTAGATAATTGTCAGGTATATTGTAGAGAGTTCATATTCAGGTATGGTTTGGACCAGTTGGTCTCTCAGATCTCTTCTAGCTCTTGAGATTGTGATTTGCAGTTTGAGGTCTGAAAATTTTTCTTTTGAGCTTAGAATTTTGGTGCAGCCATTCCAAAGGAGTCCTCAGGGACTTAGAAAGGGAGGGGAATTGGACTTAGAAAGGGCTGTTGGAAAAGTAATTGTATTCATTTTACTAATTTTTTGGGGGTATGCTAGAGTCTCAGAAGTAATGGAGATCTGTGGCTGTTATGCCTGGAGAACAGTACTCCTCCCATCTCTGTTAAGAATAAAATTAATCTGGGTAGGCCGAGCTAATATAATAAAAATGACAATTCTACCTAAATTAATCTACTTATTTAGTGCCATACCAATTAAACTATCAGATAATTATTTTCTAGAGCTGGATAAAATAATATCAAAATTCATTTGGAAGAACAAAAGGTCCAGAATATCAAAGGGACTAATGAAAAGAAATGCTTGGGAAGGTGGCCTAGCGCTACCAGACCTCAAATTGTATTAAAAAGCAGCAATTATCAAAACCACTTGGTATTGGCTAAGAAACAGAGGGGTAGACAAATGGAATAGACTTGGCACTCAAGACACAGTAGGCAAGGAATATAGCAACCTCCTGTTTGATAAACCCAAAGATCCCAGCTTCTGGGATAAGAACTCACTGTTGGACAAAAATTGCTGGGAAAACTGGTTAACTGTGTGGCGGAAATTAGGCATAGACCCATGCCTGACACCGTACACAAGAATAAAGTCCAAATGGGTACATGATTTAGGTATAAAGATTGATACCATGAATAAACTGGAGAAGCAAGGAATAGTGTATTTATCAGATTTATGGAGAGGGGAAGAATTTTTCTCTAAAGAAACGATAGAAAGCATTATGAAATGTAAGATGGATAATTTTGATTACTTTAAACTGAAAAGTTTTTGCACAACCAAACCCACTGCAACCAAAATTCGGAGGGATGTAGTAAATTGGGAAAAATTTTTTACAGCTAAGCTCAGGGATAAAGGCCTCATTTCTAGAATATATAGAGAACTGACTCAAATATATAACCATACAAGTCATTCCTCAATTGATAAATGGTCAAAGGATATGAACAAGCAATTTTCAGGGGAAGAAATCAAAGATATCTATAATCATATGAAAAAGTGCTCTAAATCACTATTGATTAGAGAGATGCAAATCAAAACAACTCTGAGGTACCACATCACACCTGTAAGATTGGCAAACATGACAGAACAAGAAAACGATAAATGCCGGAGAGGATGTGGGAGAGTTGGAACACTAATTCATTGTTGGTGGAGCTGTGAGATCATCCAACCCTTCTGGAGAACGGTTTGGAACTATGCCCAAAGGGCTACAAAAATGTGCATACCCTTTGACCCAGAAATATCGCTGCTAGGACTGTATCCCAGGAGACTGTAAAAATGGGAAAGGGTCCCATGTGTACAAAAATATTTATAGCAGCACTCTTTGTGGTAGCCAAAAACTGGAAGTCAAGGGGATGCCCATCAATTGGGGAATGGCTGAATAAATTATGGTATGTGAATGTAATGGAGTACTATTGCACCATAAGAAATGATGAACAAGAAGACTTCAGGGAGGCCTGGAAGGACTTATATGATCTGATGCTGAGCAGAAGGAGCAGAACCAGGAGAACTTTGTGCACAGCAACGACCACAGTGTGCGAGAGTTTTTTCTGGTAGACTTGGAACTTTGTAATAACACAAGAACTTACTGAGAAAAAAAAACAAAACAAAAAACTCCTAATGTCGGTCTTCTGGGGCAAAATGCCTGCCACACTCAGAGAAAGAAATATGGAAGTCATTCGCAGAAGGTAATAGATCATGTTTGTGTGTGGGTGGGTTTCAGTGTATTATGTTTTGATTTGTTATATGATTTCTTCCATTTATTTTAGTTTGACTACATAGCATGACTATAGTGAAAATGTGCTCAGTAGGAAAGTATATGTAGAACCTAAACAGAATTGTATGCTGTCACGGGGAGGGAGGGGGGGTATTGGGGAAAGGGTGGGGGGGATAAAATCTTAACTTTAAGGAAATGATTGTAAAACATTAAAAAAAATTAAAATTAAAAAAATTTAGAAAAAAAAGAATAAAATTAATCTGTTTTAATTAGTATGGGTTTTTGACAGTGGTTGGGTAATGATTTTTTTATATTTTATTTTTTTTGGTCATCATCCTAGGTGGTTGTCCTGATCTCCTCATGGCTACAGATCAGAGTTGGGTGGGAAACCTTTATTCTATAGAATACCACAAGTCTATAATGATAGAAAACAATTTCCAGGGCCACACAAGTCAAAAACATCTTCTATTCCTAGACTGTTAGAACAGGAAGGGATTTTAGAGCACAGCCTAGCTTGCCTCCTCAGTTTGCAAAATAGGGAAATAAATGTCAAGGAAGTGATGAGTTTTCCCCAAGATACTACTTGTGACTTAGTAGTGACTTAATAGTGACTAAGCAGTGACTTAGCCTTGACTTATAACCTAGGGTCTTTTGATTCTTTTAAAATAAAAGGTGTTTTAGAGATATGAAGGGTTATAGGGTAGGCATTTACCGACACTTAGCCTTTGCACATCAGTGTTTATATGGCTTTGAAGTTTGAGGCAGAAAAAAATGAGAGCCTTTATTTTCTTATCTAGTACTGTATGAATTTCTATATTTACTGAACACTGATGTTTATAGAAGCAAAGCCAGCTTGATAAAACAGGTGAAAAATTAATGCCTTCTTTTGCTCTTAAAGAGGACCAGTGGCACCAGGAGGGTGATGTCTTCACTTGCAAATGAATTGGATTTAAGAGAGGCAGGCTGTGCAGAGATGAGCTCTCTCTCTCCTCCAGAGTTATCAGGAGTCCAGTGACAAGACATAGGTCAGGATGACTGGTGATGGCCCTGGATGAAGTGGGAGACTTTGGTCTTTTAAGGTTTTTCCTAAGTCTCCGTTTGTCTGAGACAGCACTCATTCTAATGAAAATAAGCAAGAGAGAAAACAAGAAGGGTAAAGTAGAGGCAGGAGAGACTTTTGTCCTTTGGTCCTGTGATTTCATTGGTGTAGGGAGCTTCTGGTGAGGAAACTTGCTTCATCAATATGAATGAGCCACTCGTTTGCAAGTAATAATCTTAGGAAGTTCCCTAGGGCACCTGAGGGGTTCAGTGACTTGGCCAGATCACAGAGCCATTATGTGTCAAGGGCATGACTTTGAAACCATGTCTTTTTGCTGTGAAGTCCAGCTCTCTCTACACTACATAATGCTGCTGCTGGAGACCTAGAAAGATGATCGTCGGGAGAACAGCTATCAGCAGAATCAAACCCTTTACAGAGAGTGATAGGGTCTAAGGCCATGAAAGATTCAATAACCTTCTGCGCTCTTGGGCACCATGACATTCTGGAACTTTTACTGATTAAATACACTAATATGTAGAAAAAATGCACCCACATGTGTATGCTTATGGATATATGTATATATTGAGAAGAGAACTGAGAGGATATATAGAGATTTTAGGTGACTGAGGATATTTCCTTCATCTACTGAAACATTGCCTGGCACTGTGATGTGTTTATTAACATTTCCTGGCCACATCTGCTCTGATGCCTCTCACTTCTTCTGAATGAGCCGCTCTTGTTTTTTTCATAGCCTGATCTTGGTGTCGTGAAAGTCTCTAATAGATGACACTGGGGCAATAGGCATTTATTGAAAGAAAATTGACTAAATGTAAGAGTCACCTCTTATTCTTATATTAGGTGGGTCGGTTTCCAGATCTGTATCCACCCACTTCCTACCCTTCTACCTACCACTCCTGTCTTATTATATACACCATTTGAATAGAATTGAACCAAAGAAACATTTTATGGAGTGCCTACTCTGTGCCAGTTACTGTGAGATGCACAAAAATGAAAAGTCCCTGGCCTCAGGGAGCTTATGTTCTCTAGTCGGAAAAGCACCATGTAAACAGATAAATATAAAATGGATGCAGAATAATGTTGGAAGGTAGGGAAAGCATTAATGACTATGCACTAGTGGTGAGAGGAAGAATCAGAAAGAATCAGAGCTGAGCCTTGGAGGGAGCTTAAGTATCCAAGGTGAGGAGGTAAAGGAGAACATTCCAGGTATGGGGAGGGGGATGGTGAAACCTTTGAAAAGAAGGCAGAAAGAAGCTGGAATGTTTTGGTCGGAGTACAACAAGTAAGCCTGTTTAGCTAACACGAAGTGTGTTAGGGGAAGTAATGTGAAGTTGAACAGGAAAGACAGGATGGTGCCAGATTGTGGAATATTTTAAATGCCAAAATGAGAAGTTGGTTGGGGTTTTTTTTTGTTTACATCCCAAAAGCACTTCTTGAACCCAGGAATGGCATGTGGTAGGACCTTTTTTTCCTTCTCTCTCCTGGTACTTGCCAAGATAAGGCCTGGTTTCTGAAATCCTGGCTTAAGGATAGGGAATCGATATCACTGGCATTTGTTCATGGGACCATTCATTCTCCTCAATGTACTCCCTTCTCTTTCTTCTTTTCCTTTTTTTCTCCTCCTGTCTATTCTAAACCTGCTGATTTTTGCACTTAACCCAAGGGGCCTACCATCTCAACGTGGGGAGAAAGAGTAGAGGAAGGAGAGAAGATATTCACATGAAAGACAAATGAGATGAGACAGAATGTGTCCAGTAAGTGGATATGAATATAAGTGCTCTAAGAACTCTGAGGCCAGAGACATGGTTGAAGAGTAGTCTTGCCTTGCCAGTCCAATCCAATCTGATAGGCATTTATTAAGCACCTACTGTGTGCCAGGTAGGAGAGTAATCCATAGAGATGTGGATAGAAAGCTGGGCTTTGAAATCAGGAATACCAGGGTTCAGTTCCTCACTCTGATGTATACTAGCTGTGTGACTCCGGGCAAAGTAATTTTTAAGTCTCAGGGTTCTAGGTAGCTGTCTAAGACTAGTTGCCAATCCCTATTGGTAGAGGAAATTTTCTTATCTGGGAGTTCCCTATTTAGATGAAATCAAAGTTCTAATCCCTATTCCTGTGTGTCAGGTGCTGTTCTAGTCACTAATGATACAAAGGCAAAATAAAAATAGCTCCAGATATTTTTAATAACTCTTATTTAATTGGAGAGAGATAATAAGTAAACCTTTCTTCTGACCTGGTCGTTTCTTTCTCTTTAGGAAATAAGAATATATGGTGAGCTTTGAAGGCTCTTCCAATCATAAGTTTCTGCAGTCTTGACATAATGAGGAGGCAGGTTGAGGAAGGCTCCCTTGGGGGACATGGAAAGTGAAATGGGCCCTGGAGAAGAATGAATTACATTTGGCTGGTTGTGGAGGAGGGCAGAGGGCATGCCAGGTGAATTACTTTTCATGAACAAAGGTATAGAGTCATCCATGGGCCAGACTGGCAAGGATAGAGCAAGGAGGTTTTCAAGTTGGAAATGAATGCCTAGGAGATAAGCTCTACAAAGTACATTCCTCTTCCTTTCTCCCATGTCTTGTATGTATTCCATTCATTCTATGTATGGCTTGTCCAGTCTTCATGAACATTTCTTAGCTTGACCAGTGGCACTCAGTGCTGGAAGGCTCCACTCCCTAGCTGTTAGGCTGTGACATCAGTGACCCTGCAGGCAACTATTAGCTGATGCATTTTAAATCGCATACAAGCAAAGTGCCAAGTCAGTCTGTCTTGCCTTTGAACTTGTACTCACCTGCTTATGTGAGAGGGAACCTGGGTCATAATTATATGATACTTGGCTTTACCTTATCTTTATAAGGACATAGTCAGCTATTAGGAGGTGATGTGCCGTTCTCACTTGTGATTTGGATTAACCACTCAGCTTTTCTGCAAAGGCTGCAGGGAGGTATCAAGGGAGAGGAGTCTCAAATATATTTGTGTAGGATTTTGTCATCATCTGATAGTTGTATCTTTGACTGTTTTCAACAAATTTTATTATTGTTCCTCCCAAAAAACTTTACTTTTTTGGTCTCTTTAAAAAATAAATATTTCTCATTAATTTTGTGTTGATTCCATGTACATGAAATGGCAGAGGGGAGCATATGCAGGCCTTCCAAGATCATGATCTGTCTGTGCTTATGTGTGTCAATATTTGGAGAAAGAGATCAGTAGAGCGCACGCGCATGTGTGTGTGTGTGTGTGTGTGTGTGTGTGTGTGTGTTCTACTCCAAAGCAGAATGTAGGTAGTCAGAGATTTAGAGCTGGTAGAGCTCTAAAGTGATCTTGTCCACCCCCTTCATTTTACAAATGAGGAAGCTGCCCAGAGTCACAGAGACAGTAAATGGCAGGGCTGGGGTTTGAACCCAGGGCCTCTGACTCCAGATACACTTGAGATTCCTCACTGTGGCCAAAAAACCCATGGGAGCTGAGTTTTGCCTCCTGCTAGAAATCTCTGGTTTACCATCTTTAGGTGATGCTGCTCTGACCAAGAATTGAACCAGGATATTGTAGACTTCATGTTTCTCTCAGTAGGATGTAAAGTTTTAGAGGTTTAGAAAGTAGGGATCAGGCTTTAGGTATTGGGAGTTCAAGCAGGTAAGATCAATGGAATCTATTGACTTGACTTTGGCCAGAATGTCATTTTCTCTTATTTGATTAAAAATAGTTCTTGATTGCATCACCCTTCTCATTTCTTTTAACCTGTGTTGGCTACGGAATGGAAATTCTGAGTCAAGAACAGGGGGAGGAATCTAGGGTAGGAGCCAATCAGAATACTTGTATACTAGATGCTCATTCACCTAAGGTCTGCTCAGGTAGAAAGCAGAGGCAGCAGTCTTTAGAAACTCCCTTTACTTCTCAGCTCAGCTATCACCTTCCACTCAAGGTCTTGCTGTTTCCATTTCTCCTGATCATTAGAGGCCTTTCTCTCATCTTGCATTTGCTTGCATGAACTTGGTACTTATAGGGTCCTAGATTTTAGTGCTGAAAGAGACCTTAGAAGGCATTGAGTTCAATCTCTTTGCTTTGCAGATGAGGGAAACTGAGGCTGAAAGAATTTAACTGACTTGCCTGGGGTCACAGATCTGAAATGGGATTTGAACTCGGGACTTCCTGACTGAAGCCCACCTACATCTGTCCACTCAGTCTTACCCAGCTAGCTGCTTGTTTTGTTTTCTTCAGATCGTGAGCTTCTGGAAGACCAGGATTGTTTTGTTTTGTTTTGTTTTTTGTTTCATCTCCAATGGTTAACATAGTGTCTCACATGTAACAAGGGCTAAATAATTGCTCATTTAACTATTTTTATTATCTGTGACTATTTTTATATTCCTTTGGATCCTACAAATAGAAATTCACAGTAGAAAATGATTACATTTTTCTGCTCTTGACCAGTCAGCTAAATTGAGAGAGACGTGGAGACTGTTTTATTTTGTCTTTGTGGCAGCAGAGGCATAATGGATAGAGAGTTAGATTTTGAATCAGGAAGACCTGAGTTCAAATCCTATGACAGATCCTGATTAGCTGTGTGACCCTGGGCAAGTCACTTAATGTCTTAGTTGCCTAACAATTGTAAAATGAGGGAGTTGAGCTTTCTAGCTCAAAATACATGATATGAAAATATTAAGTCACTCCCAGTGAACAACTGGGTTGTTTCTTAGCTATGTTAGTCACTCTGAATGTACTTGTGTTATTTATTTTTTGTCTGTCCTTCTGGCCCTGAGAGCATATGTATTCTTTTTCACCAGGTTGGGGGAAAAATGACCCAGGCTCATCTATGGCCCATGTACATCTCCAGATGATCTTTACTGGGGGCAGGGAGCTCCTCAAAAGCATCCTCTGGTTTCTCCTTCTCTACTTTTTTTCCCTGTTTTATTGGAGACTCTTCTGGTTTGTCCCTTGACCTTTGTATTGGCATCTTTAGCAACTTCCCTTCCAGTCCTCCCTGGGCCCTGCTCCCCTTTGTTACACTTCATGGTTTTCCTCTGAGTGCCTGCTTCCCCTTTTTCCCCTGTACTTGTGTCCAGCCAGGGAGAGAAACAACCCCTCCTTTTCCCCCCTTTAATCCACCTGCCCTGTCAACACCTGCTTGCCTCGTGATACCTGCTTCTAATTTTCTCTCTGGCTTCAGGATGGGGGCAATCATCTTGATTTCTCCCTGGAAAGGTGTTTCTATTCAGTTTGGCTGGCACTATTATGTGGCTAAATGTTCAATAAAAGTCATGATTTATGAGACATGTGTGGCTGAAGTTTTGGGTTTGAGGTTTGATTTTTTTCCCCCTTTTTTTGCTTTGTCATCTATCAGGGAGAGAAATGCCAGGCCTGATAATTCCTGGCACTGAGTGCTTTGAGTTAAGAATGTCAGCTGTCAGCCTGACAGGAGGAGTTATTTCTCAGATTGGGTTTCCCTCCCTCTTCTCCACTGTCCCTCTTTTTACACAGGCAGAGAGGCCGCTCCTCACTGCAGGCTGGAGATAAGGGAAGCTCTCTGTTACAGAAAGAACAGTGTCCCCTGGTATGGCCCCTTCAGCCCGCCTGCTTCAGTTCTACTGCCTGTGACATTCAGGGCCCTGACAGGTCTTGATTGCTTAATAGAAAGAGGAGCTGGGATCCTTTCATGGGCTCTCTTTGTTCTCAAATACAGCGCTACCCTAGGCCAGGTATTTTTGCAAAGCATGTGTGTGTTAGATAAATGGTTCTTGAAATAGAAACCCTTTCATGGTGGTTGTTTGGCCATTTAAAGTAAAGTAATCGAAAGCATAAGCAACTTGTCACAAACATGCCCACCAAAGGAGAGGATGCTCCCTACTAAACACCAGGCTATCTGCTCCCACTGTCCTGCACCCCTTGGATTGTTGACTCTTTGCCAAAATGTACCAAGTCATTTTGATGCACCCAGGATAGCTTTGGGAACGGTTGTGCTCTGCATCTTGAACGCCTGGTTACGGCTCATTGTGTCTGAAATCATTGCATGAATATGTCTTCAAGCCCCAGTGTGGTGCCTATACTTCTAAGAGTGACAA
The DNA here is from genome assembly GCA_023548195.1 of Bettongia penicillata ogilbyi. Classification (NCBI taxonomy): domain Eukaryota; kingdom Metazoa; phylum Chordata; class Mammalia; order Diprotodontia; family Potoroidae; genus Bettongia; species Bettongia penicillata. Next base: position 5,222,166 of record JAJHZJ010000413.1, read on the forward strand.
GACTCAATATGGGGCCCAGTCTATCAAAGGTGGGCAACTCTGAAGAGCCATCCAGATTTTCTGTTCAGTTGGTTGCCTGACCCAGGCTTCTACCATCCTAAATAAAAGCTAAGCAAATTGGCCAGTCGGCCAAAGGGTCTTTTCACACCTACCAAGGTAACTGTAGCCTTGGTGGAGCTAATCTCAGTCTTTTCTGGGAGGAGGACATGTGTTTGTGAGAGAAATTAGCCAATTGAGTAGCCAACATGGATGTTCAAGGCTGGGACACTATGTCTTCTGAGGAGGGTCAGCAGGAAACCGAAGTTAGGTGTGACTTTGGGCAAGTTCCTTTGTTTCCCTGGGCCTTGGGAACTTGGATCAGAGGAGGGATCCTTAAGCTTCTTAGTTTCCTGGACTCTTTTGGCAGACTTGTGCAGCCTAGGGACCCCCTTCTTGGAATTGTATCCTTTAAAAGCATAACACAAAATACATAAAATTAAAGAGTAGATCAATTATTCTGAAATGGAGTTAAGCTAGATATTAAAACAACAAATTCCCAGAACCCTGGGTGAACAACCCCTGGATTAGATGATCACTAAGGCTTTTTCCACCTTAAAATCAATCTTTAATCTGAAATTTCTTAAGGTGGGAGAAAAGATGGTAGAAATTAATTTAGGTATGAAGGCTCTAAAAAGAGAAGAGCCTTCCTTCCCTCCTGTAAAAAGTAGAGCTATATAGGTGTGGAATATTGCATATGATTGCAGATTTTTTTAATATGTTAATCATTCTTCCTTCTTGGGATTCATTGTTATAAGGGATAAATAGCTTTTTTGAGAGGAGGAGAAAAATCTAAGCAATAGAAAGACAGTGTAGATTGACAAAAATATTTTTTATAAAATGAGGAAAAATGTATATATTTTTTTCTCAGTCCTTGTGCGTAAGCAAATTTATCAAGAGGGTGTATGTGTGTGTGTGTTGGAGTAGGATCATGTGAAGGACTCAGGAACAGAGCTCTAGACCAAATTAGCAAGGTCACCGGAACTCTTAGAGGCACAGAATGCCTAGGCCAGCTGACCTGCCTTGGACCATTCTCTGCAGACCTGGAGATTCATCCCTTTAGAGTCAAAATTATACTGATTGTTTTGCTGTGGAGTGAAGGGGAGGGGCAAGTAAGAAGGGAAAAGAAGGGTGGGAATGTTATAAAGTCTGCTTGGTAGCTGCCATCTTTAATGACTGTTTTTCTCTGTGCTCAGAGGGTTTCATTAAGAGGGGCTCAGGGTGAAGACTGGTACCAGCCAAGACTGGTGATTAGAATGACCTCATTCAGTTGACTTGGGGAGGTTTTTGCCTCTTTAAGTGGTGCTGGGATGGGAAGGGTGATGTGATGGCCCTTTGCCTTTCACCCCTTGTCCTTCAAGAGCTGTGGGCCCAGTTAGAGTGTCTTATCCTGTCATATCCCACTTGCAGTCACACCCAGTCATCTTATAGGAACCCTTTGAAACTCGAGATCCTTGACTCTGACCCATGACGCTGTCATGGTCTTTTGAAATGCTTGCCTTTTTTTTTTCTTTATTTTTTTGGCAAAAGTTTCAAAAAATAGTTTGGGGGTTGTTTCTGCTTTGAAACCAAAGCTGAGAGAGTGACCCTGAGAGAGACCCTACTAGCTATCCTAAAAAGGACAGTCAAACAAAATTTTGCTCAAAACATGGTATTTCCAAGCCGGCTTCTCTGAGTAACTTAGCTCCTTTCTACTACTTCATTCATTCTATACCTAACATGTGGCCATGCACACAGTAAGTATACATTTAGTAGACTCATACAAAGACTTACTAGAATATCAGGGCTGGAGGGAATGTTGGACATCATTTTGTCATTTTCAATTGGGTAAACTGAGTTCTGGAGAAGGGAAGTTGTTGCTCAGACTCCACTGCCTAGGGGTCCGTTTTCTTTTTCTATATCTGTATTGATTGGAGGAGGCAGCAGTGGAAGGAATGCTGGATTTAGAGTCAGGATGACCCATCAGCTTTATTATTAGCGTTGTTATTTTGTATGGCCCCTCTCACCTCTGACATTCTGTGACTCTGGGAGTGTGCCATTTAATCTTTTTGACCCTGAGGATTCTCATCTGTGAAGCTGGGATAGCACAACCCATAGCATCTACTTTTCAGGCTGCTATGTGATGAAGTGGATAGTGTGTGTTGTACTTGAAGTCAGGAAGATTTGAGTTCAATTTCTGCTTCAGATACATCCTTAGCTGCATGACCCTGGGCAAGTCATTTAACCTCTGTTTAAGTTTCCTGATCTGTAAAATGGGATGATAATAATAGCACCCTCCTCCCAGGGTTGTTTTTAGGAGCAAATGAGATCATCATTGTAAAGTGCCTAGCACGATGCCTGAATTGTAGCGCTATATAAACACGAGCTATTACTATTGTGAGGATAAAATGAGGTTTTATGTATATATGTGTATAAATGCATATATGTGTATGTACATTACTATGCCAGCCTTCAAGTAGTATATATGTGTCAACTTTTTAAAAAATTTTGTCTTATTTTAAATGGATACCTTTTTAATGTCTCAGTTGTTTACCCAATATGTTAATCCCCATCCAGTGAGCCATCTCTTGTAACAATAATCAAAAAAATTTTTTTTTTACAAGTTTGATTCAATTCTCTATATATTAAGAGGGAGAAACATTTAACTCAGAAAAAACAGCCAACTAAATTAACCAGACCATTTCTATGCAACAATTCACATACGTAGACCCCCCCCTCCCCCACCTGCTTCAAAGGGAATGCAGTATGTATACCTTCTTAACTCTTCTCCAGGGCCAAGCTTAGTGATTGTAATGACTTGTGGTAACTGCTTTTCTTATTCTTCTTGTATCTTTTCTTTGTGTGCCACTTAGGTATGCCTATATCCTTTTATGTATAGGGTGTCCCAAAAGACTGTCCAGTTAAAAAAAAAAAGTTTTTTAAGCTTTTAATATACATAGATACCATACATTATAGAAAATAGAGAAATCGTCAGTATCCAAAGAAAGCACAAACTTCTCTTCGGTTAGAACATAGATTCCCTGAGGTCTAGAACCACAGCTTTTGTTGTCTCTGTCTTTTCCCTATAGAGCTTTGTCTCTTATTTTCCTTTTTTTCTTTTCTTTTTTTTTGAGGCAATAGGATTAAGTGACTTGCCTAGCTAGTGTCTGAGATCAGATTTGAACTCAGCTCCTTTTAACTCCAAGCCTAGTGCTTTATCATCCACTGTACCCACCTAGCAGCCTCAAGCTTTGTCTCTTAGTAAGTGATATTGTCTGATTGACAGAAAGGAACTGATTTCCCTGAGGAGTTTAAAAAAATGGATTTCTGTTCAAATGAAGTCTTTCTACGTGGGGTCCCTATTATTTAGGATTTAGGTCATTTTTTTCCTAATGTCCAGGACTGCTTGCCTATTCTCCTGCTGGGTGATGCCATGAATCTTTGTGACTAATATTCCACTTCAGGAGCCTCATACACACAAGATTCAGGACCTGGGTAGAAGGATTTGGGGGTTAAATGCCTTACCCAAGCTTCCACAATTGGTAAGCAAAAGCTTGCTGGCCACTTTTTGTTTATATGGGGGTATCCCAGCAGTTTTAGCGCAGTTTAAAGCTTTTAATAGCCTTAAAACTAAACTATACATAGCCTTGAAGTGAAACTATTCAAACTTGAAACTGCACTGAGATTTTGGGGCCATATTTTACTATAGAGGAGATCTTTAAGGTCAAGCTTAGAGTAGATGGCCCCTAGTCCCTCTTAGGTTGGAAAACACCAAGATCTCGTTCTTTTGCTGGGTGGGTTTGTGTTAGAGGTGAGGCAAGGCACATGATTCACTAATGAACATGGCGACCTGGTGGCCAAACTCTCAAGGTAAGGTAGGACCTGAGCTGACCTTGTTTTGAAGGTGGTGAACCAAGAATATTTGTGCTAGACAAACATCTTTGCAAGTCGGGAATACATTCCTTTTATTATCGTACATTTGGATGAACAAAGCAGGGCAGATTTTTGGTCAAGGAATAAGGAGATTATGGAGGAAGGATTCCTAAAATAATATTTCCATGTTGTCTTGTCGCATTCTCTTTTATCAGGTCAGATGGCTGTGAGGTGGCTCACGTATAAAAGGTGATACATTTGCAATCAGTTCTCCCCATCAATAACTGATTTATAAGACCCTGACCCTTTTGGAGACAAAGCTCATCCTCACTGGTGTACATGGTGTCCTGGTAGACTCGTCTTTCAGGATGGGTGGTTGCCAGGGAAGGCTTTGCAAAAAAACAACACTGGGAGGGAGCCAACTACAAAGTGGTTACAGTATTTAGTGTGCCTGTTGGTCATGGGTCAGTGACAATAACTACTGGAATTCTAACAATAGCAATAATAGTAATGCTAGGTAGCCTTAACATAATGCTGTAAGGTTTGTGAAATGCTCACAACAGTTAGGTGCTGCTATTGACTGACCTGTGTAGGCACGTAAAAGCTTTCACCGATGCATTTTCTATAGGGCTATGTCTTAGATGCTGGTGGTTTCCAAAGTTCTTTGTGAAGTGGGTGTTTTATCATTCCCATTTTACTGATGGAGAAACTGAGGTTAAGAGAGGTTTCCATGACCTGCTCAGGGTTGTACAGGTAGCAGGCATCTGAGGAATCAGATCTTCCTGACTCCAAGTCTAGTACCCTTTTACTTAAAAATCAGAGAATTATGGTTTCTGAGTGAAAAGGAACCTTAGAAATGACCTAGTCTAACCCTACATTTAACAGATGAAAACCATGAGGACCAGAGAACTCAGGCCATTTGCCCAAAGTCACACTAATGATGATTAATAGAACCCGAATTTGAACTCTGCTGCTGTGATTCCCCATTCAGCATGTTCTCCATTGTTCCATGCTGCCTCGATAATAAAGATTTGATATCTAGATTGCTTGGTAATGTCCAGAGAGCACAAAGGTAGCATACAAAATAGAAATCCCCAGAGCAACTAGAAATGCTCTGGTGGTTGGCTCTATTCTGGCCTCTAGGGCACCTTTTTATCTGAGATTCTGATAAGAATCAAAGTGCCTAATTAGACAAAGCCCCCCTTCCCTTTTGGAGATGAAAGTGATGCTAATGACTCACCTGCAATGGAGCATTCACACTTTGATTCATTCATTCAATGTATTTATTAAGGATGTACCTCATTCTGGGCACTGCCTGGGCTTTGGGGGAAAATTAGACAGAAAATATGATCTTTGCCCTCAAGGAGAAGTGAAACAAAATCACTAATAATAGCAGTATGGGATAGAATTTAATTTGAGACCCAAGAGACATCATGCTGTGGGGCTTCAGAAGGCCACTAAGGGAGGCATCTTCTCTAGTTGTGGAGGGGAAGATGGAAAGGTCAGTTTTAGTAACCATCAGTTGCTGCTGGCCCCCCCTTTTTTTTTTCCTTGAGATAGAGACTTCTCTATCTTGCCCGGGCTGGAAGCCCATCTGTCATTCATGGCCTCAACATTAGAGCTTTTACCTGCTTCATTTCCAACCAGGGTCAGTGGAGGCCTCTCCTTAGGCAGCCTAGAATCCCCCACTAGCTCCCAGGGTGGTAACTATACTGACATCAAGACTTAGTGCAAACATCCAACTGATTTAGCTATACAGTAGATTATTGATACTCTTGAACTCAAATGATCCACTGGCCTCAGCCTCCTGGTAGCTGGAATTACAGTCTACAGGGCTGGGCCTGGAGTCAGCTTGAATTCAGATCTGGCCTCAGACACTTACTAGTTGTATGACCCTGGGCAAGACACTTAACCCTATTTGCCTCAGTTTCCTCATCTGTAAAATGAGCTGGAGAAAGAAATGGTGAGCTGCTCCAGTGTCTTTGCCAAGAAAACGCCAACTGAAGTCACAAGAGAGTTGAACACTACTGGAAAACGTCTGAACAGCAACTGTCGCATCCAACCCATTGCTTTCTTTTGACTTCTAATTCTTTTCCCAGTAGCAGTGATGTATTTGCATTGAGAACAAATCCTTTTTTTTTTAACTGACTGATTCATCCATGTTCTTTTCTCTAGATGATCTTTTTGACCCCACATACAGTAGTCGACAAGGGCTAGTGAGAAATTCAACTCATCTATGGAGTTGAGGATACTTCAGGGATGGAACCATGATCGTTGGCATCTTTTTCAACCTTTGCTTGGTGTTCCACATGCAAGATATAAATTGCTTAAAGGATTTAAGTGGGAAGATAAGGGAGGAAGGACACCAGGGGCTTTAACAGTCTAGACTGGTTAAATAACCCTTGAATAATTGAGTTACTGATGTCTTTTTTTTCCCACTTGGTGGGGTATCAGAAGGCCTCAGTCTTCCAGGTTGAAGGGTTCTCCAGTTGAAAAGCAAGAGCTGTGTGTGCCTTTTGCCAGGCTTCGATACTGATCTGATGGCCCTCTTGAGCAGCCCTGCAAAACGAGCCCTTCATGTTACAGCCGACAGCTATGGGTCCCCAGCTGTATCTTTTCTTCGATAAATAGTCGGCTCGGACCTGTTAGCAGGGTTTGGAGCGCCGGGGAACATATTTTTTATTTTTGTTATTTTCTATGCTGGCCTATTGCAAATGATTTAAATGGAACAGACACTATGGCTATAAAACATTTGCAACATCGCACATTAAGTCATGTTCCTGATGGATTGATTTTTGTTTGATTGCTAGGACTGGGTTTTTTTAAGGTTTTTTTTTTTGGCTACCATTGTTGTTTATATCCACCAATTCCCTTGTCCCAATCTCCTCAGCCTCCTGCCCCCAGAAAGCAAAGTTTTCTTTTATGTGAGAATTTATAGAACCGTGTTACTGGTATGAGGAAGTCCTAGATGTATTAGGATATTGGGATAGTAGAGAAATATTACTTTGGAGGCTCAGAATGCTTTATTTCTTATTGAGTGTGACCTTTCTAACTTGGGAGGGTGTTTTAGTCTTCTTAGGGGAAGGGGCTCTCTGCATTAAGGTAGATAATCGCATGTCTCTGCTTTTATATAGTGCCTTTCTCGCTAGGTTAGAGGATCCTAGACCCACTCTCCTCCCTCCTCCTCGTCCTGGACTCACCCTTGGATTAGGATGGTAGCCTTCAGGCAGCCTGTCCAGGAAATCCAGGCAAACAGTAATAATGGTTTTTGTTTGCAAAATCTCTTGAGAGCTTCCCCCCCCCCCCCATCCCACCTCGTTCTCTTATTGTGGTATGCCCAGTTGTTCCAGTACAGGAATACAGAGTCTGAAGCCAGTAGACCCCTGTTCAAATCCACCTCTGCTACTTACCTTTACAACATGGAGAAAGTCACTGTGCCTGATTTTCTTCATCTGTAAATGTAAATCTTAATCTGTAAAGTGAGGAGTAACTTCTAGGATATCTTTCTAGCTTGAAATCTTTGATACTGTGAAGGAAAGGAGACCAGATTTGGAGTCAGGGAGCCTGCTGTCAAATTTTGGCTTTATTGTTCCCTTTATGACCTAGAACAAGTCATTTCCCCAGAATTTCCTCATATAGGAAATGAGCAGCCTGCATTAGATGGTCTGAGTTCCCTTGCGTTTTGTTGTTTGTTGAGTTGTTTCAGTCCTGTTCAACTCTTCGTGAACCCATTTAGGGTTTTCATGGCAGAGATACTAGAGTGGCTTGCCATTTCCTTCTCCATCTCATTTTACAGGTAAGAAAACTGAGGCCAACAGGGTTAAGTGACTTGCCCAGGGTCACACAGTTAGTGTCTGTGGCTAGATTTGAACTCATGAAGATGAGTCTTCCTGATTCTAAACCCAGTGCTCTTTCCACCATGCTACCTAGTTGCCAATCTTTTAGCTCTAGAGTTATGATAATCTCTTTACTTTGGGAGTACTTTGATGTGGTAGGTAATGAAGAGGAGGTGTAAAGGCAGTTCACTGATTTGCCCGGTCTTAAAACTATACTCTTACTGCCTCCCTAGTGTTGAAACTTCCATTTCCACTTTCCTAGGAGGGAGCTATTTTGGGATCAGTGAGCCAAGTTTCCAAACTTAGGAAGGTCAGTTTTTGCTAGGAAGTATTTTAGTTCGAGAAAAGTCTAGGGATTCCTTCCAGACAGGGAGGTCCAAGCAAGCTGGCGGACTCAGGACCCAGAAGGTCAGGCAGTAGAGATTGAAGGTCTTCAAGCCAAGGTTGGATGACCACTTGTCTGGCATACTATAGAGAGGATTCTTGTTCAGTTATAGGTTGGACTACATGGCCTCTGAGGTCCACTCCAACTCTGATGTGAACGAACAAATTTAGTAGGGACCTCTTGGTTTGCTTGCCCCCTTTTCTCAAAAGAAATTTGCTAAGTTTTAGGGGCTAAAAGGAGTGAGATCAGCACTTTGCAAGGTTGGACTTGGTTTCTCTTTGTTGATGAGAGAAGTTTACTTCTTGTGATCTATCTAAATGTCTCTCACAAACCAGCCAACCAAATAATGTTCTTTCATTATGTATGATTTCTACCCAGTTCTACGCCCTCTTACAATCCCCGCTCTTTTCCTAATTTGGAACCTTGGTTTAGCAAAGCAGACTAGGTTAGAAAGTGACCAAACCTCCCACCAAAGGTTGCTGTTTTTTCGTGTGGACAGCAGAAGGGGTTACCTACTATATCTGTATACCTCCCTCAGCCCAGCACAGACGTCCAGAAAATCCTGTCTTGATTGCTGGTGGCTGCACCCATGCTGGGAGCCTTCTCGCTAGACGGAGTCATTTCTCCTGGGGAGAGATGGTGGGAGTGTTCCGTTAGACGTTAGTCTTGCTCACAGAGCAGATTAGGTGTAACTCGCTCATCAAGAGCTGATTGCCATGTGCAGTAAAAATATGCAAATGAGGTTAATCAAGGCTAAGGGTTAACGTTAACATTTGCTCTTTTCATGAAATCAGCTAGAGAGCTTTTGAGGTGGAGGGGGTAGTGTATGTGTGTATGGGGGTATATCTGGGAAACTTGCTTTGAAACCCTTCTGCAGAGCATTTATTTCTCCTGCTAAGACTTTTTACCAAAGAGGTTGCTGCTTATGAACTGATGCAAAGTGAAGTCATCAGAACCAGGAAACAATACATACAATGAGCTGGACGCTGTATCCACTGTTGCATGCTTTCGGTAGCTTCTTTAGTTGTCGTTTGCATTTTGCCTCCCCCATTGGACCATGAGTTCCTTGAAAACAGGGATTGGCTTTTCGTTGTATACCCTTCACCAGTTCTTGGCATGTAGTAGATGTTTAATAAATATTTATTGAGTGACTGACAATGGGAACTTAGAAGAGATATAAGCCAGCATGCGCCTCTTTTCTTTGCTGAGGTGTAGGGGCCTGTGGAGATGGAATATCTCACACTCCTTGGGACTCGTTAGTATTAGTTTTGCTGAACTGCTTCCTACCCTTTTCCCTCCCCCTCCTTTTTTTTTTTTTTTTTTTTTTTTTACAAAAGTCTTTGTTATAAGTGACATCTCTAGGTGGGGAAAGGAAAGTATATTGAAAAATGAAGGTGATATGAAAATAAAATGTCAAAATTTAATTAGTTTCCTCCTAAAAAAAACATACCACTGTAGATATGAAAATCAGTCAGTCACTAAAGCAATTTTTAAGCACTTACTATGTACCAGGTGCTGGACTAAGAACTGGGGATGCAAACAAATATTCAGATTCAGCAGGAGAATTATAGGATGTCAGAGTTACAAAAGATCTGAGTGGCTCATCTGGTTTGATCCCTTTGTTTTATAGATAGGAAACTGAGATGAAGAGAAGGGAAGTGCTTTTCCCATACTCACAATGGGTAAAAGGTAAGGTTTGGAATAGATCCCAGGTGTACTGATTCCCACACTAGTGTTCTCACCCTCAATGGACAAGGGAACTGTGTATTATAAAAGCTCGTTTGTGAGTTTATTGTCGGGATTTTGGAATGCATTTTATGCCCCAGAATATCATATATGGTGGAAGTCCTTGTTTAACTGACATGGTGCCATTAGTACTTAGATACTTAAGTAGATCTTGAGCCCACTAGGTGGTGCATTGAATAGTGAGCCGGACTTCAGAATCCAGAAGACCTGAGTCCAAATCCTGCCTAAGTCACTAGCTATATAATTAGAGACACTTAAATCTCTCTCAGAATCAGTTTCCCTAACTGTAAAATGAAAGCTTGAACTCAGTACCCTCTAAGGTCTGTTCAGATTCTTAATCTGTGATCCTATCAAAGTGATCAAATTGATAGGGGAATATTCCTTCCTAAGAGGCAAATTGCAACTTATCCATACCTGCTTAGGCTCTCAAGCTCTTGCCTATGTTCTCTTATGAATTAACCCCAAAGAATCCGGTCATCACCATGCTGGGGACATTCCCCACTTCCTGCTTACATCTGAGGATGATTGGTATACTCTTAAGGGTAGCAATGGACCATCTTGGTTAGCCCACTATCATGCCTCCGACTCTTGCTAGGTGACTGGCCTTAATTTTAAAAGTCATATATTTCCCTGATATATTTTTTTAAATTAATTTATTTTTAGTTTACAACATTCAGTTTCACAAACTTTAGAGTTTTAAATTTTCTCCCCTTCCCCAAGATGGTGTACAATCTGATATAGGCTCTATGTGTACATTCATATTAAACATATTTTTACGTTAGTTGCAAGAAGGAATTATAACCCATGGAATGAACCACAAGAAAGAAGAAGCAAGACAAGAAAAGAGAGAGAGAGCAAATAGTATGATTTGATCTGTATTCAGATTTTGTAATTCTTTCTCTGGATGTGGATAGCATTTTCCATCTTGAGTCCTTTGGCCTGATGTTCTTTATTCCAGTTGTTTTTCTGAATTTCTTATTTGTTATATTTTTTAACTTCCTCGCACCCACCATATACCTCTCCATTGTCCTCTTCATGACTGTGTTCTCATTTTTAGCTCTTTAGTGTTTCACAATTCACCTCTACAACCATACCAATTGAATGAGTATTTAAGAGCTGGTCTTGTTTCTAGGAGAAGTTTGGCATCTTAAAAGGAGCTTTGCACTTTCTTTTCTTTTTTTTTAATAAAAATTTATTTAACTTTTTACATTCATTTTCACAAAATTTTGGATTCCAAATTTTCTCCCCTTTTCTCCCCTCCCCCCACCCCAATACACCCGAGCATTCTAATTTTCCCTATCACCAATCTGCCCTCTCTTCTATCATCCCTCCCTTCTCTTGTCCCCATCTTCTCTTTTCTCCTGTAGGGCCAGATGACTTTCTATTCCCCATTAGCTGTATTTCTTATTTCCTAGTAGCAAGAACAATACTAAACAGTTGTTCCTAATATTTTGAGTTCCAACTTCTCCCCATCCCTCCCTCCCCACCCATTCCCTTTGGGAAGGCAGGTAATTCAATATAGGCCATACCTGTGTAGTTTTGCAAATGACTTCCATAATAGTCGTGTTGTGTAAGACTAACTGAATTACCCTCCATCCTATCCTGCCCCCCATTGTTTCTATTCTGTCTTTTGATCCTGTCCCTCCCCAAGAGTGTTGACTTCAAATTGCTCCCTCCCCCCATTGCCCTCCCTACCATCATCCCCCTCCTTGCTTATCTCCTTCTCCCCCATTTTCCTGTATTGTAAGATAGGTTTTCATACCAAAATAAGTGTGCATTTTATTCCTTCTTTTAGTCAAATGTGATGAGGGTAAACTTCTTGTTTTTTTCTCAGCTCTCCTCTTTTTCCCTCCACTAAAAAGTTTCCTGCTTGCCTCTTGAATGAGATATAATTTACCCCATTCCATTTCACCCTCTTTCCTCCCCCTACATTTCTCACTCACCATTTACCTTAATTTCTTTTAAGATGTGGTCCCATCCTATTCAATTTACTCTGTGCTCTCCGTCTCTGTATGTGTGTGCATGTGTGTATGTGGGTGTGCGTGCACACGTGTACGTGTGTGTGTGTATGTGTGTGTATGTGTGGTCCCATCAACTACCCAGATACTGAAACGTTTTAAGAGTTACAAATATTGTCTTTCCATGTAGGAATGTAAACAGCTCACTTTTGGTAAGTCCCTTCTGACTTCTCTTTGCTGTTTACTTTTTCATGCTTCTTCTCATTCTTGTGTTTGAAAGTCAAATTTTCTTTTCAGCTCTGGTCTTTTCATCAAGAATGTTTGAAAGTCCTCTGTTTCATTGAAAGACCATATTTTCCCCTGAAGTATTATACTCAGTTTTGCTGGGTAGGTGATTCTTGGTTTGAGTCCTAGTTCCTTTGACTTCTGGAATATCCTATTCCATGCCCTTCGATCCCTTAATGTAGAAGCTGCTAGATCTTGAGTTATCCTGATTGTATTTCCACAACACTGGAATTGTTTCTTTCTAGCTGCTTTGCAATATTTTCTCCCTGACCTGGGAATCCTGGAATTTGGCCACAACTTTCCTAGGATCTCTTTTTGGATCTCTTTCAGGCGGTGATTGATGGATTCTTTCAATACTTATTTTGCCCTCTGGTTGTAGAATATCAGGGCAGTTTTCCTTGATAATTTCATGGAAGATGATATCTAGGCCCTTTTTTTGATCATGAGTTTCAGGTAGTCCCATAATTTTTAAATTGTCTCTCTTGGATCTATTTTCCAGGTCAGTTGTTTTTCCCATGAGATATTTCACATTCTCTTCCATTTTTTTCATTCTTTTGGTTTTGTTTTGTGATTTCTTGGTTTCTCAGAAAGTCATTAGACTCCATCTGTTCCATTCTAATTTTGAGAGAACTATTCTCTTCAGTGAGCTTTTGAACCTCTTTTTCCATTTGGCTAATTCTGCTTTTGAAAGCATTCTTGTCCTCATTGGCTTTTTGAAGCTCTTTTGCCAATTGAGTGAGACTATTTTTCAAGGTGTTATTTTCTTCAGCATTTTTTTGGGTCTCCTTTAGCAAGGTATTGACCCGTTTTTCATGCTTTTCTTGCATCTCTCTCATTTCTCTTCCCAGTTTTTCCTCCACCTGTCTAACTTGATGTTCAAAATCCTTTTTGAGCTCTTCCATGGCCTGAGCCCACCGGACATCCACCTGGGATGTCTGGGATACAGAGGCCCTGCCCTCCATGTCTTTCCCTGATGGTAAGAATAGTTCCTCGTCATCAGAATTGAAAGGCGGGAACATCTGTACCCACTCAAAGTAGCTCTCTATAGTCTTATTTTTCTTCCCTTTTCTGGACATTTTCCCAGCCAGTTACTTGACTTCTGAGATTCCTGTCCACCCCCGCCTATATCCACCCAGCTAGTGCTTGGAGCCTGAGATTCAAATGGGCTTTCCTTGGCGAGTGCGGCTGCTATTCAATGTGAGCTTAAGTTCTGGTGCTCAGGTGGGGGCAGAGCCGCCTCCCAGGCTCAGTTCCCTTAGGGGCTTTATGCAGAGACCTTCAGTAATGGGGTGAGTGGGGGCAGGGCCGCCTCCCAGGCTCAGTTCCCTCAGGGGTTTTATGCAGAGACCTGAGCTTCTGCCTGCTGTCCCGGGCTGCCGAAGCTGCCTCTGCCACTGCCCCCTCTGCCACCGCCCCTGCCTCTGCCTCCGCTGCTTCCTGCCCCTGCCTCTGCCTCCACTGCTTCCTCCCGAGGGGGTCCGAGTCACGGAGACACCCCGCTCCCCTCTCGGCCAGCCCAGATGTCTCTCTCACTGACCTGTAGCGTCTGTGGGCGGAGGGACCTTCCCGGCTGCCGGAGGTTGCGTCCCTGAAGCCTGCTTGGATCTGCTCCTCTCGGCCGCATGGCCAGGGCAGCGCAGGGGTGGACTCCACTTCCCAGGGCACAACGGACCCTGGGGACCGCTCTCCAGGGCTCTCTGGAACGAAAATCTTTTCCACTGTGTTTCTGTGCACCTTGCAGTGATCCAGAATTTTTGGGGAGTTCTTCTTGCCGGAAATATGGGCTGTCGGTTCGGAGCTAGCATACGAGTCTTTCTACTCTGCCATCTTGGCTCCACCTCCCAGCTTTGCAGTTTCTTAAAGGTAGTTTAGCTCCTCCAGCTTCTCCTATTAAATTCTAGGTCCAACTCATTATCCAGTTGTACTGTTTAAGATACCACCTTTCCCCAAATACACACACTGTAGATAAGACGCATTCATATTCTTCATATTATAATATAGGCAATTTGTAGTTTTCATCCGCTTGATTTTTCCTATATGGATGGTTAGTCCTATCTCTTTTGAGTAGCTATGAATCTTTTCCCTACAGCTCTGTACTGACCAGTCAGCACAGTGTCATCTATAAATAGGAGCTTCTGGAGGACCTCACTATACGTAAGGAATCCCTCTTCAACTTGAATAGTACCCTGGATTTCCTCCATGATAGTGGCCAGTATACATCTGTTTTATGCTTCACTTGGTATTTATAACCAGAGGACTATTGTATGAGGCTCAGTTGTTTTATTTTTCAAGTAATACTGAATGAATTAGATGTGTGGTTAGGAGATATCTTGTTAGTATACACCCTTTAAGGTAACATTTTACTAAACCAAATCAAATGCTTTAAAAATAATAAACAAACATTAAACATAGAAGTATTTTTTATTATGTACTTCTTTCAGCTAACTGTGTGATGGTAAAGATGTGTCCTCTTGTGAAATGTAATTCTAAAAGCCCATTTCTAACTTAGACCAACAACAAAGATGCACATCTGTGTGTGTGAAGATGTATTTCATAAACATTTCCGTATAAATGGGAAAGTAGATATATCTGTTGGTGGTAGCTGTTTTTTAGTTACCCCCCTTTTTTTTGGTATTAATAAGGCCAGAGATTTTTCCAAATCTTTGCTATTTTCCTCCTTCAGATTCCTTCAAAATTGATCCTTTGCCCTCATAATTATGTCACTTCCAACACAAATTTCTGTTATATATATATATATATATGTGGGCTAATAATAATACAACAATTTTCTCCCTCTGTTCTTTTTAGGGTGATTTCTCTTTTTTTCTGTGGCCATGGGGAATTTTTGTGTCTTAAGTGTGATAGTTCTATTGTGTAATGGTTAAAAAAGTTTATGATAAAAATCTTTGCAGATCTTTTCCATTTCTTTTTTCTGTTTGTTGTCTTTCTTTACTATATTCTTCCCTCCTCCACCTCTTCTCTCCACACCCTCCCCACCCCACTCTGCTTGCTTGGGTGTTTGGCCAAACTTTCTTTTAATTGATTTTGCCTTTCGTTGCTTCTCAATGTTTTCGTAAGGAAATCTTGCATATAATCTTCCACGAATCTTCTCCACAAAACATTATAAATGAATTTATAAGTGGATCCCTCAAACTGATGTTTTTCGTCTGTTGTCCCGTTCTATTTTGCAAAGGTACTTTTAAAGCTCTGTATATGCACCCTTTCTCCTGTCCAATACCCATTCTTTTCCTCAGTAACTTGTTTGTATTAGGTCATAATTAAGTTGCTTCCATGGCAATGCAATAGTTTTGCTCATTTTTATTCTTCTAGCTTTTTTACTAAATTTGACCTTTGCTCTAACGAGTCAAGGGTTTGACTACACACAGACAACTGATTCAGAAGTGACTCCCACATCAAGAATGAGTCATTTCCTGTCTGTAAAAATATAATCCAATTCTTTTCATTTCGGATGTTAATTCAGTGCTTGCCATCTCCAGAGCCTCGCAATTCCTTTCTCAAAGAGAAAGTCTTCATGAGGCATAGGTGTGAGGCCTTTATGTAGTCTACAAGATTCTTTGGCTTCTCCCATTCCTTATTTCTGATCCATATTTTTCCACTATATTTCTTGCTGTCTTCACCTATTTGCACCTTTGTATTGACTAGTATCACAGCTATATGTTGTTCTTTTTCAGTCATTTAGTCATGTCTGAGTCTTTGCGACCTTGTGGACTATGCAGCCCATGAAGTTTTCTTGGCATAGATACTGGAGCAGTATTTTCTTCTCCATTGAATTACGGCAAGCAGAGATTAAGTGAGGGAAGCAGAGATTAAGTGACTTGCCCTGGGTGACACAGCTAGAAAATGTCTGAGACCGGATTTGAACTCAGATCTTTCTGACTCCAGACCTAACTCTCTATCACTGAGCCATCTTGCTGCCTCCTGTCACAGCTATATGCCAGTATAATTTGGAGCATTTTAATGCATCCTTTGTAGAAGTTTTTTCTCTTTTCATTCTCTGCCACACATGTTGGTCTTTAAGCTACAGTTACTTTCATGGTGGTCTTTTTTGCAAATACTTATCATGAGCTCTGCAATACAGGATGACCAAATGACCAATGAAATGATATTTGTTGCTGCCTTTAGGCATGCAATAAAACCCATTTTGCCAATTCCTTCATGTACCTTTCCAAAGAGAGCCTGAGTCATCCTTTCATTTAGCTACAACTCCCTTCTTTCTTTTGATTTTGTTTATAGTAAAGGTTTCCACTATTCAGTTCCTCCAGTAGGTGCCCACTAGTGTGGTCATTTAGCATGCCAGGAGCCAAGTGAAAATTTAACAGTCTAACCCAACAACAGTGTGTGGTAGCCTTTGAAAATTCGAGGGTCATTTCCATACCCCACTGATGTAGCCCAGGAGGACTTTGTGGAAGTGCTGGTGGATTCTCTTCCTCTTATCTCCTCACCCCAATTTTTGTTATTCCTGCAGTGAAAAAATAAAGAGGAAAAAAAAAACAAACTGTTTTGAAAATTTAAAAATCATTTGTTTCAAATTATACTGTGTTGAGAAAGATGCATTAAAATGTTTTATAATCTGTAATAGCTAACTCTGAAGTTCCAAACTGAACTAAACTTTCAGTATGGTCAAGGGCAGGCTATGTTTTGCATAAATTGGGTAAGCTCAGTTCACAGTTGCATGTTACCCGGAAAGGGAAATAAGCTAGTCCAATCCAAACATTTTCTAGTGGAGGTTGAGTGACTTGCCCAAGGTAATGCAGATAGTAGAGAGAACTCATTTTGTATAGTAATAGCTTTTCAAAGCACTTTTCTTATGGTAAATATCTTTTTGAGTTAAGTAGTATGAGGAATATGATTTGCATTTTATTGATGGTACAACTTAGGGAAGTTCAGTAACTTGTACAAGATCAACTAATTAAAAGGCCTTGAACTCAAGGCTTCTGATTCCAAATAGAGGGAATGTTTGTCTACCATCTATCATGTCTTGATACTCAAGGTACCATTGTTGTTCAGGCATTTTTAGTTCTCTTTGACTCTTTGTGACCCCATTTGGAGTTTTCTCGACAAAGATACTGAAGTAGTTTGCCATTTCCATCTCCAGCTCATTTTACAGATGAGGAAATTGAAGCAATCAGGGTTAAATGATTTGCCCAAGGTTACACAGCTAGTAAGTTTCTGAGGCCAGATTTGAACTCAGGGAGATAATTCTTCCTAACTCCAGGTCCAGCACTCTATCCACTGTGCCACCTAGCTGCCCCAAGATATAGTATGGGTTAAATCAGCTTAGGAACTGTACAACATTGTTGCTATGGGAAAATGGATTCTGATTTGGGAACATGGACTCTCGTGCCTTTCTTTGCTCTCTTAGTAGCTCATTGTCTGTGCACATGCACATTGGTGAGGACTTTTATCCTTGTCTTTTGACATATATTTTAAGACTTTTTTAATGCAGGAAAAGAACTAGCAGATATTAATAGCTTTGCTATCTAATATTATTTTCTGATTGCATTTGTATTATTGCAATCATTGAAAGAATTCTGTAGAGCCATTCTATGTGGAAAATCCATAAGACTCTAGGTGGAGTGCTTGGTATATAGTAAGTACTTAATAAAGGCTAAGTTGGCTAAATAGAGCATGTTGAGATGATGAGTAGGGAGGAAGAAGACCATAACCTCCTGCTTTGTATCATAGCTAGATGTGATGAAACTGCCTATTGGTTTCTTGCCAAGTTAGGGCATCAATAAATTGTATGATGGTCAGTTGCCATACTCTATCCTATCTTTTGGATTTTATGGCAAGGTTCTGACCTTCTCACATTTTTCTGTCGACCAGCCATGGACACAGACCATCTCTCTTTCATCTTTCCACACTCTCCTCTCGGGTCTCCTTGTGAGTTGGTTCCAGGCTGAAGCTATCATTCCCCAGCACAGATCACAGAGCACAAGATCAGACCAGCCTAGTGGTGGACAGCTCTTTTTGCACAGGAGAGAATATGGAGTGGAAAGAAGGATAGAAGAAAGGATAGTGGCCAAAAAAAGTCAGAAAGACAGGCATTTGCTTGGGGCTAGCGGGGAGAAGAGATTTTTAAAATGAACAAATGTGACGAAGAGGCAGTTGGCACTGAGATATAGGGCCTAGGTCTTATTGCCTTGCTGAAGGGACCCTGTAATTGCATTACAAGATCATTTTCCCCATTAGGTGAGTTATTGTTGTTTTAATCAGAGGTAATGTTGTAATCTGACCATGCAGCATAATTGAGTATAAAATATTTTTCATTCCCTTGTAGATGGAGGATATTCCCCCAATTATAAGCCAATTCCAAAGGCACCTAGGTCCAAGAAGGATGCATTGTCGAGCCATAGATTAGGTTCTAGCGCTTTGCTTAATGTTTTTTGGGGAGAGGCAAGGGAAAAGCCTCAAAGAAACATTGAGGTTTGTGTTTGTAATGAGTTTTTCTCTGAAGTTAATGTAATTTCTGCAATTTGTGATGCAAATAAAATACTTTGGCACCTTTTGTAGGCTGGGCAAATTGGGGCAATGGAGACTGACAGAAGGAGCTCTGGAAAAAGGGGAGGAGTGGAGCAGACAACCAGTTAGATGGGTTTTGGTGGCCATTTAGTTGACTAATTTTAAGCTTTTTTGCCTTCAGTCCTTTAGGTGGGAATTTCTTTGGTCAGACCACCTACAATTTTGTTTATTCTTGGGCACTGGGAAGTGTGTGTGTGTTGGGGAGGAGCTCTCCACATTGACATTTCTGGACATAACGTATCCCCTACCATCTCCCCACCTCATTCCCCTTTTGTTGCTAGTCTGGGCTGACCTCCCAGGCGGGAAGTCTGCTTTGATGTTTTTCACCATCTGGCTGGCTTTTTGTGTGTTTTAAAAGGGGGCTGTAGGCAGAGGGCACTGCTGACTATGGGGGATAAATCCCTCAAGGTGGAGTATTTAATCATCAGAGACAGGCATTTGGTCTAGGTGGGAGCATGGGAGGGAGCTGACCTCATAACTACACTGTGTCTCTCCCTCCCCCCTTTTTTCCTTATCCTGAGTTGAGTGTAATGAATATCTATCAAGGAGTTGTTCTAAATGCCCATATATGAGCTACCCCCCCCCCCATTTTTCCTTATCCTGAGTTGAGTGTAATGAATATCTATCAAGGAGTTGTTCTAAATGCCCATATATGAGCTTAGCATTGGCATACTTTGTTAGAGAAGCAGCCAAGAACAGTGGAAGGGGCACTGGACTTTGACTCAGGGGACCTGAGTTCAAGTCCCAGCTGGCACTTAATGAGTGACTGTGGGTAAGTCAGTTTCCTCAAGCAGTATTGCTGTTTACTCATCCATCAAAGAAGTTAGATGAGAGAATCTCAAAGTTCCCTTCCAGAGCTAATATCTGATGACTCAAATCTTGTTTCATGGTTTGAATCGGTTACCCTTGCAGAGTTCTTGATTCTCCCCTCCTCTTTCATCCCCTGCTAAAATCCCAGCCTTGCCACTTCCCATGTGACTTCAAATCATTTCACCTCCCTTGGTGTCAGTTTCCTTTTCTGTACAATCAAGGGCTTAGACTGGTTTATTTTGAAGTCTCCTTACTGCTGATATTCTATGTCCCAGGTTCTTTCTATCAGTGTTTGCCAACCACAGTCTGTAACAAATTTATTGGTTCACAAAACTTTTACTACCAAAGGTCTTTATTTTTTAAAACTATTTTTAAAAATTGGCTTCTTTCTGTCTTCCTCTCTCTCTCTTTCCCTCTCCCCTCCTCCTCTCTCTCCCTCTCTCTCCCTTTTTCTCTCCCTCCCTTTGCCTACCTTCCCTCTTGCCTTCCTCCCTGCCTTCCTTTCCCTCTCCCTCTCTTCCTCTCCCTGTTCCTTCTTTCTGTTCTTCCACTTCTGGACAGCTCGTAGTTCTAGGTCTCTTCCCACACCTTCATTTTTTTTTCCCTCTCTCCTTCTGCCTTCTCTACCCTCCCCTATCCCAAGTTACCAGTGACAAGGGTGTAACTTTGTCTATTTTGCCGTTCTGCTACGTAGTTTAGGTTGGGAAACTCTACTCGAGGTAACACAATTTCAAGCAATTCACCAAGGTGTGAGAGAGTCTATTAGCTTGGCTTGGTTCTTGAGCAGTAAAAGCTGGCAGAGTTGAACGGAGAAAAGATGCTATTGTGAGTGTGAGGCTGGGAAGTATTGCCAAGCCAACAAATGGCTTGTGTTCTCTTGCAGGGCGGGGGGAAGTGTATATAGCCAAGAAACGGAAAGGCCTTTTCAGGAAATTGTTGATGGTGAAGGCTGGCTTCTCTCTGTGTGCCCCATCATGTAGACAGCCATTGCTCTCCAAGGCCAGTTCATGCCCCATAGTGTAGCCACCAGTGTTGGTGTTTATGCTTGATAGTGGTCTAAGTCATTTTGGGGAGGGGACGTTGATTAGAGTTGCAAGTGACCTGAGGTCGTCTAGTCTATCCTTCTTCCACTTCTCCCCCCCTCTCCCCTTTTATAGATGAGGAAAACAAGGATCAGGAATGTGAGAGACCTGAAAGGATCACACTGTTGGTAAGCTGCAGAGCTGGAATTCAAACCCAGGGCTTCTGATCCAGAAATCAACGATCTTCTCATGTGGCATGCTGTCTTCATGCTTATTGGTTTTCAGACCTACTTAGTTAACAGTGTCTATTTGTTTTCTCAAATGATCCTCAGTCTCCATAGGATGTAGCAGATGTGGAAACTCCCAAGTTCATTTCTAAAAATACTTTATCTTTATTTTACTACATTTTGGAAAAACAGAAAATTCAACCAATAGCCCTAGAATCTGACATCAGATGGAAAGACATCTTTTCCCAGGGTATCTTCCCTCCTTCCTTCCCTCCCTCCTTTATTCTGTCTTCTTCTCTCTCTCCTTTTTCTTCCTTTACTCCCTCCTTCCTTCCTCCCTTTCTCCCTCCCTTCTTCTGTGGAAGGGCTAAATCTTCAAAGGCAAAAAAATTGAGGACTCTGCAACTCACCTTGCAAGTTCTCTTGGCCCAGTTCAGCCCCAGGATCCACACAGCTTGTAGAGTAAGAGATAGGACTAGAGCTCTGGTCCTCCTGGTTCTGAGGCCCACTCTCCTAGTAAATACATAAACAAATAAAAGCTTGGCTTTAGGTAGCACTTTAAGATTTCTAAAACACTTGGCATTTTTTATTTTGTTTAATCCTCAAAACAGCCTTTGATCTAGGTGTCATTAGCAATCCCATTTTACAGATGAGGAAATTGAGGGCCAGGTTAAATGACTTGCCCAGCGTTACATCATAGGCAGAATTTGAACTTGGATCTTCCTTACTCCACGGCTGGCACCCTCTCTACTATGCCATGCTGTTTCTTTATTCTCATATTCTATCAAAAATTTTAAAAATAAAAGCTATACTTAAGAAAGTAAGTAGCATGCTGGATTATTGGGATTGTCTGCTCAGGGGGAAGTGACTGACTCTTTGTGTGTGATTGGCCTGCATTCATGGCAGTGACCTTGCATCTCCAGCTCGAAGCTTCCTTTGAGTTAATAATTGCTCCATCTTAATGACCAGAGATGGAGCTGAGCAGTAGTATTGAGACGTTGCCCTGGAAAAGTTCCAGGCAGTAGGTTCATTTGGGGAGTGGGAAAGGCCCAGGAGTGCTATGATTGTTTCTCTTTCCCATAGGGCATGATGGGACTTTTGTAGATGTTGAATGGGAGTGTTTGCAGATGATCAGTAGGGTACCCTGCACGGTTTCGATCACAGTCCGATCTGGGGATAAATGTCAGTGGTCTAAACCTTGGATTATCTGGCCAGTTTAGCATCCTTCATGTCCTGGGAGGATGCTCTACCAGGTTTTATGGGTGTTTTTGTTTTTGTTTTTTTGCTTTCAGACCTGTGTCTGTCGAAGGACAAGTTATGGATAGACTGTTTTACAGGGTCATAGCTCTAAAGCTGGAGGTGACTTCCAAGGCCATCTCATTCAACCACCTCATTTTACAGATGAGGAAACTGAAGCTATGAAAGGTTTAGTGACCTGCCATCTTGAATGTCACAGGTTGGATCTGAATATAAGTTCCTTGAGAGAAAGATTGTTTCAGTCTTTACATCTCTAGCATCTAGCACAGTGTCTGGCACATTGTTTAAATGAACTGCTTAAATACATCCTAATTGTAATATTTGCTACAATTTTAAATAATTTTTAGCTGTTGCTTAAATTTGAACTGAGTCAAATGAAAACGCCTGAAAGTCCATAGTATTTAGAGGGAAAGGATGTGATTTAACTCTCCTCCCACTCTGTGAACACACACACACACACACACACACACACACACTCCCATTTGAATTATGATGATTAAAAAAAGAGAAGACATTTAGACTTTAGCATCACCATGACACTGGTGAGGTTGAACCAGATCCTTCCTTCCTTCCCCTCCACCTCAAGGGCAATAGAAATAAAAGTGGGCTGAGATGAGAAGGGCATTGGGCTTTCCTTCTTCCTGGTCCCCCATATGCAAATCATTTAGCTACCCACAACCCATAGAGTCTAGATTCCCAGAGTAAATCATTTCCATTCTCACCACTGTTCCCTTAGTAGGAAAAACAACAAGAGGTCAGCCCTGAAACTCATAGCTTCTCTATGACTGTGCTACTGACTCCTGCAGGGGCAGCATCGGTGAGCAGCTAACCATGTGTCTCACATCTCCCCACTGGCCTTTTCATATCTGGAAGGTTTTGATTAAAATCATTTCCTTTTAGTGTTTCCCAAAGAGTAGGGCTTTAGTCACTGTGACCAAGTACCTTTTTGGGAAGGACTTTCAATACCTTTGTACCCTTTGGCCATGACTATAGCTTCTTGTGTGTATTTGTGCATGTGTGTGTATATGTGTGTGTGCACGCACATGTGCACACACACATGTTTGTTCCTTATGGTTGTTTTATACTATTTCTTAAAGGACTTTTGGGCAGTCTGTGTGACTCTTAACAGCTAATGGATGGATCCTGTTTTCCAAAGTTCTGTCCAGTTTCATGTTTGTGCCACAGCTGTTGAGTTGTGATGGAGGTAAAAAGAAAGTTTTCGTTTAATAAGGCCTTTGGTCTTTCCTATTTCTGGAGGCTGGAACACATGGTTTGCTTTAGCAACCTGGAATGGAGAAAACTTTCAGTCTTCTCATTCTCTGGGCCCTATGGGAATACAGGTATGAGATGCCTGAAAACACACTCAGGAAAAACTACAGGAAGATAGGAATCCCATTTACAAAACAGAAATTAGGGAATCATTATTCATGTGACAAGAGGATTCCCCTAGGATTCCTTTGAAATGGGAATGGGAACACACTGCTTATTTACAGATCATTTAAGTGTTTGGTTGCAGACCATTAATTATAGTTTGGGGGGGAGGGATTTAAAGCTAAAGTGTCAAGAGCCCCTGCCAATCTGGAATTAAGTTAAAAGTCAGACAAAGAATTTCTAAAATTATAACGTAAGTGAAGTTGAAAGGGGGATTGGATTTATGATGCAGTTTCGGATTTTGGGGAGAGCTTTGGATTTGTAGTCCTTGTGGACCTGGGTTTAAATCTGACTCCGACATTTACTATCTGTGTGGCTTTAGGCAAAACAACTTCCTCTACCCCACAGTTTTCTTAATATGTCAAATGAAAGTGTGGAAGATATGACCTCTAATGACCCTTTCAGATTGAAATATGATATTTTAATGTGGTCCTTTGTGATTCATCCACAGTCTGTTTAATAGGCATCTTGTGAGGTCCATGTTTAGTATGTAAATATCACTTTTTCTGATATAGTTAGAGCTTAAAAAATATGTCAGGTCAACTTGTTGGGGGCCAGTGAAAGTTAATGGTTGGGGAAAGTGGTCCAATTTGGGATCTAGAAAGAACTTGTGGAATTTCTGTTTAGATTTTTTTTTTTCCCCTCCTTGGCCTCAGTCAGGTAAAACTCAGGATAGGACCAGAAGGAGGATCCTGATGACTATAAGGGGGAATGACTCCAGGAAGGGTAGGAAAAGACCTTTGAAGAAGCTGGAGCATGGAGAGATTTCAGACAGAGGTAGTGCCAAATCACATTCTAGCAAAGAAAGAAGACAAGAATTCTTTACTTTAACTCCCTATATCAGTTGCCCACCTGTTTACTGAGAGTCACTGTGAATTATTCATGGACCCCAAAATGTCAGAGATGGAATGAACCCATGGAGTCAACCAGTATAACTCCTTTACTTTAAAAGGAGAAAAACTAGGAGGAGAAGGCAATAGCATGCCCAACATGGAGTCAGGAAGACCTGAGTTCAAATGTGACCTTAGGTACTTACTTAACTGCGTGATCCTGGACAAAGCACTTCTCCTCTGTCTGCCTCTGTTTCCTTATCTTTAAAATGTGAACAATAATGATACCAGCCTCCAAGTTATTATGAAGATCAAACCAATTAATATTTGTAAAGGGCTTGGCAAACTTAAAGTGCTCTATAA
Source organism: Bettongia penicillata ogilbyi (assembly GCA_023548195.1). NCBI lineage: Eukaryota > Metazoa > Chordata > Mammalia > Diprotodontia > Potoroidae > Bettongia > Bettongia penicillata. The sequence continues at coordinate 5,246,747 of JAJHZJ010000413.1, forward strand.
ATGCTAGTTGGTTATTATTGTTTTCGTCTACGCTGTTATTATCTCCCATTAGGTATTTGAAACCCAGATCTTAAAGTGACTTGTCGCAAGTTCACAGTGAATTAGCAGCACTAAATCCCAAGTGTACTTGCTTCTCCTTTCCTGCATTTCCCACTATGCTGCTTTATGACGACTTCAACCATGTTTTTTTACCCAACTAAAAATTATCCCTTCCACCTCATGGGGGTTAGGGGTATGGTGCCCCTCTGCAATCTGGAAAATTCTTTGGCCCTCCCTTTGTACCAGAGAAAATTTCTGAATTATTACAATATTAAATGTTCATATTATGCAATACTATACGTATATTTTATACATTTTTGAGTTTCTAAACTTTTTCTGTGTTGTCTGTGGCTTCTGCAATACTCCCCCAGAAGTCCCACTTAATTTCTTATGCTGACCTATGCTATATTAAAATCGTGAAGGGGAAAGTCATGATGTGGAAGGGGTTACTGTAAATATTCAAGCTTTTTTTTTATACCTATAAAATACATAGGTACACATATGCCTTTACATGC